>LR999958.1:14911250-17366875 GCA_905220385.1 Xylota sylvarum
ATCTAGTTATTGCCCCCCAAACCAATCGTGAAACCCATTATCTGCATCCTTCACTCGAAACACGCAGCGCTACATAATAAAACAAAGCTGCCCAACGCAACACTAATGTCACTCCATCTCCTGGTGTCTCTTTAAACATCCGCGAGTAATTATTCGAACACATTTATGGCCTATTAGAGATTGCAAGATTTAATTTTTTTTTTTTTTTTTTCCATCGGCCATTCCTTGGCAACCGCAATGAACCCGGTAATGCATACTGGAGCGATGCACAGGACGAGGCTTGTTGCCATCTTTCTAACCACCACGACCTCCTCCACCACCATCACCACCACTAAGGCAACCGCAAAGTCATTAAAAGCAAAGACACATCGCAGTCGTTGTTGTCGCCACCATCGCCGTCGTCAATTATTTACGCCTAATGAACATTTTCGTCCTTTTAGAATAATCGTTCGGCTTGGTCCTTTGGTTCGCTCAGTGAAATTTATTCCTACCCATTCCGAAGATGTAGCACCATCACCATCACCATCATCGGCCGCACCCTTTTCTTCTATTACTCTAAAAATAGAATTTTAGCTAGCAGCCATCTGCAGCGGGGCTAAGGGGGGAGAGTGCTCCCCGAGCATAGTAAATGATTTGGCCCGGACGGTGTACTCGGTGTTGTTGCACAGCGGCTCCTGTGTTTTTCCCATCGTCTCGTGTCTTATTGTCCTTTTGTACATTTATTAAATGGTTGGATTCATTAAAGTTGGCCGACGCCATATTTAAAGTTTTATACTCGGCATCCATGTGCCGACTGTGTACGCGCCACGTAAACTGACAAATAATGGAATAATGTCGGGCAATTATTTTCAGCGGCTGTTTCAGCAAATGAGCTGAAGGTTATTTAAGAAATGCACTATTAGGGGGATGAGTTACAAAGCGGTGGTGTCCGCCTATTTCTAATTAGAAAATGGGTTAGCGGTTGGCGGTCGTTAATAATTGTTGGTGTAAGGAGTCTCCGTGAAGGGATCAGCTCTATTAGGGAGTTCTAGTAACGACTGCTGGTAATCTCTTAATTTTGTGAAACGTGATGTCTGATAATGCAGAGAACTGTAGGGTTTTATTGGTTCTTGGCATCCTTAGTAAATTACAAATGAATAGAGGAATATTGTCCTTTAAAGCGCATCTTCGTTCATAGATTTTTACAATGTTACTGGTTTTGTCATTGGCGGTATCATCTACAACCTGCAGCTGTAAATGCGAAGAATACCATTTTAAAGAGATTGATCCTAAACGTCCTCAGGAAAAAAAAGAAAAAACCAATTGGCCAAACTTTGTGATGACGTCTCCCAACTGATACAAGCCAAAGCACTTCTATGAAAATATAAGAAAAGGAGTAAAACCTAGTATGCATACTCTCGATGCTCTGATTTTGGTTACTGCTCCACCAGTCTTTAGCAGGAAAGACGCTATGTGGAAAGCAGATTTCGAAGCTCAAAGATGGGCATTATCCTTGCCAGTACACTAGTTGTCTTTGATGCCTTAGATATAGTTGAAAAATTAGCTTTATATCTAAAATAATGGCAAGGTGGTCTTACTGCGGCTTGAAAACTTTACAACTATAGTCTTCATGAGTCTCCTGCCCCTTTGAAGAGTGCTATTTTGTTTTCTCTCTGCATTTCAGCCAGGCTTTTGTAAGGTCATGCCACAGATACCACAGTGATCACGTCGGGTTTCCCAACCAAAGGGTATTACCATACTGTTTCCATCTCGCTTTTTTGAAACCAACTTACTTACTTACTTACTTAGCTTTCTCCGTCTTATTGCTATTTCCTTAGCTTCCTTAGATAATTGGCCCCGTGCGTTGTCCTGTCATCTTCAAGGTGTCGAGCATTAAGTGTGGCACATATGCGTCAGTTGTATGGTGTCAGTCACCCAGAAAACTGTAAGGAAGCAATTAGATAGGGTCCAACGTCTGGCATGTTTAGGGATCGCGGGTGCAATGGAACTGATCCTAGGTATTCTACCACTGGACTTATTTATTAAGAAAGCGGTGGCTTCGACGGCATTTCGTTTGCACCGGGATACCAACTGGCACTGGCGCGGTACTATCTATGGGCATAGGAAAATCCTGAATATCGTGAAAAACGAGATTAGGGAGTTGAATATGCCCATGGATGGAATAAAGAGAATGCGTGTTACCGAAAGGCATCACAAAACTCTTATTGGAGATGGAACACTTCCGGAAAAGGAGATTGGTGATATAATCATCTTTACGAAAGAGGGTCAGGTTGAGGGTAGAAACGTTACCATGGCACTGGACAATCAATCAGTGATTAGACGCATGGAGCAAACAGATATCAATACATCACTGGCATTGGAATGTACTCATAAGCTCAATGAGTGCTCATCCCGAAATGAGATGACGCTGCTCTGGGTGAGAGGGCATGTAGCGACTGAGGGGAATGAAAAGACGGACTCTGGCAAAGCAAGGGTCAACCTCGGAGCTCTCTGGTCCGGAACCAGAGGGGTGGTAGAACACGTGATTAGCAACTAGGTCGTGGCGGAACACCAGAGAACGTGCTCAACTGTGGAAGGTTGCAGGCAGGCGAAAATGGCTATTAAAATGCCGATTGGAGAGATTCTAAGCTTAGGGTGAAGAACACTGAAATGGATGGTAGCGTTATGTACAGGTCATGGGAATTTCGGGTATCACCTTAAGAAAATGGGTCTTCTGGAGGACGACACTTCTAAACTATGCCTATAGGAAGTCGGAACGGCAGCACAGATATTGTGTCAATGTCCGGCGTAAGCTAGCAGAAGAAGGGAGGTTCTGGGGAGCCACTGCGTAGAAACTTAGAAGATGAATGAAGGTTTCTGTTAAACAGATGCTAGAGTTGACATGAGGAATCAAAGCCAGAGAGGAACTGTGGAGAACTCAGAGAGACGAAAAGGGACCCAATCCAGTGGTCTGGTTTGTAATCTCTTGAATAATATACTTATAAATATATAAGTGTGGCTTCCATTATACCAATAAGCGACCTGGTAGCATTTTTTTGTGATTTTGAATCGTTTGTGGAGTTTTTCCAGATTTTTGTGATTCCTGGAGCGTTAGTAAAGCATCACAATGCGCACTGGCTGACAATTCGACACAGATTTTTGGCATTCTTCGTGTGAGCTCATTCACATTGTTGGCGGCTAATCCGCAATGTACATATGTACATTGCCCATTAATAGTTAAAGTAGCTTAGCATCTTACCCTTGTGTTTTTTTCGGAGGCTCTCATCTCTAAGTTCCTCTATTTTTGACATGACTGTGCTGTAGCCCGACTTTAACAGCGTGTTGATCGCTATGCATATTCTTGAATGCTTGCCTACAAAACTGATGTCGACTATGTATTCTCTTCTGTTTCTGCATCAGAAAATCACTAAAATAATGTTCAACGGTCTTAGAAGGATGTGTAGTATGTTAAATTTTTTCTACCTTCAAGGCGATAAAATCGGTCACAATGATGAGCTGATTTCTTCATGTCGGTCGCAGTGGCTGGGTTACCTGAACAAGTGTATGTTATGTAGTTTGGACCGCAAGAACCCTTCTTTCTTGTTGTGTTTTTTTTCTTAAAATGGATGCTAGCTTCATATTCACATATTGACATTGCCTGTGCACTCTGCATCGTACTCTGGGGATGACCAGAAAGCAAGAGATCTTATGACTCCGATACTGTGTCAAGCACTATGCGCGAATTCTTTCGAAAGTACGTGCTGCACATCGACCTTGCAGTCTTTTCCACTCTACTCAAAAAATTTGTAGCATCTTCTCAGATCGGTCTTTTCTCTCAATCCGCATTTGAACCATCTATTTTCTGCGGCACTTACCATGGCTGTCTGCATCTCTACGACATATGTAGACCTTATTGCAGTTGCCGGTACAGGCACTTTTGTAGAGATGAGGTAGCCGGTTTTCTTTACATAAGTACCTTTAATTTATACGTCTTTGGATCAGGGAGCTGATGCATAGTTTTTGGATTAATTAGGTTAATGTTGATGTATGCCTCGTATAGAGACTTGGTGGATGAAGCTCAGGATCACTCTGACCTGTAGCACCACGGAAGTAACTTAGTAAATAGAAACAGGCAGCTGATTCACTTATGGACTTGAGTGCTCTTTAAGTTTTGAAAACCCTACTCATTTCGGTAGTAGGTTTCGCTTGTCTTCTAAATCTCTTCGTGGGATCATTTGTATTTAATGATTCATCCGATTTTTTTGGTTTGCATGTTTGTTCCTTTCTGCTTCATACGGTGGAATATCTTTGGTCAGTCATGTTGATGATTCTATCGAAGAAAATCCTATTAGCCACGCACAATGGTCGCTTTATAGTTTCAAATATATCACTTTATGGGAGCCCTGCTCCTTTTTTGACCAGTACGACCCCACTTTCGTAGCGCTCTATATCGCAGTGTCCTAGGCATCCAACATATGGTTCTTCATAAATAATGCCTTGAGCATTGTGCGGCATTTCCTGACTCTTTCAGATTTTGTGACGTAAGACTCTTGCATCTTTAGCGCAACCTGACTGTCAATGTAGATGGCAGTGTTCCGGACTCACCACATTTGTGTTGCAACATAAACCTTACTGCAGTTACCAAAATAGGCATACTTTGAGATACCTAGATAGAAATACTCCTTGGTCGCACTATCATCTTTTTTCTGTAGCTATATCTATATTTTTTTCAAGCCACTGCTAGAATTTAAAATATTAAGCATCCCAGGTTCATGACAACTATAAAAACTGTAGAGAGAAAGGACTAAAGCCAAGACTTAAAACAGGTCGTTTGTTGAAATGGAATGGAATACTCATATTATATATGTACACCAAATTCTAAATTCCTCTTTTAATAGCTAATCCTTGAAATTTAAAGCGGTTTCCCACGTTACCAACCGACTCTACCACACAACCAATTTCCTAATGAGTAACCAATATTTTCTAATTACACGCCTATGCATGACACAGTTTACGCTTACAATGGCCGCAATTACCATTATTACAACGATAGCCGCACAGGACTAGGACTCCCGGAACAATGAACAAAACAAAAGCTAATAAAAAGTAAAATACATACACACAACCAACAAGTATATGTATGACTAAAAATGGAAATGTAAAATTGCTCCTTTTGTCCATTTCCATTGCATTTGCTCGACGAAGTTGTATCGTACAACTTCATGCGCACATTCAGGATCTTCCTAAGCATCGTAGTCTCGTAGTCGTCGTCGTGTCGTGTCGTGTAGTGCCTCCCCCACTACATCCTCATCGAACAATTGCATTGAATAAACAATACTGCAATGGCAAGTCCATCTGACTATCTAGCGCGTTACAACTGTCCTCACTAAACAATGGGAACATGAATTCATAATTTCAAGCTGTGCGGTCGTCTTAAAATGATGAAATCGTTCTTTTTGGTCCTCGCTGCTGTTAATAGAAGAGAAGAACAGGAATGGGTAAGCGTGGCACTGCTCAAAGAATATCCGATCCTTTGTATAATTTCCATTACAACTTTTAATTATTGTGGGCGTGGTACACAACAATGAACCAAGATACTTGGGAGTAAAACTCAGTTTGGTACATATCGTCATGATAAGGAAGGGCTACCATTTCCATCGTCCTGTTCACTTAGGAAAGGATTGAAAGCCAGAATTATAAGAGATGCGGTGATGAAATGAATTATTCCCTTTTGTTTTGTACTTCTCACTTCACTTTCTGTTTAGAAAATTTACCGCTATGTTTTATATTTACTCTTTTACTATTTATAATTTTTTTATTTCTTTTTTGTGCAATGTAAAATACAGTGGTAGTTACCTTGCAAGCGAATGTCCTGGTGGGGGTATTACTCCAACGTCCAATTCGTCGGAGTTGTGTTCTTTTGTGTGGCAATGCTTTATGACTTTCACCAAAGAAGAACATTTTGCATTAATCAAAAGGACTTTGGTAGAGATTTTGTGTTCCTTGTGCTATTAACTGAGTGATTTTAGAAATTCACGAAATTAATTCGAAGGGATTAGCCGCAACCTATTGTATTTGTGAAAGCCAACGTGAATTTTTGAAACAGTACAATGGACAATGGATATGATTTTTTTTTTGTAAGTTTGTTTGATGTTTCGAAAAACTCCAGACTGCAGACGTAATAAGTGTTCTCAATTGTATCGCAACCAATTAACATAAATATGCTCATGTCATGAAGAAAGGTCTCTAGAGAGGCCCATGCCTTAAGAGTTGTCAATTGGAACGCCCCATTTTTTCAATAGGGTTTCTCGGTTATGTATATACTTAGCTGCGACCGACCGGTGTATTTAGAGGAAGAAACCACAAGTAAAGAAGGTAAAGATTCAATCGTGAGTGCAAAATTTGTTCAAGTTGAAGTTATGCAAAATCCCATGGAACTAGCCATTGTGGAGATGATGAATCAACTATGACAAGAGCAAATGTTGGCCATTGAGGCAATTGGAAGCCTCAAGGCCGAACTTAGCCAGCATCCCGCTAAGTCTATGTCACCATCAACATCCATTTCAAATACTTCTGCATCTTTTCAAGAAATTAAAGGCCTGTCATCCAATGACAAGGTCCAGGAAGCAACAGCTGCAATTAGTGTCACAACCTCTGAATCAGCAACTCAAAGCTCTACTGCTGCATACAACGTCTCAAAATCTCTCGTTCAACGTCTCCAATTGCCAAATTGAATTCGTCGTATCCTTAAGTGTGGGTTACTCAAGGCAAGATCACATTTTGATTCGACTCTTAAGGAACGACTTATCCATAACTTCGCTTTAAATCCGAAGTCACAACTTTGCCGTAGGAAGAGAGGATTATGAAGGCAAGCAGCCCACAGCCATTCTTCCACATATACAGCACCTCGCTTCTGGGAGATGTGATCCTGCAATTATGCGAACCCTATTCTTTGACAGATTCCCGCAACACATGCAAACCGTGCTGATAGCTACTGATTCAGAAAATCTAGACAAGCTGGCTGAAGTGAGAGACAAGATTCTCGACTCATCCAATGCCCTTCTATATGCTATCACATCTTCATTTTCAGCAGCGAAAATTCAGGCACTTCCTCAGAGGGAGACTTCAACTCCGGAAAAAAATTGTCAAGTTCATCGAGGGTCTTTGTAAGGAAGTGAATAATTTGAAGAATGAAAAACGGACAAAGACTGCTTGGATCCTGGAACTTTACCGCACTTGCATAAAAGGTGCTGCAAAGACACAAGATCCCTTGACTGAACTCACTATCAGAGCGAAGAAGAAAGATTAACGCGAAGTTAAGTTTATACTTGAAGCTGAGAAGGCATTCGAAGAGTGAAACTCGCACATCCTAGGGCAGATCTTTTATTTGCGATACGACGGTTCTGATACCTCCATTGGAACTGCTTTGGACCAACGCTCTGGTGATCAACAGCAACCCCTTGGTTTCTTATCCAAGAAGTTTAGTGACAGAAAAGCTCGACTACTATGAAGACATTGTACTTTGATAGAGAGCTGTTGGTCATTTACCAAGCAGTCAAGCATTTTAAGTACCTCATCGAGAGAAAAGACTTGCTCATTGTAACCGACAATAAGCCCCTAATCAATGCTTTTGACAAAAAATCTGATCACTCTTGTGAACGGGTGGCTCGACAACTCGAGATGTCAATTCTCCACCAGCATCGCTTACACTTAAGGAGAGGAAAATATTGTAGTTGATACACTGTCTCAGATCAACTCTATCGACATACCAGCAGGCAGGAGCTAGAAGGTACGCAAAAGGGTGAAGAAGAACTCAAGGACCTCATCGCTTCTCCAAAGTCGACTTAACTTTAACTACGAGGACTTCGACAGCATCTGTATCATGCTGTCGTTTGGTCTAATATCTAAAAAAAAGTGGTACAATCATTCGACCATATGGGCCCAAGCCATTATGCAGGAAAGTTTTTGACGTCAGTCACAAAACCTATGTTTGGCCAAGCACGTATAAGGACATCTGAAGCTGGGCTATTCCAGTACCAAATGATCGAATCGCCATGTTCATATGTTAAGGGTTGCCGATATCTCTTGACTATGATCGAGAGATTCACCAGTTTGCCAGAACCTGTACCTCTCAAAGATGTTACCTCTGAAACAATCGTCAATGGGTTCTACTCAAACTGAGTATCCCGATTCGGTGCACCGCCAATTATTACGTCTGACAGAGGCTCCCAGTTTGAATCGATTCACTTTGATGCGTTATCGAAGCTCTTCTGCAGCGTAAGTACGTCTATACGAATGGTTGAACGTTGGTACAGACCATTTAAATCGGCAGTCAATTGTCAGGATACATCGGACTGGGTAAGTCTACCACCCACGGTTCTTTTAGGCTTACGAGCAAGTTTCAAGGAGTATGTCAAATATACAGCAGCCGAGTTAGTCTATGGTACAACCTCAAATATTCGTTGAAAAATTTCGGGAACAGATGTAACTAGCACGATTCTCATCATCAGCACACAATTCGTGCATTTGCATTCAAGACGCTTTTCTCCTGCTCACATGTCTTTGTCAGAGTAGACCATGAGAACAACCATACGACGGACTATACGAGGTACTCGAAAGGATATCTGATTTCGTCTTCAAAATAAATTGTAATGGCGTTCGACGGAAAGTTTAAAACCAGCCTTTTTCGACTGCTTCCAGCTCTCAGTCCCTTGACAACCCTTCAGTTGCTTCACCTACACAAGAACTTCCGTCAAATGCAACCATACTATCGCCGGTATCGATAACTGATTTTACTGATTTGGAATGAAGTTTTATAGTACTGCTGTGGCTCATGGTAGTGAATGGGATACTCCCAACTTGGAGTAAAGAAGAGTTCAGTTTCATAGTCTATGGTGATTACATTGATGGAGACTGCTCGCATGTCACTAAATAAAGTATAAAACCAGGACTCGTAACAGAAGTGCTCGAGAATCTGGAGTATTTTTAAATTATGCTGCAATAAAGTGTACACGGATCCAATACAACGTTTGGTAAAGGTGCGGGTGTGTTCTTCAACGCACCTAACATTTGAATTGTCACACGATTGTTGGAACAATAATAAAAAATTAATAACAGTGTACATGTCTCTCGTCTAAACAGATCTGTGAGCGGGTATAGTAATCCACAAAAAACTGTCATATATCACCAGAAGGGTAGGAGCATCCAAACGATTTATGGATAAGCTAAGTTGTTAGTAAACAATTCACAAAGGTAATTTGTCAGCTCCCCAAAGTGTAGGATAGGATAAAATTTTATTGCAAATGTCCACCTATCTGCCTCCCAACACCATCCACGTAGAAGGACTCAAAATATTTTCCCTTAAACTATCTCAACTGTAAATGTAAGCAAATATCTTCTTCTACTCACAACTTAATTTTGAGCATATCTACCCACGCAAATTTATTTGATTACTTCATAAACATTATCCTTCATCCACCCAAGCGTCCACCCACCACTGGCAACAATTTATTTAAAATAGTTTCGAATAAAATTTCTATCCCATACCTCAACGATTACCATAACACTTTCGTCCGACAAATTGACCATGGATTACTACACCACTTGCCAACCCGAAAGCACAACACAACTAGACCATGTCCTCTTATCCTTCCAACACACACACACACACACACACTCAGCAACAAACAGCAAAAACACTTCTGATAAGGATAATGAAGTGTAAAAATCATGAAGCAACATTTCATCGCCGAGAATTTGTCGTACACGCACCAGCACCCACCCAGTCCAAGGACCTTATCTGCCTCTAGCCCACCGACCGTCTCACACAGTAAACGTCTCCAATTGTTGAGCGTATCAAAAAATATTCAAATTTCTGTAAAATTTCCATAAAATGGGGAGATGTCATAGTAATAAGGATTACAAAAGTCCATTTCACATCGTCACTATCACCGAACCACCGACGAACTATCACAGCTCACCCCCAGCTCGGCCTACATCGCGTTCGCCCGCAGTAGGGATTTCAATTATCCGTATCTCACCATCTGTCTCCTCGACTGAACGGAGTCAGCGCGTCGTCGTTGGCGTTGGTTGGTGTCTTTCTTTCAGACATCGTCGCAGCAGCCCATAGATAGCATCAGTAGTGTATTGTTTGTTAGAGGAAATTATCCCAAAAATCTAAAAGCACCATGACCCCAGCCAAAGAATAAATATTTCGTCGAGAGAAAGCCCCGAAAACTGTTCTAGAAGGACGAAATGTCCTTCATCATGAAACGTCGTTGGCCCCCCTTTGCTCGTTGTCCTGTCGGAAAAAC
Organism: Xylota sylvarum; assembly: GCA_905220385.1. Classification (NCBI taxonomy): domain Eukaryota; kingdom Metazoa; phylum Arthropoda; class Insecta; order Diptera; family Syrphidae; genus Xylota; species Xylota sylvarum. The sequence continues at coordinate 14,921,543 of LR999958.1, forward strand.
TCGTTCCATAAAGATTATGAGATTTATACGAACATAAACATTTTATGTGTATGCGACCGACCCGTATAGATGCTGGTTTTGCGGGAGGGGATGGACAACAGCAACAGACACCAATGAACAATAGCTAATCCATTGGCAGGAGCTGAAGCTGGAGCAGGAGTAGGAGGAATGTCTGTTGCCATTGTTTTTGGATTGAGTGTGAGAGTCCTGGAGTGTTGACCATAAAATTTGTTACTCGTCGAAGGATATGTAAGGAAAGTTTTCGTTTTTTTTTTCTTTCTTTTTCGGTATCCTTTTGGCCGTACCCGAGAGGGGGTAAGTTATCAATTTTAGTGATCCAATTGGGTTAACAAATTGCAGTTGGCGAAGTTTTATATCTGTTATCTCAGAGGTGGTGTTGCGGTTGGTAATGTGTCATCGATAAGTAGCTTTAGACAAAAGTTTTACTCCTTCGTATACAAAAGAAAAATGTACAAAGTTCAGGATTTAATTGGGTTACTGACTTCGTTTTACCAGGGCGCAACTCGTCTAGGGCTAAGTGAGCGTACTCGTACACAATGTCTGCTGAGTTACGAGTATGAAGTATGTTCCAAGGAAATTTAACATCTTGGATGGCAGAGATGTTCATCAGTTGGTGTTGTCAATATTGTTACGGGGATCAATCAAACTTTAGGTGGACATACGATATGGATTGTCAATGTAGATTAAATAAGGCTCACCATGTAACGAATGAAATTACATTTATTTATATTTTTGAGAATCATCAGAATTGTAAGGATGATTGATTTCTATACTTGACAGGGATCATATGTACTGGGTGTCTGCAATGCCCACCCAATGTGAGTTTTGACCGGTGAAAGGGATTTAAAACTGGAAAGATACATTTGGTTTTTATTTCTATCGGGTTGGGAAACACTCAGACGCAATTGATCCTTTCTACTACTAGGAATCTAAACCCGGTATTACCTGGGGTAACATTCTGGAAGGTATTCAGTGAGAAGCTTATAGTATCAGCATCCACCTCATCAGTACCGAAGATCTGCGACCCAAACTGAGGCAAAGGCAAGACAATCACAAAGGATATGATCCGAGGTATTCTCGCCCTCTCCACAAGCGTCGCAAACAGTGGTATCTTTTAAGCCTTACACAGTAAGGTGTTTAGAAAAAGGAAAGTGTCCCGTGAGAATGGTAATAAGTTGTCACAGTACAGTGTACAGTTTTTGTTTTTGCTGAGAGACAGTAAGAATCCCCCTGATTTCTTACACACACGTACGGAAGCATTAGTTTACTCTGCCTGCATCCTGGAGAGTCATAGCACGCACAATTGTGTTTGTAAGAAATCCAATGGAGGATAATGCAAGTACTGATCAAGGACGCTGGAAGACGCAATGCAGGTTTTTTGTCCTGGGAAATTCCCAAAGTTGGACCAAGAGAAGAGCCAGGCTTGCGACCAAATTCAAGGAGTTCTGTAGTTTTTAAACTATTAAAAAATCGGTTATAGCAAGGCATCAAGGGCAGCCTGGCTAACGCTACAGATGCAGATACTTCGACCCCTTCACTTATTCTTTACAATATAATCGGTTGACATTTGGATAGCATAGATCTCTGTTTAAAAAAAAGGCATGCTCGCCTAATGAGTAGTAAAGTCTAGTTTTGTTGGTCTCCGTGAAGACATCATTTGTGGAGCCATTTGTGAAGATTCGACTACAGCCCAGCTCAGGTTTAGACTTTAGGAAAGTCGACTATAGTTTAGAGTTAGTATTAGTCATTACTGTTGATCCTAATAGACTTGCACGATTTCAAGGTGAATTTGGTGTTCGATGTCGGTGCCACGGTCGTCTAAAGGTTCTGGCTTATTGGGATAAACAATGGACTTCACATAACCCCAAAGCAAATAGGTCTAGAGGTGTTGAATCACACGACCTAGGCCGCCGATTGACTTCTCCATTTATGGAGACAAAACGACTTCAAGTCAGGATCGTTGAAACCGGATAAAAGAAACCGATTAAGGTTGTTCTTAGCCCTAGGCCGCTAGGTTGGTAGGAGGGTTAGCTGTAACAGTAGTGATAACAAATTAATTAGTGTCTTTGTGTCGGCTGTGCGTTCTTTCTCAACCACCCTGAAATTGTTAGAAAGATTTAGATAGTCAGTGTTGATTTTACTGACAGATCATCTAGCTCTCGGATATGGTATTCGGCGATGGCCATCTTCCTTAGGTTCCGGCATTTGTATAGGAAGCGTTTGTTTATGTTAGTATCGCCACACGTGCTCCAGATGTGATCTACATATATTTAGTCGCATTCTTCTTAGGTGCGTCACCAAGAGGTTGTGGCTGGTAATAATCCCTGCGAACATTTTTCTGGGGACACAACAAACTGAGAGTACGCTCCATCTCTTATTGGCAAGTCTCAGGAAGTGCAAGTTTTGTGTAATGGTGGCTATAACAAGTGCTAGAGGAGGTGGAACAGGGTTAACGAGGATTATTAGAACCTGTTCAGACCCTTTCTCGCTAAATTCTCCTACCAGAAGGTAGTAAATCAAAAGGTAGTAAACCACCTCAGGATCCCTCATCCTATGGGCCTCTATGTATGTTGGACACCATGGGAAAAATACTGGAGCGCATCGTAAGTGACAGATTGGAGAGTGCAATCGATGAGGCTGGAGGGCTTGCAGTTCAGCAGGAACCGTAATGCACGGTCTACGATCGACGCTATCAACGAAGTCGTGAATACCGCGCAAACGCCATAGAAAGAAGACGATGGAAGGTCGGGAGTACACAGTATTGCGCAATCATCGAGTTGAATGTGAAGAACGCCTTCAACAAGGTAAACTGGAGAAACATCCTGCGAGCACTTACCGCCAAGAGAGTATCAAAATACCTGAAAAAGATAATGACGGAGTATTTTAGAAATTGGATACAGCTCTACGACATCGACGATGGAGCGAGGCAGTAATACGTCACAGGCCACACAGTTCCTTAAGGCTCCGTATTAGGTCCGCTACTGTAAATCAAATGTATGATGATCTCCTCAGACTTGGAATCCCGAGATCTTTGAAAATAATTGGCTTCGCCGATGACATAGCAATCGTCGAAGTGAAGGAACTCCTTGAGGAGTTGAAGCATTACTGCAATGAAGCTATCGGGATGGTCCAGTACTAGCTAGTACGCATGAGTCTACAACTTGCAGAAGAAAAGACCGAAGTAGTGCTCATCAGCAGCAGGCGAGTCATGGAGACTATAAGAGTAACCGTGGGCGATCACGTCGTAGTTTCCAAATCAGAGCTGAAGTACTTTGCCATTACCATAGATGCAAGGCTAACTTATAAGCAGCACCTGTAACATGCAGCTAATAGTGCAACCGCTGGACTGACAAGAATCATCGGGGGACCGAAACACAATAAGAGATCACTCTCAGCGAGAGTTGCCGCATCAATAACGCTCTACGGCTGCCTAATATGCAGAAAGAAGACTGAGACAGTTTACAGAACCAACGCGTTGAGAGTATGCAGCGCCTTCTGAACAACTTCCTACGACGTGGAATGTATAGTGACTGGCATGCTATTAATAGACTTTTTTTTTTCTAAAGAAGCGCAACAGAAATACCATGACAGTAGGACAACGGCAACAGCGACGAGTTGAAGTAATACTGAAGTACCACCACAGGATAAGTCTGGAATAGACACCCAATATAGACGACTGGATTAATAAGAAATATGGGGAGTTGAAGTTTTACCTGGACACAGATGCTCACTGGCCATAGATACTTCAGAGTTCACCTGCATAGGTTTGGACAGGATGACAACCCCCATTGTACAACATGAACGGAGGCAGTGGAGGATGCGGAACACATCACGTTCCACTTTCCACGATATTACGTAGAATGGCACCTCCTGTTAAACCAACTAGGAGAGGACTTAACCCCAGACAGCTTTACCAAATAAATGATAAGCAGCGAAGAGGCAGTTAGCAGTGACAAGCATTCTGAAAAGCAGCGAAGACAGGAGCGACAACGAAACGCAACAGAGCAGGCTGCCAACACGAATAAGCCGAGTATCTACCGCTGAAGTTTCCCCTTGGATGCCCTTGGCTGAAGTGGGTGCCTTATTGAGCTTCTTCGGTATATTCGGATCTTTCAAGATACAGGGTCTTAAAAAGGTAATGGTGGCGGAAGATCCATTAGTGGGCTATTACTATCATCGGTATATGGGGTCCCTTGTCCTAGGCCGATTTGTTATACGCGGCAGACTTAAGCAATACTTCGACACATGAGCGAACGTCCTATGATTCACAGAGGACAAGAAAGAAAAGAACGTTTCGACGAGCTCCTCGACAAGACTTATGAGCAAGGTCCTAAATATGACATTGAAATCGTGTTAGACAATTCGCATGGACACCAGCACTCTGACCCGCAGAGTCTTCGAATCCAAAATGGAAAGACAACGCAGTAGAAGAAGACCTCACTTCAAGTAGTTCGCACATGTAATGGGGTGTCCAATTGGAGGGTTATTGGTCCAGGGTCACTCCGAACTGTAGTGCCACAGTACGCAGTTCGAGATTGTATTCGGTTGAATGGTCCTACCTTTAGCTGAGTCCTCTCTCTCAAGAGAAGATTGTTTAACCTAAGGTCAAGGGATCAAGTTCGATCAGTTTTCTGAAGTACGTGACTTTACCTGCTGCATGCCACCAGACTATGCAACTATAGGTTGGGATGTGTCTGTTGATGGCTGAGTACATCCAGTGGATGATGGCAGACTTAGGTCCCCTTTTTTTTACCAAAAATTTTACTGCATGTATTAAAGGCTTTTAATGCCTTATTCATTGTGACGTGTTCTTGTTCCAAGTCAGCTTTCGGTCGATTATACCTAAGTATCTGGCCTTATTGCGAAGAGGGCCACCTTTCTTTTCAGGAGGTTAACGTTTAATCTACATCTTTCCACCCATTTGTGTAGGTTCTTGACTGCAGATTGTTGTAGTTCGGTGACGGCGAACAAGAACTTGACTGTCACTAGTATGATGACGTAGGCAAGAATGTAAGTGACTTAGTTTCATTAAATTTCATTTGCGACCAGTACAGTAGAGCAGATGGTACCCCTCCAGGGCATTTAATTGGCTGTCACCCAGTTCTGAGCATTCAAGATGTCTGAGATTCTACTTTAATTCGTCTTATAAAGTCAGCTGAAGGTCCTTCTATGTCTAGATAGGTCCTGAATTTCCGTTCGATTGTTGCTGCCAGTTCATGCAGGCCTGTCAAAATGTTTGTCTCTCTGTTAACCTAATTCCATAGCCACGAAGAAGTAAGCAAAGATGTTTTAAAACATGACCGTTCTCTTATGTAAATCATTGATAATAATCCTAAGTAATTTGAAGTCCTTTACAATATTGAAAACTTTATTATATGTATATTGATAAATGCACAAAATAATGGTCTCATTTCGTAGATTGCTTAAAGGTCAAGATTATCTCTCACAGGTGTATCTCATATCATTCGAATAAATTTTGCCAGCACAACAAACCATTATCCCGCAATTACGAACGATATCATACCAAAGTTAATTATCCTTACACACTAAGGATTAAGGAACATGGGTTTTGTTTGATTTACGACCAGATTAGTAAACTGTACGCCTATTGTTGCACTATTTATTGAGAAAGCGATAGCGTTGACCAAACACTTAGCAACGCAAATGAGTGCAAAGCAAATATGATTTGGCCCATGACCCCCTGCATATATTGATGATACACACAGCGATTTGTGTAATCTAATAGGTTTCCGGGAATACTATTTCGGTTTTCAGTGTGTAGTCAAAAGATGACAGTGGCATAATTACAGGGATCATGCCAGTTCACACATAAAGGTCTCAATGTCAGCTGTAACTAGTTGAGTGTACGACACGAGTGACTAGAGAGGTTGTGCAGTTATTTTCACACCTGAATCAAAATTTATCGAATCAAATTAAGCCAGAGAGAGGTATGTGTGTAGTATGTAAGTGAAGTGACAAAAACCTCTGAGAGGAAAAATTTTCTATTAAATTAGGTTGCCACCACCATTGCTGCCCTTTTTCGTTTGTAGACGTCTCCACCTTAAGCCCCTGGTTTTTTAATATTTTTCTGTTGTTTGTCAAAATCGTAAAAACGCGCATACAAACACCAAGAGGCACCGCGCTTCCCCCTTTGTGGAATAAAACAAAAAAAAAAGGAGAAGAAGGAAAAAAAATTTGCATATTTACTGTGATGCGATTTCTTTTGCAGGATCTCCCTTCATCCCTTTCTTTATCTGCGAAAATTTTAGTCAAAAACAAACAAAACAGGAGAAAAATTTCCACGAAGGCAATGCAAAGTCAAAGGCCAAACATCCCCCAAAGGTAACCGAGGACTCCCCTAACGCCGATGTGGCAACCACATCTTTGCATTTAAATTGCTTTTGTCTGTCGCTTGTTTTCTTGTTTTTTTTTTTTTTGCTTTTTGTGTGTGCACATTGAAGGACCCCCTCAACTACATAAGTCCTCGGGTAGTTAGAAAGCCTTGAAGCAGAAGAATACATCCTCCTTCACCATCGTCGTCGTCGTCGTCGTCGTTCGTAACAAAATCCGGTAGGATGTGGTTCGAACGTATATACCAACCAGCCAGAGCGCCGCGCATCACTAACAGCACAACAAACAATGGAGACCTCACCGATCCTTCTATTTTATGCAAATCGTGTTCTCCTTTTGTGGCACGCGGTGTGGCGGCGGCGGTAAGAAATGCAACTAAAGCAGGTATCCTTTTAACTTTTAACCGCCTACATTGTGTTTTGTTAGCGTCCTTGGGTGGCTATGGGAGGCTATGGAGAGGCAACTCATCAGTTATGCAGGATTATTGCGAACACTTGACATTAATTTTTGTTTATTCTCTGATTGAGGGTTCTTCCTGTAAAATTCGGTTACAAACAGTACATATGTGTGCGTGTATAGATATTTTATAAAAATTTATTAAAATTAATTTATTGTTTTATGGCAGATTTTGTATATCATCTGGTCGGTGCAATTGTGCAAATCAATAATAATCAGTAATGAAGATCGAGTTGGTGATTTATGCAAATATGTACAAGTGCGTGTGTTTTTGTATTTTAAATTTTAATTAGTGATTTATTTAATTAAATATACGTTGGGATTAATAACTGATACTGGTATGGCAAGTAAGAGAGTTAATTGTTCATTGATGATCAAATATTGCATTGTAATTGTTTTTCAGTAATCAACGAAATATTTTTATTCATTAATTAGGTTTGTATGCACAAATTAAATGCCACACGAGTTGAGTTGTAAAATATGGGTCATGACATACCGTGTTTTACTGTATTTTTGAATGTATAAATTGTGATTCTGAAATACAGATAACAAGTCTGGAGTCTCTGTCGTATTGGTATAGACCATGGACTTGAGAAAGACCTAAAGAAAAAAGTCCAGAGGTGTTAAGTCACATGAACCATGCGGACAATTGACTGTTTCTTGAGATATGTACATAACACGGTCCCGAACTTCGACTTCTATAACTCGTTTGTTTGGTCAGCTGTGTGGCATGTGGCGCAGCCTTATTGAAACCACATACGCTCTCTATAAGTCATCTTTTCCGATTTCTTTCAAAACTCGCAAAGAGTCAGTGAACATGGTGCGTTTTCCAGCATCATTCTAGAAGAAGTATGGGCCAATAACAGCTTCGGGTTGCTGACTTGCCAAATGCGACAGATTTGCATATTAACAACGCCGTTGAGTCTGAAATGGGTTTCATGAGGAACATCATACTTGAAGTTGTCCGAACCGGATGTTGATAAAAAAAATTTAGACAATTTGCAAATGATATTGAAGCATATAATTTTCAGCACGTATAGACGCGTCGAAAAGTCAATCAAATCGCAGCCATAGAGCCGACAAACCATATTGGAAAGATAGGGTGTCCCAATTCAAAGGCCTTTACATACTCACTTAGTTACTTAGGTGGCGAAACAGTTCGGGGTGAACCTGGGCCTCCACTAGCAATCCTCTTCATTTAGCCCGGTCCTTAGCTAATTGCTTCCAGTTGAGCACTCCAAGTCGGTTTAGGTCCCCTTCTAATTGCGCCCGCCACCCAAGGCGAGGTTTGAATGTACTGCGTTGTCTCTCCGGTTTTGATTCGAAGACTCTACGGGCCTGTGCACTGGAGTCTATTCGCTCCACATGTTCTAGCCATCTTAGATGACTAATGCCCAATTTTTTGACTAAGTCAATGTCGCTGTACAGCTCGTATAGTTCGTTGTTGATTTTTTTTCTCCAAAGTCTGCCCAGACAGACTTTGGAGAAAAAAAAACGGGACCGAAAATTTTACGAAGAATCTTTATCTCGAAGCAATTGAGGATATCTTCATCCGCTTTAGATAAAGTCCAAGCTTCAGCTCCATAAAAGAGGACTGGAATGATCAAGATCTTATACAGAATCTCCCTAGTTGTCATTTCTGGTTTACAGCATATGCTTGGTTTTGCCCTCATTTATTGCTAGACCAATTTTGGCAGCTTCCGTTTCAATAGTAGCAAAGGTTATAGCCTGCTGTGTTCTGCAAATATTGTCAATATCGCCAGCGTATGCTACTTAATAGTTACACAGACTTTTGAAAGATTATGCCTCTGGTGTTGGCGTTGTGAGTTTCCTACAATCCTTTTAAGTATGATCTTGAAAAAATCAAAGGACTGCGCGTCACCTTTTCTGTCTCTATAGATGCTGTCATATGCGACCTTAAAATCGATGAAAAGATGGTGTGTATCTATTTGGACTTCTTGGGTTTTCTCCAGGATCTGTCGAAGTGCGAAGATTTGATCGATTGTGGACCTTTCTGGTCTGAAACCACATTGATAGGGCCTAATCAGGTTATTGACGAAGGGTTTCAGACGTACACAAAGGATGGCGGATAAGATCTTGATAGTTGACCCAATTGAGTGGTCTCCTTTCTTGTGGATCGGGCAAATGGTACTGAGATTTCATTCATCAGGCATACACTATACTATATCTTAGAAATGAGTTGGTGTATGCTCTCTACCAGGTCATTTTCAGCTGCTTTGAACAGCTCGACTGGTAAGCCGTCAGGTCCAGCAGTCTTGTTGGATTTAAGCTTGGATATTGTTATCCTCACTTCGTTTTGGTCAGGTGGATGGAAGTTTTGGCTATCGTCGTCTATGTTGAATTGTTCTTTCTGCCTGACAGCGAGATGTTGGTCTTCGTCGCCGTTGTATAGTCTACAGAAGAAGTTTCTCCATATTCTCAGCACCGACTTCGACTCTACTACGAGGTTTCCTTCTTCATCTCTACAGGAGTCTGTACGGGTCTTGTTGGCTTCACACGTTATTTTTACTATTGGTAAAACTTCTGTACATATTCTTGGAGTACAATCTCTCAATATCTTCTTTCGAAGAAGCCGATGTTCTTCCCGTCTCTTCTGGTAGTAGAGCTCTTGAGCAGCACTCGTCCTTTTTTGTAGCGCCTGTCGTTATGTGAAGCTGCATGTCCTTGCTGGCATTCTTTGTCAAACCATGTGTTTTTTGGTGGTGATCGGGTGAAACCCAGTACATCAGTTTCTGATAACATGTGAAGATGTTGACTGTTTGATGATCAGTAGAACGCCATTTCCCCTTGTGGATATTAAGATGAGGAAACCGTGTGCTTGCTATAGTGGCGTTTCGCCCCGCAGCGAAGTTCGGACGTGGTGTCGTGGAGGCTGTGCTTGCCAATCGTCCTACCAGTGATATCCTCCTTTCCAATCTTGGCGTTAAAATCACCCAATATGATTTTAACATCATATGTAGGACACTGCTCGTAAGTTTTATCGAGGAGCTCGTAGTATTCTTTTGTGGCGTCGTCCTTGTGTTCTGTGGGGTTCTGAAGGCATATACGGTCTATGTTCACGAATTTAGTCTTCATGCGAATTTTCATAAGACGGTCGCTCACGTGTTGAAAGCTTAAGACTTCTTGCCTAAGTCCGCCGCATATGACAAATCTCCATCCGAGTAAGCGCTACTTCTGCTCCCTATAGCAATCACAATAGTATACATTACAGTTTTCGACCTCCTTTTGCATAGCCCATCCCACCATACTTTCTGGATGTCGGGGAAATCTGCATTATAGCAGTGTAGGGCCTCTGCTAATTGTTCGGGTGCACGCGGTCTGTTAAGGTTGAAGATCCGAAGGTCGTTATTTTTCTTTTGTTGGCGGGTGTCGTCAACAGTACGATTGTACAGACCCAAAGACCCAAACTGGTGGGCTAGTTCCCTTTTTATACCCCTAGCACAAAGGGCCGGATTTTCTGGAGTCAGTAACCCGCTTCGTGGTTATGAACTCTACTATTAGCCCATTAAGGGTTCATCCGCCACCAACTCTTTTCCAATACCTAGGCTCAGTGTTGGAGATCCCTTTAGACCTGGGCTTCAAATATGTCGAAGCAACTCTATATGTCACGTGAACCTCTGGGACTAGAAGATTGAGATCTATTTCTGTCAATATTTTGTAAGTTGCTTTCAACTTTAAAGGACCTGTCGTGTATCTTAATAAACTAGTTTTATTTCGACCACTAACACAATAAAGTACAACCTTTCTAAGGAATCCTTCATTTCTCATTCCCGCGGTGGAGTATTTTTTTTATTTGGTTAAAGCTAAAACCAACTCTCCTTAGATAACGAAATGTTAACATAATTCCTTGATAAAACATTTTTTCTCCTCCCTTTAACCACTTTCCAACCAACAAAGCACAACTAAAATGTACAAGATAATCACAGTAAACAAATAAAAACAAAAAAAAGTATATAACAACCAGGACCACATCAGGACCACTATTGTAGCGGAAAGCTTCTCTCATAAATATTGCACAACATCAGGTAACAAAAGAAAATCAGGACAAAACAGATAAAAGAATAATTTGATATCCTGCTGCAGCATAAACAGGATACAACTGGGTTTGAGCGTGACTGTATGATATTCTAGCTGTAGCTATGTGGGTGTTAATGTGAATGCATCATCCGGACAAATGATGGAAGTTTGTCTGTCAATCATTAATTTATCACAACTGAAGCAGGTAAATGCGAGCAGGATAATTTATTTGCACTCTACACTATGTCATTCTCCGGTTTGGTATGTACATACATACATATGTGTATATTATATTTTTTTGTCTTTTTTTTCGAGGAAGTTATGCACTGCCACTCGCAAGGTAATCTGTGCCCGCACAAATTATTTATAAAACTATGGGAATTATTTTAAAACCAAAATTTAATTCAGGGAAATTAATCAGAAACACAAAGAGATGTGCATATGTGTGTATGAATGCATATTTTTCTGAAACCTGGAAATACATTTCAGGAATTAAATGAAATAATTATTAAAAATAGAACAAAATGGGAAGCAGTTTGTGATGGTTTATTATGAATTCGAAATTAGTTTCACTCACATACTGGATTATTATTATAAATATCAGGAATATTAATAGTAATAACTTCTGTGAGTTTTTGAATTGATATTCTTAGAAGCAAATATGTGTGCGATGAGCCTTGAACAAAATCGAGGATAATGCTACGTATGTAGGTGCAAAATGTGTTTAATAATTCTATCACTGATTGTACCCTCATTTCGCTTAATGAGTTACTAATTGTTTATTTAGGCAAATTCTAGATAATTTTAGAATTTCTATTTTCACAGAATTTATGCAGGCGTCTTGTCATTCAAAAGAATTTCATTATTTTAGGGGGTCATGGACTATTTATAGATAAAAGTCATAGTTCTGCTTTTTCTAAAAATAGATGCGTATATATATGCGTACACATGGCGTGGTCCTTTTGTGAGGTTATTACTGACAATTAAACTAAGATTATGCTTGAAAGTAATATTGAAACTTTATTTAAAAAAGGGATAGTTCCGTTCATCAGAGTGAAGGATTTTGAAGGTGTTAGGAGTTTTGTGGAGGAATCTTTGCACGGTTGAAACCACTACGTTCGTGGAAAACCATTTTAGACTTTCAAAGAAGTACAAAATAAATTCCTGAGACAAATCCAACAAATCTAAATCTAGTAAATTGAGTCCAATATTTGATCGTATTGCCAGACTAGGTTAGTAAGGAAGGCCCCCATTATCACATGAAGAAAAAGGGAGTCTAGTTCACGGCTAAAGTCCTAGATACACAATAAAGGAACCCAGTAAGACCGTTTATTACAACGTAACTTGTAGAGTATCAGAGTAGTAAATATTACCTAGGAAAAACTCTGAATGGATCTTTGCTGATGTCGGATATAAAACAGTATAAAATGAAAGAAATATTTCACCATGAGAAAGTCATTAGCTCAAACTCAAATGAGCCATGAGCGGAGTAATAAAATCTCGAGTTCGTATCGGTCTTTCGAATAATCTAGAAATTCTACACGCATTCAGAACATTTAAGATGGATAAAGCACCGCCACGAAGTTTTCCAAGGAGAGATAAATAGGTATATTGTCACACCTCCCATATTCTAGCAAAGCCTAGAATTTCATAAAAATTAGAGAAAAGGGTGGATAATCATGAATTTTATAATCACATATAGCCTAACAGAGTGGGGTTACTGGAAGGCTGCATATGTAAGTTCGTCTTCGATGGCTCGAGGTCATTGGATGCAGGAGTCGGTTCCGAAGAAGTATGGACAGGCAGTTTGCCCAAATCAGACCCTTCTTATAGACCACAGTGTCCAGGCCGTAGACAACACCTCCAGTCTTCGCCAAATAAGCCCAAGATTCCTTATTGATAACGATAAGTGCACATCTATAAAGACCCTTAGGCTCATCCAACTTAGCGACTTTTCAGTTGTGTATCGGAAGTTCGGGATTCCTGGTTTTTAGGATAATTAAAATTTTATCCATGTCGGAGGGGTCGGCTGGGATCCAGGTGCGAGTTCTACTCGGGATACCCTCCCTCGCAAAAGGTTCGAGCTTAGCACCTGGCCATACCTCCTCTAATTTGCCTGCTTGTTGTGATCGTATAACTTTTGATCTTCACAGGCGATCAGCTTCACGTGACCTTAATGCCATTCGCCGTCGCTATATCTGGTAGAAGGACCTAGGTTTTTCTTCATGATCTCCAGGAAAACTAAGACCAGTTTAGCTGGAATGACGTTCCATTTTTCTGGAGCGATCGATCCATCCGTATCACTTTTATTAATGAGCGCTACGACTAACTTTCTACAAGTCCTAAAAAACAATCCAGGCCCTGCACCCTCTTTCCGGGATTGTAGCTGGTATCAAAAGAAAGTTAAACTCATTGGTTGTGCAGATCAGATATCTAAGGATCTTTATAAAACCGTGGTCTCCGTCGTGTGACAAGTGTGGCCAGAGGAAGGTTGGAGGTTGTGAAAAAGGAAGATATTTCTAATCAACCAAGGACCCGTGCCATGATTTCAGCTGAGCCTGCTAATTTTAAAGTTATTTTGGAGATCCTAAAAGTCGGCAATGACTCCTTACCCATCTACAATTGGAAGATTGCCAAGATGGATGAACCGAAAGAAAACTACCATAGTATCCTTATTGTCATCAATAAGGTGTCTCTGGCCCCTCTGCCATTCTCTGAAGAAGTAATCAACTATGGTTTTGGTTCAATTACCCTTAAAGTTTGTAAGTGTGCGACAAAAAGATCAGGAGAGGATTCTTCTATGCCGACTGAAGCTAACAATGAACCGACTTCTTCTTCCAATCCGTCTCTCTCTTAATCCGCCCCATCTCTCCTGGGAGTCGACACCTTGTCGATGGACACGGAGATGGACGGCGCCCTAGAAAAACCAGTTCCGTTTAGTCCTCCAACATCTATACCATTTCTCACCGATACCGACTAAACCCCGCCTACCCTGTTATTTGACTGAAACTTCCGCACGAGCATCCCTGGCGGAAGTGAATGGGTCAGTGCTCCCTCTCCTGAGGGTAGATCAGTCCACTTCTGCACGGACGGCTCCAAGACTAACGAAGGGGTGGGTTTTGGTGTCTTCTCCGATAAGTTTAATATGAGCATTTTTTTCCGTCTTTCAGATCATTGTAAGGTTTTTCAGGCGGAAATCATGGGGATCAAGGAAGCCTTATTTGTCAGGAATGTTAGGATTTTCACTGACAATCAAGCGGCAATCAAATCTCTAAAATCGTGCTCCTTAAAGGCCGCTTTAAACTGCCGTTTTTCTCTTTTGGAGATGTCTGAGCAGTTTTGTTTTTTGCTGAGTGCCAGGCCACAGAGACATTGCACGGAATTGCAAGACTGACGAGCTCACCAGAGAGGTTATGACCCTTAGAATTCTCTCGAAGTGGCGGAACCTGGTTATGCCACTCGCTACTTGTAAACTCTTACTAAAGCTAGACGCTTTCAGCAAAATCAGCTGTAGATGGGAACATTTCTTTAATTGCAACATTTCGAGACAGATCTGGCTTATTCTTGATCTGAAACGTAGTGCTGAGTTGGTCCTGTTCAGTGTTTTCACTGGACACTATCTGATAAGCCAAGATGCCAAAAGGCTGGGACTCGTTTCATATAACTTCTGCAAAAGCTTTAGGGACGAGGAGGAGGAAGAAACCATTCTCCACCTCCTATGTACGTGCCCAGCTCTGTCCGCAAAAAGACTACTTCACCAAAGATCGCACTTATTGGACAACTTAAACAAACTGGCGTCAGTAGGCATCCCGAGCCTTCTTCGTTTTATCAAAAACTCCGGTTGCTTATTAAAATAAGCTCCGGGTAGCTAAATGTTACAATCCATGGCATTACAATGGACCTTCATTGGTCTAAATGTGTCTGCACACTAGTACGGACAGTACAGCCTCTCTAACCTAATACCTAACCTATTGTCTGTCTTTGCCATAGGACGATTAATGGGACTTTAATAAATAAATGCTCTTCTTATCCGGATTCAATTGAAACTCTATATTCCTCTAATTATACTTCCGCAAAGATACTTCAAACACCAAAACAGAAACCACCCATAGTCAGAAGTATATACTATTGAGCATACTACAGTCACCTCGATAAGTATCAGGAGACCTTTACTTACTGTCACCGACATTATCATTCAGTTCGAATAGAAAACTTGTCCAAAATAATAGTAAGCAACTTTTAATTACAGTTACTGAGACTAGAAAAAAGTTTCGTGTAGCATTGTACGACCTAACAGATCCTTTGAAGATGCATCCTCTTCAATAGCTAGTTCCTTGCCAGCTTCTATATGTAGGCTCTGATAAACTAAGGACATCCAAGAAAATGTATGCTCCTACAGTTGAATTTGTTTACATTCATGTAAATCGTGGAACATATCCTTGAACTCACACCAGCGGTAATTTATTGCACAACATCTTAACCCTTTAAGACTTCTCCTTAGTGCACCCCAAATATTAATGGCTTCCAAAAAAAACAAGACCAACTTCTCAACGGTTTAGCACGATATTGTGTACGTCCAGGATAAACTACTTCTTTCATTAAGCACACGACACATAACAGAAAATTTGTTTCTTGTACTAAAATATTTTAAAGAATTCCTCGCCCACACAAAATATACACACATGTGTACATTTTGTATATTAATTTGCAGCTTTCGTTGAACGGCGTCGTCCTTGTGGGTAATTCCAATTAACCCCGGTCTCTTTCTAGACGCATGCGGTGCTCATTTGGCATTCATGTCCATTCGCCCAGAGTACACATCGGTACACAACGGTGTACACCGACGTGAGTAATGAAATTCATAAAAATAAAAAACAATTTTCAATACTATATGTATAAAGTCCTTCTTTTTTGGCCAACTACTGCTAGGAGAAAAACCGAGAATAAAAAAAAAAACATATAAAACCCCATTAACACTTTAGGACTCAATTTAAAATAAACGACTTTGACTCTAGAGGTAGAGAAATGCGAGCACAACTGTGCACACATTTTAATTTAAGGACCATCACCACTACACTCTGTGCTCAGAGAATACAACGCGACTACAACGACGACGACGATGAGAATGAGGATGAGGATGACTATGGGGCGACTCCAGAGAAAAAAAAAAAAAAATATAAAAGAAATAGTTCAACACATTCACTTGATCCCCAATTCGGATGTTCCGGTTCTCATACTCCCCTTGGGGATATATTTCACCGAAGTCAACACACAGATCCTTTTTTTCCATGTTATTCGTTCTGCTACTTATTATCGAACAACTAACGTTGCAAGGACTACGCGATGCACAATGACGACCGACAACGGAACGAACGAAACGAATCCCGTTCTACTCACGAAATGAGTTCGGCTCAAACCATGTGAAGGGGGGCGGGACATCGTTTGGCTAAGGTATCCAATATATCGGCAAAAATACGGGATAACGTGCAGGAGCCAGGATAAAATGCTTGTACCTATCCAATAAATTATTTACACACATTAAAAGTGAACATTATACAGCGATAACCATCCCTGTGGGTGGTGGTAGGGATGTTGGTGGTGTTGGTGGTGATGATGAAACCTGTGCGGGTGTGGTATGGTGCATACGGGTTCCTGTGGAATCAATAAGACCGCAACATTAAAACGAAATTGACTTGGGCGTCAGGACCGATCGAAGAAGGCCAACGTCTGGCATTTGGCTGGCCGTTAGTTCGGTTGACTGGTTGGTTAGTTGCTTGGCTAACACTTTAGCCACCTACGAGGTAATTATTTGAGAATTTATTGCAGCACCTTCTGAGTTAATAAAGATGTTATGGAACACCAAAGTGCGGTGGTTGGTGGTGCCGCTGCTGGTGATGACATTTTTGCAAATTCAAAGTGACGCAGATGGTGCTGGCGTTCGGGGCTGACACGATACGGGACGCACTCTGACATCTGGGTTCGGATGGAATGTTTTCCATTAGCTCTCGAGACGACTACTTTGCCACGAGGTGGCGTAAAAGTAAATTGATTTATTGTCCTTTTTGTGTTATTAGCCCTCAGGTTATCCATCATCATTTTCATGTACATGGACGCCGAAATGGAAAAAGGACAGTTTTCGATGTTTCCTTCAGTTTTGGTTGACTTTTTTTTTTTTCTTTTTTTTTTTGTCTTCTCGGAACTGACGCCTTTGAATTATGACACTTATATAAATTTAAATATATATTCGTAGTGGCACAGTGTCACTCTGGGGAATATTGTGGGTTAGCTGTTGTACGGAGTTAAGTAAGAAAGGACTCTGACTCTGGGATTAAATTTTTATTTACTCAATATGCTAAGTGGGCATTACGGGGAGGGAATGTAATTTATATGGAAAGTTTGCATTGGCGACTGGGGTCGCCAGTCGGAATTATCTGTGGCTATCCATCAAGTATTTTCCAGTGGAATGGTCGAAGATGGAGGAAGTGAAATTGAAGCACCTGGTGCAACAGCGATTGAATCCTGTGGCGAAATTGATTTATGTACTCGATCTACTTAAGAAACGATTTACTTTATGCTTAAAGGAGAACTGTAAGAGGTTTTTAAGAAAATTTTTAAGATAAATAATATAGGATTGGCGTGCGACTTTCCCCAACCTAGACAGGTGGGGGTAGGTTGTCTCTACAAATGGTAGATAGATTTTTTTGAGTTCCAAGGGAATATGATTGTTTGGAATAAATATACAACTTCTTTTATGTGAAACAGTGTGATTATTGACAAAAAACTTCAGGCGTTCGCCTAAGCAAGGGATTTTTTTGTACTAAAGCCCTAAACCAAAACATTTGGCTAAGGCTCTGCTTGTACTTAGCGAAACACAGACTATATCCATTCCCATGATAGTGCGGACAGAAATGCGAAATCACGTTCCTATAAAAGCATTGGCAGAGAAAGTGTACTGTAGTGTCCTTGCTTTCGCGACAACATTCTCGAATACGATCCACAATAATTTTTTTGTGGACCGTATTGTGATCGGAAGTGCTATGTTCTGTCTCTCATCAATTATTCAGTTTGCTGCCCTGGGTGTGGCGAAACTATTGGTATTTTATCTCATTACGCATAAAATATGGTTTTTTGAGGTACGTACATAGGTAGGTACATTAATATTTATGTAAGTGATTTGTGGTCACTGATCACTATCTTTTGGGTCCATTTTTGCAATTTAGATTCACCTGAGAACCAGTAAGTAATCCAAGTGGATCCAATGAACGTTGGGTTTTTCGATGGGCTTGTTTTAAAATATTAATTTTTAGACAACGTAGAAGAACTTTCAGAAAAGGAAGAACCTACGTAGAATATATGAAGCGCTGAACCTATTCTGAAATATTAAGAGTAAGGACACCATACTGGCTCAAAATATTTAAGCGGTGTCATTTTAAATAAAAGTCACTTGTGAATAAAGTGTAATTGAAAAGACCAAGTGGCGACGAGTATTTTCGATATAGACCCAAAGGATATGCAGGTGATTCTAGACCAACAGAAAATGATAAAGTCTAACAGAGAATGTATGGAGGGCATTTTAAAAGGATGCTCATCGGCACCTACCACCATTTTGAAATTTCTTCTATTTGATCCGGAAAAATAATCTTGGGTCAGATACCTTTTCGAGTTGCAGTGGGATTTCTCGGCGAACTCCTTGGAAGACGACACTTCACGGAAGATGCACTTTTTATCGACATGGAAATCATATTAATGATCTTCACTGGAAGCTTTTAGGGATAGGATATGTAAGTATTCACACTTTTAAAGACCTTTCTGCGTAATTAACAAAACATTACCAACCCAAATTGCATGTACTGGCGTTGAGGTGTAGGTTGTAGAAGCAAAAAATACTTCCGGGACAATCATACGTCGAATGGATCGCAGACCTAAAAGGTCTCGCTAGAGATTGTGCCATTGTTTACTCAAAGCAAGATTGCAACACATCCTACCCTGATGTCATGATCAGAGACATAATTACTTTCTACACGTCTCATGATTCTGTAAGAAACGCTGCAATCCATAAATAGGACCCCAGTCTGGAACAAATCGAGGAACAAGCGATTGTCTACGAGTCAACGCAGCTGGCATCGACCGTACTCAAAGGAAGCAGTTCTTCCACCCCATTGACGTCCACTGAGGTACATCAACTGAGTCAATGAAATATCCTGAGACCTGCATGTAAGTCGCATGAACATTTTAGAACTCGAAAATCGTGTCCCAACAACTGGAATCAGTGCAAACATTTGGGTTGGTTTTGAGCATTTGGTCTTAAGATAGATTCTGCAAAACAGGAAGCGGCACTGCAAATTATTCTAGAATCTCGAGAACAGCTTGCATCTGAAGCAAAGTGTCTCTGCAAGAAGCACGAAGTAGTTTTTACGCCTGGATTGGGTTTCAGTAAGTAGTTTGTAGCTCATCTCACGTTGAAACGGAGTAGCTAACCCAGGTACTTTAAATACCGCCCTGTGTGAGAGTAGTCATACCAGTGCAATTGCAGTAGAAGGTACTATCGCTTCTAGATCAAGGTCATGGTCGCATGTCAACTAATCGCCAGTCGCTCGCCCAGAGAGTACACTAGCTGGCCCTCGTCAGACAAAGTTTGGGAGCACATCTACATCTATTTCGCCGGGACTTTTCAAAAATCCATGCGGCTAATTGTAGTAGACTCGAGATCGAAGTTTCCATTCGTGATTCGAATGCCTTCTACTACATCTCAAGCCACGATTTAGGCATTGCTTTTCATATTCGCACTGGAGTTACTACACAAAACGATGGTGTCTGATAATGGCACTCAATTTACTTCAACAGAATTCGAGCAGTTTTGCCAAAATCACTCAATTGGACATATGACCTCTGCACCTTTCAACCGCAAATCGAGTGGAGTAGCAGACGTTTAATACGGCTTTTCTCAAAATTATGGTGGATAACAAGCTCGGACATGATGCATTAGCAACATTCTTATCGAGGTATCGTTTAGCACCGAATGATAGTGGAATATCTCCAGTGGAGAGACTACATGGTAGGTAGTACCGAACTTTACTCTTTGCGATTTTTCCAGAACCTCGAAGTCAAAGGAAAATTATCAAAACCGAGTACTTGAGATTTTCCATTGATCAGCCAGTGTTTCTGCAAAATATCTACGTGGCAAGAAGTAGATTCCTGGAGTGATTAAGAAGATTTTTAGAAGATGAATATATCTGGTTAAATTGAGTAATGGTCCCTGGCGCCATCATTAAAACCAGATCCGATTTCGAGGAGCAATGAGAAGTAAAATAAGCTCTGCTCCTGAAGAATACACCATCGAATTACAACAGGCAAGTATGTAATCAAATACTCAGTTTGATAATGTTTCAAAACCAATCAACTCATGAGTACCAGTTGAGTCAGTGGTAACCATACAGACACCTTCTCTTCTTTCCTTCATACTAAGCTGTTCAACATGCCAACGAGTGGTTATTACACCGACAATTCAGTTTCCTGGATGATCCATATGCATTGGCATTGACACTTAGTTTGTGTGAATGTTTCAGAGTTCAGATAGCTCGTTCAAAAATTTACAAATATCTGAAAATGTTTCAATTTTGATGGAGATTTATTCTAAACACTTCAATATGTAAAAGACTAACTTTTACAAGTTATTTGCACAATAAATTCAGTTATTTAGAATACAAGCCATGAGGACTCAAAATACTTAACCTAATTGACTCCTGAATCCACCCATCAGTGTGGAAGTCCTTTTTTTTAATGTATCATACATATTTCCATTAATTCTACACATTGCGATGGATTTGTTACCAACCCCCAAAAAAAGAAAGATAGCAAAAATCATAAAAATAATTTCCTACCATTTCCAGCTCTGACAAATGTTATCCTGGATCAACACCTACGCGTTTCCCTTTTTAATTTAAGCCAAATAGTCGAAATAAAAATTTTCTTAACCCCCATAACCCATTTAACACTCACCGACCCCATTTACCGAATACTATTTGAAATTTTCCATTTTGATATTGGCCGATAGGCTTCGTCTACTACTTACTACTCCCTAAGGAATCGTGGGCTCGAGGTCATAAACAACGGTAAGCAATTTGCCTTCTCTGGTGGAAGAATTCCCTCAGCATGCTTAACTCAAAACATCTCGAAAATTGTACACAAATTCAATACATTTAAAAGGAAGGATAGCATCTAGTCCTTTTTTTTTTTCCTCTTTCTTTCATTCTACGGCGGCGGCCAAAGATTTCCTCCCAGGAACAGCACTTTGCAGAGTTTATCTCTGGTGGGGAAGTCGTTGTGTCATGTTCCAATGTGCGGTCGATGTCTTCCCTTCTTCAAACTCGTGACCTTTCCTCCTTCAATTTGTCGGCTACGCTGATGATATCCGGAAAATTGAAGCAAACACTAAGGATGACGACAAGGACGATGGCAAAGAAGCATGCTACTGCAAGAACTGTAGCCATGAAAAAAAAAGGTAACAGAAAAAAAAAAATTAAATAAATAAGAAAAAAAAGAAAACGTAGAAGAATGGGAGGGAAATAGAAAACTTCCTCGTGTTCATTTTGTTCATTTGAATTGAAAACCACATCGCATGAATAATTTGATATTATCGATTCTGAAGAAGTACACCGTACACTTCTTCTCACTCTTATGTTCGGTTTTCTTGACGAAGGACGACGACGACGACGAAGATGCCCGATGAGCAGAATCAAGAAAAGACAACGCCGCTGCCGCCGACGACGACGAAGACGATGACGATGACGACGGTTTACGACATGACTGCAAAGAAAGGAATTCCCCAGAGTCGTCGACAAGTACTAAAGTGGGCACTTCACAAGTTCACTAACAGCTAACATCTCATCAGGACCCACACATACGCACATAACTTTCTAAAGAGAAATAGCAACAGACGGGGATGAACATAGCTGCCACCCCCTCATAAGGAGGATATAAAGTGACGGAAGGAATCTACTACGTGTGCACGAAGTTACAACAGAAAAACAAAAAAAAAAAAGAAAAGAAACATTCACTGCTCACTTTTTTCCGCAGCAACACACATTCCAGAGCATATCCTTGGTCAGGCGACATCAATTTTTATTTATCCTGCTAGAGATGTTGACACTGAATTGGAATTGACTGTGCACGTATCCTCGGCAACGCGGAACTATGAACAGACCCATATCTATGTATATACATATGTATGTATTTTGTTGCATTGTATAAATTCCAGGCACCTGTCTTCCAGTATCCTTTGTCTAAGATTTGCTCTTGCCTTTCGCATTTCCAAATGACATCTCCTTTTGGGGTTGTCGTTGGATATCATTTTTGACATTTTGCGTTTTGCGCCCCATCAGACCTGGGTTCGCCCACTTGTAACTATTTCAAGGACAAATATTTCATTGGAATGTTAAAAGGAAAATTATCATTGGCCCTGACTGGAACTACTATGAAGATGTTGGTAATGGCATCGTTTCAAGTTTCCTCTACCTTCGGTCGGAAATCACTTCAATTATTCAGAGAATGTCGATGTTTATGCTGCCCTTAGTAAGAGATGGGAAATTTGTAAAATGTTCTTATTAATTTTTCAACGCAAATGGATTTTTTCTTCCCCCGTTTTTTTCTTATCCTTCGAGTATTTTTTTTTTTTTGAAAAGGAACGGTGATAAGAGCGGAAGGTTTTTAGGAATATTTGCGGAAGATGGACGTTCATTTCAATTTGAGTTCCATTAGTTGCATTGAATGTGTGATGTGTTCTCTTTTTTTTTTTTTTTGGTGAACTTTCAGGGATAGAAGATATTTATAAATGAAATGCCAACTAAATTGAAAATTTTTAGAGGAAATTCCAAATGAAAAATGTATCGAAAGGTTGCTGGTACATCGTAAGGGAATTTTTAAAATGCGAGGACGTTGGCGTTATTGGTGGACATGTCGGGATTAGTTGGGTACTGAAGATGCGTTTGATTTTTTTTTTTTTTAATATTTTATGGAAAGAGAAGGTGGTGAGGTGAAACTATTAAAATGTCCTGTGAGCATCATCCCTAACACATAAACGTATACTATACACATTATGATGATTAGTGTCGACTCATTTTTCGACTTGCGCCCTCAGCATAACTCGGGGTAGTGCAACAGATAGTTCAAGACATTGTTGGTCAGGCTTCAGGCTGGGTGCTTCAATCAGCGTTCCGGAAAAGTTGAGTTGAACGTTGGAGTGGAATATGCTCAGAACTTTTGTTTTTCCATTTGGACCCATTTGTGGGTCCATTACCTAATGTAAAAGCCGGTATTTAAGATGTAAAATAGTGTGATGTTATCTATTTTATTCTATTCTATCCCACCACCAAGGCTGTCATGCATAAGTACATCGTTAGCGTTATACCAATGGTGAGAGTATACAACACTGTCACGCTCCACCTAGAAGTCCTTTGACACTTTGTCATTGTACAAAACGTAACATTTTCCACTCCCATACCTAGCCTTGATAACAGCTATCAGTTTTCTGGGATCCTTCTCCTGTGCATGGCCAACAAGATACTATTTCGATTGAAGTCATCGAAAGCCTTATAGAAGTCGATGAGCAATAGATGCAAAGGAGACCTACACCTAACACATTGCTCTATAATTTTTTCGTAAGGTGTTAATATGGTCTATGCAGAAGGATCCTGTGTGAAAGCATGCCTATTCGACGTCAAGAATTGAATTTGCTAGCTCTGTTTTAGAACTATCCTAGCTTTAGTCTTGGCTACGGCTAAAAGGATACATATGCTTCTCGAAATATCGCACTCTACAAGATCACCGTTTTTTTCGCTTGATTTGAGTTTTGAAAAATCGAGTTTTGCGCATTTACTCGTGCATGAGTTTCCGTGGATGTCATTTGAATGATGTTGTATTGCACAATTAATGCCATCGTTGGTACTTTAATGGGATTTTTAAAAATTTAAATAAGGCACTCTCAATAAAAAAAACTTTTCACCACAGATCTATATACATACATACTATAAATATGTACAAATGTACATTATATATGCCAAATCCATATCTTAGACTACCCAACATGTTACCATTATTTCTCAAACTACGAATCAAAAGTAATTTACCTACCCCAATCGTACTCAGTAGATAAAAGAAAAAAAATGCCGAAACCCGGGATTGAACCGGGGACATTTAGATCTTCAGTCTAACGCTCTCCCAACTGAGCTATTTCGGCTGATGACTTCATTCAGCCTAATGATCGAGTCGATGCATGTTATGCATTAGAGTCGAAGTCTTATATTTCGCAATTTGAATGTAAGGGAGAATACATAATTTGAAACAATTACCTAAGGTGCGAAGCTCCTTAATTTATTTGAAGGGTTATCGGTCAAGGTCAGGTAAAAATATCGCCGCTGTAGCGTGACACAAAACTCAGGAGTGTCCATTTCGAAACGATCACTGTAATTAGACATAACCGCTACCACTTTGCACCGCATTTTGTGTAAAGATCTTGGCCTACATTCTTATAAGCTCCAGTTCCCACAAGAATTGAAGCCAACAGAACACCCACAACATCATACTTACGCTGATTGGTGCGAGAAATGAATGAACAAGATCATGAATTTTTACTGAAAATTATTC
Organism: Xylota sylvarum; assembly: GCA_905220385.1. Classification (NCBI taxonomy): domain Eukaryota; kingdom Metazoa; phylum Arthropoda; class Insecta; order Diptera; family Syrphidae; genus Xylota; species Xylota sylvarum. Next base: position 14,946,050 of record LR999958.1, read on the forward strand.
AGAGTCATGGGGTTCATTTCCATTTGTCTGGGTACGTAAACAAACAAAATTGTCGCATCTAGGGCTCCGAAAACCCAAGAGAAATAGTGGAACAGCCGCTCAATCCACAAAGTATGCGAGTGTTTGGTCGATTTTTTGGGTTATGTGTCTTCGTGGAGAATCCTCTTTATAATACCATCATAATTTTTCTACGAAGTGAACACTTGGAGAAGCTGTGGTTAACCATCAATTGTGAATAGAGCTTAGTTCGAACTAAGACCTGGTTTGTTATTCAAAGCTGGTAGAGAGATCTGGTGTGGTGCAATTTCTGAATAAATTTGGGTTGGTCGTGTGATTGGTGTTAACGAAAATTCAAGCTCACAACTAATAAGTGCAACTTGCACAGTGGACGCAAGCATGATAGAGCGAGGCAGAAAAAAAGAAAGCAAACTGCGTGTTCTCGCAGCGGAGTTTTGATCCCAAACGTTTTGACCATCTATAGCAGTTTCTCCCACCGAACCACTGTCCCTCTTCCATGATGTTATCCAAACGACTGTCATAAACGGTGCATTAGATTATGCGTAATTTTAAAAGTACCGGGAGTCCTTGCTTGCACACATTTATACATAAAATAAAAAAATTTTAATGTTTTTGGCCACATCGGCCAAATGGCAATGCGGAGGGTGAGGCGTACCATCCTCACTTCCGTTCCAGGTGGCAATCAATGTGAACTCGAATCAAAGAAATCACACAACCCACCCTCCATTCTGTTACATATTTTGTCCAATTTTTTCGAAAATGATGCTAGTGCGATGGATTCAGTTAATGTATTGCATTACCAAACGATGTTGACTGACCTTTTTATGCCTGAAATTCATGCTATGGACATGTATGACGTTTATTTTCAGCAGGACGACGCGCCGGCAGCAAGTTGTTTCCAATTGATAAAAGCATAGCGTAGTGATCGAAAACGTCAAAAATAAAAAAAGCATCATGAATGCATAGCAGTGTCAAAGCATCAAGATTTTGCATCACTAAAGCAGTGTGCAGTCATGATTCGCACTCTTTTACGTTTTGGAATTCAACCAATGGCTCTATTGCGTGTCAAATTTCCTGGAGGTGTGATTTCTCGAAATGGAGTCTTCAATTGATAGGCGACATTGTGCGATTTGACTTTTTCGTTTAAGGCGATATACAGCCGCAATTATGTATGTGGAAAAATGATAAAAACTATCATGGAAGGAATGATTATTTATAGGCAGAGCTGAATCGAATATTACATTACAAACTTCAAAGTTCGTACTTTAGATTAAAATAAAAATTACATCACTTTTCATAAAAATGATTTAAAATGACACGTCTTGTTGGTTAACCCTATTCATTGTCATCAACACTCTGTATACTTGCATTTAAAACAAAATACCTACTATATATCTTATCTAAAACTTACAATAATTTAAAAAAAAATATTCCAAAAGAAACAATCTACAACTTTATAGCAAAATTAATATTCACCACACGTAGGTGGTATATCGATTCCATGGCACTTCTACTTATCGTCTAACGTATCACGTATCCTGTGTTGGCCTGCAGCCGAACTTGGGTGGGTGTCCTCTTTTTTTTTTTTTTCCTCCTATGCTGCATTATTCGTCTTGTAAGTGTATTTTTTCTTACTATTCGCTCGCATGAGGTCCTTTTTGGATAGATATGGAAGGCGGTAAGCGATAAGGAGAACGTGCGAAATATTTTAAACTTTTTTTTTTTTCTTCTGTGAATTTTTCATAAGTCATCGTTGGTGTTCAATATTTCATTGGACAGTCTTCGTGTCTATTTTAGCATACTCGCTTGGCAATATGGCACGTTCTATAAAAAAAAATAGAAAGAAGAAGAACCCAAGAGATATGGCTTATAGGATGAAGAATGAAATTCAATTTCTCATATATTATGAGGAGCTATTTTACAGGCAGTTTTTTGTACTAATAATTCATGTACCAGCAGTAACTAGAGTTATTGTAGGTGATGATATAGGATGTCGATCGTTACGATAGGCTACGATGTTTCTTTTTTTAAGCTTGTTTACAGAACACCTTTTGTGATGATAAGAAGTGGAAATGTATTACTGCTTTAGGAAATAAGTGCGACTAAGTAAAGAGATAGCTTCTATTGCAAACAGTTTATCATTATAACAAGTGGGTAACAAAATTTTGTTCTCTTGGCAGAAACTAACCAGCCAGCGTCGACAGGCATAGACTTAAGGTGGTAATGGCGAAATTTAAAAAGTGTGATTTCCCTATTCTGCAGTTTCAATTAGCTCTTGCCTTAGTGAAATTGGACATACACAAATGAAGGTATATGAAGACTCCAAAAAACATTTATCACATTGTAATTACAGACCGGTTGTTAAGTCTTCGGTACTGGATTGGTTAGATGGGTTGGGTGGGTGGTTGTCCCGGTCAGCATACACTTAGACTAAAAGTTTTTTTTTGATCTTCGAGATTGCCGATCTGTGTAGTTAGCTGAATTCCCTTTGCAAAATTAATAATTTTGCACCAGTCAATGACAACTGCTTTCCTTAAAGGTAGCTGGCGCTGTCGTGGGGTTAGCCAGGCAGTGGGAGAGGATGCCCGAAGACCCTTGTGCCTTCGAAAGCCTACAGTTCTCCGCACTTATCCGTTCTTCGTCGTCGCCCTGCTCAATGATACCAAAGGTCAGAAACCGTGCTGGTTTTTTTTTGTTTTTCCTTTTTTGGGGTCTTAGACTTATTCTTTTGTGACCTGGCTCTCTTAGAGGCCGGATCCTTTCTGGGCCCAGAGCTGATTGAGGGCCCATCTGATTCGAGTTGGCTCCTACGCCTCTTATGAATTGTGAGTCATAGCGAGCTGGCTTTCCTTTACAAGACCAGGATGGTTCCTTCCTTTTTTAGATGGTAGCCCCTGGAACAGTGGCCTGGTAGGAGTGTAATGACGCGCTGCGCTTTCACATGAGTACCCTCCTGAACCAGGATGGCTACTTTTGTCGTCGAGAAAAGCTCTTCTCCAACTCACAGACAATACTCAGTCTACAAAGCCGTCTCTCCATCGCTCTTGTGATACTTCTAGTCGTTCATATTGTTGCGTCTGTTGTGTTAGGTTGATGGCTAGCCTCAAAATTTGTTGTGTTGTCTTGTTTTGCTTGTTTTGTTTTTGAAAAGTTCATGTAGGTACCATGAGTAAGAAGTTGTCTCATGGACTTATTGAGGTTCATATTAGAGGCCTGCTAGATTCGTCTACACCTCTGCACTCAAGGCAGTGTGTATCACTATCTTATGAAGAAAATAGACGGAACTTTTCCTTCCAATGAAATAGCTCTGTGTGCATTCCTTGACCTTGAGGCTACATTCGATAACACTGGCTACGATTGAATACAATTAGTAACCAATGGATAATGGCCATGCTTGAAAGTCGAACTATCACTTCCTCCTCTGGCGGAGTGTCAGTGTCTGTGACAGTTTAGGACTATCCCCAATAAGGAGACCTTTCTCCACTTCCACAGAAATCAGGCTACATCGCCATTGGTTATGCGGATGACTTGGCAAATTTTATTAGTGGTAAACATAGTACGAACATCAATCCATCAATCCATCAATCCTTGCAAAACCGTTTTAGTTCCTTTTACAAAAAGAAGACTGGTCGATCTAGGACCTATCAACATCAAAGACATCACTTTAGTTTATTCCAGTGAGGTTAAATTTCTCGGCGTCATCCTTGACAAACGGCTTAGCTGGAATTATCATATCAAGTTCCCACATCGAGCGCGTCGCTAGGGCCATGTGGACCAGTAGACACCTTTACGGGTCTTAATCCAAAAATTATACATTGGATGTATACAATGATGGTGAGGCCCATTATCACGTACACGGCCATCGTTTGGTAGCCGAAAGTTCTTGAACGGACAATAGATGCGCTATTAAGCTGCAACTCGAATACCAGTATATACCAGGTGACCATGTGGGACGCCTGAAAATTCTTGACTCAATTCCTCTGACTCTCCAATAGGGTCAGGGAGTTTCGGTAGGTTATTTGAGGTAGAAATATTGAACCGTGCCGACTGGTCTAATGCTGTCCCAGCACTGGATCCTAAGTGTCTGGTCTGGTTTACAGATGGATTGAAGATCGAAGAAGAAGACTGAAGTCGGAGCTGGCGACTTTGAGGCCAGCACCAAAATTTCGATACCTATGGGAATATGTTCCACGGTATTCTAGGTTGAACTCCATGCCATTGAGATTGCTAGGATAAACCTTACAAAGTAAAATACAAATTTTTGGCGCGATAGGTCCATGGGACCCAGGGTCTAGCTTCTCACAACCACTCGTGCTGTGCGTGTTATATTCTTCACTACTGTTTTAATGTCGGATCTGAACGGCGGTTTTTTGTTTTGCGAAGCTTTTTCATGACAGTTTTACTCTCGGATGTTTGTCAGACGCTCGCGAGAATGGGATCGTGAACGAAATTTTAGGTTTTGTTTGGGGATTGAACCTGGAACTCTTCGCTCCGTAGTCCAACGCACTTGATCCACGGCGGCAGGATAAACCTTAGTAAAGGTATTAAGGGCGCTAGAATATATATCTTTTCAGATAGCCAGGCAGCACTGAAAGAACTGTCGTGCAATTTAATAGATTCTATTTCAGTTAAATACTGCTACGATGTGATGCTCGGTTGGGTCCATTGTCGTCGAGGAATTGCAGGCAACGTTCATTGAACTTTGGTTTCAACTGGGCTACCGCCACAGTATTTCATTGGTTAAGGATGCGTAATTTCTGGATGTAAGAATACTTTGTCTAATAAACTACGGCAGAAATATGCCCAGGATAAGAGAGAGTGGAAGGCTATGGTGTTACACACAGAGACTTTATCCAGAGCTTACTAGAACAAAAATTGAAATTTCACCACGAATAGTGATCCTACAGACTACAGATATGTGTGGAGTTTGAAGCAATTCCGTCCAGTTGTTTAGGGTGCAGTAGAGTCCGCAAACAGATAGAAAGACCGACTGATTGACGGACAGATAGATCGAATTGGGTGACCTATATGGTGCAACTAACAACCTCCTAATTCAAATTCTATGATGGGAAACCTTGGACAAAATAAAATGGGGTATACTTTCATGTAATACTGTTTTACCATGACTCCACCATTGTTAAGTCCAAAAGGGACATCAGCCGAAATAGCTCAGTTGGGAGAGCGTTAGACTGAAGATCTAAAGGTCCCCGGTTCAATCCCGGGTTTCGGCAAGGATTTCCTCTTCTTTTGCTTTTTTTTTCTGCGACTTCGAAAGTAAATGAACATACTAGACAGATGTTATATTCAGTTGAGCTGAATAGCTTATAACATTTTACCAAAATTTGATGTCTTGTAGGGGGTAAAGGATATCATTCAATTCAACCTATCTCCTCTATTAGCTTTAAGTTTTCAAATCCCCAACGACTGATCTGATTTCCAACTTATCACACAGTAGATACTCTCCTGTCAGTATCCCCTATTTATATTTTGTTATACTTGCAATTTAATTTTGGTAAACTTCTGATTCGTGTTCAAACTCTTACTAGTCTTACTTTATAAGCGTAGAGCTTTCATCAACCATTTTGTGTCCTTACGGCTATCATCCTGATGGCATACTCAGGTGTACTCGCATTTGATTATAGTTTTCTCCGAGGTGGTTCTATGCACATTCCCAGTAGTCTGTGAAATCTTGGTTGTCCTTTAACAGAACCTAACATACTATATTTCCTTTCCAATTTAGAATTAAATTTTTCCAGTACATTGCTGCTTTCCTAGACAGGCCCACCTCTTGTGCTCAATCGTGCAGAAAGAGTCTTCATCTTTTATTCGCTGCCCATAGACCCTTACTTCCAGAAACCATTTCTATTTTTAAATGTTAACAGGAAAAGAAATAAAAAAGTGGATACTCTCCGATATGTTTGAAGTCCTTCCGTACTAAACAATAACAACAAGAAATAAATAAATAAGTAAAAGCCTTGAAGCACCTCAGCTCATGTCTATGATAGAACAGCAAAAGCAGTAAATGCAACAAGTTTAAATGATACTCCATGGGATATGTGCAGGCAGCTGTATAGTGGAAAAAAGGATCTCATTTCCCATGTGCATACACAGTGCTTCAATGCCATTCAGGAAATCTGCTTAACTGTTTTTTTTTCTTCCTCTCCGCCATAAACGAAGGAGAAATTCGAGAAAGAAATTCGAAGGACGAAGGAAAAAAAAGTAGAAATCAAAAAGTAAAAGGATAATACATCACAACACAATTTAAAACGCCGGATATGATGAGGCAGCAAGGAAGCCAAACACTGAACGTGATGGCGGCCGCAGAGAATGAGAACTCGGGGTGGCAAGCACATTACGCCTGCTAATGCTTCACTTTTTTTTTTGTTTTTTGTTGCTATACTCCACTTTTTTGCTACATCTGCTGCCACTTTTCGTCTTAAAATGTTTTCAGTCAACAAACCGAGCTACCTGCCTCTATCCGACCGCCCATTGGTGTCTACAACGAGTTTGAAAAATTCAAAAGGAAATAATTTTATATACCTGCCACACACAAAGGATCTCGTAATAAATTCAATAAGCTTTTCCTGTGAGCTAACAACTCTGAGCATATATAGTACTCTCGCGCAAAGGATGACAAGGTATGAGATAAAGGAATAGAGGGTAATCTGAGGATGGAAACTGGTGGCAAAAAAAAAACCACGACGGACCGAGCGAAATAACTGTGAGTAATCCACTTTGGGATTGAGCTCTGGTTGACTGCGGTGGCTATAACAACAAACAAGAGCAACGACAAGAAGGACCACCTTCACGATGCAACGCGACCATACGTAAGTTACTGATATGAGATACCAAACCCAAAGCAGTGTGTTCCTAAGAGATGGTGTGCAATGGAGGCAGACGCCTTAATGTGAAACGAAAAAAACAAAAAAAACTTGGGATTGCGAACAAGTTTGGGCGAACGAAACCCACCCTAAGGCGCTTCAGGGCTTCAGCTCTACTGCTTATCCTGCATTAGAAAACATTTTACTCTTGTTTGTTGGCAGAAAAAGGATCAAACTTGGGGAGAGATACATACCATACCTTTTGTGTAGTAGTAGTCTCTTTATACACCCGGCATAAAAGTGAGTACACGGGTGTTGCTTTTATGATTTCGAGAGCAAGCCCAACCCTTTCGGATGTGGATGGTGGGTGGTTATTATTTTGGCCACGGGTTTCTTTGGTTGCCTTACATAAAAAAATTTTTTTTTTTCCTAGGGAATTTCCTTTTGACGAGCCAGGCAACCGGCAACTCTCTGGGGATAATGTTACATCGCTAATTATTAAAAGTGAATAAGTGGTTTCTATGGGGTTTGGGTTTGGGTAGACTACTACGCGCTTGGTGCCTTCTTTAATGGGATCGTAATTTTCTTTCGGTTACATCAGTGACTTGCCACTTAGACGCAATAAATAAGACTTAAAGTCGGGGTGTGCTACTAATAAATTTGGGTCAGGATAATATGCGGTTTTATCCCTTTTTTCTTTTTTTGCCTTACTTGTGGGGAAAACATAGCTCGAAGGAAATTACTAGATGATTCTTAAATTTTCCAATTGAAGTTTCAGCATTTGGAGGGAGGGTTGAAAGAATGCGATGAATATTCCTTAAGGGTTTCAGTTTTAGTGATTCAATTGAGTTGATGCATTTGTAATGAAGTGGAAGGACAGATGGCTGTAGTAAAGCCGAATGTTTCTTTTTCTTTCAAATGTTCAAACCCCTTTACCACCAGCCTTGAAAGATTTTCAAGTTGAACGAATTTTTTCTCGTCTTTTTTTTCGAATACGGAGTTAATAGTTCTTTGGGTATAGGGAAAGAAAATTCCGCAACTTGATGAGTGTACTGAAGGATGAAGTCATCCTGGCCACATGGAATAAATAGTCAGTGTAGGCAACTTAAGTAACCCTGTGCAAAACCGTGAGTATCCTGGACGTACTCTATGAAGCAGAGGCATGGACTATGTCAAACCGCTTTCGGATGTTATTAGAGAAAAATACTTCTGGTGATTTATGGTTGCATCTGCATGAACGCTGAGTTATGAAGAATATAGATAACAGGACTGCAATACCTTCAATGACCCCTACCTAGCTATACACCTCGTTATGTTGTATGGTCTTAGTAAAGTCAAAGATTCTGATAGAATTTACTCCCTGAATATAAGATGCTGCCTAGCCCAACCCAACTCATTTCCATTTCGCATCCCACTCTCAAAAAAAAAAACCGAATACATGGGGCATTAGCTGTGCTATTCGAAGTATAGAGCCCAATACTCCTCCATGCATAGTGATTTGGTCGAGAAGGGTCTAGCCCAAGCTGTCTTTACTTGGATCTACTTTCCATATCTTTAGTAAGGCTAACGCCGCAAGGCTTAATTTCGCCAAGACCACTCGAACGGATCAGATTCAGTGACTTCAAATAAAGTTCTTCTTAAACCAAACGGTGCTTTGAGTTTGGCTTCAAGGCCTTGCGGTGATAGTTTTAGTGGGCAATTTATGGCATGTTCCACGTCTATCACGGTTTTTGTGCGGCTTCGGCAGAGTAGATTACTGATGTGTCCATACCTGTGTAAGTCCGCTCTGAAGCATTAATTGTATGATACCATCTGGGGTAGGTATGTTTGTGTATGTTTACTTGCTCCTGTCAGAGGTGTCCATCTTCAAATGACCTGGTCTTCATTTGTTTAAATTTCTTAGCTTTAGATTGTCATCATGTATAACGTTCCACAGCAAAGGGCTTAAAGCCATTCTTCCATTCACTGTATCGTAGAGCGAATGTATAGTGTATTCCAACTGTATTTCAGTTTAATAAATGCACTACAAACTAAGCCTGTTTCGCTCCAGTAACCTCTCTTCTTAGTTGGCGCTACAATTCGGGGTCAACCTCAACCGTATCTCTGATGAACATCTTTACCAAAGAATGCGTTAGGTACAAGTTCTTAACCATCCAACAACGAAAGTGGCAGTGGATTGATTTCGAAAATGGTCTTAGGTTTATTCTTCAGATTTAATAGCTTCAGACTTCTTCCTATAAGATCATCTGAAAGGATTGGTTTACGAGAACAATCCTCAGTATCTTTCAGACTTGGCATTAATGAACAAAAAACTGAACTGGTTCTCTTTGGTTAGTTGAAATCGGCCCTCGATGAGCATGTAGTTAGACCATGAGTGACTTTCGGATACAGTCCAATTAGAAATCACATAGTATAGTTTTTGAGAGGCAAGGGTCACATCTAGTATTTCCTGCTGGATTTTTGTTATAAAGATGGGACTATTTCTCCTATTGCCTACTAAGTATTCAAATTGGGACTTGCCTCGGGAATTAGTGTCGGTGCTGGGCCACAGCTCATGGTACGCATTGGTGTGCTGCCTTGACCTCCTTTGTTGGGGTGAATTCGGGGTCTTCGTATGGTAGGTACCATGTAACCAACCAGATGTTGGTTGCGTGTTGATTTTAGTAGTTTTACGACAAGGTTATTCGTTCTACGATGAGAGGAAAGGTTAGGTTTAGTGCGGATTTAGCACGAATACAAGCTCGGATGTTACCTGCGTTCCTTGCATGGTACAAAGAGTAGTCTGGAGCCCTCAGTCCCATGATGGGGTAATTTTTTATCCAAGGTACGTGCATGAAGGCGATGTCGGAACTTCTTTTATAGAGGCGGAGATTTAAGTTATCGTATTTAGCATAGTATTTAGTGGAGTGATGGAGGTTAATCTCTACCAGATATGGATAAGTAACCAAATCGGGCACAGGACCATCACCAAGTAGTCAAACGTTTATGTACCTTCTGACTACCTTACCCCTCGAACGGACTTCCGCCTCAACCTCGATTTCAAATTTCACTCTAGAGAGAGCTGGAAAATAGACATTACCCCCGCCTCCATATCCATCTTCACGGATCTACCGCCTCCGGAATATTCAGAGAGGAACCATCAATCGTCCGGTACTGAAGACTTCCCAACCACGCAGCAAGTGTGTTTCAAACGGAATTATATGGAATCACCGTGGCCTGCCGGGACCTATCCACAACAATAAACATACAGACATCTCCATAGACAGCCAAGCAGCCATCACTTCCATCACAACTAACATCCCTCAGCTCGAGGCACAACATCACGCTCTATTGGATTCCCGGGCATATGGGCTTCCAGGGGAATAAAATGGCGGATGAGCTAGAAACGCTCGGAATCAACAAATCTACAAGCAAACCATTCGATCCTAACGCCCATTAGTTTTCTCATGTCCAAAATTAGTTCGGATTTTCACAACATTTGACCAACATAAGGAGGAATGCACTCACCTTTCATCCATTCCACAAAGGGCAACACAATGAATGCATTAAGATCCGAGTTGTGTTTAACCTAACAAATCAGCTGGTACAAACTTTTCACAAAAAGATCACCACTGAACTGCTTTAACCATCATCAGCCTGACTATGACCTAATATCTTAGTGCACTTAAATAGAAGCTGTTCCGCTTGCAAAACCGATAAGGAAAACTATATTTATTGCCAATATCAGTCAAATTCTGTTGTTAAGTCTGTCGGTTTCTCAGTAACTTTTTACACTTACACTTTTACTTTTACACTTTTTTTAAGGTACATTTTCTGAGATAGCACGAATGATTCATTTAACACGAACGACTCAGAGAGTTGTATTGTTAGTATAATGTCGGCACTTTGACTAAATGAAGTCATCCGAAACGATTGTTCATACAAAAATGGGAAAGATAACCATCTTATTCGTAGGTGACACATGTGTACTGTGTACAGTTGTGTAGGCGGAAGCCTTATTTGAAAATAGTTTGTATTTGAAGTAGAGTTGGAGACATTTGTAGAGAAGTAAGTCGTGCTGGGGATATAGCTCAGTGGTAGAGCATTCGACTGCAGATCGAGAGGTCCCCGGTTCAAACCCGGGTGTCCCCTTTGTAACTTTTTATTGTTTTTGTTATACATATTTATTTATTTTTTTTTTTTTTTTTTAGAATTTTTTTTGGATGGAAGATACTACAACAGATACGATAGCAATTTTATTTCTTTTTTATATTGTAAAGTGAAAAATTTATTTCACTTATTCATAGTCTGCTGCTTCGCGGTTCTTAGTAACCCATGGCAGGTTTGTTCTATTCGAAACTGTATTATTACGTTTAGTAGGTTATGACCAAGTACAGGATAATTTTTTAAAAAAGCAATCGTGTATCAGGGGCATTTCAATACTACTTTTTCGATTCTACCTATCCTGTGAGGATTGAGTGTATTACGTGGTGTTACGGTCTTAGTATAGGTAACAAGTGGGTTTAACAAAAGTTTAAAGCCGTGAGGATAGCAACGGAAGTATTTACAAGGATTTTTATATTTACATACACACATACATATGTATGTATGTTCACCTAGGTTTGTTGTTTCATTGGTGGTGAAGCTCCAGAGTGTTTGCCACCTCAATCTACATAACACTTATACTATTTAGGGGTGGAAGGTCTACAAGTGCTACCAGCGTATCAGTTGGTACCTACTACAAAACCCAGACTTTACACCTTTTGTCATTTATTGCCATTTCCCGCCATACAAGCATTGCATAGGTTATACTAGGGGCGATGATGATGAGGTAAGTCCAGTGAATTATCATTGGATTCAATCTACATTTTTTCCGAAAAGACTAGAGCAGGTCCAGAAAGCTTTAGTCACCTTTTCAGTGGTTCTGTCTAGATGATGTTCCCAATTTAGTTGGTAGTCTAGAGTTATCCCAAGATATTTAGTTTCTTTTAAGAAATCAATTAGTGATAGTGTTTGGAGGTTAAAGTATCTCCTATTGGTGAATGGTATGATGACTGTTTAGTTAGATTTATAGTCCTTCCGATTGGCAATAATCCTTTATTTTGTGCAGGGCATTTGTCATATGTCCAGTAATGCTAGATTCCTCATTGCACCTTACTCTTATGACTAGGTCATCTGTATAGCCTTGAGTTACAAGTCACTGTCCTTTAGAAGTGTTTCCACTTTATTGATTCATATTAAAGGAGATAGGACTCCACCTTGATGACAACCTTTTTGAAGAAAATCGAGAACTATCCAAGCTTGGTAGAAATGAGTTTGGTGCTAAGCATGAAGCCTATCCACCTCGTAGTCTGTGCATTAATGCCTTTGGCAACAGCAGTAGTTCTGATGGATTGAGGAAATGTTAATCAAAGTTTCCGGAGAAGTTCATAAAGGTACAGAGAATGACTTTTTTACTTTTCAATTGTGTCAACTAGATGATGCAAGGCTGTGATTCTCGATTTATCAGATTGGAATCCGAATTGGTGATCGTTAAAGGGGTGTTTTATCAAAGCATATAGTGCGTTATCTTTAGGAACACTGAGGTGTGTCTGATAGGTCCGAAACTATTTGGGTCGGTTAACTTTTCTCCAAGCTATCAGGATGTAGCGAAGTTCATAGCTGGAACTAAAGCTAGGCACTATGGATTCAATAAGAGTGTCTATTCCATGTCGTATGAAGGCAATGAAAAGTTCGTTCCCAACTGGACCTTTATATGGAGGCTAATTGGATGTAATCAGAGGTAAAGATTCACTTTGAAATGCTCCTTGTGAACCTGTTTAGGAAGTATAGAATAAATTCATTCATTATGCCTTCTCAGCTCAGCTCTACTGATCCATATCCCAAAGAACTAAGGAGACTCTGTATAAGACCTTAACCATTCCAGTCCAGCAGTAGAGCGACAAAAACCTGCGCATTAGTCGTTTGAGATGGCTCGGACATGGAGAGCGAATGGATATCAGTACTCCGGCCTGCAGAGTCTTCGAATCAAACCCGGTAGAGGAAGTAGTAGAGGAAGACCTCAACCGACTTTGAGTGCGCATTTGGTAGCTGTTAGCTAAGTACTATTCTAACTGGAGAGGCTTGTTGGTTGAGGCCCAGGTTCACCACGAACTGTGGGGCCACCTAAGTAAATAAGTAAGAATATCCGGTTACATATACGAGAATAATGAATATGGGGGAAGATTTAATTGCGAACTCTATGAGCTGGACTAAGATCTGGATGTAGTCCAGAAGGGCAAAACACGTTGACTACATTGGCTCGCCCACACCAAGCGAATGGACGACAACCCACCAGTCAAGAGAGTCTTCAAATCCTAGCCCTCAGGTTCGAAATGATAAGTGAATCCTAACCTTATTTATAGGGACCAAACAATGGCGGATGTCAGGGTGATTGGTCTGCTGAAATGGCAAGAGTGTGCTTGGGACCTGAGGGGATGGAATGCTGTAATGTCACAGGCAGAGACTCTTCATGTATCGAGAGCCCGATAAGTAAATAAGTTGTTTTGAAAGGGTCTACCATCTCTTCAGCTGAAACTCATATGGAAAAGGAGGGACTCAGAGTTTAGATTCTCCATCGTCTTGGTTCGTACATGGTTCTTAGGAATATAAGCTCCCTAGTTGTATTATGGGCAATGCTGACGTCGTTCCTCTTTACTGCTTATTTGGCTCGTAATCACAGCCTGCTGCAAAAAGCCTTTTTCGTAGCCATCCAGTTCTTGTTTGCATTTATCTGCACAGTACAGCCGATTCTTGATCCTAAAACTTGTCAGTACTATACTTAATGTATCTGTATATTGGTTACTAATGTCTCGTGAAATATAAAGTAGGGGAGCTGTCATTATATGCCAGTCGCGTGGCGAAACTGGTGTCGGCTTTATGTTTATTTCGAACATCCAAGAAGCAGCTTCTTAAGAGTCAGAGGAGCACTCTGGAATCCTAACGACAAGATTCGGTAGCTGTGGAATATCCATATACATATCTTAAGCTGTCTTAGACTGTTGGTTTAAGTATTAGTCCCACTATGGACTGGGAATCCTACAGTGGAGTAAAAGATATTTTGTTTACGCCGAAAGGAAGCTTGTAGTGTCTAGTCACCTTACCGTACTCAGACTCTAGATATCACAAACGTGTTTCGACTGAGAGCCTTCATCCTGCGAAACGAGGTTAAAGTCTTGAAATAACTAGAAAAATTGTCAAAATAATACCTTGTTGAATGTATATCACCTTTGACATGATCACTCTCTGTAGTGATACAGTCCACGATCAAAAGGATTCGTTTCAAATTGCTTGATTGAAAGTCATTGTAGACCGGCTAATTGCACGTCGATAACACAATGATGGTGTTCCTAACAAGCGTTCGTTTCTATTCCCTTCAAACTGTTTAAATTGATATACTTTCCTTTTTCTTAAAGTACCTCAATAGCCTTTAAAAAAATAAAAAAACAAAATTGCAGTCAATATGTCGCTCTTTGTGTGTGAGGTAAGAAATTTTTTATTTTATTTTTTTGGTGAACAACTGTTTTATTTGTTTCTCACTTCCGGCAATAAAATTCGATTTATTCGCTTCAAACTGTTACGAGAGCAGAAGTGGCACAAAAATAAAGGAATATCCTTTTATCATCCATTTCAATAAGGGGGGCCAATAGAGCAACAGCAGCACAAAAGGAACATGAAATAGATGTGGACTCCATTGTACCGGATATCCTTTTAGCCGAAAGATTCTTTCCTCGACGACAACACTCTGTGGGAAAGTTTACAATTTTTGATTTGGGGATAGATAGTCAATCAAGTTCAATTTCGTATTGAGTCCTTCTTCCGTTTTTTTTTTACTCCTTGTAGTTGCTGCTCGATGGAAGGACGACGAATTGATTGACAAATATCATCTCACTAACCTAGAAGTCGAAAGGAATATGAATAGATTGGAGTAAAGGAATTTTTAAACTTTGCCCCCATCCTCAGCACAGTGTGGGAGTTTCTTTGAAAAAGGATATTTTTTCTTGTTAAGAATTCGACAAGTTTTCATATTCGTTTTTATGCCAGTCAAAGTCAAAAGTGCTTGTAAACGCAAGACAAACTCATAAAAAGGAATTAATTCTGAGACGAAAAAAAAAAAACCCGTTTTCCGCAATTGAAAACTCAAAAGGACATTTCAAGTGTAAGCCAAGCAAGGAATTTCCATTTGAAGCACTTAACTTTGTCATCAGATGGTAGTGTGGTTATAGCAGTGGCGGCAACTTTGTGTAAAATTGTTGACCCAAAACAAAATTCAAGCATACAATGTCATGTACGGTATGTACGAGTATGTTTAAGGATTCCGACCGGCTTTGGCGAGTCCTCCCCAAGGTCGGTGCATAAGGAAATAATATATGGCTGTCGGCTAGTTAATTAGTCTGTAGTATTATGCGAGGCGGCAGCGTATTTGAGCGTATTTCCGTTCTTGCAATGTCTGGTGGTTGAATTCGGTTTGCAAGCGACAGGCTCAAGGACTTGTCGGGGTTTTATTTTAATTTCCTTTTCTGCCATAGGGCTGCTGCGTTTATTATTTGGTTTTGTGTGCTTTTGTTGAATTACATGCCCCCCTCCCTGTCATTTGAAAACAAAGTAAAGTCTGGCAGGCACACAGGTCACAGTGGTATGGAGCATAAATAATGACCAAGACGAATAAGAAAGGACAATATGCTGGAAGCGTTGTTATTAAAGGAGGAAAATTGTATTAACCTGTAATGATGAAGGTATATGTACATATATACGTATGTATGTATATCTCTGATTGTTGGCGTAATTAAATGATGCTTTGAAGAAAAGATTTTTAACGTTTGACAGTGGTTGCAGTGAAATGGTGCCATAAAGAACGGAAAAGGAGACAAGTGGCCAATGAGGACTTTTTCTTTTTCTGTTAGCGTTGTCCTTGGTTTCGGTTGATGGATGGAGTGAAGGTCAGAATATGAGGTTGTGTAGGAAAGTTAACCCGACGCACAACCCCCAACTTGGAGGACCAGTTCCCTTTCCAGTCCCTCGTTCTAGGGTATACTAGGTATATCTAACTAACTACCTAAATTTAAATTCTTTCGATCTGTAATTACATATAATTAAATTTTGTCGTATACAGCAGTTTAATTATAATATAAACACACTTTTTCAGTATTTAATCAGTAATT
This sequence comes from Xylota sylvarum, assembly GCA_905220385.1. NCBI lineage: Eukaryota > Metazoa > Arthropoda > Insecta > Diptera > Syrphidae > Xylota > Xylota sylvarum. The sequence goes on from LR999958.1 coordinate 14,962,068, forward strand.
TAAAGCAAACACATCAAATCCATTAGCCAGCTAAATTCCAAACATCCGCCTTTTTGTATCTAAATACATGAGCAAAGTAATTTATCTGATGTTTGACTTCACTATACATAGACCTTATACTCGTACTCTGACGAAAAAGATTCAAAATTTCATTTTGCTCTTATTTTGTTTTACATTATATTTCAAAAAGTGCGGAGGAGGCGAAAGGACCAGCAATTTCTAAGGACTTTTATTGAGTTTGGTAAAGAAAATTTGCAAATGTCGCTTTTTAATGGCTGCACAGAGCCAACATTACGGGTGGCAACTATTTGCAAAACTTTCCATTTCCGATGTTGCCCCATTTGAAATTTGTGGTACATTGCCATTTGGTCAGGACATTAATATGCTGCCAAGAGGACTTCCTCCTCTTACCGTACCATATACCGCACCGAATGCTTTGTATTAGATCAAGCAGCTCTCTCTCTCTCTCTCTCTCTCGTTCTCTCGGTGTGATTCAATGAAGGCGTCTACAGAGATGGGGCTAATGGATTTCCGCTTTTTTTTTCCTTTTGCCAACCGCCGTCGCCCTCTCCTCCGTCCTCCCGCCGAGTTGTTTCATCGTTTTTGTGTTTGCACGCGTTTTAAGAGAAATTTGCGGCAAGCCGGAAGTGTTAGTCATACCGTTGGGGTTTCATATAAAATTTTATTAATATTTTGGAAATTAAACTTTGGGCAAAAGTTGCAGAACGCTTCTTCTTTGTTTGGCTACGATATTTGAATTAAAGTCGTTGCGCGTCATCGTCATCGTCACCGTCACCGTCACCGTCACCTTTGCTCTTTTACTTCGGTTGTCGTTTGGGAGAAAAGTTGAATTCTCAAGACTGACACATTTCACAGGCAACAAGAAACGAACGAGATTGACTGACTGACAGGAGCAAGTACGTACAGACATACATACGTACCTACTGACGACTGTAGGTGTGTGCGGTAATGTCAATCAAATGATTTCGAAGAACATCCACATGACATAGAAGATAGAAGGGAATAATAGCAACAAAAGTGAATTTCTTGGGTAAATGTGTTGTTAAATTGAATTTTTTATTCGTTCTCTTTGCTGCTGTTACATGATGGTACTGGTGGATGTGTCAACTTTTCATATCCTTTTTCTTGTAAGCATCCCTCATTCGCTTGTTATATGGCCAAAGGAAGAAGGTAGGGTGCAAATTATGGGTATAAAACTTGTTTTGTCACTGCTGTAACAAGGTTTCGAATGGAGGATGTGTTAAATGAAATAAGTTTGCTTTCTAATAATGAAATCTGTCCTACTTTTTGAACTGGATCTCTCTCTCTCTCTGAGTGAATGATGAAACTTGGAAGACAAATAGAATAAGCGACCCCCGTGTTTGTAGTAGAAGTTAATTGGTAACAGGAGATGGCTATGACGTGGACTTTTTTTTTGCAAAGTAGGGAGTCAAATGTAACTAGGTACTATAGGGCACTTAGTTTATGGAAAAAATACGTAAGCTATGGACCATTTCGGTCATTAGACCACGTTCCCATTAAAAAAAAAGAGCACGGACTAAACAACCCCACGTCTAAATTTTGGCAAATTTCACGTCACCATCCAAAAACCGTCGGCTCAAAAACCGAGGACGGATTTGGTAGAGGTGTTTTCTCCGATAGTCTTAATCTTTTCTCCTTTAATCAGTTCTCCTTCGGTCAGATCATTTAAGCTTGTTCCCGGCGAAAATTATGGCGAGTAAAGGGTCAAGAAAAACGTGATATCCATTAAGGACATCCGCATCTTTTCAGACAACCAAGCAGCTTTCAAATTTTCGGAATCGATCTCTACAAATTATTTAGTAGCTGTAGACTGCCGATCGTGTCTCACACAGATGACTGAGCAATTCAATATTCACCATTGTTGAGTGCCGAGGCATAGTGATATTCCAGGGAACTGTAAGGCCCATGAACTCGCCAAAATAGGGACAACTATATCCATCCTGCCACGATTCATCCACTTTCCATTAATTTAAACGGACACCTCTTGTTGGATGACCTTATCCATGGTATCTATACTTGGTTTTGTGGTTACAATAAATCCATCCATCCTCATTGGCTAATAAAATTCTGCTCAAAGTTTTTAGTGTGTTTACATTTAGTTGGCCATATGACCTTAACTCACTTCATACAACGTACGACGAATTATTTTCCTTATTCCTTCTCAAGGTCGCTACTAGTAGCATTCTCTTCCTAACAAGCTTCACCTGCAAATGTGTAAATTTGAATATGTATTATTATATCAGCTCCTTTCAAAAACACTGCACAAAACTTAAAGGTAAGGCTTCTTAACAAGACCAGAAAACTTCTTCCAAACAAGGAACTTGGGACGAGTGTATTTAACTTTAAACGTGCGGATGAAGCAAAACCATAATTAACCTCTGGGAATTCTACAATGCCACTAAAGTGTATGACGGAACGAGGCAACTCCCATGAAACTTTAACGCACTAATCATCGCCATCAGCACGTCAACTAAAATCTCCATCACTCGTAATCGTAACATGCTTCTTGTGCGCGTCGGCTCCATGTGTTCCCCACTACGAATATTATGCGGAAGTTTTGCCATCCTAGTGCATTCTTGTTACTCCCCGTCGCCGCCGCATGGGTGTTATGAGAGAAGAAGCGAACAACTTGCAGAGCGCTAAATAAATTCATCCTTGGAGAATTGCAATTTCGAACTTTTACCTTGAAATATTTGTCAGGTGGGATGTTTAAACCCCGCCCGCCCGCTTGCACATGCTGAACTCCCTGAAGAACATAAAAACTGTGATCAACTTCTATGAGTTATTCCATTTTGCATATGAATTTGCTTTAGTCCTGCTCGAAGCACTAACTCAAGACCACCCACCACAAGAGCAGAACACTGCTGCATCTTCTTATTTCGCTCCTTACCAGTATTCTTTCATTCTCTCGCCAAAGTGATTTATTGGCGGACACATTTCACCTGCGTAATTCCTATTTACTGCCACACACAGACAAAAACACATAGATACGAGTATACCGAGGCAGGATAGTGCATTCTTTGCTCGTTAGAAAAATATATACATATGTATGTACATATATAAATTCTGAATGAAAGAAGTGAGAGTCAGACCAAAAGCTCACAAGGAGATGCATATCCTTTCGAGTCTAATCTCAGCTGGGACTTATAAATTATGAAAGGCTCCATTGGGAGCAGGTGCTCGAAATGGAACTTTCGGGTGATGGTGAAATGCGCAGGAATAGTTGTCATTCGAATGCGGGCTCGGGGAGGCAAAGAAAAGCACTTTGGTCCTGCCTCTTGCCTCCTGTTTGCCTGCCTTCCTTGCATTGAGTACTATTTCTGGTTTAAAGTGAACTGCTTGTTCCATTATCGTACACATAGTGGGGTAAGGGGCCCGCGCTAGGTCATGCTAATCTGTGTTGTACGGGTACCAATTTAACAATGTGAGTATGAAGGACTGTGTCCTGAAGAGGGTGTTGGGTCGAATGCCTTTTGAAAATTATGAACTGAAATTGATGGCTTTTGACAAATCGTTTTTAGTAATAAATTATTGACAGGTGGATAGGAAAACACTGTCGCTTGATGAAGCCGAGCCACTGAAAATGCGGTCAAGGTGAAATTGTTTTTGATTATCCATATTTGACAGAGGTAAGGATTCTATTTTTAGGAAGTTATCGGTCTACCGCAACTAGAAAATCCCATTTATGTATGCATAAGGGAGTACTCTGTGAATGAATGAAATATTACCTGCTGATTTATCGATCACATGATGGAATAGGTAGTATTGCCACAAATAGTAGTATTGCCACAATTTAACCAGGAAGGCTTAGTAGTTTTAGGACGTAATTTGAGGGGCAAGGACGATATAAACGAATATGTATGGGACAAATTTAATTTTAAGTTTATAGTTAGCAATAGGCATTAGGTTACTACTATGATGGTAAGCTACATACATTGAACGGGCAATCGAATGAACGGCCTTGCCTTAATATGATTCCTGGATCCAATGAATCGGTCAGGGAAGCTCAGCAAGACGAAAAGAAGGTCCTGCACACAGTCATATAATATCCTATTCAACGTACTGTGTCAAGGTCTGAAGTCTTTCTGCCACACACTAACCAGTGCGACTTCCGGCCCGGCAGATCGACGATCGAGCCGAATTTCACACTAAGACAGATCCTGGAAAAGACCAACGAATTTCAAGTCGAGATTCATCATCTCTTCATCGACTTCAAAGCCACATATGATTGCATTCATCGACCTACAAAGCGATGGCCAAATTCGGGATCCCGGCAAAAAGGATGTGCCGCGTGATGCTGGAAAACACGCGGTGCAAGGAAATGCCCTAACATGTTACTTCTTCAATCTCGTACTGGAACAGATACTGCGCAAAGCAGGTACTAACATGGAAGGCATTATCTTTAACACAAATGTCCAGCTGTTGGGAGAAATTTAGAGAAATTAAAGAACAGGCGAAATTAGTTGGCCTGAGAGTAAATGAGGACAAAACCAAGTACATGTTGTCAGCAAACTAAGAAGCATCTGTCCGCCGCCAATGACAGTCATTAAGGAGTGTACCTAGCACGGACTAAATATAAACTCCACGAATGTCACCTTATTGAAGGAAACCAAGAAAACCGCTGCTACTTCGGTTTGGCGAAACAAATAGATTTAGAACTCCTAACTAGGAAGACAAAATGCATCCTCTACAAAACATTGATCCTGCCAATTCTGCTATATGGAGCCGAGTGCAGGACGATAACCTGGAAACCAGATCAGATATTAAACACTTTCGAGAGAAAAATTCTTCGTCGAATTTTTGGTCCCGTATGCGAAGAGGGCGAATGGAGGAGCTGTACCAAGATGTGGATGTAGTCCAAAAAGTCAAAACACGTCGACTACAATGGCTCGGCTACATCGAGCGAATGAACAGCAATGCTTCAGTAAAGAAGATCTTCGAATCAAAGCCCCCAGATTCGAGACGACAAGGAAGACCGAACCTCCATTTTAAGGATCAAGCTATGGCGGATGCCAGACCGCTTCATCTAGACAATCAAAGAAAGTGGAAGACTGCCGCATCTCAGGCAGAGACTCTTTACAAAGTCAAGAGTCCATAAAGTAAGTAAGTAAGAAAGTAAGTATACCTAATATAGCTCCCCATTTTATAGGTCCCGTCGTCTCTTTGTTTGCGTGTGCATCGATCTGTATTTAATATCGTCCTAGTGTTTACTTATCAAAAGTCAACGTAATGATGGCAGTTCAACAATGGAGCGATATTTACAATGACATCTGTTGTTGGATGACCATTTACTTACACCCAATGTACCACAAACCGCAGCTGTCGCTGGATGTCTCTTTTGAATACGTAGTACGTCACATATGTATGCCTACTTTATAGGATCATGAATGTCCACTTCTAGAGTCCTCAAAATCTCGTCAACCACGGGAAGCCATTTCAGACCGGCTTCATGAATGTCCTTCCTGTTTGGTACTCGTTCGCATTTTGGTCATGGTCGTCGTCAGGTGCTTCTCGACAGCATAACTTCAACTTAGACGTAGTAGTTTTAAAAACCTAAATCAGTCTTGATGATAGACTTAAGCTTTAAATATACTCTACATTGTAGCAATTGTAGGCTATTCAGTTGCAGAAACCCCCTTTGAATTCGTCCGCATATGGTTTCAAGGATGTATGCCTTAATGCACACAACACCCACCCACCGACCAGTCAAATTCTCATTGAAGTCCACTGCCTTTTGAGATATTTCGCCTAGCATTCCAGCCAATGAATTTCCCCATAAAAGTACTCGTATTACAGGCCACGAGTTAAGATTGAATTATCCCCTCCACGCAGGTAAGAGAATTTATTCCATTCAGACAGAGAAAACGTATACGACAAGATAAGCCTTTCAAAAGAAAAAAATATAAATAAAATCCATTAATTCCGTGTTTACTCCTTGTTTTTACCAAACTGAATAAACGCAAATGTAAATTCCCTTTTAAATCATTTATGCGAGCAGATATCGCACCTCCTAGGCCCGAACTATTAAACGATAACTCCGAACCACTTATGCCCGCACTTTCCTCAATCGAATGAATAATAATGTCCTTTTAATTTCTCCCAGGATTGGTTCCTCTTTTTCTGTTTATTTTTATTTTTTTTTCACACAATTTTTTATTTTTTATTTTTTTTTTTTATCCACAGACAGCATTTTCGGACCGATGTTCGATGCAATTTCGGGTTCGGACCGTCGAAAATGTAAAAAAAAAAAACAAAAAAAAAATATTATTCATGAATTTCAATTATTCGTATTGGGTAGCATTTTTAATTTTTTCTTTCCGGCGGGTTGTCGTCGGTCGAAATGCATTATTTATGCAGTTTATTATTTATTTATTTAATTCTTTTATTTTTTATTTTTTATTTTTATTTTTTATGTGACGCTACCACTTTAATTTATTTGTTTTTGGTCCTTTAACTGAATTCTGGGTATTGTATGTTTTTATATTTTGTTTTTTATTATTAAATGACTTGAAATGACCGAAAATGTTTTTTTTTTTAACTATTTTGAGGTTATTTTCGAGAGACGTGTTTCATATTTAATGTAGGGATTAGTTATATAGGATTTTAGTACGAGATGTTTTTATTTCGAATGCGTATTTAAATATTTATGAAGTTATGTGTGTATTATAAGCTTAATGCAAGTAATTAAGAACTAATATCTAAATTTTACAATATTTACTTAGAGCTAATTCAAAACTTAAAGAGAAAGGTGAATAAAGGGTATTTTTGAGAGTGTGCCATGCGTAGCATTCAAGGCATAGGCTCTTTACGCTCGTAATTCGTTCGCGCGATGAAACTTTAGGTACTGACCTCAAAGTACGGGAATTCGTGTTTAGTGATGTGGTTTGAAGGAGCTCAGGTCTTGTCATGGAAGTCGACGAAGAGCAATTAACCTCCGCTGAAGGCACTCAATTCGATATGAATGTGTATCATGATAGGGAGACTAGACTTGGCTGGCATATTCTAGAATGGGTCTTACAAAAGTTTAGTATACGGATTTCGCGACGTAAGGATTTGAGAATGCCTAAAACCAGCTTTTTAGAAAACAACACAAAAATTAAGTTCACTGTCGCATATGACACCCAAGTCACGTAGAAAATTGACACTGGCAGATCACATACATTCTACGGGCTGTCGGCAGATACTTCCGGGAGTAAGTGATAGCTTGGCATTTATTGACATTCAACTCCAACATAAACGCATAAACTGATAGATGGGAATATTTAATAATGCTATCAATGTCATTAATTTACAACACGAAAATCAAGAGAACAATATGACTACCTTGGGGGACTCCTGCCTTAAAGGGATCAGATATAAAGGAATTTCTTTCACGGCCTTACGTCCCGCGAGCGACTGATAAACATCCGAGAGTAAAAATGTCATGAAAAAACTTCTCAAATAATAAATTGCCCTTCGGTTATGGCATTAAACAGTAAATTCCTTCCATTCATGTAAAGAATATAACACGCACAACACGAATGGCTATGAGAAGCTAGGCCCTGGCTTCCATAGACTTGTTGCGTCAAAAAATTTGTATTTATAAGGAGGCATTGCTGACTCTTACGATCTTCAAAATAACCTTGGGATCAGCATGCTCAACCGGCTTAGATGCCTAGTTTATACAGGTCTTGTGCTTCTGGGTCTTCTCTTGTTCTTGGATACGATGCATGAGTTTAAAAGCCAGCCGTCGATCCTGCTATGAAATCTTGGACGTTCGAAAATTGAAAAGGGGATGAAGGTCGTTCGGATCCGTGAGCTCGAAGCCAAATGACTAGCTACCCCTGAAGATGCAGCTTTAGGTTGGAGGTTAACCTCTCGCGTCTCACTTCTTGGGCTTCGGTTCGAATTTAGTAATGAAACCACTGTCCTTGCCACTGGCATTCCAGACGCGGATTAAACAACACTGTTGGCAATTGCAGTGCCAGGCTTCAAAACCAATGCGCTAGTTGCATTAACAATTCATTCTGCTTGCCGGGATGCTGGAAGAAGATTTTTTAAGAGAGGCGTTCTCTTTTTTATTTGTGTCTTTTATTTTTTGTTTGAGTTCATAGTTGGACTGACGAGTAGTGGAATGGAAGGTCGGCCTGCACATAGATCCGCATTGTGCAGTCAAGGCAGACGTATCCGGATACTCTGTATGCGACTTCGCTATTTATTTGGGTTCCCAGCCTAGCAGATCATCGGCATGAGTCGTGTGACTCCTTGATCCAGCTCAAAAAGGGAAAAAAGTGGGGGAGGAAGTGGAAAACGAGATGGTAGGATACGAAGATGGTAAGGGAAGGGGTTGAATACCATTGGTTTCAGTTTTAACTTACTCCGCCTTTACAATGCGACGAGGTTTATAGTCAGTAGAGAAAGCATCAGCAATAACGTCTGCGGAACGAATTTCGAATTTCTTAGGATTTCTATGACGCGCTTCAGTTTATTCCCAAATCGCTAAGTTTTTTGTTTTTGCTAAATGGAGGAACCAAAGGAGATAGGTGGATAGTTCTGTTTATCCCCAATAAAGAGTCTTTCGTTAATACCAAGAACCTAGTCAAAGATACTTTTCTTTTTAGTGAGCTCTTAAAGATTATAATTTGGAGGCAATCTGGAGGTAATTTGGAAGTAAATAATACGCTCCGTCTCATCCTGACCATATTATATGGGTCATCTGTTGCTTTCTTTTTGAATCATACGTCATTTTGACACTGACAGCTTTTATTCGCTCAAAAAATTGACAGAAGCTCAGTATTATATTTTCGCGGTACGAAATGGGTCGATTTATGCTTGAACAACGTTGAGTACCTGGTTGAGTTTCGTACTGCTGGATGGTTTCGTAAGCTATGTAGATCTATGTATATTATTGGTCTTTGTGCCGCATGTATGATTCTAAAAAAAATTGTCTTCAATAGAAATACCACTAAACACCTCTGTCTACTTCATAAAATTCACTCACTATAAAACCGTCGAACATTGTATCTACTGAATTGACTGGCTTTCGAAGGCGTTCATTGTTGGTCCTGAGGTCAGTTAAAGTCTTTGATTTATTGGCATAGATCATGGACTTGACATAGCCCCAAAGAAAAAGCCCAGAGTCGTCAGGTCATCCTCTTCCAATTTATACCAAAAATGTTCGTCAGCATGGTCGGGCACCTTACTCTCCGGAATGCCTAGATGAATATGAAGATGTAAGTATGTATATTTTGCGCAATATATTATTCATCACTGATGATGCCTGAAATTATTATTGGCCATCATTATCCTTTTCATGTAACTAAGTTATTTAAGCCTTTAAAGCAGATTTGTTTACAGAGTGCTTCATTTGCTCCCATTTCGTTCCTGGTTACCAGGCTATCTGAACCAAACAGGCTTATACCACATGCAAGTTTGTATAAAGGATCATTTGCAATCTATGTTACAATTATTAGATTCAATTCGATAACAATATTTATATGGTACTTGGAATTTATTAATTTTGAAATCACATCTATTCAATATTCGATTAGAGCTTCTTACGAAAATGCATTTATAAGCTTCATTTCACTTCATGTGCACAGAATGGCTTTATGGCTCTTTGCCAGTTCAATTATTCTAAACGTAATAGTGAACTCAAAAATATACATATATGTACATACATAAAGACCACACGATAGACAGAGTGCCAAGGAGCAAAACAGGAAGCCAAAATGCATTTCGTGCATTAGGTCGATGTAAATGTTTAATGTTTGTAGGACTTTCTGTGGAAAATTTAGAATATTATGGCAAAGAACTGTGGGGGGCCATAAGGCTGTGGCTATCGTTATAATATGAAGAAGAGAATTTTAAATTAACATCGAATGGACATGGTCAGAATTGAAAGACCATATCCTTGAGAAAAAGTGATAAGGGTTCATCTAACTGCATAGTTTTGAGTTGAATTTAGAAATGATGAACACTCGAGTGAAAGAAATCAATTTTTATGGCACATGTATATATTTATTTTGTGCAGTGTACACAATTCATTTGATCACTTCATATAGCTACCTTATACTACTAGGAATTATTTATTTGTATGCTTCCGAAAATTGAGACTGAATGAATGAATGTACCTATGGATGGCCATTGAATGTGGTAATCTTCTAAAAATACAAGTAGCTCGGGTTACCACCATGCATGGTTCGCAAACCCAAATAGTCCATACCAGGAATACGCTCACTATTCACTGATAAATAACTCTGCCGATCATTCCGCGGTATTACTCCGCGGGCCAAGGATAGGAACTTATTCTATGTCATCTGGATTTGCCGTTTCAGTTCTTTTGAGTCTTTCAATTTTTTTTCTGCACGCTCGTAACCTCGATACCTTTTGCCGTGTTATCCCACCTGGCTTGCCACAGTCAGTGATAGAGATGTTGCCCTTGGTTCTCCTTTTATCCTCTAGTAACGCGGGCCTCTTACCGATTTATGGTTCGTTTGAGGTAAACCCATATCCATTTTGCTGGTAAGAATGTCAATGGGGACCATACCAGCTGTAACATGGATTACTTATTATTCTGATTGCCCATACCATGTATGCAGAAGAGAGCTTCCTTCTTATTTCCTTCGTTCTCAGTACCCCTCCTATACCAGAACAGCGTATAGAATGATTGAGTTTCCCACTATAGATAGCAGGATCCTTCTGGCGTATCCAGAGTCCCCGATGATAGGCAACATCCAAGAAATCACTGCCTGCTTTAAGTAAAATACTTGACGAACGTTTTGAAGGTAAGACTGTTGTCGAACATTACTTCCAACTATTTTGTATCCACCTAAGATCCGATGATTTGATTTTTAACCCGGAACTTGCGATTGGTTGCTAGGACAGGTTGCTGGTAGTCAGCTAGTCCTAGGCCGGCAGATTCTAGCTAATTTTTGATCCTGGCGACTGCTTCTATATCGATGATATATTTGGCGACAGTAACAACAGTAATATCGCTAGCAAGTAAGATCACCTTAGCTCCTTGTGGCAGATTCAGGGCCCTTCGTTTTCTTCAGTTGTGTTTGACTCATGCGTCAATTTACCGAGTTTAAGGCATTTTTTACGTCGAGTGTTACCACTGTGCAGTATGTCTTTGTGACTCGTCACAATCTTCTCCATAGAGTAGCTAAAGGAAAAAGCTATTCTATTTACTATCGCCTTTGTGTCCTCGGCAGTTTCTCTATCCTTTGCCACCGTAATCAGTCCGCTGTACATATCTAGCGGACATATTGGCTTGTTTCCTTTGGGCAGCAACACGAAAAGTGGGAGATTGTATGGTTCAGGAAAGATACAAACAGATACCTTCGCAATGAACATTTAACTAAAGTTATCTGTGAGCTTTTGGCAACTTGTTCTTTCCAAAAGCCCCAAGCAAACAGGCTCATACTTCAGACCATTCTGAACATAAACACTGCCATCTGTAACAGATTTAGAGTGAATTGCTGAATATAATCCTTATTGCCTTTGTGTTCTACTTCGAATCAAAATATAACAAGTCCCTGGCTCAAATTTCAAAGAATCTATTACGTTTGCTTACACAAAACATCTCTCTATGATTTCTATATTTTAATTATTTTTCCTGATGATAATGCCATTTACAGACATGTTTACCAATAGTTGAGTAACCAAAGGATTCGTCTAGCGTTGAATGCTTTAGGGCAAATCATGACTGTGGCAAACAGAAAACTATAATTACAAAGTTTGCTATTTTCCTGACCAATTGGTCATGAACCCATTCATTCGTACATGAATATTCAATTAATATGTAGCCCTCTGTCGTGTTTTGAGTTTTGCATAAACATATATGTATGTGTACGGTACGCTCATGCAACACCCAACTGGCTAATTGATACGTGCTCTCGATACTTTCCCGGTTTGCACACAAGCCCACACAGATACAGATTGAGGAAATTACGAATGCAGACATAAACACGTACTGCACATCCTTGTTATGTGGTCGGGAGTAATCAGAATGATAATGGAAATGCCAAAGGATAATTGTAATAATCCTTGAAGCTCACCCAAAAATTTTTCCTTTTTTATACTCAAACCCGAAATTTGATTTTTTTTTTGTTCCCTTTGCTTTACTTTCCTCTTAAAGTTAAGATGGTGGACTCCCCTCTCATTTCTTAATACACAACATTCTGCTCATCCTTCTGGAAGGATGTTGCGGAAAAGTAGCAGATTTTCGTTGCGAATTTTTTTTTGTTTTTTTTTTTCGTGAGGGAAGGAGAAAAAAATTAATGTGTAACAAAAATAATCCACCCACCCTCAGAAACAACATTTGTTGTCTGCATGTTGGGGGGTAGAGAGGAATAACAAAAATTCACTTCCCCCTGGATGTTGATTAGTTTAGTTCGAAACGAAATTCGTTGGTTGGTTGGAGCTAAGCAATGGGGTTCTCATCCCCGCTGAATATGACTACATAACAGACTGTGGCCATATCAATTACCCAAGACATGGAGCAGGTTGTACAGAGGGGGATGCTACAAGAAAACATCTGAAACAGACAGACAGATTAGCAGACGAAACTCTTAAGCAAAGAAATTCGAGGCAGTTGGTGGCGGGTGGGAACGAAAAACCCACAGCAGCTGAATATTCAGCTCCAGTGCACTCAATTCAGCTGGCTAATTTGTTCATTAAAATGGATCCAAGCGAGGTTTTGATTTATAAAACGAAAATTTTATGTTGCTTTGAGTATTTTTTTCTTTTTTTTTTCTCCAATTTGGTCTGCTGTTGTGGGTAAATTAAATCGAACTGATGGGCTTTAACACGCCACGCCGCCGTTTAAGTGAAAGTTCGGAAGAGTTTGTTACCCCATTACGCAATAGGATACTCGGTGATAAGGATACGGTTGTAAATGGAATAATTATTCAGAATGACTTTTTGTTCGTTTAGGGATTAGGGCTGCAATCAATCTTTGTTTTCTCTGTAATAAGTGAGTTCCGAGTGGGAGTTATACTTTTGAATGATGACGTACGTTTATGAGAAGCTTGCAGCATTTATCAAAAGGATCTGTAATGAGAATTTGAAAATGTTTCAAATTGCTGACATACATACGAGTATGTAGGTGATGTATGATGTGAGCATAACTTCTTAGAACATTTCTTTCGTGACGTTTACAAATGTTAGCTCTGAGAAGCTAAGCTATTACATATTTCTATTTCTTAACATAATGAAGTTGAAGTATTTTCTTTTTGCTATTGCTATTGGTTTAGAAAAGGGATCAGGGAGAGTATGCGATTACCTATGTATTTACAGGAATCAACAATATTGAAACTGTTTTCAAAACTAAAGGCTCAACCAACAAGAAAGTGTCTTTTTAAATTTCGTGCCATTTTTGAACTGTCACCACTCTTAACAAGAGGTCAGAGCGATGTAGCCAATCAGAAGGATTAAAGTTTGCAGGAGTGGCGTTTAAGGGAATGAGAAAAATATCACTTATTTGCAAACATCATCCTTGTCGTAATGCTCATTAACGAATTTATAGATATTGATGGATGGATTGGTGAACAAGTATGGCTTAATTGGCATCACTTGAAGTGTTAAAACTTCTGATGGCAATTTAAAAAAAAAAATAATAGGTACTCTACTGTTATACACATATTTTTTAAGTATTATCCCTTTTTACTTATAATCCCAGCTGACCCGAAAGTACCTGCTATACTTGCTATTAACGGCTTTCGTGTTAAGCCCTTACCAACTCATACATAAGTACCTTTAAACGTATTTCATCTGAGCCTACCAACTGTCAGATTTCATGATCATTAAAAGTGATTCCATGACGTGATTTTAACAGATTACCGCCTCCATTAGTTTGTTTTTTTGTATTTTTTGTTTTTTTTTTATCATGGACTGTGTGCTCAAAATCACAAGCTTACCTAATAAAGCAGAAAGTCACTGGACATAAAACAAACGAAAACTCTTCAAGCCGTAAGCACCTTTCATCTGTCCAAACAGATTGAAAGTACCTACTCGTACTCGCTTCGTTGGCACTGTTTTTTTTTTTTTTTTTATTTTGTTTGCTCTTCCTCTGTCCTTCTTGCTCAGCCATTCGACACTCACTACTGCGAACAACAATTAAATAGGATTAAGCCACGTCAAAACATCGAGGAGTAATAGCACCATCACGGAAGGACACAATGTAAACGTAAATCCTTTCCTGATTATTGCACTCGCTAATCCGGATTAAACAACGAACTGCAAACGAACTGTGTATACTCCCTTTGTTCGTTGTTGCAATTCGTACGAAACTAAAAACATGATTAAAAACGTTAGGGGGTCAGGAGCATCTCTGCACTTTTGAAAACAGACGGACACAAGTTGAAATCCTTAGCTAGAATGGGATAACAAAAAAAAAATTAAAAAAAAGGATAAATCTGTGAAAATAATTTCAAGTTAACAGTGTTACTTTATTATTTTCGCGATTGTGCTAGGGGATCATCTGCTGAAATTCTAGGAAAAGGACGAAGGAATTCCGTTGTAACGCTTAGAATAAATGTTTACAAATGGCAATGAGTTTGTCCGAGAAATTATCTTGGCGATTTTTGCGAAATCAACTGACAGGATGGCAAGAAAATGTAAATGAAATCTTACTATGAATACATAGATACATATATGTATACTGTGGTCCTTTTACTTTTGTTTGAAGTTGTTCAGGTCGTTGAGGATTGTTGAAAAGTGGATTGAGCTTGACTTCTTACGCCTTCGATCAAATCAGGAATTCGTAGAGAATTTTTGAGGTCAAAGCTCTACTCTATTGTAGTAGTATCCTCCTGATCCTTCTTGGTCCCTTAATAGTAGCATTCTTGGAAACGTCGAGCAGACATTGAATGTCTTCTTTTATATGTACTCCATATATTTACCAAAGTTTAATCTGTCATCTAACCCGAGGTATTTAACGCATCTTTTGGAGTGTACTCTATACAACACCCCACCTTACGGCTACTAATAAGAACTACCTACGTATTGTGTTCTGCTAAAGCTAGACTCTTTGACTTTAACCATTGTTTGATAGATGCAAAGATATTAGTAGCCAGCCTTAGTATACGGTTGTATATCGTATTCCATAGAAGCGGTCCGAGGACCGATCCCTGTGGAATCCCAGCGGTTATCCCTATATCTGTATCGTATAACACCACCCCTTTGCTCAGGTAATAATCATCGAAGAAGGCATCGTTTGCGCAGCGCAAAGATGCTCAACCAGCTGAAGGTGCAAGCGCTGAATGTAGTCCGTTTCTGGTGGCGAAGGGGAAGAGGATAATGTCGGCGGAAGGTATTCCAACTGGAACCGACCAACTTCTTGGACCAGTATCTCAGGGAAGGAAAGAGAAAGTTTCCTTCAAAAAAAGTTAATGTTTCTGCCCTGATGATATGTATAGGGAAAGCTGGCGATGATCACAAGATTACCTATGAGGAGTGCAAACAATCTATGGGAGCTAGCGGCGGTACCAGATCCTTGCATTCAAGTGGATGACTGTGAGCTGAAGCACGTAATTCTTGTAGTAAAGTGTGCCTCACAGCTAATCATTGAATGGCTTGACAAATTGGTGCCGAAAATTCCATCCATAGGGGCAACTCTCTTTGTGGTCCTTGTGTCTTCAAAGAGAACGCGTGCCTTCTGCTGTATTACAGGGGACCTAAGGATGACAATGAACGCCCCTAGCCTGTACCATGCGATGGGTCTAGTGGTAAGTTGATTGTCATAAAGAAGTCAAGAGATCGTCAAAAGGAGGACATGCAACGTAGGTATTTCTCGATGGATTCAATGATGGCGTTCACACCCATACTGTTGGATGCCATATTTGAGTTATCCCTCAATTTGCTCCTTGTGGTAGGGATTTCCACCTTTAGTTTGGTGGGTTGTGAGTCGAAGTAATTACCCAAACGTGGAAAAAATCTATTGTTAGAAGATAATCAATAGCTTCAGCTGTTGACGACCCTGGTGATAAGGACAACGACTTTTGGATCTGCACATGGAATGTTAGGTCCCATAACAGAACCCGTCCTGCCGAAACAATTAGATTCTTGCCTGCTGCAAAGAATTATTGAGTTTCAGGCAAGTGAACGAGCGCCTCATAACAATTCTCATCAGGCGTTAATTCGCCACCTTGCACTCACGTACCCACAGAGAAGAGAGATGATGATATCAAAGGCATCTTCCGCCAACATCCCGTACTAAAGACCACTGCCAAGAAGTTATCAGGGATGCCAAGAGCGATGCTATTGTAGAATACGGTTCACAAGTCTTACCAGAGGATGCAAGTGAAGGAGCATGTCAAGGCTACAATTACTGAATCAGTCAACAATCTTGAAGATATGAAACGATTACTTCTTCAGGCTGTAGAACAGATAATGAGGAATAACCAATATTTCTGTGTTTGCAATATCTAAGCTGAAATTTATTGAAATTGCTTGAGCTGACGAACTTAACTTCACTCTATCACCTGCTTTGGTAGAGCAGATTCGACAACGATCTATACAAGCTGTAAAACAGATGGACACCAGAGCTCCTTCTCGCGTAAGATCTTATCTTTAGTGGTGCGCACAAGTAGAAGGAAACTTCAACCGACTTTGAGTGTGAAGTTGTAGGCATTTAGCTAAGAATTGGGCTAACTGGAGAGGCTTCTTAGTTGAAGCCCAGGTTTATACCGAACTGTAGCGCCACCTTTATAGGTAAGCAAGAGCTCTGTATGGCATTTCGCCTAGAATGAGTCTTCGAATCAGCCATATGTATCTACAAGCTAATCAGTAGTTACCGATAATATAGCCCCTCTGGAGCACACTTTTTCAGATCCTTGTAAGGAAATGCGTGACGAATAATTTTTCTACAATCCTCCCGCACATTAAGAAATGTCTCCTTCAGCATATCATTTCAAATTTTGAACTCTTTTTGGACACAACAATGATGGCAACCGGAAGAATTGCTACGTTATTTATGGACAGCTTGCCTTAGCCAAGGCATTAAAATATACTCCATAATGCAATACCGTACCTCTTCCGACCATTCAACCGCACCAACAGGAAGATAGAAGCTTTCAACTCGATGAATGGACACTGTCCATTGTGAATAACCCAAAGTGAGAGAAAATATAACACTGACCGCAGAAAATAGTCTAAAACAAGGACCAACCAAACCCCCGGGACTATAGACGAATTGAATACGATATGCTACCAACTATTAAGCAATCCACTTAACATGTTATCCCCCGAGGAACCTCCTCACTCAGATTCAAAAAAAAAAAAAAAATAGGATGTTAGGTCCACATGAGATTTTTACAGAGTGAAACCTCGACAGCGACCCGGCCAAGATTTATGAATTATTCAAATTTCGTTAGCCCCATTCACCAATGGCATAGTGTGGGAAAGTCCTTCTCTCCTCCTAGCACACAAAGTGACTGTGTGCCGTGCCGTCGGTCGTCGTCGTCTACTAAGTTTAGGAGATTTCAAGGATACGGAAGTGAAGAAAAACGAACAGGAAAGCGCACACGGATATATCGTCCGCATTTAAATTACAATCCTATTTTGTGTGTAACGACGACGAAGAAGCTTTATTGCCGGAGCATGAATTCCGAAATTTATTTGCATGCCAAATTGGAAAATAATGCGCACCGGTAGATGGCGATACGGTACACAAGGATTCACGATGGGTATGTGAAGGCGAATTATTTTTGCATTTCATTGAAAGGGATTTTATCGAGGTATGGGTGCAGGGAGTTCGGTAAAAGGTTGCACAAACGTCAGTCGAACCTCGAACAACCAAGAATATGGTGATGGTGAGCGATGGTGGATTATACGTAAGATTACAATTCTCGGCGGTAGATCGGTAAAATGTATTTAATCGCTGCTCACATATGTGATGGGTAAAAGCTTAAGTGCATGAGGGTGGATAAATACGGTTAATACATTGTAAAAACAACGTATTGTGGTGGTGAGCTTACGTTTTCCATTACTTACTAGTACCAGTATGGTGGAGGAAGTTTTAAATCATTGTTGTTGACAGGGTTCTCGAGGAGGTAGGTGTAGAAAGGGTTTGAAGTGCAAAAACCGTGCTCGAGAGTGAATGATATTTTGAGAGGGAGTAGATGCGCATTAACGCATTTTACCGTGAAGATATTATGTTTTCCCAACATGAAGTGTATTTTGGATGGAACTTCTAGGGGAGTGTAGGGTTGATTATCCTCGCATGTAGCGCTGTTTGAAAATAATGATTTCTTTATTCACGAGTATGTTTAGGGTGTGATTAATGAATGAATGAAATATGTAATCACTAGTGTTTTAAATGATGTTAGGCAACAATCGGTGAAATGACGATGCATCGGTGTTAGTGTGATGTATCAAGCCAACAGGAAATACGAACTTGCGTAGTGGTTCAACGACATTGTGGTTCGTAAATCGGATTGCTAAACGAGGGGTTGCAAGGTTTGAGTCAAGGAAACAACAAACTCTACCTTTCAGAACTGTCACAAGAACTATTTCATAGACTATTTAATTATAAAATAAAAACCAAAAAAATACAGGAAAGCTTTGTTGATCATGTCCATACTCGTGGTGATTTCGACTTACTTACTTAGGTCCTACAATCACAACGGACGTTGGTCGATAGGCGACTATGCAGCCAAACTAATCATCCCATATAATACACACTGTCGCTGTTGGAATGACGTGACTGAAAAATAAACCCTTAGGGCCCTAGAACGAGGATTAGGCAAAATCTTCTTGTTAAAAAACTAATAACTATATTAAATCCCACAGTTTGGATTTAGGGACTTCCCATCAACACACCTCAACACCAAAGTCACATGAGTTGTGGTATTAAAAAGGCACTTAGTGCTAGTTAGGCTATTTATAGAATCACCTCTACTAATTACCTACATCCTCTTGTGGATCTTAAGGCCTCCACTATGCCAACGCGCCATCGTGTTCGATTTCTAGAAATATATCGCACTTCTGTCCAAATTTATCCTAGCTGTTGTGACTCCTCGCTGGCTGTTCGGCTCGGTCGACCCACTTTCTTGCGTCCTGGGTTAGTGGGTTCCATTACACCGCCTAATAAGCAATGAAAGAGTCGCTTTTTCGAAATATACATACATATGACCGATCCCGACCATTTCTTTCATGGAGCTTAGCGTTAGATCCCCATGATATTTCGTAGTCATCGATGATGGTGGTCAACTCATTTTCAATTGGTTGCACATCGCTTGCTAATACACGGTTTAGAACCGTAGGGCAATGTTTCTCCAATCGCATGATCCTCATCAGAAATGAACAGGGACTCGTCTAAGGCGTTCACCGGGTGTTAGAGCTGTATTCACCTGTGAGGTTTTTGGTAACTCTGAAGATGGTTATACTATCACTCCTACATATTAGCTGTAAGACGATCTTGTTTGTCCTAACGCTGGTTTGTCCTAACGCTATTCCACTCGACTGTCCATGAGTTGAAGTTCCCGGCCACTATGGTTGGTGAATTTCCGCGAACTTCAACTCATGGACAGTCGAGTGGAGCAGCGTTAGGACAAACCGAAGGGGCGATGTGTTACTGGAACCCGGGGACTTCAACTCATGGACAGTCGAGTGGAACAGCGTAAGGACAAACCGAAGGGGCGATGCGTTACTGGAACCCGGGGACTTCAACTCATGGACAGTCGAGTGGAACAGCGTAAGGACAAACCGAAGGGGCGATGCGTTACTGGAGATGTGAAAGTAGTTCAAAAAGCGATGACTGCAAGAATCAAAAGAATGGCTACACTGTATCTAAGTGAATTTTCAATTTCTGATCCCAGATTCCGATAGATTTCGATAACCAAGACAAATCGAATCTCGATTTGAAAGACGAAGCGATCACGAAGCTCTAAGCAAATGACGATAGAAAGCTAAGAGAGAGAATCCTTGTTAAGTAAAACTACATACGTAGCATCCCGTGACTATTTTTCAAGGACATGTAAATAAAGTCCACTTAAATTAACATTAAAATTTCCATCTTAAACAATCGAAGTGCGAGTTTAACGAACTCGAAACACCTTCGAGCAAACAAATTCCTCTTCATTATCAAAATAAATATATATTTCCTTCCGTATTTACAAGCCACTTATCGCACCAAGGACATGCTTTTCGAAAAGATCTCAAGTGCTATCCATCCAAAACGTAAGCAAATATTTACCAAGTTAAAACTGTAAACAAATAAACAACTCGTCCTGGACGAGTCTGTCAGATGGCCTTCACCCCGAAAACCATCTCACCTCTTAGTTAATTGAAAAAATAATTAAATTTCAATTAACACCGCCCCAGGATAGAACCGTAAAGCATCACCAATACGCCTAAACAGTATATCTACCACCATCTTACCCGATGGATACGAATAAACGTCAGAGAACGAAACCAAACCGAAAAGGTACAAGTAACAACATCTCGCCAATGCTTCGCAACATCGTAACACCCCAGGGAGCTGAGTAAGGATGACTGGCGGTCCTGTCTGCCTGGTAGATATTCTTTCTCGATCTTCAGAGGAAATCCCTGAAATATGACTGTGAAATACCGAAGGGAATTTTCAACTCACGTAAAACCTTCTCCGATTCGATGAGGATTGCGCCGCAAAAATAATAAATTCCAAAACCCCAAGAAAGCGCCTCAAATCGAAAGAACCCGCATTTCATCTTCGGGAAATTTATTTGCAACCGCAAAGACACTGTCAGGCAGACAGCCAGTGGACGACGACGACGACTCATGCTACCCTCGGCAATACAGTACACGAAGTATACTCCCCTATCTGACTCTGTGTCTATTGCCTCGAACCAAGACCAAGGGTGGCGGGTGAATGGACTGACGACACGGCCAGACACACGAGGGTAGGTAGGTGCGACACCAATGACGATGGATCCAAAATAGCAGACTTAATCGGATAGGACTCTTGCATCAGGTGTTCGCAAAGGAAAATCGTAATTTCCTGATGGCTTTAAAGTGACACTTAATTACACTTTCATATAAATGGCTCCGATGCCACCACCGCCACCATCCTCCCATCGGGTCCCCTTTGGGACCACCACCCCCCCATCAGCTGATGGGGAATACACAGGTAATGGAGATGCTTGGAGTTGCTCGGCTCTGTTGCTTTGGAGAATCTCATGGAGTGTCGGATATTTATTGCCATTTTAAGAATACCCAATGAGTCACAGGCGCAGGAGGCGGGTGTGGCGGGTGGCTGTGCCGGGACTCTGCGAAAAGAGTTGCAAAGTGCCACCTTTTATGCTGTGAGTGTGTGCGTGGGGAAGATGAGCCTGCCATTTTGCAAATCGTTATAATCTCGGATTTATGTTGTCTTTGGAAGGTATCTCCTTGGTTTAGTATTTTAATGTAATTGAATTGCGAAACAGATGCCGGCGTGTGTCACTTTGAGGAGAGTTGTACATGACATTGTGTCATTTTTGGAGAGTGCCGGCATGTAAGAGCGGGGAAATTATTCCTTTTTTAGTTGTAGTTATAATATTTTAGTCACCATTTACCTGCTATTCCGAAGGATGTAAGGGAGGGGAGGAATAAAGGTTTGACATTGGGGCCGAACACGTGTACATGAATATTAAATGATTTTTTAATTACTATGAAAGCTTTAAAAAAACCATAAGCCACAGGCAACTCTTTTGGAGGAGCGCTTTGTAAAGTACAATGCACTAAATTTTACAAAAAATAATTCAGCTTATGGTCTAGCCTTATGATATTTTCAAATCTTTCCCCAATCGATGGTAAACACTCAGTACTGCATCCTATCCGTAAAGTAGTATAGGCAATGTTCAACATTTTTTACGTCTCGGAATAACTAAAATGATTTAAAATTTTCTGGCATCGTCAACAAATACTTTAAGTATACATATTTGCTAGTGAGCAAGGTTAATAGGTCACCTTGCTGAAAATACTTCATACGTTTTTCCCCACTGCTAGAAAATGTGTTTCTGGAGTACAAGCGGTAGGTTATAAATGTTACATTAGGAGTGCCCCAAGTATCCATCCTAGGACTCTAGTTCTTTACTTTTTTTTATTTTTTTGATCGCTTTAGTTGCATAATGAGTTCTGATATATCTTCTATGCTATGGTAAGATTGTTCATAAATCCATGATGTTCGAGGAGATTGACACTAATATCTTAAAAGATATGGATACGGCCCTGTGTCATTCTTCTTTGCAAGTATTCCCGTATGCATAAACATCTGGTTAAAAGTTTGTTGTTGGTGATTTTCCGTGTACTCGGAGAAATAGGACCGTGTATGTGTTCTGTAGTATTCTCAGATGGCATGTAAAGTCACCGTTTTTAAGATCTAGGATATACTGGCTGAAGAAGGAAAAGAGTTGAGAAATGAACGTCTCATGGAGATCAGGCGCGAAATCGAAAAACTATTCAATAGATCAAATAATGGTGAATGGTTCCAATATAAAGAACTTCTTACAACATGCAAGAGGAACCTAAGAAAATCAAAGTGTGAAATTTAGAGGACTACAAAAATTGTAAGATTTCTGATACCGGACGGTTCGCCTTCCCAAAGTCACTTCATCTACCTTAGATCTACAATCTTCCCAGGCTGTATCTCCAAAAACGCTGTCTCTTTGGTTCCATTGAGGAATCATGTTTTCAATCCTTCCCTCCGAAGTCATAGCCTATCTGGTAGAATTTTCTTTGGTATCCATAATGAATGGGCTCTATTCGCCTTCAAACAATTCATATTGCGAAGTGGATGCCATCTTTTCTCCCTCCTACAGCAGGGAGAAGATCTACTGATACCCGCCCGCATAAGGAACTTTAGATCCAGCCTTACACTAGGCTACATAACATACCTAGTAGTTGAAATGAGGTTAGGTTGGTTTTCATACCGAAGTTGGTAAAGCAAGTGAGACTATCCTATTATCACGATCACCACATAAGGGATGCATTCCTAACTCGTGATCTTCTGTATGCAAACTAATTTGTTTACCAAGCTGGAAGGTCTACTGAGACTACAATGCAGAGCCTTAAGGAACTGTGGCTCTGTTATCAGGGTTAGGTTTAGGTTAAAAGGCTGTCTGCACAAGTGTACAGACACACTTAGACCAATAAAGATTCATTATGATGCCATGGATCGCACCATTTGGCTACCCGGGACTAATTAAAACAAACCAGAGCTTTTGATAAAGCGCAGAAGAGTCTTGACACCTACTGACACCAATTGGCCTAGGTTGTCGAAGGAGTGAGCTGAAGTAGCCTTTTTTAGGACAGAGCTGTGCACGTATATAGGATGTGAAGAATAGTTTTTCCCGCGTTCAAATCCCTACAGCTTCTGCAGAAGTCATGTGAAAAGAGGCCCAGCCTTTTGGCATGTTGACTTATTAGAGAGTGTCCAGTAAGAACACCCATAACGTGGATGATTTGTGATCGCTTCAACAGCACCAAGTCAACATTACGTGTCAGATCAGGTATGGGCCAGATTTGTCTCGAAATGTTTTAAGTAGAGAAATTTTTCCATCTACAGTTGGGTTTGCGTCCAGCTTTAATATGCACTTCGGCAGGATTCTATTCTCTGTGTAATGTCTCTGCTGCCGGGCACCTACCATAGGTAAATATTGAACTGCTTAGGCATTTTTAAAAGAGAAAAACGGCAATTTCAAGCGGCCTTTGAAGTGAAGGAGCACGATTCCAGGGATTTAATTGCCGCTTAACTGTCAGTGAAAATGCTAATAACCCTGACAGATATGTACATCTTTACTTTTCAGTCAGGACAAGACTTCCTTGATCGTCATGATTTCATGCCTGGAAAACGTTACAATGATCTGGGAAACGGAAAGTAATACTCAGATTGACCTTGTCAGAGAAGACACAACACCTCACCCCCTCGTCGGTCTTGGATTTGTCCGTGTAGAATTGGACTTAACTGGCTCATTCAATTCGCTCAGGGATGCTCCTGCGAAAGGTTCGGTCAAATAACAGGTTCGGCGGGGTGTATTCGGTGTCTTTCACGATAAAATTGACGAGATCGAGGAGTGGCCCTGATGATAGCTAGACCACTATGAGGAGGCTGATAATGGACGCGTACATCCAGCGTATAGTAAGGTTGATAACCCTAGCTCCTACTTATAGTCTTTTTACAGGAGCATAGAGCCACAGTTGCATTCCTTACGCGTTCCAGTAGATTGGCCTTCCAGTTTAACTTCCTATAAAAAGTGAGACCAAAGCATTTGGCTTTATCTTTAAAGGAGAGACTGGTCTCATTAATCGTGCGGGGGTCATTAAGGTGAACGTTATAGTTTCTCATAAAGAGGATAAGTTCTATTTTGAGGAGGTTAACCCATAGTCCGCATTTTGAGGTCCACCTGGTAAGCCGTAGGAGAGTGCATTGGAGGATTTCCCTGAAAGTATCAAATTATTTTCTGGAGGCAGTGACAGCAATATCATCTTCATAGGCAACCACTTCGCATCCAGGCCTTTCTATGTCCAATAGCAGCCTGTTGACCACTATATTCAACAGAAGTGGGGACAAAATGCCACCCTGAGGAGTTTCGCAACTAATCAGCGAATTGACACTGTGTATGAGCAATTGATTGTAGTACGCATGCTAGGACGTAGAGAGCATAGATGAGCTGATGCTCTACTGACGAGAGGCTGAGGAGTCGAAGAGCCTTTGGTTCCACGTGGGAAGATTTTCCTGCTTTGGGTGCAAAGACAACTTCAACATCGGTCCATATTTTCGGAATGTAGACCAGATTCAGACAACCAGACATGGTGGCTTTAAGCCAAGGGAGCACTATGTCTTCTGATTGCTGAAGCTCAGCCGGAATGATACCATATGGCCATGGTTTGAAACTGCGCATGGCCCAAAAGCTCAGAATCTTTTCAGTTGTAATTATTTTCGTGGAGTTGCTGCACGGTGTATAGAAGGTACTTTCGAATTGAGGTACAACAAGTGACGAGCTACTAGGAAAATGAGTGTCAATTAGAAGGTCGATGGACTCCTTACTAGAGGTGGTCCAGTGACAATCTGGTTGTATTAGGTGGATGGGTATTGAGAAAGTTTTGGAGAGGATTTTGCGTAGCCTTGAGGCTTCGTAGCTGTGAGTTTTCCCTACATGGCTCGAAACCATGAAGAAGGACATAAAATAAACTTGAATCAGACACAACACAGAATACAATACTCTGACTCCTTCGTAGAGACAAAGCTCAAGGGCAAAAATGTTTGTTAAAGTGGATCACATTTCTAGGAAATGGCCAGTTTTTGGTTAATTTCTTGACTTAAAACCAAACTACCATCAACTACATAATTACATTTCGTTTACGGATCTCAAAAGTCTTTCGAAATGACTTTCCTGCAACGTTAGTCTTAAGACCTTTTTCTGATTAAATTCTCACATCGAGTTATTACCTCTGCGATTTCTGCCAAATAGAAAAAAATAAAATAAAAAACGAATCCCTTCCTTCCAATATATGTAATTAAATTAGGAATCTTAAAAGTTCCGGTAAAACTTTCTTACATCAAAGAAATATTGTGAATTACCTTTTTCTAGGGTACCTCCGCACCATAAAGTGTGCGCGAAATAAAACTAATTACGTAAATGGTGCAATCCTTTTTTTTTTTTTTTTTATTTTTGCTCTCCTCTTGCCATCCACGAACTTCCTTTACATTAAATGTGTGAAAAGTAGGCAACCACTTTCCGCACACATCCTGTTCCTCTCAGTTCCGTCGTCGTCGTTGTCGGCAATTTTATTCAATAAAAACAAATTCAAAAAGGAGAAATACGAACAAAATTCTAGGCAAAGTGCCAAACCATCCAACAAGACGTACTATACTGTGTACCTCAAGCTTGGTAGTGTACGAGTACAACTCCCTTACTCACCCAGACAGCATCCTAGTTCCGTTCGTTCGATCTTCGAAAGCTGCTTTCGGTGAAAAGACATACAATGTTTAAGAAATCACTTTGACACTTTTAACCCTTTTACAAATTTGAGTTACATTCTTTCAAGTGTGTGCCCATTCGGTGGCCCCTCGCCAACCCCTCTATGGTTTGGGTAAATTCGTATCGTGTATGCTGTCAAAGGATCTTTCAAAGAGAGTTCCCCTGAACAAGTTGCTGTAATGTTTAAGAAATTGAATTTTATATATTTTCCACTCCCAGTCGCCCCCCTGTTTTTTTTTTTTTTTTTTTTTAACGGATACACATGCACACTGTAGCTGAAACAAGTTTCTGACGGTACTTTGGCATCCCAGAGTGTTGCTACCATACCAACGAATGTTGAACCAATAGAATATTGAACATGAAATATGGCCATCGTCTCGAAGGTAAGCAGCGCTTGCTTTGGACCACCGACACTGAGGAGGAAGAAGATGTTAACCAGCTACCTGATGGCAGGTGAATATTTGAGGTTCGTTCCATGTGCCAGCGAGGACTTGCGAAAATATCCTGAATCGATACGTCATTTTCGTGGGTGGAATTTTAAATATTTTCGTAATAAGTTTTTCACAATTTCGCCGTGATATTTCTACTTAGCTTAAGTGAATTTTTTTCTCCCTCACAGCAGGACGACGACGATGTGGGTGGAGGATAGTGTATCGGTGAAGTACTTCTTTTACCGTGCAATGGTACCGCTGCTGCCGCGCTATATGAAGTTTTCTTGTCATTTTCCAATTGTGCATCCACATCGTTCGGGGTGGGATGAGAGGAAGGGATCTTGCTGTCAGTCTGGGTGAATGGTAGCATTGTTTTGGTATCGGGTAAATGTCGTTTCCATACTGCATCTCGAATTCTATTTGCCATTGTACGGGAAATGGAATCATGCAAATGTGCAAGTGTGCCGGTGATAGGAATTCTAAGTCAATAATCTGTGTTCTCTACCTGACTTATCAATTCAATTTAGAAAATACAGCTAACATGTGCACTGTAAGCGATATCGGGGAAAAATATAATTAAATTTTCAAATCAACTACGCGTGAGTCGTGACTGATAAAAGTGATGTTCAGTTCAATTACGAGAGATAAGTGTATTGTATAGTGCTTCGTATCTGATAACTTGTTCTATTGATTCTTGGTATTACAACAATGTTTGAAGGCATTGGTTCATGTCGGGGATATAGCTCAGTGGTAGAGCATTCGACTGCAGATCGAGAGGTCCCCGGTTCAAACCCGGGTGTCCCCTACTGAGTAGTTTACTACTTATTTTTGCTTCAATTTTTTTCCATTATTTTCTCTTATATACATAAGGATAACGTATTCAAATTTTAACGTATATTGCAGGTTTTGTGTTCATGAATCATGAAAAAACTACATTTCACTTAACAAAAAAATTGTGTAGGGGACACCCGGGTTTGAACCGGGGACCTCTCGATCTGCAGTCGAATGCTCTACCACTGAGCTATATCCCCGACATGAACCAGCATCTTGAAATGGTCTTGAATATGATCCAACTGTAAGTTGGAGGAGTGAAGGCAGATAACTACAAATGATGGCTGGTGGTGATAGGCTACCTACCGTTCTTTTAAGGCAGGACAGAAAAGAACAGACTCTACTAGAAGCCATATCGTATCCTGACCTATACTGCTTAGTACGGGATATGACCATACTTTCAGTAGAAATGACTTAGACTAGTTCTCTATCGAGAGACGCCAAGTGCACCCATTAAAAAGTATGCACAACCATTTGTGGAACTTTACAACAAGTGTCTAACAGAAGGGGTTTTCCAAACCAATGCAAAAGCAACACCATCTGCTGTTGCCCAAAGGGGTAAAACCACTAGATGATCACTCATCATACCGTCCCATATGCTTGTTAGACAAAGAGGGTAAAATACTGAAGTGAATCATATGCAGCCGATTGGAAATGGGAATTGATGAAGCCGGTGGACTCTCCAACCAACAGTAGGGACTTAGAAAAGCTCGTTCCAGAGTAGACCCAAGACTGAGGGTAATTACAACCTTGTAAAAAGTCATTGAGGACAGGAGATGGAGAGGAGAGGATGTGCATAGAATGACGCAAAGAATTTCCAGTCCTCAAGGCATATTCGGCACATGACGAATTGGCTAATACCAATTTTCTTGAAGTGGTATTTGACTTGTTAGGAAGTCCGTTGCGGGCTTAGCGTTATATTTGGTCGTTCTTTCGTCCAATTTTTTGAGAAATTTATAAATTTCTTGGCATAGGTTAAGCCAGTCTATAAGTTTTACTGAAAGAGTTTTTTTGTTCTCACTGATTTAGCTCTATCTTTATCTAGCTAACAGGTAGACCACAGAAGGGTTCGAGGCCAATTAGTAGAAACCGGTCACTGGATCGTCAGCAGCCAGGGATGGCCTTATGTCCTGGGTATCTTTTTTAGGTGATTCTAAAATGTACAGCTATTTGCCGGAGGCTTTAAAGACAGTTTTAAACCAGTCAAAGCCTTGCTGCCGTAGTTTTAATACCATTTATATATAAGGTACTCATTGAACCCGTAATACCTACACAACCAGTGCACAGCCAGTCTTTGAAACTGTTGTAAGACGGAGCGGGAGTAGGTTTGATTAATATTCCCCCACCATACGCCGTACGATAAATATGTTATTATTGGGGTGACGACGGTGGGGTAGGTTCAGTGAATTATCTTTAGTGTCAATACCCATTTTTTTCCCAAAAATTATAGAGTTTCGGTCATCTGTTTTTCTGTCTAGATAAGGTTTCTAGTAAACTGTCTCAATCTTGTTCTTTTACGATTTCGTCTTCAGGGCACCGGCCCATATTTGGGAGCCGTAGAGCATTATCGATGCCGCAACTCTTGCTAAGAACAATCTCTTCCTGTAATGTGATCCTCATATATTTGCATCATCTTTGCTAGAGCAGCCGTTGGCTTTGCTGGCTTTTCAGCTGTATACTGCAAATGTTGCTTAAAGGTTAGCCTTGAGCCTGAAGTAATGCCAAAGTACTTTAACTCTGGTTTGGAAACTATAACGTGATTGCCCACAGTTACTCTTATAATCTTCATGACTCGCCTGCTGCTAATGAGCACTACGTCTGTCTTTTCTTCTGA
Source organism: Xylota sylvarum (assembly GCA_905220385.1). Taxonomy (NCBI): domain Eukaryota; kingdom Metazoa; phylum Arthropoda; class Insecta; order Diptera; family Syrphidae; genus Xylota; species Xylota sylvarum. The sequence goes on from LR999958.1 coordinate 14,991,131, forward strand.
AAGTCGTAGACCCATGAGTATAAACCAGTTCTGGACCATTCCGACAGCTTTATTACAGTCATGGTCCAAATCCTCAAAGAGCCATCCAACAATTGCTATGTCGTCGACGAAACCAATTATTTTAGAAGATCCAAGTCTGAGAACGTCATGGCACATTAGATCCCACAGTACCGGACCTAGTACGCAGCCTTGCGGAACGCCGCCTGTGATTTTATACTGCCTCGTTCCATCGTCGGTGTCGTTGAGCTATATCCTATTTCTAAAATAGTCCGTCATCATCTTCTGCAGGTATTCTGGTGCTCTGTTGGGTGTAAGTATTCGCATAATGTTTCTCTAGTTTGCGGTGTTGAAGGCGATCTTGACATCCTATACAATAAGGTATCCTGCTTTGGTTTGTTACCTTTTGGTAGGAAGACCAGTCTTTGTTACTTTCATTGGGCGGGGAATACTCCTTTGAGACAAATGTTGAATATATCGATAAAGATGAGTGGACGCTAATTTATTGCTGTTTTTAAGGCAATGTTGGGGATTCTATGGACTCCAAGAGCTTTTTTGGTCCTGGATTCTTACACAGACATCTTCTGCGATGACGAGGGTAACGTCCCCGTCATATGTATTAATCCTATCCGCGTGTTATTCCATTCCCTATTGTTGTGGAAAAACAGCCACCACGTTTTCTAGAAACTCTGTGGACGCAGGCGACCCAGGCGACTGCTGGGTTCTCTGGAAAGCTGGTACAACTGGCGGTTCCTGTGGCACTCTACACGAAGTCTGGCGATCTCATCGTTGGCCGTTACTCTGTTTTCTTTTGCATGGATGCATCACAGGCTCATGTGAATCTTCTTGTGAGCTAATTCGCCTTGTCGGCGGCTGTTCCACAAAGCTGGAGTATTTCAACGTCCATAGTTCGTGGTTTCCATCCCCTTCTCCGCGAGTGCCTTCTCTGCTCTCTTCTATTTTAAATGGGACTGGGCAGTAGCTGGAACTTAATGGCCTGTTGGTCTCTGTGCTTATACATAGTGTATACTTTCTATGCAGTATTTCTTGTCAAACACGTGCTTACAAAGGTTATGTCTATTATTTAACCTCCTTCGGTTTGTAAAAAGTGAGCTGGCTCCCGGAATTGACGTAAACTATGTTCAACGATACGAACTCCTCCAGGATTGTTCTTCCTCTGGCGTTTGTAGAACATGAACCCCATTCTACCACCCACGCGTTAAAGTCGCCTGCAATGACGACTGGATTTCTTCCTCTTGCAGTCGTTGTGATGCTGGAAACTATTTGTTTGCTCATACCAACTGAAGAAGTATAGTCCATTTACTTTGGCCCACACGAAGTTTCTATGTAAAGATAGCCCATCTGATGGAGTCATAGGAAAATATTCTCTTTGAAATGGGTTTAAGTTTATGAAATGGTTTCCCAACCATTGCTCCACTATGGCACATCGGGATTGGTAACTTTACTTCTTATTCAATGATGCAACACAGTCACAGTCATAGGATGACTTAGAGCATATCCATGGTCTATGCCAATAAGCCAAAGCCCTGAGACCACTTCAGGTATAACATCGAATGCCGAATTGCTGGCATATAACCCGATTTGTCATGAAAAAGTGAATTTAGCGCAGGAGTTTCCGTGGACGTATAAACCTATTAAGTCTGTGATGATCCGTATACTCTTACGCTATATCTAAATTATAATTACCTTCGATCCTCCAACACATAGCCCCCTGAATACCTTTCCATCAAACAAACTATTTGCAAAAAGTGTACACACGCGTGTATCATCCTTCGAAGCGTCACCTTCTTGCTCCTTCAACAAAGTTATAAAATTTGTAACAGACAGTCTCATAGCCACAGTGTTGTGTTTTGCAATTCTCCATTCATCTAGCTACTAACACAGCAAATTCCTTGACTTCCACCATAACAATGGGAAACAAGTAGTGGTAGGTGCCACCTCTGCACAAGGGTAAACTAGCTAAGGCTTCATCATAACAGACAGATAAAAAGTTCACCCAGAAGTTTACGAACTTTTAATTAGTTTCGAAACATCTTTGTATCCAAATCAATGTTAATTCCATATTTGTGAAGTACATCATACGCGGCAGCAAATAGAAACTCATTTGCTAAGGATGCCTCGGTGTGATTGGAGGCGAGCGCCACCACCCCCTTCTAATGTAGTTCGGTACATCATTCTCATCTGACTGCTCATACATGTATGTACGTCGTAAACTGCCAGCATCATTCAACATCTAATCCATATTTAATTAGGATAACACTATTCTCATCATCTGTCATCCCATACCGGATCCGGAGTGCTCTTGTGCTTATGTTTTTGGCAACTCATTTCGAGAAGCCGCTGAACTTATCCTGTCATGTGTTTAATTTCAGTATCGCTATGGAAACGCTGCCATGGCATTGCATTATTTAATTGCAACTACCCGAGAGCGCATTAAATGTGCACTCCAAAGGATTTCTATTGATTATCCTTTGAGAGCTGAAATGCAACAACAAATATAAAAAAGTATCTCTCTTCAATTAATTTCTCGCAATTGATGCAAATCGCAACAACTTTGGCTTCGAAGTGAAAAGCAGGTGATGAGGGGTGCCTCGCGCGTTTCTATCCACAGGCTTCTCTGATAATTGCTAGAAGAGTATCAATGGCTGTCCATTTTGTGTGTGATAATGGTGAGGACGCCGTCCGCCCCCGGGGGCCATATACAAATCCTGTTCATTATTCAAAATAATCCCTCGTTGCTAGGGGGACACATTCGAACACAGAATTCCTAATTAATTTCATCCACCTACGACTGGGTACGGCTGCTGCTTCTCCTGCTCCTGCTCCTGTTGTTGTTGCCGCTTGCCGTTCCTTTTTAAACAGCAATTAGGTTTAATTCCACTTAATTAATTGGCAAACATAAGAAACGAAATGAAATATACATACAAATCTACACACAGATACTCAGTTTTAGTTAAATAAACCCTTTGAGTAGGCACTCTGTTTTGTTGCACATCGTTATACAAAATGATGCTGGAATTTCTTTTTTTGAAGGATTTGTATACGTAGGGTTTGTATAATCAAGTATTGGCTTCTTTTTCTTCATTCAGGAGTTTTGAAATCAAGGATACTCACAAATGAAGAGGTTGGTATTTTAGCTATTTGCGGTTCTGTGGTTTCTGGATTGATCGGGCAGATTCCAGCCCAACTCACGTATGTACATATATTGGAGCCATCTGCAGCAAATATTTGGCACCACGGATCCTTACGAGACCTAAGGCCTTGCTTCTAACAAGCATTCAGAATAGAAGGGGCTTCATTTTCAATGCCGTGTCCGAAATGCAATTTTTTTATTTGAGAAGATTTTCCAAACAGTAATTGGATGTTTGTCAGATGCTTGCGACAGAGTGCCTGACATGTCTCTGTGACACACTGCTGCCAGTTCATTAGACCAGGAATCCTGGCACCCTCGATTTCTTGATGCGTATAGAGGTGGTTCAGTCTTGCTTATCGTCTCAAACTTCAGTGCTAATATTCGAAGATTATCTTGACTGGAATCAACGTTCTCCGTCGACGTGTTTCGGCTACATTCACATCTTGGTTCAGCTCATATTGTTTGTGGTCAAATATTCTCGTCCATTCGTCCTCTTATGGGATCGAATATCCAACGAAGAACTTTTCTTTTGAAGAAGTCCAAGATCTGGTTCGCCTTCCTGCATCACTTTCGTCCTTCATGTTCGGAATTTTGAAGCCACTTGTTTTGCCAAACAACAGCAAGAGTGGATAGGTTGATTCTTGCCCAAATCTCCACTAAGGTATCCTTCGTAGAGTTAACATTTACTCTGAGTTAGATGAACTCCTTAAATACCTCGAAGTTGATAGAACTGAATGCATGTTCGATGCATGTGTCACTCTGCTAGACATCACGGGGTAGATGAGACATTGGTATTAGGTTGTAGATGCGGTCTGTGGCTGCCATGTTTTGGCAGGTGTTAACAGAGGCTACCCGCAAGGTGGCGTTCTGTCTCCACTTCGATGGTACATGGTAGTAAATTCTCTATTGCATGCTCTCAATAGTTCAAACGTCCACACTCAGGATGGAGGATTGTGACCGGTTTGACTCAGCCAGTGCTAAAAGGCGTCACCTACATAGATCCTGGAAAAGAAACTTCTATGAGTAAAGCATGTCAAGTCGATGACATCCTAGGTGCTCTCAGTTTTCTGGCAGTGTAAGTGTGCTTTTGGCGAGACATGGGACCGAAGCATGCCTCGGTTTTCAAGCGGAGATCTATGCAATTATAAGGCTACCAACTGTAGGTCGGAGTATTTGCGATAGTTAGCGCTTAAGGCCTTGCTCAATCTTGGAACCCGTTCCAAAATAGTTCGAGAATGCAAAAACTCTTTGAATTCGGTCGCAAGGCTGAACTCTTTGACCCTTGTCTGGGCTCCAGGTCATACTGGGATTGCGGGAAATGAGATCTCTGATGAGATTGCTAAGTAAGGCTCAAATGATGATTTCTCACGACCTGAACTTGCGTCCTCGGTTAGGCCCTCCATTGACGACTGGGTTTCCTACGAACATAATTATGTGTATCACGGCTCTCCAGGATGAACGAACGAACGTGTCGGTAAGAAATAAGTAGCATTCGTGCTGGGTCTCACCAGAAAAGACTGTAGACGACTTATTGGCGTTCTTTTGGGACACTTTCCTTTTACCAAGCATCTCAGTGTGTTAGGCTTAGGAGGCACCACTGTCTACGACGCCTGTGTAGAGGACGATGATACTTCGAATCATTTCTTTTGTTATTGTCCTGCCTTTGCTCGGATTAGGTGACAGAACTTCGGTGGTGATGTGGTGAGAGCTGATACTGTAAGCTCCATATCGCTTCTCGGCGAAGAAATTCCAGTAAAATAGGTAATACTGGATTTTGCTTTCTGGGAGTACAATGGACCAATTGTGTCCGAGTACTCGAGGTGAGTATTTCCTAATCAGACAAAAAAAAACTCCAAGTTGTAGCTGCCGATAGTGACGTTTCGTCCTAAGCCGTGGACAGATGTTGGTTTGTTTGTCGACAGTAAGTACCTGCTTGAACTGCTGTGAATGTCTCACCAGAACTCGCTGCGATAGATATCGTCTGTATATGCTAGCAGCTGGATTGACTTTTTCAATGGCTCTTGACGGTAGCCAATTCCCAACGATGAATCTGGATACCAATACGCGAAGCCTTTTGTGGCAGCTATAATGTCGCCACTCTGTGGTTTCTTTGTTCCAAACCCTGTCAAACGTACATATCTCCGGGATTGCAGTAATGCCTGCCTTGTACAGCGAAAAGACAGTTTCCAGTTGTTTAGCAGCCTTCGGAGTGTACAGCGTACGTACATTCCAAGTGGAGACCCTCAAATCATAGTCCATGCTAGTTTCAGGTCTCTTCACTCCCTGAAGGCGTCCATCATCCAAAGCCCGGTGCGTCTCCACCTGCTCCCTATTCTGTTTTAGATCCATCTGTATGAAAACCTAAACCAATCAAGTTTGGAGGAGATACGAGTTCAAACGTTTTATTAAACAAAAGTTGTGAAAGAGCGTAGACTGTGTTTATCGGAAGTATTTAAGGAATTCTACGAAAAATTCAAGTCAAGGATGTAATCACTAAAATATGGAAGTGGAACAGAATATCTGGAGCCACTGTTGGTGCGGTTCTTTGTGTTCCACTAATGTATAAACAAGCCGAAGTTTTCTCCCGGTCGAGAAGCTTGTAGTTAAAGGCTTTCCTATAAACGTCCATCAGATGATCAGGTCATACATAAATGGATGGATATAGAAGGCCATTATGTAAGTCGAGGATGCAGTTCCCATCTACTTTCTATTGCTTTCTTCTACGATCTGGGATTTTCAGCTGAGTGAAGTGTGTGAAGTTGAGCGAGATGAGTTTATCTTTTTTTGACAATTGTTGAATTTCTTAATATTTCGCCCAAATAATCTAGTCCAATTCTTTATTATATACATATGTATGTATGTATATATATACTTATGTACATATATTTATATCAATCAATTCAAGTTATAGCACTGCCATTTCACTACCATGGTAAATATCAACAACAATTTTCTCCTGTCAATCGATGTTTGACAACAAAGTATCCCAGATGGCGATGCCTTGAACTTATAATAGTGACATTAACTCATAACTTAGATATGTATGTGCGTTTCCGATTGATTTCAGTACCTTTACATAAAAAGAGTTAAGGGCTATAGGTACCTAGTCATATGACTTTTCAGAGTACAAGGAAATCCTGCAAGCTTAACGATAATGGAACTACATCTCTATCTATTCATAACTCTCACCTGTAAAATGAATAAAAAGTAAAATATCTTCTTTTCAATTGACTATCCAAATCCCGGGACATTTCAGAGAAAATAAAAAATAAATAACATCAGGGAGCCACTTTGCATTACGAATTCGAGTCAACTTCTATCATTCCCCCAAATGGCGACCCTCCGTTTTAACTGCACGCATAAATCACCGCCTTGGCCTACTTTGTTCCTCCGTGTCGTGGTGAAATTAATTCAATCTCTACTCCTGAATATACTCTTTGATTCCACCGAGTCCCACAGAGTTTTCATGATTTTTTTTTTCTATCTCCAACCATATACTGCTTACCGAAGCAAAATGGCCGAACCAAGTTAAAACAGACTTCTCCCCTGGCTACCCAGCCCCTATGAGTATTTTTTAAGGCCCTTTTCGTCGGTGTGTTCCTCCTTACGAAGATTAAATTCTTGTAATAGTAAAATATTCAAAATGTTATCATAACTTATAGGAGACGTGACAAAAATTTAGTCTCCCGCATTACCGGGATTCTAACCCTTTTTCGTGCCTTTTAACCAAGTTTTTTATTTTTTTTTTTTTTTTTTTGTTGTTCCTGTCCTTTCCCAACTGCTGTCAGTGGAATGAAAAGGATGAGAGAGAGTCGTGCAAAATCCTAAAGCCACCATGTCGCGCCCAAGTAACCCTTTTGTGCGAAAAGCACCTCGGTTCGAATGCACAGGAAGAGGACAAAAGGTGTTTTTCGCTGACACTTTTATTCATTTTGACAGTTTGTACCTCGTGACGAGGCTGCTTTTTTCCGAAGGATTTTAGGAATATTAAGAGCGGATGTTATGGTGCGCCCCTGCCACCAACCAGTTGGGCTTTCGCATCGTCACTCGATTTTGTCTAAAGGTTGAACCCTTTTTTGGGGGATTCATGAGTTTTTTATTTTTTTGATTTTTGTTTACAAGTTTTTGTTTCTTCTCGTTATCGTGGTGTTAGCGATTTGTTGGGTGGCGTTGATGGTGTTAATACGACCGATACGGGCAAACAACAGGCTTTTGGGGCGGCTTCGCAAATGTATATGTGGTGTAGATGGTGCATGTGGATTCGCTGAGTAGTCGGCTGAACTTCTGGGAGTGTTAATGCCTGACAAATTGAATTTGTGTTGTACGTCGTGAGTTCAACCTTTTATCGGAGGTTTTTTTTTCCTACTTTTGGGTTTTGGCAGATAAATTGAATGGAATACATTGGAAGGACTGTTTCGTTGTTGTTTTGGTTGTTTTTGGTTAGTTTTTTCTACAATTTTGCATGCAATCGTTGTGAAACATTGCTAAATTGCAACCTATTTGTAAAGATTAACATATTTGCTTTAGAGAATCCAGATATACCAATATCCATACGAAGGTACGATGATCCTATTAAGATTAGATTGAAATTTATTTAGATAGTTCTACCTGACGGCTTCGGAGAGATGAAGAACGGATACCTTCTTCATTCAGGCCGATGATCTTGGATACCCAAAGCCTTTGACAGAAACTGAGAGGGCTTTACGGTAAGTCAACAAAATGCCAAGATTAGGTGGTTATGTTCCAAAAATTTAATATTAGACTAAGCTATGTGCTTACCTTTTTTTCAAATGAAGTCTGTATGAGCTGAAAGGACGTAGCTTTGTATATTAGACAGATAGATAGCTTAGAAGCAGTCAGGAGGAATATGTACGTATCTATTCCACTGGAGTAATATCCAAGGATGCGGAGAGTTACCGTCTCAAATCATTTTATACTTAAAACAAAGGAACTGTTGTCCTTAAATATAAAGCATAAATGTCATAAAAAATTTCGTCTTACTTTTCAGTACAGAAATTGTTGAAGATGTTGGTTGTCGCCTCTATTTGGAAGGAAGACGATGAGACTGCGGATTACATTTATACAGAGACAAATCATCTTTAAGCACATAATGCTTGAGATAAAGCTTAAAATAATCCACAAAAGTCATTTTCGCCTTCGTTAGGAGAGCGAAGTATCTTCTGATTTAATGCTGTCTTTGTGACATAATATATCCCTCTAGTAGAGTGTCACATCATCTTGAGTGTAAATAGTAAAAAAAAGTTTCCGGATACGAATATAAACTTCACCGTCACCGTCAATTAAAGACGATTATGGCCTCTTAGAAGATCCATAAGAGTGGACAGGTATTTTCTGTTTTTTGTTTTGTTTTGTAAAAGTTTATCGGTCATCTTTAAAAAGCGGCCTTACTGGTAGACTTTACTTTATCACTACTGAACAATTGCAGAGTAAATGCTCCAAGGTCTACTCATCTAACCCACATAACAGGATAGTCTATAAGAAAGTAGTGCGTTAAGTACCATTTCATGAAAGTAGTATCTTAGGACCAGTTTATCGTGAGATATCCATTTAACGTCCTTAAGTCGTATTTATTAAGTTTGAATAACTTGTTACATTCACTATGTCACCTAGTGCCTTCTGAAAAACTCTTAATCCTACACTACCTACCTACCGACCTAACTTGTTACATTCTACTCGACGTAGACTTGTTCATATCTTTGCTTGTTTCCGTGTCCCATTGTTTAGAAAAGTTACCATATTCCCAGTTTTTGGTGGAAGAGTGCAATATTTCACAGAAGGCTTTGGATTCAATACAGCAAGGGACAAGCGTGTGTTAAACAATCAACTCGGGGAGGAATGCTTTCTCAATAAAGCACTTCCTCTTGCCCCAGATCTATAGGAATCTCCAATACTATGTCAGGTTGTTGGAAAAGACATGGTATGGTATCCCCGAAAAAGTATTCAGATACTTTTCCCAAAGTTATGGTTTTACGGACTGTCTTAGGTTGGTTGGGTGGTTGTCCCCGCTTGGCAGTAACACACGTCGACCAAAAGAAGGTCCATTTTGATACCACTATGGAAACCGGATAACCAGGACCGGAGACCTACATAAAAACTTCCCAAATGGGACAGGAGGCAGGGCATCCAATTTCGGTGTGAACCCATACCAAAGAAGTATGATTCGCCTTTTAGACGAAGCTTTTTATTTTGCAAGTCTAGTCCAACTAGATCGCTAAGATCTTCGAAGAAGTACTCGCCTATGCTTTTTCTTCTCAAAACCTATAAAGCAGGTAGGTATACAGAAAATGTGTCATGTGTCTCTTCCTCGTGTGTACAGCTTCCACGGAAATAGTTGAAAGCAGCATATCGTCTTCTGGCTTACATAAGTGTTTGCTTACCAGACAGTGTTCAATGAGGGCCTCATCTGTTTTAGATACGTTTTATTAACGGAAATGAGTCTACTGGTTTTTTTAAAATCCAGCTCTGGTCAGATTTGTTTAGAAGAGAGCCATGTGCTGATATTGTTCCACCTAGTGTTTGGTATTCTAATAGCTGCGGTTTTTGCTATTGTCAGGGAGGTTCCAGTCTGCACCCTTTTAGCTAGCTCGTTCCGCTTTGAAATTGCCTGGAATATCGTTGTGGACTGCAACACAGGAAAGGGACTATTTTAAAACCACTTACTATTGTCCTTTTTAAAGATTATGCTTCACTTCTTGTTGTACAAACATACGTCTTTATACGATACACCACCAACAGCTTGAGATTATATTATGTAGTCTTAAGACCGTGTGGGTTAATATGGAATACTGACGTACTTGATTTAGCTTCGTTTGAGTTTTTGAACTATTTGTCTCATCATCTACAAAATACACATGGTTCATGAACCCAAAATGCAGGATCCCACATTGTCTGTAGCTGGAGTCAAATTTTGGCCGATTTAGCTTATCTCTTGTCAAAATTCGACAAACAACTATGCACCTACATTACTTTGAAACTCAATAAGAAATCAATGAAACTTAATCGACCAAATACCTTATTCCAGTCAAAATTTACCCATTTCAAGGAGCCACCACTTCATAACATGTCATCAGTTACTTATCTCAACTTTCTTCCGTGGCAAGTACAATGATGGCACCATTTCCCTAATTGAAACATTCCCAAATTCATCACTCACTCAACAGGAAGTCAAACTCTCAGCAGAAATCAACTTTCGTTAGCCGTCCTGCAATAGAAACTAATTTCTTTGAGGAAAAATGAAAAAGCATAAAAGTTTTGCCGGCTAATAACAGTTCCCAAAACGCTGCATCAACACTTTGTTTCTCAGTTGTCGGTATGAAGAACCCTCACCATCTATGTATATCGCAACTTATTGCTACAAAGTCACTACTCCATCGTTTGGCAAGGACCACCACACTAAATCTGATTTGTCTTCCTAGAATTACCAGTGCACAACAACCAGTATCTCTCATCCTTCATTTCGTTTGTGTGCGATTGTGTAAAACAAACTTATCGAAAGAGGAAAACACCCGAAACTCAAATGTGATGCTCCAAGGACCCAACCAGTCTTTCCCCTATTCTTTCTTGCTTGCGCGCAAGAAACTCATTCATCTTGGCACAGCTGCCGATGCGTTTAGAAGAGTAGAAAAACATCGACGCAACGAATCGTCCTTCTCGCCCATGACAACACCATTGTATGCATCAAAAATTGAACTTCCACAACGCAGAGAACGGATATCCTTCTCACCATCCGCTTCGTGGCCCCCAAAAACCGAAAAATAAAAAAAAAAAAAAAAAAAAACCGACACACAAAAGGTCTGATAAAATTTCAATGATATAGGGGATCCTGCTCGGGGAATTAACTTGCACAGTATCTTTGTGGGAACATCTATCGTCTTCATTTGGAACGAGGAGTACACCTCGATGGGGATTGTAGTACCAAGGATGCTTCAAGGATAAGAACTCAAGTGGAAGATGTGTGTTTATCTTTTGGAGGAACTTAACTTTTGCTATTGTTTTCTATCTATGTGTATGTACACATGGATGTATAGCTATGTGAAGTAAAGTTGTGCGTCTTCTTCGACGGGATGTGCTACTCCCAGCGGAAGTACATATCCTTGAGTTCATGTAGTATGTAGATATATGCAGGTGAAACTATTGGCTGCTGTCCTTGTTTTTTTTTTTTTTTTTTGGCCAAGATAAGAGAGCGAGCAACGAAAAGTTATTAGTATTAGAAAAGTTTTGCGATTCTACTAGACAAAAAGGGATTCGTCTTCTTGGTCTTGTTTCTTATGTTTTCCTTGAGAATAATTTCAATCCTACTTGGGGAATCATCCTTAAATATGTTTGTTCTTACTTTGGTCGGCCTTGATTTTGTTTTTCCATTAAATGGAATTTAACAAAGTCCTTCGAAGGTTATTTTCCTACCATTAAGTCTATAAGGACCAAAAAGTATATTATTGTAATGTATTTTGAAGTTAAAATCGACTTTGTCGGAGTTTTGTTTTCAGCAATTTGTATCCTTAACGAGGAGTACAAGTAGTTTTTTTTTGAAACAAAGGAATGCAATTACCGTAGATCGGATTGAGAATTTATTTATCAAAGTCTTTCATAAGTCCTTGTATACTTTTACTTACTTACAGTAAAGAAATGGAAATATCGACAAAGGGCTTTGAGTTGTAAGGTCAAGAATCAAAAAAGTCATAAGATCTGTTATACAGCGATTTGCTGTCAATGCGACTAAAACTTTTGGTTCTACGAAATTTATCCTCATCAATTGGATCACGTTGTTCTTCAACTTCGAGAAGTCATTTAATGGACTTCAATCGAGATACTATTTGATTGGCCTTGTGCAAGAGAAGCACCCAAAAAATCTAATAACTATGACAACTATGGCTACTATGGCTACTTGCGGTGGTTCTACGTGCCATGTGTGGCTTAATGGAGGTGTCTGAGGACTTTGAAATCCGAAGTAGGACCGTATTGCAAATCTGCAAATAGCGAGCGAATCAGAAGAAATTTTGCCATCGGAACTGGGATCTACTAACTTTTTTGTCGCTGATTTGACGCTGAAGCCAAATAGTCAACCGAAATATTTTTAACATCGCCCTGTTCCTTTCGGTTTGAACAAGGGTGTTATTTTGAGGTTGATCGTTTACGAGGTTTAGGCATTCTCCGACCTGCCAAGACTAGTTAATGAGCAGCACCTATTGTCGTTGTGAAGAAAGCTAAGACAAGCTTGCATATTTGCAGAGATTTTCAAGTTACGATTAACCCCCACGACCGTCACCCTTTTCCCAGATTACAAGAACTTTTTCAGAAACTACAAAAGTGGTCAATATTTTACAAAGGTCGACTTGTCCGATGCCTATCTACAAGTCCATTTAAATTAACAGTTCCAGAAACTATGCGTTATTAGTACCGAATTTAGTTTTTTGTCGAATAGCAGCGTTTACCTTTAGGAACTTTCAGTTCCACTGGATTTTTTCAGCTTCACATTGAACAAAAAAATGCAGACACATGTAGAGGCTCTTTCCATCATTTACGGAGTTAAAAAGTTCCAACAATACCTTTTCGAACCGCAATTTGAATTGGTGACTGACCACCAACCACTGGTCACAATTTTCAGATCATCCAAAAAGCTACCATATATGGCTATCCAACGCCTTGTCCTACAAAGCAACAAGGAAATGCAGACTTTATGTAGCGATTGCCAACCGGTCCGGACGAGACTTTTGATCTCAACGTTGATTCTGGTCTGCTCCTCGCTGGTGGAAGATTTTCCTATAGATTCTGTCACTATAGCCAAGGCCACACAGAGTGATCTGAGTGACTCACCAAAGTTATTCATATTCAAACGAGATGCGAGAAGCTAGCAATGAGTTATTACCTTATTTTCGTAGAACACTTTTTATTAAAATACGTTCCACAGTGGAAGCCCTCGAGTAGTAATACCAAAGCAGGTTCAACCGAGGATCTTAGATCACTTCTTCACCAAGGACACTGGGGGCTCACCCGCTGTCAACACCAAGATGGTTTCAGAATGTGTGACATGTCAGACTTATGCCAAAAATTCACCAAGGGAGAAAACCAGCTGGCCGCCGACTAAAGGAGTGTAGTAACGAATACATATCTATTTCACTGGATCTTTCCAAAAGCACATGTGGTTAATATGTGGTCGACTCCAAGTCCAAGTTCCCATTTGTCATTCGAATGCCATCTACCACATCAGAAGCAAGGTTTTAGATTAATTTTCGCAATAGAGGGACTACCCAAAACACGGGTGTCTGACAAAGGCATTCAGTTTACTTGGAACCAATTCCAACAGTTCTGCCGAAGTAACTTCATTCAATACGTAACATCAGCGTCTTTTAACCCAGAGTCCAATGGCACAGCTGAAAGGAAGATACGTACATTCAAGACCGCATTTCGAAAAATTTCAGTGGATACATTTATTTTTTCGTAAAACAGCCGCTCATTACAGCCCAGACCTGCCTCTAAAGATCCAGTTCAGCTACCTGCTGATGCCCGAACTACGAACAAACCGTTTTTAGCACATTTATAAGCACGGCATTGGCAATTTTACTATTCCAAAACAACAGATCTTAATTTATATATCGATTAATATAAAAAAAAATAATTTCAATTAGTTTTTGTGAAAAAAATTAACAATTCGCTGATTTTTTGTGAATAGGCGAATCAGGCGAATATTGTTCGTAAACTCAAATTTTATTCACAATCCACACTTGTAGGACGCAATCCAAATTCATGCGACCAAAACATTGACTTTTAGTGGATTTAACCTCACAATTCTTATGTTTTGTTCTTGGTGGTCGGTCAGAGCTCCAGACCAGAAGAAAAAGTTGCTGTCCATGAAATGTCAAAATTAGCGAATATTCGCTCGTTCGCATATGAGGGTCGCTGGGCTGTGGATGTACATACCTTAAGGCGAGGTCTGTTTCGTTACTGTCAACTGTGATGTTCTGTCCAAATTGTCGTTGTTGACAGCATATATGTAAGTACTTGGTTGACTATTACCGCTAAACTCATTTTGACAGTTTCCGTTTCAATGCTAGTGACAGCTCGCTGAGTTCTGCCAGTTATGTCATTATCGGCACCGCATGCTGGTAGTTGCACACAGTTTTGAAAGGTGGAATCAGGTGGAGTTAGGTCAGTAATACTAATAGTACGAAAGAAGCAAAACTGAAATCCTGCAATCTCCTTTTCATATTGAGGGAGAAGAATCGCTGGAAAGCTTGCAGAAGTCTAGGTCTGACTTCAAATACTTACATACTGAACAAGAAAAGTGCAACCAAAATGTGGTTTTGAAATATTTTTTAAAAACCTTAAATATTTGCTGTCCATATGAAAATTTAAACATTAAGAACCGCTTTAATATTTCGCCTTATGCATCCGAACATGTGTATGTACGTATGTATGTAGGTAAACCTTTCCATGTGTTCAACAATAATTTGAAAACCAACGCAAATTCATCGCGCCACACATTAGTCTGTTGCTGGTCTCGATATTCTCCAATGTATGTATATGTCGAGAATTGTCCTTCAAAATGATTTGCAGCTTGCTAGCCCATAGCTCTTAACAGCATCAAAAACGAATGCCAAACACAAATCCTCGAAACTCGGAAATCGTGCAAAACAAAACACTCTTACAGTCCTCGCCATGTCACATATTTTCCAATTTAGCTAGATTCACGTACTCAGCGTCGGAGTCCTGCAGCGCTCCTGAAAGAGTAAAAAAAACTGTGAATCTGGCTCAAAACAAGAAACAACACCCATCGCATAAATATCACCCAGGCACATACGACACACACGAAGGAAATATCTCCCAGTAAGCCATATCCATTCTGAACAGAGGTCCTGGGGCGAAATGGATATTATTTATCAAACCAAAACTGACACTCGGTCACAGTAATTTTTCATACAAATAAAATCATCCTGACAACTCACATCATGCAGGATGCAGCTGAACTCTTTTTTTTTATTTTTTGGTTTTGTTTCTACTTCTCTTGTTTCGTCCTTCTACGTGTTTTGAAAGGGGTCGAGGCATTGCATGTCGCTGGCTGACAGCACGCTTACTGCAGCAACAACGCCCCAAAAACAGAAAAAAAAAAAAAACAAAAAACAAAAAACAAAAAAAATATGAGCGACTAAAGTTGGACTGCAACTTTGGGTAGTGTACACTGCCTCCTGGTCGCTTCTTCTCCCTGAAGGATAAATAATCGTGCTACTTGCTCCCTGGTAGTGGATTTGTGGTCGCTTTGGGACGGGTTAGAGAGACACACACAAAGTGAGACTGCAGTTTCACTGGGGCCAGTGCAGTCGCACATACAAATGTATAGTACCTAGAAAAGGGATCTGAGTGTAGGAGGATGGGCGGAGGCGGAGGAGATTTGTTGGTTGCTCAGTTGGCAGTTGTATAAATGCACTTTTTGAAACTTTGACAGTTTAGTCCTGCGGTTAAAATGAGAGCAAGCGAAATCCTTTTTGGCCAGAGGAGCTGCTTGTTCGTCGGTTGATGCATGTGGGAATTTTTGGATTTCTGTGTGTGAAAGTATGATTTTCTTTCTCTATGCGAAGGACTCACCTCGTATCCTACTTCACCGCCGCCGGCCACCGACCGCCTCCATTCATAAAAGTCGTGATGATTTATTAATTCTTATTTTCTAGCGGAACTGAATGAGGGCTTTTTGCCGGTGTATACTCTTTCTTCTAGTAAACTGGACAGAGAAAGTGAGAGAGCGTATGTAGGATCAAGTCCTTTGCCTCTCCAACTGGCCAACTGAGAATGGGTTTCTACAGGAATGAGTTTTGAGAAAAGTTAACGTTAACGCTAAGTAGTTTGAACTTTGGTCAGGCTCATTAATTTTTATGGTCAATTCGGAGAGACTTTGTTCGTTCTTTTCATAGCATCCCGATGAGTGGGTCAAGGTTTGTGGATGGAAATGCATTTTTGATGTTTTTAGTGTTTGGAGTGTGAAGCCGCATGGTTTGACTACGGAATGAAAGTAATTGAGTTAATTGAAAAATTAAGGAAGTGAGCACTTAATTCTTTAGCTCAACACAAAAAAGTATAAATTTATGCAAAGAAACTCAAAGGACTTTGACTAATGAAAAGGTTTTTACCAAATAAAAAGCTATACCGCCACACTTAAGTTAGACGTGAAATGTCTGAATGCCTTGGACTAATGCACATTTCAGCTATACATACGTAGTGTGGCAAAGGAAAATGTTGTCTAAAATATGGAGAGGTAGTAATCAGAGGAGTAAACAACTAAGACACCAGGCTTTGGCTATTTCGCTTCAATATTCAAACCGTGTTGTTAGGAGTGCATATGGAATAAGACCTTTACTGTCATGAGAAGTTGAATACGTTCTATAGCACGTGCTTATGATACACCCCACTGTTTTTGTGGATGAACAGTACCACCAACGACTATCTCTACCAGAAAATAGATAAAGAACCAACAGGCACAACGACGAAAGTGGGAGATTACATTTAGAAAAGATGACAAACTGCAGCTTTTCTGAAAAAGACGAGTATGTTCAGTCTTTTCATGGTATCCAACAAGTCGAATATCAGCTTGACTGGTTAGAAGTTCTTGTTGAAAGAATAGTCACTTCTACTAGCCCCGATAATACCCTCAGTAGTAGGGCAGCAAAGAAGTAAGTCTCTGTTCTATAAACATTTACCGACTCTTGATAAACCTCAGTATAGCATTAGGATCTGTGTCCCAAGTTTCCACTGGATAAAGTTAGCCCGTTAGAGTTTAAAGATGGTTTTTGTTAACACAGAGTAAGGTCTTGTCCTTATTTCGATTAAAGTTGATGAACTTTTCTAGGCTTGCCCTAGGCCCTGAGCATGTTCGTTACTCTCAAAACATTCATGACCTGAAATCCAGGGTAAGTATGGTATACGGATACGTATGAGGAAGTATATCAGTAAATCGTGTCTCTGTTGTAGGAAGCTCCTGTTGATTTGAATGGGCTGAAGGTAGACAAAGCCCACTTTATTCGATTGGCAATGCAAATTCTGGTATATAAGGACGCGGTTCCTAAATGGCAGGCTAGGGTAAGTAACAGCACTATCGGAGTTACAGCCTGGGAAATGAGTGTCGAGTAATAAGAATCTGTTTTGGCACAAGTCGCGATGGTGCACTTGGCCTCTTTTCTGTCGAGATCTCGATTTTAAAGAAAAGCGATTCTAAACAGAGACGTTCCTGTTCCGGCCGGCTGGTTGAGGGCTTGTTAGTTGCGCTATCGACGGATTTCCGCTTGTCACCCTCCTTTGCTACTGTCGCTGATTTGCTCCTGTGACGCGTTCGATCTCTTTTCTTCTGGGGTCATTCTGATGAGCAACCGAGCATCCTTCAATGGCTGAAATTTAGTCATTTTAGGCTTGAGCCAACGACAGTCGCAGAGGTGGGTATCTGCACGTGAAGCACCCGAGGAACGACGCACGGTCAAAATGCAGGCAAGGAACTACGGTTTCGTGAATCTTCGTCTTGCCGTAGAATTTCATCAAGCGTGGCATCTTGAACCCATATATAAGCTGGTTTGTCGTTCAGATGGTCTGCCGTTCAAATGAAGTGTCGAGGGGTATGACACCAATTTTAACGCTCTGACCACAGTGACTCTGTAGGAGGGCACGGTACTCGTTGGTCTTGAAATTGACGTCGAAACGGTTGCCCTTCTCTTTAATGTGTTTCCTGCCTTTGTAACAAGAACTAAATTAGGTTACGTTATGAAGAGGAGTATAATGGAAAAGTGTCACGTCCACTCGGAGCCTAAAGGTCCATTGTGAATCCCCTTTTAAAATATAAATAGAATGAGATCTAAAAACAAGACTGCCTGGCTTGGAAACCAGTTGGTGCTCTTGATGAAGTGGAGGATATTCGATATTTGGAAGCCTTGAACCTTGAGTGCGAAGGCGTCGTTTTTTCAAAGCGGGACAGTAGCAAAGCAGATGTGGGATTGACTCCACCTTTTCCTCTTCTCCGTAGCTTCTGCATAAGTCGTTCGTCCATTTACGGTGCATGACACCGATGGCGCAATGTCCTGTGATTATACCAGTTAGGGTACGGATATAGTATCATATCGTGCGACAAGTGGCACAGTCCTCCCTAGATAGCCAGGCCGAGTTGACCTCTTTCTCTATTATCCCGTCAATTATGCTATATATTCCAATCGGTGGCAGTATGGATGTGTCCGCTTCACTGATGATCATTTCCGATCTCATTCTTGACAGAGAATCTGCCTTCTCGTTACTTTCAATACCGGAACCCAACAGGGTTTCACCGAATGGTACCCAAACGTGATCTGTGCATCACGGCATTTCCTAACTGCCTTTGATTTGATTGACTGCTGACAGTCAGTCAACGAAGATATTTATATCCGACATTTCTTTTCCACGAATACTTGGAGTCTATAATGATGTCGAGATATTTCGCCTCAGATGAGAGATCTATTGTGGTGCCATCTACATTTGGTAGTGTGAAGTCGGGTATGTTTCAGAGTCGTCTGCGTAAGCTACTTCTCGCCTCTGTGAAGTTTCTTAGGATTTTGTTGACGGTAAGGAGCCAAAGCAGTAGAGAGCGGACTCCTCCATGTGGCGTGCCTCTTGTGGTCATTTTCGTTACAGAACTAGGCCCGATAGCTAGATTGATGATTCTGCAGTTAGGCATGTTCTCAACCCAGTTTATGATGGACCTGTTTACTATCAAATCTTCCAAAGCTTTCACTATTGAGATCGTTTTTACATTATTGAAAACGCCCTCAATGTCGACGAACGCTGCCATAGGGTATTCTTTCACAGTCAGAGAATCTAAAGTCATCGCAATGGTAGTTGAATATTGAGATTTCAACAATGGCATGAAATTTAAAATGACATTTCTTGTTGGATGACCCTGTACATCTACATTAATCTCTATATGCATATAAGCTTTAAATGTCCTTTTATTTAAAACCATTACTATACATTAAAGGTTTTAGACAAACCATCAGTTTTGAAACCTGCAATTCCTTTATAAACCTCCTAAGACCAAGCCAGCATTCTCTCCAATTTATTGCGTTCCACTCTGTATCTGTGTATAGCTTATACGTAAAATATTTTCCAAGATGGAATAATTCAAAATCTAAAATCATTAATACTACACCCCAAACCATTTGTAATCGCAGAAGACCAAATAATTTATTAGTCGAACACCACCGCCAGTAAATCTTAGCCACATCGCCACGAGTAGAAGCAGTAGCCTTCTCCGTAATATCATCCCGATACAACAATGCGATGCCGGCATTCAATTCCCTCTGGCCATCGGCTCGACAGTCAAGTGTATTGATTTACCTAAAATCAAGGCAGGGGGTTAAATTTGATTTATGTTCACCATTATGAGTTAATATATATTTAATTCGAATAATCGCTTTAGGCAATTAAAATTCTTGGTGATAAAATTTGGATCAACAACGGTAGTAGCTCCACCAGCAGCAGCAACAGTCATGGTAAAGTGCTCTGTCCTTCGGAGGGAAAATTTACGTGGACATAACCATACATACATACATAGATACAAACCCAACACATAGATAATAAGGCAAAACATTTTGAATCCTCTGGGCTCGGCCGGATTTCAAGAAATTCCGTCAACTTCCTCCCGTTGCGTTGGCTAAGCTAGATCCCAAATGAGGACCAAATACGAATCATAATGTCAGCCCACCAATTCTGGTCGGTCGTTGTTATCCTATTCCATTCGGGGAGGATGAAGACTTTAACCTTAATAATTTATGACATTAAAAGTCCTTTTCTCGTTCGCCGTTGTGCTGCTATCTAAACGGGGGGCCTCTATGTGTGTATGTGTGTGTGTGTACTCGGGAGTACTTAGTCTTAAGGAAAACTGCGAGAAGAATATGCTTTATAATGATTAAAGTACAAAAGGGACGACAGGATGCGCCTACGATGACGATGTCACCGACGACGTCGTGAACGGTGAGAGTAGAGCAATGTCTTTAAGACCGAAATGACATTGTATTCGTTTTGATTGTGTGTTGCTAAGAAATGCATTCGGAGTGGTCCTTGTTGAAAATGCAGGAAACATTTCAATATTTACGCAGAAAAATGAATAAAGTCGGAGGAGTAGAGTACTATGAATGAAATTTGTGATTATTTTTAAGAATTTTCGTCCTTTTCTGTAGGGCAACTCTTTTAGGCTTGTTGAGGCTTAAAATTATTCAAAATTAACGATGCGAATTGGTTTCTACCTGCAAAAAAGGATTTATACTTTATATTACAGCTAACAAGCACTCAGGGGATTATACAAGGAGGCAGCTCCAGCGATGCGAACCAAGGAATGCAAATGTAATCGAGATTGTTTTACATAAAACGTATAGTAAGATGAAATCGGAGATGAAGGTTAAAGAGCATTTATAAGCTTTCAAGTTCTTAATTGCCTTCATCGTCCTTATATGTAAGAAGTTCTATGAAATGGTCCCTATAATCTGAGACCCACGTAGGAAGAGCACTGAAATGGATTGCGTTAGGACACGAGGCTTATCCTGTATTCCACTTTCGATAACTCAACTCTGTTTCCAGTTGTGTAGACCAAGTGATTTAGCAACCGCGATAGTCTGGTCCTTTAAATCGAGATTTGGTCTTCATTGGCGTCTCGAACATAGGGGTGGCGATTTAAAGATCATTTCTGCTGCAGCATTATTGTCCTTTCGCTCGATGTGGCTGTGCCATTGCAGTGGAGTACATCCACATCTTGGTACAGCTCGTTCGCGGTTGTATCTTCTACTCCATTCCTGCATAAAAAACCGAATATTCGACGAAAAATGTTTCTAAACAATATTGTATTGCAAGGAACCTGAGAAGGTTCAAAGGCTATCATGAGTCTATATAACGGCGACCCTTAGAACCACTCCTTTACCTTTGCATTAGAAACTATGCTTTACCTTCTTCCTAATGATATCTTTGGTAAGCTGATGGCAGCTAAGGCAGCATTACGCCGTACGGAATCCTTGCAACTAGGTCGCTGAAATACGGTCCACGCAAGCATCGGACTGTATTATCCCCTCTCTGTGGACTTTAACATCAAGTATAAAACCAGGCTTGCTAGCAGAAGTACGCAGGTTATCCATGACCTACAGGGGAAGTGACAATTTCACCGAACTCCACTATCGGTATAAAGTAGCCCGCAAAGAGCTGAAAACGATGATACAGCAGATGAAAACCTCTGGAGGAAAGCGTACCTAGTGGTGTTGGAAAAATTTAAAGTTGTACGAGCTCCATCGCCCACGTGCTCGTATGTAATACGAAATAGTCAATGGCATATTCCCAAGACAACCGGAAATTTCACTGGAGGACAAGTCATCTATAGCAGCTCAACAAATTCCTAGAATAACTCTGTATGTTGGACACAGCGGGATAAGTTCTGGAGCGCATCATCGGTAACAGCTTGAAAGCAGCGATTAAAGAAGCTGGTGGACTATCAGCACATCAGTATGGATTTTGAAAGGCACGCTGTTCAAGCCATTAAAGAAGTGGTTGACACAGCGATAAGAGCCATAGAAGGAAGACGAAGTCTAAAGCAATATTGTTGCATCATAACTCTGGACGTTAAGAACGCGTTCAACACTGCGAGCTGGAGACATATTCTTGAAACGAAATGTGAGAGTAACAACTTCAATCAGGGAAATTTTGAAAAACTATTTCCGGCAAAGAGTGTTGCTCTATGATGTTGTAAAGGAATACGCAGTCACTGGAGGTATCCCCCAAGGTTCTGTCCTGGGACCAATACTATGGAACCTCATGTACGATGGCGTCTTTTATCTTGAAATACCACCCGCGGCTAAAATCATGGGATTTGCGAATAATACCGCTATAGTTGTAACTGCAAAACTACTGGAAGAAGTTTTTCAAATTAGCAACAAAATCATCTTAATTATTCGACGGTGGCTAGCACCATTCGGCCTCACGCTAGTTGAACATAAAACGAAAGCTGTCCTAATTACCAGTAGAAAGCAACAAGAAACCATCACGCTCACAGTAGATAAACATGAGATATTATCCAAATCAGCTAATAAATACCGTGGCTCAAGGCTTACATTTAAAGAACATCTGGAATTATGTCCATCGTCCAGTGATATCCCCGAAGACGTGAAGCATGAATTCTTTAACTGCCGATGATTTCAGCTACAAAGAGAAGTACTATTAACAGTTCTGGGAGAAACACCAACTCTGGAGAATTTAGTATAACACATGCTAGAATCGAATACCTTCAGGACATTTCCAGACACATCGACTAACACTTGTGAAGCAGAGGAAGAAATGCATAAAGAAATGCGGTCCCTGGAGACCAGTGACCAGAACCAGGTGGTGGTTTTAGTTGATGAAATTCCTATACACAGACTTTTGATGCATTCCACCTTTTATACAAAAACGAATCCTATAGGTACATATAGTACTTATTTACTTAGGTGGCGCTACAGTTTGGAGTGAACCTGGACCTCAACCAAAAAGGCTCTCCAATTCGCCCTGTCTTTAGCTAACTGCCACTAGTTGCGCACTCCAAGTCGATTGAGGTACCCTTCTACTTGTACGCGCCAACTAAGACGAGGTCTTCCTCTACTGCGTTGCCCCTGCGGGTTAGATTTGAAGACTCTACGGGCCGGGACACTTGTATCCATCCGCTCTATATGGCCTAGCCATCTTAGACGACTAATGCGCAATTTTTGGAATAGGTCAATGTCGCTGTACAGTTCGTATAGTTTGTCATTGAATGTCTTCCTTCAAAGCTCATCAACGCAAACGGGAAAACGGATCCAAGCTTCAGCGCCATAAAGAACTGGGATTGGACTCAGTTAGTTAACTTAGTTGTTGTTAGTTGTTCGGGATAGGGTAAGAGGCAAGAGTTATTCTTATACTAGCCCCATCTCAAATGAAATAAGTGTGGTGGTTTGAAACTTGGATATTTTTAAGTTCCATTGCTCCATATGTAGTGTCTGAACTACTCGAGAAGGACTCATTCGGTCGTATTTACCTATAGTTTGTCGATGGATGTATCTTTACTTCAGGCAGAGAGCGGAGTGGTAATTTAGTTCATTTACTTTCCACGCCTACGTTCATTTCTGTCTCCATGTGTGTCCTACAAAAAATATTTCCTGAAATATAATTGGTTCTCGTGAACCTAAAATTGATTTTTTACGGGATATTAAAATCTGTATCTATCCTCTCCATAGTACGTTTAGTCCAACACACAGGTTCATCCAATACACATGGTCTTGCAGTCGACATTCGTTCCTATTCATCAAAAATCTATCTGGGAATGAAATCCTTTTCCAGGAATCAGTAGCCATAATCAGCATTTCCTCGTTGAAACTTCTGCACTTGTACCAACATCAAAGTGAGTACTTTTCGAATTCGTAGAATTATAGGCACTAACTCCCATTATTCATCCATAATGGTCTCCCATCTCATCTGTGATACTTGAAAGGACAAGGGCATAAAATTGATCCCATCAAACTTTCTGAGATATGGACAATGGCAGTGGAAAGCCTTCAACTCCAAAAGAAGATCAAGAAGTTTCTTCGAAACGTAACCACATCTCAGATGCCTAATAAAGAATTGAATACACATTCGTAATCGTAACCTATTCTCCATATAATAATATTCTTCAACTAATGGATTGGGATAGTTTCTCGGAATCTAATTTGCACTCTTCTTCATCTCCATCACGTTAAATGATAAATGGATGGATGTGTTCTCGGAGAAAGAATAGAAGAAAGTCCTCGTAGAGTGCACTTTAAATTCACTTCTGTGCCCACAGAGTAATATCTCTCGAAATAGAGCCGGAATTGAAAATGCATGTACCTTATTCGTCTTGTGTCAGGATTAAATATTCGCCACAGTGCACAATTCTAAATCAAATAGAGCCTCCTCCTCCTCCTCCTCCTCCTCCTCCTCCTAGAGCAACTGCGACTCCAATTGCAATAGAAAGTTATAATTCCCAAATGGCTTTTGCTATTCTCGTTGAAGTGAAAAGAAGCCAACTAGTCAATTCATTTAAATATGCGAAGCATAAACCATTCCTTCACACAGATACACACCTCTGGTTGGTTTTTCTTCCAAGTGTGTTCAAGAAACGAAGTCATATCCTTGCAAGATACGAGTATTTCGTTCTCAAAGGGAAAAAACTAAGTGAAACGGAGGGGGAAGGTATTCAGTGTTCACTAATTACAGGGTACTGTTGCTTCTGTTGATTTATTATGGAATGGTGTAATTGAATTAAAATAATATCCTTGCGGCATACCCGCTCACCTATCTTGCATGAGTTCATCATCCATCAATGGAACGTTAATTTGATGAGTGCAACATACACCGAGAGCTAGTTTCAATTAGCCAAAAACGACGACGACGACGACGTCGGCTCTGACTGTGTGCCAAGGATCTCACAGTACAAATGAGAAAAGATGCATAAAGCAACTTCGCACTTGAAATCTTCTAATTACACATTGACAAGGATAACAAGGCGACACACGTGCACCGAGGTGCGAAGAAACTCTCATAGGATTTCTTTGCTAGATCCATCATGAATGCAACAGGAATTCATTCGAATCAAGAGGTCCTTTATACAGATTTTTTCATATACACACCCCCTATCACCACCCTTCGATTCGCATTCGTTTGCAGGGCGATAATTAAATTTCGCTACAATCTCTCAAGTGAATGTGAATTTGAAGCATTTCTCTGTTTGTGTACGTAATTAGTGCACGTCCTTGTTTGCCCGATTCTATGAAAGGAGCACAAGGGGTCAATGGATGTCGTCTCCATCCCCGGGGCACCGCAGCAACGTAATCTAAATAATAGCTTGACAAGTTTATCGCTCGATTTATTTGCTGAAAGAACGGAGGAGAGAGCTGCGAAATTTGTTCTGGTGTAGTAAATAACTTGAAAATGACATAAGAACAGCATGACCTGGTTTTCTCGTCGGTCGGTGTAGAGAGCGAAAGAGAGTGTCCTCCTCTTTGGAGTTTATTTGAGCCATATATCGCGACTGTGTTGTCGCTTTTCGGGGTTAATAAGGAGAAGTGGTGGATGTTAATTAAAATTCAGCTACAAGATGCTAAATTTGTCAGCATTACGTCGGTTGACATTTCCTTGGGGTGGTTGGTTTTTCGAAGCGAGCATGATATGATTTACATGGCGTGAAGTAAAATAATCTCGGTAATTGTGAAGAGCTGAAACTTTAATGGAAAACAAAAGTTTAGGTTTGAGATTTTTTCAAGTGAGATTGAAGGAAGCGCGTTTTTACGGTTACGCTGAAATCACTGTGAAAAGTAGCAGTATATCGAATCACATCAGTGATTTTTGTTTTAAAATTATAATTTGATTTGAATTTTTAAAGATTTGGGAATATCAGGACTCGAAATTCTTTAAAAATTTCAACAGCAATACTTTTTTTTGAAATATGTACATATGAGTGGCTTCAAAAACTAGTCAGTCGCATCTCCAGCTAATTAAATATTTACGATTTAATATGTGAAGGTGTTCAAGGTGATTTAAAGAACTAGGCAGGATTTCGAAAGGATCTAGACAGCACATCTATGAAGATATTGGAGCTATTTCTGACGAAGATTGGAGAGGTCAGTCTAATAGATTTTAATGCTACTTTTAGCAATGTTTTTGTGAATCTGCGAGTTCTAGAAAATTCCTCTCTAGGCAACTAGAACTGTGTGACCTCTTATAGATCCTAACAGAAATTGGACTGTGTCCTGCTCAAAATCTTTGTGCCCCGTGACATATTCCTACCAATTGGGTTTTAGATTGTAGAGTTTCCCATCTATCAACTTTGCTTTCATTCCAATGAATCCTTTGTTTTTTTGTGTGTAGCCAAGGCTTTTAAGGGCATGACGTTCATTGGGTTGGATTCAATCAGGTTGTTGATTGGCGCAATTGAGGGGGTCTCTTTTTTTGTGGATCGGGCAAACGGTGTTGAGATTCCGTTCATCAGGCACACTGATACTCATCTGCCCAAATCTTAGAAATGAGTTGGTGTATGCTCTCTACCAGGTTCAGTGTAGAATTGGGCTTTCTTATAAGGAGAACAAAAGTTGTGTCTACTAGTACACAGAACCAAAGCACGAACATAAGTAATGTTTACAAATACAAATTTTCAGGATTCAGGGCGCAGCTTCTTACAACCATTCGCATTGTGCGTGTTATATTCTTCATAAGAATATTCTGTTATATTCTTTTTTTATGGTTGCACCAATGGATGTTGTAATCTTCTAAAGATACTAATAGCCCGGGCTACCAGCATGCACGATTCGCAGACCCTAATTACTCGATGCCAGGAATGCGCCTACGTACTAACCCAGCACTCTTCTACCACTCTCCCCGCGGGACTGCCGTTAGGTACTACTTCGCGGGGCTGGTTAGCTTTATGCTATGCTCTCTATTTTTGCTGTTACAGCTCGCCTTATTTTCTCTATTCTTCTGAGCTCGATTTGAACGTTTGTTACGAACCCAGAAATTTCCATCCAGTCATCCACTGAGCGCAGCATTCGCTCTATAAGGTACTGTGGGCTTGGAAGACTGTTTCTCCTTTGCACGAAGCGTCTGCAATGGAATACAGCATGCTCTGTGTCCTCTTCCTGATGTGGGCAGTCGGGGCAAAATGATGAGCTATCGTGTCCAATTCGATGTAGATATTTCCGATAGCCGGACAAGAACTGCGTAAGATGGTAGTTGCAGTCACCGTGGACTCGTTTTATCTACCGAGGATGTATCCAAGAATTTGAGAGTATCTACATACATAATAATATCCATTCTTATTTATTAGTATTTATTTTAGAGTCTGCATAGTAGCCAAGCACATGCGGTGCCTCACGTGGAACCCTCCAAGGAGGAGTCTTATCCTTTCTACTCTGGAACATAGTGATCCTTACCAGATTAGACCAAAACGAGGTTAGGGCCGTCACTTATGCCGATGATGTCATTATATAAGTCCACAATGCTGCGGAGTTGGTCTTGATGAACAAACAGCCGAACTGGTTCGCTTTACAAATAAAAGGAAAATACCCGACTTCGAGCCAGCTAGACTAAATGGAGCTCAACTCCAAATATCAGACAAGGTAATATACCTAGGGTGCATATTAGATCGAAAATTGAACTGGAAAGACAATATACTTGAACGTACAAAGAAGGCCTCGATGAGCCATGAGCATTAGCAGAATCAGTAAAAAATGAGAGCCGAAACTAGCCACCGTAGACCCATCCTAACAAACGGCTATCTCGTCTGGTGCTTGCTGCCGCAAAAGAAACAAACACTCTTACAAGGATCCAAAGTCTAGCGTGTATAGACCAGCGCTATAAGGACATCTACCACCGCCCTTGAAGCCATGCTCGGGCTTTGACCAGTTGATCTTTTCATTAAAGAAGTAACGCTAAAAAGCGCCCTACGCCTCCGAAAAACCTGGATGTGAAAAAGCAACCAAATCGGACACAGCTCTATCACGAAGTAGTCCTTACCCTCTACACGGACTTCAGTCCCCACCTCGACTTCGTATTTCCGTCTAGAAAGAGCTGGAGAAATGGTGAATTCATTAATCCCGCCTCCATTGACTGATGGGTCAAAAATGCACAGGAATATTCTGAAAGGTACCATCAATCGCCCGGTCTATAAAACTTCAAAACCGCTCAAGAGTGTTCCAAGCGGAAATATAGCAACAATCCTATAGACATCTAAATAAACAGTCAAGCAGCCATCAAAGCCATCACTTCCATCACAAACAATTCAAAACTGGTCAAGAGATGTAAAGAGGAACTCAAATCGTTAAGATGGATTCCGGGATATATGGGAGGTGGAGTACACTTTCCTCATGCCACGTGTCTTGAAATTTGCACCCAATACGACAAAAAGTAGACTACTTCTATCACTAAATAGACCACAGCTAACTCTGCTCATAGCTATCATAGGTATCTTACAGGCCGCAACTCAAAGGCGGCCCAACTGGGAAGAATGAGAATCAGCACCACAGACCTATGCAGAGGCTGTGGCGACACATAAATAGAGGAAGACTTAACACATTTCCTCTGTGAATGTCCAAGGCTTGGCAGAACTAGATACTCAACCCTTGGAAAAGTGTCTTCAACGACATCACCGAACTAGCAAACGCCCCACCTAAAACCACCCTAAAATTCATTATAAAAACGGGATGGTTCAGGAGGGCCGCTCCCGTTATACACTAATTGTCTTGTTTACAATTTTCAGGTATCCCACACCGGGGAACACAATGAATCCGTTAAGGTCCTCCGTTGAAGTTGCAGGTTTCATGTAAGAGAGCATAGCGACATAAACTCTATATTTGGCAAGTTGTATTCTCCCCAGAAAGCAGATCCAACTTATGTACAAACATATTTATATATCGTGCAATAGTTCTTAATCAAATAAGACTCTCATGAAACCAAGTATCTCACACCCCCAGAGAGTGCGACTAAATTCAGTCAATTAATTAAGATTTGGCGAACATTCTTTATTGGTGAAAGTTGGTGGAACTCAATACGATTCAATACGGAATCCACCGACATCTGCAGGTATCTCGGAGCGCAGTTTCAGCATAATACGTCCGAATTTCCTAAGGGAAGGTAATTAAAGCAAAAAAAACTATTAAACTTAACAATTCACATTGAAACCTAATATTGGATTGGATTGGTCGTTGAATTGCAAAACGATGCAAGTATCCATACTGAATCTATTCCCACTATTACTGTGTGAACGAAATTCTATTCTCATGCCATTGGTTTGAGTATTTGCTTGTAATAGTTTATGCAAAAACCCGCTTTTGTAACTCTTCGGCATACCAACCTAAAAGTATGCCGTAATCCGATTGGCACAATGGAGCACCAATGGATTATGGTATTGCCAGATAATATGAATTAAATGTAATTAAACTGGAATGAAAGTGGTATCTCTTTTTTGATGGCAGTTAATGTTCAAGTATTCAATCACAGCATCTATACAGTCCAGGTTTGGACTCCAGAAATTTTACATTGCCTGTTCACCATTAATATAGGTTAAGTACGAAATGAAAGGATCTCCTGAATGAATCCATTTTTTATACTCATTGGCTCGTCAATATTATCGATTTGTTCATCTGAGGCAAATACTTGTTTGATCACAATATAGCAGGTTTTTCCTTTACATGGCCGGCGTGTGAGACCTGTGCATGACAGAGATCATTTTTGGGGTTCGTTCTTTACAGTTTTATCTTTTCGTAAGCTCCTGGTTGCTGAGAAGGTAATTTAGGTGTCACATGGATCTAACACTCGTCGTTAGTTCACCTTTCGACTATCCAGCGAGCACCACTTGTAGGTGACGATGCGATTTTACCCTGAATACTAGGAAAACATTACATCAAGGACATACAAAAATTATTTCATCTTTTACAGGTTTCTGTGGATATTACGATGTTTGGAGACGCTAACCACTATAACATTAAGGAAGAAACCAAGTACAAGATTTGGAACCAAGCCCCTATTGGGGATCACAATGGGTTCACAAGGACCTAAGTGTGATGAGGTTTCTCCCCTCATGAACCCAGCAACCTAATTTAACCTAAGTCTCCGTGTAATAATAATGGTGGAATACTGAAATCAATGAGCTGCGCCCTGGAGGCAGCAATCTTTTTCAATATAGCAAAGTATTTTACGGATCCATCCAAATGGGATCTCTATACGAGCAGATTTATGTGAGTGAGAGATGAAAAAAAAATCACAAAGGGCTTCTTGGTATCTTTTCTGTGGGCTTATAGAACCAATGATTCAAACATGATAACATACGTTCTCAGTATGTCGTTATCTTCCGTCACTCAACCGCATGCCCAATTAACTAGATTTTAATCTAGAACTTTATCACTCAATACCGGATCAAATACAGTAGAGCGGAATCGTTGAAGGATTTTTCTAAACCAATTTCCCTACAGAATCCAAATATGTCCTCAATTTTGTTTAGGGAACCAACCTCCTCCAAACTGCTGAAAAAGTATCTTCCGAGGTACTTTACTCTACTCCGAGCAATGGCTAGACATTCACAGAGCAGATAAGTAATATCCTCTGCGACATGTACATAGGTCATCACAATACCGGCATGTTTCCGTGTTCATTAAACCTAACCTCATGACGTGCTTCCTCAAAAGGCAATGGCCAGAGAGTATCCCTATAGCTATTTTTAACTTTGATTTGCTGAGTTTTATTAATACTCCAGATTTTTTCCCTTCTAACTCAGGCCACAAGGCCTTGGTAACCCTGTGCCCTTGTAAGTTTGGTCATATTGATGATTTTATCGAGAATAATTCTCTTAGCCACAGCCATTGGTCGTCTAATTGCTCCTTTTTTGCCAGTACGTCGGCACTTTCGTTACCCTCTATATCACAGTGTCCAGGATCACAACATAATCTGACTCGGTTCTGCGAACATATGCGACAATTCCTGGCTAGTTCAGATTTAGTGATGCAGGACTCTAGCTGACTATCAATGTAGATTGCGATATTCTTGTTGGATATTGATCCATCTTAAGTAGTTACGCAACTTTGAGTACGGACAGAACCTCTGCCTGGAACACACTGCATGTGTCCAGAAGTCTCAGAGCCATATGTATGTATGTATGTAGGTCTATATCTCTAGAATATATGCTCGACCCCGTACTTTCACTAGTTTAGGAACCATTCGTATAAATTAAAATTTCGTTTTGGTTCGAAACTTTTTTCCTTTGCCAATCATTCCTATTGGGGTACAATACTTCGTTGAGCGTGTCGAAGTCGAATGTACCAAAACTTTTATCCGCTTCATCAGGGCTATTGGAGAATGATCCGTTAAGAATAGAATTATGTCCCATAAGCTTGTAATTTTATTAGTAGATCCAGTGGTAAAAGATACACAAATGCCTCGAGTGCAGCTGTGGGCGTAGTGCATAGAGCACCAGTGATATCAATGCGGACTATTCTTTGTACCCTGGTCAACATGTCCCGTGTTTTCTTCTTAATCGTAGCCTTCTACCAAACAAGAGCCCCATATGTAAGAATGGGTCTGACTACCATAATGTATAGTATTATTGCCGGTTTTAAACCCCACTTTTTTCCCGCAGTCCTCTTGCAAATGAAGAGAGCATTGTGAGCCTTACGGACTCTTTCTTAAACGTTAATTTCCAGTTTCGCTTTCTATCTAGTACCGTGTCAAAATATCCTGCGCGATCCGAGAGGGAAAGCTCCACTCCAGCAAGCCTAGCATTATCTAACACCATAAGATCTTGGCAGGTAGTACTATGTAAATCAAGAAAAGATTTCTGAAAAAAGAAGGGCAACCTGTCTAAACTGACCACCTCGTCGGGCATTATTATGGGGAGCCCAATAATTATTCCACGAGCTATGGAGACATATATATTATGAACATTTAAGTTTAAATAAATAAAATAAAAATACTTATTTGATATAAAAATTATTTTTATTCGATGTTTTAAGTTTTCAATATAATTATTTCTTTTCTTTTTATTTTTTAAACTTAAACTTTAATTTGCACAATTGGCCAGCTTTGATTCAAATGATGTATAATTCGTTTAAATGTTTTATTTTTAATGCTAAAATAACACTAATCCCAAAGTTACACGTTGTTTGTGTAAATATTTAATTAACAAAAACTATAGAAAATTGTTTTATTTGGACGGAAACAGCAAGAAGAGGGTTGTATAGCAAAAAAGCAAAAAAAAAAAAAAAACAATGGTGGGCAAATCTATATACAATCAAAGTTGCATTATAAAAAGACAAAAACAGAAAGCTCAAAAACAGTAATCACCTTTGGAAATAAATGTTGTTATCATGTAAGATTACTAAATTCTAAATTCTTTTTCCTAACCACATATACTTAAAGTAATAAAAATAAAAAGTGAACACACCTTATAATAAATTCCTTCTTCTGTATTCGAGAAAATACAAAAACAAATTTCTTTCGAAATATTGTCCAATTACCTAACTTAATATTTGGTCCTATTTACACCATGTACACATAATGTACACAATTTTAGCCTTAGCTCTATCATTGTACACCCTGTACACATGTCTATAGTCTATTTGTATTCTAGTTAAAAAAAAAAAAAACACATAAACAATAACCAGTAACTAAATTCTAGGATTTTCTCAAGCGTTTCTGTTTGTTTAGTCCTTTTTGAGAGCATCTCGCGCTGCTTGGGCAGCCTCCTTCTTGTAACTCTTCACATAGAATGAACTGAACATGTAGGTGAATAGGCCAGCGTTGAATGTCAACAAGGCGGCAATAGACTTGGGGAAATTGCAGTTAGGCTGGAACTGAATTTGAAGGGTGTGCACGAAAATGATCAAGAATTGGATCTAAAAGAGAGAGAGACAGAGACAGAGGTGTTAAGACTTAGAGATTATGAAACATTTTAGGTAAGACTTACAATTTGGAGGATAGTGAGGTACTTCTTCCACCAGAGGTACTTCTGTACTTTGGGTCCCAAAGCTGACAGCAGGTAGTACGCGTACATGATAATGTGGATGAAGGAGTTGATGAATCCTAGGAGGGTTCCATGACCACCTAAAATAATTCGGATTTAGTGTCAAATATCAGATTAAGCAACTTATGGTACTTACCTGCAAAGTATTTAACTCCAATAAAGGCACACACCGGCATCAGAGTATGATGGTACAAGTGCAAGAATGACACTTGACGTTGACGTTTCCGCAGAACGAAGAAAACTGTGTCCAGTAGTTCAGTAATTTTGGCAATATAGTACAACCATACAGCACCAGCCATCTGTCAAATAATGAATTGTCAAAATTAAACTGTGTGTGACAGATATGTCAAACTTACCCTCATTGAGATTGGGTCGGTTTCGTATATGACCTCTTGACATCTGAAGTTATAGTGACCACCCCATCCGCCTTTGTAACCCTATAGAGTGCAAGAAATATAAAATTGCAGGTTATGTCAAATTATTTGGTTCGAATGTCAACTTACTTCGTAGAACAGAATGTAACTGAGTAACACCTGAAACGCATTGTAGACGAGTAGAGTATTTTTCAGTTCAAATGGCTTTCGGTCGCGCATGTAACGAGGTCCGGCATAAAGGCAGAAATAAAGGTATGCGCTTAAAATCATCAACAATGGTCCTGGCGAATTTGACAGGAACCAGCTTTTTGTTCGTAAATCTGGAAGAGATATAAGAAATAAGTCAACATGATTACAATATATTACTATAGGAGTATAAATATTTTTTGTATAATTCACGCACTTTCAAGGTTTTATTGCTACATTTTTAATGTTAAGATATAGTACGGGTGTTAGGGAAATTAGGAAGAGAAGATAAGAGATACCGATGATCGTTGGTTTTAAATGTTTGTGGATTGTAATGTGAGGAATAAATGGAACTTGGTAGAGCACATTTGTGTTGTACGGTTTAGGTTTAAGGTTAAAAGGCTAAGGTTAAAATAAATACAAGAAAGTAGAAAAGTTTAAAGGGCATATTGCTCTGATGGTTTAAAAATGGTCTCTATTAACTAATGAAACTCGATACATTCAGGGTTGTGTGCTAATTTTGATAAATTTCTAAAGATATCTCATTACACAAAAAGATTCGAATTTTATTTTATTTTTAACATTTTGTTTATGGTCAAAAAAGTTTATAATAACAACTATATGTTTCCCTGCAGTGGTATATCTTAAAATTCGAAGACAACAAAATTCTTAACACCGCAGTGGAGACTTCTTAGAGGCTTCAAAATTCTGAAAACCACCGGATATAACCGCTTGTTGTTGTAACAATTAAAACTAGTTTTGAATGTACAGACAAATTTTATTTTTTTTTTGAATTGAAATTAATTAATTACATTTTTTTTTAAGTCTTAATACTTTCTTTTTGTAAGTTAAATCGTAAATCAAGTCGCTTATAACAATTGATTAAGTATGTAGCTTTTAATAATTAATGTGTGTTATTTTTGACTAAATACTTGATTGAGGACTGTACACAAAAATATACATTCCAATGAACTCCAATTTACAATTATAAAAAAGTGTTTAGTCTAACAGAAACATGGACGGTCTTTACCCTGGATTGACGGACTGAATTTTTGTTTTTTTTTTTACGATTTCACGTTCAGATTGATAGTTTTGTCAGAACACTTCCCCAGACTAACTTTGACATAGTAGTTGTCAGTGTCAATTAAATTGGCTTGGTTTTTTTAAATTAATTTTCGTTACAATTTGTTTCAAAACAAGTTTAGTTTGCTTTGCTTTTTATTTTGATTACTTCGCGAATTTTTAAATTTTTTTTACATTTTTGTCTAGTGAATTTTGACAAACGTCAAAAAGTCTACAAAAACTCAGTCCCTCAGTCCAATGTGAAAGTTGTTGCTTTGTTCAAATAGGACACTCTTAAGGAAAAAATATCATCAGACAACAAATTTCGATTTGTTAAGTCAAATTTGTTACAATACGTCAAACCAAATGCGTCATTTTTGACATTCGAGTGCAATTTTGTAGCCGTTGGGGGGTCAGAAGAGTTTTTCGATATGTGGTAGGCCGATGCGAATAAAATTGTCTATTGCTTTGTATATCTAAAGAGATTTTGTTTGGGACAGTACATACATATGTATTTTTTATTACAACAACGTTAAATTTTGTTCTATGTACATTGACGGATGTACAGCTTTTAAGTACTCGCACACCAATTGCATTCTTTAGGTTTGAGTTGGCTAATTTAACTATGTGGACCAGCATAGAATATTTAACAGATCATGTTTCATATTCAAAGCATTAATATTGAATCGAATATTAATATGGTTAGACCCATTATCACGTATGCAACCATAGTTTGGTGGGCAAACAATTTGAACGGACAACGGCAGTGACGATCGAATACCTCTAGAAACTGTGATTCGACTCACACCTCTACAAAACTTCATGAGGACGACGGTTCTCAAATGTGCGATAAAACTGCAGCTAGAATGCAAGTACCTACCCACAATCTAACCGATCTTTTGAGACAGCTTCAAATACTAATTGCATAACGGCAGGACAATTACACAGAAGATGTGTTATGGTTTCCTCCTGTTCCTGGTCTTCACAGCTTCTACAGAAATGATTGAAGGGAGCTCTAAGCCTTCTGGCATATCTGCCTACCAGATAGTGCCCTGAGAGGGTGCTAACTATCTTTCTCAGACTTATCCTAATGAAGAAAATAAGTCTGCTGGTTTTGCTACAATCCAGCTCTGGCCAGATTTGTTTAGAAGAGAGACATGTGCTGATACTGTTATACCTACTGTTTGTTATTCTTATGGCTGCGGTATCTAATTGGAAATTTAATGAGTTAATAGGTGCTGACGATTCCACCCTACTATTAGAGAGGTTCCGGTCTGCACCGTCCTTAGCTATCCCGTCCGTTTGCAATTGCCTGGATTATCCCTGTAGCCTGGAACCCAATGCAGGGATACGTCGTACCTGACAGCGATCTTGTTAAGAGATCCGCCACATTGCTTTACCAACTTGGATCGAATAATTGGCGATTCCAAATCTTTTATTGCTGCTTGACTATCTATGTACAAAATAATAGCGCTGCACTCTATCGAGTTAATCGACAGCCAGGTCGCGGCTTTATGAACTGCTTGACTTTTGCCTGAAATGCACTGCAGTGGTCCGGCAATCGAGTGGTGATACATACATATGTATATCCAATGCACTGGGGTAAACTCCCGCACCTATTCCAGATGCTGTCTTGGATCTGTCTATGTAAATCTCTGACGCAGATTCGTTTAAAATTTTACCCGATTCAAGTTAATCCCGTTAACTGGTCGTTAAAGCCCAGATAAGGGACAATGTAGTCCGAATTATTAGCGAATTACTAGGAATAGTGTTACGGCCGTTTAACTGAGTTCTTTTTATCGAGTATTATCCCCAAATATTTGGAGCAGACTGAAGAAGGAACTTCCCTCAAACCGCTATCGCAATGTTGTCCGCAGAGGCCATGACACCGAAACCCTCTTTACCCAATATTTGAAGTATCTCATTCACTACCATGAATACTCCACCCTGAGGGGTATTCCTGTACACCGACCTTCTGGACAGCACCCCATCTCAGCATAGATAAGACTCCTGTTAAGGATTTGCCGTATCCAATAGCAAAGATAGTTGTCAACCTTCAAGTCAAGAAGTGCAAGTGTTGAACGCTCCTTCAATACCATAGTGCAGTACTTGTTCTTAAAGACTCACCGGCTTTCGGTATAAAGACTACGTTGGCCTTCCTCTAGGATCT
This sequence comes from Xylota sylvarum, assembly GCA_905220385.1. NCBI lineage: Eukaryota > Metazoa > Arthropoda > Insecta > Diptera > Syrphidae > Xylota > Xylota sylvarum. Next base: position 15,027,604 of record LR999958.1, read on the forward strand.
AGGGGTGTAGGCGAAATTTAAACAAGTTCAATTTTTCAGCAAATTTTTCCAGCTGGACAAAATCGTGGAACACAATTGACAATGACATCTTATTTCTAACATCTTTACTTAAATTTAAATACACTTCGGCTTAATACAGAAATGTTTCCAAAAAAACAGAGTTGTGTAGTTTGATTCTGCTCAACCAAATCAGCCTTTTTATTACTCGTATGTCCTCTCACACCATTAACCCAGTTTTCACAACATCAATAATCTAAATCTGAATTACACTATTGAATCTTCGTAATTCATTATTTGTTGAGACATATCCGTATTATGCAGACCATGCGAATTTCATTACATTGCATTAACTTTAAATTTATTGACTGATCCAACTGATGACCATTGCTTGGACATCGTATTAAGTCACATTGTTTTTTTTTTTTTTGTTTGGGTACACCAAGTGTGACCAATTCCACACTCTTTGCTCATATGCTGTATGTCATAAGAACGTTAATTATTAAAAAAAAATATATATAATTTTGTTTACACTGACACGGGAGTAGGTCAGTTAATTGAAAGTAGAGCGCTTACTTAACAAAATTTGCTTCTCCAGAAAATTGTTGACACTATTGTTTAAAAAGACAAAAAAAAAAAACCGAAGACAAATAAATTGGTATGCGAGGTTGTTAGTCATTGATGTTCTTTGGACATTGAATTTGCCGGTAGTGGAAGGAAGATTTTTTTTTTTCACTAATTGACATGTTACATCTAGGGTAGCCTTGGTACTTGAAAATTGGAAATTGGATTCAAATAAAATTGCTTAACAAGGTGTAGTGTAATGTGAAGTAGTTTCGGGCAAACATAACTAGCTAACCGTGAACTATAAACAAGACTCATATTCAATTAGTATTACAGTATAAAAGTTATAAACATTTGAGGGTTAAGATCATCGCTGTGCCATGAATTGTAATGATCTAAATCCATACATACATATGTGTGTCAACTAAATAAGGGCTTTATGACGGAACACTGCTAAGTGGCTATGTCAATATATAGCGATGTCATCTTTTCATATGTAGATACATACAGTGGCTTAGGGGAAATTGGGATTAACAGAAATGTTTCCCAGACCCCTCTTCTCATAGAAGACAATGGTTACAATGCACTAGTACGGCGGACTTATCAGAGAAAATGTAGACCGTAAAATGTCCAAAAATTGACATAACATTGTATTTGTCTACGAAAAAAGAAGTGCTACCAGATAGTAGCTGTCGAAATATTTGTCTAGACTCCCTAAAATCGAAGGTGTTAACTGGTGCGAACTCAAAAGTCAATCTTCTGAATTTTCTATCAACTAAGTCTAACAAAAAAATTATATTCTACGCCTCATCAGATACTGAATTTATGTCTATAAAGTGCACTTACCTTCATGTTCAACAAAAAAATTAACCATTCGATCTACGATCGTATTTGTTTCGTTCATTCTAACAGCCATTTTGAAACGTCTCTTGTTGTATTATTAAACTGTAAAGATAAGAAAAAAAATACACGAGTTTAAGTATTTATTGAAAATGTTACGAACCCTTTCAAGTGTGATATTCCAATGTCAAAGGCCGACTACGATTTAAAGTCAACAAACCACAGGCGATTACCTAATATTAACGTCCGTGTGCTTACTCAAAACTCACTTAACAATATTGCTACGATGTTTTCGAGTAAGAATCAATATTTATTGAATCAATAAATTAGCATACCACAAGCTATTGTGAATTTTATAGTTAGATACTTCTCGTATCTGAACAAATTATGCTAGATCAGATACGCTACGATGAAATTTGAATTCTTTGTAAATTTTAAACATTTTCATTCAATTAAGAGGATTGAATGTGATAGCTTATTTGTTGGCCTTGTAAGGAAATAGGGACAACGGCTTTAGTCAGTATACAATGAAGCCTCTTTTTATTTTAACAAAGTTTTAACATAGCATATGAATCATACTAGGTTTGACTTTCTGAAGAATCTCTAGGAGTTATCACAATCAGTAAAGTTTTGTTCACGCAGTAAACACTTGTATCCAGGGTCCTAAAATGTGACAGCAGATTCATGTAAGGTGTAAGTTTTGTTGTTAGAAATCTGATAAGTGCTGATGTTTACTGTGCAAGGTTAGAAGACAATCTCTTTTAGACTATCAGATACAATCAGCATGCTCCAATAAGAAGTTCTAGCTGTGCTTAAAGATGTAGAGATACTAGGACGAAAAATCTATATTTAATAAGAACATACATAGCTATTTATGCCGATAGTAAGGCCGAGCTTAAATGCTTAAGGCAATATACGTGCAAAACTGAGTTAGACTATGTTGCATGCTGGGACATCATGGTATAGAATGATATGAGATCGCTGATCCGCTTGCAAGAGACCGAGATGTAGTACCTTACGACAAAGTTGTAAACGTAAAACCGCCGTCATGTACAGTCAAGGCAATAGACTTTTTCAACACACATATACCTAATTTGGCTCTCCAAAGATGATCGATTATAGGAAGCATAGGGCGTCTAAAATTGTATGACCATCGCTTAATTGTTAAGCAACTAAAAAGTCTTTAGACTCAATAGGACACAGTTAATAAAAGCCATAGGAATCTTGTACGTCGATAGGTACGTGCAGTTTCTGTACATCGAAAACATTTCACACATTTTAGGAGTGTTAAAAACTTAGCAAAATACTTCATTAGTAACTTGAAGGAATTAAGTTTTTTCCATCACAATAAACCTGTTTCAAACAACGATCCCTAAATTCGACAGTTTGACCTATTTATGAAGTCATTTAACCGAAAACGCGATTCAGGATGAAGATGTTTTTCTAGCGATACGTTGGTGCTGTAAATGCATTTGCATTTCACTTAAGATTTTGAATTAGATCGATTTTGTATGACTAAAAGCTAAACCCTTTACGTTCATTTTGAAAAAGTTAGGGTCTGTGAAAGGTTTAATGCAATTCACAGTTTTTCAAGCCTGATTATATGAACGAGGTCTACAGTTTCCAATATCGAGGTTTACTGCACCAGCCCCAGTTCCAGTTCTAGACCTCAAGAAATTTAAGAACTTCTGAGAGTGAAATGCGATGAAGTAATACTTACAGAGAAAATTGATTTGGGTACGACAGCTTAGAAAGGCAAGTTTCTATTTACCAATGAGCCATCATCAGATACAATAGATAGGGAAAAACATGCCATAGAGTATCACATCTGTATGCCCCCTTTCGCAAAACCAACTCTCCTACATATCATCCTTCAATCTAATATGTGAACGTTTCAATCATTTTTGTAATTTTTCAATCGGAAAAAGTCAGATCGACATACATAAAATTTTTCACCTGAGGGAAATCGAAAATGAATGGATCTTACGACGGGACTAAACACATAACTGTAAGAAACAATTTTAGCGAAACAACGCCAACCCGGCAAACAAAATTTATGAAAGCTGATCTTACCTAGATACTATAAACATACATTAATATTAACATCAGAGTGTTGAACGATAAATAATAAAGCATAACAGTTATTGAAAAGAATACAAATCATTATATCCTTCGATATTCAGATGCGTTAACATTAGCTGTCATCTTCACAGCAACAAGGAAGTTTTAAACTTTTGTTAAAAAATCAAGCTGTCGCCGTTGTATGAAGACTTGGTCTAGACAACTCTGAAACCCTGTTACAAATACAAATATTTGGTGCGACAGGTCTATGGGACCAAGGGCCTAGCTTCTCACATCATTCGTGTTGTGCGTGTTATATTCTTTAAACGAATAGAAGGACGTACTGTTAAATATCATTTTCGAATGGCAAATTTGAGAAACTTTTTCATGACAATTATACTCTCGGATATTTTTCAGATGTTTGTATGGGGATTAAACTTCGAACCCCTCGCTCCGTAGTCCAATACACTAACCACTTGAGCCACGCCCACTGTTAACTTAGTTAAATAAGAATATACTACAGTCTCTTTCTGTTGAAACAGATAATTGAACCAGTATTCTTACCGTAAAAACTTAAGTACGAAGATGAAAGTAAATTAATTGAAATAATTGTATGGGGATTAAGCCTTGAAACCCTCGCTCCGTAGTCCAATGCACTAACCACTTGAGCCACGCCCACTGTTAACTTAGTTAAATAAGAACATACTACAGTCTCTTTCTGTTGAAACAGATTATTGAACCAGTATTCTTACCGTAAAAACTTAAGTACGAAGATGAAAGTAAATTAATTGAAATAATTGTATGGGGATTAAGCCTTGAAACCCTCGCTCCGTAGTCCAACGCACTAACCACTTGAGCCACGCCCACTGTTAACTTAGTTAAATAAGAACATACTACAGTCTCTTTCTGTTGAAACAGATTATTGAACCAGTATTCTTACCGTAAAAACTTAAGTACGAAGATGAAAGTAAATTAATTGAAATAATTGTATGGGGATTAAGCCTTGAAACCCTCGCTCCGTAGTCCAATGCACTAACCACTTGAGCCACGCCCACTGTTAACTTAGTTAAATAAGAACATACTACAGTCTCTTTCTGTTGAAACAGATTATTGAACCAGTATTCTTACCGTAAAAACTTAAGTACGAAGATGAAAGTAAATTAATTGAAATAATTGTATGGGGATTAAGCCTTGAAACCCTCGCTCCGTAGTCCAACGCACTAACCACTTGAGCCACGCCCACTGTTAACTTAGTTAAATAAGAACATACTACAGTCTCTTTCTGTTGAAACAGATTATTGAACCAGTATTCTTACCGTAAAAACTTAAGTACGAAGATGAAAGTAAATTAATTGAAATAATTGTATGGGGATTAAGCCTTGAAACCCTCGCTCCGTAGTCCAATGCACTAACCACTTGAGCCACGCCCACTGTTAACTTAGTTAAATAAGAACATACTACAGTCTCTTTCTGTTGAAACAGATTATTGAACCAGTATTCTTACCGTAAAAACTTAAGTACGAAGATGAAAGTAAATTAATTGAAATAATTGTATGGGGATTAAGCCTTGAAACCCTCGCTCCGTAGTCCAATGCACTAACCACTTGAGCCACGCCCACTGTTAACTTAGTTAAATAAGAACATACTACAGTCTCTTTCTGTTGAAACAGATTATTGAACCAGTATTCTTACCGTAAAAACTTAAGTACGAAGATGAAAGTAAATTAATTGAAATAATTGTATGGGGATTAAGCCTTGAAACCCTCGCTCCGTAGTCCAACGCACTAACCACTTGAGCCACGCCCACTGTTAACTTAGTTAAATAAGAATATACTACAGTCTCTTTCTGTTGCAACAGATAATTGAACCAGTATTCTTACCGTAAAAACTTAAGTACGAAGATGAAAGTAAATTAATTGAAACAAAGGTTACAGGATCTTTAGACTTATTATTGAACTCTTATACAATTAAGACCACTTTTTATACTAAATGCATAAATGATAATGCATACATATGCATGTACATAAACATATGTATATATGCCCTAGTGTACCCATAGTTAACAACTTTTGTTTTACGTTTTATAGGTCATATCAGTTCGTTTTATTGTTTAAAAAAAACAAGTTACCTAAAATTAAAATACATTCCAGTTAACAAAAAAAAAAAAAAAAAAATTTAAACAGTTTTACCTATTGATCAATTTGTCAAGCCCGATTCTTATGCACACACACACAGCTGAACGACCTCAACAAGATGACACCCGATTGAAGTTGAAGGTGTTGTGATAAATCAAAATTAGACGAGATCGTAAACATTTAAGTGTATGTGAATTGCTTTCCATCGCCAACAAAGATGGCAGTAAAAAACAGCAATAAATCGCGCCTCCAAATTTCCCAAAATCAACATATTATCAAATCATTAAAAGCTTCTGTCTTAGATACATTTAGTTTTTTTTTCTTTTTTCTTAATGAAAAGCTTCATTTAATTTACCTGTAATACGAGCTTTTTCCTTCACTGCCAAAATTTCTCTTGAATCATTTACAATTAAACACATTACATAATATACAGCATAAACAAAAAAATACAAAAAAAATAAACAATCTCAAATATCTACAAAAAACGGTGTTGTAGATACGCCGAAACTTAGTGAGATACTCGCACTTTTATTTGCTGTTCCAGTCATTTTCACTTTATTTCACTGGCACTCAACAAATACGCGCGCGTCCGAATCCAAATTACTTTCAATTTCATCTCTCGACACCGACATGGGTGTATGACGCGGAGGAAGAAATCTTTAAGTTTGATTTTTAATTGTTTATGAACCAAGCGGCTGACTAACTGACTAACGTTTATGCATCAATACACTCAATTAGACTCGATCGGTGTCAAGTGTAGTTTTGTTGCGAACTGACTTCATTTAACAATTTGCATTCGGGAAATATTCGTACTCGTAAGTACCTACTGTAATGTGGTAGTATGCAGACCAGCTTGAATGCTGGTCGATTACTTATATTATTCCCGCTGAGTAAGCTGTGCCGAATGGAACTGGAATACAATGTAAACAGTAGCTAACAGTAGGCGTTTTGTACTTTGCTTTTGGGGCAATCTGGAGTGTCATGAGGAAATGCAGTAGAATTCAAATTGAGACAAGCGCTGGTGACTGGTATGGAAACTATTTAGCATGTTATGGTACTGCAAATCAAATCAGGAATATACTCGTGAGTATATGCTGACTGATATTGGATTGCAAGTACTTAAATGGACATAAGACTATACGCAATATATTTGAGACGATATGGTCATGTAAAGGTTTGTTGCGCAACAAAGTATTTAAGTAATAAACTATGATTATCACCATTACAAAGTCAAAAGCCACCTAGCCTTTCACCGATTTCTATAAAAAAAAAGAAAATAGATACATATATAGACAGCTAACACTCAGCTATGATTTTACAAAAAAAATATGAGAGCCTGCAGCCCAAGTCTTCAATGAATGGAAGCAAATCATTTGAAACCAGCATGAATCTGTGCCAATCTTTCATGGTACAATAATAGTTCCCTATATGGATCTCATGATCGATGAAAAGTCCTTAAGACCACAAATCTTTTTCTTTAAAATAACTTCGTTCAAAGTTAAGACTTCAAGTAAAAGTACAGGGAATGTGTGCATATACCTTGGGTTCGCCAATACGAAACTCAATGAATGGTTTTACAATACTAAGGTTTTGTTATGTATTTAGATGACGTACATTACTATGAGTACCTCATTGTCGTAAAAAAATTGCTTAGGGGCTATTCACTGAATAACGGCGAGAGAAAAAGAAATGAATTTAAAGTTATTTTTGTGCACTATTAGGGAATACAATGATTTGACTAATCAATCTTTCTCCATTTTGAATCTCAGACTCAATACAAGTTTTATGTATGCTTACTTACTCATCTGTCCAAGAATGAGTACTTAAGAACTCTAGATAGATATCAGCAAAAGAACGGTATTGCTAGACGTTCGTGAGAGGTGGGACTGTGCAAAATCTTTGGTGTTGTCTAGGAATCGAAACTTGAAGCTTCCTTATGGTTGAACTTTAACTAGGCTTATGAGGAGTTGGGGAACTGGGCAAGAGCTGATAAATAAATGCAATTCGAACAAAAAACCTAACTTAAATTCAAAGCCATCGAAGACATCAAGCCATCGTCAGAACCAACCTATCTTATGAGTGCCTAGTCTGGTGGCCCGCAGCAGATAAGTTCATGTACCTCAAGGCACTGACCAGGCTACAAAGATTAGCATATATAAGGACTACCTTGAAACCATACTGACACTCATCCCATTAGATATACACCTAAGGAAAACTAAGGAAAACAGCTACAAAGGTTACCAACCGCTTGAAACAATCCAACCTTTGAAAAGAGGGCGACACCGTAAAAAACTGACGAAGGAGTAGGCTCTAGCATATGGAAGGATTTTCAATAGGAACATAAAAATTTTGTATTTGAATAACAAACGCGCCCTTAAAAATTTTTTATGCCAAAACATCAGTCAAGGATTATGAACGAGCAAAGTTTGAAAAAGGTTATTTAAAATTACCACTGAAATTCTGACTCGGTGGTAGCAACTTTAAGAGCCCAGTGGGTGCTATAGTGAATAAATTCTAGTCAACATATTCACTATTAAATGTTCCTGTGACAGTGAGGCAACGCAACGGTCGAAGAATTGAAAATATCGCAGCCGTAAGTGCTTCAGTTCAAAATGACCCAAATCAGTCAATTATACGCCTTTCACAGGAATTGGGAATCTCTCAGTCCAAATTGTAGCGAATTTTGCATAAAGATCTTGGCCTACACTCTTACAAGATCAAATTAACTCAAGAACTCAAGTCTCTTGATCATTTGAAGCGCCGAAATTTCTCCGATTGGGCTCTGCAAAAGTTTGAAGAAAATCCTGAATTTCATCGAAAAATCATCTTCAGCGATTTGATTTTTTTAATGACTTAATGGTCTTGTCAATAAGCAAATATGCTGGGACAGCAACAAACCCACACGGGCTTCAAGAGAATCCATTGCATCCACAAAAAGTACCTGCGTGGTGTGGATTTCATGCCGGGATGTGATTGGACCGTATTATTTCATCGATAAAAAATGATCGCCAAGTTACTTTCAATGGAGTTCGCTATCGTGCCATGTTGGAACACTATTTTTGGCCAGAATTGGATGGATTTGACATCAGTGATATGTGGTTCCAACAAGATGATGCCAAATGACACATAGCTGATCGAGCAATTGATCTATTGAAGGGGAAATTCAATAATCGTGTAATCTCGAGAAATGATGCAGTCGAAAGGCCAACTCGCTCAGGTGATTTAACGTCTTTGGATTTTTTTTAAGTGGTAACGTTAAGTCGTTGGTTTATCCCAACAAGTCAACAACGTTAGAGGAGCTCAGGAACAATATCGAACGCGAAATTGCCAACGTCCCGGCCAATATGTGTGGAAGAGTGATGGAAAATTGGCTCCAAAGAATCAATCGCTCAAAATGTGCTCGCGGTGGCCATATGAAGGAGATCGAATCCCATATTGAAATTTAACATGTGTACTATACCTCAATTATTCTGTACTTTATTTAAATACAAAATTACGTCCTTATTGAACAATCCTTTACTCACCTAAAACCGAAATTGCTTGGTCTATGAGACTTCCAAGCCATGACAGTTTATTCCAAGCGGAAGTATTAGCAATCGCACCGGCACGAGGACTATCCAAGAAATTATTTATTTCAAATTTCTGTCCACTCTAGAAAGATGATCGAGATATATGTACATTGACAGTCAAGCCGCCATGAAGGTCAGCACATGCACGGTCGTCAAAACCAAAATTGTGAAACAATGCCGTGAAGAACTCACAGCACTCCTTTGGGTTGCAGGATACAGCGACATTCAGGGAAATGAAATGATACGAACAGGACATGACAATGGTGGTTAACTCTGTTTTACCGGCCCTAGCACTTGAGTAAATCTAACATAGAACAAGCCTTCGTGAGACTAGAAAATGAGGGATGGAGCGCACTCTCATCTTGCCGTGTCTCTAGAATACTCTGGATAAAACACGACAATGCTAAAACCAAGCCACTTCTAGCGCTTAACAGATCCAACTTAGCGAGGATTATTGCCGGTCCACCGAAGAAGAACATAACAGACAACCTCTGTAGAGGCTTATTAAATCGGCGATCAATTGTAGTCTCCATTTCGAAAATTCACATGTCCAAGAAATTTATCACGCAATAGATCCATTGCTTCACCAACTAAGTATGTACCATGTGCGATCTGCTAACGATTTTGTAGTGAATTTTCACACAACGCAGTGATATCTGAATGTTGACAGTTCAACAATGACGTGAAATATAAAATGATACCCCTAGATACAACCACTTCACGGTATATTCTGCTTCTCTACCTTCCTCGTATGAATCAGATCATTAACTTTACGCTTTACGTATCGATTAATAAAAAGCGAGAAACCCCCTCAGATTTTAATGTCCGCGTTCTTAATACCTCAATGTTTCCTACCCTCTGCAATCAACTATCTAATATTACTTCTATTACGATTATCTCACAGATGACCTTAATAAATTGTTTGCTGTGCTAAAATAAAAACACAATCTTATAACCGCCTTCATCAATCATGAACTTTAACAACTGTCCAAGTTTCCGCAATCTCGCTCAGCAGCCAGCGGTAGCACAAATCGTCGAAGAAAACGAAAGTAACAACAAAACAACAAACAAACAAATGCAAGCAATCAGAAACTACCTCTCACAAGTGTGTTGAGTAGTGGAGTACCAAGTTTTAGTACTTTTCACCCACTCGTTTGTAATTACGCAAATTGACGCTTAAATGCTCCGTGGCAGGCCCGTAGTGCGTCATTTCGATCACGAACTTGCATCCACTTGTGGAAAATAATTAATAATTGTTTATCCTTGAAAGGCGTTTAGTTTCTTTTTCTCGATCAAAAAAAAAAGTAGAAATAGAATTAACATTCATAATTTAGCTACGCTAGGCGATACATATTTCATACTTTTCTTTGCTCTCTTACGATTGAACGCACGTCTTCTAGCAACCAGTTTTCGCAATGAAGCCAACGCCTTTCTTATCCCAGCAGAGTATAATAACAATAAAAAGGTTCCTAGCCGTAGTGGTGGCACACGTGCTGGAATGCTATTCATTTGTTGCTATTCCAGTGCCGCCCCGTGCGTCGGCTGTAGTCCTTTTGCCATACAAAACAGTGCAGCATCTACATATGTTTTCTTATTTCTATGGATGCTAGATAAAGTGCGGTAGACTCTTTTCCACGGAGTTTATCGCTTGTATAGTCATTACTCAGACTGAACATGATGATGACTCCCTCCGATGGCTACATAAGCAATGACCATTTAAGTGGATGCGGATGCTGTACTCAAGGACTTTGCTGGTGTAGTCATCGAGGTGATTGTATTTGGTTGCAATTTGTCGGTGAAGAGGTGAAACAAGATCTTGAAGTTATGTTGTAATAAAGTGTTGTTGACCTATGCGAAAGGAAAGGTATAGATACATACCAACACACTCACAAATTAACTCTCGATATTGCGTGACAATATTATTAATCACTTAATTAGTGATACCCAATCGGTATTGGTGGAATGGTTTTCTGTTAATACAGTTAATTAACACTAATTTAAGTGTTAACTGAAAGATGATATGTATGAGACAAATGTGTAAGATACACGGGAGATACCCGTTTATGAAATGAAATAGTAGTAACTGCAGATAATTCGCCAACAAAGTGTGCTAATATTTCGTTTGTATATTTTTTTATATTTTTTTCGTGTGACTTTTGATTGTAAACAAAAAATGAATGAAGCAGTTTACTCTCCTTGAACAGTGAAATTTGTCTAGATTATTCAGGGCCGTAAAACTCTAGGCTGTGGAAAATCTTGAAGGATACTAAGTAAATGCGCAATGACATCTGGGAAAGCTGGACTGTATGGAGAAGAAATATATATAATTTCGAGGTATCCTTATGAAGAGTATCAATTTTAGTAAGACCCAACCATGCGCTTCTATTAGTCAGTGACTGGGTCAAAGGACGGGGTATGGAAGTAAACCAAGCGAAAAACTTTTTGCAAGGAAAAGATCAATACCGGATTACAAATATCCACGTATGAACAGAATTGATCTTACACCTCAGAAAACTGTAAAATATTGGATTCCAAAATTTACTGGAAAGGAAACATAGTCAATAAGCTCAAAGCTAACGTGGCATTATACTCATGCAGACTAGTGTTTGGAAAAACTTGTGAATTTAAACCTAATGTGGTATACTGGCTATAAAAAATGATGGTGAGACCCATTTTAACCTACGGCTCGATAGTTTTTAGGAAAACGCTCGAGAACAAATATCATCTTAAAAGCGTGACAACGGGCAGGCAGTTGGGATATGATGGAATTGATGAGATCCAGACCAACAGGTGCCCTGGAAACAATACTGGACATTCTTCCACTTGACATACACTGCAGCAGCTCGGCAGCTAAAATGGCGCTTAGACTAAGAAAAGAGTAAAGGTTAGCTAAACCCTATAGTAATGCCTCAATTCCAAATCGCATTCAATTGGGATGAAGGTATAGTTTGCCCCGAGAATGAATTAGCTACCTATACCGACGGGTCTGAACCGATTGGATGTACTTAGGTACTGGTACTGGTGCTGGTATCTACTGTGAGTCTCGAAATATAAATCGATCCTTTAGACTTAAGGTTGATTGAAGCATTTTTCAAGCCGAAGTCTCTGCAATAAAACAAGCTACGGACATGATTATCGAGGGAAACATTTCTGGTAAAATAATCAGCATCTATGTTGACAGTCAAGCAGCCAATTAAGCGTTACAGTCAGTATCTGCTCAGGTTCACCCCGAAGTTTAGCTCCACCTAAGTAAGTCAGTATCGGCAAGGTTCAACCTCGTAAAATGTGGATAAAAAGACAGGCCGATATCTCAGTGGCCAAAAAGATGACCCTCTGTTGGGTACCCGGTTACATGGATATCCCAGGTAATGAAAAACGAGTGAACTAGTCAGGGCAGGGCCACATCTCCGCGCAGATCTTTCCTGAGACTAGTACACCGTTTAGCACTTTGAACAGGGAAAGAGATACTGAATTCAATGAGAAAGCAAACAGGCGATGTTATCTAATACATATGTACATTTTAGATTTTAGGTTAGAGTGGCTGTCTGCACAAGTGTGCAGATGCATTTAGACGAATAAAGGTCTATTGTATATCGCACCATTTGGGTATCCGGAACTAACTTAAATCAATCGGAGTTTCATGACGCCTAATAACGCCAGTTCGCCTAGGTAGAAGAGAGCTCCTACATGGAGTAGTCTTTCTGGGATAGATCTGGGCACGTACATAGGAAGTGGAGAATGGTTTCTTCGTCCTGGTTATCCCTACAGAAGTCTGCACAAGTTATTTGAAAAAAGGTCCAGCCTTTTAACATATTGGCCTATTAGACAGTGTCCTATAAGAACACCGATAACGTGGCTAACTGACGTGACCAACTCAGCACTACGTGTCAGATCAAGCATAGGCCAGATATGTCTCCAAATGTTGCAATTAGAGAGATTTTTCCATCTACAGTTGCTGTTGCCAAAAGCGTTAAGCTTTAGTAAAAGTTTACAAGTAGCGAGGGCATTACCCAGATTCCGTCACTTCGGCAGGATCCCATTGGTCGTTCGCTGTCTAGCGAGCTCGTCAAGCTTACAATTCCCTGCAATATCTCTGTGGCCTGGCATCCAGTACAGGTGAATGTTAAACTGCTCAGTCATCGTCAGAAAAGATAAACGGCAGTTTAAATTGGCCTTTGAAGTATGGAACACGATTCCAGCAATTTGATTGCCAGTTGACTGTCAGTAAAAATGCTAATATCCCTGAAAGATATTGCATTATATTCCACGACAAGACTTCCTTGATCATCATGATGCAGGTACATATGTACATGTACATGGCATGTACAGCCAAATCATTATGGCCAGTCACGTCAAAAAGGGATCTGCAGATCGCATTTAACTAAGCCGCAGGGATATTCGGACAGCTGTTGCCGTTGTGACAGGACACTGCTAATGGGCAATCATGCAGCACGGCTAGGTCTACCTCATAACGACTTCTGAAGGAACTGCAAGAATAAAGAGGAAGTAGAATCCATTCCTCACTTTCTATGCATTTTCCAGGATAAACCACCAAAAAAAGAGATACTCTACCTTGCGGAACTGAATGTTCTCAGAAATATTAAGCTAAACAAACTCCGGGGATTCATTCACTTATCTGGTTGAAATACAATACAGAAAGTTGTTTATTTCAATATCCTGTAATATTCATAGAACATCTTGTTATTTTCACCCTTTAGATACATTATGAACACAGACAAGATCCAAACTCCTTGTAAACAGTTTCATTTCGTTTCGTTTCAGCAATCAAAAAAGTAAATTTAATCGAAAATTGATCACACGTTTGCGAAATCTTGTCGAAATTTATTTCCATTGCGTAAACATTGTCATCAACAAAAACTTGTCTTGCGCACAAATATATGTTTTGTTTTTCTCAAATCTTATTGGAAGTGAGGATCAATTACGAGTATTTTAATGTTTAGAACTGAAACTAAATTTAAATTTAATTTCAATAAAAAAAAAAAACAAACAAATTATGTATGTTTTATTTAAAACTTGTTTGATTTAATATAATTTCAAGGTTTGTTTCAATTATAAAAAGATTTGCCGGTGAGTTTGTTTATTTACTAATAAATAAGTCTTAATGCGTCTTAGGCATAATATTAAGTTCAAAATTAAACAAAATTAATGTACATTATGTATAAACATGTACTGTATGTAAATGTGAATTTGACAATACGTTTCTTATTTTCAAATACACCTCATTTCGATAAAGATTAACATTAAAAAGGATCCTTAAGATGTCACTTTAAAACGATCATAAAAGTTGTTCGCTGCCGATAAATAAGGTTTAAGCTGATATCTGCCTTTTTTTTATAGAAGATAGGTGGAACAACCTAGAACAAAGATGATTTGAGATACATACATTGGCAAAAACTGTAAATATCTTGTTTTTGTAATTGTATCTCATATTGAGAAGGTGATAATGAAGAATAAACGTAACTTCAATATCACTTGAAGAGAATAGAACTTCTTGAAAAGAATGCTTGCCTAGACAATATGGACATAGTACCATGTGTACGCATTGTTTTTCGTTTAACAAGCTTCGAAGTTTCTTCAAAGTTCTTAGTACACTGCTCAATTAAAACAGACAGATGGCACTGGTTGATTCTGATGATAAGCAAATTTTGGTTTGATAAAACACTTTGACAGCGTACGCGCGATCCTGAGAAGTTCACCACTCCATTATCCACCACTACCTCCCACCGGCACAGCACAATTCCCACGCTTTTTAAAATCATTCTTTATACCCTTTACAAACATCTAATAGGCATGAGCTAAAAGAGTCAACGTCCTATAGATCATTTCTACTTTCGATATGCTGATCAAACGATTTCCATACAAATGTATGTGCATTTATTCTAAAGTTTAGTTGAATCTGATCCAATCTAAAATTTATAATATTTTCAAATGAGTTCATTGCCCAGATATCATAAGTTAAAAGGCACATTAGGTTCCCTTAATGGCTGAATATTCACATAAGTTGAACCTCGATGTTTTAATTGGTAAGGTTTCATTCATATAAGCTGTCAAATTACAGACACACATATAATATAGGTATATGCCACCAATATTTATATGTTTATGGGTACAAAGTCCCCAGATTATGCATAAATCTCGAGGATAACACGAGCTGGATTTGTATAATATGAATTATGCAAAATCCTTTTTCGAAGGTTCTTGTACTGTCATAAAGAATAAAAGACCCATTCATAGAAGCCCACGTGTCTTGTCATCATTCCTCTAAATGTGATCACATTTATGTTAATTTTGTTCTTTTAGTTTGAATAATTAACCATCACAAAGAACTATACTTCTATAGTTCTATAGTTTTCAAGCAAGTTTTTAAGCCGACTATTCTCCGATGAAACTTGATTCAACATCTTATGACATAATTCTCCATACCCCTTTACATATCGAGCGGAACACGATAGAGACAAAAAAAAATTGCTTAATCTTCCACTGATTAGGGTCCCATTCCGCGAACTATCCCATCGCAGACAGTAGTCACCGTCTCATGAGCTACAATCGCAAGAAGACGCGTCGATCTAATTACAAACAAAGGTCATAATTACATACCCAGTATCATGACACTTCCTCTTCTTCCTCGCCATCCATCACGCAACTGAGCATTACTTTCGATTTCAAAATTCATTACCACATATGGCTTTTCGATTTTCGTAATTCTCAACATACGGCGCTCATGATGGTGAATCTTTTTTTTTTCCAGAGAAGTGTTGAAAGTGAGAAGTCTCATTACCATTGTACAAAATTGTAAGCAAATTACTTTGCCAACTTTCAAGTATAGAATTATTATAGTGAGTATCTACATTGAAACTGAAATTAAATATAAATATGGTCAGACAGACGCGGATAATGGTGCGTGATAAAATAATCATAACCAGCGTATAGGAAAAAAATTATTAGTTAGATTAAAATTGAATTAGTTACGCCATGGATAGAACTATATTCTTTTAGAATTGAGAGTTTGTTGATCTGACTAAAGGTACGTCCTAGTCTTGCTAATCTTCAAGCTTAAGTCGTAAACTTGTTTTGTAAATCGCAGGTGTGACACGCAAATCATGAAAACAGGTTAAATTATGCTTTTTGCATAATTTTTTAATTCAAATTTAGTGATGAGCGGCTTTGTATTTTAAGCATGCGACGTTAACAAATCTACACTCCTCAATATTTTTTTTTTTTTGAAAAGTTCCGCGTGATTCTCGTTTTGAAAAACCCCAGCCCTACTATAAAAATAAAAATAAACCAAGCGACATTTGAATCTTTATCTGAAGCCCAACAGAAGAATAATTTATACGAATTATGAGTAGGTGTTCATTAAGCAGATTTATGTCCTTGAAAGACATGAACGTTTCATGTCTGTGATTCATATTGCGTATTTGGTTTGGTATATATATTTTTTTGAAAAGTTTATACGACTACGATCAAATAAGGAAGTAAGACCCTTTTTGTTGGCCGCAATTTGTTTTATTCCATAAAGTCTGACTAATCTTTTATTCTTTTACTGGAATTCTAGAACAGATTTTCAATAGTAGTAAGCTGCACTTAAATGCAATAACCCTATTAAGGTCATGCGAATAACTTTTTTACAGATGAAAACAAACAATAAACAGGGATGGTCTTCGATTAATTGC
Source organism: Xylota sylvarum (assembly GCA_905220385.1). Taxonomy (NCBI): domain Eukaryota; kingdom Metazoa; phylum Arthropoda; class Insecta; order Diptera; family Syrphidae; genus Xylota; species Xylota sylvarum. Next base: position 15,044,464 of record LR999958.1, read on the forward strand.
CAAGAAACCTAGTCAGCTATATATGTAGCCATAATAACCCAGTAGGTAACCTACTTATAGATATCAGACATTGAACAACACATTCAAGACAAATTGTCCTGAAGTTTGACTCAAGACCTTTCGTCGAACACTAGCTTCCTTTAGATACAACAGCAACAACAATAAAAAATGGAATGCCTCAGGGGTCGGTTCTTACACTAACACTCTTTCTCCTCCATAATAATAAACTACTGCACTCAACCGATAATACTGTTTTCATTTTCCGATTAAAATTGGTTAATTTTTTTGAAGATTGACATAAAAGCTTGTAGCGGTCGAATGACGGAATGAAACGAACCGTGGTTTTCACAATTCAAACTGCTTCACCTTCACTTCAGTGTCATCTCCGAGCTACCTACGTACTTAGAGCACAGAGTAAAATTTGAGATTTGTTCTCATATGTCTTACTTGCTGAATTGAAGACGTACTGACATACTATCCGCCACTGTTAGTTAATTGAAGGGAGGCTTAGGTGACAGTAGAGCTTAAGCAATAGAGAAGAAAAATAAGATGTATCCCCAAAGATTCTTCATATAGCTCCTTAGTAAGTTACGGTCAGTGAGTATACCTATCAGGCTATCAGGCTGCTCCAACATTTCCGTCCACCCGACCTGAATGAATTTAAGATAGCGATATCTCAACTGAAATCCAATATAGCTCTAGGAGCTGATGGCCTGACTGACGAGCTATTCAAATCAGGGTGGGATGACTTGGTAAAGAGCATGCACCAACTCATTTGCTTAATACAGTCGGACGAAAGTATGCCCGATGAATGGAACTACAGCATTATTTGCTCGATCCTCAAGAAAGGAGACCCTGTAAACTGCACCAACTATAGAGGAATCTCCTCAATGTCGTGACGCCTAAAAGATCTTATCTGATATTCTGTATAAATGCTTAAAACCTTTTGTCAGCAATCTGGCTGGTCCATAACAGTGTGGTTTTAGGCCAGGAAAGTCCACCATCGACCAAATTTTCACATTACGCCAGATCTTGGAAAAAACTCAGGAATTTCAAATCGATACTCACCAGCTGTTTATCAATTTGGGGCCGCCTATAACAGCATCTGTACAGAACAGCTATATATACCTAAGTATGTCTAGTTTTGGCATGCCTGCCAAACTCGTCCGATTGTGCTGGATGCACACTGCTCCATCAGGGTCGTGAAAAATCTCACCGAGACTTTGATGTCTTTAAAGGCTTTAGACAAGGCGGCGATTTCATCAAACAATAATGTTCTGGCCCGGAGAGTCTTCGAGCCTACCTCAGAGGGACGACGCAGTAGAGGAAGACCTCGCCTATGGTGGCCCGCTTAAGTGGAACGGAACCTCAACTAGCTTGGTGTGTGAAACTGGGAGTAGCGCCCAATTTTTCATTGTTTACATGAGGACATCTCAGAGCTATGGAAGTTTGGGGAATCTTAACCAAGGACTTCAACCTCCATCAGCCTTAAGACTCAAAAACTTCAATCACCCGACTTTTATTAGCGACGATGTTACTTTATTTGGAGCCTAACTCAGTTTGAATCTGGATACGATGGAACACATTTTTGGTTACATCACTGGTTAAACCGATCCACAAAACATAGTCTAGCTGTGACCGCAACCACTTCTTTTGAAAAAAAAAACAAATGTTTGGCACAACAGGCATGTTAGGGATCATTGCCCAGTATTCTGCTTTTCGCACGATTGAAGGACAATATGTGTCCATATTTCTTATGAAAGCTATATTCTTGAATGTTTGTGAGACGTTCGCCAGACATTCCCCATGAAAAATAAATTTTCTGTTGTCTGTACAGAAGCTTGAACTATGTCTAAAGTGGATGAAGATGGTATCGGTTGCATTGAGATCGAAATAGTTGGATTGATTCTTGGTCAAGTAAGCAAAGACGAATGGAGAAGAGTTACAACCGTGATCATGAGTTCCAGTATGAGCCACAGATATGGTTCCTGAAAAATTGCTTAAAGGCATGCATACATAGCATATAATTACTAATTATCAAATCAATATATTCTAAGACACCCACTCATTCATTTGCATTGCAAAAATACCCAATTAACAACTATGCAAAACCAGAAATAAAATCTACCTTCAGATAAACTATTGTCTATTAATGATTTCCATAAATACCAGAAATCGCAAACAGTTCTTTGACACACAGGTATACTAACCTGCCCATGCTCTAAGGTCACATGCATTGCATTGCTAGTCTAATCTCTTCACTTTCAATTACAGTGCGTTGCCACTACTCGTTTTAATCGCATTAAATTGAAGTACTTAGACAATATAGGCGTTTCCCAGTTGAACGCCTACTTTATTAATGTCGTCACAAGTCGATAATTCTCCTATTCATCTGACATTTATTCGTTTTAATTATCGTAGGTATTTGATCTTACTATGTTGTTATTACTAGTCTAGTCTTATTACTCGAACACAAAATGCCATATGAGTTCATTCTTTTTTAATTACCACATAAATTTCTGTTATGACTAATGAAATTAAATTTGTATGGTTTGCAATAAGCCTGAAGTATGTAGGTTCTCATTAGGCTTTAATGCATGGGTAGACGAGTATATCGTTTAGTTTCAATTTTGTCAATTAACAACTCAATTTTGTGTTTTTTTTTTTTTTTTTTTCTTTTCAGATCATAAAAAGATTAAAACATACTTAGTCGCACATGGGATGTTCTTGAATAATTAATACCAGCAACTATAATTACCATCACTAATTTTGGGTTCAATTAGAATGGGTATCTTACAATCTATAAATCTGCATATAAATTGCAAAGGCAAATCTTCACTTAGTTCTAGTAAATATGCAAGATCCTAAGACGATAAGCTGCAAAAATAAAATTGATTGACGTCGATTGCAATTTAAACAAGTATGTACCTACCCTGAGAAGTAGTATTTTTCAACTCAACAACAACGAATGGAAAATCTTAGTTTAACTCTTGAAACGTCTCAAGACTCTCAAATCGGTAAGTAAGCATGGAACAGAAAGTATTTCCAACTTAACAACTCTGGTTAAGGGCGGTTAAATACAACCATCAGTACAAATAATGACATCATTATGAAATTTATAATTTTCTACTTTGACAACCGATTTTTCATAAACTTACGATCGTATGGTTAGTAATCACAAGTTCCTCTGTTATTTAAATTCTGATCACGATCGATTTTTTTTATAATGTTTAGATTTGGCACTCGAAACCCCATATATACCATGCTGATGTTCATTTAGAATTCCCCTATTTTTTTCTGTTAAGAATGTATCTGTATCTATTGAGCAGAGTAGCGTATGACGTTGATAGTCGGTTAACTTATAACTAAAATTGTCAATGCCATTCAAGTACAGAGGGGAAAATCCTCACAAGAATTTAACAAAATTTTAATGAATTAGCAATTCTTTTCATTCATTACCGGTGCTGCTATATGGACATTTTTGGAATGTTGGTCGCACTTTTCGTTTTTGGAATTTATTATTCTGTAGTTACCTGAAAGTAAAAGAAGAAAGAAAAAATTGATTAGTCTTTTATTTGATGTATGGCATGTGGAGAGGTGATAAATAAAAATTATCCAGGATTAGTTTTTTTTTGAAATTCTTATGCATACATAGGTGTTATATGGGTTGATGGCAGGTTAAAGGACCCTATGCATGAGTATGTAATCAATTGGTTAGTTAGTGGAAACATGTGACGAAGTAAAACCTGAAGATCTTGATATTAATGAAATATATACCTAAAGCGGCACACCTAACAGCGTCATTTTTTCTACTTTAAAGCTGCATGTTGCATATTCGGGAAGAGGAGTTGCACTTTCGTATAGTAGACGCATCCCATTGGAAGAAATCTTTTACTTATCAATCTCGGGGCTCAACACTGTACGGTACCACATGAGGAAACTACGATTGATCAATGAAAATCTATGTAGATGCTGCGGTGATGAAGATGTCTAAGAAGATACAGCCCACTTCCTGTGTCATTGTCCAAGCATCTGCCACCTAAGAAAGAAATTCTTAGGAAGATACTTCTTCCAGGACATCGAAGTACTATTCAACAATCTGGTGAATGACATCTGCAGCTATATTAAATCGACAAGATAGTTTGCATACCAGGCGCAGTAAGTAGCATACATTCAATCTTAGCTATTATTGGTTAGGTCATGCTCCACGAGCTAAGGGATACGCCTTTTTCTCCTATGGACCTGATTGAGGCAAAGAGGGTTTTCTCTCCTCTCCAACTACCTTAGAAGTGAAGGGACTCCAGAAGTGGCAACAATAGTAATTGGGTCGGATACAAAAGATCTAAAGAAGACATATTATCGTCGTTCTTTAAAGTAAGATTTGATCCACGCAACTAGACTCAGATGAAAACGAGGAGCTTCAATTTTGAAAGGAAAGATTTCATGTGAGATTTTGTCGACGTCGATGGCTTTTATATCAACTTCTATACCATCCTCGTATATTTTGATTGTTAGGTAGGAATTCCTTTAAATAAGTGGTTGTTGTCCATCCCTTAAGAAATGCGTGTTGATTGGGGGAAAAGATAGGCTTGCAATAGAAGAAGGGTTTGTACCGAAAAAGTGCGACTCACCATCCAACGACTGGAGATTGGGGAAATTAAATTCGCCTAAAATTTAGACAAAGTCGCAGATGTGGACAACATTAAAAAGAAAATAAATCGCATCTATGGCAAGTCGATACAACTGAGTGGGCTGGGATAGGCGAATGTGACAGCAGACGTTTTTAGATATTGCGCCCAGAGATGTAGAGTGTAGAGTTCAAATTGATACACTGCAACCACAAAAATTGTCTTTTTCTCAAGACAATGAAGCCTGAGGGGAATTGTTCGGTCCTACTTTATTTACAAGACAGATTAGTTTCATTCATATAGAGCAAAAATATCGTAGGGGGATACAGAAGCTTGGTTTGCAATAACGTCATTGTTTTACGTACGCCGTTGCCGATCGCATTATCGTGTTAAAACCACATTGTATTTACATTCGTCCATGTCATTCAAAAAAGATGTCAGAATGCTAAGATAGCAATCGCCATTGCCAATCACGAAGGTACATTCCTATGATCTCTTCCGCCCACATGGCACGTTTGAGAACGCATCACAGGTTTTTGCAGATCGATATTCAGTTTGTTGACGCAGCTGTTGAGTCGATTATCCACACCAAACTGATAATGTTACTTACGAATTGGACCCATTTTGTTATTGGTCTTCACAACCTATATACGTTCTTCCAAAGTGTGACAACAATAAAAATGGAAATGGCGCGCAATTCGAAATTGAAGAGCTTGTTCAATCATCTTGTTGCTGCTATTCTTCTTCTCAGAAACCTGAAGAAACCAGAGCTCCTACGGATCAAAAGAAATCATAACTAAATTTCTGTTAGGACTGAACAGAGCTAGTTTCATCATTTTGAGGCTTAATCGAGCTATTATTGTAAGAAGTCATAATTTGTGAATTGATTAGGATCGCATTCAAATCGACTTTTGAAACTTTTGATGCAGCAATTGCAAACCAATTAAAATGTTCAGATTCTTTTTTGGTTCGCTTTCCATGTCTCAATGATTTTTAGTACCAATCTATTAATATACACTCTAATTTCCAAACTATTTCGTGCAACTATTTTATAAAATCAATTGTTTTAAGAAATGCTATAACATTCTTGGAACATGAGAACTCCTAACTCTCGATTGCATAAGGATTACTCTAACTTTATGTTAATACTCGTTTCCTGGCACACTTTCAATTAGTTTTTTTTTATTTACAACCGCATTGAAAGAGCTTTTTTTTAAAATAAAAACATCAGACGTACCTCATACTGCCGACAATCAAAATCAATCCATTCACGCAAATTAACAAAAAAACAGTTGGTCGTGCAATAAAATATTTCTAGTCGGGTTATTTATTTTAAAATTAACTGTCAATGCCAACCGATACCATTAGACGCCAATCTCTCAATGTCAATGGCATTAGATTAATTTCCAAAAAAAAAAAAACGAATAGTTATAACCACATCGCAAATCTCGAAATAACGTGCTTGTGAACCATGCTTCCAATTAGCGAAACAACAAATGTGAACGCACCACGGAAATATGCTTGCATTACTGCTTCACTGCAAAACAATCCATCGAAGGTTGAGGTCTCCGTCCTATCAAGTGTGTATTTACTAAATATTTTTGACTTTTAATTAGATTTATGAATAACAACTATAATTACGTGCAATAGAGGATTGCATTAGTATACCTACATTGAGATACATTTTGCATTAATCTCTGATTAAGTCAGTAACACAATACCTACACATGCGTAGGTTAGATGACAGACAGAGTCCCATTGATTCCGGCATGGTTGTGTGTTTATTTGGAGAATTTATGCTAATTGATGAATTCAAATTGGGCATCTCCGAAAATGTGCAATATGCGTGCGTGTGAGGGCATCTTTTTTTTCTGTTTGTCATCTGACATTGGCATAATCATTCATTCCATACCTAAGCCGAGGGACTTTGTTGATTGAAAGTAAAGTTTATGCCGTAGGTACAGGTTTTTCTTCGTGGTCATTTGTATATATTGCGACATTATACAAAACGAGGTTATACAACTTTTCAGTTTGAACTGAAAGAGAAAATCACCAATCACTTTGATTTTCATTCAAAAGTTCTCAGGAGGATTTAGTAAATAATGAGTTACTCATTTAAATCGAATCTAATATTCATCAGTGAAATCGTCAATGATTACATAGTTCACCAAATTGTCAACTTATGACATTCTAATTCAATTTTGTACAGCCTTTCAACATCAGCAAAGTATTCTTTAATTCAAAATCAATTTGCTGTCCCAATCACTTACTGTGCGATATGACAGGTTGTCTCACCACCAGTCCAGATGACCTTCCTAGATAGTTAATAATTTTTAGGCAACACAAGCTATGCTAATGCCATTCGCATTCCCTCTAAGTGATTTATCAAATAATTCTATGCACATAACTTAGTAGTTGAGATACAAAAAAGCAAAATAAGATGGGGCGACATAAAAGTAAAGAGAGAAAGAAAAAATCGTCTAAAATAATTATCAAACAATTTTGGTACACACGCCAGAGAGTGTATATTGAAGAGAAAAAAAATATACATATTTATATACTTTACACATATGTATGTAACTATTGGAAGATTATCAATCCAAAGCACGTTTGAGGGTCGAAAAAAAAGTTCCGCCTTCTTGTCGTGCTATCACCCTTATATGAGATGTGGGAGAGATATGTTGAATGAATCGACGGTATGCAATAAACTTTAATTGAAACTAAACATTCTAAGCAGAATAATTAATTAGATTAATTAAGTTTTCATTTCACTTATGTGTGAATAGAACGTTCATGTGCGATCTTGAGTGTTGCGAAAATTGGAAGAAACGGAAGCTTTGATTATCGATTTTCGTCTATATGTTGACTAAATGGGTGAAGTTTGTTTGATTGAATTGAATGACAACACGGAACTTTCCGTTTCTTAGAACGGAATTCGGAATTTTAGATATTTGTATGTAGATTAGATCTAGTTCTGTAGAAAATGATTAAAATAAAGTCCAAAAGCACTTGAATGATGTATGCATGTGTTGAAGATAACCTTACAAAAGCTCCAAACAAAAGAGCTGACTTGCGAACTTCATCTCTCACTTCGATATAATTTAGCTATGTACGCACATAGTTAAAAAATAAATATTTGTAGCTGTTTACCTATATAAACACGGATGACTAAGGTAGGAAACATGTTACTTTCGTCACTTGCAACTATTTTATTTGTTTTTTTTTTTTTTAAATAAATTACTTCAAGTTCAAGTTCAGTTGAATCAAACTTTTCGCACCTAAACATCACTTAGCATAAATTATTTTTGTTCAATATTGTTCATCACTATTTTTTTTGGTTTTATCCAATACCATTTGTTGACTTTGGTTGAATGTAGGCTATCATAAACAATATGAATGTTAATTAACACCAAATGTTTAACAAATGTCTAATAATGTGTAGTAAAGGACCAAATCCACGTGAGAAAGTTTGTAGTTCGTCTCTCTATTATCGGTTTAGTTTTCCGAAATAATAGAAACAATAATGAACTCTATAAGTTTTGATTTTATATCTCTGAAAATGATAAATTTCTTTTCGTTTCTAATATTGTGTACTCTTGCATACTTTGACAGTACATTACTATATATGGCAAATATCTAAGAAAGGTTCGAAGAACTACTTATCTCCGCATCCTCGGAGGATCATATTATAGTCATATCTTAGAAGTCAATTCTAAGAACGAGTTTATCATCTATTCTGAAATAAACAGGAAATGAGGCTTGACCTTATAAGCAAAGGGTATGGCACAATGGTTACATGTTTGATTTTGGTTACTGTACAAATATAGGACCTATATGATCATGCACTTGTTTGGCAAGGTGCTTCCAACGCTTCGGCCGTTTCTCCATATAAATCTAGATAAAATGTAAATCTTTGCCGTGTTTTAGTGAATCTACTCTGATTTAAGGGTATCTCTATTCTGATGTTAAAGATACAATTATTCAGCAGTAAATGAACCAAGTATCAGAAAATGACACGCCAAGAAAATTATACAAGACCACTTATGATATTTACAAAGGGAGTTGTAAGAAAATCCTGTTGAAATCATCTTGCAAAATAATTACAAAATTCTACCCGCAGACTGGTGAAAGAAGGCGTACATATAGTAAACAAGATTAAAATAATGTTATTCAGAAAACAATGAATCGTAATTGGATGAGAAAAGTAATCGTACGTTGAAATCTCAAGCTTATGGAGATGAACATACCATATCATATCCATGTACCCACATCATTAAGTTATAGTTTGTTTTTAGGTTTTCTATTTCGTTACATACATATATATATTGACATTGAGAAAGAAAACGTTTTACAGCCCCATTAGCATTATCCACTATCGAACGATGGCTTATGGTTTTCCCCACAGGAAAAAAAAACACGGACTCTATGGCCAAAATCTTTTGTAGACACTTTACCGACGTAGATTAACTATTTGTCGACTATCAGAAGGATTTCAGCAGTTAAAATCGTGATTTCCTCTGTGGTGGTCAAAGGCTAATCCAAACAGTCATTGCGCAGGATAGTTAAGCCGGAAATCAGTTGAAACTGAAACGCGTTACGGAAATACAAACAAGATTTTCAAAATGTTGATTAAAATGCATCAAACCATCCTTCAGGAGATTTGTCACATCCACTATTTCTTACAAATTTCAGATTTGAAAATCTCTCAAACGACGAATTGTCAAAGAGAATCTTTCGTAGCATGTCGAATGAAATTAAATCTTGAAATCTGTCTAAGGATAAACCTTGGGAAAGGTATAAAGTGCGCTGAAATATCCTATATCTTTTCAGATAGCCAGGCAGCATTTAAAGCACTGCCGTCTTACTCAGTGAAATATAAGTCCATCCAAGTGGTACCTTACAATCTCTTCCCAGGCACAATAAGGTCCAAATTGGTCATGTAGTTGGTCACCGAGAAATTAAAAGAAACGAGCCTGCTGAAATGGTTGAATTAACGTTACATGAAGTTAACAATGAAAACACCAATTTCATATTACCCAGTGGTGAAATCTAAACACTTATTCAAACTCAAATCCTTAACGTGAACAAAAATAGCATTGGTAAACTTTTTAGCCATACCATTCTAATACACTAAATCTGTCTTCAGAGATAGAGTTCTGTTTCTGATAGGATAGGAAACCATCAAGAGATTTTTTGTGAATGTTCAACTGGTGAGGAAGTTGTATAGAAAATTATTTCATTTCGAAGTGTAATATATGTAATATGATCCACGAAAGCATATTCAAAATAAAATTAATTTTGTCATATTTTAATTGAAAAAAGTCAGTTTGTTCAAAAAAATCAAAATTGTCTCATTTTTAGATCATAACACTGCATTGCCTTCTTTAAGGACCTAAACTCTGTCCAAACAGATTGATACATTTGATTAAAATATTTGTATATTTGGGAACTAGAAATATCTACAAATGTCTAAATCTGAAATAGCAAACCATAAGCTAGACCGGATACGGCCCAAAAATCATTGCTAAATGTAACAAAACAAATTTTCAAACTTGAATTCTAATTTTAAAAAATTGTGTTTTCTAGCAGTCATATGATTTCCATTTTGATGAAACAGGAATCAAATAAAAATAGGACTTGGAACATAAAATTAAATATTTAAATTCTATAGCTTAAACAAAATTTTACGATCGATTGTCTTGAACAGGTTCTTTTCATAATGCAAGAACATTTTTTTATAAACAATACTTCGCAATAAGTTTGAACTAGATATAGCCCACCAGACCCATGAGATTTCGCATACAATACCAACTCATGTAAATATTAATTTTACATTGTTACTAAATGAATAACGTCTAAAATCAACTAGTCCACAAGACATTGCATAAGCCAACAAAAAAACAAAAACTAAAACAAATGTGAGTACAACCCACTTTTTTCAAATTCATATATCACTCTCTGAAACATCACCACGCGAGTAGTAATATTTGTTTATTTATCTTTATCTCTATTTCTTCTCTTCAACGCAAAAAAAAAAAAGGGAAAAAAAAATCCGAAAACGTTTGTAAATAAAATTCGGCCTTTTTTTTCGACCAGATAGTTAGCAAATTTCTGCATCATTTCACAACACCCCGTGCCCATGCTTTACATCGGCAACTCGTCTAACATCTCGTTTCATGAAATTCATAAATCTTTTATAAAGGCCCGCTCTGGAGGTTATCTTTCGTCGTTTTGTCCCACTAATTGGTGGTGCAGATGGAAAAAACAAAAAAAAAAACGCCCGCAAATTCACTTTCATTTTCTTTTCAACAAAAACCCCAAACAAGAGGCAATTCATTTCATTCACCTGTGCCACAATTATTTTCATTCATACTTCGCATGCGTGTACCACTTATCGTTGAAAAGTATAAACATTTGATAGATACTTTTTCTTTTAACCAAATTTAAGTGAATTTTGTCTTGTATCCTTACCTATGCTTTAGAAAATTATTGTATGTATCCTTTTTGAAGAGCTGAACACGAGGTGATATCGAACGAAGGAAACACAGTTACACAGTTCTCGAACGAAAAAATTAGAAAATTCACAAACACAACCTACCGATTGGTAGTACTCGAACAGAATAAACGAAAATTAGAATTCAAATCCACGATGCACTTTTCAATCACAATCAGGATTCTATTTGCACCTTCCACTACTTGAAACGATCAGGTTGTGTGAACCTCACGGATCGAATAACTTGCACCGACTAACATTCACCTGGACGGAGAGTACCGTCTTCTATTCGATTTGAAAATCCATCAACACCTTGCACTGTGTAGGTATTCCGACGTGTCTGGGACTACCTGGGTGAGCTTTTCACTGTTGGGGTACCTATCGCGCGAACAGCTTTTGCAGAAAATTGTCGTCGCGATCTAAGTTGGTTTATGCTGAGGAGATACAAGATCTTTGTTGTTGGCTACAGGTTTGAGCGTGGCTTAGGTAATGCTTTCGTCTTGTGTATGTCGTTGTTGTCGGCGGCACACGTTTTGGTATTACATGCAGCGTGTATGGTCTTGGCATTCGCTGTCGCTGACCGTCATTAGCAAGTATGTAATGGAGTCATGGAGAGATGGCTTGTACACGTTCGGTGTCTTTTTCTTCCGGTTTTTCAAGGTCAATTAATTGTTATTTTTTTCTTTGCGACTTTTTGCTCTGTTCGATGTTTGAAGTCGGAGTTGTATCTTTTCTTGTTTTTTTTTCTGTTGAGTTTCAGCGGTGATTTGAATTTGACTATTCCAATACCATTCGAGTTTAAATTGATTTGCTATTATAATCGAATGTTTTTGATTGGGCAAAAAGTTGTTTTTTTTTTTTATTCTTTTTGGTGATTTATGCAGAAATATTCATTTGATTGCAGTAAATACTTGATTTCCTGACTGGAGGGGAATAAATGTCCATAATTCGTTTGGGTTTACAAAATAAAAACTTCGGCAGAGGTACATATATTTCAGGTGTGATGATGTGAAATACATAGTTAAAGAAAAATGGGACAAGAATAGTTGACATTGAAAAAAAAACAACAAATAATAATCTCGCTGTGGTAGGTTAAAATGTTCGTCAACAGTTTGGTGCATTCGCCTTTGCACTTGACCACATGCGTACGTGTTGACACACTGCCCCCGCTTCTCGATATTCGAGCTAGTCACGATTAGGAAAGATAAAATTGTGAAAAGGAAGAAGATTGTTTGACTTATCATGATGTCTGTTCAAATGATTAGTTAAATATATTATGCTAAAAGGCAACATGGACTAAATAAATAAAATAATGCCGGTCATGAGAAAGTGTTTCCTGTAGATGCCTTCCAACAGCAGTTGAATATTTGAAGTTAAAGTCAAAAAACGGTGGAAGAAATAGTCTTTGAGATTTCTACGGGAACATAATTAAGCATTCGAAATTGAAGAGTCATTTTAAAAGCAAATGCATCAAAAGTTCAGAAAACAGCAACAAAGTGGAAGAGTTTTAGAAGTGGTACTATTGGCTCAACAAGAGCTTGTATTTGGCAACGAAAAACCACGTATTCCCCCAATAGAGAAAATATTTAAAAGCCGCTAGAATGATAAATGGGAACGTAGTACTCTTTAAAAGTGGAAGTGATTCAAACTGCTTTTTTGAAATTCTCCAAGAAAACGTCTCAAAAAAGTGTTAAAGCAAAAAGTGAGGATCCTCCTTTAGGTACTTTACATACCTTACTAAACTTTATTTGGACGAAGTTACGGCATTATAAGTTATATCCAAATTGCTTCACCAAATACTCTTGAGTTCGCATTCTGCTGTGGAATGTCTCTTGATGCCTTGAGCCTGGGTGGTTTTAGAGTATTTATTTTTACAGCTCATAGAGTTCACTGCAAAGCACAACATCTTGACTTCGAGCCTCAATGACCGTAAAACCATATAATTGTGTTTAGGCGATGTCCCACAATTCTGTTTTTTAACAGACATTATATATAACAACTCCAATTACTTACTTACTTAGGTGGCGCTACATTTCATGGTGAACCTGGGCCTCAACCAACTAGCCTTTGCAAGTCGGCTGGGGTCCCTTTCTATTTGCACATGCCATCTAACGTGATGTCTTCTTCTACTGCGTTGTCCGTTCGAGTTGGATTCAAGACTCTATGGGCCGGTGGGTGTCCATTCGCTCTACATAGCCATTTCAAACGACTGATGCGCAGTTTTTCGACTAGGTTGATGTCACTGTACAGCTCGTATAGTTCGTTGTTGAATTTTTTTTTTCTCTAAGGCCTGTCAAGGCAAATGACACCGAATATTTTACGAAGAATTTTTCTCTCGAAATGACCGAGGATATCCTTATCCGCTTTCGTTAAAGTCCATGCTTTGGCGCTAGTCTTTGCTCTGAAAATTTATTAAGGCTTAGTATAGTGAATTAATTCTGTAAATATCGCCTCTATAAATGCTGTCATATGCGTCCTTAAAATCGATGAAAAGATGGTGGGTTTCGATTTGAACTTCTTGAGTTTTCTCCAAGATCTGCCGAAGTGTGAAAATTTGATCGATTGTGGACTTTCCTTGTCTGAAACCACACATTCATGGCAGTCTTTGTGCATTTGCACATTGGTTTGGGTCGAGATGTTAAGACGTTCTAGAGATGTTTGTCTATACCTTCCCTATCTTACTTGTCCTATTCGCTTCAACCCCTTACCTCGCCAACTCTCACTTCCGAATTAAACCATCCTTCCCTGTATCGTTATATGGTCTGCAGAAGACGTTGTTCCATATTCTCAGCACCGATTATAACTCTACTACGAGGTTTCCTTCTTCATCTTCTTTTCTTTTGGAGAAGCCGATATTCTTCTCATCTCTTCTGCTCATAGACCTACCGTGCAGACCTCGTCCTGTTTTTCAGCGCCGGTTTGTATGTGCTTCAGTTTCTTGGTGGTGGACGGATGAAACTCACATCAGCACATCAGTTGCGGCACTGCTGATAGCATGTTGGCAGCATTGCCACTGGTCTTCGGTACTGGATGCTGGTGGTATAGGAGTCGTTAAGAGATTTCGGAATATACGTTCGGCAAAGATTCTGGCGGTATCTTGCGATGTTGTTCGGAAGGTTCGGACATCCAGAATACTAGAGGCATGCTTTACTTCGATCGCACTATGATTAATTTCGTTGACTGTTTGATGATCAGGAGACCGCCATGTTCGGGTATGGATATTGAGATGAGGAAATCGTGTGCACCATTTCACACTTTAAGCTGTACCATAAACGTGATCTTCCCTCCCGTTTAAATTAATACAACGTACTTGTTTCCCATGGCAAGATTTCTGGCAGATCTTTATTTGTTGAATGAATACCTATGTTGAATATGTGCAATATTTACACATTTTAATCAGTATATGTAATTAGTTTGTCATCAGTAAAACTGCACATATTCCTGTGATACTCCAGTTTTATAGGATAAGTATATTCAAAACTACGCAATCAAATATGACTGCCATTGATTTGTCTATATAGGAATGTGCATATGTGGACTTGAAATGATCTATCGGCAATACTACTCAATGTTACAAACTATGTTTAAAAAATAATATGCATAAGTATGAGTACATATCCTAACGAAATCAATTACTTGATATACACATGCATGTAGGTATTATATTTCTATACTTATACAAATAAATATTAGTAATTATGTAAATATCGAATACCAAGTACATATTATTAGACGTCTAAGTAATTACTGTGAAATTAAACTAGTTTCTTTTCTTTTGTCACATTTAAGTTTAAGTAATTAAAAGAGCGTTAATAGTCCATTTGACAGGTCTTTTCCAACACTTATCACCAATAATTCTGGTCATACTGGAAGTTTTATCTTCCTAATTACATTCTCTAAGAAAACTAATTTATTTTTAAATGTTTATAAATATTCATTTGTAATTTAGGTATGAGAATTTTTACGCACTTTATTTATCGACTGATAAAGAGCCATATAATTGTAGTCTTCCTGTATGTTTTTTTATGCACCTATTCGCGAAAATATTGAATCAAAGTCAGACTAATCTAATTGATATAACCTTAAAATAAAACCAAAACAAAACTATGGAACAGCCAGATTGATCATAAGAAAAATTTCGCGCACACCATTCATCAAAAGCCATGTTTTGAAGCCATTTTTTGAAACTTATTAGCATGTATTAGCTCATATATTAATTTCACTAGAGTTTCCAGATAATTCGTAAAACATTGTGAAATACATCGGAATAGCTTATTAGTGTCGGGAAAGTTTCTCTCTGTGGTCAGTCAACTCAAGGAGAGGGATCTGGAAGTTCATTCATAAATCACAAGAAGTAGTCTCGGGGTGAACCCAAGTAAAACCAAATTAAAGTATCAGTCACTCTTACTATGTTCAAGCGCAAAGCATCTAGCCACTATCCTCGAGTCGAAACTTAGTTGCAAACAAAATATTGAACAACGGATTAAAAAAGCAAGCATAAACCTCCTGCCCAGTGCATCAAAGACACAATTACTTGCAGCGCAGTTCGGCTCAGAGAATCTCGATACTACTACTGCGGTCCTAGAAACGATACCAGGTAAACTGGTTGCGTCTTCGATATAATTCTTCTAAGCTAGATTAGAGATACGTGGGTAGTCAAGTGGAAAAGATCCACAACACCACACTCAGGTCAGTACAGATAATTCTTCTAGCTCGTGGAAGAAGTGTCGCCCTAGAAATTTAAATTTAAGGTAAATAAGACCTGGACAGTGACAAAGAAAGTGGCTCCTATCCTCATTGATTTCCTTACCTCTACATCCGTTAGTTTTAGTTTTTTCATGTGATACCGCAGAGTTCTATGCCCTATGAAGACTCCTGTCGGAGTATCAAAGAGAGGGATCCTTTTACATAATCCATAAGTCCATATGCTTCTTGTGATCACACAAGTGTCTACGGAAGAAGGACCATCTAATATTTGCCTTTCTTAAGGCAATTTGTCGGACTTCTCATTACCTGAAATATTTTCACGTCAAGGGACTCAGCAAAACGCAACTGTTGTGTTCGAAGAACTTTAAGCTCTTCACGGCACCACTGCACAGCTTGGATTTTATTTCGATAGAAGATTTGGTTTTACTCCTGCCTGGCTGTCGATGAAAAAGGTAGGTATCCATAACAATATGACGAGTAATCTCTAACTCACTTCCTTTGCAGACGTCCGGCCCTAGCGAGGATCAGACAACGTGTACTCGGTAAACCCTTCTTTGGACCTACAAGAGCTATCTGATAAAAGGATTGGAGCTCATCACTTTTCTGAACTCCACTTGGTGGATATAATAACCCCTATTATACTAGTTTTACTCGCGCTAATTTGGTTTTCTCCTTCTGCGGGAACCACCACTCTTACCTACCTCGTTACCTAACCTAGCTAAATAAAATCACCTCTCCACTAGCGACTAGAGTATGAATGAATGAATTGTTAGTCATTCGTGTTTTATACCAGAAACTTATTTTTATCAAACTTATTTCTTGTCACCATCCAATTGACGTATTATAGTTCAATCACTGCAGAATTGATGTTTAAATTACCTAAGCACGCGGTAAAGTATTAAAATTTGGATCAATTCAAAGACAATGTGACTTGAATAGATAAACAAACACTCTCGTGGTACACAGATTTTATGAGTTTGGACACGTTCTAAATTAACGTACAATTTTTTTTTTTCTTTATTTCAACGAATCTCATGAAAAGGCGAATGAAACGATAAAATATTATGTTCTCTAATTTACAAAAAAAAAAGTTCAGAAAGTGAAATTATGACGTTGGCAAACACAAAGGAATCAGCGGTTCTTCCTTCAGAAGTCATGGTATGAACTCAGACGACCCTAGAGCACGAACGTACATACATGCATGTATGAACTTATATATAGAAGTATTGTACTGATGTCACACATTTACAAGTGCTTCAATTAATCTAGTATTTATTCAATATTAAACTAGTAAAGGTCCATTGATTCTGGGTTACAGTAATAAATTACTAAAATCTCAGTATAGTATATTTATGTTGATGTGTTGATAATTATAGCGCATTGAATGTGACATAACACCAATGTAAATAACTTCATATCAACACATTCTGCAGATGAGATATGAATTTACTTAATTGATGTATGTAGCGTCTTACCTTTACCATCAGCCTCTATTCACCTAAAATACGTCCTCATGTCTATACAATCTTCAAATGTTTATTCGTTCTAGTAAGTACCGATACTTTTTGCCAACGAATCCTATGACCTCCTCGATAAAGTCCACGGATCCTGTCTGGAGTATGATGTAAAAAATGTAATCAGAGTCGTCAATGCCTAAATTGGCAAGGAAAACATCTGCACTATTCGACAAAAGACAACGGATTCTGCCTTGCCGCTACTAATAATACAGTGATTAGCAGCATTAGCTCTCCAAAGCATCGAAACGACATAGCAACATGCCCAACCTCAGATGGTCAAATGATATCAAATTGGTTACGTCCTAATATATGTATATGTTATGTATGTGAAGCACGCATCAACTTATCTGAATGTACACACATTCAAAGCAGTTAACGTCGAGGAAGGGTAAAGAGAGGTCAATAAACTTAGTGAGTAAAAACTGTAGGCAGTTGACTAACGATAGATCTGGCTGGAGAGACTTATTGGTTCAGGTCATGGTTCATCACTATACAAGTCTTATACGAAACTATTGTGGCAAACACATTTCAATATTTTTCAACGAATTGTTGCTTTATTGAAAAGAATAAACTCTCCGTTCAAATTACTGCCTCGGCTGGCTTAGCAGTAGGCCATCCTTTCAACCCAATTTTGTAATACATTTTCGATGGTTTCGGTCCCTTTTTCACAAATAGCTTGACCAATATTGTTTTTGAGTCCCTGAATCGTCTCTGGATTGTTCGCATAGCATCGATATTTAATGGAACCGCACAAAATATAATCCAACGGCGTCAAATCGCAGCTCCATACCTGCCAAGCAGCATCACCAAAATGACTGATTACACGATTTTCGAACTTAGTATGCAATAAATCGATTATTGGACGGCTTGTGCGGCACTTAGGCCCTCTTGCTGGGACCATAGCTCGTCCAATACAAATCCTCAATTTCTGCCCGTAAAAAATCGGTTATCATCGGTAACACTCGCCACTGACTGTAACATTTCTTCCATTATCGTCTTGGAAGAAAAATGGGCCAATAATACCGCCACTCCAAAAACCTGCAAAAAGCTGTAATATTCTCCGTTGAGCCCACAGGACGAATACGGGAATATGTTCGGTTATCAATCAGCAAACCAGTCTCACAAACTTTCATCAAAGACTTGCGTACACTCGTTGCAGTTGGCGCGTTATTTCGACCGACATTTCTTTTCAAAATTCGCACTGCTTCGACAACACAGCATCCACTTTGAAAGTAACTTTAAAATATTTGCCAACGTTGTTTAACTCATATAATACTGAGTTTCTGTCAATTTTTTGAGCGCATAAGATCTGTCAGTGTAAAAATAACATTTGATTCAAAAAGAAATCAACAGATGGACTACCCTTTATTTATATTTTTAGTGATATACGGCCATACCATTCAAGCTTTAAATTTCTATTAAAAAATAAAATTGATTCTTGTAATAGCTAACTTTACATAATGGAATTTCTAAAGATAGGTATCTATCGCTTTGAATCGGGAAAATCGGGAAAATTCTTTAAAATTTGCTTTCAACAACATCCGCAATAGGTATTCCTGATCCTCCTAAAACAACAGCATATAGGACTACTTATAAGAAACTTATGACGCTCCAGACTATTGCAGAGTTCATTCGGATGGTATGTTTCTATTATAAATTTTGCACATCTGCACTATAACAGTCAAAACACAACTGGCATAATTATCGTAAGACTGTTATAATTTTGAGTTTCCACGACACCAAGATCATTGAATTCGCATTTGTTTTGTATGTTGATCTAATTATAACATATATAATATAACCCTTTCAATGCCTTGATCCGTCTGGCACTTTATACCGATTAATTACCAAGTTCTTTAATGGTTAGCCTTCAAGAATAAATGTACTCTTGCCTTCCTACGAAAATCGATCATCGCTTGGGACACGTAGATAACATATGTATGTAGGTAGTTCCCTTTAATGAATGGCTTCTTGGCCCCAACACAAATTCGATGTTCATCTCTGGCGAAAAATTAATATAACAGCACTGCACCAAAAAAAAAGCTCCAAAATTAAAAAGGGGAATACGGAAGATGATTTATCACCCTACTTGTTTTGTATTCGCAAACCAACCGACGATTTATACAAGACCCAAACAAATTATTCCCATCTGAGTCATCCAATCATCTCATGATTGTGGGTGTGGCTGCCGTAGGTCTATTAAACAGATTTATCTCTGCATTGCCAAACCCAATTATGTGCGATTTACCCGCTTTTCAAGGTTCTCTGAGTTGCTTTAACAATCTTACAATCAGGCTTAGTATATAACCTAAAAGCCAGCAAAAACTGTAACCATACCTGTTGTATAAATAAATCATAATCAAAAGCCTCCGGCTTTTTTGTGGTCAAACAAATTATGCACATTTCCGATTGTGTAGGATACCACGACTGTAGTTATAAAAAAGACCACAAGACATTGAACTACACCTTCAAAATTGGCACGGTGCCCCTGAATTCGCCGAATACTCAAATTCCTTCCGCTATTTATGCGATAGTGATGCGGTAACCATCGACCACCGATGTTTAACTAGTTTCCTATATGATGCTACTCCAGCAGATCGTTTCTGAGGTCGTGCATAATAATTAATCATTCGGATGTATACCATAACAAAGGAGAACGTGCAACCAATTTGGGGGAATCAAAACATCAACACGTGATGGCATGGGTTACCATGCCTTGCTTAAGTGTGAATCCAGTAACAGTAACCAATTTTGGGACTCTATCGAATTCGATGATATCAATTAGATTGATTGACTATGACTGTGGATCAGTATGGATTTATTGTTGAGCAGAAAGTGAAAGTATTGTGGCGGCTAACTACCTAACGATCTTAGGGATTTTGCGTCTTGCCAAAGTTGTTTTACATAACATACTTGTGTGTATTTTTCCTGGTTTAGAGATTGTTGACCCTATTATTAATAGATTCGATTTCATTATGACCAGTAGAAGGTCAACATATTGCCAATCTGCCGGAAGTATTCGTCTCAATTACTGCAAAGCTATCAGAATGAATGGGATCAATATTCCAAGAATTTCATTCAGAGTACCTTCATCATTGAACTCGTGATTTGATATTTCTGATTCACCACAAGTAGATGATTCTATTACAGCTAAGTCACATGAGAAGAATAGATATAGATACATATGTATGTATGTGCACATGTGTAATTTTTGAGAAACATGAATCATAATATATGTATAACTTAACTGACCGTGGGTAAAACCTACCACCATGGCAGAACTTATTGATTTACTATTAAATTTTATTGCGGTGCGTGTTAGATACTTTTAACTGTCAGGTATGTATGATATGATATGATTATGTATCCCTTTAATTAGTTGCCCTTATAATGTCAAGATACGCAAGATACTTTCATTATGATGTAAGTATGACATGAAGAAAGACGATAAGATAGATTTTGAGGCATATTTGTTTAAAACTCAGGTGTAGCTAGGTTTCAGTTGTGTCCCCACTACGCGAGAAGAGTAGTGAAGAAAGGTGATCCCGATTTTCCTGATTACTTATCTGGGGTTTTGATAAAAATATGGGGTATAAGTGTAAATAATTTTGAAATCGGTCCATTGACACGCCTCCTTTTCATACCTTCACTATTTAATGTACTTGAAATTGAAAAAAAAATTTAAAACCAAATATTTACGTATTCAAATTATGCATACTTAACCCATACATTGTCTACAGTCACGCCTACTTTTTAAAGATGTTTTCATAAATAAGACGATTTTACGATTCAATTAAACTATGCAGTATGGCACGCTCACCGTAGTAGGGTTGCTACAAAGGAAGATCGTTAAATTCTGATCTTTATATGGTGTTATCCTTGATAGAGTCTAAAACCTTAAATTCTGGTGGGGTAGGTAAAACAACACAGTCGAGTTTTAGGCTTTAAAACCATTTTCAAGGAATGACACTTGTATCGCCCAAACCAAAAGACTCCCAATTATCGACATGTGTGTTAATGACAATCTGCGTGGCAAATGTCTAGAATTCTTAGAAGATGCAAAAAATTTTCTAGCCCTTCCGATCTGGCTCCCAAAAGCCAAAAGTTTGAGTATAACGCCGTGCAATATATATTACTTTGCACCTGCAGGATAGAATTCCAAAGAGGGCGTTCAAATTTATAAAGGCAGAAGACTAGAAGATACAGTCGACTCACTTAAATTTCGTAGACATAACCCTTGCTCTTATTACAGTAGTCATCGTGCTTCGAAAACCTATCTTCGGATGTAGTGAATTTTTCATTCTCATCCACAAACATCTAAAACCAACGTGCATCGGAATCTCCTATTTTCTCCCCCTAAACAGCCAGATCATCCTCAATGATCTTTTTAATGATAATAAGTGATGTGCTCCAGGCAATCCTGAAGAGAGAAACCCGCGGTTTTATGTCATTTCATTCAAATGGCAACACAATTAAAACACCTACATAGACTATGCTGATGATGTCTGCTTGCATTCGCATAGAATTAGGGACCTACACTAAATAGCCCATAGTTTCGAAGCTGAAACAAACAGGTTTTTTGGCCAAACCTAAAATTCTTAGTTACTCGAACACCAAATTCTCAATTAAACATCACTAATTCAATAAACAACACACTATGACTTTTTATTTTTATGTCTAGACTTTCAAAATAAACGAGCATGGTGATTTTCCCTAAAGCTATTTATAATTTATTTTATACGTAAGTAGGAGTATCATTTTCTTACTTACAACTAATCGTTGTACGTATTTCCATTCCTTAGCTAATGACTAAGCCCTTAGGTTGTCTTATTTATTTCTTGAAAAATTTACGCCGAGCTCTGCCACAGAACTGGATTAACAACATAATGTATCTTAAACTCATTAAATTCAAATTCTGATAACGCGATAAATGCGCATACACATATTGAATGAAATTTAATGTCTTTTGTCGTTAAAATCAAACTTGCATCATACGTCGCGATTTTTCTAAGGAATTCTTTACGTCACTAGTTTACCTCGAGCTTAGGTCAACAATGTAGTCGGTGCTACGCAAGACTCATTACATACCTACAAAATGTTTGTCAGAGTACCTACCTGTACATTTGAAAAAAAAAAAAAACTAAACAATACTAAACATCAGATCTTAAAAAACAAGACTTTCTGTTTTACTCACGCTGCATAGGAGTTGATACGCATTGTAATAAGACATCCTTCTGAAGATCCTGGTGCGACTTTGACCACAAATATGGTTTAAAAATCTTAAAATTTTGTTAGTCAGCCAAAAAGTGAAGTGAAAAATGTCTCCTCCTTTATACACCTGCTTTCAATCAGGTGTCGATCTAGTGTGCATCGTGGTTTAATGCCTAGTTGAATTCAGCCTTGATTTCTCGATCAGCAAAGATATTTTATCACGGTCCCACCTCTCGCGAGCGTATAATAAGTATTTAAGTGAGAATACATCCGTCGGATTTGGTATACTTGTCAACCATCGGGCCTCTTCCATTCGTCCAAAGAATAATTGTAAGAAGCTAGGTCACCGACAATTAACAATGCCGCAATAATCAATGCGGTCAGATACCAATCTTCAAAAAGCAGGAGTTCATGTTATTGTAAGGCATTCAATACGATTTCCTATAACCTTCAGGATATCATCCATCCTTGGTCGCGTGGTACCAAATGGAAAAATATTTTCGGCGTCTAGCTCGCCTGGAAGAGACTGCCTCAACACGAAACAGTAAACGCGGCCGGCTCCGGAGCAGCCGTTTGGTCACGAATATGGCTGCAGTGGATGCAGATGCCTAAGAGAACCCTCAAATATTTTTTAGATTTAGATAAATAGAGGGTCTTTGCAGCTAATTCTGGTGAGGAATTTGAAGATGTTCATCTATTGCCTGCAGACCTCTAATCACTTGCAAATTATAGCCAGTACCTCCTAAAACTAGACCGAGTGAGGAGTAGTGTTTGTTAATCTCACATAAGGACTAGCCTACCCTGCTACGAAAATTCACCTATCGAGGTTTTCAGAAATTACGATTTTGCAATTTTCATCTACATATGCCTACACCCCATACGTTCCACCAACGGTTCACACCCCATAAAGCTATTTTAAAAATTAAGCAAGCTTTCAGTGTAGATTTGAAGAAAATTTTGCAAAATTGGGTCTGGGGAGAAATAAGATTATGTACCTAAGTACTAGCAATCAAACGCTGCAGCAAAAACCTTCCCTTAAGGCTTCTATACGAATTTACTTACTTACTTAACGGACTCCCGACCCATGATTAGTCTCGGGCACGCTGCGTCCAGTTGTCTACATCAAGTGCTTTGGCATCCGCGATAGCTTGATCCTTAATACCGAGGTTCGGTCTTCCTTGTCGTCTCGAACCTGGGAGCTGTGATTCGAAGATCATTTTTGCTGGAGCATTATTGTCCATTCGCTCGATGTTGTCGAGCCAGTGTAGTCGACTTGTTTTGGCTTTTTGGACTACACCCACATCTTGGTACAGCTTATAGAGTTTGCGATTGCGTCTTCTCCTCCATTCGCCCTCTTCACATACGGGACCGAATATTCGAAGAAGGATTTTTTTCTCGAAAGTGTTCAATATCGCCTCTGCTTTCCATATAGCAGAACTGGTAGGTTCAATGTTTTGTAGAGCATGCATTTCGTCTCTGAGTTAGAATTTTTGAATCCAGCTATCACTTTCGAATTCATCGGAAAATTGAACACTCTCAATGTTTGCTTAGCTTGTAGACTACATTGCAACTAATATCTTCACAAGAATTGCAATTTCTTAGTCAGAAGAACTCAAAACAAAAGTATTGGACGAACTCTAGATTATCATGGATTTCGTCCTTACTGTTATCAAAAAGTACACCAGGGCCTTTATACATTCACCGGCAATAGTGTGAAATTCATATTTATAAACATTGACACAAGTAGGTCACGATCTTAGCACACAACGTGTAACTTTTAGTTGCAACGCCCGAAAGCTATTTATTAGTTGAAATCTATACTAATAAATATCTTAACAGACAACGACATGATTCAAACTATTATGCCCCTCTGAAGATGTGACTTAATTTCCCTTAAAGCTGTCCGTCCAGTCTAGTATATTCTTTGTTCTCCACTTTCAATTCATGACAGATATTAATATCTTTTTATTTATGTACACCTTCAGCATCTTTGATCAACTGTGGAAAGACTCATTCATTTATAGATTTACCATACCAATTAAGCTTCGGCTCAATATGTTTGATGTCTTTCAAGGTGCCGTAGATGCAACATCGGTAAAACAAAAACTTGCGACAATATCAGACGAGCCCTTTGCCAGAAATCATTCATTACATGACTCAAGTCTAAAATACGAAATCACAGTTTATGATGGGTTAATGACTTGACCTTGAGATCCATTGTGGTTTTTTTTTTTGTTAACATGGCTACGTTACATGCAAATTTTGTCACTGCTTACTGGCGCTCAGTTGATGGTAATTTACCATGCTGAGCAGTTTGTCTCGTACTATGGTCAACACTTGGAGTGCTAATGGCAGATGACTCTCCACTTTAGTGTTCTTCTAAGTTTTTTTTTTTTTTTGCGAACGCGCGCCGTCTACATATCAGCTGAACATTCGAATTTCAAAGTCCAATTTAGAGGGCAAAGTCATTGCCAGCAGCAAGTCAATCAAGGAGAGCATCCGGGCTGTTTATATTAGCATAAGTCATTAGCAATAGCGGATTATTCATACGCACATTAATGCTATTTGTTAACCTAATTTATCAAAGAGTTGCAGATTTTTTTTTTGTTGCTCTCTCTAGTTAAAGAACTTCTCCCGGGTTTCAGTATATCTAGCTAAATTGAATTCTGTTTCTATCCCATCTTAGCCACACGTTGAGTCTCATTCATATGCATAGTCAAGTTCACCCTGAACTTTAGTGGCCATGGCTATCATCAAACCCAAACCATCGGATAATAAGTAATTAACTCTAGGAATATCGAATGTGAAACGCGATGAATGTGACAGTTTCATCTATACAACCGCAAAGTATCTATAGATTTTGTGTAGAAAATAAATTTTAAACTAAAATCCAACAACAACCACAAACACTATAACAAAAACGTTTTTAATTATGCAACACTTGTCCAGAAGATCCGAACTATCAAAATAAGCAATTCAAATCCACTTTTTGTTAGGTTATAAACTATTTATGATTTTTTTCTCTAAGATTTTTTTTTCGGACTGTAAAAGCTGTCTAACAACTTTAGTTGGTCTTCAGAGCATAGCCATACATCAGTGTCTTTTGAATATATTTTTGGTTTGACTAAAATAAATAATATTTATACTAAATGAAAAAAGAAAGACTTTTGTCTTTTTTTTTTCTAAAAAAAAGTTCACCAGGATGCTCATAATTAGCTGTGACCTTTAATATGTAGAAATTATGTAGTTATCCAATTCGAATGGGTATATGTAGTCTTCGTAATGCATTTCTTCTTGAAGGTCAATACACTAGAATCTGGGAATATACCGACTTAATTTATTTACACAATATTTGTGAAATTCACAAGTATCTCGAGTAAATTAAATATTTTAGTAGACAATTGAACTTTGTACCAAAGTTCTATTATGAGTGTAGTCTCTTTTTGACGTAGTGACAATGGACAGTGATTGAGTAAATTTTTGGATAGATTCTTCAATGATTTGATTAGAAATTAGGAGTGAGTAATACATGTCGATTGCTGAAAACTTATGAAATAATAGAGACATTCTTTTGTAAAATCACCCGTGGGGCTTACACTTCAAGATTTGGAAGAATGCTGCACGATGTTTTTTTTGTCTTCAGAAATAGGTACATATCTCCCAGCTGGTACATACTATACAAATTATTGTTAGGAACCAAATTACCGCGTAATTTTGTTATAAATTTCTTACTCAATTATACTTTGGAAGCAACAAAATAAAAGAATGTATCATGATATTCTAAGACACCTCTTCAAAGCTTAAGTATGCATGGGTTTCCAGATCACCATCGATCACAACATTGATTAGCTAAATGCAGATAAAGTTGTTTAGCATCAAATTTAATGAAGCATTCCTTAAAACTAGTCTACCGTGTGCTTATATTAAAATCAATTGATTTTGGATGAGGTTTAGATCACGAGATAGGAAAAAGCATTAACTTGTAGTAGACCGTCATACTTACTTCATACTTCATACTTATTTAGGTGGTGATACATTCCGTTGTGGTTCGGAGCCTCAACCAATAAACCCCTCCAACCAGTTCGATACTCAGCTAAGGTAGCTGCCTTCAGTTTCGTATAGCAAATTGGTTGGGAATCCATTCCACTCAAGCATCCGTCATAACTCCACAGTGGATTCCAAGACTTTTTAGGCCGGAGTCTTGCTATTCATCCGCTCTATATAACCCAGCCATCTTAGTTATTCTAACTAGCTCCACTAACTAGGTCGATGATATCACAATGGGTGTGATTGACCTGAGTGTGGCGTTGTGGATTCCTCCACTCGCCTACCCACGTACCGTACTAGGTCGATGTTTCTATATAGCTTGTGTATCTTACCTTCTTCTCCATTCATCGCCTATACAGATGGGATGAAAAATTACTCCAAAATCAACCAAGAGCAATTCATTCCTTTAACTCGTAGAGCAGGACTGGGATAATCAGGGTCTTATATAAGTTAATTGGTTTCTTAACGCTGGCGTTATTGTCTATATGCAGAGTGAATCTTACATAAACAGAGTTCTTTACTACCTGAAAGTTATTTCTGCCAAAGGTATCATTCTGTCCGGGATGTTGATGTTGTATGTCGTCCTTTTTTGTTGGCAGCATATGTACATTTTAAAGACTTCGCAATATCTTGTTCTGAGTATGTCAATATCATCGGCATATGAGACATGGACTTTTTATAATGTAGTGCCTCTGATATTCGAAGACTTTACGGGCTGGAGCATTTGTGTCCATCCGCTCTATATGTCCTAGCCATCCCAAATGACTAATGCCCAGTTTTTTAACTAGGTCGATGTCGCTGTATAGCTCGTATAGTTCCTCGTTGAATTTCCTCCTCCAAAGCCCGTCAACGCAAACGGGACCAACATTTTTACAAAGAATCTTTCTCTCGAAGTGACTGAGGATATCTTCATCCGCTGTAGATAGAGTCTAAGCTACAGCGTCATAAAGCAGGACTGGAATGATCAAGGTCTTATACAAAATCTGCTAGATGGTCGGGATAGGGCCTTACAACTCAATTGCTTTCTCAGCCCAAACAGCGATTGGTAAGAGTTATTCTTCGTTTAATTTCTGCTGAGATTTTATTATGAAAATTTAATCGCTTAGGTACTACCTCAACGTTATAGTTGTCGATTGTTATATTCTGTCCAATTAGTCGATATTGTGTGTCCCTTCTTATTGACAGCATATACTCTCTCTACTTTGCCCTCGTTGTATTACTTTGCCCTCGTTTACCGCTAAACCCATTTTGACAGCTTCCGTTTTAATACGAGCCAACGCACCGGTAACAGCCCGTTGAGTTCTATCAATTATGTCAATATCGTCGGCGCACGCTAATAGTTGCACAGACCTTTGAAAGATTGTGCCTCCGGTGTTGGCTTATGAGTTTCGCACAATTCTTTCAAGTATAATGTTAAAGAAGTCACATGCCAGAGCGTCACTTTGTCTAAATCCTTTTTTGACATCATAGGTCTTAGTGAGATCGTTACCGACCTTGATGGAGTAGAGAAAATTCTCCATCGCCATTCTAAACAATCTGACGAGTGTCGCAGGGATGCCAAAACTAAACATGGCTGTGTATAGCTCGTCTCTATAAATGCTGTCACAGGCGGTCCTAAAATCAAAAAAAATGGTGGGTATCGATTAGAACTTCTTGAGTTTTTTGAAGGATTTATCGAAGTGTGAAGATTTGATCGTATGAAGTGTAATTTTCAGGTAAGTAACTATTATACGGGCTTTACACGGGCTTGATATACCTCCCACTGATACTTTCATCATGGGCTGTACTATCTAGTCTTAGACGCACTAGAGTTTCGATGACCTTTTTCGACACTTATCCTACGATCTTGGCTCCATGGATATGCCATCTGATGCAATGACATCGGAACTTAGGCTGCTGTGCAAATTTAAAGTCGACTTTCTTTGAATTCAGGATTGGCTTCGGCAAAAGTCTGAACTTGTACTGGGATGTAGTCGAATCTTCACGGATGGAAGGAGATCGAGAACACTAGACTTCTATGCTATCCTAATGCCTGCCGACTATATTGTTAAGAAATTATGCTGGAATCGGAGTATCTGCGTCTGTAGCAACAGTCAGGCGGGCAAGACTTTTGCGCTCTTATACACGTATGTACGCGTTTGTCTATTCTAGGCGGATATCTTCTGTGTTGGAATAGACAGTGCCCATTATCTAATAAAATGCACATTGTGATTTCGGCTATGATTCCTTTAAAATACTGCGACAGTGAGTCCATTGATCTTTGGTGTTTGTCTGGTAATAGAATGATGGATAAATTGTCACTTTTTGTTGCTTTTGAGTTGCATCTCCATGGTATATATGTAAGTCATAGTTCTTAAGCACGCACTCATCTAAAATATATTTTCGATTTGGTTGGGGGTTCGACCATCTTGAAATGCCCGATTGCTTTATCTTTTTGTAAGAGTTTCTAGAACTTTGATCACGATATTATATGCTATAATAAATCGAAAGCCATTGTCTGAAGTCGTTTTCGAAACAGTTTACCTTGCCGATTAAGGACAGAAGCGCTAAGTACGATTTTAATAAACTTGAATATGTTCCATCTGGAAAGTCATAAGAGTCTTAATTGACGTATGTATCAGACTGGTGTTTTAAAAAGTGGCCTTATTAAATATTAGAACCAGCTTCTAGACTTTAATTCGAAAAATTTAAATGCTTTTTACAGAGCGTTTTGCAACACCCTAATCTCGTACGGTACCCCAAGCTGCCGTAAATGTTTTTGAAATTCCACCCATCTAGCTCAAAATTACAAGCCAAAAAGGTAGTGTCAAACTAACATTTACATTTTGGGATTATTCTTGTAAAAATTATGAATTATAGATATGTACATGTACTCTACCTATATAGATTAGGTCTAAAGTACTTTTGGCTTCAGTTGTTTTTTTCAGTTTTCGTGTGTAAAAACTTTTTAAGACTTTTCGAATTTAACTAGTCTTTAATAGGTTATATAAATAATGCGAAAATTCGTGCAATAACTATTATTATATTATATTTGAATGCATACATATGAAATCCAAATCACAAACGATGACTTTTGTTGCACTCTGTAGGTTCATTTTTTCTTCAGCTTAATAGGGTCTATAAGATTAAATGAAATAAAAAAGTAATAGGATCATGGAAGCCAATAATGTACTTTAAGTTGCCTAACATAAAAAGTTGCCTGGCATAAAATGCCAATAAAAAGCAGTGCTTTTAAATTCCAATTAAAATATTTACGTAAGTGCATATTTTTATTTTGTTTTGTTCACTAGGTACTTCGCTGCTTCAGGCTTATACTATTTAAATAAAAGGTGACAGTTAAATAACTGACTATTAAAAGGAAGAACACAAGACAAATCATTCACTTACGTTTAAGAAAAGTTACAATCAAGTCGGACACAGTCCTCGACAATAGGGCTTCTCCAACCAAACACTATTCTTTTCTGCTGTCTTCAACTACGACCTCCGAATTTGTAATGATCGTCTTCCATTCAATTCAATAACTATCCGTACTGAAAAACCGCACTAATAGGTTTAGTATGAAGGTTCCTAAGAATGTCGATTTCCCTAAGTCTTTTGTACATATGCATATGTGAGTATATCCGGGTTGAGTTTTCGTATCCATTAACAATGAATGCAGGACTTATAAACATCCTGCATAAACTTTTTCACTAAGGACTCCTATGCACTTTCATTTACAAGTAAATCTAAGAAAGTTCATGCTTCTGCGTCATTTAGATAGCATCCCATAAATTCGTTTAATATTGGCTTGCAATAATTATTTTCGTAGCCTAGTGACATAAAATTTAATCTTCCGACACTTTAAAAAGGCGATAATAATATACATACATAATATAGATATAATATAGATACATTTATTTCAGCTTTGTCTAGTGACTTAAGGCCAAATGAATTTGTGACATTAGACCAAATTTGAAAAGTGAATAGAGTAGCGAAGTGAAGCGGAGCGGTGCAGTAATTTCCTTTAAAATCTTATGAAAAGTCCAAATGTTAGAATTTGGTCTTACAACTCTTTCTGGAAGTATCATAAGGCCAATTATCAATATTTGGAACTATTAATCTTCACTTCATAAAAAGAGGAGATGGTGAGAATGATAATGCTGTGTTGATATGATTAAACATAGGTACATCAGTATGTGGCAAAATTTACTGGGTTGCCTTAGTAGACTAGATTTGTTTACAGAGACTATATTCTTATCATCTTTTATAGCAACCATGCTTTTAAGACTTCATTTAGGAGAAATGAACCCATTTATAATGTGAAGACAGTTTCCCAAGACATCAACAAGTGCTCTGGGATTCTAGTTTTGAATAACTAAGTGGTTCAAAACTTCTAGAAATGTAATATTTGCAGGAAGTAGGATACAGGTATTTTATAATAAAATATCAATTAAAAAAAATAATTTTACTAACTCGTACACCTACATGACCAAGGCCAAGGACTATTGTAACCTGACTCAAAGTAGGTACACGTCCCACTCTTATTCATTCTGTTCAAGAAGAACAGTTTCATCAATATTTTAACTACCAAACTGACCACAAAGAATGATTGGTCCATTAATATATATGCCAAGAGATGGGTCATAAGACATGGAGGTAGTTTGCAGATCTTCCAACATCTTCCAATAGGAAAGAAAGGTTTATACCATGAAACTAGCGCGAGATTACATTCATGTGAGTCAGCCAAACGTAAGCTCATGCGAAACGCCCCTAAGATGGCGAAAGGCTTAATATACTCAACGACCTTAATAAGATCAACAAGTTACACGACATTTACCTAAACCAAAAGTACAGCATTTTAAATACACGTCAAATGAGGATATGAAGGGTTCCTTCCTAAGATCCAATGCAGGTTTTTTAGATTGTAATTAAGTATTTCGTAGGTTTTTTAGATTGTACCATCACTTTACCACTTTATAGATTGGGAAACATAGTATCCACAATAAGAGGCCTCCCAGTAGATTCTTTGCAAATATTCAATAATAAGCTAGTCATGAAGACATTTTTCTCACAGAGAAACTCCTCTTCTAAGACCGATGAACTATATAACGGAAGTGGTATGTCTCCCGAGCTAAAAGCAATTGCGAAGCAATAGGTCTATCGTTTGCAGTGTTAGACATGTATGTATAGACCCTTTAATGTAAACGTTACTGATTTCCTTCAATATCAAAACTTCAAGAATATCTTGTTACAAAGTACCTATTTTTGTCGTCTTTATTAATATTCCGTATTGTAACAGTTTAAGTTTCTCATCTTTATTGTACGCGCATGCATAATTTATTTGATAATCTTCATAATCAAATCATTTTCATCATTATAATTCATAGCTAACGTACACTACGTATAAGTCTAGCATTCTATGAAAAAAAAATGTTTCTATTTTGAAATGATTTTGAATGACTAAAATCTACAAAGTACACAATTTGTATTATGTATGTTTTTTTCTTATAAAACTATTTAATTAAAAATATATATATGTATTACCAATCCGAAATTAAATATCAAGCTAATAATGCAAACATAATGTATTCCCACGTCTAATCTACTTTTAACACAATAAAATATGTATCCTTATGTGTATGTATGTTAAATTTAAATTAGCACAATTATGCAATTGTTATTTTTATTTTTATCTTTTGTTTATTATTTTCGGCAAAGTATATTGTTAAGGTTGTTATAAAAAAAAGTGTCCTGGCTGTTTGTTTATCTTACAAGTTAAGATTGTGTGTATTGTATTTGTATATCATATTGTATACTACAGTTGATTTTTATAAAAATTCTTTTGTTGTACCAGTTACATTTTATAAAACTTTGATCACATGCAATAAGTTTTGGATATGCTGTTATTATTATTATTTTTTTATTTTCTTAAAAAAAAAAGTTTTTAAGGCGTTAATTTTCTTTTCTTAAACGTTCTAGACTTTGTTTTGCAAAAATTTCTTTTTAACAAATTGGCAAATTGCTGCAAAATAAAGTTCAATTTTGTTTAAAAAACAAAAAAACATTAATCAATTACTAAGGTAACTCCAACAATATGTCCTAAATTTGTACTTAATGGGGAATAGATAATATAATGTCTTTAATTTCGAACTGTTATTTAAAAAAAAAAAAACAATTAATATTAAGTGGCAAATTGTTTTACCGATGTGAATACCATTTTGATTTTAATCGAATTCTTAATTTTCTGATTGACTACTGCTTTATTATTAAATATTAGCTGAAAAGCTTTTACTATTACTTAATATTTAGAATGTTTGCTTTCGTTTCAATAAGTTTTGGAGTAAATTTAGGAAACTGGAATCGGAAGTAAACAAAGATGTTTCAGGCAATAAGTCCATGAAAAGTTGTGAATTTCATAAAAAGAAACAACGAACCTGGAAAATAAATTTTTTTGTTAATAATGAAGTTTGTGTGTTTTAAATATGTAAGTAAAAGATTATGTGCTATAAAATAAAATAAATTTTCAATTCTAATTAAATCTAACCAACTCATTTCTAAATTGATCATATTACGATCGAGCCAACATCGACTCGGATCATTACCTTCTTGCAGCCACGGCACAAATGCGTATATCCCTAACGTCACAACAAAGAAGAAATACTGTAAGAAGATAAACGTTGAAAAGCTGCAATCGCAAGAGATCGCCAGAACCTTCGCCGAGCATGTAACCCGAAATCTCTCAACTAGCCGACAAAATCAAGTGCCGAAGACCAGTGGTGGCAACGCTGTCAATATGCCATCAGAAGTGCTGCACCTTTCACACGATCACCACCAAGAAATCCCTGGTTTGATGAAGAATGCCAGCAAGCACATACAGTTAAATAGATGCTTACATGGTGGCACTGCAAAAAAGGACTTGAGCTGCTCGTGAGATCTATGAGCAGAAGAGACAGGAAGAACATCGGCTTCTCCAAAAGAAGGAAAAGAACACGAGAAGCGCGCGATCGAAGATATTAAGAGAATATACTCCAGGAATTGTACGGAAGTTTTACCAACAGGTAAAAGGAACGTGTCAAGTCAGCAAGACTCATACAGAAGTCTGTAGACATGCAGAAGCAAACCTCGGCATAGAGTCACAGTCGGTGCTGAGAATATGGAAACATTTATTTGCAGACTGTATAAAGACGACGAAGAGCAACATCCCGCTGTCATGCAGAATGAACCATTCAATCTAGACTATGATAGTCAAAATATTCGTCCACCTGACCAAAACGAAGTGAGGATAGTAATATCCAAGCTGAATTCCAACAAGGCTGCTGGACCTGACAGCTTACCAGCCGAGCTGTTCAAAGCAGCTGGAAATAACCTGGTAGAGAGCATACATCAACTCATTTCTAAAATTTGGTCAGATGAGTGTATGGCTGATGAATGGAACGTCAGCAGCGTTTGCCCGATCCACAAGAAATGAGACCCCTTCAATTGCGCCAATTACAGAGGTATCAGTCTCCGCAACATCGCGTACAAGATCCTATCTACAATATTGTGTGAACGCCTGAAAACCTTTGTCAACAACCTGATTTGCCCATATCAGTGTGGTTTCAGGCCAGGAAAGGCCACAATCGATCAAATTTTCACCCTTCACACTGGAGAAAACTCAAGAAGTACAATTCGATAGCCACCATCTCTTCATCAATTTTAAGGACGCACATGACAGCATTTATAGAGACGAGCTATACAGGCCATGTCTAGTTTTGGCATTCCTGCCAAACTCGTCAGATTGTGCAGAATGACGATGTAGCTGCTCCATCAAGGTCGGTAACGATATCACCAAGTCATGTGATTTAACATCGTACTTGATTGTGCAAAATTCACAAGCTAACACCGGAGGCACAATCTTTCATAAGTCTATGCAACAGCGAATCAAACTCGGAGGGACAATGCGGTTGAGGAAGACCTTGCTTTAGGTGGCGCGCACAAGTAGAAGGGGACCTCAACCGACTTGGAGTGCGCGACTAGAGGCAGTTAGCTAAGAACCGGGCTAACTGGAGAGGCTTGTTGGTTGAGGCCCAGGTTCACCCCGAACTGTAGCGCCACAAAGTAAATAAGTAAGTACCACAAAACAGCTTGCAGTACAATGCAACTTCCGTGGTGTAGATACAATTATACCCGTTGGAAATTTGTTTACGAAAACGGATACCGTGTTGGTGTTGTGCGTTGTAATCGGATATTTCTTACTTTTTCGGGCCGGATACCATGATAGAGCTGACTATAATTATCACCAGAGGCCAAAAACATATGAAAAGCTGTTACAACGTACCGTAATACATCCAACTAAGTTTAATTTTTATGAATGCTTCTCGGCCAAGAGATTCGGAAATCTGCGGAATCTCAGTATGAACTTTAAAATGATGACTAGGAAAGGATAACGATTCGAAACTTCGGAGTTGCCTCTATTTATGCGTTTAAAAAAGAAAAATGGTATAGTGACATTGTCGCAAAGTCCTAAGGTGAAAGATGCACTAGACGGTTCCAAACAATTATTTATTGTAACGAAAACTGGATTCCCTATAATTACGCAATTCGTTTTGATAAACATTTTTTTTTGTTTTAACCGCACGTTTCTGTTAAACACATTGTACTTGTTACCAAAAGTGTAACTCAACATCTCCAACCACAAAACAACCCAATTTACTCTTTCCTTCAAATTAACTATAAGCAAAAGAAATATTAAATAAAAAAACCAAAACCAAAGAATAAAGCGCTGTGAATGTTTTTATTATCGAAAATAAATTATAAACCAACAACTAATAACTCTGTCTTCAACATAAATTTTGCTTTCATCTACATATTTTTTTTTAAATTTTACAAAGCCTCATAAAGAACTTAGCAAATTATGGAAAAATTTGCAATAAAAATTATATTCAAATATATTTTCATTCAAAATCATAACACAAACTTCCCTTACGATAAATACAACTTTCCTCCTGCATAGATATTCTAAAGAATTCTCTTCAGATTCTTTGCAGTTTTACATAGTTAAAATGAAAAAAAAAAATAAAGGAAACAGAAATAAACTAAAATAATAATGCATTGAGAATATCCTCTAAATATTTTCTTTTTGTTTGTAAAAGTTCTATTTATCTATTAATTTGTATTTAAATCAATAATACTCACAATTTTTTTCTTTACTTTCAAATTGAAATATAGAAACTACACTTATATATTGAGAATGTGAATAGATGAGGATGGAGGATCTTGAAGCTGCAAGGAGATTTGCTCTGCTCTGTAATTTGCTCTCGTTGCGTCGCACAGAGATCCTCAATCATGTTCCAGAGGGACGGTGTTTTGTTAGTGTGTGTGGTGGTGGTGGTGGTAGTGGTTATGATGGTGGTAATGATTAATCCTATTGGTGATTTCATATTCTTTGTTTTCTTTCTTTTTGGAAATTTGACTACTCTTGTTGGTAGCTTATTGTTATTATGCTTTCATTTGTGTTTAGAATGATATTGGCTCATGTGGGAGAGAGCATTCGCCGAGGGTTACTCGATACATTGCCATTTCTGTAATGCCATGATAGTGGACGAAGGCAGCAGCGATAACCAAAATGTGGAACAGTTGATGGGATTGAAACTGAAAAAAAGAAAACAAAAATTAAATTAGATTGGATCCTAAAGGAATTTAATAGAAAATAATGATAACACACAACAATTATTTGTACATTATTGCTATCGATTGAAGCGATAGAGAGGAGGGGTGAGAAAATGAATTATTTATTATTAATAACTTAGTACGAAGGTTTTGCGTTCAATTTCTGTTATCGAATCACAGTGTCACGGAATGTTAGGAATATAAAAATATTGTTTTCGACGCTTAATGAATGTCTGGGGCTGATTTTCATTGCAAATATTCAATTGTCTTTATAATTATGGAAAATTCCATTGTGCCTGTGAATTGTTGTTCATTTTTATTTCTACCACCTAATGCTACACAATTGGTCACATGTTTATTAAAGCTTTCACTTAGTGTGTAGACGATTTTACTTGCGTTACTTGTCTATCTGACATGGGTGAATCCGTCGCGAGTCTGCTATAACAAAAATTAAAAACCAATTCTATTTTGTGTAACGTAGTCTTTTTCAATTGGGACAGCGCATTTTTCCAAAAGGGTCATAATACTATGCACTGATGTCAAACAAAATTTCGGAAAACGAAGTTCAGTCTAATAATGTTCGAATAAATTATTGAGCTACTTCTGAGTCGTATGTATAAATAACGGCACGTAACAGAGAAAAATTTGATTGGTGTCAAAGTAATAAATAAGTGTCCGTATGCCGTATAGGAGTCTCAGGAAGGCTAATTGAAATGTCTTCAGTAATAAAGTGAGTTGTTGTCACTCGGATATCGACAGCAAAACCAAGGAAATCACTACTGTCTTGAAAGAGGATTTCAACCTAGCATGTCCAGAGACCAAAAGGAAGAACGTGGAGTAACCAAAAACCTCCTTAATGTGGCCAAGAGGACTAAATCAGACATACATAGACTGGGATCAGTACAAGGCCAGTCAGAAAAAGTTGAAAAATAAGACGCAGAGAGGTAAGCGCCGCTGTGAAGACATTAGGGGAACGACCGAATCTGCGAGACTAAGGTAGATCCTCTCCAGACAATCTTTTCAAAGATTTCGTCGGATATTAAACTGAATCTTTCTCAGATTCACTGAGGTTGCTGATAAATACCCACTTCTCAGGAAGCGTAACCCAATCTGTCGACAACAGCAGAGTTAGTACGAGCACGGAATATGAATTACCAGCAGATTTTATCTCAGTAGAGAATTGAGTGGGCAATTAGATCGTACTCCCCTTACAAATCGCCGAGAGCACGATTATTCCGGTACTCAAGGAACTAATTACTAGTAGTCTTATCCCACGAACTTGGAGAGGTCAAGGCGGTATTT
Organism: Xylota sylvarum; assembly: GCA_905220385.1. Lineage (NCBI taxonomy): Eukaryota > Metazoa > Arthropoda > Insecta > Diptera > Syrphidae > Xylota > Xylota sylvarum. The sequence goes on from LR999958.1 coordinate 15,081,996, forward strand.
TTACCCGAGGCTGGTAAAGCAAGTCATTCCACCGCAAAAGACTTCAGGTCAATCAGCCTTGCCTCTTTTATATCAAAAACTTTTGAAAGACTAGCAGACATTCACATTCGCAGTAAACTACGCCCCGAGGACATATCCACAGCGCCACATGTCTATACCAAAGGAAAAAATGTCAAGACCGCTCTGCACTGTGTGGTTAGCTTAAATAATCGTTAAAAGATAAAGAATATTTTAGCTGCATTCTTAGAGATTGGAGGAGCATTTCACAATGCCCGAACTGATTCAGTGCATATCCAGCTACCCCTCAAAGCGGAGTAATCTCCCGACTACTATGGGTAATTGTACTAAATGGTATAGTGGCCAGAAGGGGTCTAGAATCAACATCAGAACAGGTCGACACCTCGATGTCCGGCCTTGTTTCGATAAGAGTAGAAAAAGTGTAAACAACACGGATTAGCCGCGCAAGATTAACACTCCATAAAACATATATGATAGAAAATTCACTTCTCTCCCTTTAGTCTAGTTAATGAAACAAAAACTTCCGACTTGCCACTCCAATACTTTGTATTTGATAAGAAATACCAGTTCAATGCCAACCATCCATTTTTTATTAAATCTGTCAATATTTATCATGGCATTACAATTTTAATGGAAAAAAACAAGTTGTTATTTACCGTAAAGTTATTATATCGTTTAATAGATGTGTAATTATTGATTTCAAACAACCGCGCTATACATAGCTATAATTAGATTTATACCATGTCATTTAAATCTCTGATAAATGACGACATTCACATGCTGTGGGTATTGCCAAAGATGAATAAATTTAATATGTCTAAAAAACTTGTCCTGGTTCGCATTAGGTTTTCAATTTCGTTACTTAAACAAAAAAAAATCTAATTCATAGATTGAAAATGACAGAAAATACCCTAATAATAAAATTAAAAATATCTCTAAAATAAACATTATCGTTGCCCAACACCAACTGCATTATATATTTTTATACTGTAAACGTTTACTCACCCAAATATCGAATTTTCCTGGGAACCACCTTTCGGGGACACGCAACGCATACAACAACGCTCCAAGAATATACAAAAGGCCTGTAAAGTACACATTCAAAGTTAAGTCATCTCTTAATTTTGTTACAACTTACCCATCAATATTAGCCACCCTAAGCTGGCACGGCTGATCTTGCTAAACCATCCCTCCATTAGACTGTAATGGATTGCTGGAATGATCCCAGACAGCCCAAAGCTCATGAACACACCTGCTCGCAGCGGTCTTAATCCAGGCTCAGAAAATTTATCCCACAACGAAACAATAATCGAAAGGCATCCCAGTACACATACCACCGAAAGATAGATAACCTTTGGTTGATAATGACAGTAGAAGCCGTAATAAAGCCAGGGTACAAAAGAACCCATGATAAGCAACGCTATCCCACAGTAATCTAATCTATTAACCCAAAAAGAAAAACAAAATCATCGTTAGAATGAATAAAACCATAATGATCTGCACTTACTTTGAAAACAGTCTTCCAATCTCTACCGAGTGACAACTGAGCGTGTGGAAAGCAAATGAAAAACCAAGGCATATAATAGCGCCAGCGAAAAATGCACCAAATATCATCTTCTCCTGGAATTTTATTTCAACGGATGGACGCGAGAGGAAATACAACGCGACACCAATGAATGCCACGCAACCGAGGAGATGTGTCCAAATGTTACCAGTCTCTGTGTGCACACGGAAAATCGACTTGAAGCATGCACTAAATGACGGCAGTGGTGGACGATGGCCCCGATGTAGGAAATCATTGTCTTGTAACCATTTGGGAAGATTTTTATAGTGGCACACTTTCCAGCTTGCTTCCCATACCTACGAATAAGCAAGTAATACGTATTTAGCTCTTACTCATGCATTACCTCGGATCTTCTTACCTTCCGCACGAATTCTTCGGCTTGCTCAGCCGCATTGTGGGCTAGAGCACCCAAATCGATTTCATCAGACAGAACGCCGGCTTTTAGTACCTCTGTCATCTGTTGGAATATATAAAGTTAGAGTTTAATTAAACTAATAGTTCGGCAAATGTTCGTCACGTGCGTCGTCTGAACTAGTTTTGTTGTCATTTCGCGTCAAAAGAAAGCTACAGGAACGTATCGCTTTTGTTTTGCTTGCGAACACACAAGGTCAGAGTGAAGACAGGAACATTCAAAAAGATACAAACAATTTATCTAACAATCTTTAACTTTTTTTTAAATAGCTAGCAACGCAATTTGATTGCCTTATCTCGAGAGAATGTTTTTTGTTATTATTTTACTTTCCTACTCTTAGAAGCAACTGTGGTGTTATAAAACAGACACATCTTCCAATTCGGTACATAAGCACCGTGTGATCGAAAGAAACAGATTTTGAAACTTATTAGTAATTCAAATAAATACAAATTAATGGCAGATTGGACATTTTTCTTCCGGTGATGGTTTTATGTAAATCGAACGAGTTGTGCACGTTTGCGGTAAAATATTTTACCGCCGTTCTCGCTGCTGAATGTTCAGCGTGAATAAAAATGAGACCAGCAGGTCGACCGCAAGCTAAAGATTTTGATAACTTGGGTAGAATGAGTGTCATTGCCAAAGATTACCAACACGGAATGTCTATTTTCGAAATTATCAAAAAATATATTTCAAATCTGTCTTCATTGATTCTGCATTTCTACCTTTTTCATGGGTAATCGTTGACGGTGACATAAATACGTTCATATGTATGTAGATATTCGTAGGTGGAAACGAACAGTAATCTATTAGTTACAATTTCCTACAAAGCTATAAGGAAACCAGCTCAATAGAAAAAGTTAGAAATTTCACTGCATTATGAACAAGCAAGGTACAAGCCTAAGATTTGGTCAGGTTGTAATTCTTTCGGGGAAAAACTTGGGGATTCTCTGTATCAAAATCTTTAACCGACCATATTGCTCACAGAAAATGTGTATCACAGCCTATAAGGTATATTGTTCCTATCACTCATAACAGTCTTTCGAGTACACTATGATTCAGAAGGCAGCACACAACACGCAACCAAGAACTGGAACGATAACGCGAAACCAGATTGCAGACAACATCTACAAAGAAGATAACAATGCAGCATATTATGACTAACTGATGAATCAAGTATGATGAACAGGAGGAGGAATTTCCAACTAATGGAATCGCCATAGAATCCAACATTGAGGCCTAAAACGTGACCCAACATAAGTAGGATCCAAGTTGTTGTAAATGGAGTTGAGTGATATATGTAGAAACTAGGTTCACATGGTAAGGTCTTCTTTTGAAAATTTTTTTGCTTGTGACATTAGCTGAAACATTTGAAGGAGAAAATGATACGTCATTTAAAAACGCGCGATCCTAAAAAGAAATGCGAAATTACTGGTATCTGCATCGATTCAGCATTCTGTATCTATTGGGATGTGAGGTTTGCTACGAAACAGAGGTTTACTTACGCTTCGGCAGAAATTAAACGAAGAATATCTCTTGCCAATCGTCGTTTCTTTGGGCTAAGAATGCAATTGTGTGGCCTATCTCAAACAACTATGAAATTTTTTTACAAGATCTTAATCATCTCATCTATCGAAGATTAATAAATATATTCTCTATCGTTTCATCGATCCCATTTGCGTTTAAGTGCCTTAGAGAAACAGATTCAAACGGCGAACTATTCGAAACTGTGCATTAGTCGTTGGGGAAGAAACCGAAGCTCCGGTTTTAGAGTTTTCCAATCTAACCCAAAGGGATAACGTAGTAGAGCAAAATTTCGCCTTAGCTAGTATTCTAATAGAAGGAGAATTCAACTTAGAGGCATTTCAGTTTAGAAACAGGTTCATCTCCAACAGTAGTATGTATCACCTAAAAAAATATTTACGAAAGTGTTTGGTTGATTTGTTGTATAAACACTCGATGATGTACATAGATTTGTGTTGACACGAAGTATAGACGGGTAAATCAAATCGCTTCCAAAAATTGTCATTTCAACATTTTTCGGGCTCGAGACCTTCTTTTGATTATACGGTCTTTGGTATTACAGTACAGAAACCTTTTTAAGAAATTGTGTCTTCGTTGTCTAATCTGCAGTTTCTGGGGAAATTATACATATGTATGTACTTATGAACACGTCTATGAAGTATAACATTATTTAATTCCTTAGAATCTCGTGAGTATTGAAATGGTCAGAATGTTAGAATGCACTCATTGCACGTATTGTTACAAAACCGTACTTCGTTTATGTCAATTTTATTCGAGTTGAATTAAACAAAGACACGATGGCATTGAATTGGCTGAAACAATAGGTTAAAAAAGTCTGGTGTATCGCCAATCAGATAATTTTTATCTCAGTTAACCAAACAGTTTGAACTAATCATCGGACTTTCAGTCACAATTCGATTAGAATTCTCAAAAACATTACTAAGTCACTGTTTTGCAACAAAATATCAAATCGTAATCGCGATCATTTCTACAAGCGCATCAACAATAGTTGACTTTGGAATTAATTTCCATGTGATCAAGCTTCAAAGTTCAAACATGATAAGCTTTTGTTATGTGCATAGAACTCTTGCGTCGCTGTGATGCAAAAAAAAAAACAATTTAAACTACATATTTCTTTCTTATTGTTTTTGTTTGTAATGTGAAGAGATCCCAAATAGATTCATCAACAAGCAGACTATGCTATGTCAGATTTTTATTATGACATGGTGTAGTTTTAGCGAACAATGCTTAAAAGTCACAGGATCCAGTCAATGCGAAGATTTGTTTAAACTGGGCCTATGGAGAATTAAATATAATTCAAAAGATAATGCAGTATTAACTCCATTTACGGCAGGAACCCAACATTACTTGATCCAAGATGTCCCAATAAAACCGATGCACAAAGTAAAATATAAACAGCAAACAAAACAACGCATTTTCCGTTCATATTATTAGATTATCTAATAATCTAAAAAAAAAGGTGTTTACAATTTAAAACGAAAACGCATTTCAAATGACGACAAGAAAAATTTTCTTTGTCTATTACGGTACACTCGGACAAAGATGAACTTACAAATTCTAAACTTACCTCAGCAATTAGCGCATAACTTAGCTAGAAATAAATAAACCTTAATTCTTGTAGAAGCTTGTAAAAGTTTATACACTCAAAGCTCCATTATGTTTTTACAAAGTCTCCAATACTCTCAAATGTTTTAAATAAACAAAACAAAGAAAAACATGATGATGTTAAAAAAATATGAAGAAATTGTGATGGGATTATTTCCGCAAGTTTTTATTTGACCAAGAGTATTCTCATAAAATTCTTAACGAAGAAAACCCGTAAACAAAACATTTCCAAACCGCAGTATCCGGATGGCGAATTATCCGTAACCAAAGCTACATACATTCGAAGGTATACAAATGGAATTTGAGTCAGATTAGATTCTTGCAAGCGAATTCGTTGAAGACTTATTACATGCATCATTAGATCCATTAAATACTTATAATTGAATACATGCCTATATGTATATACAAGGATATGTGCATATATGATAAGAAGTAAACATAAGCATGCGTGGAAGATCATAGGGATCGTTGGAAATATAGGGAAAGCAGTCTACTTGACATCTCATAAGCGTTTGTTCGATTAACTTATAGTAAGTCCACAATTATTTAATCTTCACATTTTTTAGAAAACCTAGGAACCTTCATTTCTTCTTTTCAAGATAATCCTTAGTAAGGACCGCAGCTAATCGAACTAAAAAAGGTGATATCAAACGTACATTGACAACAGGAAAGTGTGCCCTGATGTGGTGTCCACTTCTCATTATGTTACTTTACACACTCAAAATCAATTAAACCTAAGATTTGAACTCAAGTGTAAAGATCGCATCGTAAGTGTAACTTTTGCCATTGACTTGTGACCGACGCTTATCATTCTATGCCACAAGCCAAACATGACATGTCCTTAGCACTAAATATTATCAAACGGTTGTGGTCAGGAAAAAAAAACATAATTTTACTATCAGACGATCTAGTAAACGATTTACTGCGTATTTTGACTTAGCGATAGAGAAAAACAGATCTGTCAAGGTCAGGGAATATTGCCTTAATAGACACTTTGCACTAAAATATTATAGATTACATTTTATTTCTTTAGTTGCTAACACGTTGCTAACATACCACCATACATTTCAGTTGATTAACTTCCCTTATGAAAACCAACTATGACTTTACTGATTATGAGAATAATCAACATATGGTTTTCGTAGAATTCTCTGCAATTTTTGAATGTATCGAATTACAATTTTATGCAATTCTAAGGAAGTATGGAACTTATGTATTCAAGAACAGTTCAACTGTACGATAGGGATACTAATGGCGGAAATCTTAACTTTTATTGACGCAATTATATGTAACATGACCTGAAATCGGAACATAGCACGGCGATAGTTGTCAAGCACAGGTTTCAAAGCAAAAGCCTCTACAAAAGGAGTATTGGGTGCATATGAAACTATAATATGTCACTAACTAAAAAAAAACTGAAAATCTTACTCCGAAAACATTATGCCATTAGAAAGAAAAAGAAATGAAATACGCCCAATCTTAGTATAACATGAACCCAATCTCTCAATATCTGGTGACTTATAACTCATGCTTTTTCCTCTGAAATGAAGGAACATCGGAGCAGTGGTGGTCTATCTTTTATAATCCTATGGGTACACAGCTGTAGTGTTTACAATTCTTACCTACATGTTAAATACAAAGAAGATCATATCCTTGACGGATAATGAAGCACCCATTCAGCAATACTAGGAGGTAGAAGTACATACAAAGAAATTCAAAAAGCGGAGCTCGGAAAAAAAATCCTTAAGGTCGATCGACACGAATCGAAATCCATTTTCAGAGGCAGTACTGGTGGCTGCTTAACAAACCGGTAGAAGTTAACTATTGTTTGACGTTGTCATACTAAAAAGTTTGCGGCCCTCTCATTGACACAGTCTACCCGTGTGTGTTTACATCGACTTCGTATCGCCTTCTATTTTCTGTCAATATTGCCAGTACTTAAACGAAAACTTGCAACAAATTTGACTAGTACTTTCTTAAACCCAACTGGTAATGCAGGTCGCATATGAAAGCAGATCAGAAGCTAAGCTAAAATTATTGTTTACAGATGACCGCAACTTCATTGAACTTCCAATTTCACGAACCTACCTAAAATAATTTTTTCAAGACTCACTTATAGCCGAAGATAGTTGTAGTAATTCACTCCATCATTGCCATCAATGATTTAGGACGAGACCAATCTGCAGGTACTATTATACTTATTACTTCGATGGCCAAGCTAAAAACACTATATAAGTGTTTTCCCAGCCTTACAATAATTATGCTGTTGACGAGAAAGGAAACAATAACCAGTCTAAGAATCCAAAGAGCTAAATATAAGTCCATCGACTTTATAGAGTTGCATAAGATTATTTGTAAAGAAAAGTCCACAAGTAATTATTGCGCAAACATTTCACTAATGTCTAGGATGACGTTGGTTTCTCTGGTGTCGCTATCCACACATATGTGGGCGCATTGCCTACACGTTAATTTGTCTGAAAAACCTTGATAGAAAAACACGTCAATAATGTCAATGTTCTCAACTAGGAACATCTGGAAGTTTTTCAAATAAATTTTTCTCTATACTAAGAATCATTTAGCCCCACTACCAAATAGAAATAAAATACCCTAAAAACTGATGGCATTGAACAATTATTTTCATAGAAGCATGACACTATAAGCCCAACCAAATTAATAATAAAGTAACGAATGTTTCTCTTTATTTTCTAATCTGAAGAGAAGAGTAGGAGACAAATTTGTTTCTAAATTTTAGCTATTAGCACTTTTCGAACACCACGAATCGATTCTTGAACTTATGATTAATTGATGAGCGCTTGTAAACACTATCACCGGTAACATATGGAAAAAAATATGTACACACATATGAATACATTATTTGGCCGGCAATTATTGGTAAATCTATATTTAGTTTACTAGTAGACACAAATCGCTTTGTAAAGATTTTAGGACAACGTCATATTGAAATTTAACGTCAGCCATAAAACGTTCACGTGGTAACATGTGTGAATATGTATATACATATAAGTATATAAAAGAAGTGTATTCAATTTGTTATTGCCACGAAGATGATAATATTCGGTTAATAACGTATGTATACATACATATGTATAGATATTATAAGATCATATGTATAATCTATTGTGATTCATCTGAACAATAATTTAGACACGTAAACACATCCATCACGCTTTTGAGAGTTTATACTTATAATACTTGGGAGATTATACTATTGAATAAAAATATATCTTTATTTATTACGGGATGAAAAAATCGCAGCTACATCATCATAACATTTGTTAAGCAAGCTTTTGACAAACTGCAGGAAGACTGACCGAAAATGAACTCAAGCTCATCAACTTTGGCTCGGTTCAAAACACAGTAGTTTTGCCACAAACGACGTTTGATCATTGTGCTATCGACGCAAGACAATCATCCAGTGCTCAGGGCACTTTCTCGAACATTCAGAGATGCAAACATCAACTCAGACCGGATGCGAATACCCATAAAAGTGGCGATTAGAAATATCACTGTGACGAAATTCAATGTAGAAAGACTACAATCGCAACCGACTGCAAAAGCCTATGCCTATCAAGTTACCCTAGAGTTCTTGATAAGTTTCTCAGCAGCAGCAACAAGCGCAGAAGATCACTGGCAGTTCTGGCAGCAAACCATTAGAAATGTTGCGACTGATGTACTATGTTTAACGCGAGAAAATGAACGTCCTTTCAAAATAAAGTTCAGTTACGCATACAAAGACCTCAACAACTCACGCATGACACAAAACTAATTCTATGAATATTAATAATTAAGATTGCAGCACATACCTTTAACGCTATAAACGAACATCCAGATCGAAATTTATAATTTTGTTTTGACACTACAGACAAAAAATTGTTTTTCAACGAAACAATATAAATTAGCTACTGAAAGTTTTCTAACCGATATTGATAGCCCAGTGAATTGTTTCAAGCTTTAAGTGCTTAGATAGAACTACAAGTGTGTAGTTGTTTAGATTTAATGGACTAACGATGAATTTTATCTGAAGTATCTGATAACCAAATACACAACTGCCCTTGTCTTAAGTAACTATATGAACGGATATTGATATGTTTGTTTAAAAGTTTATTGTCTTACCTAATTGTCTGCACAAAGGGTTTTGCAAACTTATATACATACTTACATACATAGAAGCAAATCTAACAATCGATTCAAGATTGTTACTAGAGATAGAAAACTACTAACCACAAAAGTCAGGGAAAGAACTATCTACTAATCACGTAGGGAAATCCGAGAATCAGGAGGACTTCTGACTGTACACACCACGCATAAGCCCAGCAAGGTGTTATTACGCAACCAACTAGATTTACAACGAATATTTCTTATTCACTTTCGAAAGAAAAGTATACTAAATAGAAAATTTGAATGGAAAAATATAAAGCGTGGAAGAGTTGGCAAATTTATGCAATTACTTGTCCAATTTAAACTGGGGAACTAATTGTAGAGTAAAAGAGCGCGTCACTAGCATAACAACAAATTTAATTGGTGCTGATCGCGAAAAATGTATAGAAACAACAGTATTAACTCAAACATTCCATTAGAATAGACTAGTGACAGATATCCAATGCCGAAAAGTATTAAATTCGACTTGTCCTAAGGATTCATTGAAAAACTTTTGACTAAACTAGAAAAAATGATCCAAAACCTTAAATCATGAAGTACACGTACATACACGTGCACATGTATGTACAATTTTCAAAAACAACTTAAAAATAAAAACGCACACAATCCGAATCTGGTCTGACTACAATTTGTCCGGAAATAATGTTCTTTTTTTTTTTGAACTAAGAACGATACTCATTGCACCTGGTACGCGATTCATGTGTTTAGATTACATCCAGTAAGATCTGTAACCGGATAGATGATTAGACCTAAGCTATGTATCTCGGATTTGATATGAATGAGGCGTAATTGAAAAAGACACGTATGGTGGATATGATGAATAGAACAGTAAGGAAGAGACTAATTGAATTGAAGATCAACAATAAAAAAGAAAGTCTTGTTACCTCTAATATTAAAAAAAAAAAACAATTTTCAAAAAAACACTTAATTTTTTTTTGTTACACAAACGTCAATTGGTACTGATTATAAGTTACAAACAGAAAACATAAATAGGTGAACAACACAATACAAGATATTAATTACCAGGCGTCATGGTTGAATTGGTCTTCTGCATATTAGTTACGTTTAGGTGCTGAACCAATTTTTGCGATAAATAAAATAATGGGTTTCAGTCGGTACTTAAACAAATTGATGTTTGTTTACTAACAGTGCAGTGACCCAAAGCGCGAAAACCATTGTAAGTATAGTCGCTTATGTCGGCATTATTACTGTATCAGATTTTTACATGATGTCAGGCATAACAAGGAGAGACTTAAAGAGTCCTACAGTGACTACGGACCATCCTTTACAGCGAACCGGACATCACAATGAAACCAGCAAGCCAAATGGAGGAAGCATTTTGCTGCCGTTTCAAACCAACAATTTAGTAAAGGAGGAGATGTACTAAAATCAGAATGAACTCGGCTAAAAATTACGGGATTAGCGTCGCCCCCGTTTTACGAGTTTTACAGAGCTTATATGATAATTTCAGTACTTCGGCTGTATCAGCTTATAGACTGCAACATCTCCTTACGATTGGAACGCGACAAAAATTGTTAAGCTTCCAAAGAAAAGTGATTGAGTTTCCTATCAAGGAAATCTTACAAACCTGATGGGAGGATAATATTTATGTACATCAAAACAAAAATAAATATTTGGCGTAACAACCCCTTTTAAGGTTTAAGGACCACCTTTCCAGAAATACTCACGTTATGCACGTCAAACGATGTACATATGTCGCATACAGGACCCAGCATCCAAACCTGCCAACCATCTCTTCTCAAAGACTTGGGTTGGTCTAAACCTATTGAAGGCAAATTACGGTACTACTGCGGCACTATACAAATGTGGAGCAATAAGCACACTACCCTGCGATTACCAAGGGAATTTAAACCATCAAATTCGTTGGTATCATGGTGAAGTACACCATTTCAGCATTGTCTGCCCTGTTGCTATCTACGGACTATACACTTAGGTCGAGTTCATAATTGTAAAAACACGGCAACCGTACAGAGTTTGCGTTCATAAATGTAAAAAGACTGCATTACCATTGCAGCTGTTTGGCATACCTTGTGTTCATAAATATACAATATATGTAAAACTGCTGTCAAAGGTGTGCATTTCCTGCACAGGTTTTCTTTTGCTACCGAACTACAGAGAATTGTTTTTGATAGCGGTTCGATTTTCCATGGAAAGCGAATTTGTGACTGACAAGAGGAAAAAGGACTTTTTGACAGGCCACTTAAAATTTACATTTATGAACTCAGTTTTGCTAATGCATGGCTGCCGCATGAATGGACCAAGGTTTGTGTTCATAAATGTGCACAAAGAAGTTGTACAGTAGATTTACAGCAAATTATTTGCAGCAATTATGAACTCAACCATAATGTCAGCCTAAAGAAGCAAAAAAAAATGTTAATCTTTGTCTTTCTGTGGGTGGTTTTGATTTTTTGATCAAACCATATCTCCAATAGTTTTCTCAATAAAATGTATAGAAACTATTACGCAGAAGAAGCGCTCTCTCTGAAAGACTTTCCAAAGAAATCCGATCAGGAAGAGTAACGAAGTTACAGCCCGTCGGACAAAAAAAATTTAGCAGAGGACTGTGGTTAGAGATGTACGACATCTCATACATAATCTCGTATGCATGGCAGATCCCCAATGACTTATAACATGATAAGTGATAAAAAAAGAAATACCCAAAGATAAAATTAATATTTTGTAATAGCTACTACAAAACTTAGAATTTGAACCAACTAAAGACGAAACCATATACGAAACCATATGCTGTACCAGGAAGTGATCAAACAATGGGTACACATCTCTTGCCAAACTCTTGTACCAAACTTTGATAAGAGCACACAGAGCCATTCACAAAGCAAAAGGAGGAGCATTAGATATTTGTAACCTTGCCACCACGTTGATAAATTTTTTCAGCATTTTATAAAAGACACAGTAAACTAATACAGCACGAAATTTCATATATACGGATAAAAGAAACTTCGATCCAACGTTCCAAATATTTCTTCCGCTACTATGTGTCATTGATCTAGATAACTTATCACAACACTACAACCAACAGGTCGTAGCAAGGCAAAACCTAACATATGTATATCAAATATCAAAATATTTGTCGACTTTACGCTAAACTCTTATCACCAGCGAATTATGAATCTTTGACCGACAAGCGATTGTGATGTGCTTGGCGATCAATTAAGCCAGACAATCTACAATTTTGATTGAATACGTTCTCGAAGAGTGATCTTTCGCAACCTCTGAGGAATTGTTTTTATTTTGCAAAGTTTCATTCCACCCAGAGGCGTACAGAGAAATGATATTTTTTTTTCTCTCTCGCTCTCTCCCTAGCACGCTACAGTTACTTTTAATTAAAGTTCTAAGCATGACACAGTTCCCGTGGTATTTATTTATTTTTTTGCGATATAAATAGCCAACCAGATAGGAGGTAGAGAAAATTATTATATTATATTGCAAGCTATCTACACCTGTTTATGAGTAATCATAGCCAGTTTAATTTGAAGAAAACAATTTGATTAAGTGCTAAACATGACAGATAAACAAACCAGACGTTTATTATCTTTTAAAAGGGTGGATTAGGAGCTAAAATACAAATAAACATGCGGAAGAGTTGATTAACCCTCATTGAAACGGGGCTGAGTTCCTGAGATAAATCACGTGCATGTGTTCGATCAATAGATGACCAGCAAAATTGCGTCGCAAAAATTCTCGGATTTATGTACCTCCCCTTTTATAAGCTTATTTATGACAACGATAAGAGCCGTAAATGAGTAAAACGATAAGATCAAAACACTATCAGTCACCTTGTAAAAACACACTCAATCACACTGCCTCTCCATTTCTATCCAACACTCACCTCAGCCTCAATTAACTGCGTGTCCTCTGGGGTCGATGGCAGCGGACATCCAGCGTCGTCCTCCTCGACCAGATCATCATCGTCGTCCAGCAAGTCCAAATCGTGTGAAAGTATCGAACCATCTGGATTCCAGCCACGACGTCTTCGCAAAATCATTCGAACTTCTTCAAAAATATCGTCCTCATCATCACTGCGTCCTGGGTACGAGTGTACCGGCGATGGAATCATCTCTTCCGATTCACCATTGATACTACGTGCATCTGCATACTCTGCCTCCGAGGAGACACGAGGCAGGAACGCTGCCACAACCTCCGACTTCTCAGTCATGCTTGGCTGATTTGTAGTTGGATGACTTTTACGTCGTCTTTGCCGCAGTGCCACACTCTGTCCGTTCACCTAATAGAGTAGAAAAAAAAATATGTTAATTAACTGGCAGTCAATATACATAAAGCGCGCTTAATAAACTTCAACAGAAGCAAATACGTGTGACCTTTGGAACTTGAATTCATCTTGGCAACAAGATAAAAACTGGTATCCACGTGCATGTTGTCAACACCACTTCAAGTTGTTAAGAACGATCGCTTGCAATTGCTTGCATGCAAACAAAGGTAGGTATACAATCGCGTTTCAAGTTTTAAGCCAAACAGCGAGGCATTACGCCAGGCATCTTTGTGACATTGCAACATAGAGAAATTTTTTCTTTTGTAAATTTTTCCCCACAACGGGGAAGTTGCATAATTTTTTTTTCCTTCAAATTATAGTCTATAGTTCGAATATCATCGAATACAAGCGCTGTCCTCCCAGATTCGCTTGGAAAAAATAAAATTTATCAAATTACGCGGATAAAATGTCTATATGTGACGTGTAATTGGAAAATTCAATAATCATCACACAAATTCAAATTGGAACACTTTTATGGGGCATTGGGGTTAGCAGAAATTTCACTTTGTGTTTGCAACACTCACTCACTTGTTTGGTGGATTGTACAAAAGCGTATAAAACTAAAATACCCGTAATTTGGTCACTATTACACAATTTACAAAATTTTGGTTTATAAGAAAAATATTACAAAAGGAAAACAAATAATTTGCTTCTCCTACCGCTTCGGTCAGTAGCAAAACGAGTAATTGACAGTGGGGAGAAAATGTCATCTACTTTTGATACTCTCTGACAGTTGGATTTCGTTTGCATGGCAATTCTCTTAGGAGGAAATATAAGAGAATTTTTTTTATTAGTTTAAAATGAGAAACAAAACAGCTGACTGAATGGAAAATTGTGAATTTGGGCACGAAAATCACATTTGGCCGCCGAATGATGATTGTTTCAATTTATTGAATACTCACGCTTTGCGTTTTTCGGGTAAAAAACAATTAAGTAATTGGAAAAACGACTTAAATTATTCAGTAAACTTCAGCATTAACAAAATCGACAACCAACCAAATCGTATAATGAACTGTCACAGGAGATAAGCAAGTGTGGAAAATATGGCCGTAATGTCACTTTGGGTGTAAATGCAATGAAGGGGAGTTTATTTTGTCAATATATGTGGTTTTTCTTTTTTAGTTCAGAGCAGAGCCTGAGTTGTAAAAAAAAATGTTTGTGTTTCTTTTTTAGTTCAGAGCGCTTAGAGCACTCGATTCGTGTTTCTTTTTTCGTTTAGAGCGTGCTCGGAGCGCGCATTGTTTTTAATTAATTATTAGTAGTTAATAATTAAATGAAAACTTTATTTGTGTATAAACGCTATTTTAGTGTAATTTTGCAGTCATATGACAAGTACTGCTCAATCGTGTTTCTTAAATATATCAGAGCGTTTAGAGCGTGCTCCGTTCAGAACGCCGCTCGACATGTTCAGGCTCTGTTCAGAGCTCTATTCTGAACTAAAAAAGAAAAACGCCTATAGTGGATAAATGTTGAAGGGCATATTTAACAATGAAAGCTATGTATATCTAAATTTGAAGTGAACTAAATATTTATTTCAGAAGTAGCTAATATACGGATGGATAAATTCAAAAGGGATTCGACTACGCTGAAATCATACGATTTCAAAACTATAAGCAAAACCTCAGATGTTAGGAAATAGTAAAACCTAGGGGTTTAGCGAAGACCCATTCGGTACGCAATTCAGATGATTAAGTTAGAACTAGTTTATATGTTGGGATTTGTTAAGGACCTCATAGATAGTAATTGTACCGCGAAAAATTATTAGATATATTAATACGCGTGGTAGGTGGGCGTGGGGGAAATACGTCCCATTTGGGATGTTTTGTGGTACAATGATGTGTCACTTGTTTTTTTTTTGACATACAAAACCCAAAATACCTTTTTACAAAATTGTAAAATAAACTGTTTTTAGAAAGGTAAAGATAATGTCCTCAAACTTTTGCTGGAACATATGCATATGTTCCGAGCGTCCCGAAAGTGTTAAGGTGGATTTAGCTAAATCCTCGATAAATCCCGAATTAATTTTGGTGGAGACATAGCATTACAACAGCATAGACCTGTTGTAAATTGTTTTACTCCTTCTAGGATATTCTGACTGGGTTTCTTATCAAGAATGTGTGTCAGAGTAGTGCCACATAGTTTTGGAGGGCGAAAATGTGGGATTTTGTATCTCTTTGCGAATAAGATTAGATCTGTTTTTCAAGAATGACGCCGAAACTACAGTCCAGACCTTAGAGAGAACAGAAACCTTAGAGAGAACATTTTCCAAAAGATCTCTAAGCGTACAGATGTGTTTATCCAAAACAGATGTACAACATCATCCACATAGGAATAAAAGAACTCCGCCACGTTCTGTGAAGCCTCCGAGCTACGGTCCAGCTTAGAATTGAAAACCCTATTTGTCAATAGACGCCAATTGGCAATAAATTCCCAACCTGATCAGAGAGTAATGCTTATAGGATACCTTCCAAATCCTAACTCTGTGTAATTCTTTGTCGGAGACTAAAAGACCTTCGTTCAGTAAACGAAGAAGTATTCCCGCCTCTCAGTATATGAGAAATTTGCGTGGCTATCAAAAAGCTGAAAAACGATAAGGTCGCCGGCTCTGATGGCTTACCAGCGGAGCCTTTCAAATACAGAGGTGTTGTTTCGGTAATTTGCTTGCACCAAATCATCAACCAAGTATGGTTGGATAAAAGTATGCCAGATGACTGGAGTATCTGCTCCATAGGTCTTGCTTATTGTATTGGACCAACTATCGAGGCAAATCTCTGCTAAATAACGCGTACAGGATCCTATCCAATTTACTGCATAAACGTTTGAAGCCTCTTAGTATAAACCAAATTTTCACACTAAGCAAATCCTGGAAATGACCAACGAATTTCAAGTCGAAATGCACCACCTCTTTACAGCCTTGGAAAAAATGTCACTGTTGATAGCAACAACCTCATTGAACTCGAAGTCAGCATCAACTCAATAACATCCTAGTGGAGATCCGACGAAAAGTTACCCTTGGCAACAATTGCTACTTCGGTTTGGCAAAACAAAAGGGGTCAATACTCCTTACTTAGACACAAATGTCTGATCTACCGAACTTTAATCCTTTCAGTTCTGTTACACAGAACCAAGTGCCGGACGATAAGCACGAAAGCAGAATAGATATTCGAGAATTTCGAGCAAACAAATCTTTGTCAAATATTTGATCTTTTTTGCGAGAAGGGGGGATGGATGAATGGCTACACAACCGTAAACTCTACGAGCTGTACCAAGATGTCGGTGTGATCCAAAAAGCCAGTATAAGACGACTAGATTGGATCAGTCTCATCGAGCGTTATGAAAAATAACGCTACAGGCAAGATTATCTTCAATTCCCAGCCTCCAGTTCAAAGGCCGAAAGATTGCGGATGCCAGGGAGAATACATGTCAAAACTTTAATAAAAATATTGTCTGAAATTAGGCTGAAAATTTTTCTAGAGTGAGTACCTTCGCCTAACATGCTTCAATAGTTTTGAGAAACTACGTTGTAAAACAATTTAATTATGAAAATGTTTATTGTATACCTGTCACAGGTCCAACAAGCGGCTCAATGGTCTAGGGGTATGATTCTCGCTTTGGGTGCGAGAGGTCCCGGGTTCAAATCCCGGTTGAGCCCGAATGCTTTTTGTTATATTTTTGTTTCTCTAGGTTATCTAACCAAATATGTATCTATAGACAGTTGACAGGTCTGTGACATTAATAAATACATAGGTGCGGTTAATATCAAGTACCTATCCGTAATTGTTTCTATCTTTTATCATCCGTTAACGAATACGTAAGTGAATGCGCGCTCTTTTCAAATATTATTCGATCAGTAAATAGCAATGGTATGTGCACTTTGAGCAAGTACCTACTTACATGTTTTAATTAAATACTTTCTTCCATCTGTAGATTTGTTAATACATCGTTGGGATGGACCCTTGAGTTACATCTTCTAAAACATTTTGTGTTTAGTTTAAATCCATCTTATGCTTGTCGGTTTGAAGAAGTTTTGCGTTGTTATTACAGTTGAAGTATTACAAAACAGCAACTTCTTGCATAAAAATAGAAGGTAGGTATTGTATTTCAATACCAGTGACACTTCTTCGTTTTGTAGACAATTAAGGAAGTGGTCAAAATCATAGGTTCTTAAGTCAATGAAGCCATCAAATACATGCTGTTGATGAATCAAAATGTTCCTCTCCACCGCTTAGGACAAAAAGTCACGTGGTAAAGGAATTCATGGCACTTTGGTGGAAATTTGATGAAAAATAACCCAAGGGAACCGGTACTACCTTAATTTGATAAAGCAACTTGGTTTAAAAGTCATAATGCGGAGGAAGAAGTAAGCAAAGGGCAGAACCGATGTTAAACACTTTCGAAGTACAAACACTTCATTGGATATTCAGTCCAATTTTCGAAGAATACCAATGAAGGAGGTCATGTGCATGTATAAACGCGAACTCTACAAGCTGTACTAACAGTATGACCCAATAGATAGGACACGTCAAATACCTACACTAATTCGGCCACATTCAATCCCATGCCTCAGGTTTGTAACACCCAGAAAGATTAAATTTCTTCCAACTCATGCCTATTATTCTGGATTCCTTTCTTCATGCCTATACTGAATGAAGCCTGTGCTTTCCCGATTCTTGTGCTCACTTTTTGGTTGGTGCCTTTTCGAGACAACATTTTCTTGATGTGACAACTTCCTGTCACTTTTCTAGACAACATGTTGTCAAAAAACGCTTACATGAGCGTTAACTTTGACAGACGCATTGCGATGTCATTATTCAGTACAGGAATAGTATTAAGGACAAGATCTCGATTAACAACATATTTAGTGGGAGCTTGACGCATTGCCTTGGTAATTTGCAAAATGTGAATTTGATCCAAACATAAGGATCCTAATTGTACGCGTATACTTGTTCGACGTCGAAGTTGAATCAAGGTTCATTGGGTATTCCAGAGCACTGTCATCAAGACTAAGTGCTTTATTTCTGTGTTTCATTGCAATAAAGATCTAGGTACATATATTCGAGTGAATTCCTATTGAGTATGTACTTCGTTGCAATGTTTGTATCAAGGCTTAGGTTAATGGTGTATGTATCCAAAAGGCTCCAGTGATTACGGGCTTTCCTGACGCCCTCGTTGTCAATAGATTTTTTTTTATGTTTAACCTAATTTCTATCCACCTGAGAGTTCGAAAAAGATATGTGGGGTTTTGCCTATAGATGGTCCCAATTACAAGCCTATCGACTAGGTTGAACGGGAAACGATTTACAAGATCCCATCTATGTAAGTCAAATTGTTAAAAACATCATGCTTTCCTAAAGAAAGTGAATACAAATACCTCAATGAAACCCCCGCTAAAAAAGACGTGGAAGTGAAACTATAAAACCAGATTCTGGAAAATTGTGGAACGAAATTCATAAAATTCTAGCCAACGTCTTCGAAAAGGATGGAAAAGAGATTGATACAATCTACCTGCCTATCGGTAATATGTACTTCCTCTACATACATATTTTCTTACTTTCTTAAAGTAGCAATACTTGAGAATAACCTAGATGGGTCCACGGTTGGTTAGCAAAACTGAAACCAAATAAAACCCGAGCTTCAAACCAATATAATTTAAAAAAAACTTGTTTACACTGTCTATTCTAGTCTTTGCTGATGTCACGCTATTCATAATCCCTTGAGCGCTAGATTAAGTGCAAAATGAAAATATATGTATGGATTCGATTAATTAGGTCAAAATCATACCCTTCATATGTTTTGTTGCGTAAATCATAAGAAATACATACAACGCTATGAATGTTGTATACCATACCAGCACAACGTGTCCAACGGAAATCTAAGAAACTAAGAAACAACGTCATTCTATACGGCCAATGCTGTTCGCGGTTGACTATGCGCAGATATCCAGTTTCAATAATTTCATTCATTCCATTCATCAGGAAATAATTTTCTCAGTGATTCGTTATTTCATGAATATTATTCATAACATAAAAAAAAATCACGCAGCTCGACATAATTTTGGTCAAGGTACTCATAAGTAGTGTGAAGTTCAGGGCTCTTTTATATTTTACTTGCAAAATGTGTGATTGCTTCCTATTCGTTCGTTATAAAGACGTTTTTTGAATACAAATCAGAAATATGTGTACACAGTTGCACTCCTATCTCAATCATTAACACGCAACGTACTTATCACGTTATGCCATCAAAAGGCATACTATTAACACAATTCTGTCGAAGGATTTGAACTCCTTTTAGCCCGGAAGTGTGTCATCGTTCAGTCCAGACATCGGATACTGACAGTAAGATAGTGGATAAGTTAAAAGAGCTGCCGGCGAAAATAAAACTCGTTCCACGACATTATACCTTTTTATCTTTCTTTTTTTTTTTTTTTGCCAACAAATCTGACCATGGGATAAGGTCAATGCTAAACTTGGGTGATTTATACATTTTATCTATTTTAACTAGGAGCAATAAAATGTTTCTAGTTGGAGAAATATCTACTAATGACTTGTCTAACACTTTGTCACGCATACATTGGAACGACATACGACTATGACAAATGGTTGTCTCTGCAATAAGCATGGTTTGAGTGTAAAAGAAGAGGTATCTACACCACAATGGTTCGCCACATTACATATTGGCCTTGTTGCAATACGTACCTCATTAGTTTCAGTACTAAATATAAACAAACTTTTTGGTAGTTTCTGGTATGGTTTTGTTCTCTTGCGCGACAATGTTTGGCATTTCTTTCGGTGTGTTTGGAATTTCTATTAGGGAGTTCCCCTGGGCATAGATAATCATGTGACAAACCCCAAAGAGATATTCATCTTAGATTCCTTCATAATGACCGCATTTGTACATTTATGCCACTGGGATTTTACTACAAGGAAGTATCTTATGTAACTTATGTAAATTGGGATCAGTTACTTTTATTTAAAAGACGGTTTTGCCACTGTCAGATTGGTATAAAAGCTTCTTCTATTTATAGTTCTCATAGATATTCATAAAGCAGTATACTAGAGATTTATTTACTAATGATTATTTGCTGATATATGGCTTCAGAAGATGTCTGTTGTTTCTTTGATGAGCATAAGTTTGGAAGGTAGGAGAAACCCTACCATTGTGTGCTCTATATGTAGGTTAAGAACAAAATCTTTATAAAAAGGAACTAGATCCATGTTATACAGATATACCTATGTACGAATATTCATGGCTCTTGAATCGGTTGACGGAGAAAACTGAAACTGAAGATGTGGGATGGTATATTTGAGGTGCGAGTCAGCCCCTAGACATTGGTTGGAGGCTACTAGAATGGAGACCGAAAGAAGACAGAAGGAACAGAGGGACACTACCTACCCGATGAAGTGACGACATCAAGAGTATAGGTGCAGACAACTGGATAAATTTGGCCGAAGATCAAAGTCAGTGGAACATTTAGAGTAGGCCTATGTTCAGAAGTGGCCACAAAGGTCTGGCAGATGCTAAAGTTGATGAATAAGACTATGTCGGCAACTTTGAGGCGTACAGAGGAAGCCTGTAGGTCCACAAGTTTTAGTCGAACTGAGTATGGGGATAGGTTTAGGGTATCAGTTCAAAGGGAGCTATGAGGGGTTGAAAAAGGTAACCTGTACATTTTTTTGATGATTTTCAAGGGCTGTAAGCGATAACTGGGACTACTTGAGAAAAAGCCGAAAAAAGGTGTAATTAAGTAGTTCTTTGATGGGTTTTGAGAAATAATTTACATCAAATAGGATATTTTGATTGACACAGAACCTGAGAATTGAATTTGTTATGTACATTATGTCTGATAAGCGTTATTTGGGCTAGGGAAATAGTTCAGGGACTGAAGATAGGATTCTTCTAGTTAAGGGCCACCAGAGAATAAACTGCCGTTTGTGAAATTTCAGAGTCTGAGTTTAGAAATCAATCCGCTTGTCACGAACATGAAGAATCTGTTCAGAAGAACACATTTCTCCATTCCAGTTACCCATAAGACTTTTATAGTTTTGCGGGTTTAAATATGTACTTACCTACGACTTTAGCTTGTCTATTCGTTTATATATTGAAACTTGTGCCCAATTTAGTCGCTTTTGTTTTTTTTTAAGTATTGTCATGGCGGTTTTGCTTTCAGATGTTTGTCAAACACTCGTGGGTAGTGAGAAAAATCTCCAAATCAGTAGACCAATACACTAACCTTAAAGCCAGACTTTTAAAAAAGTTATAATTTCGCTTAAAAGATGCTACACAAGTCCAAATGAGGTTCAAAGATGTATAGCTCTAAATTTAGATTTTTCAGCTTGAGACGATAATGGTCGGTTACCATGTTGTCCTGTTAGGGTTACGACCCAACTATTCTCAATTCAAGGCTATATCCATTGACCAAGTATTTTCAATCGAATTAAACTTATTGTATTAGTCATAAGACTGGCTTCAAAGTGTCAAGATTTTCCCCAGAGTGCTCTTTCAATCTGTGTGTGAATCTCTATTTCTATTTCTAGACTATTGTCCACCAGATTAACAATTTATGAGTACCAGGATTGTCTCGATTCGCCTTCATTCTTGTGGAGAATATAACACGCACAACACGAATGGTTGTGAGAAGCTAGGCCCTGGATCCCATGGACCTGTCGCAAAAATTTATATTTTTTATTTTATGAACTATGATGAGGGCCCCTCCAATTTAATCGTTTGCAGAGTAGAGTGACATTCTATATCCCAACTTAAGTCATCGGATTTGTTTTTAAATAACATTCTTGTGCGTAAATACATTGACCTGACTTTGTTATAATAATATAATAAACAGGGTATCTACCATTCTGTGCCTCTAGCGATGTTGGTTAACCTATCGTATTGACGTCATTTTTAATAGAAACTTGTTCAGAACTATCAACTCTGTTACTTGGAACAGAACTTATAAAGGTCGAAATGTCAATTATAATTGATATATTTACTTGTTTCTTTGCTTGAGGTTGTCTTTAGAAATGCCGGGCGCCCTCCCATGTAGTACGCACTACTCCCAAAATTCACCTGAAAAGATACACACGTCGAGCACTTATCTACATTCGTACATACATACTACCGCATTCATATTGCTAGAGGCAATTTTTAAACCTGGATGACTGCATTCCCTATTAATAGTCCCTAATTGGTCATCGACATCAACCACGTTTAGAAATCTGGTGTCCAACATGCGTACGGGCTTGGGTTATGCGCATTCGAAATGTCAATTTTTCTAAGAATGTTTTGCAAAAATGCGTATCTATTTCACGAGTAATACAAATATTGGTTCAATGCAATGAACCCGTATTTCACTTACTTAATGCGGTTGAGTTTCCCTTCGATCGCATACTGCTTCCAGTTTACTAGACCTGGGGGCACCGATAATTCGATCTTTATACCAGAGCTTCCATGTGTAAGCATCTTATCATCACGAACATGGAGGCCGGGATTAAAAAGTCATCATGGATGGAAGAGTGTTGTCCAGATTTGGCTTCATGGATTACATCTTGGTAGAGATTCTGGAATTCCAAGTTGTATCTTTTGTATTTTACTCATACTGGATTAAATACTCGTAGTCGATCAATAATTATTCACTCGAAAGATCCTAATATATATTAGCTTTGCGTTCATGCTTATCGAGAAGCACTCGGCACCGTACAGCAAAACAGATGATGGTACGAGCCCGGATCAACAGCTCTATTTGACGTTTTTTTTAATTTTTTCGAGACTTTTAAATTCTTTGAAATCTTTTCGTATAATGCCGTGTACACACTCAATCTGTGAATGACGGAAGTCATTATTTCCTTGGTCTTTAAATATCTATATGGCGTCGAGTAGCAGAGGAAGACCATTTGAATAAGGATCTACCTGCTTCCTTTTTTTTTGAGACACAACTTTTCAAACTCCATGGAGTGAACAACTGGGGAAGGGACTGGATCAGAGGTGTATTTAAAAAATACAACCTAATGTAAAGGGTTTTCAACTGGGATGCCACATTTTTCTAATAGGGTTTCTCAGCTCTGATTGGAGTTAGTTGTGGTTTGTGTGATGTCAACTTAACTCGTCTATACTTCATATTATTAATCAGGTGCAAATACTTTACGTGTGCGATTCTTAGATTTTCAAAACCATTCACGAAATGCCATTAAACCCACAAAAATTGACTGTTTCGTGCGAGTTTCATGGTGAAGGAGACATTGGCCTATATTCTTTCACCAATGATGTTGGCAACATAGTCACAGTCAAAATCACTGTCGGACCATGTTGACTGACTATTTTTGGTATAAATTGCAAGAGGTTGACTTAGATTATACATGGTGTCAACAAGATAGCGCCAATGGCCAAAGAATCAAGTTATTCAGGTCGAAGTTCGGTGATCGCATTATCTCCAGAAGTGGACCAGTCAATTGAAAGTTTTTTTTCTGTGACTATGCCAATAAGTAAGAGACTATAGAATACCTCACGATCAAGATCAAATGGTCTATTTATAAAAGTCGTAGAAAATCATCAATGCAGGAGTTTCCGTGGAAAATATTTGAATGATGTTGTATTCCATAATAATTAATCGCATGGTAGGTACTTCAATCTTCAATCTTCAATCAAAACTTCAATCCGAAATATAGTTTTAGTTTTGATACCTCAAGCTATTTTATTTAAAAAAAAAAAAACAAATTGGTGCGCTTTTAACGAAAACTCTTCACCACAATTTTTAAGCTCGAAAAATGCACTATACATGTGCTAGGTATATAAAGCATGTGCCATCTGTTGGTTTCTTTTTGAATCATATGTTATTTGGACACTGACAGCTCTTATGCGCTCAAAAATTTTTCACAAACTCAGTAATTTATTTTCGCGGTACGAAACTGATCTATTTACACTTGAACAACATTGGAAAATATTACTTCCAAATTGGATGCTGTGTTGCCAATTTTGAAAAAAAAAAATCGCTCGAAATAATGCACCAACTGCAGCTGGTGTATGCAAGTTTATGATGAAAGTTCGTGAGACTAGTTTGCTGATTGATAATCGAACTTATTCCCGTGTTCATCATGCGCGCTCAACAGAGAACATTGCAGCTTTATATGGCCAGAAATTGAGGATTTGGACTTGGGCGAGCTATGGTTCTAGCAAGATGGGGCTATGTGCCACACAAGCCGTTCAACAATCGATTCAATAATCGAGTTGCGATTTGACGACGTTGGACTTCCTTTATGGTGTGTCATTAAAGATCGATGCTATGCGAACAAATGCTTCACAAAACAAAAATTGCCACATTGACCTGTCTCGCAAAAAATAAAAAATAAAAAATTCGGGAAATATCGGCTGAAACCATCGAAAATGTATGGAAAGGTTGGGTTGACAGGCTGGCCTACTGCTAAGTCACCCATGGGACTGCCTTACATAATCATAAAGGATATGCCGACTAAAGATTCACTTTTCATTATCTGATTTCAAGAGATGTATTCTTAGTATTCTGGTTAAGTCTACGCGCTTTTCACAATCAAATGCAAAAATCTCTTGCACTACCATTAGAAATCTAGCAGCTAGTAAGCGGCTGTAGATTCAAAGCAAAACTTTGGCGGGGCACACAATTCGCATGTATTTCAGTCATTCAGTGCGACAACCATGTTTAGTGTCACGGATTGTAATAAATAAACCAACCAAACATTTCAAAGACACCTCCTTAAGCCTATTGGTGTTGGAAATCGAGAGTTCTTCATGCGATGACCTTGCATTTCTTAATAGCACCCATCTGATTAGATGCATAGAAAGATATAATTAATCTTCTAGGCGTACGTACATACATATCTCATACGATTTGAAATTTTACCTTACCATATAGAGGTCAAGTCGTAATTAAAAGCACTGTTTCTTAAAAATGTTTCATGGCTATCATATTCCGGGTATAGTATATGAAAACGCAAAGCATTACGAGTATAGTTGTTAACTGATTTTTTTCATTACGAAATGCATATCGATGTTGCAATGTATGGAGGTGATTCACTCCTGCTGCGGTTGTCGAATTTTAAAAAGAATTGAGTTGAATGTGTCATTGATTGTAGGGCGATGCCGGTCATCAGGAGGGATTTCCATTCATATCTCAAGTGCATTGATTCGGCTAAGGCCAAATCTCTTACACTTATGTAACTTGTATCAGTTGAAGGCACATTATCATGGGAACAGTAATTGAGTTACGTTCAGACTGTTTCCGGTCCATGACTCGATTTGATTTAATTTTGTGGTATTTTCCTTTATTATAGGCCTCATCTCAAGCAGTGAAGAGATGTCAGTATACAACGTAATTCTATTCGTGTTGCCTGTACTGTATTTGAACATCATCCTTAGCACGCCAATAAATTGTCTGTAGTAATTTTTTTGTTTTTTTGCTGAGAATCTGTGGGAAATTCATTTCTACCTTCTGTTGGTTTATTTTTAAAAAGGCTATAAAAAACACTGTTCAATATTTTTCAACGATTGTTGCTTTATTGAAAAGGTCTTCCTATGCTTGCTAGTAGGCCATTCTCACACAGTCTAATCTAAATAAAATATAGATAATGACTTGGCAAAGTCCATATGATAGAGTCAATATGACAATAGAAATTCAAAGAAATGCAATAAAATGCGTTTTGCAATTTTATTGTTCTTTTAAAATATTGAATTATTGAATTAATTTTGCTTTTAGTACTTTGTTAAGTTTAACATTATAGTTTTAAAAACAAAGTTGCTGCCTTTGTTGAGTGTGGTATAATATTGAAATATTTCGCATTTTTAATTGCATTTAATATTCGTAATAAAATACAATTTAAACTAGCAAATGGTATGCGCACAAATAGAATTAATGACATTTATTCCTGTCGTGGCAAAATTGATACCATAAATAAGTAGGTTTACATATATGTATATCTAACTATTACGCAGTTCAATTGTGAGAAACCCTTTGGACGAGGGGTCGGTTAAATCGATGTCAGCACTTCGGGAATGAGAGCACTGCCATTGGCCTATTAAGAGCTCATCGCCAACATCTCTTCTCTAAATACCTGACTTATTCTTGGAGATCTTCATCGGCCTGAACTCCAAATATGTCGAAGTAGTCCATATATGGCCATAATGGTGTTTTTTGCATCTAGAGAGTTCGTCCGCTATCTTATTTATAGTGCTGGTATTTTGCCTATCGGTCAACACTCTTATAAGTTTATAAGTTAAGCAAGATGGGTACGAATGAACACCAACCATTATCAGATGGCTTCTACTAGGAGATAAAAGAAGCACAATTGATGCCTAATAACAACTACAACACAGAATATCGCCAAGTTGACGCCAGTCAGTGTCTATTCCTTATGTTCCTATTCCTATCCATATACATATGTATGGAAGTATGTATGTATGTATGTATGTATTCCATATAATCAGCCATTACAGAAAATATAGTCATCTAGTGGTGTAAATATGTATTTAGAGATCCCATCATTGACCTAGATAATAATATGGTGGGCGCCGTGGCTTAAGTGGTTAGTGCGTTGGACTATGGAGCGAGGACTTCCAGGATCAATCCTCAGGCACGACTCCACCTCTCGCGAGCGTCTGACAATCCGAGAGTAAAACGTTCATGAAAAAGCTTCTCATCAAAGACACAAAATTGCCTATCGGATATGTCATTAAACAATAGCCCCCTTCCATTCGTGTAAAGAATATAACGCGCACAACATGAATGGTTGTGAGAAGCTAGGCCCTGGGTCGCATGGACCTGTCGCGCCAAAAATTTGTATTTTTTTGATACTACCAATTGTTTGAAAATAAAACAAAGACAAATTTGAAGTAAATTATAATTATTACGAAAGACACCTATTGTCACTTTCTACGAAATCAAATAAATATTTAGTGACATATGAATACTCATTGCATATTACCGTCCGTGACATACATTAAATTTCAATCCAGAAACCTATTCAAAATTATGTAAGACTAAAACTCCGTTTAATTGCGACAGACTGTTGCCAGAAAAATGTTCTTTTTAAACGTAGCACCTACTTTTACTTTTACTTTTGTGTGTACCCTTTAGATGTGTCCAATTTAGCAATGAATTATGTACGGTACCATGGCCGTACATACATATACGGGAACAGATGTATTTCTGTTTCTAGACATAGACCTCCCCTTGTAAACGACTTGCTACTCTTTTAATTTGTACAGAAAAACTTCTGAATAAACAAATTTAGAAACACTTTCTATCTGGGCAGACAACTATGCTTATATTTACACACTCTCATAATGCTTCTAACACAACCTTCAGTGTACTTTTTTCAACAATCATAAATAAACAATTAACAATTGTATTACATCGGTGCATCATCAATATCTAACCTGAATAGAAATTACCAACATGAAATACTCTAGAAAAGTAAAACTGATAAATCATGAGATTTTAATTACACATGCCATAGAATTTGGCGACATTTCCCTACACCCTACTACGTGTGCACAATTTTCACTGACCTTGCCAATAAATCGTAAAGATACTTTTCCAAAATCGTCATCACACAGTTAGGCCAATGTACTTTTACCCCACCATGTTGTAGTATACCTGCTTCGCTTTGAATTCTCCTTGACCGAATGGGACAAGACAACAAAGATACTTGTTGTATCGCTTAAGATACCATATGTACATGCGTTCGAACCAATGTAATAGATCAACAACAGAAGAGTATCGCTCACCGGAGCGCAGGTAACGCCGACACAGAGTCGCCTAGCCAAACTTTGCTTTGCTAATTGATAGTTAATATGCTCGTTAAGTGACGTGCGAGCAAGCAGAGTGTAAATCCTCACTTTATTTATACACTATAATCACTTGGATTTGGTATCAGTGTGTTTTGGGCCCGAGCAGCCATCGGTTCAATATCAATTTCAGTTTCAGTCAGTCTCAGGTCTCAGTCTCAGTGGTGTGGTTGAAGCCCTGCTTACCAGCTAAGCGGTGTGTAGTGATCTCAAGATATAAACCTTATTTTTGGATATTATACAAGAAATTGTTAAACATAGTGGATTAACTTTTAATACTGTAAGTTATTAAACAAGATTTTCTTTATTATTTTTGAAATACTTATTAAAAATGGCAGTACAGTGATACGAAATTGTGATTAAAGATGTTTAAGTGCGGCTTAAACTATGTTGACTCGTTGTGGATAGTTTTTGTTTTTATTATTTTTTGTTTGATCTACATACTTATGTTCGAGTATGTCCGTGAACTCAAATTGTCGGATGTAAGATGTGCTAAACATAGAAAATTTGTACACAGTTATGTGGTTGAACAAAATTATGAAATACTATATTGTTTTAAATTGTCCGCGAGGATACCACTTCATATTGATTTTTCCAACAAGAGTTGTTTTAAGTTGGATTCAAATGTTTAGTCAAAAGCTAAGCTGACTTAATGTAGAAGTTCTATAACAAACTTTTGAGACTGCGGACTGCAACTTTACAATTATTCCAATGTAAAATTTGTACTAGACAATTATGGAAACAGTTCAAAGTGAGTTCAGACAGTATGGAAATTACTTGTCAGTTTTTGCAATCGATCATCAGAATGTATTTGTAATAGAAAAAGTTTTAAGGACTATTTGGTAAAGTTACAAACAAAAATGTTACTCGTTGACGATACCGAGTGAAGATGTATGGATTGCAAAAAGAATCATCAATCGAGTGAAGTTTGAATCAGTTTCCGAGAACAAAACGGAAAGACACAGATAATCGATTCTAAGCGAAAGCAAACAGTCTGCAAAAGTACCATTGAAATACGTGAACTTTTGCATAAGTTATCTAGAACATAGAATTATCTAGAGTTACGCGTCCTCGATTCCAACGACAGATTATTGGAAAAGAAAACGTTTAATTTAGTGTAGTTTTGCAGATTTATGCAATGGTAGATTTATGCTTCACGCAAACAGATACTCATACAATTTCCTATGTTTGCAGGATTATTGCCTAATCTTCTTTTTTAGTTTGACTTTCCCTTAACTCGTTAGTTCCTTTCTATACATAAACCTTGTTCAAATGCTTATAAACCGCCGTATTGCAGTCTGTGGTGAAAGATTACAAAGTATTTTAAATAACACAGAGCCAGATTATTAAGAATTAGAGATGAAAGTGTCAAAGTGACACTTTTGTGTCACAATTATTTGCAAAGTATTGCTGCCATCGGTTAGGGTAACTGATGGGGAGATTCCATGCTTTATACAGTACATACACACGACTTAAAGTGAGATTTGAACATTTTTTTGTTAAGAAAGTATGATATTTCAAAAGACTTCTGTAAATATCTTTGATTTTATCATTCTACTAACTCTGTGAACTATAAACATGAATCGCAATTTACATTTACTGAATAAATTGAATTCGAAAATTAAATAGATATTGAAAATGATTTGATAAATTTTTCGAATTTTAATAATAAATGGAAAATAATTTCTTTCAAATGCTTGTCGTTTGTATTTCCATAGAACAAGTTTATGTCAAAAATGTGAAGGCCGGATGAGTTTGTGTTTGATTGACATTTGATAAATTCCTTAGCATACAGCCTAAAAACGCGTTCATCTAGTTTATTTCTAGAATTGTTTTGCTTATGCCGATCAATGAAATTAAACTTCGTCATATTCCTTCCATTTAAGAGTTATGGAACTTCCAAATGGCCATTGCATGATTATTTTCTCCTGTTAATCAATTTTTGACTTAGAGAATGTGTGTATGTGCTTATGATATGATTTGTGTAGCATCTAAACACAAAGAGTTGTAAGCATTTTGAGTTACTGTCTTATTATACTTCTTTTTGGTTGAATTAATGAACACTTGCCATGTGCACACAAGAAGTTATGCCGGAAGTTGGCCCCGATTACGAAGATGCGATTCCTTAGTAATTTTTAATGAGTGACCCTGTAGAATATATTAACTCTGGTATTAGATATATGGAGTCCCATCTACGATATCTTTTGAGAAATGTTATGGTACTTTACATACTTTACGTTTAATGTAAAAATCCGTACTGGATCAACAGATTCCTTTAGCT
The DNA here is from genome assembly GCA_905220385.1 of Xylota sylvarum. Classification (NCBI taxonomy): domain Eukaryota; kingdom Metazoa; phylum Arthropoda; class Insecta; order Diptera; family Syrphidae; genus Xylota; species Xylota sylvarum. Next base: position 15,112,717 of record LR999958.1, read on the forward strand.
TGCTCGAATCGTATCTAGTTTTAAACTTTTATTTGTACTTTGTAGGTGCTGTTTTTTTTCTTGTTTTTAAATTCTTATTGATTTTATTATTGTATACATCGACTTACAAATTTAGTTATACGTACAATAGTACAAAGTAAAAACGTCCCGATACCGATTGGCGCAGTGCTTTCCTCGAATAAATTAATAAATACGTTAGTTAGTAGTGTTTTTGTTTTCAGTTTATTTTTAGCTCAATAATTATATTTAAGTCATTTACATATACCTCATATTTACAATAGAGGCCACATATTTTGAGGCTAGTGAGGTGTACAGTTGAAATAATTCGTGTAAAAACTATGCCTGTCCTAAGTGTGTATGTTTGTTGTATTTTATAAGGGTAGTACAATATTGAATATAATTGACTATTAAGTGACAGTATTTCAGTTACTGGTTTTATCAATCTGTACACCAGCAATCACCAATACGAACAATAATGATGAAAGAATTCCCCTCCGCTCTTTGGACCTTTAGTACGTACATACATAGTTGTATACCGAATTTAATATCAAATATCACCCTAATTATAGGACTTAGTTTATTAAGAACATCTTTACGAAATACAAAAGGTAATCCAAATAGACACTCTCCGTTGGCACTATAGAATTCTTTCCCAAAATCAATCGAAAATGGATGAAATGCTGGTAGGTATTCCATCCGACCAATGGATTGGTATAGGGTGCTGTGGAGTCTTTCAAAACTTATTGGCTCCAAGACTTTGTTGTCATAAGCTTTTTTTTTATTTTTCTTAATTAATCTTAAAAAACGTGTTGAATATTCCAAGGACCTAGGTTTTAGTGAATGTAGTAGATTAGATCGATCTGATATTGGTGAATACCGTTGTTTTTTCATAAATGTCCAAATTTAACTATTTACGTAAAGAATCCTTATGCTTCGGCTTCACAGATCCATCTGATTCCTCACATTGAACCAACTTTGTTACAAACAAGACATAACAACAAATGACGTACAATTCGAATTCGAATATTCGAATACATACAAGTCATGCACTTGTGTCTAGTCCGGAAACAAATGTCAACACATAATTTTTGTTTAATTAAATTAATAATTCTTCCGAATTTATCATTCACACTGCAAGGTTGTTTACATTGTTCAACCAAATTCCCACATTGGATGTATGTAGGTAATGGCTAAACTAATTATGCGAACAATAAACAGCAATAACAATTCAAATAGCTTCCTCAGCTTATTACGAGCAAAAAAAAAACAAAAACAAAACAAAACAATCGAATATAATCAAATGAATATCGGTCTCGGTGCATTTTTGTTTTTTTACTTTTTTGTTCCTACTGATGTTCGATGGGTCATATAGTTCTTATATAATGGTTCTTAAATATTCAAACAAGGTTTTTAGGTCAACAAAAGGTCTGTTCTCGTACATGTGACTTTGTGCGAAATTATATGTATGCAATTGTGAATAATTTGCGAAATAATGCGTAAGAGCGAAATATAGTGCGAACTTACGGTAGTGAACATGACTGAATATATTATTCACCTGAAAAAAATTGATCGGCTATAATAAATGGCGTATATGCCTGGCTAATACTAGTCCACGCCAAATCGGTTTTTATTTTTAAAAGAAAGTGCACGATGGACTATTTATCACCCCGCGTGTCGGACTCTTACCAAAAACTCTGTATCTTCGAACACTTTAAACCCCAGACTGTTTCTGGTATTAGTTTAGGGTAGGACAACATTTTGACGTTTTCAGTCTTTGTCTTTATGAAACCCATCTGGTGCAGTCAAAAAAAGATTTGGCTTGAGGGTTCCGATTTTTATAAAATGATGGAGCGCGAAAAAGTCATGAGAAGTGTTCAACTGCCTTTGGACTTACTACAATTAGGATTAGTCTACCTACCTACCTACTCAATGCTGTAGAGATCTTTCCTGACATTTCGGACGTGGGCTTAATCAACTGGCTATACATGAGTTTTATGTTCAAACATACCAGCTTTAATTCGAATGATCCCGTCGTACGTGTGATGCCATAAATCCATGCCATTGTCCAAGCCCAAGGGTTGAGCAATGAGCTTAGTAGTTATTTCCTTAGTCGATCTCTGCCTCTGTGGCTTAATTATCCACAAAAGTGGCTGCCATGATGTCTGCCAATAAGTTTGTTGTGATCTGTCAGTCAAAAAGAATTTTAATTTAAAAAGTTAAATAACTAAGAGTTTCTTTGGGTAAAGCTTAGAATCGGTCTTAATCTACTGTCTACACATACAAGAGAATATGTCTCTCCAATCAGTTATACATGTGTACCTGTATTAAATGACTCAGTTTACAAAAAGCTACAGGATTTGACGTTGATGTTCAGATTTTGTTCGATGGCTTTGCAATGAACAGACTCGCATACGATTTTCTGTACCTTCCAATTTCGGAAGAATTTTGAGAAAAGTGTGAATCTATGAAGTCTATTTTTTCTGCTTCAGATTTGATTTGGCACGATATGCCAGAACTGCTCGTAAACCATAAAATAACAAGTCTTAGTGCCTTAGTAACCTTTAACGTCACTGAGATTATGTGTACTGTCATTTATGTATCTGCCATTGTGAAATTCCTTTAAGGTCTTATTTCCTGAATTTAAACAAACATTTTTTTGTTCAAGATCATCCAAATTTTTAAAAGTTGACATCATTTACACATGTTTCAAGAAAAACGTTTAGTGTACAACGGATTTTACATTATTATCTGCTTTGAATTTTAGAGGACATAACTTCACATATATAGGTTTCTTAATTTTTGACACAAAAGCATTCAACTCTTCGAATTCTCATATCCAAATTATAAGGTACTACCGCTATTCATGTCTTTTAAGTGTAAAGGTGACTGCAGAAGTCGGATAAAATATGACATAATATACATAGATGACATATATGATTGATTTTGTTTGTATGTCGATGACACTATAGATCTTTTCACCTGTTTGTTAAAATTGTGACATTTACGCTGTCACAGACCACACAAACTTTGTTTTGTATGAGTAATCTATTTCTAATATATTTTTAAGTTTCTTGTATGCAAATTCGTAGAAGCAAATGTTTATAATCAGTTTTAGCAATAAAATTCCGGTTAAGTAGTATTTATAGTACTTTAGTATCGCGTGAAACATTAGTTCTCCGTGTGGTCTGTAAAACATTCACAAACATGAATGAAAGTTATCATTGGTTTAACCGACGTTTTGATAGGGGCTGTTGTCTTCATTAAAGAATATTAATTATTCCTTTCTTTCATCAAATACACCACATGATAAACAAAATCGAATGGAAAGGCAATGCTGCATGCGATACTAGACTACTATAAATATAACTTAACCGGGATTTTTTTGCTTAAACTAATTAATAAGATTTGTATCTATAAATTTTATACTACAAGAAACTTAAAAATATGTATATTACAAATATCGCACATTGTATAATACTTTCCTCTTTTAATAGATTTCTCATACAAAACATGTTTGTGTGGTCTACAAAAATCTCTGACAAATTAAACGTAATTTTTGTAAATATATCTGTCAAAGATGCAGAAATCTACATCGACTAACTTCACACAGTTCACAGTTATAAGTACAAAAATATTTAAAAATATTCTTAAGGGTAAAAGCAAGCTTAGTTTTTCATTTACTCGTAAGTTTCTCTGGCACGAAGAAAGATCTGTTTAGACTTGTTCATCTCATTTTTACTCAACGCTATCAGTGCTAAAAATTATAAGTTGAAAACAATGGGGAATTCTTAAATGGAAAACTTCATTACTAAGCAGGTACCTATGTATCAGGGAATCTCTAGCGCTTGTCATCGAGAAAACTAATCATGGCATTGCGCAATTTACAATTTAAATTATTTACTTGTAGGTACTTACGCACTTGAACCCTGTAACCGCGAACTGTCATGTTCCAAAGCCATTTGTCAACATTTGTCAACTCAATTAGAAGTGTTTACTTGGTAAATTCGCTACAAGCCCATTATAGTGAAAAATCACACTTCCTCAGACAATGTCAAAAAATTCATTTGTCATATTATGAAAACAATGGCAATTAAATGACAAACCTTCTAATGCATTGCTCTTACTATTTCGTTGATCATTACAAGTTTAAACTTTGTGCAAGTAAGTTGGAAATAAATATATGTAGTATTCATTAAGCCATTGAATTATTCCTTCATTACTATTCTGGTGGAATTTTTTTTTGTTTTTCTTTTGCTAAGAGACAAAGAATAATAATTGAATTTGCATACGTCAGAGAACCATTTAAAGGCCATAGAGCGTGCAATTTTGTCCACAAATAATTTATTTGACTGAAGTCACACTCTTACGTCCAAAGAAACCATAGCGGAAGGTACTAACTGGACTATGTACATTGCCAAATAATTGCATTGGTATTGTAAACACTCTGGGGTCAGCCAAACTATATAATATGATTTTAATTGTTCACGCATATTCTATGACACTAATGTTTATAATCGTGTCAAACTTGAATGGATACAGCATTTATGTGTTCTAATTAGAAAGGTGTTCAGGGGCTAAGATCAACCAACAATGGAATACAGATTGAAATCTATTTTAAGGAAGTTGGCGTCATAAAATGTGATCTAGGTTAAGTTGTTATATTGTTAATAAAAAAGTAAAGTATCATACTATGACACTTGTTTCGTAACATGGCGATAAAAATTGGCAACTTCCTGTACAGTACTTGTATGTTGTTGGATTATGTATTGCAAGGGTCTTGTCTTGACAGTAATGGAAAGTTTGGACAAAGTTTTATAATATTTAATTGTCTCTCACTGACAAATATATCTACTCGTATATTAAAGAAGAGATGAAGCAAGTCTAATGTAGGGTATATATCTGTATGTACTTGTATATACTTGTACAAGTCAGAGCTGTGCAATATAAATTCGAATTTTTAATGAAGAGCTTGCGAATGGTAAAACAGAACTCTATTATGAACCTTAGCACAACAACGTCACTGCGAATAACTAAATAAAATTATTCATTCGTCATTAATATTCATGAATACAATTTAAAAAAAATTATCTTTTCTGTTGCCGCTAGACCTACAGGTACCTATAGGGCAAGTATTGGTTTCGCGAAAAATTTCGAATTCTAGAATTTAATCAAATTTGACATTACTATGATGAAAGAGTTTAAAAAAGTAGATCCGCTAATTCTGTTTGTTTGTCTGTCAGTACACTTGACTCGGACGGATTCGCTTCATATAATTCGAGGTGAAATTGAAAATTCCATTCTAACCTCAGAATTGAGGATAGGTACTTTACTTAAGGCCAATTTTGACTAAAATGGTTCATCAAAAATGCAGAATGTCACGCCCTCTTTTTAAGGCCTCATGCGTAAGACTTGAATTTCAGTTCTTATAATATGGTAAACATAAAGCATTATGGTGCAAGTACGTACGACACAGTCGTGTACTTTATTTCTTTTTATAATTTAGCACTTACATAGAGAAATAGTACAATGTCTGTAAGGTGTTTGAACTTTCGAAGTGCATAAGCCATCTCTTCTTTCTCTAATGCAAAACTAACAGAACAGTGTAGTGAAAAGAACATTGCTGCATGCATCTAGAGTAATAGAATAGCTTTTTCAGACTTAGAGTGTTTGCAGTACGAGCTTCTAGTATAGTTTATTTTTAAAGACTTTGCATGAAGAAGGAATTCACTTGTTTTCAAGGCTGTAGAAGGCTGTGGACTTACTGCGAGAAAGAAGAAATATGCCTTGTTACTTTTAGTCACACATAAAATAAAATTAGAAGTTGCTAATATATTTATTTATGTATTACATGACATTCATTGGAATAAAAAATCATACCCTGTTACTGGCACTGTTCCATGTTACAAGTCACAATCACTGTTATCTTTTATATACATAGGTACTATTGTGAAACAGTGACAAACTTCCTTTTACGAAAATAGAGAGCCATCTTTAAATAGTAGTCTTCGTATTGTACGCCGACTGCGTTTTACCTATTTTGTTGAATTCTGAATTCAATAGCTCCACAGATAGACATATCCTCGGCTGAGAATACTGAATTCATCCGATAAATATGCAAAAGTTTTTCGGTGATGATTTCTAACTTTGACGTTTATTGTTGAAGTCGATCTTTCCATTTCTTAGGAATAGGTATGCAGTTCTCTATGAACTGATGACAGGCTAGATTCAAGAGCCAAATTCATACAAAGTCTAGGTCTTTTGCAAAACTTACATTGGTTACATCTTACGGTCACGTTGTCTGTATATTTATGTATGTCAATACAATATTTAGCTCTGCAACTCTGTTATACTATAATCTCTTTGCTGACAACTTACCGGCCTCTATTCTAAAGTACCTTCGCCATCAAACTTGTTTGTATTGAAACCCTTGACAGTAGTAAATCTTAAAACAACTTATACTATGTGTAAATCGCTCCTGGTGCCAGTTATTTTACGTAACTGCATGTCTCCAATATTTGAGACAGATCTAAAACCACCTCGAAATAAATCGATTCGAATATTTGTTGATCTTCTGGCAGTTAAGCTATCGTCAGACTTTCTCAAGTGTTTTAGAGCTAGTACTTAGAATTTATTCACAAGTATGTACTTGTACTACCACCGAGTAGCACCGCTTAAATGTTCAAGTGTTCAAAATGACAAACAAAGGCGACTAGATTAGACTTCGGTAAATCCAATATTTGTTAAAACTTCACAACACTATCGTCAAGGTTCATTTACACTACGATAAGTCAGTGAACTTTAACCACACCTACCAGCAGCACCTACTATTACTCAAATAAGCGACAGATACTTATCTTATCTGTGAATAAACTTCAGCTAATTGACCGAAATTTTATGTCAAATTAATTTTTGATCTACCATTTGTGTCTAACAATGTTTGAATATATGTATATACTATTTCCGAAACTTTGATGTCGCAAGTGGAATGCAAAATCAACCTGCTAACCACGCCATACTATTACCAATTCAAGTCTTGTCTCAAATATGCACATTTTTGAAGTCGAAGCGAAAACTGTCTTTTGCCGCCACATGACCACATTTTCCCTAAGAACATTGTGTATGTAAATCCCAAAAGCATGTACATATGTATAAAAGCTGGTCAACGAGCCGAAAATGTTGTCTTGAAATAATGTCATCCGTCGAGCTCATATTCTAGTCACGTTTAACTATGTACCGTCAATACATGCTCGTACTTTATATATTTTGAAATGGAAGGTCTCTGCCAGTATTTAGGGTAAAATCCCCATAATGGATGAGTGTTTAAATTAGTCACACACATCTTGGCTTGAGAAACATCAATAGTTGTATAATTACCAACCAACGCTTTGTCTTACATCTCAAGTTGCACCTGAGATACTATACATGGCTTGTGTGCGAAAGATTGTGGTTGTGATGATAACCATAGAATTCTGTTTGTGAACAATCTGGTCGCCACAGTGACCATGAACTCTTTGTCGCGATACATTACGAATTGAAAATGTGTTGTGAAGATTTTTAATGGTGAAGTTTTGGTATACAAGTAAACTGAATTTTTCTTACAAACGTTCTTTGTAAAAACTATTAGAACTACATTTGTATACACGTAATTGTCTTGTTTTTAATTGTCGGCCTAATCTTTAATCTTTAAACCTAGTAATTGACAAAAAAAAAACAAGTATATCAAGCGTGTGTTTTGTAACACACATGTTACATTTATTTTTTTTATTATTTCAATACTTATTGTCATAGTATGATATATTACACCAGAAAAAACAAAAAGGAGATATTTATGCAAATAAGTTTTTATCTGACACCTCTTGCTTATTAATAAAACTTAGTAAGTAGTTATTGCATCAAATTAAGATTTAACAACATCAAGTTTTTTTAAACAGTCTCAGATCTAGCGAACGTAAAAAAGCTTCTAAAGTTTTCGGATCTGGCCGGATCGACCTGGCGCATATTTGTATATTTATTTTCTTTTCTAAATTTGTATGTAGTTTTTTATCACCAGTTTTGTTCATCAACCTAGTGTATAAGTAAACAAACTTCACGTGTTTGTCACAGTTTGACGTTGCTATGAGTCAAAAACTTTTATGTCAATCAGTTAGCCATACTATTTAAGAAGCATTTTACTCTCTTTGATAAGGCTAATAAAATCCATTGAATACCTATGATTTTTGGATGACATCAACGTTCGACGTACATACATACATATATGCACCGCGTATGAACGAAACCATTACAGTAAAAAAGTCAATTGTCACATTTGATAATTACAGGAAACTATTTTGATGAAATCTCAATAATTTACTACACCTCTCTGTCACATTCCGATATGCATTACAGCAAGCAGCCTTTGATCGCAAATAAGACTTGATTCCGTATCAATGTATATTTTGACTTTGACGTTTCTGAAAATCCCGTTTGACATTCCTTAAATCAGCCATTACCGTCTTACCAAGGTTCTACACAGAGTGTTAAATAGCGTTGTGTTCAAACAATACCAATCCCCACAGTTAAACATTTTGACACAGAGATTTTGCATTCTGCTATACTGTACTGTTGGTAAAATCTTCGAATTTTTATTCATTTGATCATAGATGTCATACGTTTAACTCTAAATGTTTGACATTTCAATTTACATTTCGATGGCTTGGCGTACAGACGTGTTAAGTGCTCGAAACGTAATTTTACAAGAGACAGTTTTTAAGGTTTGGGGTTCAATATCGTGCAGCTGTTAACACAATATTTGAATAGATTCGTTTTTTTTACCGAGTTTCTGCACCTCATGAAGTTAACACATTTTACCACACGAAAATTTCTTTGAGTTGAGTCTAATGGCATACTTAACTCATTTTTGACAAAAAAATAGCACTTAACATATTTGTGCGCTTAGACATCGATTATTTTTTGTTTCGAAGCAGAAGAGACTATTTCTAACCTTTGATCCAGTACTTTTATGATTTGTTTATAACTCGCTCTAAAATAAAGACCAGTATACTTTGGACGAGAAAACCCTATAACGTTCCTTTTAAATTGAAAATCAACCACGACCTAGCTTCAAATTGGTCAATAATGTACAAACAAATGCAACAACATTTTCATTATGTAGAAGAGTTTCATTTCCGAAAAATGAAAGTGATTTCTCTTACAACTAAAAAATGTCTTTATTTACAAGAAAAATAATCAAACAACTACCTTCATAATTGCCCCTACAACATAGTAGTATAGTGTGGATACAACTTCCACATCATAATCGTTTAACACAAAATAATGAAATTCAGCAAAAAGATACACAAACAAAAATATCTACATTGCAAATAAAAAGAGAAAAAAAGTCCGCCGACTGTAATTCGACAGTACTAACCTCGATTCAGGCTAGCATGTATCTGCATACTCAAAGAGCAAAATGGTTATGCAATATCCACTGCATTGAGCCACGCACGATTTGTGTTAATCGCACGATCTTGTCAGAAACAAAAGTTTATTCCCATCCCCATTAGACTAAGCATGTATCTACCGACCGTCTTCTATAATAATAACCCCATTGATTTACCCGCAAATTTTTAACTTATGTTACCACCCTAGAATTTTATTTTTTTTTTTTTTCTTTAAGAATAGACAAACCGAACACACATGCTGCGGCGACTATTAGCTTATGTTTCAAAGTCAACGAGTTTTGCAACAAAATTGAATAAATTTTCCGAAGCAAATTAAAAGCTATCAGGTTTGGCTGTGAAGTTCAGTAGATACAACATACTCATAGTATGGCTGGGCACAAGAATAGAACACATTTCAGCAATTCTCCGATAGAAGTCAAGGTGTTCATCTCTTCTAGTATTTTGTATATTGGCCACTAATACCATATTCGCGAGTATAATTTCTGCATGAGCTGGAGTCGAACTTTGGCTAGTTTTGCGAGATATTTTTTGCGCGAGTTGCGGATTTTTTTGCGCGATGCTGCTCCATGGCTGGTTAATGTCTTCGGAGCGTGGAAATAAATTTTCATTAATTTAAATTTAGTGATTCGTTGTTTGTGACCTTTTTTAGTTAAACGATTTAGATCTACTGGGGAATGTTCTTTGCACGACGCCATCTTTAGAGGTAATAGTGATTAGAGAAGTAGCATTGTGGTTTCGAGGAATGTGCATTCAAGTGTAATTAAAATACATACTTAGTATGTAAGTGGTATCGGTTTGCATTTAGCGTTGACATACATAGGGTATTAAGATGCTTTTGGGTAGCCTGCATAAGAACGCACACGAAATTTTGGAACAACCACGCTCATTTATCACTTATTATATTTTCGCTGTTCTTTTAGGGCCTTACTACTCAATTAACCTTCTCAGCCCAAAGAAACGACGATTGGTAACGATCGGATATCAGAACCAAGATAGAAAAAGTGGCTTACTACATTTTAAGGTAATGTATTAGCTTTAGCTAATACATCTGTCGACTGTGAAGTTCTGTCCAATTCGTCGATGTTATACTTAATTTTGTTCACAATTACCCATAAACTCAATTTGGCAACATCCGTTTCAATACCAGTGAACGCACCCACTGAGTTCAGCCAATTATATTAATATCGTCGGCGTACGCTAGTAGTTGCACAGACTTTTAAAAGATTGTACCTCCGGTGTTGGCTGGTGAGTTTCGTCAAATTTTTTCAAGTATGACGTTAAGGAAGTGACAACCTGTCACTTTGTCTAAATCGTGTTTTGACATCAAAGGTCTGAGTGAGCTGTTTACTGAAGCAACGAGCGTGCTCGCTTGTCTATAATGCTATATAATATGCGGTTTTAAATTCGATTAAAAAAATTGTGAAAATTTGGTTGATAGTAAACCTGGTTTGAAACTACACTGATAGGGGCCGAACAGGTTGTTGACGAAGAGATTGAACCCAAGATGGTATTATGTATATGTCGACCATTGACACCTATTAGTCACTAATTGAGTGCTCGACTTTGAATAAAGACGACTGTGCAAGGTTCAAAGAACTACAGATACCATGCGGTGAAGTCCGACCGAAGTTCAGTCAGACTCAAAGAAAGGTTAACCGTCCTAGCATCATGTTGAGCTATATATACGAGTATTTATCGTATATATGCATTTTCGAATGCTATGCTTTACAAAATTTGCGAATTTCCGAATGGGCCCTTATCCCCCACTCTTAGAAATATGTGATTTTACGATTTTTAGTGGATAAAGTAAAGGAACAGACCTACTGCTGTGGAACTTCAACTGTCACTTTGACTGTTTTATGAAGCGAAATTTCTCTGGCAGAATAATAAAGGAAAATTATTTCGTTCCCTCTCTTTTTCTTTTATTGTCGTTAAGTCTCTTAGTGCGTGAACGCTTTTACACGTAATACTAAGTACGATTCCATACGTTTGGACATGCGTAAGTGAACATAAAGTAATCAGGGGTAATTACGATGCTGTCAGTTGTGTTGATATTTCATGAATTTTAAAATTCGATGTGAAAATGAATTTGTTTAATAATTGTATCTGCAATTACCATACTGCATGTAACTATCAACTATATTACCTATTTATTCAACAACTTTTAGATTCCATACTGATATTTGCATTTAGTCTTATGTCATTGCTTCTTTTGACGTAATTCTTAAACCCACATCCATTCAAATAAATAAATTGTCTACCGTTTATGATTGAAATCTTGAAAATTCTTGACCTTATTCTTCTTTTGAAAGTGAAAGTTATTTACACTAAAGTTTTTTGTTATGATTTAATGTATATATAGCCCAATTTGGATCTCAACAGATCAGGAAAATCCTTCAATTCTTTTTGAAACAACCTTGCATCATTTTATGGTCCATATAAACATTTGTCACTTTTAATAACCCGTCATATCATAGAGTCCGGAAAAGAATGAAAACAACCGCAAAGTTACTCTCACTATCATCTTACAAGTTACTCTAATGACAGCTCAAAGTAGAATATAACACAAGCATGCTCATGAGCAATAAAAATTATGATAATTTTGTGGTATTATGTATGTGTCTATTTATAATAAATGCGGAAAACCCTAAGCTAGACTATTCTCATTTAGTATGAATTTGGCGCCATTTCATACAGAGTAATAAAAAATAAAAAAAAATAATTCAAATACCATTTATGGTGATTTAAATAATTTTCATTCATAAATACAGTTCATTATTCTCATCATTCTGAAATCACTTGACGCAGAAACCAGCTCTGCGCTGACCCTGAATTAGAAGAGGACGACGTGACGTTCTATCAATACTAATCCGATAGTCCGGATAATGATTAAATATTCTTCATCATTACACCAAATATATAAGTCACTAGTTGAATTTATATGGAATCGTGCCCCAATAACGCGTCAATCGACTGCAAATGAAAAAGAATGCGCTTAACCTCATTCAATAGGTAACTGCAAAGGGGCACTATCCAACCGCCTTAAGCAATCAATCAACCATAATTCTCCCCACCGTACATGTATGTATTTGAATTTAATTAAAAAATAAATAAATAAAAAATATAAAACGAAAACGAATTTGGTTCTTCTCGAGATGGGCATGGACATGATTAGTATCCGTCATCGACTCATCGACTTAAGAGGAAAATGCGAGCGCGTGAATAGAATTTCAAAACGCGAATCATATTCTTCCGGATTAATATGCATACACGTGATATTTATTAGTCAACCTGGACTGACCAGGTAGCGAGATGAAAAAGATCAGAAACTTTGCATATATTAAAAATATTCTTAAACAATGTAGATACAAGGAACTAAACATGCGATATAGATAGATGTATGTCTGTATCTGCAAAATATATTTAAATATTCAAAACGCTGTCTTTCGTTTTTCTTCTTTTTATCATCACCAAGATACGCGTGCCAAGAGTTAATTTCACTTTCAAAATAATCTCTTAATTTAAATGACATTCGGCGACCGTGTGTCTGAGTTGATTGAACAGAACAAGGCATGTGTTTCGATGTCAAAAGACAGAATATTGTTTATTTCATTACAAACTCATTAGGTTTGTCGTAGATAAATGTTAATAGCATCTTCGTCAGTGTGGCTGTTAAATCTCTTAAAAAGATAAATGGCATTTAGGTATTATGACTGGAACCTTAGCATAATGGGATTCACGCTTTATGGAATAATTAAAACAAAGGGTTAGACATAAACAGTCTGAGATTTGTTGACTAATTTCGAAGAATAAAACAAACAAATATGAGAATATATGACATCAGGGCTTTTTCGATGGATCTCCATAGATAGACTGAATTTCTTCAGTCTACGCACTTGATGTCCCGTATTAGGGTAAAAATTTGTTTCAACGTCAATTAGTTCATGGGGTTACTAAAAATTTACTTTGGCCTTATTTCTATATCTAAATTGAAGCTCCACACAGGCGTAATGTAAATAATGTCAAAAATACTACCGTACCGCTTTGCTCAGCTGCTCACCGCATCATTGTATCATATTCAAAACTTGTCCAGAGTTAGACAAACTTTTGGTGGCAGTAGGCTTGCAGGCTCATGTATTACGTTTTTGCTCCTGTTTGTGCTGCTTCTTCATGATAGTTGTCACTGTATCGATGTGACGATGCTTATTTACATTTTATCTTTGCTAGGTACGACCTATTCATGTGATGTGTAAACGACCTAAAAACCCTAAACGTCCTAAAACACTCCCTAAAGCATGACTTTAGATGTGGGGGTATACAAAAAATGTCACATGTGTTCACGTTCACACCGATGAACAGGTGGAACACAAGTACAAGTTTACAAGTGCATTGTGACCCAAAGACCTCAAAGACCCAAAGCCTGTAAACAGACGTAATCCCTATAATTATATTTGATTATCTCGGAATTCACCACAATACTAGTCCTAGTATCGACTCTTGGGAAACGCCGCCCGTGACGTTAGTGTCCAATTTAAAACATTATAAACCTGGCTTTTGCCTTTTGATTCTGAATACATATTTCTTCCTTGAAGCACTCATTGAATGTAAGTACACATGTCCGTGCAGTTTGTGCGCCCACAAAAAGGAATACGTTTTATAAACAAAGCTTTTCAATCATCGTCTGAGTTTTTTTCACTCAATGCTTAGAACTTTTTACTTGATGCAGCAATCTGACATTTGAACTGTCATTTTGGTTTCTGTACACTTGCAACACTCTTAACTGGTTCATTTGTTTTTTTTTTTTTTTTCATTTACTTCGATCCCAATGTGTCATTTCAATCAAATAAATATCTGGCACTTTAAATGAGTATGAGGTACGTCTTCAACTTCGAAAAGCAATTGTTTTTCGGCCTCTTCATTCTCATAACTTGTGTCAGTAGCTGGCTGTTTTTTTTTCAATTATTCCTTCTTCGATGACACATTAAAATCCCTCCAAACTTGGTAGCCAGACCTCTTTCCATTTTAATTTAATTGACGCGAAACTATATGGAATGGGAGTTTCTTTATTACTTTTCTTTTCCATAGCCTTAAAAGTTTACTAAGTTTACAATGACCTTGATTTTGTAGGCGCTGCCACAATGGGATTCCAGACTATAGCCATACGATCAATTCTTAAAAACAAATATTGAATAAAAGTGACTCCATGTAAAGTTCACAATTCGGGTGTGTTCCACAATACAGCAGCATAATAAGGACGTGACAAGTTTAACCTACTACCATTTAACATTATTATTTACCGGTAACAATGTGATAAAAGAAATGCCACAGCTGTACAAACAGCTGTTTATTTGTTTTCGAAATTCGAAGTAACTCCTTTTGTCACGTTTCATTTCACATAGACATAATGTATGCATGTAGATCGTGACAGCGATCTCTTTGGTATAATTGTCAAGGTCTGCCACATGAAATTGTTACTTACGGAACAAGTATAAAAAAGAAACCATATTTAGTCAAATGTTGTGACGTAAATTGTCAAGCAGTAAAGGAATGGGGAAATAAGAAAACTTAGTTCAGAAGATACATAAGTACAAAAAATGGAACAAAACTTGTTCACTTATTCCACTTAAGCTTGGGAGATGGCGACTTATCAGATCAGTGCACCAAATAGGGAGTTGTCAAAATACTAATGGGTGTTGCCATCTCTACAGCTTTTATGATCAAAATAAAATAAGGGTGTTACAACAAGAATGAGGTTAGAATATGTTATCAAAAGCAATAACAGAAGCCTGGAGAGACCACCAAGGGAAACTAGAAGTAATAGTACATTTTTAGAAGTAGGGTTGGAAAGAACACTTTTCCAAACTATTAAACTTAAGCCCTATCGAAATAATGTAAGAATAGCAATTATAACACATACAAAAGCAGGAAAGCTGCTAGAACTGATATACATACGTACTTTCTGAGCAATACAAGGAATGGGGAAATGTCTTGAACTACGCACAGTTCAATCTTTGATAATTATCAAGCACTTCACAACACTCCGTTTAAATTATAGAAATGGTTCAGTAGCATGCTAGACTTTGAACGACTAAAACTTAACAAAGGCAGTTCCTTGCAAGATCACTTTTAAGTATTCACCTTTTACCTTCATAAGAAAATGGATTAAAAAGTGGTGAGACCATTCTTACGTTGAGAAAACTAAGTAGAAAGTTATCTGAATACCTGTACCACTGGATCCTAAAAATCTGTTCTGTTTCACCGACAGATCAAAGATGCAATCTAGAGTTGAAGCTGGTTATAGACCTAACACCCTAGTCTCGAGACCTATGGGACCATGTCAAACTATATTCAAGGTTAAAACCTATGCTAACAAAATCTGCGCTAGGTAAAATCTTGGAGAAAGTATCAAGGGCCCTAGAATACGTGCCTTTCTAAATAGTCAGGCAGTGCTCGAATCTGGATCGTTCAACTCAGTGAGCCGTACGTCAGTCAAATGTGTAAGAAAAATGCCCAAGTGTTCAGACAATCGAAAAGATTAATCAAGGCTGAAAAAACCTTAACGTAAATATGGATAATATCAGAAATTTGGTCAGTTTACTCACAGGTCACTTCGGCCTGAGGTACCATCTTAATAAATTGAAATCTGTGTTTAGAGACAGAATGCTTTCGTCCGAGGGTATCTTCCTCAAATATTAACGTACGTCTGTGCAGCTGAAAAGCTCTGCTACTAAGGACATATTAGCCTTTATACGGGAGATGGTACGTTCATTAGAATAAGATAACTTAAGCATCTGGGTTTATGACCTTTGCCTTTTCGAGCTCTTTTCCTATTGACGTGTATAGACACCACGAAGTCGAATTCAATCCAAGCCTAGATAATTTTGGTCTGATTTCGATAGGAATCTGTAGTAATTCTTATAAATTTCGTTTTCTTGTTACTGCTGTTTACTAAAATGCTTCCACTGCAGAAGATCTGGGACAAGAGATTGTGAAATAATATTCAAGATCAGAAGCCATTAGTGAATTGAGCTACTGATATGATGTATATGTACAAACGTTTTAGGCTATCTAGTCCAAAAAGTTCAAATTCGACAAGAAATGATTAGAAACTGTAGAAAAATTTACTGTAATTCAGGGAATCCTGAACAAACCCTTATTTGATTAGGATAGAATGCAAGGCATTTTTTAAAAGGCAAAATACTAACTTGCTAAGATCTGGACAAGATTTATAATGTAGAGTAAGAAATTTATGTTTCACCGGATGTCTACTCATGCTAGTAGACCTAGACAGTTTGATACAAGCATCGGCTTCTCAGTCATTTTTATATAAACAGCTCACACCCTAATGACTGCTTACATAATTTCTGCTGCTTCCAGTCATTGAACAGGAATTTCTTTTAATTGTGTTGATTTCCAAGTTCATTGTCTCTCTTAATCTAAAAGAAGTGCTTGCGTTTTAGTACCTAAAAAACCCACAATGTATCTTTTAATTGTGAACATACTTATTTTCAAGACTGCCGTGCCCACCGAATATGCCGAAAATCTAAGTAATTCCTATTCATTATAGCTATCTCCAACGGGTCCTCATAATCGCCAATCGCTGAATTGACTACGTGATCATAAAACTCTCACCCAAAACACTGTGCCTTCGGTATCCATTTATTTTTCAAGCCACATACATACAAACGGTTAAAGAAAAAAAGTATCTTTCCAACGCATTCATAACTGAAACTGATTGACGTATTACAAATCTTTCAATCTTCTCAATTGTGACAAAAAAATAAATCTCTACATGCTTTTCAAAAAATGAATCAATATTCTGATGATTAATATGCCACTCGCTGTTCTACGTGATAAGCCTACCAATGGTTTAAGTATGCCGTCACTACTGAGCTCCATTTCTCAACACCTTAACGTTGAAATATTTAGTCAACGAATGTCGTCCCAGTATTCCTAAATAAACGAGCGCGATCGCACTGCGATCGTACTCTAATTATTTTTATACATTATTTTACATTGATTTTCGAATCAAACGAAAAACTGTCATTTTGTAATTTTTAATTTTGTGTGTTTTTTTTTTCAGAAAAAAAAAAACACATTTTACAACATACTTTCGAAAAAATGGCATCAATCATAAGAATAGTAAACGACAAGATCGCAGATCTGTCTCATGGAGTCGGTAAGACTATTAACACCTTTTACTTTTAAATGTCCTTTCAACGTAACCTTTCTTTTTTCAGATAAAACTATCGATGACTGGCTTTTAATGGGTTCACCTGTGCCTCTGGTGACTCTCGTTGCAGTGTACCTGACATTTGTGCTAAAAATTGGACCTGCATTGATGGCAAACAGAAAACCATTCCATTTACAAAAAGCTATGGTTGCCTATAATGCGTTCCAGGTGCTCTTTTCGGCGTGGTTGTGTTATACAGTGAGTTTAACTTGGAATCCTTTTTTGGAATAGTTCAACATATTATTTTTTTTAGTCCTCCAAACAAAGCAGCATACTCTCGCATCTTATGACGAAAAAGTGCGAAGTTCATCGAAATAGGGAACAAACGCTTCAGTTGTACTCTGGAGCGTGGTTCTACTTCTTCTCGAAGATTATTGACTTCTTGGACACGATATTCTTTGTGCTGCGCAAGAAACAAAATCAAGTTTCATTCCTGCACGTGTATCATCACTCAGTTACTGCCCTATTCTCGTGGGGATATTTGAAATATGCTCCTGGTAAGTACTAAAGAACTGCATTGTTTGTACACTTCGGGTTTGGTCTTATATTAAAAAAAAAAAGGTAAAAGTTACCCTAACTGTCTGTAGCTGTCTGTAGGAGAACACAAAACATACTTAGTCCATTTTGACACAATGTATCTTTCCATCAAGGCAATATAGGAACAAAGAAAACCACCACCAGTTCGTTAAGTTTCCAATCTTCTTTGGAACAGACCGGGACAGATATATGTATAGGAGGTAGAGTATACATAGTTTCCTCATTTCAAAAGACGTCCAACTTGTTTATATATTGCCCTATCAGAAATTGTTCCCTTTAGCATACTTATCCGACACAAAGTTTATGATCCAGCTTAGGCCAGATGTGTCTCAAGATATGACACGTCTAGTTAATAGCGTTTAGCGAGTGCTTGTCTCGCAATTGCGCCAAAATTGCAGTAGGCTTTCCAGTTACCCAAAATGCCTTTGCAGCTTGGCACCCAACATAGGTATTAAGCTTAAAGCGGTTTAAGTCTCCACGATTCGAGAGGCTCGATTTCCGATTTACTTGAAAATTCATAATATCCCTGACAGATGTTCCGTTATATATAAGACTGGAGATGGCTTCCTTGATTGCCATCGTTTCCATCTAAAAACGCTACATTGTCTAGGGTGGAAAAAGATGCTTCGATTGAGCTTTTCAGAGAAGATATCACAACCGACCCTACTTTCGATCCTGGAACCGTCTGTGTAGAAGTGAATTGAATTATCATTCAAAGTGGCATCATTGTCTCATTCACAGCACGCAGGGATGCTCCTTCGAAACTTACAGTGAAATCTCAGTTTCGTTTTCATGGGTAAAATTGAATAGATCGAGGATCAAGGAGTGCCTTATACCTTGATGTAAATAGATATAAAAACACAATACATGCTAGAAACCTGGCGAAAATAAGCCTCAGACACTGATATATGCTATTTCTGAATTCAAAAATCATTATTAACCGGCCCTGCTACAGTGCACCGAGCGAATGAACAACAATGCTTCAAATCAATATTTTGAGCCCCAATTGGTCCGAATTTCTTGCTCTTTCAGTTTGCCGAGGTTTTCTTTGCCTAACGTTGTACCATAGTTCTTTTATTTGAAGCCAAGGCGTCGCAGATGGGAATTGGTGGCTCTACATAAGTTCAGCATAGATCTCACCCACTTGACGTATTTCCACGTTTTCTTCTTGTTTATTAAATAAGAATTTTCTGTTTAGGTACTTCAACTATACTTCGACCATCAACTTCTGCTGACAACAGAAAAGAAACGTTAACTTTTGTGTGATGTGCCAGGGCCATCGGTAGTCATTACAAAGGTGTTATCAACTTGTTAGTCTGTCAAAATGTGTCCACTATTGGATTCAGTAATAATAGAGGATTCCTATCATCTAAAGAACTATCAAATGCTTTTAAAACTTTGTAATTGTTTGCCCAATAGAATGTACTCTAAAAGAACTCTCGTGGATTTGTTTCAATCTAAATTGTATAAAGGAACTTCTGAGACATTGTGTCATCAACTAAACTATATTCATCAAGTTCAGGTCTGTGAGCTGGTAAGTCCCCAGTTCTTGCAAAGTCCGATGTTTTGAGAAAATCATGCAGACTTTTATGACGACAAGGCTGGTTCCTCCGGAGGTGGGAATTTTTTTCGTCCTGACATAGAGCAGTCAGCTGATATCTGTCTTCGAACTTAATCTGACGCCCTTCTTCAATTTTGATCATCTTGATTGTGTTGGCTCAAGGCTCTTCTATTATAATATTCTCAATATCCCGTCTGTAACGATTGGACCATTCCAGCTATAACAAAGGTGGCCTCGTCTGATTTGATGCAAATTCGATGTTGTATTCTAATATCATCGATATGTTGTGTGATCTTTGTTAATTTTGAAGACAGCCACAGGTTTGATGAGCAGCTACTTTGTCAGTATTTCCTTAAGAATATTTTATTTACTTTTGTTTTTTCAACATCTTTTAACACCACTTTTCTTTTTTCTTTTTTTTTTTCAGGCGAGCAAGGTGTCATCATTGGCATCCTGAACTCATTCGTTCACATCATCATGTACTTCTACTACATGGTATCAGCAATGGGACCAAAATACCAAAAATTCCTCTGGTGGAAGAAATACATGACAACCATTCAATTGGTTCAGTTTGTCCTAATTCTATCTTACATGGTAACAGTCGCTGCCAAAGATTGCAAAATGCCAAAATCCCTAACATTCTTCTTTGTGGCCAATTGTTTGATCTTCTTGTTCCTCTTCGGAAATTTCTATAGGAAAACTTATAACAAGAACAAGAAGGCCAATGCCACTGCACCAACAGCTGTTAAGCCAAAGAATTCATTGCTCGCCGATGGCGATCAAATGAAACGACTCATCGATGTTAACAATAATAGTACGGCAGTAGCAAAGTCACTGAAGGCCGAATAGATGAATTAATATTAACAATATCTTGTTTAAAAAAAAGGTTATTAATTATTTTTGTACTTAGTTGCTAAATGATAAATTATAGGGTATTTTGTAAGTGTAAAATATATTTGTTAAAAGAGGTTAGTACCGGGGCAATCCTCTTAATTGTGACTTAAGAACTGAGTGAATGAATATTAGACTTACAAGAAAGCAGAACAATTTATATTACATACATGTTGCGAGTGTGATCCAATATACGAGGGGTTCAGAGAGACAAAGAACAAATTTACCTGCTGTAGTTTATTTTTTTTTTTTTGTAGAACTCTCCATGAGAGTCTACCTTAAGAAAAAAAAAAGTAATATAAATAAAAAATAAATAAAATTAATTTGTGTTTTTTTTTATGTAAAAATTTAAAAATAATGTTGAGTGATGGGGATTCCTACAAATTATTTTGTATGAAATTTACGATGGCGCCATTAGTTGGGCATTGGCATGACTTACAGATTTAAGGAGGTGCCGAGCCGACATGTTGTTTCCAGTTCTCTTAAAACAGTTTCCTGGTATCGGCATAACTCGTCTTTAAAACGAAGATAAGGTGCTAGATCCTCTTTGCTGAATAAATGTTTCAATAACTTGATGTGATCGAGTCTGGACATAGCTTTTTGAACTACATCCACATATTAGTACAGCTCTTAACTTGTTATCCATTAACCCCATTTCCTCAACATACATACTTACTCGTATGTTTGTCTGCTCTTTTTCCAACACTCCGTCCAACGTACATCATTCTATCAACTATCAGTTTTGTCTTCCGAGTTTTGGAATATTTTTGTGAACCAAATTCACGTAGCAGCGGTATTCCTGGGTTGATTCTGGTCGAATCTCCTCTAAGGTGGTATTGTTGACTTCTTATTAATTGTTTTCGAAGTTGGAAGTATCAACGGTGACGATTCATTTTAAGTGGTAGACAGTTTTTTTTTTTTTACTGGCGAAGTCTATTTGGTCATTTACATCGAAACCAAATTGTATCACCTGATCTTCAATTGATGTGAAAGCTTCTTCAGTGGGACGTTGTAATTGCTCGATCATTTCGATATTGTGAGTGTAACCTACCAGCTTTATGCCGATCCTGAGGAGTATCTGTTCCACCCAAAAATTGTTTGGGGGACTGTTTCCAAATAAAATAAATTGCGCATTTACCAGCGTCACTTTTTGAGGTCGATGAACAGGTGGACTGTAAATTTTTACAGGGATGCTTTTTATCGATCGCAATATCATCAATTTGGTTGACGGTTTGATGATCAGGAGACCGCCATGTTCCCTTGTGGATATTGAGATGAGGAAACCGTGGGAATGCTATAGAGACATTTTGCCCCACCGCAAAGTCAATAAGCTTAAGTCCGTTACCAGACGTGTTGTTATGTAGGCTATTTGGAGAGCTCAAGTCTTTTGCTTAAGTCTGCCGCGTATGACATACCACATCCGAATAAGCGCTGCTTCTGTTCTCTATAGCAATCACTATAGTAAATGATGTAGTTTTTTATCCTCTTTTTGCCGGGCCCATCCCATTGCACTTTCTGGATGGCGGCGATATTCGCATTGTAGCAGTCTAGGGACTTTGCCAACTTTCGGCCAACTTTAACTCCGCAGTAGTTACGTGCTTCATTTGGAATACTTATTACCAAAAAGTAAGGAACACAATGTAGGTATTCAGCTCCAGAGCCAATCTGCAATTATTTGGCCAAACGGCGGTGCTGAACTTCCTTATGAACGCACTTTGATAGTGGCCACCACTGTATTACATGTTTTCTGGTCAAATTGTAATGATAGAAGTAATAAACATAGTACAGTAGTGGATTTTACGCCTGAAGATACGATTTTTTTTCTATGTATGTATGTTAACCTAAAAGTATACTTTAGTTCATTTAAATGCCAGTACAGTATGAACTAAAATCGTTGAGTACAATTTTGTTCTCCAGTGGCAATACGGAATCGAATAGATAACTACATACTTGTATTTATTTTATAAATTTATAATAAATGCATATAATCTATTTGTATAAATTATACAGTATGTACTAGTTTTGACATAAACATGTATACAGTGCAACTTATACCGATAAACAATGTGGTATCCCCAAAAGTATACATACAATATTTACTAAAACATTTGCGACTAGCTTTTTAAGTTGACCAGTTATAAAAGTATATAGATACGTTCATGATGTTATAGGGACTAGACTACTGCAGTATTTATGTGACGAGGAAAAGAATTAAAAAATTGACAGTTTAAACTATTATCTTCAGAGGATTTTAACATTA
Source organism: Xylota sylvarum (assembly GCA_905220385.1). NCBI lineage: Eukaryota > Metazoa > Arthropoda > Insecta > Diptera > Syrphidae > Xylota > Xylota sylvarum. The sequence continues at coordinate 15,135,639 of LR999958.1, forward strand.
CCTGTAAAAATGTTTTGCATAATCATTTGAATTATTCATTTCAACTCAACTGACTGGAAATTGTTTGATTATGGGATTTCCCCAAACTCAAAAATTAGAATTTAGCGTACCAGGTACCGGATTCTGCAAGCGTGAATTTTTGCTGTGTGCACAGAATATTGATTATTTCCAAATCCCCAAGCGTGCGAGGGAATTTGTTTGACAAAAATCGTGTACAAAAAATTTATACACATTATTTCAGAGCGTGAGTTTAGAAAATGAAGAAACTTGAAAAAATTCACAGTCGAACATCAAACTACAAAAAACTCACTCGGTTGATCGAAAATAATTAGTATTTTGGCGAAATCGTATGTATTTGAAGGCAGTGAGTGTGAATTTTGTTTTATTGTGTACAGAGAAAAAATCCACGCTATCGGAATCCGGCCCCTGAACTCAGCAATGATTTTGAGCTCGAAGTTGCTATCAGAAACATAGTCTACGATCAATGGAACTCTATTCCAATGGGGCAAATAATATTTTACTTGATGGGGCCTCGGAGAAAGTGCAACCAAAAGGTCAGTTTCAGGTATATCAAGTGAAAGTAATTACTTTAGTTATTCTACATTCTACAAGGATTGAAAGAGGACAAAAGGAGTTTGCCTTATAAGATTGACATCCTTACTCTCTTTTTCATTCAGATTCTTCAAAAACATATCGGTACACGAGCTTCACAATAATGAAATGATTTAGAGTGAGCTCAGGGTCGAGGAAGTAGTGCGTCAAAGCAACACACACCGTTCCCAACAAAATTTTACCTTAAGCTAGCTAACCCTAACGATATTGTGGATTGCCAGCAATGTCTATGAAAAAACATTCAAACAATATGAGACCACCTTTAGCAAGCACAAACAGTGATAGGGTATATCATTTGTGTGATAGGGTAGGCAATAAAAATGCGGAGATACTAGCAAGAAAAAGATCTGCATCGAGTTTCATGATGCCAAGACCATTCTTTGGATTACCAATCAGCAAAAGCTCCCCATTACTGGATGAAAACGGAAGGAAACAGAAAAGCTAAAATGTTCGTGGCATATATGTATGTATGTATCTCCCATATAAGAACTCCTAGGACTAACTAAAAGCCAGTTGCAAATAACCATAGGATTTCTTATTGGACACTGTCGAGTTAAAGTCTACATCTCATGACTATAGGCATTACCCAATATAACACATTACACTGTAAATATTAATTCATAACATGTTTACTTAGGTAACTTCGACTTTGAGGTAAAATATATAAACCAAAGACATTCTTTGATTTATCACGAATTCAAGTATCATAAGCTAACTCTAATAGGAGGAAAACACAATAGGCGTATCTTTGACCGTCTACAATCTAGACAGCAGTTTTAATATTTTTCTTGTTAATCCAAAATAATTCTCTTTATGGACTAGACAATCCATACGAAGGTCCATCACTAGGATCTCTCGGATAGCCGTTTAATCATCGTAGACTAATAGTAGACCTATTTTCAAATACTCTGTAGGTCTCAATGGATTAATCTCCAGCAAAGCATTCGACCAACTACGCACATTATTTTTAAATCCAACGCAGCACACAGAGCACTATACTCTCAATATCGCTATACACAACTGTCTCCGTAGTCAAGCATCAAGTCCATGTCCACCTAGAACGAGTGAACTTTAGAATGCTGTCTTAAGATTAATATTTCCAGTAAATTTCAACCTTAACCTATTCAAAACAGAATTAACAAGAATCTTCATGGATCTTGCGTGTTTTATATAAGCGTTATACGCTTGCATCTCCTGAAATAAAACTATAACCAAAACCATATGCACTTTCTGTTTCTATGACTGATCATTCCAATCATTACTTTAGTGTGAGTTTATATTGTTCTCATACCTGCTTAGAGTATCTACTTCTTCCAAGGCCAAATATTTACTATATATTACTCGAGCATTCCACTTGAAGAGCTGATGGTCGATAGAAATTCCCAGTCTACACTATCCAATTATATAGTCTGTTTGCAGGGTCTAACATTCGTCGTTTATTGTTTTTTATGAATTTCATCTTTTAACAGAATGAAGAAAAACACCTGAATATTTAATCAAACAACTATGCTAATCTAAGTATCTGTCGTGAAGCCTTGACCTTGTTTCTGAACTTTTTAATCACTGTCTAGCATCTAGATCTAGCAACAAAACAAGAACTAGATGCTATAGAGAAAGGTGATCTGTTGGCAGATCTACGTACTTCTCTGAAAGTATTTCAAGGAGATTCAAGAAGAATAAAATGTGGATAACCAAAATAACAAATTCATATGAATAGTTCTTCCGCATCAAGAAAAACTCTTAAAACAATCACAACCTTAACAATGATATCAACACGTTTTATGTTTCATTGATTTGTACCTGCTATCGCCGGCACTTTATGCAAATGACATGAATACCAACAATTGCCATTATATCTAATTATGTAGCTTGGCATAGGCTTCACATCTAAACCAGTTCCTCGAATTGAATTTATTGAAACACGCCTAGGAAATCAACACACGACAAATTCTAAAAATGAATTGGTTACATAATTCCTTTGGGACTGTCCTATCAGCAAACAGAAAGATACATACGTGTAGGTACATATATTCGAAAGCCATCGAAACACCCGGCTTGTGGCTAAAGTCAAGATCACGGCAAAGACCAATCTCCCTAACTGGTTTTTTCGGTCTTAAACTAACTCCAGCGCAGTCAGGCTTCTTCCGGTTGAAGACACAAAGAATAGAAAAATAATTTGTGACATGAGTCCTCGAGATGATGCCCGCACACCTTACCAGTCAATTCTATAAATTCAACTTAGATATGCACATTTTAATCAAGTAGAGATTGTGGTATTCTTTTTGGTTTTTTTCTTTTTTTTTTGTCATAACTTCTCTCTTGTGCCCGATTCATAGATGAAATAATAATTTATTAGGTGATGCTCCGTTTATACTGTAATGTCGATGACGTGCTAATTGAGCTTAGCCCGAGGCGCTTAACCTTGGCAGAGATCTTCATTCGCTCGATCCTCCTCAATCTCAATTGATTGGTCCGGAAGTGTTGGTCTTTTAATCACCTTTGAACTTGAACTTTTAATAGCGTGTTATATGAGATGAGTGCTATTGGGGCCAGTTAGTTGCTTGCTGATTCATAATTTGCAACCAAAAATTGTGGAAATTTAATTGAGACTGATCAGGTTATGGGCGGTCATAACGTAAACGATACATGAGTTAAGATCGCGCTGAATCGTAAATAATATTTATTGCTTTGCATTGAATAATTCGTAGAATTATGTTGGCTTTGTCAAAGACTTAAACAGGGTAAACTTGAGTTCGAAAAGTACTGATGAAACTTTTAATAGTACTACTACTTACACTTATCCTATACTAGAGCCCAAATACCCTGTGCGACCTAAAAGAACCTTTGTACTGGTCCATATGATTTAAGCAAAAGTTATATTGAGGCTCTTAATGAACCTCTGCATTACTTTAGGTTCTAGGTTCTGAATTTCTGACAAAGTTTCGCTCTGATTAGTAATGTTTTCATTTACAGGTCCTGGACATACGCAAAGAAAATGTTCTGTTGTTTCTTTAGAACGTTCTATCAGAGACGGCATATTCTTACCCGGTTCTGATGATCCTCGCCATATTTCTCAAAAGTTGTTCCTGCAACCTTTTCCTCTCCATTTCTAAGTTCTTTCGTCTATACCTTTGACAAGGAGAATTTCCGTTCGAAAGACTTCTTTCAAACACCGATACATAAAAAGGCATTAAGGAAGGAAGTTATTAATTACTCCAACATTGCTAAGCTTTCTCATACCCAAACTCTCTCAAACTCTTTGAACGTATTTTATACGAAGCCTTAAGCTTCATCTCATTTTCATCTTTAGAAAATGGAGACGAAGTCGATGTTATTGCAACCGATTTTAGTAAAGCCTTCGAAAAATTATATAACCAATTAACCCTCTTCAAATTGTCCGTTAAAAACTGCTTAGTTAAATGTCTTCTCTACCTATTGTGTGACAATGAGCTCCATTTCCGTTCCCATATTGATGAGATAATTCCTAAAGCTAACTCATCACCTGATTTTTCCCAAACTGTGGTCCAAAGAATTATCCAACCCTTACTGGCCAAAGCCTTCGTTCGCCCTCTCCTTGAGTATACCAATCAAGCTTGTTTCGCCGTTTATGCAGTTCATGTGTCCAGAATTGAGAATATTCAACGTCGTTTTCTTTGATTTGCTCTTATCTTACCTCCATATTAAGACCGCCTTAACCTCATCGACTTAAAAACCCTTGAGGATCGCAGAGACTTAGCTGACATTCTTTCATACATCGGCTCCTCTTAGGTTCCATCGATTGCGCGTGCCTTTGCAACTCTATTTTCTTCAACACTAACCCCGTAATTTACGATCTGCCTCAAACTCGACCTCCTTTATCGTTCTCCCTACCCTGAGTAAGTCTTAGCTCCTAGTTTGGAAGTTAATTTTAGGTGGTAGCCCAAAACAGGGCTCAGGGCCAATGAGTGGACGACAAACGCCTCTCCTCAATAGGCGGGCTGTTTCATTGCCATCGAAATCTTCATGTCCTTAAATCAATGATACTTCAACTTTGGTCATGGATACAAGATTTTCAAAGTAATTAAGACAGTTTCAGATCCGCTTAGACCCTACGGTACAGAATTTAAGGGCAAATAGTCCTAATTGATTGTCTGAAAAGATATGAATGCGGGCTCCTTTAATATTTTTCCAACTGCAATCTCGTGATCATAGCTCAATAACATGTACTTCTGCTTGAAATATTGTTTGTGACTTTCCAAGTGTTGTCGCGTGTTAGAAAATGGGACCGTATGTCCACCAACAGTGCTGCCATTTTGGAATCATCGGTATATCAGATTTGGTTAATTATATATGCCACCTTAATTTTTTCATTCGAAATCCCTTAGGTATGGTATCTGAAATTTTAAGAAGTGGGTCACAATGAATATGTTCTAATATTCTCAGATGACCTGAAAAATCACCGCCTTTAGGATTGAACGTCTGAACCAATTTGAGCAGTATGCATACATTTTTTCTGCACTACCATATGTAACGACCTGATTTCATTTCATTTAGCTGTGATTTGTTGGTTTAAGCGTTTGGTCAAGGACTGCTAGGTACTCGCTTCTCAGGATAGATCAATGGGGATGCTTTCAATGACATTTGTAATCGTTTTTTTTTTTTTTTTATTTAAGGTCAAATCCATAGTTCTGCATCACCCCATAGTTGGTTAAAGGCATTTTGCATCATTAACATCGCCTGAATAACCTTGTACTCTGTGACCGGTTTTTGTTAGTAATTCTAAGAGTTTGTCTTTGATCAAAGTCCCGATCAGGAACCATACACCCTTACAGGCATTCTCTAGTGGCCATAATTATTTTAAGCGAACCTTCACATTCTAATTGGTAATCATCTGCCTTTCAGTATGGTAAGTATTAAGTTTATGATGTGAAATCTTTCCGTAGCCTACTTGATAGCCTCGAAGGAAATGTTGTCAAAGGCTTCCTGTACATAAGCACAGAGGGTAGTTTCCTTTGCAACTATTGAGTTGTAGATTTGTAATATTAGGCTGCGAATGGTAGTCTCAGTAGACAGGTAAATAAGCAAATTGATTTGTATGCAGAGTTTTGAGGAGAAAAAACTTGCTTGCTCTGCCGATTTTGGTATGAATACCACTCTAACTTCTTTCAAACTATTAGGTATGTGGCCCAGTGTAATGCTGGATCGAAAGATCCGTATAAGGGAGGTTATCAGTTGATCTTGTACCTACTATAGGAGGCAGGGAAAGATTTCATCTGCTCCTGGCGATTTGAATAGGCCTAAAGGTGGATAGAGCCCATTTAATAAGGTTGGCAGTGAAAATGCTCCCACAGCCATAGCCCTGGCCGAAAGGATTAAGAACGCACATAGTCCCTCAATAGTTCCAAGGAGATAGCAATGGATCCAAGGAGGTACGGCTCCGGAAGTTGGTGTCGTATATAGTTGTTAGGTTTCCTCAGGGCTGCTACCATTACTACAGAAGTATTTAGTACGGTCGCTGCGGCGAAGTAGTTAGTGCGTTGGACCACGGAGTTGAGGCGTCTGGTTTTTCACGGCTTCTTCAACTACCAAGTCCTTTTTTTTCATACATTAGCAATGATTTCGGGCCCTATTTCTCAAACAGATTAAGTATCAGCAAACTAGTCTCACGAACTTTCATCACCAGTTACAGTTGGTACATTATTTCGAACGAAATTTCTTTTCAAAATTTGCACTATTTCGGATCCACTACACTGTTTTGGACCCATTGCACTGTTGCGCAACCATTTTGGAAGTAACTTTGCAATATTTCCCAACGTTGATTAAGCAGTCTATCCATTTCGTATCGCGAAAATATAATACTGAGTTTCTGTCAATTTTTTGAGTGCATAAGGGCTGTCAGTGTCAAAAAACATATAGTTCAAAAGGAAACCAATAGATGGACCACCCTGTACAATGAATTTTGGTAGAAAGATATTCGCGAAGAATGTACCAGTTAAATTTAGAGGTGTTGCTCAATATTGTATTTCTAAGAATCATTTCTCTCTTTGGAAATCCAAGACTGTATTCTGACGCATAGTGTGACCTACATAGTTCTGTAGCATTTCTGTGGTACTTTACGATCCAACAAGAATAAAGCGTCTTTTTATAATTTAGTTCACTATCGTTCTTTCGTTTTTTCTATGAAAATATTTATATATTCCAGCGATCAGGTGTTGTTCTTATTCATAGCACTAAGTTTCGCCCCTTAGACTCGTAGGAAAACACGTTTAGAAGTTTAGGCTAAATTTTGCAATAAGGTGATCTATTGATTGTTATTGATACCCCTTCATGCAGAGCAGTCTGAATCGAATGTTCCTTAGTGTAAGCTCATTGAGTTGTATTTCTAGCAATCATTCCACTTTTTTTTGTTATGATATTAGGCCCAAAAACATTCATTGTAGTATAGCTGGTCTTTCCTGCTTTTGAAAGATTCAAATGTCGATCTAGTTGGGAGGTGGAATTCAAAATTTGCTTTTCGGTTGTAATTCTTTTTTGTCGAAATTCTTGCAGTTTAGTAATTATCATAATTTCAACTGAATCCCATATGTCCTAAGACGAAGCTAATGTACGTGTATCTGAGCTTGGTATTAGTTAGCTCTGATTACAATTCTATACTACTGATTCCAAGTACAAGAGCGGGGCTTGGCTCGTATTTTTTGAATAGCAGTCCGGCCATCATATATGTATAATAAATAAAAACGCAAAACCACTTTATGTATATATAAAAAAAATTGTCATTTATTTTTAAACTATCATATATACCGGTATATGCATGTCAGTTTCATCTTAAACTCTAGGATCTTACAAAATTATTATTTTCTTTAAATGACTAAACAGAACACAAAAAGAGTACTTCTTGCGCGCACTCTTAACAAACGAGTCCTTAACACTAACGACAAACCAATACAAAAAAGTGTACAGTACAAAAGAATTACAAAGTAAAATTGCTAAACAGACTTAAGGGAAACGTTACACTACGTCCAATTTTGCGTTCGTACGTTGGTAGTAGGTAAAATGAAGAAACAACACATTCAAGTTGCTAAACTATGTACAAACTTTATCCGGAACTCCTATTTTCAGTACAATTACGGAAGCCAAAGTGATTAATTCGGTTGCACTCCTTTAATTTTTTGTGGATTTGTCTATGACTCTACAGATCCTTCTTGTCCTCGCCGGCTACAAGTTGGTTCTGATTCTTGGCAGTGATACTGTTGTTATTCTCGCACGCATCTTTGGCATTTTGTTCTGCTTCGGCTTTGATTTTAGCAGCAGCAGCAGCGGCAATCTTCTTCTTTTTGTAGGACTTTTGGTAGAAGTCATTGAAGAGGAAATAGAAGAATACAGCATTGGGCAGGGTGAAGCATACGGACCATCTGGGATAGCCACAGTCGGTGTACAGCAATTGGGTCTGATGGATGAATGCCATGCAGAATTGGATCTGTTCAGGTAAATTGAAGTGTGTGTGTGTGGGTGTGGTGAAGCAAAGCAGGTAGAGTGTCAAAGAAAATGGAACAAAAAAAAAAACAAAACAAACAGAACATAATTTAGCAATGTATTAGCATAAGAGCTGACTGTGTTCGGACGGCCAAGTCGCGTTTACTTACCATTTGCATGTTGGTGATGTATTTCTTCCACCACAGGTACTTTTGGACTTTTGGCCCGAGGGCTGACAGCAAGTAGTACGAATACATAATAATGTGCACAAATGAGTTGATCAATCCGATAAAGGTGCCATGACCTCCTGGATAATATTTTGTGGTGCCCCATGAGATCATTGGCATCACGGTGTGGTGGTACAAGTGCAGGAAGGTAACCTGTCTGTCACGTTTTCTTAGCACAAAGAAAACCGTGTCAAGCAGTTCGGATATTTTCGCCAGGAAGTAAACGTATACGCCTCGAGCTTCCTATAGTAAACAAATAAAAATAAAATATTTGCATTAGTTTGTTGTAAGGAAAGTGGTGTTTATTGTCCTTACCCTGAATGCCTGCGGTGATCTTGAAGGATCGACGGGCTGACAGCGCCAACTGTAGTGTCGCAGCCATGCCGAATCTAATGCCTTTATAGAAAAAAACATAAATTTAGTCTATGTGACATGGAAATTAGCTTGACATTGGACTTACCTCGTAAACTAACCAACCGCTCACTAAAACCTGAATCAAGTTGTACACGATAAGGGTTCGTTCTAGTTTGAAGGGTTTTCTATTTGCCATATACCGGGGACCCCAATTCAGTACGAAAAAGAGGTACGCGGCTAGGATTGTTAGACCAGGTACTGGGGATTTGATAAGCGGCCAATCATTTGTGCGTTGATCTGTGGGAAAATAAAATTTTTGTCATTAAAAATGTTGTATTGTCAGCAAACTTTCGGGGTGAGTTAGTGATAATCGTGGCTACATTTAAAATAAATCTCATGACGGTCGTGGCTTTGCCACTTGTAACGGTTAGGAAAACCAAGACAAATCAAAGCCAATCTTTCATTATGAGGTAGCTTTAAGTCAACGCCGAAAAGGTCTGGATATGGGTAAATGGGCGGAAAGGACTGGTGAAGGCGAAAGAGTAATCTTGAATACCTAGATCATTCGAAAATATAACTTTGCCATCAAATTATTCGATACAATCGTAGACCTGATTAGGCAGCTATGTAGTTAATACCTTCGGATAACCAGGTTAGGGCTTAAAACCAAATTCTGACTTATTTTAGACAGCTGGAAACTAAACATCTTAGAGCGCATTTATTCACCATTAGCATTTCTTATTACTTGAAATGACGAACTGTGTCTTCCTTCAGTCTTTGTGCGAATAATATTGAGATTTCAAAATTTTGGTTGTACTAATGTTTTCTTGTAGGTCTTGCAGTGCTTTAGTAATCTCTTATTTGTAGTATACACAGAAAAAACAACATACTAATAAAGTCATTTACATAAAATGTAAAAAGAATTGGACTAAATATAGAACCCTCTTGTACATACATATATTCAAAAACTCGTTCAAAACTGCGGTTGCAAACCAATTAGGCTACACTCATGTACAGACAAACAGTTATAAAACTTATGACAAACAAAATTGTAAGTTCGATCTGTTTTTAAAAAGAAGACATGATGCACTGACCCAGTTTTAATAGGGGTAATAGAAAATTGACCATTATAATAAAGAATTTGGTCATAGCAATCACATTTTATTTTATTTGATGACCTTAACTTATATACATACATATAGATATGTTAATAAAATTCATGCGTTATTCAAAGTAAATGAGTTTTAGTGTGCGTTTATTGTTGCACAAGTTAACGTCAATAAGATGTCATTTACATAAAAAATAATAACTATGCGCTCATTAATATTTCATTCCGAAATGCAAGCAAATGCTACACCTCTATTTTATCATATTCTGTAGGGGTTTTCGTCCAACGTAATTAATTTCTGATGACCAGATAATCTATCTGTGCATCAGACATACACATTGAAACTAAAATATTATAAATCAAATATAACTTAGATTATAGGTAGGTATGTACATCAAGACGGTAAAAATGTAAATTCATGCAGACGAAAAGATGTCTGGAATTACAACAGACTACAAATGTTCATGGTTGTAGCCCTTTAAGTAATTAAATATCACAGACGAGATGTGACAAATGATATGTTAATTGGGATAGAATATTTTTCTGGATTCATTTACATACCTACATACATATACATACACACAATTTTAGAGTGTTTACTTACAAAAACATTGGTGTTCTTGTTGGAAGGATCAACACGAACACGACTGTAGTACTACCTATTACAACACGAACTGATACGAGTAGTAGTTTCTAAATATCAACTAATATTATTTCGACTTTAGCAAGAGCTCGCTAGGTGTTAATACAGAACAATCGAGACAATTGCCAGGAACATGGTTGTTCCCAGATGTCTAAACAAACAACCAAGTGCTTTTGATCAGAACGTTTACAGAGTGTGACTAAGTGTAGTTGCTGTTCAAGTTTTTAAACGTGTTAATGATTTCAAAACTTGTTTTAAGCTTTTAATATTAATAAATATTTACATGTCATAATGACTCATTTTGCAGAGAATTTTGTCAGAAACTATGTATTTACCTCTACTCCACTGTACTAAGCATCTTCATTCGTGATACGTTTTGTTTAATGATTTTTTTCTAAATCAACAAACAAAAAGTTTTGCGTTTTTTCAAAAAAATCTAAAGAAAGCAGAAGGTTTTTTAACAAATAAAAGAACTAGGAGCTAATGAATTCTCAGGTGAGTCCTCACTTTCATATTCTAGATATCAACTCCCTTCTATTTTTAATAAAGATCACCAACGCGGTAGGCACTAATGGCCTAATTTCAGAACTACTTCTTTAAATACAAAAAAATTGGGTGTGAAAGGTAAAATGTAATTAACAACAAATTAGGCAGAAAAGTGTATGTCAGGTCTAAATGAAAAGCACTTATTTGTGCTACCTATCTACTTTGTAGAACCCTGAGACCTATTTAGTACTTCGAAATAATAAAGAGACAAATGAATGTGAAGTGCTTTAGGTTAGATATTAACATATGTATATGTATACATGGGCATTCTTGGAAGAAAATACTTAAAAAAACCATAACACTTCTGTCCCCAAATTTTCTAGTCATTCAAAATCATTTTTAATTGTCTATACACTTTTCACATATCATAGCTTTTGTTTTTATTTTTCACTTTCAAAATAGGTATTTTCCTTTTAACGTTAAAATTCACAGTTTTTAGTTAAGACCACTATTTACAACTATATATTTGCCTTAGTTTAGACTTGTGTTATCAGATGGCGTTCTCGGTTTCTGACTAAAAATGCGTATAATGGTACTTTACTGTACTTGTAACACACATTCAAATAATAGTACTTCCCTTTTTCTCAGCTATTTCATTAGTGACTGGAATTAGATAATAGGTCTGTTCGCGTACAAAACAACGATTTTTCACGAAAATCTATGAAAAGTTACGAAACTCTGTTCGAGTACTCAAAAGTTTCGTAGTTTTTCGTAGAAGAGAGCGCTCACGTTATAGTAAAAAATTTCCCCACTCTACGAATTTTAGTGCATTTATGAAATTTGCCAAATCTGTCAAATCGCTGTACGTAATTTTTTTGGCTTGTGCATTTCTATACGTTTAGCATTTGATGTCTAAAAAGTGGGCAAATTTCATTGATTATTTATTTTTTTGCAATTTTGTCTTTCTCTGAGAGAATGTTACCCCCACTCCTTGAAATTTCATAATCTACAAATTTTGGTGCAGAAAGTACCCGAACAGACCTAATATGTGAGGCATATTGAAAATATGCAAAAAATTTATACTTTAGAATTTTATAGCAGTCACTTTTAAAAATATTCAAAATGCAAAATTTTACAGTTTTTGGGACGTCCAAAAAAACATTCTAAAATTCGACGACATAAAAGGTACCGTAGATTGATCAAATACTTACAACAATATTTATTTATCTTTATAGAAGTTCTCCCCAAACATGTTGTTGCTCTAAACGGTGTTTTTTTTACCCACTACTAACTTCATACAGTTATATCTGTCAAACCAATTGTCAGTTGCAAATAGTCAGTGTTATTTTTATGCAGTAGTTTTTGCAATTTTATGACATACACACTTTCACAACATTACCAAATTTTAGAAATTTAGTTCCAAAATGATGGTTCTGTGCAAAAAAAATTGACCATCGTAGATCGTTATTCGCCATATATTGTTGACCATTTGCGCACCGCATTTACTTTGCAAGATGCAGTTACACGGAGTAGAGTGTCAGTGCGTACTGAAGAGAATATTGCATACGTTCAGGAGAATGTTGAAGAAGATTCAAATTAATCGATTTGACGTCGTTCACATCAGCTTGGTCTTTGTCCATCGACTTTATGGAACATTTTACGCAAAGATCTTAGTTTAAAGGCATGATTCAGCTCGTGCAAGAATTGAAGACCATCGTTTGCGTCGAAATTTCGGTGAATTGGCCCAAAATCAACTCGCATTGGATCCGCGGTTTTATCAAAAAAAAATGTTGTTTAAGAAAGAAGTTCATTTTTCAATGGGTATGTCAATGAACAAAATTGTAACATTTGGAGTGAAGATAAACTACATGAGATTATCGAAACGCCGTGATATACCCATAAATGCACACTTTGGTGCGGTCTGTGGGGTGGTGGAGTCATCGGACCATATTTTTTTAAAAATTTTGCTAATTTACATTTTGTTCCCCAATTAAAGGGGATGAATTTGGAAGAGATGGGGTTCCAGCAGGATGACGCTACGTGCCATACAACAAACGAAACAATCAGCATATTGAAGGAAACTTTCGATGAACGCATAATTCCGCATAAGGGATCTGTAAATAGGCTTCCAAGATCTTTAGGTCTCCAGGATCTGTAGGTTATAAGGAGATAGAAAAACTAAGGTGGAAAAACGACTAATGTAACAACCGCTTCGGCTGATGAAATAGTATCCCACCCGTATGCTAATAGTATCAATCGCATGTGATCGAATGTGATGATGATTTTGGTTTTCCGGTAGTCGTATTTCTTACGCACTTATTTTCAGAATTATCATATTCAAATTGTCTTTGAATTTGAATTTAGAAACTTCTCGGTGTTTTTTATCATGAGCTTCCAGAACCTGTCGAAAGCTATAGGAATGCAAATCCTGTGGTAAATTCTTAACGATTATGGAAAGCAGTTCGATTTTAGAAACGTAGGTGTCCTTCACAGAAAACTATCGAAATTCACTTATTCTGCTAAATTTCGTCATTGCCAAATTGATGACCATCAAAATTGCCATCCATCAGATTTAATTAATACAAGCACGAGCAAAGCGAACACGTTATCACGCCAATAATTGATGTTAATTCAATTCTGTCTACTAACTTGACGCATAAAAAATCATCAAGAAAAGCCTAATCTTCACAATATAGTGATTGGTAGAAAAACCAATTTTTTTTAACACAAGCCTAATATAATCTAGCACCACCTTCACCGGACAAGGCCTAATAAGCGCAGTTTTTTTTTTTTTCAAGTACAAGCTGCTTAGCAACATAGACCATAATTTTCTCAACGCGCATCGTTAATTGAATACCGGAAAATAATTTATACACTATGTCTTCTACATAAAGATATCTTATTATGTCCTTTTAGGGATGTAGAATAAATTTTTAATCACCCTGTGTTTGCATAATTAAATTCCAATCTCTTAGTCACTCTCACTCGTAGGTAGTTAATTAAAAATTCATCTTACCTGCTAAGTCTACGAAGATATAGTTCCAAAAATCCGTCGTTTGATTTACTTCCGCCATAGTTGTGTGCCTGTAGTTTCAGCTTCCACTTGGGACAGTCTTTTGTGAAATATTTATACTCTGTGCGTGCACTTCTTCGAAATGTAAGAAGTGTTGTATCTAGAAGGGATTATTCTAGTGTTCCGCATTCATCGGTGTTCTGAGTAATAATATCGTAGGGTATCTGAAAGCAAAAAAGTATTTTGTTTTTTATAATTAATATAACATAATTTTTTTTTATAATGTCGTTATAACGCAGTTTTAATTGATTTCGTTCAAAGACTGAAAATATGTCACGTTTAATGAACATATTTCTAAGCACGTATCATTTGTCTGTGCTAATGATGTCGCTGTCTCACTATCCAATCTTAGCCGGCAAAATCTTATAACATGTCATCTTTGACGTAACAGAATAACGATTAAACTTATTAACACGGTTGTTTTTTTTTTTTGCTCTCTACTCAGGCTCTCATGTGTGTATCTTATTGTGACAAGATCATGGCTTGGTCTTGGTCAACAATTGGGATTTTGATGAAAGACGAAACCCTTTTTGTCTTGCAGACGCTGTGACCATGTGCGTATGGTGACGATAATTGCACAAATTGTTGCCAAAATAATTGGGTGGTTATGAATAAGACGTTTTTTTTTCCATTTCACTTTCACTGTCTGTTAGACAGAGAGTTAGACCGAGAACTACGTAAGCAGAAATGACTCGAGGAAATTGTTTAGGAATAACATTTGTTATGTTGCAATGTTGACATTTTTTTTGTTTGAAAAAGTGGAATTTTTTTGGGCGGTGTGTATAAGATTAAGACATTTTAAAGAGATTTGAACGGAGTTCTTGTATATCGAGCACTTAACAACTTCATGCCTCATGAAATAAAGAGGAACTTGACAGTTAATAACTTAGAAACAGAAAATATAAACTTACGGACACTAGCAGACCATTCTGACAAGAATATTGGTTAAAGTTGCTTATTTATAAGATTTTGTCTAAGTTAAGGTTACACGTCCGCACACCACCCGATGAGTTCGTTGTTCCAGATCTACTGTAACTACAGACAGATACAACCATTCCTTGAAGTATTGGGATGGATACGTAGGTATAGTTAAACTATATGACTTTCTTATTTCCCTTAAGCACCAGGCGCATTTAATTAAATTTGAATTAGCACGGTACGTATTGAATTTGTTTTTTGGGTAAGTTCTACCTACTTTTGTTAAAAATAAATAGACAAGAAAATGTAATAGGAAACCATTTAGTAGTGAATGTTACATTATTCTATTCTTAAGCACATTTTGACTCGATGAGAGTAGGGGGATATCATATCGTTATCGTACCTATGACAATTTATTTTTAATATTAAATACCTATTATGATAGGTATACGAGTATACAAATATTTATATACACCGAATTAAGCAAAACATGGGCAGAATTTTCGAAACGAATATTAAAATCGTTAAAAATTTTAATTCTGTGAAAGCAAAGTTTTTGATAAAAAACGCATTTTTTTAAATCGTTTGAGTTCCTCAAATTGTGGTTTTAAGCAGAACTAATGTTTTTCTATTTTAATTCTAGTTCTAAAAAAAGAATTTTTGTAAAAAATTCGTGTAAATAATTTCCACAATGCGCTTAAGTCCCATTTGGATGAGTCATAAGTTCACAATTTAAATGTGAACTTATTGCCTACCTTGGTTTCACAATTTATTGAAGGAAGTATGTCACAAGTTCACAATTTGAATGTGAACTTATTGCCTAACTTGGTTGGCCATAAACTTAAAATTTCACAATTTATTGAAGGAAGTACTTTTGACACAAGTCTACAATTATGCAAATTCATATCAATTACAAGCGATAAACTTAAAATGCATGAATGGACACTATTGCACCGCTTTGCTCCGCTGCATCGTTTACCTTATCTTAAAGAGGCTAATGGCTCTAGAAGTTTGACTTACTTTAAGGCACTCTTTAAGAAAAGGTGAACAGAATAGCGAAGTGGTAGTGTGTATGATGCAATTGTCACACTTATCTATGTTCTATAATCGAATCTATTAGAATCTATTATCGAATCTATGGAATCTATTAGTTAGAGTCTCTTGACATTGGAAATCCAATATACGATTAAGTATAGATTTATTTACGATTTCATGATTAACACGATAAAACTCAGTTTCCTGTCATATTTTGTTAAAAGTCTATCGAATTTGTATCCAATTTGGCTTAATGGTGATTCAAGTTAGTCTCTAAAACGCGAATAAGCTACCATTACTCGATCCGATTCGGAAGCGATGCGAATAGAACATTTTAACCGTTAGGTAGTTCAGGGTCATCCGCCTTCGTGTATCCTGAATAGTGAAGTGACAGTACTACTGAGTTCTACACAAAAAAAAAAGCAAATATTTGGTACGACAGGTCTATGGGATCCAGGGCCTAGCTTTTCACAACGGTTTTCGAAGGGCAATTTGGGAAGATTTTTAATTTTTCGCCAAAACACTGCTTTTAGTCGATATTGTTCATGTTTACGTATATAAGAACGTCTGAACTTAAGCCAAACACATTTGCTCCAAATACTAGTTATTGAAATGTGACCTTGATGTTGTATTTGGAACAACACTCACTGATACTATCAGGCAACATTTTCTGTAAAATATTATAATCCAGTAGTGCAGTTGAATCCTTTCTCTTCATTGGAATGAAAATAGTCTGTGGACCGTAGAGAACAATAGCTCTTGACTTAATGAACAAATTGTCAATTGTTCTAATACTAGCATTCACTAAAGTAGCTAGACTTATAGCCTTTTCGTTCATAAAACCAATGCGTATTTTAGAATCCTATCGGATCCAAAATTTGAAAACGGACCGTGAGATGATAATTAAGCAAACCGAATACGCACACCTTAGTCGACTCTTTTCATTGATGGCATGGAGGTCAATCAACGATTTTCGAGCAAAACATGTAATTAGCACCGCGGTTAGGTATTTCCACGCCTTCGTCGGGCATCGATCAACCAAACAGTAATATTAGACAGTCCAAAATCACGAGTTCGCAAAAGGCCCATGACTACACAAAAGGTTCTATTTTTAGGAGCTTAGCTGGAAATTGAACTTAGATCGAAAAGAACGCAAGACAGTCATTCTTACTCTAGCCAAAACGTGTATTCCGCAAAAGTATCAATAACAAAATCTCATCCTTAGTCAGCTAATCTTACTTCCTAGTCATTTCGTTATTCAAAGTTGTTTTTACAAATTCCATTAACGGTCAATAAACAAGCCTCTGTGAATTTTTCGCCATATCACTCGAAAACATAGAACCGGCTAGTTTCATTATCGCCAATTATAGCAACTCTGGTGCAGAGGCTATCTATTCGCATCGATATTCTGATCCAATATCTGCTGGGTAATTCCCCCTCAAGTATGTACATACAAATATAGTTTGAACAAAGCCGATGCGTGGATACAATTCGCAAGTCACATTTCGAATTCAAAAAAAGAAAAAAAAATTTCGTAAGAGGATTACTTCTATTTAGAGGTTACTTATCACAAACTATCAAATGTACATATTTCCGCTACAGCCTTACTTTATATGGAGGAATCTCTTGACAATCGATTCAATTATCATTCGAAAGTGACACTGATCAAATTTACATACCCTTCTAGCTAACCTTCTCGCGGATCACAGGCAAATTGTTCCCATTTAAAAAAGCCCCAAACACAATAACGATATTGACAAACCTTTGCATTACCGGTTTATAGAACCTGCAACGTAGAGTTGAGATCCGATTACTATTCAAACATTAACCAGCAAGTGGCGGCCACCAAACTCACTTTGCACGATGGTGAGAAAATTGACCAAAGGTCTGTCTCTCTGGTTGTTTGTTAACAAACAGCCAATTAATTTTCGGGCCTAAAACTTCGACAAATATTTGTCATAAATTAAGAAACAATATGCGCGTAGCTTAAAAGCCAACAACCGTACCGGTGCTGGGCGATTACATCATGCCAACAATCGGCAAATCGTTACGGATGGCTAAGAAGATGATACCGCGACCAAGACAGATTTATGGGCAGCAAATATGGTAACCCCTCATTGAAATGAGGTGCGAATTGGAGTGTAAACATACAACTCTGGGAGGAGATCCGGTGAGTGTAACTCCAACCTTGACACATCAGCACTTTTGTTTTGCGAAAAAGGAAGTGATCCAGTTAAGTTATCTTACGACTATAGACTGGCGGACGGTTGCGCATGGTCAGTGAAAGGTGACATGGGGTGGAGTTTGACATTGAGGGTTTCCCTGAATTGTTTGTTCATTTGATTTTCAAATGGAAAGGCAGTTCGTGGGGAATTTCGTCTTAGCTACGATTCTATACGAAAAGTTTGGTAAAGATAACCTCATTTCGGGTGGAACGTGTTTTGAAATCTGCCGGATGCATGCCAATATTTGAATAAGACTTTGAACTATTTTTTAATGGCGCCGACTATGTAGATTTGTAAGGCAAGGATTTCCACAAGTGCACTTCAATGACAAACAGAAAAGTTAGAACGCATTATCTATGCTCTAGAGGTCACGTAGAGGGTCAATTCAACCAGTCTTGGATGTAAATTTTGTAAAAATTTGCATTTTAACATAATTTTTTGAAAAAAACCAAACATGAAACGAACTAATTAATACTGGAGTATAAACAGGAATAGCTAGAAACTAGTTAGGGGAATTTCCGTTTAAATGAGTCTAGTCTTGATGACAATGCAAAATGTCTGAACTGTTTTGTTTTGTAAAATCATGGTGTAGCTATTTTCAAAAATCACAAAGACAAGCATTGACAAAATCAAGTTAAGTATACAACCCTGACCGAATAAATTTAGGTCTTTTCTAATGCTGCGCAGGGTTTATACTTTCCGTCTAGTAAGCATAACTTGTTCTATTGTGAATCACCGACTGGGAGATGAATTGTGGTTTTTTGTTCTTTAAATCAGCGATTTAGTATTGTTTAATGAAAGTCTGACTTAGAAACGTTTTCTAATATAAGTTAGTTTTCTGTCTCAAGTTTATTACATAAGGATAGATACATGTTAAAATTTCTCTATGCAAGTATCTGATGCCTGATATTGGAAGTTTAAAGGCATACCATAACCACAAAAATTACTCGAGTACGATATCTGTCAAAAAATTCTGACAGATAAGACCATTTACAATGATTAAGCTCGATTCATATTAGACATATCATTTAAGACCACCTTGTAAAGGGTCATTTTCACAAGAGGTGTCATTTTACATTTCGCGCCCTTGTTGAACTGTCAACATTCAAGTACTATTCCGATGACTTTTGACAAGTCAGAACTAGGAGGTTATTAAATGTGGATCGATACGTACTCCCACTATGTTTAAATAGTGAAAATTCACTTCCAAAAATGGTGAAATGGTGAAAATATCTCACACAGCTGGTGAAACAATGACCCTATTGCGTGACAAACTTCGTCGACATGTGATTTCTTGATATGCAGACTTCAATTGGCCGCCGAAATCGTGCGATTAAACACCATTAGACTTTTTCCTTTGGGGCTATGTTAAAAATAAAATATACGTAATACACGAAAATAAAAATTCACAAAATACATTCGCAATTTTGCGAAAACATGATGAAACATTTTTTCAAAAGAATGGCTATATTTAGGCAGAATCGAGGTGGACATTTGGCAGATATTGCATTTCATTACAAATCTTAGAGTTAGTATTTCAGATTTAAACAAAAATATCACTGTGCTTAAAAATGCTGCGTTTTTCAATTATCACCTCTTATTGGATGACACTATGTTTGCCCTGAGTATAAGTATAGTAAAGGGTTTTTCAATTGAAATGTCCCGTTTTTCCAATAGGGTTTCTCGCCTAGGCGTGAAGTGAAGCTGGTTGCGGTTTGTTTGACGTTTCAAGTCGTGTATACTTGCTATTTAATCAGTGAAAAGTACAAGCTTCAGTAAGGTTTGGAAATTATTCAAATTTTTTATCAAAGTTCGCTTTCAGTTGCGACGATTTCACGTAGGATTTCATCATTATCAGCGATGAAGCCCATTTCTGGCTCCAAGGCTTCAGTAATAAGAAAATAAATTGGAAGAGTAAGACTTGGCGTATGATTTGGATATGTATGTGGTTTCAACAAGAAATGCCATAAAGCTGGACAAAAATTCGGGTTACTGAACTCGAAGCTCGGTGATCTTGTTATCTATAGAAATGGACCACTCAATACATCTTCGGCTCGTTCGTGTGATTTTGAGTTTTTTCTTTTTTTTTTTGTGGTTCATGGTGTACACCAATAAACTAGAGAATCTCAGAACCAACAGAATCACTCTCAGAATCAACATAAAACGCCCGATTTATGCGAAAAAGTCATAGAGGTCAGCGCATTCGTGCAGGTCTTTCTGTTGAAGGCATTTGATTTATATTATATTGCATAATTAATCGCAACGACGGTACTTTAACCGGAAATAAAATAAAAAAAAGCCTTTTTATGTAAAAAAAAACAAACTTTATGACGCTCCTTATGAAAAACTCTTTACCTGTAAAGTATATGTTTTCGAACAAATGTGTATCTATGATGCAAATTGGTGCGCGTTGAAGATCAACCTGCGTCATAAGCTGCATTTTATCACGACTATTATTCTTAGGTCAAGAATTATTTCAATATTCATTACGTTGGATACTTATATTCTGTTGACGTTGTTACCGAACTCTATAGTAAGTATACATACATACATACATACATATAACCTCGGGTTCATTTAAAGAATTTACTGATCAACTCCAAGCGGTCTGTCAGGTTGGGAATGAAAGCAATACGAGTAGATACCGAAGAAAGTGGCAATGGACATGTCTGCTATTTGCCATTCCTATTTTATTGGACTCTGCATACATATTTATGTACATATGTTACAGATACATACATTTTCGATACTGATGAAACGTCCTCTCCCCCATTACTTTAGAACTTTCGGGTTTATCACGGTATAGAGGATGAATATTTGACCACATATCAATGTTTTTTAAAGAAGATATGCACTTAGTTAAAGCTTAGTTGTGTTAACTTTATAGAATTCCCTAACCAATAACTTTGTGCAGACTACTTTATAAGTCGATAGATATAAAATTTGTTTCTCTACAATGAATACAAAATGAATGAACCATATTCCATTGGATTAGTTGTAAAGATGAATTTTTAGCCGGTGGGCATTAAAAACGTTGTACAATAATTTTTTTTTTCTATTTTTGCCATCACCTACATACATATGTATATATCGGCTGATTGGGCGTAATATGTTGCGTTGTTAATGAAGATGCTTATCTAATAGTAAAAAAAGCTACTAAACAAAACGAAAAAAAGCTTTTTCCCATGTTAACATTATATTAAATTAAAATATGCAAAATGTGCGGTTACATGGTAACGTCCAAATCATTATTTAAATTAAGTTTGCAAGTTTGGTAAAATCCACGTTCAGAGGTTAAAAATTTAGAGATTTCTATTTATAAATACAAATTAGGGCAGCTGAAATTAAACGTTATGGTTTGACAGATATTCAATCTTAGCATATGTCACTATTACTGTCACTGTCATTATTCTTTGTGACACAGTATGGACCATATTCCCTGTGAAGAATATATGATAAGAATATGTCAAAACCCATTTCTTATAGAGTGAGATCTAATGAAATTATGTACTTTTTAGGCCTCACAATACCATATACAGTGAAGGTGCTTAGAAATCATTGGGCTTAGTTGTCCTTCAGCAGCCGATTAGGAGTAAATCGTGGGACTGATTGTGTGGGATAAAGGTATTACCGGTGGGTGAAGAATGTGACTAATTTATATGAGATATTGACAAAGTAAAAATCAAATTTGTGTGATAAAAAAGTTCATCAATATATTACAATGTATTTAAGAGGATGAGTAGCCTCGACCTGATAGAAAGGGTTGAAGAAATAGAGAAATTTATTAACAAAAATAAATTTTAAGGTCAATCGTTGAAAATATTTTAAATCATAGTTATATGTACCTACGTACAAATCGTCCACAAAAATGTAGTACGTCATCTAATATCCTAAAACTGACTCCACCTCCACCAACAGTAGAGTAGAGGTTCAAAATGTAGAGTGACACGGCCACTTTATAAGAACTGTTTGCAAATAAATAAGGGTGGGTAAAGGATTGTAACTTTTTAGTACGTTGTACAACCCAGTTGTACAATTAATTTTTTAGAAGTACCAAATCAAAATGAAATATTTAGAATAATTGTAGATACGAATCGTACAAGAAGATTTCAAAGTGAAAATTTAGAAGAAAACTCTACGCAAACAGTGAAAGAAACAACATGGCACTGTTTTTAGAAAAGCAATCTTCTAAACGCCGTGCAACAAGGCTGCACATTGTAACCAGTCTTGTTTCTGTAACATTGTGTAGAGTTGTGAAATATAATGACAATTACATTGCTGATCAGCTTCAATACAAATCGTCTATGATCTGTGCCGATGAACTGTTTCCAGACTTGCTGAAACAGGGTATAAATTAATTGCTGCCAACTGTGAAGAGAATATTCACTGCGGCACTGGCACTGGCACTCTTCCTCGTTTCTACAGCTTCTACAGAAATCGTTGAAGTGCCCTGTGAGGGTGCCAAATATCTTTCTCAGGAAATATTGACGGAAGTCTGCTGGTTTTCCTACAATCCAGCTCTAGCCCAATTTGTTTAGAGAGAGAGACATGCGCTAATATTGTTCCACCTATTGTTTGCCAATCGTACGGCTGCGGTATTTAATTGGAATTTTATCGATTTCATTTAGGGTGCTTGCGTGGTTCATATTTCCACGATCCAGTTGCAAGGATTCCCTAAGCCTTTATACTGCTTTAGCCGCCATCAGCTTCCCAAGTTAATCAGCAGGAAAAATATGGAGCAAAGTTTCTGTCCTACCGCGCTGATGACCCTGTACATGATCGATGAATGATGCACTGAGAATGTGCTGTCGGTCAGTTCCCGGAAAAAAGAGGCGGATTTTTTCCAAAAAACGTGTAGTTATTGTTAAATACTTATAAAAATACAAATATTTGGAGTAACAAGTCCATGGGCCTAATGCTTAATACTTTAAGATACAAAATTTTCTAGCTAGAATACTTTCTTTAGACATTAACAAAGACTGCGCAAATTTTTATTGACTACAATATTAATACCTAATCCTTTTCCAATACGAAATAGATCCATCTATTGAAGATTGTATTAAAAAGCAAAGTAATATACCGAAAGTATCTACTATTTACCAATTTATCAGTAAGTATCCCACCAAATGCACTCTGAACATTATTTTATCCATCCTCGTGTAATCTTCCACATTACTCAATATTCAAAGTTATTTAAACCCACTATAGCTTTTGTTTATAACATATTGTTATGTATGAAGTGTGAATTGAAGTTGCAACGCCGATCTACTTTTTATTGTTTGCTTAGGCCAATCCAACCATGAATTATAACCTCAATTAAAGTTCACCACGCTTAGGGCTTTTAAAACTATTTCTTGTCAACAGTACACCATCGAATTGTATTTAGACATTTCTTATTATGAGTGATAATTAATTAAAAGATGAACACACACAGAAGGTGATAATGTGAGATTGATGGTTCGGCATGGTACCAAATCGTCTGTGATGACTCGGAACATATGTATTTTTTGTTTTATGTCGAAAATATATTTCATTTCTTAACACCTATCTATGGATATGTATGTATAAATAAATTAAAAAAATTTTAAGGAAGTACCAGTCTACAGCCAAATTGTTTACAAAACAATGACCTTGTTAATAATTTTTTTTTCATATGTCCAAAACGCAATAAGCATTGTTTGATATGAATTATAGTGTACTCGTTTCAAGTAGCCAACCCAAAATTGGTTATGTTTGATTAAATAATTATCAAATTAATTTTCGTTTTAGCTGAATTCGTTCCGACTGTTTTTACATGCAATTGTTGTGTTTGCATTTTGCGGAAATTCGTAAGAAATTTGTCACTGAAAAGTTAGCTGAATGGGTATCTACTCTTGAAATCATTAATTCAACGTGCCTACGGCTCATTTGCAAATGAGGAAAAGAATCCAAAATGGACATCAACCATAATTTTTCAAACATAGAGTGTGTCTTACCAGCGCGCGGCGGCTTTTCCTCATAAAAACACTTCAACTCGTACAATATACTCTTGAGGCAAATCGTGATAGAATAACTTGACATTGGTGTTAATTTTTGGAGATTGTTTTAGCAAATTTACTGACACTATCTACAACAACATCTAGAAACGTGAAGTATTGCAATTCTTCTAATTAACATCGCCAAAAATGATTATTTCCCCCAGACAATAGGAAACCCCCATGTGATGCACTTGAAAACAAATTAAATTAAAAACAACAATCATTGTGATGTCATTTCTGTTATTGAAAAATTAAAAGAGAACACTTTTGCAGATAGTTACGGTAGTGGTTACCACCATTATATCATAATTAACATCTTACTTCATCCAAACCGTCATCAAATTGCTTTTGGTCACTTAAGTGACTGAAGCCAAGTGAGATGGTAAATTTGACAAAGATTTGTTTGTTTGGGGGTTTTTTGTCTTTGGTGTTTTTGTTTTGTTTTTGAAAATTACTGACCCTTTCAAAAATGTTTGAAGCCGACATGAGAACAAATTTAACACATACACGTTTTGTTGGGCTTTTTATTTTTATGTTCAAATGTTGTCAAGTGTGGGAGAATTGTGTGATGTGTGGCTGAGATAATTGGAAGCGGCAACCAAAACCACTTCAATGGATTATTGTATTTCAATATTTGTTTTTTTAAGGTAGGCACTTGAATTACTACGGATCATGTACAAATAGAAGCAAATTGATCTTGATTTACGCCTAGCATACCAATTTTTATGGAGATGATGACAATAGTGGACTAGCTGTGTAAGAGTGAAGGGTTTGTGTGGATATTCTATGACAGCAAGCCGTAAACGATCAGTTGGCATAGTATGCCATGCATCTGCAAATGTGCAATTAATTCAATTAAGCTAGAAATAGACTTGAAACAATGTCACAAAACAAAAGGCCCCGGGCATCATTCAGTACATCTATTTCGAGCAGGATCTATCTCTAGGCATGCACCTGCACACATTATGTTTACTTGTGGTATAATGTATACCTAGATTAGTCTTTGTTTGACTCAAAGCATTTCTTCGTAATGTTCTGGCATTTTCCCCATCCTTGATATTTTAAATTAAAAAAAAAATACATTCTGCATTCTTAAAGGGCACTGACTTATAAAGATAGGAATCATGATTTGCCAAAGATGCGCTATCCATTTTCTAATTCTAAAATCCATAGAGAAAATGGGTTACAGAATCTGTGAAGTGGAGTATCCTAGAGTACAAAAATGTCAAGCTTACTCGGTTGATATCTATGTTAAAACAGACAATAAGTACAGAAACCAATCAGTTACTCGGTTTTTTATTTCAATTGGTTGAAAGTTCAAATGTCCTTAATTTTTGCTTTATTTATTATTGCTGTGACTTTTTTTTTTTTTTGTTCGGTGTCCCTTTTTTGCGACTTCTTCAAATTTACAGCGGCAACCCTTGTGAGAATCCAAGTTATTCAACTCTTCAACGTTTGTATTGTATCATGGATACACGGTCATGGATGAGGATGAGTAAAGCAAAGCATTAACTGTCAATCGAACAACGATTGTGGGCCCTGTGCACTATAAACAAGCTCTCAAACTTATTGTTAGAAAATTGTGATTTTTAAGAACTTCACGAATTCTGTTCATAGAGCGTCTTATGAATGTGTTCTTCACTTACGCCTATCAAATCACCTAAGTTCCTGCTGTAACATGGATTTATATGTATGTATGTACTGAGTAATACTACGATGTAGACTTAAATTAAAAGCTAACGTGGAAACCTCATCTGCAGAGGACTGTATGTAGTTTAATTATCACCTCTGCCACGCCTACTTTACTATACGACCAAGAGTTAAAATCAGTTTCTTTCTATAAATTGTTTTGGAAATAAAGAAAAACAGGATGTAGACTTGTACAAAAATTGAGTTATCAATATTTTGAACAGAAATTGTCTTATCTATGCACATAAAGAGAAGGGAACTTCCTCTACAAAATACTTCAACTTAGCTTTAGGTTAATGATTAACTATTTGTCCTAAAACGAATATAAAGGATGCCTGAGTAGGCTCTCGTGGATTTAATGATACAAATTTTGTTTTTGTGCATTCTATTTGTATCTATTATTATTTTTAATTGGCAGTTGGGATGAGTAGATAATCTAATAATCTTTAAATAAAAAACTATTTTAAGAAATAATCCCCAATTTTTTGCACCATTGGGTTCAGATACATATAATTTTACTGTGCACTTTATTGACATGCTTTAAGTACAGATTTTATTATTTAATTAAACGATTATTTGTTAGATGTTAAATTGAATAACATTTTATAAGACAGTTCTACTTTTGAGGCAATTATGTAATTCCTTTGATATACACTTCACAAATATTTAACTATTTTCACATTTAATTTTAACAACCTTCTTTTTGGAGAATAAAGCACAAAATTTAAGCAATAAGACCACCACCACCACCTACACTAGAGTAAATTTTTTTCGTTAATGCGCATCTAGGCTTACTTAAAAGACCAACCAGTACATTTTGCGAAACAACTTATCATCCGAATGGTTCATCTTCTATTTTTGTGCAATTTATTTACATATCATCGATTATCATTCGAAAAAAAATCATGTGAACACTTAATTTGCACTCGTTAGATTGATGCTAGGTGATCTTACACCGAAACGGATGTTTATCAGCTTAAAATTATCGTAAATAATTTATTCTGTAAATTAGCGTCTAGCTTATAAGAAAATAGATGAAATATCCTTTATTAATTTTACAATATCTAATGAGATAAAAAAAAATATGCTGCTCATCATTATCCCAGCCAATTATCTGTCATAAGTTAAATTAACACCACGTACAATTTCATTTCATTGGAATTATTGCATCATTATTTACCGATACTATTCTTGTAGTCGAAAGAAGATTATACATAAATTAATAAGGATAAGCTTGGTTTATTTTTTTAGTAAGTCTTAGAGTCTAGGAATGTTTTTTTTTTATTACGCTAAGTCAAAAAGCCACAAAGTCAGACGACCACAAATCATTTATTTGCATAATTAAAAAAGGTATAACCCATTCTAAGCAATTTATTTTTTATATTTTTTTTTTTTATTTATCATTTTTTAAATATTCAATAAAATAAAAAAAAAATTAAAATCATGTGCATGATGTTCTAATAGACTTTTTGTATTTCAAATGATCGTTAAAAAAGGAAACAAATCCTCGTATTTATATATTAAAAGTAGAACCCGGCCTTGAAGAGTGGAATAGAGTGGAATAACAATATCTTTGTCCAAAATAAGCATGGGGCTAACATTGGTGCGCTACGAGCTCAGTTTTGCCCTCATGCTGCATTTTTCGGAAACAATTCCGTCAAATAAAAAGCGGTGGGGCTTGGTGACATTTCCGCAGAGTTTTTCCAAGAAGAACCAAATGGGCCCCAAGGAGAGTGGTCATCATACTTTCAAAGAAGAGAAACCTAACAGGTTACAGAAAAGAGAGAGGTATTTCTACCTATATCAAAGAACATATTGATTCTATTCTCAATGCCAAACAATTTCCTTCCATGGGATCATAAGGTAGTGATCATCATAAAGTAGTAGATTTTAATCGATTTAGAGAATGCGTTTGACAGTATAAACATTTCATTTGGTGTGCCCTACTCAAAAGAGGCGATTTCGGGTTCGAAATGGTTTCAAAAATTTAGAGGAGTAAAGCACCAAGACTAAGTCTGGATTGTTTCGCTCAAATGTTGAGTCAGTACCACTGCATAGAAGTAGTATGTAAAAAAATGATCTTCACTGCGTTGTCTTTTGTAGTAATGTATGTATGTATATGATAAATAAATAAATCATGTATCTAAGCAGGTTCCCATGGTAGTCTACTCGAGCTGTTGAGATCCTTGTCAACCTTATACACATGATGCGCGATCATCTAACTTCAACTCCTTATGGTCATAACATTTTCGGACCATTTTTGTGATAGGTACCTACATAAGTTCCAATAACTATTGAGCGTCTGTTAGTCACAAACGTAATCCATAGAAAATTTGTCACATTTGATATATGTATAAGCTAGTTCAGAGCTCCATGTGTATAGAAAAATGAATTTGGTTCGAAATTCAAGGGACATGTTTTAAGATTTATAATATTCTCTAATTAAAACTACTCCACCATTTAGAAACAGATTAGTTCTTAGATATATGCATGTAGCTAGTTTTTGTTTTCTAAAACAAACTTAATGTATAAACTAATTTGAACTTAAATCAGTTCGATTAAAGCGCTCAAAAACTAAGAACGAGAACCTTTACTATTTAAACAAGAACTTTTCATAGCGAAAAGAGTTCTTAAAATAATGCCTACAGTTTTAAAGGTTTTGGGCCCTACATGTGCCTATTGTGGCAAATATTTATGGCAATACTTCGACACATAAATTCAAAGTTTAACTTTGACAGGTCATAAACAAATGTCAAACTGGTTTTGCTTTCGTTCTTTCTCTATACCAACTGAATAAAAACAAATAGAAGAACAAAAAAATACAAAATATTTACAAAGCTGTGGCAAACCGTTTGTCGATTATATCTTCTCTTCATTGATTCCCTAAATAAATTTGTTGAAAACAAATGGTGAAGAGTTACTTTAATGCTTCAGTCTAGAAGAAAAAAACAAGAAAAAAAACTTGAAAACTGAAAGGCTTACAAGGATATGTAATACAAACTATATTATCTAAATTTGGAGCAAATAATGTTAATCTTCATCCAGCTAACCCATGCTAAGTAATGTTCAAGACAACAAACCAAACGTGAAACGTATTGCTACAGCCTTTCTTGCATCAATGCGTTAGAACGCAATACCCCAAAAAACTAGGCACATATTGCATATAAATATGAGGTTAAATAGTATAACATTAAAGAAAAATACTAGAGTTTTCATAATACTAGATATACTAGGAGTATGTACATAAACTTGCTTAAACCACCAAATGTCAAATATCATTGTCGCAAAGCCAAATGTCAAATGATAGCGTTGGAGGTTTGAGTTTAAATACAGAAATGCCACTCATTTGAAGTATAAATTGTTGTATAGCAACTACTTATCCTAAGAACTAGATTTGCACTAGCAGCTGTTCTCCCTCAGTTTAAAATCAAGTGAATGGATTTTGTGGCCATAGTCCTGTATTTGGTTGATACTGCGATTCTTAAACAAAGCTAAGATTTAAACCTAAGTTGGGTTGAGTGTTGATTCACATTTATCACTAGAGAATATTTCGTTGTACAGAAGATGCTTTCAAGTTTTGAAACAATTTTTCTAAAAACCAATAAGGATCGTCAAGTCAACTTGATGCAGAAACCTGGAAGTTGCTTGCTTCCAGTAGGTCAGTAGCAGATAGTTTTAAAATCAATTGTTACAGAATTAATAATGACCCACAATAAATTTAACAATTAGAAAAATTGTAAAGTAAAATTCTTTTACTCCTTAAATTTCGTTAAATTTCATGTTTTTCTCCAAAATTGTCGAAATTTGGATCTATGGACATGTACATGCCTATCTTGGTCGTAAATATTTAAAGAATATTTGTTTTTTTTTTTAGAAACTGAATACGAGTAGGTGTTCTCCTCAAAACCCTCATCTCTTAATTTAAATAAAAGATAGACTAACCGAACCACTTACAGACATTTCACTTTGAAAATCAGGAAACCGAAAGAATAAATGTACATATGCATCTATAGATATACGTATTTGAAACTATCCAACTTATGACACTTTTTCACAAGGTATTTAGTTTTCTTAAATTAAACTAGAAATTTAAATCCTGTTTAATGCTTTAAGATACAAAAATCTGATATTTATCTAAATAGTGAGAAAAATCCTTGAGTTCTAATTTTATTGCACAACATTTAAACTTTCACTATTCACATTAAAAATAGATACCTAGTCTATTTATAAGTAATGACATTTACAACTAAAGAATGAAGGAATATCGTTTTTTTGTTCAAGGGTGCATAATGAGATTCTACACACGTGTACCTATTAAACGAAAACTTGCATAAACGTTGTAACCAACCCTCGTTATGTGCAACAGTCACATAGACGTTGGCAAAAAAAGCTCGACGGAAAAAGGGGTTGTCTGGCGCACTGCATATTGCACTTTTCACTCTCAGCAGCAACTACATAATGCTATTCTCATCTCCACAGGGAAAAGAGAAAATGTCAGCAAGGATACGTTTGTAAATGACTCACCTCTTCAATCTTTCTGTATCCACACACTGATTTGGAAATATATTTTTATTTATATGATTAGGTTTTCACTATGATAATTGTATAATCCTTTATTTTTGAATCCTTTATAGTGTTCACTATTTCACAACCGTTTATAGATACAACTTAAACACTGCACTATTTTTAGTTGACATGTCCAGCTAGCAAGGGTTGTAAAATTTTTTAGAAAAAAAAAGAACAAGTATCCATAAAATGTCAAAAGTGAAAAATAAAAAAAATGTTGAGGGAAAAAATAAAAATTCGTTTCCTTAGAGCCCGTGTTTTTTACTTTTCTCTGTGTTAATCAATTTTTTTTACTAGCCATCCGGATTCGACGAAACCCATTCACGAACTGAGCTTTGACCATCGAATGCTTTTCTAGGTATATACTAAGTGGCGACAGTGTATCTAACGTTGTTGGTTGCTCTGACGTTTGGTGGTAGTCAGTTAGTTAGTTGGCTCAAAGCAAAAGCTTCATCATCGGCATCTTGGCGGTAACTCGTACACACATGTGAGGGGAATGCATAGATGGTGCTATATTTTTTTTTTTTTTTTTTGGAGCTCTGATTTGTACTTAGAGGGCTGGTATCGGTGGATTAAACAATAATTCTTTTGTTTCAACCGCAGGTTGACATTGATTTGTCGCTTGTCAATAGATGGGGTTGTCTTAATAGATTCATCGCTAGGCGAGTTTACGAATCGATCATGTGACCTTAGTAGAGGTCTTTGTCGATTCCGATGCATGGTATTATTGAACATCGGTCATTAACTCATGGCTCCGATTGAATGGAATAATCATACTAAACTGGAATGAGATGTATCTGATTGAATTAAATAGGAGGGGGCTGCAAAGCTGATAATGATGATTATTATGAATAATATGGTAAGGAAGTGAATTTCGGGTCAAAAGAATTGAGAACGAATGTAGGAAATGAGTTGTAGTCACCGTCATCGTCGATGGTGTGGTACCAATCGTATGTGTTTCAAGGAACTTCAAACAGATGGTGGTTTGGTTTGAATTTTTGTATTTCTTTTTGCAAAACTTCCGGATTTTTATGTTTTTTTTTTGTTTTTGGTGAATAGAACTGGCTTTAAGCATAAATCATACACTGGGTGAAGAGTATCTAACTGGGTTATGATGATAGCCATCGAATTAATTTTGCATCTTTCATAGTTAGATATCATGATCAATGTCAAGAACTGCCCCCGTGGACGTTTCATTTCTAAATTACAATCAACTCGGCAGTCTTGGCAATCAAAAAGACTAGATTTTTTCTTGAATGTCATTGATTATCGCATATTAGATTGGGAATTGGCTGATACTGATGGAACCAGTTCCTAGATATACAGAGGAGAAGAAAAGCAAAAGTGATTCTCCCAAGACTATGATAGTTAAAAAACCAAAATTTAAAATGCAAAAGACCGGGCCATCATAGGTTTTTTATTTTTTTTTTGTTTTAAAGAAGAAGAAAGGGAAAACTAGTTTCTTCTGATAGAACTGGTAGTTGAAAATAATTTTTAAGTCAGTCCGTCTCGTGGTGGTATACCAACACGGATTTGGGGTTATAATTATATGTATGCTAATAGAGGTGGTCTTAGATGCTAGAGTAACCATGTAAATGTGACTGAGGACATTTCCAACACAAGTTTTGAATTTTAAATATTTTTTTTTAAAGATTTCCTTCGCAAATTTCATTCACCCCTAGGTTTGACACCACTAAATTAAAATTTATTTTTGTCTTTTTTTAGAGGAATAAAGTTATTTTTAATACAAACATGCTTTGTTTTAAATTTTATTTAATTGGGGAAATTTTAAAAGACTATGTAAAAGTATGGCTAGCTTATAGCACGTTTTTCAGCCAATACTAATTCACAACGTGTGGAAATAATTTCCATAATTTAAGCAAAACTTATGCAAAACAAAATATATAAATTTTACTACTAGGGATGGTCTTTATTATTTGCGTTCTTAGTTAGATTATAGGAAACAACACAATAGTGTTTTTAAATTAGCACATATTGAAAAAGCGATACATGTTGCCGTCAAGAAAATGATTATCATTGAGTGAGAAAATGATTAGAATCTTAAAGATACAGAAAGAAGGAATATTAGATATATATTTCTTTTGTCTAAGTGCTGGTGTTGGGTTTATTGGAAAAATACACAAAACAGGCAACAGTTTAATTAACTGATCTCTAAATAATGTTTCATTTACAGAAAAAAAAATATGTTTACGTCGTCAGTTTGAATAATAGAGAATAGATGAAATACATTTCCTTAAATTCAGGTTTTAGGGGTATTTTTGTTGAATTGATTAAACTTGGTGGTGTGTCACTAGCACTGTCATCAATTAGGTATTCACTGCGTCCAGTAGGCATTTGATTCTTTCTAAATTTTCTATAAAGTAGGTTTATTCAAATTTCCTATCGTTAGATATATCGAAACCGTTGAGCTTAAAATGTGTATGTCCGCGATTGTGGTTAGAATTGACATTGACCTCTGAATAGAGATAATTAAAGGCTGATGACAATATTAATTGTATACTCATGGGCTACTTGTCTTCACATGTCGGCTTCGGGGTATTGACCTAAACTTGAGGCCATTTCGATAACAGATAAGTCCTTCACACTTCAAGGCGAATGCAAACGTGTGGTCGTGCTCGCGAACGTCAACGCTAATTTTCCAAAACAAAGGCCACATATTAAATGAGATAACTCAATCATCGGCCAATTCGCGAAAAACCTCCGTCTTAAATAGTTAGGTTTCGGATTCGCATTGGCATTAGCCTTTGTTTGTAGAGGGTTTTTGTATATTTGTATGTTTCTATTCAAAATATTCCTGAGCTTAAAACCTTGCGTTCCACAACAAGGAATTGTTCAGCATTCTGTCATTGTAATGTTGTATTCTTTGTCAGGACTAAAAAACCCACATTTTTGTACCAAAAAGTGGAAGTAGCAGTTAGTAACTTTAAAATAAATTTAAACTAAACTTTGTTGAATGTAATTTGCTTATTAAATTAACAAGTCTTACGTTGTTAATAGAATACTATGTAACCGGCTTTGAAGTAAAAGAAAACGGATTTCTACAAAAGCGATACAAAGTTCAGTTTTAGCTGTCGGACTAGAGGGGTGTACTAACATGATTAGTTAAGTTTATTAGAGGATATTTTGACAATGTTTAATATTCGTAAAGTAATATTCTAATTTTGAAAGTTGAAGTATGTAAATTTGAAGCCGATCTCAATTTATATAATATAATGGTTGTCAAGAGTTCATATAATATTGATACTTTAAAGCACCGGAATATATGTACATATGTGCTCTTGGAATCAAAATGAAAGGCTCTATATTAAACTAGACAATCTAGTGGCTGTGATAACTTACCACTGACTTCAATGATAAAGGCAATTTATTAGCTTAAATATTTACATATATTCTTGGATTCAAATGTAATTTGAAAATGTATTGTATGTAGACCGATTGAAACACACTATTAATGTGAAATTCCATTTAAGAAGTCATATGCAAGAGCAGCTGAAACAACTGAGAACATGATCCTAGGTCGAAGTATTGTCCTCGTGTTGTTCCGGTGCGTATAACCGATCGTTGTGGAAGCAATTTATTTAACAAGTAATTCATTGAACAACCACAGTACAGCAACCGGCACAAGAAAGCCACTGTTAGGAAAGTGCATCACATATACCGCAAGGCTTCACATCAGACCAAGTCGTAGCTGTCATACTCAAGGCAGAATCCTCCAAAGCTCTAGGTTCTGATGAGATTTCCTGGCGGATGGAAAAAAACGCAGCAAACACCAGGACTACCTAACAGCTAAACTAAAACTTCCACAGACATATGGAATGTCAATCCCACTTCCCAAACTTGGAGGGGCACCTAACCAAAGCAATTCATCTCGATATAGTCACCTAATACCAACACGCTGCAAGCACTGCTTCTTCTGAATTTCTTCGAACACCTAACGCTAGCGCATCAACAGTATGACTTTTGAAAGAGCCACAGCAACATCTCAGCTCTAATGCCATAAAACTGTCGTCCTTGCCCTCGACTCATGCAAACGCTTTGATATGATGAATCATATGCTGAAGTCTCCACTACCTAACACCCAAAAAAGTTGAATGTCCAACTACCTCCGTAGCTGCCAATCATTTATAAAATTCAGTAACGCCAAGTCTCAAAACCGGAAATTTAAGCAAGGGCTTCCATAGGGAGGTTCTATCGCTACTCATTTTTAACTCTTACATCTCTTAGCTGCCATGGATGCCATGGCTCAGTGGATAGTGACAACACAACACAACAGAAAACGCGAAAAGTTTTCATATTTCAAATCATATTTTAAAGAGCTTCATGACAGAACTAGCCAAGAACTTATAAATGTAATTATACAAAACTCTATGTAAGGACTCGAATCTTGGCAACTGAAAAAAAGCTGGGTGGAGTTGAAGCACATCGAAAGGAAATACCACATAGGATTGGTTGATGCCTTAAAACTCATGATGAGACAGAGACTCATAATTTCTACAACCCAACTAATAAAGCAAATTTATAGCGAGTCTACAGATACCATTTGTGTAATTTTTAGACTAATGCAGATCGACGTACCATGAAAGTAGCTTTCGAAGTAGCACCTACAAATTTGTTAAATTCAGACATATTGACCAATTATTTTACGTAGCCTAGATCAGAACATTCTCCAATTCATTGATCCCTCGTATTTGAAATTCACTACACTTCTCTTTTCTCTAAGTACAATTCGAAGATCCATATCTACTTTCGGAACTCTAGGTACAATTGAACCGTGAAGTTTATAAGTTTTTAGAGAAAATCTACTTGGATAGAACAAACGACTTATGTACATACATGGGTTGCTCTAAATTGCAATTAAATATCTCGATATCAGTTGAGATTACAATTATGCACACACTACTGTTATATGCTCATAGTAGCGTCTTAGGTGTACACAAAATATTCCCAACTTCTCTTCAAAATCTACATTTAGGCGCACACAATCCAAATCAAATTCAAACATACCTTACGTCATAACGTTACTCCACATTTCCTATACATACCTTAATGGCATTATTTATTATCTCAGTGCAACCTTGCAAAGAAACAAATTTACAAATCAAATTGTGCTGATTGATTTCACATTGAGCTAATTAATTTTTAAACGCATACGAGTACATAAATTTACATAAAAATTCGTAGTGTAAATGTAGAAATGAGATCTGGACTAACATTCTTCATTTGTATGTGACATTCACAGTTGAGAATTCTTAATTACATTATTTATACAAATGCGTATTTTGATAAAGTACATATGGTAGAGCTATAACAGGTGAATTTGAACTTACCTTTGGATTGTTCTTTTTTTGTTGTGGTCATCCATCTTGAAACATTTTAAATTTATCATGAAGAAGTACAAGAATCAACATAGCATAGGGAATAACATCTCTAACTCCATTAGGAACTTTTTTGAAAGAAAGGCTAGACTGTTTAGCAAAATTAAAGTAGCATTCGTATTAAAATTTTCGCTTATTTACTTACTTAGGTGCAACTGAAGTTAGCCTGGTCGTTAGCCAACTGCCTTCAATTGCCTTGAGGTCTCCTTCTACATATGAGCTTCCAGAGAGCTGGTGTCCATTCGCTCTACAAGTCCCAGCCAATTTTTAATATGTTAATGCTTTTTATTTATTTAAACTTTATCCTTAATACTATATGTGATTTTTTATGTAAAACTTAAAGCTACCTTAAAATACCTTACAATAAATCTTAGTCTCCTTACACTCACTACTAGAACAACAAAAGAAAATACGATACCCTTAAAACTATGTAAACCGGCCATGTTACCGGCCAGTTTGCCCTATTAGGGCTAGCCAGGATTAAGAGAGACCGACGAGGTAGTACTCTCTTGTTCAAAAAGTCAACAGCTACATCTTCAATATTGCACCCAGTTATCGACCTACTGATTCAGAACTCTGTGCTACGCCTCGGTAGTAGTTGAGTCGCCTATCAACAGCTTTTCTGGCGACGTGGAAAATTATCGCATTCCTCGGTCTATCCAGGATCAGACCTTGTGTATCGAAATAGAATAGTAAACCCCAACGATTAGGTTATTGTTTCAGTTCATTGGACCTCGAATTTCCTTTACCAACAAATTGCCCAGATTCGCTTTGTTTTAAAGGACCTCATTGGAATAAAATTTTTTGCACTAAGGCAACCCCGAAGAAAAGCCCTCCCAAACACCAGAACCACACGGGACCTCAAAAGGTGAACACTGGCCGTATGAGGGCCATGTAACAGACTACCTTCACCCTTGCATCGTGTTGACTGCTATAAAGCAGTCTGTTTGTTAGAGCAGATGTACATGTTTGTTAAAATAAGCATAGATACTGTTCTAGCCAGATCACAAGGAATCTAACTACACTTCTACTCCCCAGTGGCTGCCCATGCAGTCCCACGATAGAGAAGTTTCACCCAATTTTTGTGGGAACCCTTAAGGTCTCAGATAACGGCGTCCTAAAAAAGGATGAGTTCCGATTTCTGGAACTTCAAATCCCAGTCATCGCAATAACGCTGGATCGTTGTCAAAATCACGTTGAGTAGTTTAATGACCTCGATGGACCTAAGCTGTCTACTGGTGAGTATATTATAAAGAATGTACAGCAGTGGTATACTTATACTTAGCCTACTCAACTTTAAAAAAGTCCCTCTAGCCATACGGTATCAAAGGACTTCTCCAAGTCAAACAGGCAGGCACCCGTGCATTGGTTGTGATGTTCATGTTACAGTACAGTTTGTATATAGGTAGTTTGTCTTTGAATCTCTTCCTGCAAAACCCGTCATCACGAACGGGATCAAATGTCTTAAGAAGAATTTTTCTCTTAAACTAACCGATGATATTTCCATCCACTTTCGAGAGTGAGCGTTAGAGCCATACAGTACGATTGGGATGATCAAGGTCTTATATAGAATATCCTCCGATGTACGAGATAAGGCCTAACTACTACTTCTCAGCCCAAACCGTTGCTAAAAGTGATTTTTCGTTTTACTTCTGCTGAGGTAGTATTGTCAGAATTGGTAGTATAAGAAACAGTTTTTTCATATTAACTCGGCTATGTATAAGGTTTCTTTCTTCATCTCTACAGATTTTTGCTGCCTCAGCACCTTCTTTTATCTTTTTTGCGATATCGGAATACGCGTTTCGCGAAAAATCTAATGGTCTCATGCCATTGCAGCTTTTTGACTTCTCACTGCAGTTATTCTATCTTGTGGTGCTTTTCGTGTACCACATTCGTTTACTGTAACATTCGATTCGATGTTGGCTGCTCGGAATGTTCGGACATCCAAAATACTGCCTTGCCTCGTTTGCATCATTGTCTGTTGCGTGTAGACTCATGATGTCGCAAAACATTTTCTTATCAACTGCCCTACTCAAGATGTCCTCGTTTCTTATATGTATTTGCTTTACTTATGTATGTATTGCCGACGAGCTTCAAAAAACACTCTTTGGTGATGTCGTCCTTATTCTCTGTGGGGCATAAGCGCATATTAGCTTAATGTTAGCCTTTCAGATTTTCAAATTATTATCAGACTTCTTTAAGATTTACTGAAAGTGAAATAACAAACATTCCACGCAGTACCCTAAAATATCTCTCCAATAACAAGATTAAACATTTTATGAGTCTGCTATTAGGCGCAGAGTATCTGTAGCTAGTATAAAACAACGTAGACAGTTGACAATAACGCCAATCTGAGAGATCAACACGAGCTCGTTAATCATTACATAGTAGCTAATTTACCTTTTAGATAATCCAGCTATTTAATTATTGGTGAAGGAAATAATTTTCATTGACTACTTTTGTAAACTACCCCGGGAATGTTATGACACTTTTTCGTTCAAAAGTTCAGGAACTGCTACTGGGTGTCATTATTCGTAATTTGTTTACTTCCTACAGAAGTTGATCCCAATTACAATAAATAGTTAACAGAGTTCATTTAGTTCAGCAAACGGCATTTAGAAAAAGCGTCATATCGATTTAATCGAATAAATCCCCATACACATTCTATTAAAACAATGCAAATTATACCTCAAGCATTCGCACATCACCTCAATGTGCACACTTCGCACTTGGCGTAATCGTGATTTGTAATATTCCGCTTGATTACATTCATGTTTATATGTTTTTTTCCATTCAATCTGTAAGGGCTAATCAGCTAGCTACTGTGCCTAAGCCCAATCAAACGGGAATTACTAGTTGTTTAGTTATTGTTATTGATATTACCGGGAATTAAGTAATTACACTATTATTTACACCAGTAATAATAGCCGGTATACGTTGTGCATCATCGGTGTAGGTACTTCCTGTTCTAGTTACTACCTTCACGTCGCGATTAATTGTTTGAGATGATAATCGATAGATACACACTTATGTATATAGTATGGCGTTTGTTTAGATGAATTGCAATTTTACAGCACATCACCTAACCACTGTTGAATGGGAAGATGCCGAGGATTAGTCAAAATTTAAGAAGACGGATAGGAAGCAATGGAGATGGAGAATGTTTGACCTTTACTTTCGATTTTTGATACTTCTTGTTACTGGTTTGCTTTTGGTATCTTTTGCTGGCGATTCTATGCTTATTACGCAAGCCAATCGAGGTCTTTCACATTCGAAAGAATTCTAGTTGGTAAATTTATTCAAAACTATAATAGCACTCTGTTCTTTTAATATTAACCACAGCTCACATTTCAACACACACGCAAACACACGCACATACATAATTGTATGTTGAAATGTGTGGTCAGACGTGTTTATTAAAAATTTAGAAATAATGAAAAATACACATATCAACAAATTTTTATTGGATTTTGTTGCTAAATGAGAAATTAACGTAGTCATACAATACAACAGTCATTAGAATACGTTCGACAATCCATTGTGAATTATGTTTCGTTTAATTTATTAATAAGAAATGCTAATGAATGAAAAGATATAAGTCAGTACTAATATAGTTAGCACCTGGATTGGCTCGTGGTACTGAGGAATTTATAGCACCCACATGCTGAAACATAAGACTTTGGGAAAATGTATGTAATTCTAAAAATAGATACAGAATAAATTAATGAATTTTTTAACAAATAAGCATGTTGAAATGGTATGTATGTATAACAACTGTTGGAGAAGAAACTTAAGTGAAGGACTGCAGTGAATGTCAACATAAGGGATGGATAGTTGCAATTCGGATGTAAGTTTTGTGATAGTTGCTTAGTACAAGCTTCTCTATTATTGTCACTATGAAGATAAAGGGTCCAAGATGTCTGCCTTGGGGAACTCCTGAAGAAGTCTTGTTTTTGCTTCTGATAAAAAATGCATAATGCCTTAAGTTTATTATGAATTATTTGGTGAGAGAATTTATTAAGAGCCATATGTACTAAAACTTCAGGCAAATACATATATGGGGTCAACACAGCTTATAGTGTTCTTGATATGAATATTGTAAAGTTAGCGATTTTCTATCTATGCTTAATGCGGAATATATGGGAACACAAGCGTTCTCACCTTAGCCTCTCACTATCAACTCCTACTGGTGGTCAAAGGATAGTGATGCGGAATTAAATCCTTGCTCTATGAAAAACTTGACTTGCAATTAAAGAACATTGTTTTATAAACGATGTCTGTAAGCAGTTATATAACTGAATCTTTATAAATCGGATTCAACGTTCTTTTAAACCTCCCTTAAAAATTGTGCAGCAGTCCCCTAAGAAACATAACTCTCATTTTTACTTGCACCTATGACATACATAGAACAAGTATTGGATTCGTGCAGATTTTCGATCTCGAGTTTTTAAACTATAGACATTACTATTGTAGAGAACTAAGCCTCACGTATATAAGAATGGATGGATTTTCATATAATATATGTAATGAAATCAATATATGTAAACACTTGACCTGTAGTTGTTTGCCCAATGGTAAAATCGTTAATGGTTGGGAGGTGTTTTCTAGAAATCGAGAATACAGTAATCGACATGTACCAGTGTGGCTTCCGGCCCGGCAGATAGAAGTTCGCCGAGCTCTCTTGATATCTTGCATGCTGTGTCTGGTTGTCTAGATCAAACCCTCTGCGATTCACGATAGATTGAACCTTAAAACGAAGGTTTCGGTATTCCTCATCATCTCGAACCTGGGGGTAGTGATTCGAAGTTTCTCTTTTCTGGAGCATTATTGTCCAATCGCTCGATGTACCCGAATCAGTGTAGTCAACGTGTTTTGGATTTTTGAACTACATCCACATCTTGGAACAGCTCATAGAGTTCACGGTTGTATCTTCTCCTCCATTCACCCTCCTCACATATGGGACCGAATATTCGATGAAGAAGTTTTCTCTCGAAAGGGTTCAATATCTGCTCGACTTTCCTGTTTATCGTCCAGCACTCTGCTCCATATAACAGAACTGACAGGTTTAATATTTTCCAAAGCATGCATTTCATCTTCTGAGTTAGGAGTTCTGAACTCATTTGTTTCGCCAAATCGAACTAGCAGACACTGGAAAAGGAGATCAAAGCAAAAACCTGGACAAATATTCAAGCTCTTATGAATTCCAGTAAAAGCATTGAAAAAACAAGGACTTTTGCAGATTCTGCAATGAGCCCAACGAGACTCCGTAATATATGTATTATCGAAAATTTGGTCGAAATCAGTTAGGGATCTGATTAGATTATAGAAAGAGGGGGACTCAAATGGCAGAAAGAATACCAAGGTATTCTTACGGGAAACAATAGACTACTAGGTCTCGGTGCAAACTACCCTTTGCAAATAATAATCACATCCACTAAATGAGGCTGATTGTAATGGAGCAGTTGAAGCATCTTAGAAATTTTTTGTCATTAAAGGTACATTGTCATCCTACTGGGTAAAATTATGATTTTGTATTTTTTCTAATATGATGATGTCGCTGATTATCGAAATAAAACATCGCTGTTAATTTCGACTTTGCCCGATTAGACAAAAACTTTCACTTTCATCAGGAATGGTCTTTTCATGTATTTAACACTAACTCAGACACAACTGCTAAATTGTCTTCCTCAATTCTGCAAGCTTTTATTCACGCCTTCTGGCCTTCACATAGTTCTTCAATCAATTGTTTCTTATTGTGTTTCTTTTTCTTTGTGGAAACCTTTTTTTCATATCATTTTGCAGTTAGATAGATACATACATACATATGTACTTGTATGAATATGAAATTTCAACTTTTAAGTCCTGAGTATGCAAATGGTGAGGGCGCAAATGCTTCCAAAAAGTGAAATATTGAACAAGTGAAGAAAGTGAACAATATTTTGGGGAAGATCACATTTGTTCATAAAAGAATCTTATTTTTCTCAATAGACA
Source organism: Xylota sylvarum (assembly GCA_905220385.1). Lineage (NCBI taxonomy): Eukaryota > Metazoa > Arthropoda > Insecta > Diptera > Syrphidae > Xylota > Xylota sylvarum. The sequence continues at coordinate 15,177,431 of LR999958.1, forward strand.
AATCCTTAGGGTGCACTTTAAAAGGAGGCAGTACAAATGCAATAAAAGGTTTGGCTACGTAAATCAGTAGATGTTATTAAGATTTTGGTGTTAAGTTTCAAAAAGACTAAAAAGGCTTACTTACTACGAAAATTTAACATCCCTTATAACCATTTACAGGCTTTTAAAAACGAACTAGAGCATATATATGTTTACTATTGAATTAGAGTGGCTGAGTATTTGAAGAACTACTTTACAATATCAAAATCTTCTTGTGAACCCACGGATATTCTGAACTTTGAATTCAACCAGATTTAGTTGCAAAATTTCTCCTATCAATATGAAGATACAAAGTATCATTCCATACCACATGTGTTGCGATCACAAAATCTCTGCATGCCAAATTGCACGTCAGCATTTTTGCCCTCAGCAACTTGAGCGGTATATATCATATTGAAATGCAGATACAGATTTCTTGTGCTAACAAGTAATGAACACAACACATGATCTCCAGGCAAATATAGATTTGCTGCATAAAAATTTAATCCATATAAAAATAGTTCATCTGACCAGAGTAAAGTTTACTTCTTCTTATTCTTTCTTACTTCTTATTTATCATACGTATAGCCGAAGATGTTCCCCCCACCAGCGGTATGGAATCGGAAGCTTGATTTAACTCAAAAACTAAAGATTTAGTCGATAATAATTATCATCAATTTATAGTATCAATTTTATTAATTGACTTTGTCTATATCAAACATTTTGGTGAAAATGCTTTTGCATATGGATTGAAAGTATTTTTATTCTCTTTTGTTACTCAGCTTAGTAAGAATTTTTTGGTGGTATCTTTCTTAAGAAATGATAATCAATTTTTTTTTTCAAAAATACGTCGAATTCTTTTGACCCAATGTAGGTACCTTACCTTTCGATTCTCTCTTTTTGTTAGTCAGGTTGTCAATGGGTTTGTTCACAACCAAGCTCTACATTTCGGAAGATATATCGTTTCAGTTTCTTCAGGGTATTGGCATAGATATTAGCTTCCTTTCTACTACGTTCAGATATACAAAATTGCATGATTTAATGTTATTCAAGTATGCGTGCCACAAGCATTCCTCCGTGTCCCAATACTTACTCATAAAACCTGTTTCTAAAAATGTTATTCACTTCTTAGCTGCAAATTCAATTAACAGAATAAAATTATCTATTTTTTTAGATATAGAATAGTTCTTGGTATATTGCAATTAAAGTTTTAGAAACTCGTATCTGCATTTTGTGAATTTAATGGCTGGTATATAAAAGCTTATTTTGTGAATAATAGTTTATCTCCAAACTAAATTTCAAACATCACCTAATTACTTTTAATTTATTCTCTAACTTGACTGGTCTATTATTGAAAAACAAAAAGACTATAGTAAAATATTTACGAGCAGCTAGAAAGTATAGAATTTCAATATGTATGTATGTATATAAGAATAAAATGTCACTTTTGATAAAATATATTAAAAGGTCAATTAATTACAATGCTTTCAAAAAATTCAACAACGAACTTTTAATGTAATTAATTGTGTAATGCATACACGGTCTGAAATACAAGTATTGTTGTATCAATTTGTATCTCAACATACACTTATGATTAAGGTTTCCTCCTGCTTCAAAAAATTATTAGCAAAGAGGATTGCATATAAAAAAGAAAGAAATTAAGTGCCTCTCCTGTTTTTGTATCGAATAATGAAGCACATGGTAGTACTTCTCATCCACTTCAGATCCTACGTCTATTGGTGTAATATGTAACAAAACAAAATAAAGTGCAAGACGGGGCCGCGTATCACCTTGCAAGTATGTATCTGCTATCTCTGCATCTAATACTTGTAAGATAAAAATTTACAAGTAGACCGCAACCGCTCTTAAGAAATACCTGTCGGATATATATACATATGCATCTATAGTCATCATAGTATCTATTAGTGGGAACAAAAAATCAGTCGTTCTTGTGTAAAGAAATTCTTAACCAAAGAGCGCTTAATATCTTACGTATTTAAATCTAGCACTTAAAATTTATTAAATTCATTGAGACCAACTAATCAGTACTCATGTCTCGTTATAGGTAATTGAACCCAGTTTACTACAATTCAAAGTGCTTGTCAATACACGTCACATTACAATGGCAAGCTCCTATAATAATCTCTTCACCTAAAGTATGCGTATCGTTTGAAACCAAAATTTCATTTTTTTTTTCATCTGTCAATCTTTCGATCTTTCGACAACACTTAAAGTCACACCGCTATGAAGTCAGGAAGTGTATTTCAATAACTTTCAAGATCAATGAATGAATTAGTTATTCATACATCTCTCTTCGCCGAATTAAGTCTGCAAACAAGTTCCCATATCGGTTCGGACTTTGAACCTTGAGCATGAAAGCTAACGAGATACCTGCTCCACTAGCAAATAAACTAATCTCATCACCAAAATTATCTATACGACGACGGCGCTGAGTAAAAGGGCTAACAACCTCCGTAAGCACCCAACTGCCAATATTTTCGAAGTTATCTGCCCCATTGACAGCAAATATTTATTTATTCACAAGCCATTTGAATTGATTTACCTTAAACTTTGGGCCAGGAAATGCGGAAACCTGTGTGGTATGTATTTCACTGCAGTTTGGCACTATTCCGGGCGTCAAAGTCCACATCGAAATCACGTCCATTCCACGTTGATCACTTCCGCACCAAATAGCATGAGAATCGCAGATAACAGCAGCGGTGGGTCAAAGCGAACAAAATGTATTTCATGACGAAATGCAAGTATGTCAAGGCACAAAAACGGAGACGGTCTTTGGCAACATTGTAGGGCAAACGCGTGCTCATCCGTGCACCCGGATTTGAATTATTCTGTGCGAACACAATGGCCTGTGTAAAGCCACTACAAAGTTGGTAAAATTAAATTAAATTAATTTAAAAAAAAAAAAGAAATACATGAAGAAGTAGTTCATATCGAATGTAGATCCGCACAGTCTTACTAGCACTCGCTTGGTAGTGTGCACAATGGCCTCTTGGCAGTTAAACTTGACCGCAGTGGGTTACGGGCATTGACCGTTGGCTATTGCATTAGATTTCCACAAACCAAAAAAAAAAATCATTAAACTGGTTTTTACTTATATTTTGGCAGTGGGCTGTAGTTTGTAGGTAGTAAGCTCTATATCAGATTGTAAGGGAAATTTTTAACGACTATCGATGATGAAATTGAGAAAGGTTTATACCTATGTATACTTAAGATACTTTGCCCACACAAGGTGGTATGTTATTTGTGGATAATAAAATACGAAGACCTTTCGATCTTGATGTCAAGGTAATGAGAGGCTTTATGGAATACCAGGAAACAACTCAAACGTATCGCCTTAACATACATTAAAACGTCCGTTTGACTTTCATGATACGTTTTCTGGGCCAAGGTATAAGGTGTGATTGTTGAATTTTCGCTTTCTGCAAATATTCCTTTAACTTCGATTCGAACGGTGGAGAATTATTATAATTTGCTTAACGTGCCTATCTACATATGTATGTACATAAATTAGCATGGCTACTCAAAGACAAATTGATTTTTAGATCACTGAAAGATTCTTCAAATATTGCATCATCTTTAGAAATCCTTGTGATTAGCGGCACAATCAATGTCACGTCATATTGTCCCGCGCTATACTTAGTTTTGCGTCCTTGTTAATCCGAAAAATAAGAGGAAACTAATTGGTCTTTCAACCTTTCAAAGACTGAGACTCTGCAGCTGTTTGAGATCTCCAAGCGCAATGTTAGGAGTAAATAGTACTACGCAATCATCACGCTGGATGTCAAAAACGCGTTCAACATCGCAAACTGGAGAAACATCCTCCGAGCTCTTCCAGCCAAAAGAGTACTAGACTACCTGCAGAAGATAATGATGGACTATTTTAGAAATAGGATACTGCTTTACGACACCGACGATGGAACAGTATAACATCACAAGCGGCGTTTCTCAAGGTTCCGTAGTTTCATACAGATAGAAGACTGCCTTACATAACCAACGGGTTGCAGCATCTTATGATGCTACTATATACAATACAACTTGCATTGACCTATTACTCAAAAATCTTGCAATCCATGATGGGAAGATGCTACCGACACCGTAAGCTGGAATTTTGCTTAAAAGGGCACTGTGCCCCACTCTATCGAAAGCTTTAGAGATATCAAAGGCAACTACTCGGCATTCACCGTGATGGTTCCGTTTTTCTATTACGTACACCATAAGGTCCTCTTTGGAACGTTATGACGTTCTTTTAGAAGACGATTTTTTTCGAGATATTTCATGAGATGGAAATTTACTATGCTTTACATCGATAGTTTGAAGGAGAGGTTTTATCGCCCTTTTTAGGGATCATGTTCGTGAGTTTCTACTTATCTGGAACGATGCCTTTAGAGTATAACAAGTGGAAGAGCTTACGTAGAGGTTAAGCCAAGTGGGATGGATCCCATCTGGACCTGAAGATTTGTTACTGTTGAAATCTTTAAGGACTCGAGCTACTGAACGAGTTCAGAAAAATATTTGGTCTAACGTATAATATTTGGCTATGACTCAGTGATATATTGATCGTTGTGGATGAGTGCTGGGATGGATGATGAGGCGGAGCCTTTGATTCTTTTGACGAAAGACTGCCTTTAGGACACTATTTTTTGTGTCATATCTAGTCTATTTATAGAGATCTCGGTTATAGAGACCAGTTAAAAGCCCTGAAGAACGAAGTTCTGGATCAATCATGATTCTGAATCAGAATTCACCTAGAATGATTTGCATTTTGTTTATTAAAAATGCATATTTTATTAAAAATTTAAATATTTTCTTTATAGTTGTCCTTTAATTATAAGTCTACAACGGAGGTATTTAAGAAAAAGTGGCAAGCCAGCAATGTTATCCAAGACATGTAGTGCAAAAATTTGCCCTTCAGATACTGTCCAAGGGAGGTACTAACTAGGGAGATTAAAAAAATCAAGAAAAAGCTATGTTCTCAAGGTCTACAATTAAAATTGTGATCTTTGAAACACCATAACTACTTCCGATTGAATAGGGATTTATCTATACAATTGGTATGCAAAGCAATCATTGTATGTTTTTTACATCTTTACAACTTACCGAATGGAAAACTTTACCCAAGGTCACCAAGATTAATGCAACTCACCACTAGTTACACGTAATCATACACCATACTAATAAAAAAAAAACAAAAAAAAAAAAATTGCGTTGTTTATGTGAACAACTTTGCACTGTCACCTATCAGCCGGGCCATACGACACAAATGACGACAACTCGAGTTAGAGAAAAAATGTATCTCGTGTCCGAAGATCAAGCAAGGGTCAATGAGATCCCCTGTCCACATACACAACCGCCTGCACTAACAACACTTTTTCAATATACGTAGTGAATAACAATGTATCTACTCGTAGGTAATCTAATTGTTTATAATTTGTTTTGTAACATTTGCAGTGCGAACCATGAGAATAAATTGGTTGTAAGTGCTGTATTCAGTAAGACCATCAGAAAACAAGTCCTGTGATTGATTTCCGTCAAAACAATGTTCCAACCTTTCATCAGAAGAAAAGTCAACATTTTACGCAACCAGACCTTGACGTAGGGAACTCAGATATTACCTTGATTGTTGTGGAGATTTGCGCAGTAAGTGAATACCCCCAATTGTAATGTTGGTATGTCGTGATTTGGGGTGAATGTGGAATACTCAAATTCAAAAAATCGCCGATCGCAAATCAGTCGAAAGTATCGCAGATACATTTCTTTATATGTATGTATATGGAATGTAGTGCTAATAGATACATACGCAATGACTGTGCCTCATCATCAGCAACCAACAGCCGGGTGCAGATATCAGATGCTGGTCAAATGTTATGATGTAACAGTCTACCTCTCCGCCATGCAAGCCAGTTTGGTTTTATGAATGACCGTAGTACAAACGAAATCAAAAAAAAAAAAAAACCCGCTCCAACTGCAATATTTATCGATGTATCTTTGGTTTTTGTTTTCCCTCTGATTTGAGACACAAGTTGCATTTAGCTTTCGAAGAAAACCGGCTCCAACGATACGATGACGACCTTGCAACTTTTACTCGAACGACATGGGCGTTATTATATGTGCAGTGATATTATGATTTTGGGAATATTTGTATCATGTTTTGTGATAAACATTAAAGACTTGCGAAACTATCATTAAAACGCCATGCATGCTACGTTTATGGGAAAATGTGTAGAATGTCTGTGTTTGGGGGTAAAATTGACTGACGACGATGTTGGGTTTTTTTTTTTAATTTTTTTATTTTTTGGGACGAAAACATTTTTATTGGTCTCAATGCCAAATTCTTGAATTCGGGCGTAGTAGACATGAAGAACTGTACTAGCTAATTACTGCAATACTTAAGTTTTTACTTAAACATTGTGTAACGGTTATTAAATTGTTGGCTTGTGCAAGGACAGTTGGTTTAATGGTTGATGGGTTTAATTAGCTGAAACTAAAGAAAACAAACGTAGGAAATACCAAAGGGGAAGTTAAAGTGATTTTTTTTTGTTTTTTTTTTTTTTGGTCTTGAGGCATTGACTTAGAGTGAGTCATGGTGGACATAGAGTATTATGCATTAGTAGACAATTTTGGAGGATTTTATGCTTTCAACTAAACACCGACGAAATACTCATTCCCCATGAACGTGTTCTCGGAATCGGTCCATTGAACTGCGCGAGGTATTTTATAGAACAGGTGGCAATGTGTTGTTTAGTGTCTTACGTTAGCAAGGTGTATACATTTGAAAGCATGGCGAAACTGTATCCGCTAGTTCGACTGTAAACCCCACTGCTGATACTATTGAAACAATTCTCCCGCCGTACATTCTACATCTTAGAGTTCATATTAGTGTTCGAAAAATTATTGGTGTCTATGTATGGAGCAGATAATAAAAAATTTGCATCATTTTGCCCAACATAAGATATTTGAACATATCTGGGGTGGCCAAAGTTACCTGATACTCTAAATATTCCATTCGCTGATCACAAAGTCAAACAATAAGTGAGTCACTACCTGAAAAATAACAGCCTTGTATCATCCACGATCTCGGGCCTACTGCATCCAGTTCTATCAAACTAGCGTTAACTTACTTTCAGTCTTTTTTATTGTCTTGTACATGGAGGCTGGGATTTAAAGTTTTTTTGTATCTTATGAACGAGAACGGGTGGGTCAATCCAAAATTTTTTCTCACGAATGATCCTAAAATCTTTATTGCGTTTTTGCTTCTCGTCAACTCAGAACGAGACTGAAGGTCGAGGATGCTACTAACTAGTATCATCACCAAATGTGTCGAACTGACGTGCCCGGTTATGAAAACTTTCTGTAGATCCCCAGTTCACTAGTGAAACCCAGAGCGGCAGAGACTAAGAAAGGAAGACGGACAACTTCGAAATCGGTCACTCAAGACACATTTAAATGGAGAATTTCCGATCCAAACAAAAATAATATAAGAAGTTAGTTCCCCTGTCGAAAAGTGCTTCCTATAAAAGTTTTTGTGAAAAATCGAGACTTTAGGTGAAAGCAGAAGATTGGTTCAAGCACTCAAAACAGGCAAAACGGTACTTATACTAAGACGAAAACGGGGACTTTTAGCCTCACTCACTTTTCGTGTAACCAGTTAGCGATTGGGTTGCGGCTTAGCCCTCCTGTGCAGGTTGAGCTTTATCTAAGTTACAAAACTCGGAGTAGTTGATATACTGCATCGGCTGTGGCAACAGATGAGGTTATCAAATATGCTGTAGCATTTTTTGATAGTTTCAATTCGCCAGGTACCTATGGAGTATACCCAGCCTTGCTGCAGCAAGGTATAAACTCTGAAGAGAATCTTCATTGAGTATCTGGCACTGGCATATATTCCTATACCTTGACATACGGTTCGAGTGGATTTTATACCAAAGAGTTTCAGACCTATAAGTCTGTCTTCCTTCCTGCTGAAAAATTGGAGAGACTAGTCAAGATGCGCATGTCTGCACTGAGAATGAGCCTTTTATCTGAGATGTAACATGCATACTAGCGTGAAGAATCCTGTGAGACTCCTCTTCAAAGTCTAGTTGCTAAAGTCGAATGCGCGCTCGATAGGAAAGAATACGCCATGGGCATTTTCATCGATATGGAGGGCGCTTTTCACAATGCGGCTCTGCTAGGCAACACGGTGTAGATGAGACATTGGTATTGTTCATCAGGGCAATGCTGATGCATAGAACTTTGGTAGATGCGGATTGTGGCCGCCATGTTATGACAGGTGTTAACAGAGGCTGCCCGCTAGGTAGCGTTCTGTCTCCACTTCTATGGTGCATTGTAGTTGACACTCTGATGCATACTCTCAATAGTTCAAACGTCTACGCTCAGGCATACGCGCGGATGATGTGAGGTTATTTCAGCCGCCATCAGACTTATACAGTTAACCCTATTGTGGTATCCGATCGGAACGGAATCGGAATATCTCTTCTGACACACTTATCGGACACATCCTTCAAAAAAGAATGATGTAGAGCGTCACATCTCGGCGACCTGCAATGCATTGCATTTTTTTCTGACAGTCAGTAAGAATTTTCTCTCCGTAGTTCTCCGACGGATATTCGTCCCGGATAAATTTTTTATCATGTGTTGCAATAGGAATTTTCTTTCATTGAGACACTATTTTGCTCTTGGTTTCATCACGATCGTAATCCCAAGATGTCTGAATGAATAAAGCCCACTTTTGTGGTCTAAATTGTCTAATTGTGTCTGGGAAGATCATATCTCTAATTTTATAAATAATACTCCCAGGTTAATTGAATCACGTAAGGAAATTAACAAAATTGAGAAGAATTAATACACATACCGACATATATGTACATATGAAGTTATTGTAAGTAGGTCTAGGCATTATTATTTTTTTATAATTAATTTATGTAATTACTTTGTCTTTGTAGGTACTCCACTTTTAATAGTAGCGGACGCCTCCCACTACCTATCTTAAATCCAATTTTGCTGACCCTACGTATTTAATGAGTAGCAACAAGGGTGATAATTAAACCAAATCGTAACTAATTTGTTTACCTTTAAAAAAAGTTATTAAATATAAAACCAGCTACGAAAAAATCTGAAGGTTTTCATTTTGGGAATACCCTACTTTTATGTGTTAAACTGTAAGTAAACAAAAGTAACAACAATTTTGCGTAAAAAGAAGAACAAGTTCAAGACTATACCTTGATTTAGATTGTTATTAAATTTGTAAAATGCTCTTTAAACCATTCCAATTTGATGCGAATGTTAATAACCTTGATACCTTGTTTTGCTGTTCTTATCTTACCAACTTTTACTTATTACAATCCACATACATAGTTTTGTGATTTATGAGAGAGAAAGGGTTTGACATTAAGTATCACCTTAACTTATGAATTCTCATAAAGTAGGAACATAGTCATGTAAACTACTAAATACTTATATACCTTAATTGCTTATGACCACCGATTGTACTATGTAAATCGCAATCATACCATGAAGATAGCCCAGTCTAGATACCAGCTTAATTGTTGATTGAAAAGCCCAAGCCCACAACATGAGTTATTTAGGGTGAAACAACTCGATACTGATGCCATCAGTCAAAATAATTTCAAGGTTACTCTCGCAGTGAATGTGATTTTTTTTTTTCCCCCAAAAACTTATCTAAAGTCAGAATAGAACACTAATTTTTAACAAAACCATCTGCAACTTAATCAACATCCACGTGATTTTATCATTAATACCATCACGTTAATACATTCGTCTTAAAATTTAATTCTTAAATCGAATTCGAATATCTAATTAGAAAAATTCAAACAAAAAGAAAATGCAACAGCAAATTTAAATATTCATCCTTTGGATAGGAACTACAGACACATATTCGTTGCCCATATGTCACACCATTTGCATAAATATATGAACATACACATTGAAACTAATCGCTTATATAAAATCTGCGGTTTTTATTAATCATATAAGCTTCCTCTAATGAATGTAAGAAAAAAAAAAAAAGAAATCTTTAAATATTTTTGTGCACGTCCGTGATATTTCGAAAGTTCAAGGATCTAGCCAGCTAGCTAAGAGACGACATTTGAAGTTAAAGGGGGAAAAAAATCCAAATAGATACAATACTAGTGCACTAAAACTAGTTATAAATTCATCGTGATTTAGCTTTTTATCATTAGCATATAAAAAAATTCGTTTTTTTTTTGCTAGTTTATGCGAAACGTTGACTAATTTTCTAATCCTAAGCGTGTATGTCTATTTCCGGAAATGGTATTAGATAGTTCATACAATTTATGTAACAGATCCGCAGTATGGTTGATTAACCATGCAAATTTATTAAAGTATCCTGTTTTATGAAAAAATTTAAAGAAGAAAATCAAATTATTTTTCTAAATATAGTATTAGCGCTGTTTCTAACTCCTTCAGCCTTCAGTCTACAAAGTTCAATATGCTTATGCGATTTTAGTAGCCCACCGTACACAAAAGATGTAATTTTGTATAACCTCTACCTCAACTTTTAAGCAATGACGTTCTATTTGTTTCTCGTTGATACAAGTATCTAAATGAATCCCCACGATAGCATTCGTGAATCACTCAAAGCATTCACAGCTTCAAAGCGAAGTTATGGATACACATTTTATATACTAAGCTAACTTAGATATGAGTGTTTACAAAAAGTTGTCTTTAAAAAGTTTTAGGGATATATTTTCAATATCAGTAAATCTCAACTTTAATATAGTTAGATTCGAGTTGAGTAAGTCACACTGTGAAAACGATAACTTTTAATAAGCTTTTTTCATATTTGTGGAATACAAGAGCATGTTCAGAATTAACAAAAGTTGAGCCATTGGGTTTATAAAAAAATTTACTAGCGCTAATGTAGCCCAAATAAATACAGCAAGGATACCCATCAAGAAACAACTTAAGTTTGGACTTGTCAAAGAAGATTGGATCTGTAGGGAATAAATTGATGATACTTCATAGCTAACCATGAAATCATAGAATTTTGTCTGAAATAAGTGGAAGCAAAACTAATTACAGAATATATAAAACCAATTTGAGATAAAATCATATACGGTGTACAAAAATTATGAGCAAAAAGCTTGAAAAGAACCCAGAGCCCAACTTCTCACAGATATTCTATAGTTTTCGCAAGGCCTTCCGCAGAATACCTACTGCCGTTTCCGGAAGGCATATTTTCACAGTACATTTTATGACAATTATACTCTCGAATGTTTATCGACGTTCACAATAGGTGAGCCCATAAAACCAATATTGTACTTATCGGGGAATAGAGGTTCTCCAACTTTTAAATTTAACTAAAAAAATATATCAATAATCGTTGCCATTCGGAAACGTCATTAAACAATAGGCCCCTTCCATTCATATAAAGAATATAACACCCACAACACGAATGTTTGTGAAATAATAGACACTGCGTCCCATGGACCTGTCGCGGCAATTTTTAAATTTTTTTTTATAGGTTGACAACTCCCCTGATGAGCTACCGAAACTCTTTAAGAAAGGCAATATTGTGCAATACGGAGGTAGTTACCTAAATAAATAATCCTGCAGCGGAAAAAGAAAACCTGTAAGACAAATTTGATGACGAATAAGAAACATTCTGTTTTGAAACTTCGACCATCACTGAGGATTAGCAATGAGCAATGGTTTTGATCTGAAAAAGTTGCGGGGAACATCTAAATATGTCATTAGTAACCGATTTAGAAATTTTCTGGCTGCCTTTCTGAGTCTGCAATTCTAGATTCCAATATAAACTCACAGTTTGTATGAAGTTTCAGTAGACGGATACGTCGTTCGAAATATCTGGTGAGGAATAGTCATGTTTTGAGCAGCATTTTTAACAGGCTAGTCTAACTGTTCTCTGAAGTTTATCCAGTAAAATTTTTCGGACAGATAAAATTCCTCCTCTTCAGCTCCTTCCCGAAACTGTATTCTCATTATTATTAGCCTGGCAGCATAGGAGTAATTTGACAACGGCGGAGGCCTTAACGAATCATAGGGAAAGTAAGATGACCCAGCGATGAAGATTCTCTATTCTCCATTCGTTTCCTAGATTATAGCTGCAGCAATCAGTTCCAGACCACAAAATTGTCCAATTCTGGACACTGAGAGGAAGTTCGTTGCAATTGAACAAGTATATTGAACGAATATTTCCAAAACTACAAATGACTTTTTTCGTTCTCACGGCTCCTAGATATCTATTACATATATGTATGAAGTTTTTCGCGGATCACATACAGTCAACTATTGTACTTAGAGGAGCAGTAGTTACTTTTAAGAAGCTTAAACAAAAAGCAGAAAAGCGCGCATTTTTCACGCCAACTCCTCCTTAAGGTTACAGAATCCGCTTCTACTAGATTTTTAGCGCAGATAACACCGCCTGTATCCGAATTTTCAGCAGAAGAACGCGCGTCAAAAGTGCGCTCACTTCCCTCTAGTTGGAGAGATATAGTCCGAAGTCCAGACAACACCAAAAAGTTTTTTTCACAGCCCCAACTCTCACAATAGTCTTACAAACATCCGATAGTAAGTAAAACTATTATGAAAAACTTCTCGGACATGGCATTAAACCCCGTATTGTGCTGTGTTAATTTTCTCCTGCATTCCTGTCTCAATATTTAACAAGGTTGCTAAATTAAGCAATATCATCCTTGGATCCTTAGGTTGATTTTGCGGGCTTAAATGTTGAGCATACCGGTGTAGTAACAGGTGATGGTCAACTAATTTCGAAATAACCATCATATTGACTCTTTATATCACAACAACCACCCGGTTTTGGTTAGATGTACTAGAACCTTATGACACTTAGATAATTAAAAACAACATGCTTCTTCAGGTTCGTGCTTCTACAGCTAACCTTCACTTTCATGTTGTTCATTGCATTCGAAAACTATCCCAACCGGAAATCAGCTCATGGAAAAAGTGATTTCCAGGAATCAATACAAAAGTGGAATCTAGGTAAGCAATTAATCTTGTTAAGATAGTAACGATAAAAGGTTGTAACTTGAGTAAGTGATAAATTGCTGCTGAGTGTTAAACTAAACTTCTAAACAAATCTACCATGAACAATGTAAGTATAAGGAAGGTGATGATCATTGTTCTGGAAATATTTTACTGAGCTCAATTTCATTATTATTTCTGGTACTGTAATTTAAGCCAGATGGCCATTTTGTAAATCGTATATCTTTTTATCGTACGATATTTATTTACACTCACAAAGACTACTTGTGGATAAATCCTTTTTTATATTCCTAGAAATTAAACAGCTTAATTTCAAGGAATCAAGCTTGACAGAGTTAACATTACTTGCTAAATATTTATACAAACTCAAAATAAAGAGGTTAATGCATGAATTTGAAGTTCATGGGAAGTTTACTTGATTTCTAATGATCGCTACATCAAATCATATAACTCAATAGGAAGAAGATTCACCGGATCTCATCGGAAGCTATAAAATCTAAAAAAAAAAAACTTCTAAAAAACTCAATCAACTCAAAGGAAAAGCAGAATTTTTATTTATTTGCAATAAAAGTTGATTTTATTTTTACAAAACCAATATTTAAATAAAATCAAGTTCTAATTTTAATCCTACTTTAAAAATCAGTATGAATTATTATTTCATTAATTTGTTTCCCATGTTGTCTAAGAAAAATATATCAAAGACAAGAAGTCCACAAAAGCCACAAACAATTTCAAGTTTTAAACTTTTTTAACTTTCAAATCCGGATCCTGAATTTCTTTCTTAATAGAAATAAAACGTCGAACTGTTTATTATATTCCAAGGGCACCATATCCCAACATTTCTGCTTGTTGGTTCAATAAACGTCAAATGCAAATATATTACCACCACTATTTGAATGGCCGCGCACCTCTTCACTATCATAAAACTAACACAAAAAATACAAAAAAAAAAAAAAACGACAACCAACAAACCCACCCCAACCATCAGAATGAACATCACAGATTCATCGCTTGACTTAGCAACTCTCTTCTTCGTTTCGCTCTCATGTCTCTCCCACTGTTAACAGAAACATCTGCAAAAGCAAATCTCGTTTCGAACCCCAATGTTAAAATTGACTTTGTACTACCCACCAAACCTTGGTTCATACGATGGCATTTACTAGTGTTGGTAGCATTTTCGCATACTCGCACATCTCTGTCTTGAGCTTAACATGGCTCAAAGCGTAAGAGGGTTAATTCTTGTTTGACTGTGTGTGACAAACCTCGCTTGCAATATCGACGATGTATCTCGTCGTATCTCTTCAAAATGCTTAACATTATTTTAACTTATGACCGTCGAGAAGTTTTTCAGTCAGTTAAGCATAAACTTTCAGTCGGTTCGGTTAAGAGCGTCAATAATAAAGCTTTAAGCAAGGAAACGGTTTAAAACGAGGATACGATAAATAAAGGATACCCAGCGTGCAACGAGTGTTTATCCAAACAAATTCAATAAATGTGATATTTTTTTTTCTTTCGATTTTCTCCCCCAACGAATGTCAATTGATTATTTGATTTTTGGTGCAAGAAAAAGAATTTATTTTCTTTTTTCTAGTTAAAAAATAAAAAAAATAATGTTATATGGAAGAGAAGCATGATTGAAACTGCCAAATAAAGAAAGGATTCGAAAAAAAATAATATTTTATGTGTTCTACCCTTTTGTGGTGTGTGGTGTGCGCAATTGTGTGATTAAAAATTTAAATTATTTAATTCTTAAGTAGTTAAATTTATTTATATTTTTGTACAAAACTCATCGAAAAAATGGAGAGGAATTTTACATCGAATTTTCAATATGCAGCTGATATTGTCAAGATTGCCTTCGAAGAATATCAGACTCATCATATATCGAGGAATTATACAGGATTAATTCAGAGATACTACTCGTTAGTGGAGGAGGAATATGGAGGTTTGTATTTGTAATTTCTTTTTTTTTTTTTATTATTTTATCTGTGTGGTGTTAAGTGTAATTTTGTCTTAATCGCTGTCTAAGCCGGAAAATGTAGTTTGTAGGGTATACGAGTTTTTTTTCTTTCTTGTTACATTATCTGTACGAGGAAAATTGATTAGCATTTGCATAATTTTTTTTTTTTTTTTTGAAAACGAGAAAATAGTCAATCGTTGAGTTTTTATGAATTTAATTTCTGTAGAATTGTTGCCTGCAGTAAACTAATTAGTGTTTTATGTAAACCTGTTGTGGAATTTTATTTGGAATTAGTTTGATGGTTTTTGTCGGAGGTTTGCCTTCAATGTCATTAAGAAACAAAAGAGTTGACGTGCGAACTTTCGTTCTTCAATTCGAGTAAACCACTTGAATTTGGTAATTTGCCCTGAAGTCTAAACACTACTAAAGAGTCTCATTGCCTATTATCCATATTTGTTTCTTTTAGAACCAGGGTATCTTATTTACGAATGGTACGAAATGGGTTTTTGTTATTACCTGGTTAAACAGTAGGCCACAAGGTAGCTATAAATCAAGTCAACTCCTACTTAAATAGTTTACGATGCCGATCTTATATAAATTAAATAAGTGCAGTCTGGAAAATTTCAAATACTTAACTGTCAATAGAAAGCGTTATATTTATTTTTGTTGCTATCTACCGTTATATGAATAAGTTAATTGACAACTTTATTGATCATATTCTCAAAGGTGCTGTTGTGACTTACTCTATTATAGCTTTTTACTATAGTTTACAAATAATTGTAAATAATTTACCTTTATTAAGCTACTTACCTCTCCTCAACGATGAATGGAAGCATTTTAATCATATGTTGAATACACGTACAACCATATTTGACCTGCAATCGCGGCATTATGAATAAATTATTTTATTAAAAATATACGAAGGCTATTTTCGACTTTTTGGCGATCTGAAAACGTAAAATGCAAAAGAGAATAAAAAAACTATTCATTATAACTCGGAAGTATTAGAAGTATTCCGTAATTATTGGAAATTTTTGTTAATTGAAGCAATCTTTTAATAGGTGTATGGTAGATGAATGTAAATTAATTATTAGGCAAGCTAGCATTCTCATTTTATTTAGAAGGTTCAATGTAGACTATTCGCTGTAATTAATATTCCATTGGGTCTAAAAATTTAAACAATTTATAAGGATGCCAAAAACATTTGATATATGCAGATAGTATGTATATTCGGAATTGTTTTTGATTGAAGGTTATATAGTCACATTTTAGAGAAAGGTCATTAGGTGTGAATTACTTGTTTGCAGAAATTTGCATTAGAAGATGGTAATATAATTGGGAATTAATGGCAGTGTTTCGACATAGTGAATTGTCAGTATTTTTCGGGGTAATTGGAAATTCTAAGTATTATCTATATAAAACTTTCACTTAAGAACTTCAAAACATAACCTATATCTTGGAGTGATATCTTAGTTTAGTATAGATGGGCCATTAGTTTAATATATAAATCGATTGACATTTAGTGGAAAACTTTTAAGAAGATTTTCTTTAAGTCTTCTAGGCTGTCAATTTGTGAATAATTTCTTCTTCTTACATAAATAAATAAACAATTTTCGAGACACAGCAAATATGTTAAGAGTAAATTAAAGAAGAAGAATGTAAGAGAGAAAATGCATTTATGCTTTTGTTTCAAAAAGGAACAAACATCTTTTAAGCTTGTGGTAGCCAATGTTGTTCTTTTTTAGAAGTCGTTCAAGTTCAAGTTTTTTGTTGATTAAATGTGTTTAACAATGAAACCAAAAAGCACAACAACTTCGCTCCAAAATTATGCCAACTGATTTTAAAGACTTGCAACTTATTCATTTTAATTTTTTTTTAATGAGAAATGCGACACTAAAGTTTCTAAGTTCTTACAACTAATACATATTTAAGAGTCCTTAAATAAAACTAAATGATTAAGCAGCAGACCTAAGAAAGACCTCTGACGGCTTCAGACGCAACAACTGTAGGCTCATGTTTCGTCAACTAATATTTCGAAACTGTTTCATTATTGTAAGTCATACATTTTTGTAGGCTTAAGAATATTTTCCTTTGACAACCCTTTTTTCTTTGCTGTTGTCGTTGTTGTCAATGTTGCTTACATTGACTTTATTTTAAAACAACACTTTTTAAGACGACCTCCTGACTAGGAATATTTAACTGAGTTGTGAAATTTGAAGAGTTCGTGTCTTTATTTATTTTTAACTCCAACTTATTTGCTGCAGCTTCCAGATTGTGAATCAATTGATACAGGTCCAAATATTTGTGTTAGAGCCAAGAAATATCGTCAGCGTCAACGTCACTGAACATACTAAGCATCTTTATAGGTATCAGTTTCACAGGACCACCTTTTATGTGTAGAGTATAGCAGATGAACTCTCAGTTTATACTATCGATGGCTTTCTCAAACAGTTTATCGGACTTATTCGTCCTTAAATCTTCATGGGAACATCTGTTGCGGAGTTAATGATATCGACATTGGTATCAACAATCACGTCGCTTGGTTTTGCCCTCATTCACGTCAAGACAAGACCTTCGATTATTTTTATGATCATTCACTGCGATCGTGCTAATAAATTCGGCGTACTCCAAATCCGGAAAGACATGTTAAATATTGTACAAATTTCCAACCTGTTCTTGTACTATGAACAAGGAAAAGTATCATCACGCTCTAGTCTACAATAGCTAAGTTGAGTCTAGAGAGGTTTCCATTTAAAAGGCATCTCTTATCGACTAGAAGTAACAATATGCAGGAAATGGAATTTCTTTGGAATTTTGGTGGATTTTATCAATTGGTAATAGGTGTCTGGTTTCTATTTCCTTCAATGTATCGCAACCTGGACCTTTGCATATCAACCCGTGCTGGCTAGAATATTCTATCTATCTTATTATCTCCGAAGACAATTTGAAAGGCTTCATTTACGATGTGAGCTAGTTTCTTAGTGATGAAGACTAGTACAATATTCCATTTTTTTCGGGTTTGTATGAGTGGTTAACTTTGAGAGACTAACAAAAAATTCCGGAGCCAGTTCATATATCCATTTTAGACATTTCGATATAGAGTTGGATATAATGTTCATTAGTTTATCTACTAAAGTTCCACTCGCGTCCAAGGTAGTTCCAAGACCCTGTAATGTATCCGTATTGCATGTAA
This sequence comes from Xylota sylvarum, assembly GCA_905220385.1. NCBI lineage: Eukaryota > Metazoa > Arthropoda > Insecta > Diptera > Syrphidae > Xylota > Xylota sylvarum. The sequence goes on from LR999958.1 coordinate 15,195,625, forward strand.
CATACCAAGATATCAGCTCCATATACGGAATAAGCGGTTCGTCTTAAAATTTTCATTTGAGGTTGAAGAAAACCACCCCTGATGTATCTAGGATTAGATTGTTAGGTGATTTATGTCATTAGAGTTTCGACAAAGACTCAGTAATATAAATTATAAGACTCCATATCCAAAGTGTGACATTATTATTCGCTTTAATGAAAATTTTTCAAACAAATGTAATTATCAATTTAACATCTATTTCATTTGTATAAAATAATAAAATAAAAAAAAAAAACATTCAAAAGAAAACCGACATATAGCGGCAACTTTGCAAAACCATTATATGGTGTTAATCCAATTAGATATTAGTCCATTATATGTAAATAATTTAAAAAAAATGTTAGACCAAGAAAAGATATATGTGAGAATATATTCTATTATTAGAGAAATTACTATGAATTTGTGATTTGTTATTCTGGGTTTATGGAACAGGAACGTGCCAGAAATAAAAATGCATCATTTCGTCTACAGTACAGTCTATATAATCATATCCCCATATTCTCATATGTCACATGAACAAAATTATATTTATATTGGTCAACAAAATTATAACAAAACTTTCGTTATTGGTGTCAAACTCGTATAATTTATATGCCTAAATTTCAAATTGCAATACAGTAATGAAAAACTCATTTAAGCTGCACCTATGCTCCCAGATTGCGTCGTCTAACAGTTCAGTGGAACTTATAGTGTCAAATTGATACTAAAAAAGCCTAAAACCTAACCCAGTGATTGTGAAAAAATTGACGCCAAAGCTTTGGCGTAAATTGCTCACCTATTGCACAACATTTCGCACTTTTTTTTAATGAATTTTGTGACATTTTTGATTTTATAACTAAGTACAATGAACGGGAGCAAATTTGTGGATAAGCGCATGGACATAATTAATCTACGGACTTATGTCCCACCCCATTTTTTGTCAAAGATGTGACACAAGTCCTTAATAAGCAATATTAATAAGGGTAGGTGGGGCATAAGGTCACTCACTTTATTTGTGAAGTAAGATCCCCATGGGTTGGGATATACATAAGTCCATAATTTCATTGTGGAATTATATCCCACTGATCTAAGCTTATGTCCCTGCGCCGCGTGCTTCATTATAGATTTTACGGAAGCATACAAAAATAGTTAAAAAGCAACAAGTCTCAAGAAAATTACATCATTTATCTGGAACTATTTGGTATAAGCCATTAATCATCTTCACCCACCACGATCATTAGACAGATGTATTCAGCTTCGTACAACTGATCGAATTGATTGAAATTCCTTTCCAATAGTGGCATCTGAAGCGAAGCATTTTTTTACTATATATTGTCTCTTTATTTCACCAAAGTATTTTTGAGTAAATATTTACACAGGTCCATTCCATTGGTATACCAGCGAATGTATTTGGAAGCAGGTTTACTGATCAAAGATCATCGATCTGATCGTGATGAAGTATTCATAAGCAACTGGCAATATATCAGAACAAAAAACTAATTTGTCCTAAGACGGGTGTAAGATTCATAAATCATACCAAATATATGTAATTGGACCGTAAGTAAATATTTCTTGGTCCAGGTGTCTAGGATCCTTAGCGCAAGATATAAGCAATCTCAGAAATGTTAGATTTGCGGCTGTCTAGTTCACTGACATTTTCGTTTGCTTCTTCTGTAGTATGTAGTTTATAACACTATGAACTGTACATATTGTAGTTAGATAAATGAATTCATTGGGCCATCCCAGTACTACTTTGGAGTATGCGGCTATTGAGGCCATATATACTGAATCGCTATTAAGCACATTAAGCTTCAAAGATTGTCAATATTTTTGCTTGAACACCAAAAATAATAATCTAATAGATCTAATCGGGTTTTCTAAAGTAGAAACAGCACTCTGTTTCTGACAAAACGAACTGAATTCGCAGTTCAACATTCACCTCTACTGGATGACCGGCCACAGATGCATACATTCCGGGTTACTGTCAAACTGACGAACTTGTACTACCCTAATGATTTGTGAATGGCGAGCTCTTTGTTCAGAGTCAGAAGCAAATCACGGAAGTATGTATGTACGTTATGGGAGTATAGCATGTCTAGAACCAGCTCGATGAGTTTAACTATGCACAAGATTGTCACTGACCTCCTGCTCTGCACCAAAATTGCTTCCGTAGCACTCAACTGACTAAACTATTTATCTGATGAATCTGATGAACACATATTGCTGTGACACTTTGCTAAATTCTGAAAATTTCAATAATAACACCGAAGTACATGCGTAGTTCTTTAGACTTTAAATGAGGCCTTAAGACCGATGCTAACAAATTGTGAGTGTGTAATATAAATTTCACCACAGTATTTGTATGTTGCATAGAAACAAGCCTCAGGATCATTTTTTTAAGTAATAACATTGTGCATGCTAGTACATAATCGTTCCGCTATAAGCCATAATTATTTATCAGCTTGATTATGTTTTGGTGTACATACACATGTACATATATTTGCTCATATTTGCACATTGTACCAGTTTGGAGGTCAAACCGAGCCTACCCGACAACTTTTTTCCTTGCTACAATTTTGCTTTTAAATGTGTCCTTAACCGGTTGCATGTATTTACGTCTGAACCTGTAGATCGAATTTCAAGATGATCTTGATTTTTATTTCTGCATACAGTACTTGTATGCAATTCCTTTTTGCAACTGCAAAGTAGTAGGTACACGTACGTGTGTCTGATATTTAGGGGCAATTACCTCCCAAACCAAGGCTTTTGTATCTGCTAGTTTTCTGTTGTTACAAGTATTCTAGATTTACTCTAGATGCAAAGCAAATAAGCTAAAAATATTATTGGCAATCCCTCTCGATGGCAGTCGCTAGTGGTCAGGCTTTTTCGCAGTCCTTCATGAATGCATTTATGTTCGACATGAACATATGTATGTACATGAAAGTTAGGTCCAATGAATTTATTGATTTAAATTTTCAGATATGAATTATTTCAGTCTTGAAGGCAGACAATTATGGCTGTGAATTCTGAAATTTAATTTTAAAATTTAGATATGTACAGGTTAAATCGCAACACGGGCAGTTTTGGTCTTCAAAACGATAGATGACACAACCTGGGAAATTAGTTTGCAATAGCTTCATTGTTTCACGTGCGGTGTGGCGGTCAAACTATCCAGCTAAAACCATAAGTCATTTTTTTCTATTCCGTACAATTCTACCCAAAAGAAGTTCGTCAGCATACCACGGAGGCACGGTGCGCTGATCTCTCCTGCCCACTTGGCACACCAACTGTCACTTTTTGAGGACCCATCAGAAGTTCTTGATTGACATGTGGATTTTTTGATTCCCAAATCCAAGAACTCCTCTTGTTCACATAGCCATTGAGATGGAAGTGTGACTTATCACCAAAGATGATTTCTTTTTAAGATCCAGCTGGTGCAATTTCTGTGCAGTCAAAATTACTTTTTGTCAAAATTTGTTAGATAATGTTACGATGGATAGTTAGTTTCTGGGCGCGGTGCCGGATAAAGGTGTTCGATTGTCCTGAAACACTGACACTCACAGTGACGATATTTTTAGCCGTACCCTTCTCATGTCTTTACATAAAAGTATCCACTCAAATTTATTGATTCAATTTTTCATAGAGGGAAATTCAACTTTTTCTTGAAACACATTTATGGACACAATCTAGGCGATTTTTAAAAATATCTGTGAAAAGGCATATGGATGAAAAAACTTCATTGTTTTAGTATATTACGACTTATGAACTATGCATCTAACTATATCTACCTTAAGGGATAGTGATACCATTTCAAATGTTCTACCAAAAGATAAAGTGTACATTTCAAGGTTTCAAAATTGAAACAGAAGTCTAAATGGCGAAAAGAAGATATTCATAGTAAGTGATCAGTAATCAGAAATGCACGCCAACACTATCGTTCGGTACTAAAGCCTAACTCAGTTATTCGAAATGATAACAAATAAGTCCAATGAGTTTCTTTTTGGTTATCATTCTTGTCTATCAAATACCTGTTTCGCGCAACAGATTCATGGGACCCATGAATGTCCGTTTCCGAAGGACATTATTGTATTTGAGAAGCCTTTTTATGACAGTTATACTCTCAGACGAGGTGCGGTCGTAAAAGAAATTGTAGGTGTTATCTGGAAATCGAACCTAAAACCCATGGCTCTGTAGTCAAACGCCTTGAGCCAAGGTGCCCATTCTGTGCAGAATGCTGTTGAAAAAACACCATACTCCGTCAAAATCGGTAAAAAACTTAGCTGTGCTTCAAAATCTTTAAAATTTTAAAAGAAGTTGCCTGAATTATCTCCAAATGATATTGCAAATTACAGCGAAGCGAATATCGGACGAAGAACTACCCTTGTCAAAAGGTATTCTTTTTACAAACACACTTTATTGCTTTCCTAGATTAACCAAGAAACTGCATAAATATGGATCTTAAAAAAAGCTGGTAAAAGTATTATTCTTAAATAGAAATGTTCGGTTCTGTGAAGTAGGTTAAATATCATAATTTATATAAAAATGTCGATGCAATCAAAAAGATTCGTATCTAACATACACAATGACATACGTGTGAAGTTTATGGATGATTGTGGCCAAATCCAGAAGAAAAAAGGTAGTAAAAGAAAACCTTACTTGAGTTGGCACATATAGTTGGGTAATTAACTAAAAATGCTTGTTGACTGAACCCTAGTTCAACCGCAACTCCATGTAAAAAAATAATAATCTAAATAAAGACACTTCTTCGCCACTTTATGTTCCCAATTCCCAAAGAAATTCCTACCTTCCACTATGCGAAAGTAAGATATGTACTAACTAAAAGACACGATGTCCGGTTTCAATGGCCTACTTGACATTTCTCAAAGTAGCATCAATCAATCTAAAGATTCTTTTTACACTAGTCATATACTAAATTCATATATATACCACAATCAGCTTAAGCAAATGTAAATTAACTCACAACTATTGACAGGATTGTGACTCACAGAATTATTGGCCATAAATTAAGCTTAGCCGATATTTTAAAGTCATGTGAGTTATTTAGGCATATTTATGCCATCTTTCAGGTTTAAGTTCCGAGCCCTTTTCAAAAATGTGTTATGTAAAGGAATTTCTTCGGCAAAAATTAATTTATATTCAAATTGCCAAAAACTACAAATACCATCAACTAGATACATTTAACTTAAACGCGCCAACCATGTGAACAATTAACTACTCCGCCTGAGATCATTTAAGCCACACCTTGAGAACAAATTACATAAACCGATACCATCAGCGTCTTGTATGCATCAAACCTAGAGTTAATTGTTACGCCACGCTGCCGTGCGCAGTTTCAATCCCAAATTGATTCAAATTAAAAAAACAAATTATAAATAAACAAATGCAAAAAAAAGATCCAAACACAAAATATGTCACAAAATAACCACCGACTTAATAATGAACTTGAATATTACACCGGCAAAGTAATGACAAGCAAAATCAGCAAATCTCTTCATAATTTTTATACGCGCTTACCTAAGACGACCTTGCCAATGTCAATAATTGCTAACAAGTTCATTCCCTCAATTTAGACGGTTTTTTTTTTTTTTTTTTAAACATGAGTACTACATACTACTGTAAATGATGTAGTCTGTCAGTATGCCTGCGACTGTGTTTTATAAAAATGCATGTATTGCTATTAGTAGTTGGTCATGTGAAGAGGTCATGGTGAGATGTGTAAGCCCGGTAGCAGAGGGCAATGGTAGCATAATTAAAAAAAAAATACATTGATTGGAGTTAATACCTTGAAAAACGGAGACAAATTAACTTAACTCACACTAAAGAGTTCGTTTAGCCAAATAATTCGTACAAAAGAATTCACTTACCATAACGTTATTACATGCCATAATACCAACGATGTTTATTTTAGACTTTCTGTGCCAGACAAGTTCTTTGAACTCAAGGTAAACTTTCGCTTTCGGTTTTTTTTTTTTTTTTGCAAATTTTTTGAAGAACCGGAAATTAAGAGCTATTAGGCCTCAGTTGAGTTTTGTGTTTTTTTGAAGGCTTCTTCTTACTTTAGGTGCTAAACACAATTGCTTAAATAAATTGAATATTAATTCTATTGTCACGCTTTTGATTAGTGAGCGCGCATTGTATTATGACATCAAGGTAATATGTTCGCAGAAGCTAGATCGTCATCTATGTAAGAGATATGTGAGATTGATCAAGCGCGATTGGAATTGTATTCATGAAAGATTTATCAATTAATTTTGTTATGTTACTATAGTTGGATGATGCACGTGCTAAGATATTTGCAAGCTGATTGCGTTACGGAAAGTTATTAAACCCAATGATTAACTAGTTGACATTAAGTCGAAACTAGAGCATTGTCGTTCATATTATTGCAGTGTCCATGGATCTTGGACTTACCTAGGCATGAAGCAATTGTGCTGTTTGCTGTTATTATCTTCTGTCTCCCGACCTGAGTTTGCCTGTGAGACACCAGAGCCTTTCTATTGGTTCGTTAGACCAAGTATTTAGACTCCCGCGATTATTTGTTCTTTAAAGAGTAAGTTCGGTCATACTAGTCTCCTCGAACCTGAGGTCTCGAATTTGAAAATTACTCATATCGGACCGTTGTTGGAGCCTGTGCTTCACCAATGCTTTCAACCCTTCTACTCTTTAAATGTGTATTTCTGATCAATAGATATGACTTTATATCGAATCCAAAAGCTGCTACCGTCTAATAGGTAATAGAGGTACAAAAAAGTTATTAATCCAGAAGGTCTCGGTCTATTTCAAAATTAAGACAATGTTCTATTTCGAGAATATATCCTCAACTTGGCAGTTTAGAAGCTCCCATAATATATAAATGCATACTATGAGCAGTAACTATCGAGAAAGGCTCCTCGCCTATCTACCTAACATTTGATCCTCCATATAGTGGTTGTCTTATATGTTCTCTAAAATGATGCTTAGTCATCTTAGAAGGAATATTGGTAGTGATATTCCAAGTACTAGTGCCACAAAGAAGTACTGGCTCGGCAGACACAGTACCAAGCTGGTTCTTGTTTCAGACTTCTTAGATTCTTCCAAAACGTCAGAAAACTTTTGATTGAGTTTGCCTCGGCTTTGAAGTAGTGAACCATTAATAATAACATCTTTCTGTGTTCGCTAGAAAGGTCAGGCATCTTTAGGTGACAAGTCGTTCGGTCGGTGTAGATCATCCTTAGATAGATGCCTTGGTTTTTTTGTTTTGGAAAACTTCTGGAAGGATGTCATCAATGGCTGCCGTTTGAAGGTTGAAGACTATCAATGAATTTTCAGTCTTTAACTGAGGCATTTGATTCCTGGTACAGAGCAACCATCTAGTATACCAGACGGGCGGTCATCGATGGTAGTTGAAAAATTTAAACAGGTGCAATCTCCTGCAGTTTTAAACATCCTTAAATATTTGATGAAAGAAAACTGAAAGACTGAGATAAGGAACGAATAACTTAGATGTTTTCGAAAGGATTTTTTATAGTCTACCTGGAATATGAAAGTCATTTCGCATAAAAGATGGTTTCTACAAAAATGATGCAATAAAACCCAGCATTACTCAGATCTTGGAGAACGATCTTAAGTGCTATCGCTGACTCAGATACTCTAATTTCTTGGAAGAAATCCTCAATTGGTTTCATAGTGGGTTATTTGCACCAAACTAGACAGCTTTCAAGTAGATGCGTCCATCTAGTCCTGGAACCATTTGTTTCTGCATTTATTTGAACTTAGTGTACTTAGTACGTAGTGTATCCTTCATAATTTTGACCGAAATACGAGCAAAGGAAGTAACCGATACTTCTTCTTTAGAAATCCTTATGAGCAATAGTCTCTCTTGAAATACAGATAGATGATTGTTAAATCAACTCCGAACTTCTTTTCCTTTCGGAGCCAATTATGAAAATCTGGTGAGTCTTTTTTGAGTCCTTTTCTAACTGCGCTACCGTTGACTGCAAGGGTATTGAACTAGCAATTATCACAGCAGTTTAACACCTGCTATCTATGCAACCGATAAAATTGTTCATCTAGAATTATTCCGAAATATTTCGTCCTTGTTCATTCAGCGCGGTCACGGTTCTGCTTTTCATAAAAGGAACAACGTTATTTTTGGGAGAATTCATATAAATCATAAGCAGAATGTAGGACAACGTGGTCATTGTTAGGAATACAAGCTCATTACTCACTTTTTTTAATGACGACCTGCAGAGATTTATGCCACTTGATGGCCCCATAATATCCATTTGATCACAGAGCAACGTTGTTCACACTCCTTCTGTTACAAAACCTGCATTACGTATTTCTTCCGGACAATTTCAACCTCTATTAATTGAAGCACTTAAGTAATAACATGTGCAGCCAACTCGGGGCGATATCTGGGCGTTATAGGTTATCATTGCCCATTAACTTGATGACAAATCTGAGGTCATTACTTTTACGCTTCGACATTAAAAAATGTGTAGTACAGGCATTTGCATCTAATGAACCAGTCTTTGAATTAAATGCATTAATAACATACCCCTTAACTTCTAGTGGTTCAAATAATTGTCAGTCATGTACCGCCATACCACCAGTGTCACACGTAAAACAAAAGAGTTGACTTGCGAACTGGACTTGTATGCAAGTTTCATTAAACCGCACAGTACGTGAATGATTTTCACAGATGCACTCATAGATAAACAAATAATTAACTAATCATAATTGATTTAAATAGTTTTAAATTAATTACCACAACAAGTAGTATTTAATCAATTCCCTCTCTACTCTGTTTATTCATTGATTTACTAGATCTAATCATTTAATTTGCAATGACTGCGGTTTCTTATCTCCAATTGAATTGCGCTTTATTATTATCATTATTGTTGAAAAGGGTTATTAGCACCTTGTTATGTATAGGTATGCCCCATTCGAATCAAATAAGTTGATAACTAGTTACCGATACACAGTTATATTGTCTGCTAACGATAAATCCTATTCTTAAAAAAATCTAATAACAAATGCAACAGATTTTTTCTATTAATTTTCTAGAAATTCACAAAACATTATATCCATAAAGACTTCGTGTAACTTGTCGCCATTAAGTAATTTATGCTTGCCCCTGTAATCTTCCTTTAACAAGGTTTAATTAAAAATAAGATATTCCCCTCTGAGAGGTTTGTTTAGCTTTTCATACGAGATGTTATTTTTCAATGACTAACTTGTTTATTACCTTTGATGACGACATTGCATCAGATGCTAAAATCATGTAGCTTGAAATTGATTGTATAAATCCAGATGGGCAGGTGGTAAAATACTTTTCTTGTTCTGCTAGATATACGTTTAATCTAGGAAATGTTCTTTGAAATCTAAACAAAAAATAATTTTTATTTTTTTATTTCTATTTACAGATCCAAGAGCGAAAAGATTTCCCCTAATGGATAATCCTCTGTACACATTCGGCTTAGTAGGAATATATTTAGCATGGGTTTTAGTTGTAGGCCCAGTATTTATGCGTGATAGGAAGCCATTCAAACTGCGACAAACACTTGTTATCTACAATGCATTCCAAGTAGCGTTAAGTGGTTATATGTTCTATGAGGTAAGTAAAAATAAAAAAATTTAAAAATGATTAATTAATTTTTAATAAGTAAGTGGACATAAGAAAAATGTATTTTACAGAAAAAGTTATATCATAATCTTGTGTGACAGACTAATGAGAATGTAATTAGTTTTAACTAAAGATATTCATTAATAATAAATATGGATTCTTACACATACATATGTATATAATCGTACTATCATAGTTATTTGAGCTAATGTTGAATTTCATGAAATGTTCAAGCATTTTATTTATATGCTACTTTTGTTAAAATACTTTCTACATAACTAAATCTTCTTCAAGTCCTTTGAAGCTATCGATCTGTGTCAATCATTTCCTTTCTGAAGACGAATGCGTGGGAAAACAGACTTATTATAAAATTTCACTATTTTCATTTAGCAAATGTAGTCTCTTTTCCTTTTTATTTGTTATTTATGAAATTCTAGTATTAGCTGTAATTTTATCGAGTTATATGGGGAGCAGGTTTTACTCTTCCTTTTCCCTCCAGATTTGGTAGTTGATGTATGTATAAAAGGATGTTGGCAACTTCACTACGTTTTACAAGGGACTGTACGTTAATTAATTTCAAACGATCTTCATACGAGGGTAGGTTCTATCTGTCAACCCAGGGAAGACCGCGTAGAGCAAAACGAATGAATCTACATTAAGCAGCCTCAATTCGAAGGGAATGGGTATCGTGAAAGGGTGACTAGACTTGGCTAGCATATTTCAGGAATGCCTTAACAAATATGATAAAAAAAACATCTCAAAACATCCGAGCGCAGAGTTCGGCTCTGCTAATAATGGCAGCAAAAATTTAGTTCTCTTTTACAGATAACACCCAGATCACGCAATAAAGAGAAGAAGAGACAGGCTCACTACTTATTAGATAGGATAGATACATAGTTTAGGGCTGGTGGTAGGCGTTTACGGGAATAAGTAATACCCTTAATACCTTCATGTTTGTTTACATTAAGCTCAAGGAAATTTTTATGGGACCAGGTTGAAAAGTTGGTTGTTCAGGTCAGCTTGAAGTGGACGAGAAGAGTTTGAACTTGAAGCTCTTGGTTTTTAACCGGGTTTTATTGCATGGATGAAATCTTACATTAATGAACGACAATAAAAAGTCCTCTTTAGATCGTCTAGGTCCTACCCCATTATAGCCACTACCGAAGTCCCTCAAGGTAGACAGCCCTCTGATTTTCAGCCTGTCTATTAATGACATTGACTGCGTCATTGAAAACTATTATTTATCTGTCTACGCTGATGACATTAAAATCTTCAGACAAATTTTAGGAACACTTAGTAGAAATCCTTATGTACTTATGTATTTCGTTTCGTTCAATATTCTCACTATAGATTGATCTGCAACAACCGATAGATATCACACTGCTTGCTAAGTTTTACCTAACTTTTAGAAACTTTATAAGAAAGCACCTTACTCCAGTGACTGAATTAAATACATAGGTAATACATATTTTGAAAACAAATAAGCTAATATTCTAGGCTTTCTAGAATCCGGTACAATAATTTTCACATGACATCTTCTCAATTAATACCAAATTAATCTGCAAGAAAACACAAACATCAGGAGATCGCCTGTTGCTACCGTAGCAAATTAATTTCTTCGGCAGAGTTTCGGTGCTAATGGTCTATCGATCGCCAAGCATAAGCCTAGTTAATTATAATTAGCATTTATTTCTGAATTAAAATTTCCTACATGCGAGAGTAGAATTTGATAAACATTCATTCTGCTTGTTAATATATTTATTCAACCAACTTTAGGAGTCACCTCAGATTCATCGATAAGAATAAGAATGTTGGTTTTATATTTTTAAATATTTTTAGAAATTATGGACAATTTTCAATGTGTCCTACTGGCTCGTATTCAAAATTGTACAAAATGGACACTGCATTTTCATTTAATATTCTTATTGTTAATTATATTGAAACAGCGTTCTACAACATTTTAAAAAAGGGCAGATGTGTTACACCAAACTATTATTTCCTAATTGGAAACGTCCTATTTATCTTAATTGCCGATAAGATTCCTAATTTAACAAAACTTGTAATGCTTGTTTATATTCAACTGAAAACGTTTAACCTTTTGAACGATTTAGTCAATAGGAACAAAATATTAACATAAATTATTATACACGGGACTAGGTCCTATAAGCTAGAAAGCGCTATTGTGCTTACCCTGTTTACAAGCAAGAACCAGTTTTAAGCTGCTACTAAACCAGGATGTCACTGATGAATGAATATGTATGTACATATAGCTAGCCTGTAACAACAATTAAACAATTAATTCAACACCTCTGACAACTATTAACATACCGACGTCTAAGTTTATCTATTGTAGAATTTTGGGAAGGATCCTATTTTCTTCGATGAAATCCATCCTTCCTTAGTTGGATTAGGCTAGGAAGCTATCTTGCGTTCACGGTAAGATTCAATCCATGAGCCAGTTATGGCTGCTACTCCTGGAACCATTTTTACTTATTGGACTGGTTCCTAGATTTTAAAAATACCCGAATCAGGTATTATGTACCAGTTCCTTGAAGAAGTATTCGCGCTAAATCTGCTTTCGTGTTAAGGATATCGCAAAGTAGCGGGACAGTCATCCATACTGCTACGACAGAAGTCATCGACTAGCCTTCAAAGCTTCAAGGCGCGGCTGACCAGTGCATAGTACCTTATTAGTACCTTATTAGGTATACTCTCATCTACCTCCAATAGTTACACGTATTAAGATTGCACCATCTTACATTTGCCTGATGCAGTGCTAACATGGATATTGTATCTTGCCATTTCAATAGGTGGAGGTATTACACAGTTTTATGGGACACCGTTTAAAACTTTTACTACCTTTGACAGCCCTATGCTATGCTCATGCTTTTAGTCTCTCTGCCTAATAGATCAAAATACAATAAAAAACAATTTTTGGCGCGACAGGTTCATTTGACCTAGGGCCTAGCTTCTAACAATTATTCGTGTTGTGCGTGTTATATGCTTCATGACAGTTTTACTTTGGGATGTTTGTCAGACGTTCGTGAGAGATGGGACCGTGGAAGAAATTTTAGGTGTTGTCCGCGGATAGAACCTCGAACCCTTCGCTCCATAGTCCAGCGCACTAACTACTTGAGCGCACATGGATCACTATTACATAATAGATGAGCCTGCATGGGAATTAAGTATTATTGACAGCATGGCAAATAGCTTTTCCTTCTATCAAATATGAAGTGACAGAAATACACTCCACTAACCTACTCTCAGTCTGACACCTTGTAAAATATTCCAAGAAAACGTTAGTTCATAAGTGAGTCAAAAAACAGGTCACAGCCGCATTAATGAAATGCGTTTGTGCATTTTTGAACCCAAAAGTTAATTAAAAGCAAACGACACGTTGATAAATAAATTTCATGACTAACTGTGTTATGTAATATAGCAATGGCCAATACGAAGAAGAGATGCCATGCACCATTAAGAAAGATTCGACAAAATCTTTATTTGTTTACACCTGGTGTTATGATGTAAGTCTGCTTTACCCAACATGTGAACTTGAAATCACAGCCTGTTATTTTTTACACCTCCGTATTTATATGGTTGTAGGAATTTAGGGAATCTGCGCACGAGGTGGATTAAAAATAACATTTCCAAATATGAGTCACACTAGAGAGATTAAAGAAGAAGGAATAGGGAAATTAGTTTTACACTTTTAGTACACAATATAATATATATTAAAATCTATTATTATTTCAGCATCTGATGGCTGGTTGGAACTTTTATAACCTAAAATGTCAACCGGTGGACTATTCTGATGGACCAATGTCAAAACGAGTAAGTTTTATGAACATGTATTGAAAACAAATAGTTTTATTAGCACTTAAGTAAAATAGATACTATTGCCACATCGAAACGCATGTCAAACCAAAATCTATCTATTAAATGCATTTCAAATCGAATCGAATAAATTTGCTTAAATTAAAATGCAAATTTCTCAAGTTTTTTACAGACTTGTAATTAACGTTACAGTCAAGTAAAATTCATGTAAAGATGGGCCCCAAAATTTCTGGGGTATTTCATATGTCTGGGTTATTCCCTAAAATAATGAAGTAAACAAGAAAAGACGCATTGACCTTGAAATCATTTCATGAATTTTGTTTTGTTTTGAGTTAAAAAAAAAAAAAAAATTATGACTTTCTGCATGAGAAAAGTTTTCATTTTATTTTGTTTACATACTCATATGAGTAAGTTTTACAAGTTAAAGAAAAGATAAACACAGAAATTGTGCTATATCACGTTGTGTTTTGGTATCCGGTGCTATTTAATTATAAGTAAATCATAAAAATTCAGAATAATTAAGGGTTTTACTGCTGTCGTGTGTAATGTAATGCGAACAGGAGTTATACGATCTGAAAACTAGTTTTATTTATAAGTAGATGCTGCGCACCCTGAGTTCGTTGGACCGTCTAACGTGTAAGTTAAATTAAAATTCGATTATACTAGGAATACTATAAATAGTAGGTCACTTGTTTTAATGCGTAGTTTTTAATTTGCTTACTGACTTAAACACTGGCGACCTTGTATTACTATTATGGTTGTTCAGAGGTTATGCGTCGGAGTATTAAACTATCGGTTAAGGTTTGAATCTCCACCAACATGTTTGATGAACATTCAAGAGCATTACAATAAAAGAACTTCTAAAACGTGCCTCACTTCCGTACATGCCAAACAAAAGTACATATGTACATATACAACACCCACAACAACATGAAACCAAATTTCCTATATTTATACTGCGTGGATAGCATCAAAATATGATAATTGAAACGATGCCGAAGAACTCCACCAATTAGTTTTTCTCACGTAGATGACCAGTAAGTAACAATTCGGTTAGCTACATAACTTGAATTCTTTAATACATTCAAAATATACAAATAAGGGTATATATATATATATATATATATGTACGTATTGAATAAAAACAACTTATTAAGTCCATTCTGTCTAGTCTGTTTCCAAGGTGACCTTAGCCAAATGCAGAGCTCCTTTCTGTAATCGTATCACCACCTTCTTCTACCCTTTAAACTAGTGATAACCCAGGATTTTATTCTCATATCAGCCATTCCATTCCATGTGTCCACATTATCCATCTTCCGCATAGTACATATGCCATATTTTGGGACAAACACTACCGGCTTCTTGAATTATTTTTGCTCTCTGGATAGAGCCCTTGAGTTTTTTTGCCTCACTTTTTTCCTACATCTTTCACTGTGTTTCAAATAGTTAATCCTTTGGTTGGTTCACATAGGATCTCACTGAGCCTAGCTTCGACTAAGAGTTTTGAAGTAAAATATGCAAAATAAACAAAAACATCGACCACTGCCACAGCTTGTAATTGTTACTTGAAATTCAGAGTGAAAAATAACAGTGACCATTTTTACATAAATAATCGATATTTAATGTATGTATACAGTCGTGAACTCATACCAACTTCACAAAGTTCCATTTTTTTGATTCATTGGCCATTTGACAGAGTTGAGCAGTCCTGATAACTTCTATCCATTCACAGCTCAGCAACCTGCAAATGGCCGAACTGCAAACAAACCGCATTTAAAAACACACCAATAGTCATTTCATGAAATGTAAAAATTGGCGAATGGCGAATCGGCTCGTTCGCTGAGCTGTGAAAATGCTTTACTCTAGTTACTTATGAATGGACACAGAAGTAGTCTATTGGAATTCACAGTGTCATACTGAAATAATACGCAGTACAAACAAAAAGTTAAAAGCAATGGGCTAAGAGTTCATCCTTGGTGCACTTCGACTTTGACTCCAAATTGTTCAAAGATACCACAACTGCTTTCAGTTCCAAAGGGCTTAAGAGGATTTGAATGTTATTTATTGTTTTTCGCCTAATATCAAAGTTTATAGTAAAATTATTACAGAACACGTTATAAGCAATGGACTTCTGGTTTCTCTGAAATTCACACCTTGTGCCAAATTCTATGTATTTTGCTCAGTCAAACCGTTGCGTCTAAAGTTCGTTATGTTTCAGCGTTATTGTCAGTATCCATTAGTTGCAATTAGAAACAATCAATTCGACACTAACAATCTCAGTTGAGCGTTAAAGGTATACGGACAACTTTAGTATTTTCTAGTATTAGTCACCTATAAGTAAATACAGAACGAAGAAGGTTCATAAATCCGTTAAAAATCACACAATCTCCAAAGCCTTGTAGATATGTATACCTAATGATGCGTTCATCATCATTTTAGAGCCAATATGTCATCTATTAAATAACAATCAGCAGTGAATAATTTGTATCTATCGTATAATAAATTAACACATCTCGACTTGGGCTATAGTTTAGCCTCCATCCGTGGTACAAACAAAAACCAAAAACTGATATCTCTATATTGCTGTTTAAAGACACTAATTGAGATCGTGTTTAACAAACAAATATAACATTCTGCGACAATATTGCAAAACACCATACCAAATGGCCATGGTGTGGTCCATTAAACTCATCGTCTGCAAATAAACAATTCTCATTCGGACGCTTTGTGTGTTGGGTCATGGCCAAATGTGGCGAGGAAATACATACACCTGTGGTAGGGCTTCTTTCAGCCTAAGGAATACAGTACCTTCCATTCGAGTACCTACAATATTCGACAGATAAATGGAGAAATTAAACGAATCACTCTCTCAAACGAAGTAAACTTTGTGCCTGAAGAGGCATTTAGTTCATGGCTATAATGTAAACTTGAAACTAGTAAACAAACACAAAATGATAGTGTGTACCAGAAAATGGTGCACTAATTGATTTACAAGTGAACTATCAAAACCAATAATTACACCATCGATATTGTGCAACAATGCAGTAGATAGTACCTACTCTGATTGATACTTCTATTGCTTCCTTCGGAGCTGGCTTGTGTCTTTTTGGTTTCTTTAGGGGGAAACCGACATTCGTCATGGAACGCATCAGTGCACTTGAATATTGTTGTCTTGTAGTAGAATGCGCGTCTGTTTACCAAATCGCAATAGTATGACAACACTTTGAAAGCTTAGCAGTGCTTCGAGGGTCAGATAGAAGTTATATTTTCTTCTATCTCCCTCTCTATCTTATTCGTGGAAATAATTAGTTGGATTGCGTGCGGGAAATAGTTTTGTAATCGTTAGTCGTTAGTCATTAGTCATTAGGTCTAGACTGATATTGTTCTTTCACTTTTTTTTAATTGCAGATGCTTAACCTGTGCTATATTTACTATCTGTCGAAACTGACTGAATTTGCAGACACAATTTTCTTTGTGTTAAGAAAGAAGTCGTCACAAATCACATGGCTGCACGTGTACCATCATTCATTGACGCCATTGGAAACATGGGTTTTGGTTAAATTTATTGCAGGTAAGGGTAACCTAATTGTTTTACTTAAAACTGGTCCACATAGATTTTCTCTTTAGGTGGCAATGCGACATTCCCAAATATTCTGAACAACTTTGTCCATGTGTGCATGTATTTCTATTACATGATGTCAGCGATGGGTCCAGAATACGCCAAGTTCCTGTGGTGGAAGAAATATATGACTGAATTGCAAATTGTAAGTACATCTATTTTACGCTAAAAAAAACTTGAAGCAACCTATACTTATGTCACCTAACTTAGTTGGTAGGTAAAAACCTGTTGCATCTTATAATGAACATCATGAAGTAAGAGCTTCTGTAAGGCATTGGTCAGTACTAAGTCAAGGTAGTCGTTACCTAATGACAATAAATTTACATCACTCTCGACAGGCGAGAGTATGTAAGTCAAGTGCAGTAATCTTTATCAAATCGTTTGCCTTTTTTTTTTTTTTTTTTAATTACTATTCCATTAACCTATGGCACGTATGTATGTATGTGTGACGCAAGGGAACGGTTGTCAACATAATCTACAATTTGCAATTATTGTTTTAGACGTCAGTACTACTTCACGATCAGCTTTAATATAGTAGACGGGATGGCGAGAATGATAATCGATTTACTTGGGTGCACATCGTCATAATCTTAATCAGGGCCTAGTAGATAATTTGCTTTTAATAAATTGCTAGTAATTTCTTAATAGAATGACTTTAGAATGGGAGGGATAAAATTTACAAGCGGTCCACAGTATTTAACCCTAGAGGAAACACACCCAGCCGAATTGAATAGGAATTAATTTGAATCCTAAGCAGGACAGAGATAATATTCCAATATTCTTAAATAGGAACCACAGTGATTCTCATTTTGCTCATCTGATGGCCATAGTCCTGCAGTCCTTCTTAATCAGATTAAGAACCAAACCAGCATATAACGAAAAGAGCTCCATCTTGCGGCAACAATTTAACTACGCAAAAGCAATAAATCTTTGGCTTCTGAAGTTGTACATGTAAACAAAGCTAGTACTTCCAAAGGTAAATTTTATGTCGACAAACACTCCACGACCTAATTATGAGTCGACTTTTGTACATGTGCTACCTCGACCTGTTTTCTAAGGTTTCCGAATTTTAGAAAATACCGCTTCTGACGCCAACAAAATGAAAGCCAATCTAAGCTTTGTCAAGTGTATTTATACTTAGGAAACATTGTCAGTTTCTCGATTCAATGAGGAAACGTTCTTGTTTTTCTGGTTTTCATTATAATAGAAAATGTTGAACTGCTGTGTATCGAGCATTCAAGGATTACCGTAAGCACGGCAAGGACAAGTAAGACCCCAAATATAAAACTACAGAAAATAAATGTTTAATCATGACATTCTTTCTGTAAGTTATAAAACCCACAAAATCCACGAGGCTCAGAAAAATACGTTTTGGGGCGTAAATCCAGGCTTTCTGTAAAAATAGAAAATAAATATTTATCTCCATATAAACATATCAACCCGTAAAGTGTGACGACCAACAGTTTCAGAGTGTTTCCGTTCAATACAGTACCTCTACTAGACTTAGTTCTATAAAGTGCGTACGAGCTCGCAATCCACAGCTAAATCTTCAAATAATAAGAGTATCTTTGCTAACCTTGCCTAAGTTATTAAACTTGTCTATAGTTTTCAAATCATTCTACAGGAAATTTTATATTATCTCAACGACTTGTTGGGGCTTGGCTATCTAACATAATTACGATCTACATTCTTGATTATTTTTTAACCACTGATTGGACCACTTATCAATTATAACTATTGGAGAGATAAAATTCTTACTTCTTTCTTACAAATCAATGCAGTGCCTGTTATTATTTTGTTTATACATAGCTTTTACTATATTACCAAACTCGCTATAAATGTACCTGCCTCCGGTAATAAATTGGCTGCTTGGATGCCAATGTACACAGTCACGATCTCTATAATACTGCCCACTATTATCATTTTTGTTTTTATTTTAAGTGTTTACTTTAGGTATTGCTTTTGTAGCACTTAAAATATCAAAGTCGTTTTTTGTTAGTCACTATCACTACTATCCAATAAACTTTTATCGGAAGCGGTTTGCAATTAAATGTTGTATTGTACTTTTAGTAACTGTTGTAACCACAGAGCCCCGAATGAAGCTTAGCATGAACATTTCGCAATACAAGAGAGGACATACGAATACATACAGATAAGGACAGACCAAATTCAAACAAAAATTGTCAAACATGCCCACTAAGTTAATATTTCCTGTTCTCTATATTCAGTGTTTTAAAGAGTCAAGCTATCAAAACTTAGTTCAGTTAGTACCATCACCGTTAAGTCTATTTTAATAATAAAAATATGTACAAATAAGAGATCAACGAATGCTCACAATGTTATTGCACTAACTCCAGATCAAAGACAAAACCGCATCAAATAAAATTGTTTTACATAAATGTTACAATACAAACATCATCGAAAACATGTTACAACTAACAACATATTGACCGACTTCATTAAGTATAATTTATTCATATTTAATTAAGACATTTCTTGTAGTACAATCAATCGGTTGCCAATATTCATTCGCTTAGCAAACGATTCAATACAATCTACTACCATCATCCGTCTAAAGATATTTATTGTTTTCAATGTGCATTATATTCTATGGTCAATTAATTTTTCAAACAATGATATACATGCATCCATGTTGTATATGAGGTGCAGCGGAAAGAGATTGTGCATTTTCATAAAAAGATGTTGTGTTATGAAATCTATGTAAACCTGATACAAAGTTGCATTTATTTGCAGTTGTGCTAGTTTATGCTTAATAATTAGAATTGCTTACCGCAGGATAATTTGTAATACGTGGACCTTGATCGTGGACATCTGTCGCAAAGTCTAAGCCACATTCTGCTTAAGCAGACATATGTACGTACATTCAATGCAACAGAAGTCATACAATCAATTTAAAATCCATGACCATCTAGAAGTATAACTAATGCACAACAAATCTATAATTTCAGAACTGATTAGTATCTAATTGGAAAAATGTTTTTTTTTAATATTTTGAGAGACATTGCATTTGGAAAATATTTGTTCTAGTATTGCAGTTTATTCTCAAATTTGCTTAGATCTTTTGGACTAAGACTGCTTTTATCAAGAAAAAAAAGCAACGGAAAGGATAGAGAAATATTCGATACAACTAATATATATGTAGAACCTACATACTAAGCCTAGTGTATTTTTAATTTTGCTTTGTTTCCAAACCCATGCAAAAGTGTTATAATTTTATGGAGGGTAATGATAACATTGCTTGCAACACTTTTTCAAACAGTAAGTGAAGTTGCCAACTTTGTTGTGGGGGTAGAAATGTCTCAAAATCAAAATGTACAAAAAGATATTCGAAATTCAGCAATTTACTTCTCATCTTCAGTAAAGAAGCGACGAAAGTCTCTGACCCAGATTCGGTCACAAATTACAATAGAACTTCTAGATCCATTTACAAAAAGAAGGGAATGACTATCAACATTCCAGTGGAGGAACTTATTCAACAGAGTAAGAACAAAAACCAATCCATTCGTTTGCTTTCAAGCGCTTTAAAGGACATTGGAACCTGCGTTCATCAACCCACCACCTCGTCGACAAACAACAAATCGTTAAAGCGGTATCCGATAAGGCTGTATGCTATAGGCGCTACTTTTTCTCGTGTGATATCCAGTGGTTTTTTACTGTACGTGTGATCTTCAGTCCCTCGATAACCAGTTAAGTAAATGGTACATTCGCCCAACTATTTCATTGGCGGGTCGAAAATCACATGACGGGGCTTAGTCCTACATAACCTAACTGTTCGGCTCAACCCAGCTGATTCACCAGTATTTTTTTGCTTTATCCTGTCAATATTAGTGAAATGTACCTTTTACTTGTACATTATCGATAACGTTAGATCACCACGTAAAGTGATTTCTTATAATTCTAGACACATAGGAACCATCCAATAGTCTCTTACTAAAGAAGTAACGCCGGTAGTCGAAATGTGCTTTCGAATAACTAACACTCCTTGATATATAATGGCCTTATCTTTCACCGTACTGAACTTATGTAAGTCAAAATTGGATAAACAAAAACTGTGTACTCTGGGAGTATCGCTGCTGCAGTATCTGCACGTACATATATGAGTCTGTAAGTGCCAGCGTGCTTTGTCAGTAGTCAGTGACCATACAAGATTCCAACGAGTACTCTTAACTGTGACCTGTCTAGTCTGAGAATATGGAGATTTTCTTACGATTTTCATACGGCACTAGATCCTTTTGGTCTCCTTTATTCGATCATCATCGTTCATCCAGTTGATTATATTATCTAAGGCCATCACTTGCCCTACATGTCAATGATTTTAGGTTTGCGACTTTACCAGGGTGTAATACATCTCCAATTGGTCAGAAATAATTGATAATACGTAGTATTACTCGGTTTCGCAACCAATCAAGTTCCCTTAAACATTGTACACCAGTTTTGAACTAGTCCAGATCTGATGGTAATCAATCTACTGCTTTAAGCACGGTCTGATTATCGATATGAATAGCGATATTCTGACCGAATATCGATTAAAGCTTCAGTAGCTCTCCAATACGTTACAATTATCTGGTGGGTCTGATAGGTACTTTCATAGTTCTGGGTCTGCACAATAAACACCAGAACATGTTCCTTCTAGTATCTTAGACCTTGAATTGATTAAGTTTTCACCCATTTCATTCCATTTAGTTCTGAACTCCATTTTACCATGAGTCATCTATTAGCTATTTTCCTGAATAGATTCAAAATATCTAACAATGGCGCCATACAGGTCTTATACTGTATCGCTTGTTGTATAGATCTAAGTTGGAAAGGATTTCCTGCATGATACAGCAAAATATTAAAACTTACCAAAAACGCAATTTAATCCGAAGAAAACATATTTTGTTTTCAAAACGATTTATTTTTTCGCAAAACAACTAACATTTGATAAACAAAGTTGACATTTAACTATCGAACATAATAATGTAGCTATATAGTTCGCAAAGCTAGACGCAATAGTCCGACGTCTTACGCAAATGAGTGTTTTTAGAATAATATTATAACACATGCCGCTGACAACACACATACGATTGTTTACGATTTTTATTTTTCCCCGATTCTTTTCGTCTAGTTTGGTGATTAGACAAGAATAACTTTCGATTAACGACCTTGTACCCTGCTGGTACACATGCTGCTCTGGAAACATGAACAAATTTAATACCGATAACATCCACGTTTAGTCCATAACTCTATTCACATGTTATCTTGAAACCATCGGATTAGGTGCGGTTTTTTGTATCTTTGTCCACTAACTCTAAATTAAATCGACTACAACAAAATAAAACGCAAAAAAATATCCTATTTATCTTTATCAAACAATTGCCCAACATATGCAGGTATATATGTATGTACGTACAAATGCAAAAGCCAACAAAATCCAATCAGTTGCTTTTTCATGTGCAGAGATTGTATTTCCCGCCAAATCATGACCTAGTTGTAGAATTCTTCGTGGTTAAGATTTTGCTTGCAGTCGAACTGTGCAGCCTGCATCGAAAAAAAACACACACACAACCAGCTACAAAACTGGAAATTCAAAATTTCACAACAATTTTTTCTCTTTTTTTTTTTGCAAAACAAAATGTTCATAGAATGGCTGGAATAACAACTTAAGCGGGCATTTCATACACTTTACTTATTGCCGAGCCATAAGATCAGAGGAATTTTTTTTTGTACGAAATATTTCCCAATACCCGGTGGAAGCATATCTACTTGAATTAATTGGAAATACGAGTAGCTGTTAATAATTTTCAATTGATACATACATAGATGTATTAAACGATGGTTTTCTTTTGTCGGCATGCAGACATTAAAGATTTGAATGGAGCAAAGTATGAGGCTAAAGGAGATGTCATATTTCACAAGTCGTCCTCATTCATGGATACTTTCAAAATAGAATTCAAGTGCATTCCATTGTATGAACCTGGAGCCCAACCAACAGTGCGCTCTTTTTCGACCTGTAGATGCAATTCAAGGCAAAGTCTTCATATAATGTCCTGTGGGGTGATTTTGATTGAAAGTTGTAACTAGATCGATACAGTAACATAAGGTATACAAAACGGAACGGAGATCAATCAAAAAATGTTTTCCTCAGAAAACTGCGTACATACAAAGGGTATCCTTCGAAGACCATAATCATAATGAGTAGAATCTTGTATGGCTTTCTTAGGCCAAACAATTTGCGACTGGCTAAAGTTATTGCTTATCTGGTCTTAGCCCCGATGTCATACTCTAATTTAGTAACGAACCCAAGGTACAAAAAATTCATAATTTCCTCAAAATAATATTTGCAGAGGGTGAGATTTTGGACGAGACGTCTGCCTTAGGTGTTCTTTATGTTGAAAGTGTGTTTCCCTTCGGTGACTGTTTATCTCATCTAAGCCGGTTTTGTTACTGACTTTACTGCTGATCTTGACAAGTTAGTTTTGAAATTCTTAAATTCTTTTTTTTACATTAAAAGCCTCGAGGAAATATTTACATACCTGATCAAGCAGGACAGGAAATAAATTCCCATTCGGAATAAATTCCCGTGGAGTTATTTCTCAAGACTATTCCATTGTTCTGTGTAGCTCGTCTTTAAAAAAAATGGTGTTAAGGACTTAAATTATTTTTTTTAAATGATTTAAAATCAATAAATATGTCAAAATCCAAGATCTGCTTAGGTCTAGAATTTTCTACCTGTCCGATGTCACCACAATAATAAAGAGCGAACAGTATCAGAACTCACCACATCAGCACCGAAGATCTGCCATCTGATCCGGTCAAAGTGCAGGACAATCGCAAAGAAGGCTATCCGAAGTATCGTCATCTCCACCAGCATTGCAAATATTAGCTTCACTTGAGTAGAACACATTGAGATGGTTAGCAATAGCAAAGAGTCGAGTATGGCATTCAGTCAGTTGTATTTGTAAGAAACATAATCAGAGACTCTCACCGAAGACGAGGGAAGACACAACGTAGATTCATTTCCTGAAAAAAACATCCTCTAAACCTTATCTTACGATCTCATTTGCACTGATCCAATTGTGACCTGGGATCGGGAAAAGAGTCAAACAGTATTCAAAATTATTTTGAAATTGATTACAGGATTAAGCAAGGCTTTAAGAATTAAGTTCGGCCATTGGGTTCCGTCGCTTCTGAAGTTTAAGTCAAGAGGTCTTCACCCTATAGTTTGATGTCTCACATTATGATCTTTCCAGAACCTTAGGACCGACGACTCCTAAGCCCTCCGGCTCCGACAAGGCAACTGAAAATGGGCACCTAATGATCGTAGAAAAAAATCCACAGTTATTAATATCCTCTTCTCGTTGGTATACTCTTGATATCGTGATTGATATCGTTCAACTTAGCCTCAGCTGGATAGCCCCACGTGCTGAAATAGTGTTTTCTGTGTGGGCACCGGTCCAGCGAACTATTTTTGTTTCAACATAAGATTGCAACCGTCACATGACACAGCATTTCCTGGTTGAAGTCAGCGGTGATATTGTGGAAGGAATTGTGCACATATGCTCTCTCTATAGCCTACACCAAGTATACAAGGTCACCCTACTCGTTCTACAGTTGAACTCTAAATTTTATTTAAAATCAAAACTAGGTACTTACATATGTACATATAGTGCATTCAACGATTCCTTAGAATAAATTCGAATTCGTTCAAGCTTTCGGGGTTTGACCATCTGCGGATAAGTAATTTGACTAGAACATGTGGCCGTAATTCAGAATGTTATGGTACTCTTTCTCGATAAAGTTTTCACCCTTATAGATATAGTAGTTCATAACTTTCAAATGAAAATTAATCCATGATCCTAAAATAAACCGAAAATAATATCTATTGAACTACAGAGCTAGTATCTGTAGAAGCTAGATATGCTTCAATGACAACTTCAGGGGAGTGTCATTGCCACTCCCATTCCGCCTTTCGTATGGACCTCATAAACTAATGTTTATAGGAACAATTACCACAATTATTTGCTGCACTAACCATAATTAACTACAAAAATTTCTTTCTATCCGCTTAAAATAGTAGAACCAGTTTTCAAAGGCATTATGTCGAAACCGTTCTATGAAATATATTTGATTAGCTGCACATAAATTTACACCTCTTTATAACATTCTATCGAAAACTTATTTATCTATAGATGCATACATATCAATTTCATCTGATAGATGAATTAGTCATTAAAGAAAAAACCGCGCAATAAGTCGCATCCAAGCATGCACGTCCAATTACTGTCAAGTGGTATTAATGTCTTCGTGTGGCACAACAAAAAGCTGTAGACATCCGTCGCTATTCTTTGAATTGACAGGCGTAACCATTCGTTTTGCCCTTTTATTGAACCTTAAGTGAGGTTCAATGGTTAGATTGAAATTAGCTGTTGATTTCCAAATCATACAATTCGCACCGTAAATGATTGATTAGCATTGGTTTCAGGGAAAAAAAAAAAGAATAACAAAACCAGTAGCAATTCTCTAAATTCAAACGCACAACGATGCTACTCGACTAACAACTTATTATGAAATGAAATCGAAAGTTCAATCCGAATGTCTACCCCTCTTTCGTAGCTTTGTGTCCTCCTTGCAGTGAATTACTACGGACAACGTACTATACATAGATTTACTATTTGCAGAAGGTGCATTCGCAAGAAGTATGGTAGAAAAACAGCACCAAAGCTATTGAAAGTGATTGGGGCTGTTAGGTGCATAAGTGGCAGTAGCCCACTATACCACTATGCAGACATATGTACGATTGGTGTGCGTATAACTTAACGTACATAAAGTAGGTCAAGCCTTTTTGAAGATAATTATGGCTGTTACCAGGTTTATTGGCATATGCATGCCTAGACGGGTATTTATTGCGATTTTGTGGTTGGATTTCAAATCTTGATTTCCTTTTGAGGTATTTTTCTGCTTCCGATTTGGTTGTTTGCTTTTCGACGTACTCTGTGTTGTGTACATGCGCTTGGGTTTGTTGTTAGTTTGAAAGTTCAACGGTCTCTATAACAAGCTTATGTGTCATAGAAACAGAAAAAAAAAATCAATCGTGGGCTTTATGGAGATGTAAACAATAGTGAGATATTTATTTTTTTTTTTTTTTTGATATAGGAAATACATGACGAGTTTAAATGATTAAATATGGATGCGAATTAAAAATGGATAGTGATTAGTAGGATTATAAAAATTTGGCTATATTCTGCTACATATAGTCATACTAAGTGGAGATACTTCCTGCTTTGAACTGGTTAGACAGTTATTGAGTTTTAATCATTGTGATATTTTGTTTTTTAAACATCTAATTCTAAGATACATAAACGTATTATGGTCGTCCGACTTTGTGTCGGCGACAACATTTTGTCGTCCTATCAAAACTAACTAAAATGTTCAAGCTAATTACTTCCTCAAATCGTTTGGCAAAAACTTACTGCGTATTATTTATATTTTGTTTGATTTTAAATATTATTTATTACCCACATACATACATACATACAAGTGAACCTGCTCCAAAGGCGTCGGACTCTATGACACATAAAAACATATAAAATTAACTGGTAAAGAGTAATAGCTAAACATAGTGAAAACAGAACTTGTGAGGTGTGAATTATTCGAGGGTCATAAGTCCATAGACCGTAAGTCCACAAGTCTATGAATATTGGATGAGTTGGCGATTATTTGTTCCAATCTAAAATCCGGATGTGAAGAAGGCTGTATTAAATTTGCACAAATGACGTGCAATACACTGATATGCAGAATTGTACACTATTGCACAGCTTTGCTCCGCTGCGTTCACTTTATGTTGCAGAAGTGATTGAGATCAGGAGTTTACTTAAGTCTGGGCAACTCGTGAAGATAAGATGAACATACATACATATGTATGACATAAATCCATACAAATCAGTGGACTAGAAGATTTACAAAAACAACATGAACATTTTACAGGGCTCGACGTAGATCTTGGCGCAATTTCTGTAAAGTAAAAGTTCTTTGCAAAATGTCTACTAAATCCTTGGGCGAAATATACCTCAAGTAAGGTTAGTTTTCATATCTAATACAGATAAAATATTTCACACTCTCCCCAAGTACCTCAGATCCACAAGACTGACATACTTCGCACTAAAAACTCGTGGGAGGATAATAGAGCTCTGTATCAAAGTACCAATGAATAGTTACTTTCTATTCATTGAGACAATGATACTTATTATATGCTATTGAAAAATCCTTATGCGCTACGGAGGCTGAACATCCGCGACTCTATCTGCTATATCATAGAAAAGCAGATCGGAAGAAGATCTCTTAAGCGACAGGCAAATCGGGGAGCTCCGAAAATAAGATAGATTTTTGCTCTCCTTTGGAACCTACTATCTGCTTTTGAACTGCTATCTCTTCAAGAAACTATTAAAAGCTAATGTCTCTCTCTAAGTACATGTGTACCTTATGCACCCCACGCGGTGAATACGGCAAATCATCGATGGCTCCACATAAATCAAAGCAACACCTCTACGCTTAAACTGCCATCATTATAATTAGAGTAAGTCTATCAGATTTTTGGAATATAAATGAGAAAATATCTATAAACCAGTCAACTTACAATATCTGCAAAAATATAGAAAAGGGAGGACCATCGGCCACTTTCCATGTCCCACTTTCGTCAACATTAGGAAGGCATATATATATATATATCTTTGTACAGACAGCACTTTCATGGGTACTTAGGATTCAGTGTGAGATACTTTAAACTTAGTTTATGGTGCTCTGGTACAATGTCATGGATTTTTCAAACGATTCCATCCGTGGAAATTTGCGAATATGCATGCGCAGCGCGATTTATCTTTCACATTTGTACAGACACTAAATAAATCTGTTGAGAAGTATCCGTGAACTTCATTCAACTTGGCTTTGATCCGCTTCGCTATTTCCTTCTTCAATAACAATGTTTTATGACAGTGTGGAACTAATATGTATCCATTGCTGCGAAAATGTCAAATACAAACGTTAACTATAGACATTTTGTTTTTTATAACCAACCCAGAACACTGTATAGAGTTTCAACATTGAAACTATACAGAGTGCTCTGATTAGGCCTAATTGCGTAATTAATTTCTTCTAAGCCAATAAAGACGTTTTGATCTGGCTCTGGTACGAATAAAGTAACACGATTTTTTAAGCTCTAATGTTTCTAAGCTTAAAGGTCTGAACAGTCTTATCTGACAACTTAGATTCTAGTCTAAACTAAAAGCGAAGAATGTTGACAGACGACATTTAATGCTACCGATAGTGGTGCCATCTTATGTAAATTTATCATGCTATAAGCACTTCGTAAATCAAATGATGTGTTTGAACAAAGTATCTGCCTATGTGCCTACATTCTTTACTACCTCTATGGAAAACGCTAATCAAGTGTAATTACCTGAAAAACTTCTAATTGCGACGTTACAACAAAAAAATCCGATTTCATCATTATAAAAGTCCAAAGGTAAAACTACTAATTTTCTCAAAGTACCTACCATGTCGTAGAACAAAAAAAACTATCTTAACCACGTACATATTTTCCGACATCCTTTCTCATCGAAACCACGGTTGTTTTGCTTTTCTTCTTATAATGGAGTTTTTTTTCGATTTCCACTTCTATCCAATCAACTTACCAATACTCTAATTGATTTGATTGAATTATATTGCAATTCTTCGTAAAAAAAAAAACCCCCAAAGCAATAGATGGCAACACTATCACTACATGAAGCCAAAGCCACCGACCTAACGACTGTGTCCACCCGAGTAGCTACATGTTTTTTTTTATCATTATTTCTGAACTTTAAAGTCTTAACCCACTGCCACACTGCGAATGGTGTGGTGTGGGCTCGGCTACGATTCGAATTTATGTTGAAAACTTGAAAGTGCAAATGTGCGCGCAAAAGGATTACCATACATATGTGCATATGCATGTCGTCGTAGTCACAACCGAGACTTTCAAATTGTGGACGTTACTTTTTTTGACATATGTATGAATGTATAAGTATACTGCTGCAACTAAATTCTTTTTTAAACTGCAAGTCATGTTGCAAGTGCATTGCACTACATTTAAACAGACAAACATACCTACATACATACCTACCTAGGAATGGCTGAATAGATTTTCTGTTAGAGTCATACTTACTTTTGTTTTTTGTTTTTTTTTTTTTTGTTTCTGATTTTGCTTTATCGGGCATGATCGCGCTTTCAACCGGTGTGTTATGTAACAATTTCTGTTCGATGCAAGTTTGCGTTGCGCGAATATAGTATCTCGCGTATCTGTCTTGTGTGTTAATGGTTCCCTCATCGCTCGGATGACCAATGAATTGTTTTGTAGGTCACAGATGCATGTAGACATGATGGAGGGGAAGAATTTGTTTATTTTCATGTGCAATAAATTTGCACCACTCATACCGTAGAATGTCTTGCAGATACATAGATATAATGCTAATCAAAAGATGGGCGGGAGGTACTCACTTTTTGTTTTGTGTTGTGTAACTTGTTAAATGGAAGAGAACAGCATTAAACAACTTCTGGTAGCTGGTTCTGAAATTATACT
Source organism: Xylota sylvarum (assembly GCA_905220385.1). NCBI lineage: Eukaryota > Metazoa > Arthropoda > Insecta > Diptera > Syrphidae > Xylota > Xylota sylvarum. Next base: position 15,225,337 of record LR999958.1, read on the forward strand.
AAACGTATCCGAGAATACGTTCCAAGGAATCCCCAAACAGGCCCTAATAAATGACCACGACTTGGAGTCATAAAATCTAATTACCCGTGAAAACACAATAAAATGGCAATTGAGATTTTTATAGCATGCTGATTATTACCATATGGGCGCAAAAATAAAAAATAAAACAAAAAAGTTTAAATCACGCTATTACCTCATATGATTGCTATATCTAATGATATCACTGTCAAGCATATGGATCAAAGGTTATTTCGATTCAATGAACCTTAAAGTTACTAAATTAGACAACACATTCATGTTATATGGTTTATATTGGAACTTATTTTGGAAAATTTAATAGTATTCCCTCATTCGTTTGCTATTTACAACTTATTTACATAAACCTTGGCGTCAAAACGTGGATTTATAAACTTAATCTTCGACAATGTTACAGTGCTACAGTGATTTTAGGTGTACCTTCTAAACTATTATGCTTCATTAAGAACAAGTAATTAGATAACCTAAGACTAAGTTATGTTATTGATATTTTAATTTCATTTAACCTAGAGGAGTTTATTGTTTTAGGCGTTCTACGTCAGTCTTGAAAGTCCCTATACTCTTAAATGACTATCAGGCAATGTGTCAGTCAGATATATGTTTGAAACTACATAAACTTAAAAACTGAATCATATATATGGGTACCTGTACTGAATAAATGGAGAAAACTTAGATGAGTATATGATTTACATTACAGCCATCTTAGTAATTTAGTTATTTAGTTAATACAGTTATTCATAAGCAAACAAATTGAAATCATCAATGGCTCGTAGAGATTCAAAATACGACCCAGAGTCAAAACTTTAAATCTTGCTTAAGTCGAGTGTGGCTCGCTCACTAATAGGTTCGTTCAAACAAGTATGTAATAGACAAGGATATTCCTTCTCAAAGCCGATATGGTAGGACTAGTGCACAGAATGTGGGTCATAGTATGTTCCTCTTTCTTGTCTCTATAGCTTCTAGAGAAATTTTGCGAAGGGAGCACCCAGCCTACTGGCATGTTTACCTACCAGACAATGTTGACGGAGATACATTTTTTTACAATACAGGTTTGGCCAGTTTGGTTTAGATGAGAGACATGTATTGATGCTATTTCACCTACTGTTTGCGGCATTCTATTGGCTGCAATATCTACATAAATAGAATTTTATCGATAATAGGGGCTGACGGTGCCTTTTCATTGTCAAGGAGGTTACGGAATAATTGCTGTTTCCAAGGCTTTTATCGGTGCTTGACTGTTTATATACACATACATGCATAGACATTTACTGTGTTAATTGAAAGCCAGGCCGCGGACTACTGCAATTTCTGGCTGAAATAGAGAATACTCCAGCACCTGTACTAAACGCTGTGTACAACTCTATAACAGACTCATTCAAAATTGCTGCAAATTCCCAAGCACTTCTGCTTCGAATTCTGGTTTTACACTTAACCTTAAAGTCCCAATAAGGGTATATTGCCCCTCAGAATTTCTAAGAATGAAGTTTGGGCGTTTAGTATACTTGCAAGGCCCATATTAGCACCACTCAGCTCCGCGGATTCCTTAAGCACCATTACGCTTTAGTCGCCATCACCTTCACATAGATGTCTATGGGACACCGGTGAAACGTAGTTTCTAGTTCAGCTGTAAGATTCTGTTACAATGCTGTTTTTTATTGTCTAGTACCGTCTAACAACCTAATAGTATCCGCACATGAGGATGGGTCTGATGACTGCCGTGTGTAGAATGAATGCCATAATTCGGGTTTAGAGGCTTCCTATATGAATAAAGGGCAATTGGTTAAAAATGTAGCAGACAAACTCCTGTTTTACATTGTTGAAATGTCCCCTATCAAGGAAGAACACTATAGTGAAATCTTTGGTCTCAAAAGGTTAATGATTAGTACGTCAGACTACTGAGCGAGGTTTTGGAGGTTGAATTCCCAGACATCACTAAAGTTCTTTCATTGTCCACATCTCAGGAGCCTCTAACAAGCAACCAAGTGAACGTGTTCTTCGGACAAGGCATTAAACAGTACGTACAGTTGGACCTTTCTGAGAATATAAGACGCACAACGTGAATAATTGTGAAAAACTAGGCCGCTTTTGGAAATATTTGTAATTTCCCTTTGTATAAATCCTGGTATACGGATAGGAGCTTACTATCCCAATTTGTTGTTGGAAAAAGCACAGGCTAATTGGAATGTATGGGAGGTCTTACATGTGAAGACTACTTTGACCGTACTCGAAAATCTAAGGGTATAACCAAAGTTCAAACTTTCTTTTAGTAAATAAAAACACTTTTGTATGTAGTTCTACTATCGAGACCACGAGGATTTGCATGGAAGGAAGCTATGGACTATAGTTTGATAACATTCCCTTACCAGGAAGTTCTAGGTAGTTCAAAGATTTCCTTGCTGGACAATTTCCAGTTTCTATCTATTATTACTTGCACTTACATATACCTACATACATATAGAGCAAATATTGATTTCGAACTCGAGACATTGACATAACTATTATAAAGAAGTCCAAAAAGTGGGTCCATCAATTGCGGCCAGACCCACGCCACGGCTGCTGGAAGAGGGCAATATCTTTCCATCGTCTTGTAGACAGAGCAACAAATTACATAGCAGAGTTTGCTTTAGAATGGGTTAGTTATTGTCAAGAGTGCATTTCACCTACTATTTTTAACGAGAGCGGTTTTAAAATCCTGAAATCTTTCCAAACTCTCAAGTTTTAGTGGAACTCTTGATATCGCAACTATTAAAAAAAAACATTGAAGCTAGATACAAATAGTTATTGTCCAATTTCTTCACTCAGGCGCACTTCCAGGAACGACGGTATTATTTATTCGATTGGGTATGACGGCAAAGCACAGATGTATGTATAAACTTAAAATTTTACTCAACAAGCAGAAGATTTGATCAACAAAAAGCAAACATTTATACTAAATAAATCTAACACATATCTCATAAAATCAAATCTTTTATGTATGTGTATCGGTACTCCATGTGTTTTACATATACCTATGTATGTACGTATGTATGCTGAAGTTGCTTTACTAATATAATTCTGACTTCGAAATTCTAGTTTTAATCGCAGTTTAAACTCTAGACGTGTTCTATCCGGATTCTCCACACCCATACCAGACAGCGACTAGTTTATATTAATAATCCTAGTTGACCTATCAGTTTTATGTTTTTTTATTTTAAATTTAGAATTTTATGCAAAATTTATAAACTTTTTGTATCTATAACTTATGGAAATAATCTGCTCATGAATATTGACAAATGGCCGTCAATATACTACATATACTGTTCTTGCTTTCGAGTTTAGGATACGTATGCTCAAATATGCATTCACTCTTACTTTTCGTCTATTACGGCTGACTATCCCACTTTTCTGATGTGTTAAATAAACGCTGAAAAATATTTGTTCACTGACTTAGAACTTGATACAACATCCTCCTTCATTACTAAACCTCAAGGTATTCATAAATTTCTAACAAATCTGACGTAATGTCAGAAAAAAAATTCCAGACACTAATTTCATGTCAAGTGAATAGCATTCGTTACTTATGGACAAAAGTTCTCATGGACTACCCTCTAAATGCTAATTATAAAAGACGACACATACACTGCGCGTAAACATAGTCTCGCTTAATAAATTATTAGGTTGAGTGTAATAATTTTTTTTGTGAAATAATATTTCTAGACTTTTTATGCAATTTGTCGTTAAGGTGAACTGAAACTGTCAATTAGAGTTCTATCGCAGCTACTAGGTTATGACCCATTCAACTGGTTATACATGTAACTCTTGGACATATGTAGGTATGAATCATTTCACATTTTGTAAAAAAAAATTAGTAAACCTATGGCCAAGGTGTTAGTAACACCTTGAGGCAATGTGGAAGGTCATTAACGCTAAAATAAATTTTGTCCAAACATGCCAGCTATTCGGAGAGGGCCTACCCATTTTATGGTCGAATTTATGCAAACACATGAGCAGACCCGATGGATCAGACCATCGTCTATAGACAAACTGGCGTATGGCTTAAATCGCTAATAGATTCAGAACACAAGAATTAATTTGAACTTTGATATTCATGTGAATAAATAAAAATGGGCAAGATGAATAAATGAAAGAATAGCTAAACCGACCGACCGGTAGAACTTCCTTTTCATGAGTTAATTCATAAATATTGGTCTCGCGTGGATGTGTTTGCATATATATTTATGAAAGTATGCTGTCAATTTTATGTGTTTTTCGGAAGCATGTGCCGCAAAAGCCATGTGGTTTGTATACTTAAAGTTAATACGGCATGTGTTCCTTAAAGAAATAATAAAAACTTTAGGTTGGAAGCCTCCGGATAGTTAATAGTGTAAAAATTATTTCAATTGGCGTTGACAGACGTCATAGATGAGATAGCTACTTAATCCCTGTGTGATTTTTGAATATTGACCATACTTGACAGTTCTTTTAAAAAATTATCTTTTGGAACATGCTGCACAAGAAAATTTGAGACTGGGTCAAGGAAGTTGTAAGACAGCAAAAGAAAGTGGTCCGGGAACATCAATTCGGCATTGTTCATAGACACTAAATATTTCAATAATCTCCATGCAAAGAGTCCTTAGAAAAAGAAAAGAATATGCAATGGATATACTCAGTCAGTCTAACAGTTTGTCATGCAGCAACTATTATGCATCCAAACAGCCGCTGTACAAATCTGCTGATGATATCCGCCATTTTATGAAGAATGACATCTTGAGTTACTAGGCGCGTTTTTTTTAGCCCATATTGGTTGGATGAAAAAAACTACATCGGAGCTGAGCAACGTCGTCACAGAAACTTGGCAGTACTGCGTGAACAACTAAAATTCCAATTTTCATTGAAAAGGCAAAGCTTGATCGTGTCTTCACTCAGATCTCAGGTGTTAGGGCATCAACTGCGCCATCATGTTTATTCCTGACGATGTGCTTGAACTTCATCCAGCTATTTCTCAGTTTTATTTTCTTTTCGACTGTTCGGCGAGCTTGAGGGAAGTGTAAGTATTTCAGTTTTGGTGGAGTTAATCTTCAGGCCTACCAAGTTTATGTTTGCTCCCGAAATCAGTGTTCTTTCGGTACCTATGCTGGTCCATATTTTATGGCTATGTATTTGAGGTACCACCACATGTTGTCGATAGAGCGTTCTATAAAACATCATTCTTAACACCAAAAAGAGTACTGGAGCATGTTGTCAGCATGCCACGGTAGCGATCGCCATTGACAGTCACGGAAACAGGATCCTATTATCCCTCCTGTCCACATGTCACACCAAACTGTCACTTGTTGAGGATGCATGAGAAGTTCTTGCATTACAAGTTGATGTTCTGCTTCCCCGATTCTGCTTGTTGACGCAGCTGTTGAGGTCGATTATACGTACCCAAATAATCACATAATTTACGAATTGTCAGTGTTAGATCTTACTTTCATTTCATTTTAGGTTACACCAAAGTATAACGCGGCTTTTTCGAATATTTCGATGTTTACATATAACTGCTACCAAATATTAACTGATTAAATATTTGACAGATGAAATTAACGATTCGAAATTCAAGTTCTTATTGGGAGAACCGGAATAACGCATACATATCTCTTCGATCAGATGAAACTTCGCCCAGTTAGTTTTTTTCTTTAGGAACCGTAGCAAGCGCTGCCTTTCCTTCTCTTATAGAAATTGTAGGTATAGATTGGTAAACGCATTAGGACTTATCCTGATAACGATTTTGAAAGCTTTCTTAAGGAAGCTATCTAGTTCCATAAATATTTGTCGCAACATTTGGTTAAATGGTGAAATATTAAAGGAAAAATCTGGTGTTATTTGCGAAATAAGTCTCAAAACCTCACTCAGTATTTCGACGAACTAACCACTGAGCCATGACGTCAACCCATCTAAGTTCAGCTCCACAGGGGCTCGGATCTGTTCCATGCATTTTTGATCTCTTTGTCTCTTTACTATTGTTGATTGTTTTGATTATTCGCACTGCGTCAAAATTGTACAGTAGTCTTGCCATGAAACTTGGGTATATAAATCGTTCCTGTTTCTTGTATTTAACAAGTCGATCCCAAATTCAATGCGAGGCTGGGAGATACATAGTACGGTTTTGGTAGTGGATATGTACATATTGCCTTGTTATGTAGTCTTAATCAACCTTCTTCAACCTTCTTTATTTATTTAACAAACAAGTAACATCCAATTACAAACCTATTATGTATGCTTCCCTTCTTTCCGAGTATCCTTTATATTAGCTTACCAAATTTTCAATCTATATTTCCCATATACTAAACCATTTTTTTTTTTCTCTTTTTACAGGCCCAATTTGTTTTGTGCATTGTGCATACCATTCGTGCCCTATTCTCAACACAATGTCAATTCTCGAAATTCATCTCAACTCTGTTGTTATTGAATTCAACGATTTTCTTCTGTTTATTCATGAATTTCTATATGCAGAGTTACAGGAAGTCAAGATGCCAACAAGCGGTGGAGGCTTCAAACTGTAAAGAGGAGGTGAAAGCGGTTGAAGGACCCAAGGAAAAGGTTAACTAACCAAGCGATTGTTAAACAAAGAAAAACACATTCAACACTCTTAAGACTTTGTTTTAATTTAATTGTAAATTTTTCCTTAATATCGTTTTTTTTTTTTTATTATTTTGTGTATAGTTTTGATTTCGTAAAGTAAAAAAGAATATATTTTAAACTCAATAGCAAATAAAGCAATAGAAAACTTTTGAAAATGTTGTTAAAAAAAAAATAAAAAACCAAAAATTAAAAAAAAAAAAACCTGTATAAAGCTAAATAGATCACAAATTTTAAAATAAATAAGCAAATGTACAACTCAAAGTAGATGTAGGATATAACTTGCCAGAGATTTTTATATTTAACAATTCTTGTATGTATATATAATATTTTTAGTATTAATGGTTTCAATTATTAGTTAAGTATCTCGTCAGGCGTTGTCTAAGAATAACGACAAAGTCGAGAATAAACACTTGAAACAAAAGCTGGTGTAATTTAATTAAGCTTGGGATGTTTCTAATTTTACCGAACCGAAATAATGTATAACAAAAAAAAAACAAAAAAAATAAATCAATGTGGGGAATGTTGTAATATTTCCTTTTTAACGATTGACAAGAGTTTAGAAGTTTAATGTGCAAATCTAAATATGTACAACAAAGTTTCGTTATCTCTTGTCTTTTTTTATAATGTATCCTAGTCCTAAAGCGAACAACAATAAAGTATACATATATTTATTATTTTAAGTTTTGATAACACTCAAATGTAAACAAATTCGAAAATTATATAATATGTTTGTTATGTTGCCAAGTATTTTTTTCGAACAATAAATCAAATAACTTTTTTTTAAAACAATGAATTTATTTTTTAATCATTAAAAATACAGCCAAGTGAGGTGCAAACCGACATTATTGCTAAGTCGAGGGCGTAACCAAGTGTATGCTGTCAACGAGATGGGACACACAACATCGACAGTTACTACCTTGAGGTAGTAAGGGACATTGCCTACCTCGGCTCTGCTATAGACTTTGATAACAACATCTCAATAGAAATTAAACTCTTGCTAATTGCTTTTTCTTTAGCCTGAGAAGGCTTTTGAGAACTAAGGAAACGCTGTATAAGACCTTGATCATCGCAGTCCTCCTTTATGGCGCTGAAACATGGACTTTATCGAAAGCGGATAAAAAAATTCTTGGTCGTTTTGAGAGAAAAACTCTTCGTCCCGTTTGCGTTGACGGGCTTTTGAGAAGGAACTATACGAGTTGCACAGCGAAATAGACCTAGTCAAAGAACTGCGCATCGGTCGTTTGGAATGGCTAGGACTTATAGAACGAATGACACCAGTGCTCCGGCCCATCTTCGGCACTTGATGCTGGCGCTATAGAAGTCGTTCAGGGATTGCGGGATACGGTTTCAGTAAAGATTCGGGCGATCTCTTGCAATTGCAGCTTTTCGACGTCAAATCTTCTCACAATAGTTCTTCTTAGTTGTGACGTTTGAGATATCCGCATTCATACCTTGACATCCAGAATACTGGTGTCATGCCTTGCGTCGATCGTAATGTGATGAATTTATTTGATAGTTTCATGATTAGGAAATCGCCATGTGGATATTGAGATAAGGAAACCATGTGCTTGCTATAGTGACATTTCGCCCAGCCGCAAAGTCCGGTGCAAGACGTGGTGTCGTGTAGGCTGTGCTTACCAAGTCGAAAGTCGTTGTCCTTGTTTCGGTTGCCGGGGTCATGAACAGTAAGATCGTCCTTTTCCAAAACCATTGGTTGCTTCGCAACTATTTGTTTTTTTTTTCCGTGGTAGGGAAGTTACCTCGACGCATAACTCCCAACCTGGAGGACCAGTTCCCTTTTTTACCCGGAGGACAAGGGGCCGGATTCTCTGGAGTCAGTACCCCCCTTGGGGGATGTGAACTCTGCATTTGGCCCATTAAAGGTTTATCAGCCACCAACTCTTTTCCAATGCCCTGGCTGAGTATTGGAGATCCCTATAGATCTGGAATTCAAATATGTTGAAGCAGCTCATATAGGGATAACGCTGATCCTACTGACTGGAACTATAGACGCCACTGTTGACTCCATCTAGGGAATTTGTCCGCTGCCGACCGGAGCTAGAGGAAGTACCTTAGTGAGAAAAAAACACTCCTCCCCCACAGAACTTAGTGGAACGCATTAAGAAGTACCCGTACATACATATGTATATCCCTCAAGCGATACGCCTCATGGTGGAGTCATCTCACCATTACTACGGGTTCTTCTTCTAAAGTAAATACTCCAGAAACTTAGAAACTGCAGAATAAAACCACAGCTTATGTAGATGTTGTGTACCTAACCAGGAGCCTGAAGGATCTTGATTACTTCGATCAGAAAATGCAAACTGGCGGTAGACACTCAAAGTTTGAGTTCATGTTATTTATGAATACAAAAGGTTAGGACAGTTTAATTCGAGAACGATGTAAAAAGAGAATTGTTCTACTTATACGGGAAAACTTAAGGACCAAGTCCTGACTATAAACATGTTCATGCAAGAATTGGCAGTTAGTAGTACCTTAAATCAAGCTCTTAACCGGAATGAGAAGATTATATTTATGGAAAGACACCAACTAAGCAATACACTGCTGTACCCACACGGATGCTAAATGGACATTGGTGCAGCATGGTGATAAATGGATATTGGTGCAGCTCTGATCTGCTGTAAATATCTATGACACCAGTAAGTTTGTCAAACGCTGGCGAGAGGTGGAGCCTTGAAAGAAATTTTAGGTGTTGTCTGCAGATTAAACTTCGAACCCCTCGCTTCGTAGTCCAACGGACTTACCACTTGACCCACGGCACCCACTAATCAGTAATATGCACATCTACTATAGAAATCAAATTGATGCTTATGTAGTGGAGTCAAGAATATCTTAAAGTTTTTGGAACACAGTACGAGGTAAGCCACTGTTGAATCCATTGTTATGAAGCTGATGCACCGTTGACGAGTAAGGTCTGATGCATTTTCTAACTCGCAAGCAACCCCACTACTTGGTAAATATCTGTACGCCAGATGGCAGTACAAAACCGAAGGAAGGCAAATCTTTGAGGACGTAGAAGAACTACCAGATTTATTAAAACAATCATAGAATTGGATGGTTAGTGTTACCACTAGAAATCAAGTTGATGCTTATGTAGTGGAGTCAAGAATATCTTAAAGTTTTTGGAACACAGTACGAGGTAAGCCACTGTTGAATCCATTGTTATGAAGCTGATGCACCGTTGACGAGTAAGGTCTGATGCATTTTCTAACTCGCAAGCAACCCCACTACTTGGTAAATATCTGTACGCCAGATGGCAGTACAAAACCGAAGGAAGGCAAATCTTTGAGGACGTAGAAGAACTACCAGATTTATTAAAACAATCATAGAATTGGATGGTTAGTGTTACCACCAGAGTGAAAAAAATTAGCATTTTTGTTAATTTAGTTATTAAGTTATTCAGATTATATTCCATATGAGAAGCATGGAATATAACCTTTTCCCCTTATACATACGAATGTATATAGCCATCACAATGGATGTAAACTTTTTCTTTTCTCCATGGCAACTCATCTTATCTAATCTTTGACATAATTTCTACGTAGGATATTGTTCTCTTTTCAGATCTTTCTAGATCTATTTCGCATCAATTGTCCTATTCTTACTCAATTTAAATTTTAAAATACACATAGAAAATGGTGTAAATCTTAACCGATCTCTAATTTTAAATGTTAGTCAATTTAAAAATAAAACGTCTTTCATTTTAATCAACATCCGTTTTCCGCTTATACCGAACCATTACCAACTTCACACAACAGCCGATTTCTCTTTCAAATCTTTTTGCCCATTCTCTTTCAAGTCACTCTTCTCCAATCAGAAACTTTGTTTTGTTCTCTCTCATTCCACAATTTTACGAAAACAAATCAACCTCTCCTCTCTTTCTAATTTCTACATTTGACATTTCCACACTCTTCGCCCATTTTTCCAATCGGGATAAGACATAAAAAATTTCAAATAAGAAAAAAATTGCACAAAATCGCAAAAGAAGGCAAACGTCGAGTGCCAGCAGGAAAAAGAAAAAACTCAAAATAAATAAAATCTCCTAATTACTTAAAACTCGGATCGCGACTTTCATCTTTCTTCCGCTGCTCGCATCCCGCCGCGCCACCTCCATCGTCGACGCGAGTTAGCCAATATTTGCATAATAAATTACCCATTGGACGACGAAGTGAATCGGAAGTGGAAATCATAAGATACAATCGCCAGGCACAATCGAAAAGTATATTTCGCTCTGATTATGAAATAAAACCGAAAAACGGTGTACCTACAAAAAGTCCCGGGGAATGTGAGAACTTTCGACAGAGCAACGTAGAAACACCAACCGAAAGCGAAGTGAGAGAAGGAAAAGTTTTTGTTTTTTTTTTTCTTTTGATTTCCACAGATTTCCCTCGGAAAGTTCGGCGACTTTCGTGTAGCTTGTAGTGAAAAATCTCCAATGACAGTCACAACTATCCATACAATGGACGTGAAATCGCAAGTAAATCCTCCAGCCTCGACGACGAACAAATGCCAGGCAGTGTCCGCGGGCGGCTCTAAAAGTCATTGCACTCCGATGCTTACAGGTGACGACGATGATGTCAAGGTCGTGCTAATCAACAAGAACTTTCACCGCGACGGTAGTGAGGAGGAGGATGCAGCCGCTGACGGCGAAGTGAATGGTGCAAAGGCAGCATTGAATAAAACTCAGAATCAAGTCTTTTGGCTGGATGAAGAGGAGATCGACACATTGGATCTGGACGTGGCGCATTTGTTCTTCAATCGTGTGGACAGCACCGAGATTATCTATCAGCCCAAGAAGAAGAACATTAAAATGGTGGGGAAGTACGTAATGGGCGATGTACTGGGCGAGGGATCATATGGCAAGGTTAAGGAGGTGCTAGATTCGGAGAACCTCAGTCGGAGAGCTGTGAAAATTCTAACCAAGCGAAAGCTGCGACGAATTCCAAATGGTGAACAAAATGTTCAGCGCGAGATACAGCTGCTGAAGAATTTGAAACATGAAAACGTAATCGAACTGCTGGACGTGCTGTACAACGACGAAAAACAAAAGATGTACCTTATTATGGAGTATTGCGTGGGCGGGTTGCAAGTGAGTTTCACTTTCACAATAGTAATTAAGCCGGCTGGGTAAACATTGTTTCTATGATTTTTAGGAAATGCTAGATAGTGCACCAGAGAAGAAGCTACCTCTTTATCAAGCACACAGATACTTCCGCCAGCTAATCAACGGGTTGGAGTACTTGCACGGCTGTCGGGTGATACACAAGGACATTAAGCCGGGTAATTTACTGCTGACGCAGGATCAGACACTTAAGATATCTGATTTCGGAGTGGCTGAGCAATTAGAAACATTCGCTGAAGATGATACATGTACAACGGGGCAGGGTTCGCCCGCATTTCAACCCCCAGAAATCGCTAATGGACAGGAGTCATTCTCGGGCTCTAAGGTGGACATATGGAGCAGTGGGGTAACATTGTAAGTCTTGTAATTAGTAGCGTTGTAAAGGTAGAAAAGGAGTCTTATAGAGGGTTCCTTACATCAAAATAAATCCCGTCTACCGCTAATAAGTGGCAAAAGTGGGTTTGAATTTCCTGCTTCCTTATCAAGAGCAGACGGATAATTCGTGTCTCTATTCTCGATATGGAATAACGAGACAGATAATATTTTAAACATTTTCTTCGATATAAAAAGTATCAAATATGGCTGATAACTTTCATGTTTCTGCAACGTAGATGAGCGCACAAGTCTTGTTGTCTCAGCATGCATACCAATCAGTAAAAAAAATAGTTTCTTACTAAATTTCTTTGTTGGAGTTATTTTTATAAGTCACAGCAGACCATAGATAAAGTCATTTAGTAACAGAAAGTCATGCATGTCTGGTTAACCGCTTATCCCCTTACAACTACTTCAGTCGTAATTCTGACGTGGAAGACCGCCTTCATCTTCAAATTATGCTAGTAATGTTATGGACATGTAAATGGGACATCGTGGATTTTTGTGCAATCTTTTAAGAGTGGTATTAACGAAGCTGAAATTCAGTATTGAATAAGAAATAACGTAACAAGAGTATAAAACATGGGAATTTGTAAAAGAGTACAGAGCTAATTTGTGACGAATATGTTGAAGTTAAACGACCGTATATAAGAAAAACGAGGACACAATTTTGAGACTCACTCGCGGAAACAAACTAGTCTTCTCGACCTCATAAGATAGCTTTCAAATACATAAATCTATATAAGAAAAAGTGATGGCACCTGAACTGAAAAGACGGTAGAAAACGTTGAAAACTTTTTTTTAGAGTTGGAAGATCCCGTAGGATGGACTTTCTCCAACTTGTCTGCTTAAAACTCCCAATTGTAATTAAGAATAACTTGCTTACTTAGTTCGTAAGTCTTGACCAAAATAAACAAACCTCGAGTTAGCGCGCTCTTTAACTCACTCTTTACTCACTCCAAATCTGTGGATGTCCCTTTGTATCATATTTTTGCGCGCCAATTAATACGTTGCCCGTCGGTTATTTCATCTTATTCACAGTTTGACTAGGTCGATGTCACTGTACTACTCGTATAGTTTGTTGTTGAAACTTCTCCTCCAAAACCCATCTACGCAAACTGCCCTGAATAGCTTGCGAACAATTTTTCTCTTCAAACGACCGAAGACATCTTTATCCACTTTCGTTTGAGTCTATGCTTCAGCGTCAGGAAATAGGAGTGGAATGATTAAGAATCCACTTAGCTGTTGCGGATGGGGCATAACTAATCAGTGACCTTAGAATCAGCGATTGGCAATAGTTCTTTTATTGTTGTTTGATTTCTGTTGAGGTGTTATTGTTAAACAAACATTATTTCAATTCTTTAATATATATTTATAGATACAATATAACAACTGGACTTTATCCATTCGAGGGTGACAACATATATAGGCTATTAGAAAATATAGGACGAGGACAATGGGAGGCACCAGATTGGCTCTATCAGCTGGACGACAAATTGGCCAAACTTGTTCTGGGGATGCTGCAATCAGATCCAGACAAACGTTTTACCATCCAACAGATCCGCTATGAACCGTAAGCACCTTAAAAATACTACATATTTCTTATAATACTTTACATACATATGCCTCCCTTTAGTTGGTTTATCTCAGCTCCAGAAGAAAAAGGACCCCCAATTCCTATTCCACCACTTAAAGGTGATAAATATCGTCGATCCACAGTACTGCCTTACCTAGATGCTTTCCACTATGAAACCGAATACGACCAAGAAGAGAACTACTATACCGAACACGATTTGAATCGTAAGTGCTCAAGCCTCGTCAACATCAATTTCTCCATCAATACAATCTTGATCAAGTGGACAATTTAATTCTTTTCAGAGGAACTTGCCCGGAAGGCAGCGGCCACGGCTGCTGAAATAAAAGCCCAAAAGAGCGCCGCCTCTGTATCGAATCCAACTATTTCATCTGTTGGAGCAGCCGCAGCTGCAGCATCATCCAACAGCCTAAAGGATAACAAAAAGCATCATTCTTCGTCGGCGTCATCACTCAAACGGCGGGCGAAGAAGCTCACATCGTGCATATCGGTTAGAAAACTAACAAACTGTCGACCGTCTTGAAACGATTCCGCGGCGCTTTATTTCCTCTTATACTAGTAGTATTTATCGTTTGCTATTTGTTATTTAATTTTCTTCTATTTCTATTTGTTTTTCTTTTTTGTTACTTTCACCACAAAACCGGACGTGTCAACTATTTTTTTTTTTTTTTGTTTTTCTTTCAAATAAGTTAGTTAATTCTTTTTTGTTTAGTCTGTTTGGGCGCAGTCGCCGTCAGTGCTTTTCTCTCTCAGAGTCACAAACTTCAGAACTTTCCTACCGACAATACAAAATACACACATACTCGTATATTCGCATGTAATTTTCATTTTCTTCATTTAGTTGTATCATTCTTGCGCCATTTATTTCTATACACATACATAAATATTATTCTAAATGTGTTTCCTTCTTTGGGTCATAAAAATCGTTTTTCTATGTAAATTTTTCTTTTCGCTTCTCACTTCGCAATGATATGTAGAATTTCTAACCATCTATACATGGATTTCATTTTTCTACTCTCGGTGTAAAGTTTATTAATGGAAACAAGAAAGAAATAAGAAACAAAAAAGAAAAAAACAAAAGGTGTTGTATTCTGTGTAAAATAATAATAAAAATATGCAAATTGTAAAGATCACTGCTGGTCAGATTGGTCTGTAACCAAGAATACTAGACAAAATTCATGTTAGTGGGTACAAACAAAAAGAATAAAATAAAATCTAAATCAGAGCCCAAAGTGGAAAATATTGTTAAATTAAATAAAAAAAAATATGAGACTATAATATTTGATGTTTCTTTTCATCGATCTATAGGATTCAATTGCCGTCGACATTTTATGTGTGTAGAACGAATATTATTTACTCGGAGTCTAACTTTAGTGTTTCGATATTTCGACGAATATCGTGCTGCCAACATTGACTTCGAAACTGCACTCTAACATGTGACGCCTTTGGTGGTTCAATATTTCCCAACACAGTTTGACCACAAACTGTCTAGTCTTACAATATTGCTAAAAACTTTTGATAAGATCCACTTTTGAAATAAGAAACACGTACTCAACATTTTTTGTTAAATTCTTTTTTTTTTTTTAGATACTTATAACATTTTTTTGTAGCTTACTCGTATTACCCTAATTCATTTCTCAACAGTTTCTGGTGGCGGATTATCAATCTCTCCCATGTGGAACATTTGATGATAATGTGCACCCAACTTCGGTAGCTTCTTTTGCATTATATTGCGCAAAATATCAACATATTGTGGAGGAATTTTTGAAGTATTAGCATTACGCCAATGCAGTGCATTATTGTCACAAGTAAAAAGCGCAGGAGACGGTACATTATCCTTAAGGTAACTCCAAATGCACTCCTTCAAAATGAGAGCAATCTACAAGCAACATAATCAGGTAATAAACATTTTCCAACGCCTAGAGATAACTTACCTCTGGTGGGTCGAAATATTCAACGATCATGTGTAAACTGGCTAGGGGTGGTGGTAACAGTTGACCCATTGATAGAATCTGCAACAGCTTCCTTGTACATTGCATAAGTTCCTCATTTTTGTCAAGTTGTTGGAATTTATTGACTTAATTCAAATCAAGTTATTAACTAGTTTTTGAGTGAAAGGGACAAATTAACTTACCATTTTTCGCTCTCCACTGATGAAGGCACGTCGCGCACAGAGCACGCAGAAGCACAGAAGAGAAACATACAGCTGGTCGGTGTGTAGCTATGAAGCCCAATAAGGCCCACAGGATTGGAGAAGAAATGAATGCTCGTCGAATGCGCAAGTCTCGTTCCATTGTGACTTTTGTGAATTCTTCATCGGGAAAAGGCAAACCATTGTACATGACATCTGTGGAAACCATTTCAACCAGAAGCAAAGAAACCATCGAATAGCCTTCAACTTGATTTGGCTTTTCCTAAGGAAAAATATCATAAGCATGGGGTTCTCTACAAATATGTGAACTTATCCTACCAAATCATTGCAACAGGAGTCAATAGCTTTCAACAATAATCCCTGCAATTCTGAGTCCGGTTCCATTGCCCTCGCATTTGCATTATCTGGTCGCAGGCCTTTTCCAATCACTCCCGCATGGAGGACTGTTCGATTTGCATTTGGGCCAACACTTTGCTTCTGATTAGAATATATCAGCATTTCGTTTTCTGGAATCGCTGTCTCCTCCACTTCTGGCTCTTCATAAGCACCAAAGAGGTAGCCATAGAAAAACAATGCTCCTTCGACTAATTCTCTTAGACACGCCGATCGAGCGGATTTTCGCGCACTACACTGCCGCTGGAAGAGATTGAATGCCCGATTTACTGCTGTCGAACGAAGGGTTGGACCTAAATGTTATGAAATATAGTTAGCTCAATTTTCTTTCTCGAGATAATATTCGTAAAAACTCACTCTTTTCTGTCAGACTCCAAAAGAAGTACTTCACCGTCAAGCTGGAGAGTTTGAGCACATCAGCTGTGCTCATAACGTTCAACTTAGAACCAGCTTCTATGGTGTTCAGCAAGTCCACTATGGTGTGGGCTAAAATCGCGTGATCGGTCTGCTTGGGAACAATTATCACTTCATCCGTATCCATTTTTTCCGTAGGATTCATCTTTACCCGTTTTATGGATTCATTAGTGTTACCATTAGAAGAGATGTTAATGGTGTTCGCGCAACGCGCTGAATCTTCCATTTCCATGATAAGCTTCATTAGCGCACAATTCAGCACTTGTAGAACTTTAGAGAGACAATCGTTTAGGGTGTTCACAATACTTTGTAGCTTCAAATAGGAAACTATGCTCTTTTTTTCTAGTCTGGAAATTAATAAATATAGACAAAATTGAAATACTGTGGGCGTGGAAAAAAGGTAATATGACTCGACTGAAAAAACGGTCGTTGCAGTCTCCAGATTTCTTTGAATCGCATGCTTACAGTAACTAAGAATCTAGATTTTTACGTTCGGGGTTATTTGTATGAAGACCACATTTTCCAGGAAGAATACGGCTCGAAGTGTATAACCAGATTATAGAGCAAATTACATCAAATCAAACAAAAGAGTGACCTTGCTCCAGCCAAGCTTTTGGAACTACAATGCACTAGGCCCCAGATGTAGATGCGATAAATAAAAAACTTACTTTGCCAGTGTAGCCAAATTTTGGAACGTATTCAACGCCTGCATCTGCTTTTCCTTCTCATGAAATTGAAGTTTTAGCAGAACCTCTTCCAGAACCATTTGTATGCCAGGCTTAATTCCTGGAAACTCGACAACACCATTCTGACCTCCAATGATTCGTATGACCGCTCCGATTCCCGCTTTGTTGATGATATAGGATTTTCGAAGAAGCTCCGATATGGTCTGGTGGTAGATATGTGAATGTTGAGTGGCTGCAATTGAAAACGAACAATTACTTTACTCCGTGACTATCCACCAAGCTTTGATACTTACAAACAACCAAAAGCAACCGCACAGCAGTCTGTTGTTCAATCATATTCGCGCTGAGGCAGGCTCGCCACAGTAAATACTTTGATGCATCTGTTGCAAGATCACTCAAAAGCGGACAACGTGCGTTCATAAGTATAACCTGTTCTAATTCTTGAAGGTTGTGCTCTAAGAAATCTTGACACCATGAGTACTGTTCGGCCAGCTTAGCAGCAGTCATCAAGAGCTTAGAGCCATTTGTCTTCAGATTAAGAGCGATATTATTGAACGAAGGCTGCATATCCATGAAGGTTTTGTTCCCCATCCAAATTGGAGCTTGGCGAAGGATTGACTCAATCAGCGCATCGTTATCTAGAAGCAGAAGCGGATGAATGGAAATCATAGAAAACTGATGAAAGAAACTTACACAATTCGAGAAATACTGTGACCATGCACTGTAGCAGGGACTCAGAGTAGTGGGAAATTTGCGTAATGAATGGAATTATATGCACGTGCATTGGTTTCTTCGGTACAAAGCCATCCTGAAAGAGAATACTAGTTCGTTTTTAGGAATTATGGAGAATTAAGTTACAAAACAACCTCCAGCAAGTCATGCAGAGCCTGCATCAATTCTTTCTCATGAGCATACGCCAAATAGTCGAGAATTCCAATCTCTGATTCAAATCGACACCGAAAATCTTCTGAGAATCGTTTTAGTCCACACTGAAGGATCTGTGAGATAATTTTAAGCGGGAAACAGCCACCTAATCGTGCCACAACCCAGTCGAACGTCAAGGAGTACCTCTGAAATGCAGCTTCAATGGAAAATTAAAATCAATATTTAGAATACAACCACTAGACTCACCAAGCAATGTCTCCACACAAGATTCCGCCTCGGCGTTTGTCAACTTTCTAAAACACGAACTAATCAGGCTTAGTAGCCCCTTCACTGCACCGCAGTTTAACCAGAAATTGCACGAAGCACCGATGCTCATCTTCCTTTTGTGAGAATATTTATCGGACAGCTTCCCGACCAAGTCGAGGCTCCATGAAGCTATCAATGGTCCCCATGACGGTGGACCTTTATTCACCAAGTTCTCCAGCGCCTCTTGGATATCAACGTATGAATCGTCCTCCTGTGGTAATGGATTTTTGGTATCACTACCAGCGGTACCCACATAGTTGTTCACAGCTACATCAAATACGAGTGAAAAATATTCAAAGACAATTTCACGAGACGCTGGCAGATCCTCGAGTAGGTGTAAACTTGTGCGAACCAAATGTGTGGCGTGAATATTTTTTGGATTACCACGATGGCTGGTAACAGCCGCAATAAATTGCTTTAATTCTATGAGGATGTGTTGTTTTAACATTGTTGATTGCTCGGCGAAATTATCGGAGGGAAAATCAAAACGTAAACATCACATAACCAACCACCCGACAAAATAAAATGTTGTCAAACTGTCAAAATGTGAAATGACATTTCGAGAAGTGAAATGAAAATCAACGCTGGCGACATCTGGACTTCACTTCAGGTATCCGTGACGATTTGGGAAGTGTTTGGAAAATTAGGTTTTCGATTGTCGTTTATTTTTCAAATAAGAAGAGTCTATTTTATTATTTCAAATAAATAAATTCTAAAATTTTTGTTATTTAAATTGCTTGATTTATCTAACTGACTTTATTATTATTTTTCTTGGAAATAGCTGACTGAGTGTGTGTTAGTTGAACACGGAACTTGTTATATTTCGACATATTGTGTCAGAACAGGATGTATAGGATGTACAGTGTAGGGTTTTTATGCTGCTAGATAATGTATGTATGTTACTGCAGATCCAATAAAAATTTCTGTAAACAGCTTTACACGTGCAAATGTATATTTAAGTTGTCTTTGATTTTTTTAAATTCATATACATATATATTCTATCTAAATTTCAGACCAATTTGGCTACGGTTTGGTTCATGGGGGTGATATGGTAGGTACTGCTATAGACAGGCAAATTCTAAATCCTAAAAAACTGAATCCTTAAAACCTTGGACTCCCAAGAACGGACTTTATACTACTCGTATTTACTAGACTAGAAGAAAAGAGACCCTATGAATTGCGCCAGTTACAGAGGTATTAGTCTCCTTAACATCGCGTACATCTAATATGCCATACTGTGTGCACGCCTGAAACCCTTCATCAACACCATGATCGTGTGGTTTCATGCCAGGAAAGTTCACAGTCAATCAAATTTTCCCACTTCGATAGATCCTAGATAAAACCGAAGAAGTCCAAATCACCCACCATCTTTTCATCGATTTTAAGGCCGCATTTGACAGCATTAATAGAGATGAACTACATCAGAGCCATGTCTAGTTTTGACATCCCTGCCAAACTCGTTCGCTTGTGCATGATGATGATGGAGAGCGCTTGCTGCTGCATCAAGGTCAGCCTCACCGAGATCATTGATATCAAAAAAACACTTGGACAAGATGACGTGCCGTCATGTGATTTTTTTTTACATCACACTTGAAAGAATTGTTCGAAACTCACAAATCAACGCCAGAAAAATTACCCTGACGATATTGACCTTGTCTTTGCTATCAATTCTGAAAACAACACCTTCTTCGTAAAACATTCCTCGAAAGCCCATCAACATTCCCGTTTGCGTTGATGGGCTTTGGAGGAGGAGATTCAACGACGAACTATACGAGCTGTACAGCGACATCGACCTAGTCAAAAAAGTACGCATCAGTCATCTAAGATGACTACGACACGTAGAGCTGATGGATACAAATGCTGCGGCCCATAAAGTCTTTAAATCTAACCCGGAGAAAGAACGCAGTAGAGGAATACCTCGCCTTAGGTGGCGCGCACAAGTAGAAGGGGACCTCATTCGTCTGGGAGTGCACAACTGGAGGCAGTTACACCCGATGAGTAATAAAATGACAGCCATATTGATAAAAACAAAAATGGCGTCGAATTGTTTCTGGAAACTGAGCACAGTTAGTCAATGCATCTTTAAGTTCCTGGCAATGCAGTATTCATTCGGATTGCTGTTGTAGGTTGGATACTTAAGCCTTAAGAATGAGGCGGGTTTTACCTAAAGTAAAATTAATTTTAAAGTATACTCACAAACATTTATAAATATTTATATGCTTAAACTAGTGAAAATATTTTTAACATCTGCAGACTAAAGAGTCCAATACCTGACTTAGGTACATTTAAACTTAACTTTAAGAGTATCTGCATATACGAGTAAACATAATTTTTCGAAAATCTAGCCTCTAAAATGTCGTTGACATGCCCAACCCCTGTCGCAATATATTCGTAAATCGCACTTGATTTGCAAATTCTTGCATAAAGATTACCTTTTTATTTCATCTTAAAAAACAAAATTAATATTCAATGAGAGAATAAATGCCACATATGCACATTTCCGGAAACACCAAATTGTCTTGGTAAAATTCAGTCAGTCGGGCGAAATTTAATCCCAGTCGCATATTTGTCACGATCAGCAGCATCGATCTGTTAATGACATTGAAAATAGCTAAAGTTATGGATTTTTATTTGGATATCTACGCAGCGACGATGACATGTATTATTCTGGTAAATTTGATATTTTTTTTTTTTATTTTTATTTTTTTTAATTTAATTAACAAGACGATGATTGTAAGCGAATTCGCATCGCCTGTGTGGGTGAATGCTTGGGTGTTCCATGACAACATTTTGACATTTACCTTATAAATAGTTTTGATATATTGGACCTGTCAATACGGAAATGGTAAACGCATTCACGTGGATAGATACACAAACTAATATGGTTGAAACAGGAAAGGAATTAATACATTAAACTTAAAATAATAATAAGGCTATGTCTGAGGTTTCAAGGAGAAAACATTGAAGAAAGTTGGTTCTAAAAACCTTCAAATGGGGCTGCGTAGTCAGTAATTTAATTATCTTTGTGATAATGGGACTAGTTGAACAGATTGGGATATGTTACTCATGAGGGGCTATGGAAGATATTTAAAACAGATCTAATACTACCGTAAACATTTTTTTTCTACTTGGTTTTAGCGACTTCACCGAGGCCTCACATGACGCGCTGTCATGTATCAGCTGTCATTTAATATCATATTTCAAACGACTGTTTCTTTGCCCTGAGAAGGTAATTGACAATTAAAGCCCTATCCCTAACAAGTCAGAAGACTCTAAATAAGCTTTACCGCTTCTTTCAGAATGCTGTCTTGATAGAAGTGTTTCCAAAATGTTGGAGACTTCTTAGTCTCAGCATAACATAAACTCTGTAGGCAATAAGAAATTATTTTTCATAACGTGTGCGAAACAATTTTTGAAGATTTTCTCTAAATACCAGCCCGCCATACCGACATGCAAAAAAAGAGAATTACACTTGCTGATTAATTGCTTCGATTGTATCTGTCATGCACAATATTGCTGTCAAGATCAAACGTCAGTGTTAACAGCATTAATTCAAATTATCTATATACGATAAGTATAATGTTTCTCAATTCTGATTTTTAACATTTAGCTGCATTGTACTCAATAGCACTTGTAAACACCTCCTGTGCAGCGAACCATTGATGTATGTGATAGAGTCGAGTACTTGGGTGATTTGAGACACCCTGAACACACGTGAACACCTCATTAATAACGGACGACCAGAGCGTAGGGCACTGTGATCGATGGAATAATCAGTAGACAGGCACTATTGCAAGATACTCATTCGAATATACCTGCAATATGCTTTAAGCTAAAGGTTTTTTTTTTTATATCTCATACCAAGTTAGGTGTTGCTTAATGATAAGTAATGTTGAGCTCTTGCGCACCTACCTTGGTAGGTCCAACTTCTAAGTCGCATTCAGAGGTGACTAAAATGATTGCCCTCTTGAAAGCTCCAAGGAACACACAAGAATGGCTAAGTGGGACGGCCAGCCTACTGTAGCAAGAGGATTATGAAAATTTTAAATTGCGAAATCGGAAAAAACCTATAAAAGGCTGTCGAGTGGGTGACCTTTATCATTCATTAAAATGTGTTGACAGCGAGTCTGTATTGTTGGTTACTATTTGCATTAGGCAGGGATTTGGACAATCCATGTGTGCTTATAATGATATTATAATAACTCAATGGAATGGTCAATTTTGTAGGAATTTTTCGTATTTATGGAAATGGTGTCTTTTCCCTTCATTTTCGGTTTCTTTACCCATTGAAGTCGATGACAGTTGAATAGATTAATTAGCCAAGGTAATACATACACTGGAATTGTGGTTACATACAACGTTATTATTTGCAGACAATATGGATAGTTATCATTATTGTTTTGAATTATTTCTTAGACACGACTGGACAGTAGCTAAAGGAAATAATTTGATTCCACTCTATTCAAACTGTAAAGCTTAATAGTCAATTGTAATATTTTTAATAAAAGTAACTTATCATGACATATGGGAACCTTCTGCCAACAATGTTTGTCAAGGTTTAAAAAGTCCCATACAGAATATTCCAATATTCCGAATGCGTCAAGGAACTTTTGTAATATACCTACTTTTGATAAGATACATTCGAAGTCCTCTTCATGAGTGAGTAAATAGTGCATTAGCTATAGCTATCCCACTCATCAAAACCTGAAAGGTTTTGAAAAAGGCTTTTATCATACTTACTTACTTAGGCGGAACTATAATCCGGAACTAGCTCGATTCTTAGCCAGCTAAGAGCGAAAGAGTACCACTATTTTGCCTTCTTCGCCCAAAAGACTCAGCGATTCGTATTCTTTGTTCGATCTTAATGCTGGTCTCATTATCTGAATTTGTAGTAGATGCTCGATAGACAAAGCCTTTATTTACACCAAAGTTAGATCTGCCAAAAGTAACGTTCTGTGTGAGACGGTTGCATAAACCTTTGCTGTTTTAATTAGCTTGACAGGCAAACAATCACCTCCAGCAGGTTCTTTGGATTTCAGTTGGGATGGATGGAAATGTAATGTAATGTAAATGTCATCATCCAGACTGTTCGTTCATTCTGCCTCATAGTAGAGTTTCGTACATCGTCGCCAGTATTCACTCCGCAGATGTAATCTTTCAATATAATCAACTGCGACTCTACTACTAGATTTCCTAGTCCGTCCCTTTTTGAACATTAATATGTTCCTTTTAGGTTCTAGTAAACTCACCAAACCTCATTTCTGCAATAGCATCTTTTTAATTCCCAGATCGCGCGCTCTTCTTTTTCATTCTGAGAAGCCGGTGTTGATTCCTTTTCTTTTGCTCGGTAAAGTTCGCAAGCAGTATCGGTCCTTCTATACCTCGCCGCTTTGTATGCCTCCTATTTTGCTGCATTTGCTATAATGTTCATATCGTTGGTCGAATTTCTTCAATATTCACAAGATATTACAACATCAATATTGTCAATTATTTTGACAGGTATTAAACGTTATACTACGTACCTACCGAACAAAATCCCGAGGTTTCAGCAAATTTTTCTAAATCTCTAAGGGTTCCCATACATTTTTAAACTTTCGAAAACTCGCGATTTTAATTAAATCCTTTTGAGATAATGCATCTGTGAAAGGTTGTCAAACCGAACAAACCTACTACGTAAACTTTGGTTTGTAATGGTTTGAAATGATTTCAAATTAGTAGGAGCGGCTTTCAAGGTTTCGATAAAAGTTCATCGAAACCTCGAGGTTTCAGTTTGGTGGGAACATAGCATAAGTCAAAATGGTCATAAGTAGAGTGCGATACAGACTGTTACATCAAAATCATACCATCTTGAATTTGGTTAAACTTCAATTGGACAGCTTCTGACGGAACCCTGCAATAAATCTTGATATAAACTTGGAAAACGTACGCTGAAGGCTTTGTTACATCTTTTGCTTTTCGTAGACATATTCGAAACGATCTAAACTCAAAATTTATTTTAAGTAAACTTTATCATAAATAGAGTTAGGATAAGTGTAAATTTAAGAAAAACGTTAAAAATAGAGGTTTTTATTTAATGCTAGTTTCCTAGACACATGTCAAGCAATTTAAGGCGGATAAGGTCTTAAAGGCTTTAGCAGGATGCCCTCATTTGCGATCCGCCTTCTATATACCTTTGACCCAAAAGTACTAGTCAGTTGTATTTCCAGTGTCCCTGCAACCCTAAGATTTTATTCCATTTAGCACACCTGATACTCTACTTCAATAACTTGTTAGTACCTACCTATATTAAAACAAAAAAAGTTAAATTTCTAATTTAAATAATAAAATACTAAAATTGTTTTTTTTTTCCTTTTTTCAATAGCTTTGTTTTTAATCCGGAAGCTTGAATATATTTTCGTGTTCCTGTTAATTGTTATTAATATTATTTATCCGAATTTAACACATCTGAGACTGGCATTAACGTTGTGTCAAAGTCCAGATACACATTCACCATCAAAACTTAACAACAAACACGTTTTCTTTTCACCATATTTCCCGCTTTTTTCAATCCAACAACAAAAGTAAAACAAACAACAAAGTGCATCACTTTCATTTTCAAAATTTCCTAATTTCGAAATTACGTCTCTCGCCGAATTTCTCAACACCCACTTCCTCAAAACCAAAAAAAGATTTAAAGAAACATATGTATATGTATGTACTTCATAGTCGTGTATTGATCATCAATCGGAAGAATACGGTCAGGTGCTATCTCCATCAGTTCATCTTGCACTTGATGCAGTGGATGATGCAGCATGATGCATATGTCATGAATAGGTAGGGAGCACGTCCACGCATTTACACGTGCAGGGTGTGATATAATTTTCCGGTTTCTCTGAGTTTGGTTTTCATGAATTTTTGTTGATATTATTGTGATGTTATTTATTTTTTTTTTATTTTTTGGCTTGAATTGACGCAACACGCCGTTTTTTCAGTTCATGGTCAAAGTCTGTTTGGAAATATTGAGGGAAATATAATTATTGTTCAATTTACAGTTGAAAATGATGAGCGGTCCCCCAGCAGCATCATTACACGGAACGCAGAAACAAAATAACATTAATGCCTTGCGGTTAATATATAATAATTAAATTCCAATAACTTTGGCATATTGGTTTGGATATACATACATACATACGGGCTTACGTAAATGTGTTAGGGGTGGCGAATTATTTGTTTCAAGATTTTTTTCTACTAGTCACGGGGTTCGAGTCTTGGCCAAATAAATTTTGGTCAATGACTAAAAAAAGTTACATAGTATATAGAGAAAATTATAAGTTTGCGGAAACTCTATGACAAGTGAGAACGAAAAAGCCGCAGCCTGTTTCCTCTCGAGTGTCTTTAAGAAGTGCTAACCTATGTATATCATAACAGGTTGCGTAATATCGGTTACCGATTTGTACATATAAATGCAGACCATCCTTCATTGTCGTATTTCCTTTCTCCCTCTAAGAATCTTAAGTTCTTCACCACTCCTATGTGACATCGAACTCGGTGGTGAAAGTATCTTGGTTCATTATAGATTTTCCCAACGTTTGGGGCTTTTTTTCCAAACAAATGGGTTTCGGAAAGATTTTTACTCGATGATTTTTGCGAAAGTTCAAATAATTATCATTGGAATGAACATATCAGTTGTAGTATGCTCTTCTGAACAACCGGTATAGAGAGTAGAGAATTTCTTGTAAGTTGATAGTATTGCATCGACGGAAGATGAACCTGAACTGAAGAGAGCTAAGACTGAACCCCTTCGTACGAGCCAAGAACCTATGGGCACAATTATCCAATATCAAAAGTGACAGTTGGAAGTGATGTTTCAAAAAAAGATGGTAGTTCCAAAGCTAACAAAGCGATGTGATGAAACCCATTAGCCCAGGACGACAGAAGACCTGGTGATCCGAAAAGAACATGTCTCAATATACAAAAAGGAGTTTCAACACGAAAGCTTAATAACATTATTGACAGCCCTGTGTTTTTGACTGAGTTTTTTAACCAACTCATTCCCAGTGCTCTTAATACTAGCTCGACAGACCTATGCCACGTTTTTCTTTGACGCTTTGTAATGCTGACCCACTTTCGAAAATAACTATTTTTATAAAGCCCTTATAAGGATGATAAGTTTTTCTACTATCCAATGCATTGCCTACGATTGCTTTGAATATTTGCTTTATTTTTCTTGAATTATGAGAATGCAGTTTCTGTGTTAATCCGTCGAGCAGAGTGCAGTAAGGAGCCCGCGTTACTCGATATGACCAGATCTGTTAGGGGTATTGACACCAGACCTCATACAGTTGCAGAAATTAAAACTTCGATCAATCTTCTCAAAGCAGCTGGACTCCATGTTATTTCGTTCGAGTTCCTAAAATCAGATCCCACCACAACGAGTAGTATTTTACTTCCGTTACCACAGTCCATTTGGGAAAATGAAACCCACGCCAGGGACCAGAAGGACGAAGTTATTATTAAAATACCCAAAAAAAAGCAAACTTAAGAACTGCAATAACTGGCGTGGTATAACTGTTCTGTCTGCTTTTTCCGAAACTAATGGCAAGTATAATTTTTGAACGGAATCAGAAGCTTAGAATCGAGTTTACCCTCAAGCAGGTTTTCGCAGTTGTCAATCGTGAGTCGAGCCAAGTTTAAGTCAAAGCTCTTACTTACGTTCGTGGATTTTGAGAAGGCTGTTGACTGGGTAAATCGTAAATCTATCTGGAGATCTTGTCTCAGGAGATGGATCCCCCCCAAAAATAGTTGGGTTGAGTCCCATAGTAACGCAAGGTGTTTTGTTCTACACAATGGGCAGCTCTCCGATTTTTCTAAAGTCCAACAGGGAGTGAGACAAGGACATATCCTGTCGCCAATTCTCTTCCTACAAAAGATCTGTTGCCAAGTTCAAGTCCATTCTGTTTTAATTCTGAAAGTGTCTGAAACTGCCATTTCGACTATAAAACAAAAAAATTCAAAATCAATTGTTCTGAATATTTTTCGGTCAAAAATTGATTGAACCAAACCTCAAATAGAACGAACATGAGGTTTATTGCAATTGCAACTTGTTCCACAAAACAGGTTAAAAATGATTCTTGTTGTATGACATCATTATTTTTGTCATGCTAATGATTAAATACGTTTTTATAATAATGAATGTCTTAAAATTTACTACCAGACTTTATGTCTATTCAAATCTTGTCTCTTTTTATCCAAATTCAAAGGAATTGCAAAATAGCTATTGCGTTTCAGCTTGCCATCAGTGACAGAATGTTTGAAAAGACTCATGCTTGAACTAAGTTAATGTATTCTCGACTATCCACTAAAGACGAGACTGAAACTGCAGTAAAGGTATTCATTGTCGCACCATGATAATTAAATTATTATGGACTCAAACTGATCAGAGTTTTATGACATGTGGTTCCAATAGAACAGAAAGATGACAACGAGCCATCTTTTAAAAGTATGAAGACGCGCAAACAATTCAAACTGAATGTGGATGTTTTCTACCACCAAAAGGATAAAAAGATAATATGTTGAATGTAGTTTTTAATACCTCCTCATATTTTATAAGAAATATCACAGAGTAGCTGTATAGAAAGCAACTATTAAGAAATACGATACACCAAAAGGAATCCCAAATGCATTCCCAAGTGTGGTTCACATTGAATAAACAAAATATATGCATGCAAGTACACAATTAAAACTTCCAGTATTTCCTTATTGGAATGTGCCACAACAAACTGTAAACAATCACATATAAACACAAACATGTATGTACATACTGGTATATAATTACTACATAACCCAGAAGCGAATTTTCGCAAAATTTTTCTAAGACATTGACCCAATTTGTCTACTTACTCGCGCCAATGTCAAGGCATTGTACTATTTTGAATATAGCTTCAAACTTCCATACTAATCCATTCAGTCATGCTAATTTTAGTTCCATCCAAATAAGGAGATTTACTTAATTGGGCATTTATCGAATTCACTGCCGCCTCACTTCCCATAAATCCAATGCCATACAGAGCTGCAACCTCGGGTAAATATTTCCACCACTAATTGATAAAAGATCATTTAAAAAAAATGCTGTTGCTCATTAATAGAACGAGAAAAGTTCCACTTTGACATATTGTCACGAAGGGGATGTTCAACTAAATCACAATTGATACGATCTGTTCTTACATGTCCTTGAGTAACTTACTTCCTCCTTTCCAACGCGGGAAACATCTTGGTATAAAAGCGACGTTGTTGCACATAAACACGGAAGGATAACATTGTCCGGTCACACCGCTGAAAGGGCAACAACAACCAGTCGCGGCTGTCAAACCAAGTTCACCGGTACACAAGCGCAAGTAGTATCTCAAAGTTGGGCCAGTAATAAACAAGAAATATAGGCAACTAGCTCCAAAAGATTCCCTTACCTATTTCCGATTGAATTCGTGCGCAGCATCGTTCAAGTGCAAATGGATGAAGAAACTGGTTGTGAAAACCAGTCAATAGTGTATTACCATTGCCGCCGTCATACGATCGTAGGCCTAAGCGGATTGGTTGAGGTTTGCAATAAAACCAAATCAAATCACAAGATAGCTTATTATACACAAACCAAACCAAGAAGTAAATGGTTCTTATTTTCATTGATTTCCGAAGGCTGACTAAGGATATGTGAATTGCATTAAGAGAGCTAAAGAAATAAAACAATCGTGATGAATCTATTTGATAGTGAACTTGATTTTTAAACAGCCTCGTTTGTGCCACCAACCTTTCATTAAGGTTAGTAACAAATAAAAATTAACTCATAAGAAATTCGTACATATGGTAGAGGTTCTGATTTAATTTCGATTTTTATCAAAGTTTTCAATTTTTATGATGATGATCGAGTAACATTTGTGAATAGTAAAACCAAGAGAGCTTTAGTTATCATAGAAAAGATTGACAGATACGACGACAAATGGAATAGAATTCGGCGAATTCCGTAAAAACCTTTAAAAGTAAAAGTTAGTGAGCTCGTTTTATGAGTTGGTAGGTAAGAATGTGATGGGGATTGAAAGAAGGTATCGCAAAAATTCATTTCATCGACACACGCTGGTCTTTAAACTTAGATCTTTTCGACTGAATTTACTGAGGACTTATCACAAGTTTAAAAAGCCATAAAATCTTATTAACACTACATACGAAATCAGACATTAAAGCACCTCGATCGATAAGGTTTGTTGTGCTGGTCTTATGGTATCCGAGTAGAAGATTTTCATGGCAAGATCTGCGAACTAAGTTGTATCACCTTAATTTTTCCAAATTCGGCGAAGACTTTTGACAATAATTATAATTTTTTTGAGAAGTGTCTCTTTTGACCAGTGGTTAGTTCATCGACTACTAACCGGTGGGCTCGAGACTGGATTCCCAAATAACACTTAAGTTTATTTACGGTTCAATCTCTGTCGAGCATTCCACAAACAGTAACGTTCTTCCATTTGTGTGAAGAATATATGTACATATGCAACACACACAACATGAATTGTTGTGAAAAGCTAGGCCCTGGGTCCTATACTCACCTGTCCCATCAAATATGTTTATTTGTCTTTGAGTCTTTCCACGTGTTATTTAGGAAAGTCATAAGCTAATATATAGAGGATAGAATATACCCATCCTCTAACATATGCCTGGCATACTAGGTAGCTAAAATCCACTAGCCTTGATTATGGCGCTCAAACGGTCATTTAAAAATATGTCAGTTCAACCGATGGATTTGTTTATTATACTTAGGTGATAATCGTGACTTTGGACTTCCTGACTTATTGACTTCGGCTGTGGCAAGGATTCTGGAGGACTCTACTGACGTACTAACACTCTACGAATCGAAAACTTCTAAAGACTTCAACTGGGATGAGGGAAATAGGACTGGAAAGGTTTTATCCGGTATTTCCAATTTGTGTTTGTTAATGGTTTGACTCGGCATTATACTGACGCGTCTGATGCAATGACAACCAAACTTTGGCTACTGTACAAATTATAACTTTTCTTGCTTTCTGGACTGACTCTGTTCAGAGTCTGGGCCTGGATTGGGATACAGTCGAATCTCTACGGATATCTCCAAAACCAGCCAAGAGTATGAATCAGGTGATTCCAACCAACGAGAAATGATATGTTAATGGCCCAAACTATATTGTAAAAAGTAGGGGCTGAGGTATCTTCGTAATCTATGCAAGAAGAGCTTAAGTGGTTGTTTAACCTAGAAAATTTCAGGAAATCTGAAAATCCAAATTGCCATAACATGTCACCTTTCAGCTTCTTCCCTTGTTTATAAACGTCAAAGTCATGTATGAACAGTGTCATTAATGCAAAAATGTTGACGTATGCGAATTCGCCCTATAAGTACATTTTTCCTAAGACATCCTTCAAAGCAAATATAAAGATGCATATGATGATTTCACGAATTTAAGTAGAAAAAGCAATGGTGATGGAAAAATTTTATGTAAAACCAGGAATATCAATTGAAAAATTAAAATAACTTAGGTAACGTTGCCTCTCAACAGGAGATATTAAACTTCTTTTATTTAAACTAAATACAGTGGACATAACAGGTACAATGGTAATACTGCTGTGACACAAGTAGGTCTTAAATACGTAAAAGTATCTTCATATAAACATATTTAAAGCTCAATATCGTTTTGACAAATAGGCTTGTGTCATCAGTGGTAGGGAGTGATCCTTTCAAACAGCAGAACATTCAGATGCAGTATGTTGTAAAATGCCCTGATTTTTGAGACATAGTAGCCTTATATACATACAGACATTACGACGTCCTTACATATCTTTTGAAAATGATATTTGTTAAAACAGTTTTTTAATCTTTTACAAATATTAGCCACGACAGGTCCATGGGACCCAGAGCCTAGGTTCTCACGTCCATTCCTACTGTTTAATGCCTTGTCCGAAAGAAAATGTTTTGAGAAGCTTTATCGTGAGTCGTGATAGTTTTACTCTTGGGTGCGTTTTATTTTTTTTTGTCAGGAGCTCGCGAGATGTGGGGCTGTGAAAACCTTTTCTTTTGTGTTGTCTGGGCTTTGAACCTCAAACCTCCAGCTCAGTAGTCCGATGAATAATTGTGCCACGGCAGCCACTAAGTCTATTGGCTAACCAAAACCCCAAGAGTCTCTTAGGTGCTGAGATCCGACTTTACGGA
Source organism: Xylota sylvarum (assembly GCA_905220385.1). Taxonomy (NCBI): domain Eukaryota; kingdom Metazoa; phylum Arthropoda; class Insecta; order Diptera; family Syrphidae; genus Xylota; species Xylota sylvarum. Next base: position 15,257,122 of record LR999958.1, read on the forward strand.
GCGGGATAGACACATAGAAGAGAATCGAATGTCAAACTGTCACTAGATACTCTAATCCACTAACCACTGAGAAGACTGTACTTAATGTTTTTTCAAAGAATTGAACCAGCAATAGGTCGTGTTATGAATAGTAATAATATTGAAGAAAAATATGAAAAAAATGCTTCGAAGTCTCCAATTTAGTTCCGCACCTCATGGATATTGCGAACCCAATACTTTACCTTTACTTAGTTCTACTTATTTGTAGGCGAATTTTATTTAAATAGGATTAAATGGTATCAAAAAGAAAAAGCTTCGCGCGATCATGAATATGAAACTATCGACTTACTTCATTCAGTGAACCTAAATCAGATCAATGAAAGTGGAAATTTAATTTGATCGAATTCTTAATTTGTTTTTAAGTAAGTGACTAAATGCATGCCTTGGCAAAAAAATCATTGTTTTTTCTCTTCATATTTTATTTAAAATTTTCGTAATTGTGAATGAATGGGTTGTGACGAAATACCACCAACAGAGTAACCATCAACAGAATATATCAAATTAAACTTATACGTACATAAGAATCCCTTTGGTGTACACATGTACATATGAATATAAAGCCTCCTCTCCAGTGAAGAAACAAGAAATTCTGGTACTGAATAATATACTTTTAATCATTTTTATGGACGAGTAGTCGCAATGAAGGACACATAGGAATCTCTTGTTTTTTTTAAAATCGCCATAATTTTCTTCCGTTTTCATATCCGAGGAAAAAATAATATGTCCGGCGCATCGTAGCTGCTTCCTTATAACTTGTTTCGTATTCTTGTGTTCCGATTTTTATATGGCACAATACCAATCGAATGAAGTTATAAAGTATGAATTACTTGTAATACCGGCCACTAACTGATTTGAGACTGGTATTTATACGGGAATACGCAATGTTTTCGTATCGTTTCATAGTCTACAGTATTTACATCTTATTTATTTTATTTTTATTTATTTTTTATTAACATAATAACCTGTGCAACATTTGTCCTTTAAAAATAATAAATGTAGGTACAGATAATAAATGAAACAAAGTAAATGTATTTTTTTTTTGTTTTAATTACAAATGTATACGAACTAAATAAAAAATTAAATTAATAAAAAACTTATTACATAAATAATTAATAATTTAACAGATAGAACAATAATAAATATAAAATAGTTACTTGCTATTGGCTTCTAAAAAGTGAATCTTTTGTTCTTTGGCAAGCAAAAGAGGAGGCGTACATAGCAGAGGAGTACAGAAGAATCAAAACTATTCATGTGATCTTCAGAAGTGAAGTTCAGAGGTTTTATCAAAAGGTGAAAGACAGAGGAATTTCTCAGATTTCTATTAGGTAGAATGAACAATTTAATCTGAACAGTGAAACATTTCATCCATTCCATGAAATTCCATTCAACGTAGATAAGAAAGAATGTTGTTGAAGGTGATCGACTAAGTGCTACATTAAAACTTATTATCATTAACATTAACATTATTTTTTTTTAAGTTATTACCTATGTTACAATTTCACTTAATACTAATTAATATAATAGTCGAATAGCAAAAGTGCACTTTTTTGCGAGTTATTTTGTCCAGAAAATTTTACTGTTACTGCATAGGACTTCTGTTCTTTCACGTTCTCACCTCTCACGAGCGTCTGACAAACATCCAAGAGTACCTATAACTGTTATGAAAAAAATTTCTTAAACAAAAATTGCCCTGTTGAGAATATAACACGCGCAACATAAATGGTGGTAAAAAGTTAAGACCTGTCACCCAAAACATTTATATATATTTTTTTTTTAATTGACCAACACATCCCTCTGCCAACTATTTTTCTACTCTAACGAGCTTTACCTCAGAGTATTCAAGTCCGAGTGTCGGTGTTGCTTGTTTTTATTCGGTGAAATCGCTTGCACCACTTGCTCGGTCCAATTTGCTTGTAAAAGAGGAATGGATCCTCCCGTCCGTAAAACCAAATAATTCCTAGTTCAAGATTTCCAAGCCTTTAAGGTACCGATGCTCTAAAATCTGTTTTCATTGGATATTTTTGGGCATATTGAACTGGTGTATGTCCATAACTCATCGGGAGAGAGGCAACAGTTGGTAGATTCTTAGCGCTCAGGTTGATGGGATGTGAAAATGTTCAGCAACATTGACCCGAGTTATGATCATTGCGCGAAGCTAATCTTGTAATACAATATAACTTATTTGACAAAAATTGGTTGAACAAAAGTCACACTTAGACAGTTGGAATATTTACACATGTTAGCTCATTTCGTCCACTGATATTTGACATTATACCTATGTGCTAATGCAGATGCTGGGTTTCCATCTTTAGCAGCGGCATATGGTTACGACTACATCATGATCACTGACTGTTATCATTATTGTATTCCTTGCCCTTCTACCCCTGATAAGTATCACTTCATGTAGGGGTCTTGGGAAAGGCTTTCTGTAATGTTGTACTTTGATGGGTGCACTATAAGAAGGATATGGCCATCGAGACCTTTTTTAGCTCCGAGAAAATAATATTTTATATACTTGTCATAAAGTTCTACATTTATGCATGCATCTATTTGCCATCAATAAAAGAGTGTATACTTACCTCCGATAAAAAAGAAGAACCTACCGAAGAAGCAACAGGCAATATTTATGATAATTTACAGCATCCCACATTACCTTTTTCAAACCCTGAGGGCGCCTTTTTTTTTTTGTTTTGAATGCGCGTGTGGTAGCTACTTTTTTCTCTTAATAGCTATCAGTCTTTTGTTGAATATTTAATGTAGATTTATTTTCACGACAGTAACTAATATCTTTTAAACATCAACCTTCGTCTATTTCCATATAAGCATAAAACTACAGTACAAACTTCGGTAAACCCAACGCAAAATTCCAAACTTTTCCAAAAACAAAAGGGAAGCAGCATTCAAAAACCCAAATAAAAACACACACCCACTATGCACAGCATGTTCGACCACCAAAGACACCAGTCAATCCAAACTATTATACATTAAGAGAACCACAACTTGACTCTCTCTTACCTGCGGCTCTTTCAATTACAACACAACCACAAGCTCGGCTCTGAACTGTTATATAGCAATTCCACACAAAAGCTTTGAGTTGCACGCTCACCTGTCGTTCTAGTATCCACTGCGGCCTCAGCATCTAAACTGATCACTAAAACCTTCTAGGTTCCCCAGACCATCACCATCATCATCATCATCATCGGTGAGCACCCCGATCTATTAGCACACTGTACCATCGATCACACACCGTCTCAATCGACGACGACCGACGACGATGAAACATGAATTAAACCAGAGAATTATGCATTCCACTGTCTTGCGAGCGTAGTGGGGTAAGCTCATATAAAAGCAAAGTGTCAATCTTGACGGAGACTTATTTCAGTGATTTCAATTTTAGCCAAACGTTGTCTTCTGTGTGGTGTGGTGCAGGAAGGAAGCTCTCTCTCTCTAGCTTAACCCTTGCGTTCCGATATACCGACAGTAAAAGAAGGATTTCTTTGGTTTCTACTTTATTCTCTCGGTAGAGGAAAAAAAGAAAAAGAAAAGATTTCCATTGTTTAAGATACTGTATCTTTTGGATTTGTTTCATCTTAATTTGTATCGCAGTTATCAACTATACTACAAGTGCAGTGAATTAGTGAATAGTGAATAGTTCTACTCGAAAAGAGCTTAGATTTGCACAAAACAAAAAATAAAATACTCAAGATTCAAAAGGATTACCCAAAGGATATACACGGTTTATGAGTTTTAACAAATTTAGTGATTTGTTGCAAAGTGTGAATTGTGTTACAACCCAAGGATCGAATTGAAATCAACTGTTATTCTGCGTTTTTTTCGTTTCTACAACTTTAACTTCCTTATAGTAAAATGGTGAGTTACCTATAGTGTGAATGTGTATTTTTCATTTCAATTATCAGACAATGCACCTTTCAATGTTTATATGTAAGAGACCGCAAAGAAAATAAAAATGACAAACAACAAAGAACTGCTTAAGTAAGCAAAATTCACAAATTGCAAGACAAATTAAATGCAATACGAAATTAAGGCCTCGGTCGATTAGTTGGGGTGCATTGCCACTACAAAAAAAGTGTTGGTAAACAATTTATTTTTATTTAATTGGGTTCCCTTTTTTCGCATGAACTTTTGAGAATTGATAAATCAACCTGTTGGCGTAGATATGAATAAATTCAATTCAAACTTGTTCGAAAGTCTCTGAATGTTTATATAAATAATGCCATCAGTTAAATTAATTTCCATATTTGAGTATTTTTAGTAGTTTGGAATTTGAAAAGTGTTTGTATACATTCATCGATTGTTGTCAAAGTTCATTGACTAGAACTGAAATGGGATGGAAATCAATTGAAATTAATTGATTCATCATCAACGTCTAGAGTTCTATTCTAAATATATTTCGGCGGGGAAAGATGAAAAATTTGCCAATAATGAATATTTATGATTTTTTTTTGTTCGGTTATGCAAATGTGGGTAGGTCTGAATATACAGCATAGTAGCTGCTTAAAAAAGTATTAGTTGGATAGTGAATTTTGTAGCAAATGATATAAATACATATGTGGGTCAAAGGACTGGTTGGCTTAAATTGAGATTCCTTTCCTGATTTTGATAGTCAAATTTATGGCAGTCGGTTAAAGTCGAATTTAATTTTCGATTAATTCCTAATTTACTATTAGATTTTCCTGACCCTACACTGGAATAATCATGCAATATGTGAATTCCACCTGCAATTACACAAAGTTCAAATTAACAATGTCTGGTATGTGGCCTTTATAGTTTTTCGCAGACGTGCATTGTCAAGGTTTCGAAGAAGACCAAGTTCGGTGATTCATCTAAAGCTAAATGCTTGGAATGAATTTTCCAATCTAGTGCATTTAACATACAATGTATTGTCAATTGCAGTTTGGATGCAATTTGGAATAAGACGGTTTTTGTTGAGTTTAACCTTGTAAGAATTATTTAAAGGCAGATCTTCGTAAGAAATACTTTTTGTGAACAGAATTAACTAGGATATTGAAGATCTTATAGGCCAGAATTATTAAAAAATGTGTCAGTTCTTTTTTATATTTTTATAATCGGATTTATTTTCTATAGGAAATTTTCACATGGAAATTTGAAATTTGGTATCCCGATTTTTCGAGCTTCGAGTAGTAATTATGTATTTAATAAAAAGAACAAACCGAATAATTGGAGCATGAAATGGATAACTTAAGATTTAACAAGTTTTTACAAGAAAACGGGACGATGGATCATTGAAATTAAATAAATCAGATAGCTTCAAGCACCGATATTGCCAGTATATGTGCATAAAGATTGATAGTAGCAGTATTCAAAATATTTTTGCATAGTTTGCGACTAAAATCACCAATTATTCCTAGTTTACTGTATCCTTGTAACTTTCTTCATCAACATTAATGTCTAGCTTTGTTTTTCCTCGTAAAAACGGGGACCAGAGGCAGTGTCTGTGCAAAAGTGTTCCATCGCAGAAGATGATTTTCAGGACCAGTTTCCAAAGGCAAGCGCTCTTAAGTTTCGAAGTCAACTACATTTTATATGCATGGACACACGGTCTGTGGAAGGTCCATTGCTTAGAAATTGCATTGCGTGAACTTTCACTTACACTTTTACAATAGCCTGTCGATCCGCAGGTAACTGGTCCACAACAGTTTAAAATTTTGTACCAAATAAATGAATTTTGGCCTTCTATGATTAAACAAAAAAATTAAAGACGGCGGTGAAAGAAAACGGCAAATCATTTATCCAGAAGCTATTAAATTACCATACATTTTACACTTGTTCTGCCTCTCTGTCTCAAAAGTCCAGATATGAAAATTCATCCTCCTAGCTCAAAATTTAAGGCCCAAAAAGTGGTGACATACGGACGGACGAAAAGATGGACAGTCGGACGGAAGGATATGGTTAAATCGTCTTCGTTATCCATTATTTCTCTACCACAGCTTGGTTCCCCGTGCTCCAATTATATGACCATTTGAAGAGACTGTTGGGGATTCAGCTTAACTTGAGTCACCAGGTCAATAGCATCGGTTCATTTAGATAAATTCTATCTTCCCAACTCCACCCATATTAGTCCCATTCTCTTGCTGATAGCCTACACATTTAAAAGTTAATGCAAATTTACGATGTAGTCTGCATATTTTTATGATAAATTTGGCAATTTGCCTAAAACTACAAATTATAGTGTGTAATATATTTATTTAAACTTTAAATGTTGAAGTTCACAACAAAACTATGCAAATTTTGTAGTTTATCAAAGTCAAAATGGGACATAACGCAAATAGAACTTCAATTTAAAAAAAAAAACAACAACACATAATAGGAAAGTAGAATATAGAGATATTTTTTTTTTAGCGTTGTTCAGATACAAACAGAAAAACCTTAAAACAAATATTACTGATTCATTTTTATAATGAATCGTGAATGAAAACATTAAATTTGAACGAATATAACGTCAAAGTTAAAATGGGACAGTTACTGAACACATCCTATAACTGGCAGGAGCTTCGGGATTCATTTCAATTGTTGACAACTTCGTTACGTCTAAGCATAACGGTAAACAAAATCCAAGGAAAAGTTTTGATTGACGCAGTTTTTGGAAAAATAGAAATAAAATAATATCGAAATAAACATCTGTGGGGTCATCTTGAAGAAAAATTAAAGAAATATGCGATACAAAATCGGAATGATTTAAAAAAGGCTTTAGAAGCCGAATGGAATCTAATTGAGCTATCCTATTGCAGAAAATTGGTAGAATCCATTCCCAGACGCTTAGCAGCTGTTAAAAAACAAAAAGGCTTGCCAACAAAGTATTAAAAAGTTTTTTATTTTTTATTATACGATTTTTATTTGAAGTTTTGTTCAAGTGTCTCAGTTCTCATTTTCTATTCTAATTGAAATGAATTCATACTTCAAGTTTTTTTTATACTAGACAAATAAGGCATTGAAAATAAGTATATATTTATTATTTTGTTATGTACACTCTGTGTTTTATTATTCAATATGGAAATCTTTTTTGCATACTGTCCCATTTTGACTTTGATACACGTATAATTAAATAAATTTCGTTTAACATTTGACACTAAATGTAAAGTTATAAGTTTATTTGCGTAATATTTACACAATAATTGTTTACAAAGAAAATTTATGCTTAAAAACTGGTAAAGACGTTCACCAATATGGTTAAATATACACATTTTGTGTTTTAAATAGTGCAATCGCTATGCAGGTTTTGTATATAGTAAATAAATTCGTAAATGTTAAGCCGTCTCAAAATAAGTTGAATAAAAACGTTATATATTAATCTGCATCATACCATTCGAACCAGCAAAGTTGTTCAAAGAAACAAATTAAATACCTTTTAACGCAGCAATACATATCTGCAGCAAAGCATTCTATCGAAAAGTTACTCATCTTAGCGCTTGATGCCGTTATTTGTAATTTTTGGCCACTCGAAGTAACGATCCCGTCAGAACTGGTTTGTGTAGTTCGCTCGCGATTTTCGTTGTTGTTTGTGAGTAGTTACATATATTGAAAATATTGAAATATTGAACTATTTGACGTACATATATATATATTTTTGCATGCATCTAAATATAACAATTTTACAATTCAAATCAATTTAAAATATAAATAGTCAACTCGTTTCGTTCATTTAGATCTTAAATTTAGTGTAAATAAATCGACATAGCTAAAAGTTGAGTTTTAATGAATACCATTTTCATTTCATTTATTTATTAAGTTGAAATACCGGAATTCAAGCATCTAAAGCATCGATTTAATTTCTGTTTACGATATTTGTTTGAATTTACGCATTTTAGACTAAAATTTTATTAAAATTTCTACAATGCCAACTGCAACAATGCCAATTCTAAGGCGCATATTTATTATTTGATTTATTTGACCGTCGAAATCAAATGAAACATAACAATACATTTTTTTAGAAGATTTCATATGATATTTATACTTTCGAATGTTTATCGGGTGTTCGCGAAAAATAAATATCGTATTGAATTTAAAAAACCTTGCAATTAATTAGTTCCATACTGTAGGTACAAGTTTTCGAAGATATTCAAGAAAGAAATGTGGAACAAAATTTTCCTCTGGAGCTCAAGAAGAGTATTTCAACGAATTTAGACGAGAGTGTCTCTAATGTTTTCACTTTCATAAATATGGTATGGTGTGCTTATTTGATAACCTGCCCTGAATAGACTTATCTATACTACGGATTATATCCTATATTTATGACATCCATGGACCACTAGAAGCGCAGTTTAATTTAGGGAGGGTAGCCTCTGAAATAGTTACTAGAACAGCGCAAAGCGTTATTTTCATTATTAATTTTTACAAAAGATTTCCCACACAGATTTGTAGATTTGAAGATTGAAAATATGAATCAGATTTTAGAAGCAGATGATAGATGAAAACATGGTCTTTTCAAATTACCTATATATGTAGTTAGGAAAACTGCGTCAAACATAATGAATATAGCACGGGATTGCAAAAACTACTATCCTAAATTTTGTTCTTTTATTTCATTGTATCATCTGACTTTCATTGTTTTACTATAAACTAAGTAGTATAACAAGCTCTGAGTACTTTAGATTTCTTTGTAAGATTCCAATACAACCTACTGACATAAATCGACGGTTTGCACAAGAGTGTACATGTACCTAAGAGTTTTGTAATAAAAGTGTAGACAAAAACCTTTAGAGAACAGACTATTATTAATGGTTATAGTTGACCATTTTCAGAGCGAGAAATGCCATTACACTGAAAATGTGCAGAATAAACCAACAATTCTATCTAGTCAGCTTGATCCTACGATAGGTACTTCCAGTTTCGTACACCGAGATTCATCTGATCCTTTACAGCCTCGCTTATCCGAGGAGAATACAAAGATTGTTCCGAACGAAGCTCTAGGTCGATCTTGGTCGTTTTACATAAACTTTTCTCACAAGGTCGATATCTCTATAAGGTCGTAAAGCTCATGGGTATACTTTACTCACCACTCACACACTATTTAGAAGTGAATAAAAGATTCTTAGTCAGTTTAGTAATTTTCCACAGTCAAACAGAATTGCTTGAATTTTCGGTCCAAACTTTAAGTTTTCTGCACCATTAGGATGATCTATGTATCTATTCTATTTTCCAAGCAGGTCATTATGCTATCGAGCTCTGTGTCAGAGATTCTAATGCAGAATGAATCCTCCGAAATAAATGACACCACTCTGGATCAATACAATAGTCATAGATGTATACCTGGCAAAAAAAACTTCTAACGATTAGCCGGATGTGGTGTTCAATCTGTATACATTTATTCCCGACTTACCTGTTAGCCAAATAAATATTGAGCTAAACCGCTGGAAGTCAAAAGAGAAGCTCTCATACTAGGACCCACTAACTGACCAAGATATTTCAACAATTTCTCTAACAATTTTCGAGTTTCTTTTCAAAAATTCGCACTGTTTCGGCTGCAAAGCATCCACTTTAGAAGTAGGTAACTTTGCAATATTTCCCAACGTTGTTCAAACCTAATTCGATCCATTTCGTACCGCGAAAATAAAATACTGAGCTAAAATACTTTTTGACCGCAAAAGAGCTGTCAGTATCAAAATAACATATGATTCAAAAAGTAACCAAAAGATGGCCCACCCTTTTTATACACATTAAAATATAACGACTTACTCTAACGAGATATCAGTCCATGTACCTCTTCCTGAAATTGGTTCTGTACAAAATCTTAATATTTTTGAACAAATACTGAGTTTTGCTTTCGTTTATTGAAATGATTAAAACCCTGTTTAGCAATATATAAAAGGTGTCCCAAATTAAACGCCGAATTTAATTCGGCGAATGTATCACATGTGGGTTCGAACTGGTGCCAAAAAAAAACTCCTGCAGTACCTGATACTAATAATTTTGAGAGCACGCATCTACATATCTCTTATGAATCTTACGAGGATTTTCCTAGTCCCAGATTCGACAATTCTGCTTATTTATGAATTCGTCAAGATGAAAAATGAACTCGTTAGATGATTTATTCACCAAAAATACTTCTCTGAGAATCAACGTTGCGTTTTGTGCGTTTCATATTGACTGATTGCAACTGTTGACATCTGTCAAAAAAGCAAAATTGCCAACCGTAAAACAAAAAAAAAAAATTAAAGTTAGTATAAATAAGTTGGGTGTTTTAGTCTCTTCTGAAATATTTTACTCTATATCTCTCATATTCCCAGCTTTTCATTGCGTCAACTTATCTTCGGCTCCATTTTAGTAACTCTTCCTCTCATCTTTTCACCTACTCTAGATGATCTACAGTTTAGTTACAAAGATACTATGTATACATTTTTTTACCTATATAATTACTTATTTTTTCCATTGTAACATAACTTTAGTACATAATTGTTTATTGTGCAAAGCATACTTAACCAAAAAAGCCACCGATATTAAGCCAAACTTAAGCTTATATTCTGTTTTCCGATAATTATTACAATCATGAGTATTAAATATTCCAAACACGAAAACCACACGAAAACGCAAGTAGTGTCTATGGATTGGAGCTTAGCTAATGTTCGACAGATATAAGAGACGGCATTTCACGGATATTATAACATTGGGTCAAGTTTAATGTGCAATGGAATACGCATAGAAATTGAGATAAATTACCTGAACTCCATTGATGGAAAATCGAATTACAGAGAGGGAAACAGAATTCTTGATGGGGAATTTATGGTGGAAAATATTATTGACGTAGTTTAAGGAATGTGAATGTGAGTGCAGAAGAGTGTAAACCGTTCTGTAATATCTTTGAATGTAAAATACAGTACGCAGTATGCAATTGTCATTTCTGCTTAACTAGTTTTCATTCGAAAGCATTCACATCCACTGCATAAGTTATAGCACTAAGCCTTAAAAAAAAAGGAACCGTATTCTGTGTAGTTGATTCTGAATAAATTAAACTTTAAATTTAGCTATTAATTCGCCTTAAATCCATTATCAAACAAACATATGTTAGATAACTAAGTGTCTAATCTAAACAATCATTTGTAAAATTAATTGTTTCCTAATGTATGTACGTCTTCATGAACAATCACATTAAAGAGTTATCGAACTGACTACAACTATCTAAATTGTTGCTTCCTTTCCCTTTTCGACGAAGTGTGTGCCATTAAAAGTCAATAAGAATCCTCAATCCAACCACCAAGTGAGAGAAGCTCAAACTCAAATGCTTCACCAACAATTTATGTCAAAAAATAAGAAGAAACTATACACATATTTACCAAAACAGAATTGCGTACATTTTCTACGAAAATAAACTCTGTTTATTTGTTTTACTGATTAATTACAATGCTAAGCTTACCACCAATGCAAATGTTATTACTATAAAAAAAAAACTAACAAAAAACTACACCAATTCTCTCTATGTACACCTTGACTAGACTGAGACCTCCCGCATTCGATCCACCCCCGTACAATGATCGACGTATCTAGAAAAAAAAAACTTCTTACCATCATAAGATTAGAGTCACGGGGAAACCGAATCGAAAACCTCTTTAATCAGTCAATTTGTTTGCCGTGTCGCCTCGCCAGACTGTATGTATGTAGGTAAATAATGATAAAATTATTTTATCGCATTGTTGTTGAATCTCTCATCGTTTTTGGAACTACAACTTGTTGTTGTGTCGCGTATTAGTGCTGACGGATATCTTATAGCGAACAGATGGATTTTCATTTGCTTGTCAATCTTAACACGATCGGTTAAAATTGCACTTTTCGAACTTGATATGAGAGAAAAAAAATTGCGGATACTTTAAATATTTATGTTTCAATTTGTCTCATCGGTTGCCAGCTGATTAACAAAACGACACTGTAATTATAATAATTAGTTAAACGTCTGTGATAAGATTGTAATTGCTCAGCGATGACAGTTGCTGTGATTTAAAGGCGCCACTCTGTACATTTTAATGATGTTAACGATATTTTCTCAGTTCGATGTAAGTCCCAGTGTTAACCGACATACTCGAATATGTATACACATATGTATGTAAATTTTTTTTTTGTTTACTTGTTTAAGGTGAGAATTTTTGCTCTGATTTTGAGATACGTAAAGGGGTTCCGGCAGACATTTTTTTTTTCAGAAGACGAAGAGAAAGAGTGTGACCCATTTGCATAGGTTTAGTGTTTCAGTGGCGTTTCCGCGTGTTAATCAAGGTCGTATATACAAAACTCCTCTTTGGACTTGTTCATGTTAGAAAATTATTTGCAGCCGGGCAATATAATAGTAATTGAATGCTGATTACACTGAGGAAAGCGGTGTTGAAATTAAAACAATCGAACACTCTGAGTGACATAACGCAAAAATTTTACTACAAAAACGTGATTGTACATGTGTAGACGAAAGAATACATAAGATTGTTTTTGTTTTCCTAAAATCATGTACATTATTCATACGTAAGCAAATAGTAAATGCGTTCTGATCGGAACTTGATAATGCTCAACGAATTTACTGTATATTATTGCATTTTTCCCAGTTACCTAGTGGACTAGACTATAGACCCTGTTCACACGGGACTGACGGACTGGATTACAGGCAAGGAAGGAAGCGGAGAGGTGACATGTTAGGGCAATCTGAATTTTCAGATTTTCTGAAATTGTCAACATTTTTCTTTTTTTGACATTTGGATATGTCATTCGGTGTCACTCGTCGAAAGGGTGAAAGAATTATACAAAATTTAAGAATTCGCGAAGAAAACAAATAAAAAACGAAAGCAAATCAATTCAATTGCCATGAAGAGCATTAGTTTTGTTATGAAAAGAATTTCTTGTTGAAAATCAAACCAGTTTAATTGGCGATGACGACTAATACATATGTCATAATAAGTCTATGGAAGTGTTCAGACATGACTGTCAATCTGAATACGGAAACGTAAAAAAATAAAAATCCAGTCAGTCAGTCCTGTGTGAACAGGGTCATAGACCTTTTCGCCCACTTGTCGAAATTGTGAAGTTTAACCTGTCATAGACTTTTTGAGGCCAAGCAAACACTGTTTTTATATGTGAAATGTATTAAAAGTGGAAAGAACTATACAATGTGCGATATTTATAATATATTTTTAAGTTTCTTGTATGGAAATTTATACATGAATAAAAATGTTATTAAACAGTTTTAGAAATTAAATGTCGATGAAGTTGCATTTATAGTATTGTATAGCCGCGTGAAGCATTAGCTCTCCGTGTGTTCTGTGAAACACTTACATCCTAGTTGGCTATTTTTCTCATGTGATGCTTTTATTGACAGAAAGTTACCATTTTTATCCGATGTTTTGATAGGGAATGTTGTCTTTATTAAAGAATATTATAATTATAATAACCATATGATAAACAAAGTTGAGTAGAGAGCTAATGCTTCACGCGACATTATATGTATATGCAACTTAACCGGCATTTTATTGCTAAAACTGATTAATAACATTTGTATGTATAGATTTGCATATAAGAATCTTAAAAAATAGAGCCCATTTGAAATGTAAGCTTTGCGCTAATTATGTAAAGCATAGCATTCGGAAATGAATATACGATAAAGTAAACAGTTCTAAAAGTAGTAATGCAATTTTTGTTTGTTATAAAATTTGTGTTGGTTTTTGCTTTTGACCAGCTTTGTTGCTCTTGCTTTGGACAAAAACAGTGTTTGTGTGATCTCCAAAATGTCTGACAGCTTAAACGATAAACGGCGAAAAGGTCTATTAATCAAAAAAATTCTGCTTGTCATATCAGTCAGTGAAAATGTCAAAAACCGCCGATTGCAAATAAACCAAAAAGGAGCAGCGAAGCGGAGTATTTCCTTAATGATCTCCTATAGATTATCATTTGCAAGTAGGTGCTCGGTCGCCAAAATATTTGAGGACTATTGATCTTGCGATTAGGGACCTGTCTGAATATACATCCAAGTTTTGTCCGGGAAATAACCGTATAATTCGTTTTAACCGAAACTCTCTGAAATATTGTAGGTTTAGTATGGGTTTAGATGTATCTGGTCTCTTTTAGATACTTTGATTGCAAAGCGATCACTAGAGAATTTTTCTTCAGTATTCGATCAAAGTTCAAATGCAGCAATACAGTCTACCACAAGAATTTAACCTAACCCACTTCTTCAGAATATGTGCATACACTAGCCCGTGTGGTTAGCAATAGTACGAAGCTGTAATCAAGAATTTCAACATTCTAACGTGGTAACCTTCAAGTCTATTGGTTAAAAGATTTACCACGGTTCACCAAGATGCATCTTTTTTCTTTTTTTTTTCTGAAAAGAAGGAGGACAGTAAAATTAGCCAAACTTCTTCTCCACAAAAAGAATAAACTTTTAAGACTTGGTTGTATCAATGCTTAGTACCATATTTACAGACGATTCCATGGATATCTGTGTACTTAAAGTTCAAGCAAAGCACTTAGTTCTAACTAATTGCGCAGTCATACAAAAACTTGTTACGATGTCATCGTTGTACACCTAGAATAAGCCTGTTTAAATACACGCGAACTTAAATCAAGATACTGAAAAAGGCGCCAACACGTGTCTGTGCTTGAGATTGTTTACATATCTTCACGCCAACATACTCGTAAGATACGAAATAATATTATTGAAATTTTCATCTTTCATTGAATAAGATTTGTAGAATTTCTACGGATACGGATTGAGTAGTATTGAGATAATTACTTCCTAAATGTAATTGAATTTTTCGATTTAGAAAAATGGAGCTTACTCATTCAACAAAACAAAATTTAATTGTATTTCCCAAGTATAAATAAACTATCTTTTCGTTTTGTATAAATGAAGGCTTCAACAATTCGATTATTAGCTATAAATCATTAAGATTGCGTACCCTAATTACTTGTTTATAAGGTACAAAGCTCCATGTTTCTTTATATGGAAAATATATATTATACCCAAAAGCAAGGCTATAACAAATTAGTTTTTTTTTTCTTTTCTGCAGAATAAGTAAAAATATTTGATATCTGAAACTATTAGACTAGGCTGTCATTGACTGAGTTGTTTTTTATTCGAATATGGTGTAATCGTTTTTTATAAATTTCGGCATTGATCGAAAATAATAATCATTATTTTAGCAATTTGTTGAGGCCTTAAACGTATTTGGGCTTTAATTACGGTTCTTAAGAAGACCCTGACTATGAAGAATAGGTAGTGGAGTGTTTGTCTCTTTGAGTAACATGAAAAATCTTCTATTGGGATGGAGTCGGCTCTTGTATACAAGAGTAATTGACAACCATTTTGAATAAGCTGCGGAAGCTAAGCAAGTACATACATATGTATGTATTATTGTTAGCCCTGAAAATGATTCAAACAAATGACGCAGTTCCTGTCTGTCAATCAACCTTTACGTAATATGGTCCGCGTGATGTTTAAGTACTAATAGGACCATGATCAGAAATTCAAGCATCTTAAAGCAATCTACCTTATTGAGTTGAATTATATAACAACATTGGAATCCCCCTACAAATTACATCATAATAATTTATAATTAATAATTTACTTCATTAGGGTTAAAACAAAACGAAGAAGATGACTTTACAAAAATTCTACTAGAAACACAAAAAATATTCTTCTGTAATTACAAAACACGCACTTCATGCTCTCAAGTGATTTGAGTACTCTTCAAGTTAAAAGGGCTACCTACATCAATTACTGACGTAAGGTTTGGCGATTGCTTATACATACATATGTATGTATTCTGGTCTCCATGACTTGTTGTTTAAAAGTAGGCACTATTAGTATTTCCAATGGGTTGTTGTTTTTTTTTTTATAATCAACGAAACTAATTTAAATGAACATTGACGATAAAATACTAATTTTCGAATCCTTCCGTTAGATATATGTGTGTAGGTACCATTCATCGACATTTTATAAGTAAAGGGTCTTCCATTAATACCTTTCATTTTAAATTACGCGAAATTTTTGAGCTGTCAAAAATAAAGCTATCAGTCCTTGTCAGCTGTCAAGTAAAAAATATATGGTTTAAGAAAATGAAACGATATACATATGTATGTATATATGTATGAGCAACGTATGCATTCATATATAAATTGTGAAAATTCGCTACAGAAATGGTGAGTATTTCGTAAAGTTCGTACTTAGTTCGGTTACTATGAAGGATCTTCTCGCATAGCTTGGTCAGACTTTCATTGACCGCCAAGATCATGCGATTGTAAACTCCTTTCTTCAAGCATAAGTTAATGTAAAGTTCTTCGCCAATGCTCCACTCCGCGTCATCTTGTTTGATTGCGACGAAGTGCTTCAACTCCATTTCAGAGATTGGTTTTCGACTTTTCTCCGCCGCGAACACCACGAACCCAGAGATCTTAGTGCTGTTGATGTGATACAAACCTGACCCAGATATGGACCATAATTTTTCTCAGTTGGTATACCTCTGATTTGCATCAACCATAAGAGCCTTGTTGCCAAGTTCCTACGAGCAGTCAATGTGAGTCTGTTGCGAAAGACAGATCAAAATGACACCGTTACTAAGGAAGTCGGCACCTTTTGCTGAGAATATGAGTTCTTAAAGGGTTTGAGGGAAAACTAAGAATTTTAGTTTTGACGGAGGTAGTACTCAGTCCTACCAAGTTTGCCTCCAGTGGTCATTTAATGCATATCCATGATTCCGCGCGATAGTAAGCAAACATCATTAGCATAGTCAAGGTTTTCGAGATAGGTTGTAAGCTCCATTGAACTTCCGCATTTTTTGTCGACAGAACGCTCTGTACAACATCACTAATCCCCATCGAAAAAAAGTAGTGGTGAGAGAATGCCACCTTGCCGAAAGCCGTTATGGATCACAAATTCATCTCACAACCTATCACTGTGCAGTATGTGATACTTCGCACCTTCATTACTGCTTTTATAGTAGCCGCAAATACATATGATCGCAATGCTTCTCCTGCATATAGGATCCAGATTGGAAACTTGCTTGATCATTGCCGATAATAGTATTTTCTCTACGTTTTTAAATATTTAAGTAATTGCAGGACGCAGTCAAATGTATTTCCTTTATTAAATTGCCTTTCTTTCTGAAGATTTCACTACTTCAATCCTTTTTCACTATTGGAAGTAGTACGTCTGTAGATAGGGGGTTATCATATTTGAAAATATTAGTTTAATCAAAAGCAATAAGGATTGCTCCAGTTTCCACTAAATGCAAAATTTTAATAATTTGACATTGCACTAAAAGAGGCTATAGTGTTCTTCCCGTTATGCGCCACATTTGCTAATAGTAGCTAAGTTTCACATTTCACATTTTCTTTGTGATGATTTGGACAAAAATCTTTAACAGACAGATGAGGATTTGCCGCTTGATTTGGACAAAAAATCTTCAACAGACTGTTATTTGATGAGAATCTGCCGCTTGAGTGACGAATGTCAGTGGTAGTACCCACAAATACACTTGTCCTAAGGTACAAAGGAGCGAACAAGTTTCAACTTATGCTAGTACTGGTTCACATTTTGGATACCAATTCGAATGGAGCCTTTGCTTTCTCGATTCTGCTGTACTCATCCATAATTTGGTGTCATAGACACCTATTTGCTAGATATATCTGAATTTCATTTGGAAATATTTAGTTAAGCATTAAATTTCAAAAGGTTCAACTTTAATTCAGCGATGTTATTTTTTTTTTTTTTGGTTTGCTGTCATTGTAAGTCATTTGGAGGTCCTAAATCATGTGTCAGAAAAGGCAGATACATACATACATCCTCAAATTTTATACACAAATATTTTTAATAAATAAGTAAAAGTGTTAATATCAGTAAACCTAACTAAACGTAACGTAGCCAGTTAGGCTAGACACTGCGACATATAAATATACGCCATCAAGCCCGAAAAGACATCCGTGTATCATGACACTTAGTCTTCAAGGGCTCCAATTTAACCATCATTAACACGTAAATTTAATTTAAAGTCTTCTAAAAAGTTTTGATTAACACCAGAGAGTTTTAATTTGCCAAAAATATAAATATTATATGAGTAATATAGTTCGCGATATTAAATGTATATACATATGTACATCGATACACCGCCTGCCGTTCACATAAAAGAAGTGCATGCATTTCTGTATAATGGCTATACTGTATCTGTCCGTGGCTATTGAGCCAGGTAATGACCAATCATCACCAAATGATGATAGTATTAAGCTCATGACAAAACCCATTAACAAGTGTCAGTCTTCACCTGTAGTTTTACAGAAGTTCGTCAAATTGCGCATAGATAGGAGCATTCATGCGTAACTGCCCTAAAGCAAACAATTAACAGAAAAAAAAACATAAAAAGCCCCCCACACCATAGCCATTGTATACCATTTTGTCATCTTGTCTGGTATTTATCCGGAATAATGCAAACTTTTATACAATTTTGTCTACACCTCTACCTAATATCGAACTCAACATGGGAATTATGCCCTCCAACAATTCACAGCCAAAGGCAACTCTCTTTAGTTAATTATGGAAGGAAGATGTAGAAAATGGTCAACTTCAAATTTACCGCCTTGACAATCACCGTTAAGTTTACTTAGCCATCAACTACTCATCGAACGGTTACCACCATTACGCCAGCCACCACCCCGTCGAACGTTAGCCCGCATACCATTGAGGAGATTTATAGTTTTATAGCCCAAAGATATTTAAAATTCGGACAGACTGATGTTTTACAGATACATGGTGATGTTTTCTTTTGTCTTCTTTTTTTTCGGACCGTTTTACATGGTTGCATAAGTTTTTTTTTTTTTTTTGACATGCGTACGAATCTATTGCTTTTGTAGATACGTAGATACAGGTAGGTACTTGTACGATCATTATCCGGGATCGATTAATGAGATTTCCAATTAACGCTTTGACTTTGGTGTATGGATGAATCACGATGAAGATACATGAATCTTAGCTTGATAAATAAAAAATATCTGAAAACAAGGCCAAGAGGCAGTAGAGTTGTTACACCACTTTGTTGGTTGACGCGTGCATTTTTTTTTTTCGAATTTTATTCCCTCTAGATACATACTCATCTTTATTGTGCACACACAGATACAGAAAGATTGGTGCGCCAGATTCCATGCATAAATGTATTATTAATGTCCAGCTCCTCCTATGTGTATGAATATACGCGGGCATCGATTCAACTCAGTTTTTAGGTAATATCATCTCAAAAGATATGACATAACCACAGTCCGATACACCACAAGACAAAGTTCATCTCTCCTAATTTCACATGCAATGCATTTGTATCTCTCAGATAGATACACGAGGTGATGAAAAAGTCAAAAGAAAAAAAAAACAGAAAAAGAAAATCTGTTCACAAAACGGATTCAAATCAAAAGTGAAACTGATGAGATACATACCTACCAGTACCAGATGATGTTGGTAATGCCGGTCATGATGATGATGCTTATGATGATCGGGAGTACGCAATAAGATACATTTTTCAGCCGTAATGAGCTTCAATTCTTTTTGTTGTGCACCTTTTTTTTGTTGTACGCTAAGCCAAGACTGAAATCATCAATTTCGATCAGTAGATAGATACTGTATCTAATAGCAATACTATTGTTATTGTAATTAAGATGGGACAAAAAGCAACAGTGTCTGCAGCCACCGTTGTCAAACCTTTGTAGGTCAAGTTGAAATGAATGAATTTATTCATCGGGCAGAGAGAAGAAGTAAGCGATTTACTTCACCCAGCTGGGTCTCGGGTGTCTTATGCAAGCTTATTTTAAGAAGAAAAAAAAAACCATTTGGCATCTTTCGTTTTGTATAATTTGTCTGGGACACTGATCGCATACGAGTATGTATGCAGTCCTATGTCTATGTCTGTAATTAATTAACGCAGTTAATTTTCGCTTTTCTTTTATTTATTTTTTGTTGTTTTGCGGACTTAGTTTATTAATGAAATGTGTGTGGACATCTTCTGAACTTCGTTTTGTTTGTGCTTTGAGATGAATGTGTTAATTTTATTAAGTTTTCAAGTTCGTGGAGCAACTGACAGTTTTTTTTTTTTATCTTTATTTTTTTTAAGAAGAATTGAAGAAAAATTAGCACTAAACAAACATTGAGAGAATTTAATAAAAATGGGTTTTTAAGAGGATGAGGTAAATTTCTTTTAAACAATTTTTTATTTTTATGGCAGTAAAATTGGGCAAAACTTTGGAGAAGATTTGAAAACACGCAAATCGAATGCAACCGGTGCGATTAGTAGGTTGGTCAGCATGTGACTAAATGTGATAAAAAAGTTTTATAATTATCATCAATCAAGATTTGTTTGATTACTGCAGGGTAGTTACTTTGTTTGACGGCAATTTTGTGCAACTCACGCATGATAGTGTTTGTCATGATAATTATGTATTAAGCTGTTTTGCTTTGAAGAGTAACTGAGCATTTTGGATAACCTTGGCATTTTGAAAATGTCGCCCACGGAAACTCGGGTTTTTAAGATTAATAGTGCGTAGTACGTACCAATGGATGACATTTATCCCTAATAGAGAAGTTTATGTAATCCACTAGGATATGAGTTTCCTTTTGGAAGACATGCTGTTTCATGTCAGATATTCACCAAGAACTATGATCCTCTTTGAAACAGAAATGGTCTGTCTTTTCAAACAAATTTTTAATTTTATGTTAGTATCTCTGTATAGCACCGAAGCAATTTGTAAGGAGCTGGTGCTTTCCTTTTTTGTAGAAATACGATTTGGTTTAGCTTTGGTATTGCGTAACTTCCGGGAAAATGTTTCCAAAGTGCTAGCTGAAGTTATTGTTCTAACTTTTGCAGTTTTAACCAGTCTATCCACGAATTCGTGGCCTTCGAATGCTTAAAAACTAGACAAGCGGATTAAATCTTGACAACAGTGTGTAAGTAATCGAATTAATCCTTCAGTGAGATTTCGTATCAGACTTTTAAACCCAGTGAAGGTCCACCTTTAAACAAGCTTACAGTGTTCAATAATTCGACATTAACTGCCTGCACTTGCAAAACAGTAATTCTTGAAGGTCTGTTCAGAGATGTTACAAAACATTAGGGCATTTAGTCTAGTATCTTTAAATAGGTCATAAGATTTATCTGTCTTATACTGGTACTCTTAGTTCTGTTTTACAGCGCTAAAGTACTAAATACTGAATCGAATGACTTAAATCTTGTCAAGAACTGGATTCTTACATCAATACAGAAACTGCTCATTAAAATCAAGCTCTCGCACAATTACTTGGAAGTTCGGATAAGAACAAATTGCCTCGGACTTGAGACAAGTCATGCCCGTTTATACCCAGAAGTTTCGAAGAATAATCTTCTTTTCTACTTTTGCATTTATGTACTCAGAGTTTCAAAATGTAGAAGATTTTGCTCACATCCTCTCCTCACAACCTGTACTTGGTCAGATTAATTTTGATACCTCTATGTTTAGACATCTACACTGATAAAATAAAATCAGAGTTTACCCAACCTAATATTTTTTTTCTACAAATCGTGCCTTGTGTCTCGTTGTTCCATGCAACAAGTGAGAGTATCTGTTACTTTTTATAGTTGGTGGCTGGCCGTGACTGATATTTTTGAGGAAAAGTGACAAAAAATTGTGCGAAATACTACTACTGAGTAGTGAGTAGTAGGTCGTATTTTCCGATTAACCTCGTCCTTATGACATTGTAAGAAGGTGTTCTATTTGTAAAAAAAAATCTTGTGTATCTATCCTTTTTGCCTGTGGCTTGGCAAATAAGAGCATTTGGCTGTGGAAAGTCTCCGAGTTATGTGACCGACTCACTGTAATCCTTAACCTTTGCATGTAAAACTTGTAAGTTCTTGACCCGTACTCTGGTAATGATGTTCGTCCGAAAAACACTTTGATTAGAAAATCCATAAAAGGTTTAGTAAATAGACATATTATAGATTCGGAAAGATAGTGATAGTCATTTGCCACGCCCATAAATAACATGGATTTAACTCTGGAGTGAGAAAGTCTTAGCTTAGTGAAGTTATAAAAACCTTTTTTAATGACCTTGTCTCTTTTATCTAATAAGATGTGGGCACACATACTTACTGCAAGTCTTACAATCTACAATCTTCATCACATACTTAAGCTTGTTTTATATGATGTCCATCCCCCTGTCACTAATCCATCTACAATCGTAAGTTAATTAAGTTATTAGCAATCCGTTCAGAAATACATGTGGAATTATGATTGGTTGCTAATAACTTAAAGATTAAATCTTAATTCTAGCTTCCGTGAAAGATTAAAGACTCTCCTCAAGACCCCTTTCAGCATAAAAACAACTGTACTCATTAATATGTATTATTTTCAATTAGCCCGTCATGCATATCTGACACTGAAATTATTGGTTATTGCTGCCATTAATATCGAAAAAATTACCCATCCCTTGAGAGCGTTAAAACCACTAAGAGCTTGATTTTGATTCACGTAATTAGAAGGAATTATTTATTCGCGATGTTAATCAATGGAAAAATTCAGCCCGACTTATTTCAAACATAACATCAAATGCATGTGCATTCTCCACAAAACAATGATTTTAAACTTGCATCTATCCTTCGAAAGTGTGCAGATTTAAACCACAAAATTAAATCGACACAAAACTTGAATAATCACCACTTAATGTTATCTTTGGACTCAATGCACACACTAGAAAGAAAGATTGCATTGCATTCGAATTTGCATGCCATTTTGCAATAATGCTGACCTTAAAAGTCTCCAAGAGTGATTAACATGACTAAAAAGTTTTTTTTTTTTTTTAATGTCACAACATTACATATTCCGACATCATGATCAATTTCATATATGCAATCTCTTTACGTATAACACCGTGTCATATTATTGGTCAAGTTTTGAGGACTTTCAATGACCTTGACTGAAGAATAACAAAAAAACAAATTTTTGATCTCATTAATTCGAAAATATTTTGCACAATCATTCTGCAAAGTGACGCAGTTTGAAATTCATCTCGTAAATACATCCTTCTACTATCGAAAAACACTTCAATAAACAGTTGTTGTTGGCCAACATGTTTTCTTTGGGGGGTCTGAGAATAGAATGGATGCTTTTTTATGGCTGCTGATTTCGAGATGATTCAGCAATTAATTGATCGGAATTTTAATTTCATCTTATCTGGGGGTTTTTACCAATATATATATATATTTTTTTTCCTAGATGATTGGGAACTTTGTCTATCCAAAGGTCATCGCTTAAGACGGTTCAAAGAACCTCTTAAAATAGCGATCGACTTAGTAGTGAAATGAAAAGATCACATGACTATCGATGAGTTATACTGAAACTATTGGGGGATTCTAACTTGATTTTGCCGCGCCACACCCTCTAGCCGGCATCTTTGCAATTTAGCCAAACTAGTTATATTCGTTTACTTAAGTTTTATGTGGGTTTAGATACGCTCTTAAGATTAACTTAAGAAGAAGTCTTGAGAAATCATCTTCACCATCTCAATTTGAATTAATGACTTATTCTATTCTTTTTTTCTTTTTTTTCTTACAGGTAAGTTATGCTTCGCATCTGGACAGTGGAAGTGGGAGTTACCAGTGGTAAAGCTAGAGATTTATAATAATTTTTAATAAATGCATATGTATGTATGCAAAGAATTTAAATATTCGACATGTGCGATTTGTCCTGGTATTTATGCTATAGGTCGTTGACTGGTAGGAGATTTAAAAGTTATGTGTGGGAAATTTATTCTTAATATGTACCGTTAAATTTAAGTCGGTGTTTTATTTTTTTTTTTTTTTTTGTTTAATAGCACGTGATATGCAAATATTAATCGAAAAGAACAAGGAGACTAATGAAATAAAGGCATAAATACTGGGCAATTTATTACCATGCTATTCTTTCTATTCTTTAGCCGTGGGCTTTCCAGGTTAATGATTCATCTTTGAATTCGAAATTCTAGTTTGGATTTGTTTTTGTTGGTGGGCTATTTAATTGATCAGGTGCGAAACCCTTATAAATATTATATGCTAACGTTTCTTGTACCACTTGAAAAAATTCTTCTATTTGTTGTTTTATTCTATGGCCATGAGATCATTTTGAGTTGTATATTTGGTTTTTATTAGGGCTGAAGGAGTCCAGAGTCCATTCAATCTGGGTGAGACCAATTTGCCTATAATCTGCATAGATTTGTAGCTCGGTGTTAATATACATACGTACACAAAGAGTCTGAACGTGGTTATGTCCAGCTACGTCTTAACTCAATCTAAATACTTAAAAGCGTATATTATTGACCACTAGTATACATTCGACAGATGCTTGTACATATTTACTCAAGGACCAAGATCAATTGCAAGGCTGCCTTTATTATAGATCTTCTGGGGATATGGTTGGAATAGATATGCATTTGGTAAGTCAGATGGGTTTGTTGAAGAGGAAATACGTTCCACTGCTACGCACTTAAGTCGATGTGAACCTATTGGTATCCCTATTATGGGGTACAGATATACCATGCTTTTTTGGGCAATAAAAATCGTTTTTTGTCAACTTTGGTTTATAAGCTACTTTATATACATATCTGCAGATCTCTTCCACAATTTTTTGGGATAGTACTTCAAAATTCTAAAAGAAATGTTTTCCAAAAATTATATGACTTAGATAGATCCCTTGATAATGGTAAAATACCCAAATGGCTTGCGCACGTTCTACCGAGCTCTTCCTCTGTACAAGAAATAAGTCAATCCAGCCCTTTCAAATTCACGGTTCTGGATGACACGCACTACTGTATACCGATAATTCAAACAAAAAAGAACGGAATTAATGCAAGTGCCACAGGTATGAAATAGGTATGCTACTGGCTCATCATGCATTCATCTTTCAATGTGGAACCTACGCCATAATTTTATGCACATGACAGTGTACAGAAGCAATCTCCATAAACCCATAAAATCCGTCTCCTCCCTCAATTATCTCTTTTTATGTGTAGAGTTGTAAAGAATTGCATTAACACCTTACACTTCAATTCATGATCGCAAGGGCATCAAGAGTAAAAAGAATTAGCTCGCTAGGCGGGGCAGTTTAACGCCTTTATGGTTCTGCAATCTGCCCTTGATCCACCTTCATTTCTTCGACTTGGAACAGTAAAAACTTCTGCCTACTCAGATATCTACTAAGATATTCATTGACTTCTCAAACAAGAAATGGGCTTTTATCTGTCCTTGGAGATATGTACAAAGCTATCAAATGGTTATTTTAAGATCAAAAAACTTGAAGACTTAGAGGATCAACAAACTGTCGAAAATAATTTGTTGTAAATATACTGCCCAAAGCAAACACACATATCTTGGAAAAGAGTTAATTTCTTCTCCTGAAATTCAAAATACGAATTCTGAATGTATTCGTTTGCAAAAAGTATCGCGTGGCCTTAACTTTATGCAAACATGTGTTCTTAATCTGCTTTGCAGCCTAGGGGAACAAAATGAAACATCTTCATTATCTCATTTACATATTCGAAGAACGTTAGTTAAAAGAGAAATTGACAATAAACTTCATAATTCTATATTAAATAATTCTACAGTACTAAACTTATTAATTATCCATTCCACCACTAGATTGCAATTTAACCTCTTAAATAAAAAAAAAACAAAAGACCGAAACCGATTACGCGTTCAATATGATTAATTCCTAAGCTGACACAAGTGGCTCATAGACCATTCAAAAAAAAAATTAAATTCATTCAGAGAAAGTGAATCAGTCAAGCCCTTTTGTTATATGTAAGACTATACGTATGTATGTACCTACATTTGTTTAGAAAATTACATAATATCTGTAACATAAATTAGTTTACCTCACAAATATACAATATACAACTTCACAAGAAAAACAGCTTTACAAAAAAATTTTGCAAATTTTATGCGTCAGCTGGTAATGGCATCCAATTGACAGACTTTAAGGTATTTGGTACCAAAGTGTCACAAAAATAAAAAAAAACTTAATTGACATTGAATTTCGAGATAAACCGCATAATTCAAAGTAAACATTTCCTCACCGGAGTATTAATTAAAAATTCCAAAATGCTAATAAATAATTTCGTCAACGCAGCAATACCCACCGACATAATTCAATAATGAAATCTCTTCGAATGCATAATTTTTTTTTTTCGTTTTTTTCTGCCTTTTTTTAAATTTGTGTGGATCACTAGGTGGATTGGATTAAGAGCGGATAGCAGATGCGTTTGTTTGATAAATCAAGTTGTAAGGGTTATGTCATTTTGTAAACTGATTCGAAATTAAAATAAAAAAAAATATTTATATAGAAACAAATACATTTTATGAGGTGAAGTTAGATTTGTGTATCAGATTTTTCGTTTTAAGACCGTTAGGATTGATTAAGTGAGGATAACATTTGTAACACTAATACTAATTATTATGAAATTTACGCGAAAACCATTTCAGGAAATATGTTGTGTAAATAAAGTATTCGGACATACATTTATTTTTGTCGTATAAATGTAACAGGTATCTGGCTAGACTTTCAAAAAGTAGTTAAATCTATCTTCGCAGCAGATATGTACATACATACGTCAAACTTTGTATGACACTTTCATAAGTTGTCAGAAACCATTTACCATAAATTTCGAAATTGACATCAAAATTTCGCTGCAATTTAATTCATTGTTAACGTCAAGGTCGTGTGTGGTAAGCAACACCTTTTAGGAAAACACTCAGGTTTGAATAATAGAAAGCGTTCGTTGGAGGATTCAAAAGAAACAACTTTGCTTTTCGAAAAACAAAAATCATTTGATAGGGAGTAATGTACTCAAAAACTATTTCGAAGATTTGTATCTTCTCAACTTCGCAGCAGATATGTACATATGTATGTCAAAATTTGTATGACACTTTCATATGCTGTCAAAACCAATTTACCATAAATTTCGAAATTAACATCGAAAATTCATTTTGTCTTAACAATATACATAATACAATTATAGAGTGAAAATAAAATCTTTTTCTCCTCACGAGACGATAAAATACAACTTGTAAGTATTTAGATTTCTTCAAATGTGATCCATTTTCTCTCAATGCTTAAGTAGTACCTATGTGTGTACATAATACAACAAGCTAACATACTCGCATGACATCCAGTGCCATATTGTTGGTTAAGTCGCCGCAATGGTATTTAGTTGCAGCACATCACACTCGTTTTATCATAAAAGGCCAGACTGCTTCTAATGCAAGTAACTCAATTTTGTAGGTAGAGAGGATATTGCTTCCATACCCATTCATAGGAGTAATCCATTGAAAAATGTTAAAAAATTAGTGTTAAGCGGTGATAGTTTTGTTAATATTTGCACTACGTTGATATTATTTGTAACGACTAGTTATCTGTTGTCATCCATCTTGTCTATGGCAACAGGCACAAATACTTTCATAAGGATGATATGAAACCTGTCTGCTAACAAATACAGAATCCAAAAAAAAATCATATTGTGTAAGTTCCCACTCCTGATTAATTATGCTCGCACATATGCATAGGAATCGAAATTAAGACAGAACTTAAGAAAATAAGGGATACACTGGAGCTCAGCTTAACTACCTTACAATACATTGTATCTATTAACGACTACAAAGGCAATGATTGATGAAAATTGTAATGTTCTAAATGTGTAGGCACCCAGCACTTAATTAGATTTGGGAACAATCAAGTACAAAGTAATCGATTACTTAACAACTTCCACTTCCACCCGACCCAATGCATAAATCCTCTTGTAACTAAAATCTAAATAGTTCTTATAACCATTGCAAATTATTGTAATTAATATTTCCAATGATTTTCTACCAATTATTTGTATTTATAAATAGTTCCAGTTAAGATGATTATGGTCTACAGAAAAGTAATCGAAATTTATCAAATTAAATTATGATTACATTTCATAATCATTTAATTGGTAATGGATTACAATTTGCTCATCTCTGGACTCAACTATTTTATTGATTGATCATTTATAGTTACCACGGCTATTTCTCGATGAAGTTAACTATTTTTTTTTTTTATATAAAATAACATACTTTTTATTGAAAAGTCCTCGTTCAGATAATCAGCAGTCAAGAGGTAGTTCAAGAAAAATAAATACTGTACTGCCTTTAAAATAATTTACTCGCAGTCTCATTACCATAAAATATAACTATTTTCTAGTTGAACATATAAAGGGGATGTGCATTGTTCATTCCAAGTCCAAGGCATCTATCATATCTAGTCTACATCTTTAGAGTATTTGAAATGGCTAATGTAATGAATTCAGTGTAATCATTTTTATGAATCCAATCATTAGTCTACTATTTAAATACTAGAGAGTAAAAGTGTTTAGTTAATAAGTAGCCCTGTAATATATGTATCATTGACACTGCTAAAATAATAATCCTTTTTCGAATCTCAGATCTTGCTTGAGCTAAAATTTAAAAAAATTCCCTACATATTTTAATTTTTGATTTCGTATGCCATGGACCCAACCTTTCAACACAGCTTTATTTTCAGTACAGTGTGATTTAAGGACTGCCTTAACATCCACTCCAAAGAAATCATGTCCAATGACTTGGCCTGCAAAACCTTGGTTAATAGATGGCCATACGCCACGGTCTTCTTTACAATATGTGATGATGGCATTGAATAACTTCACTCTTTTTTAAAAACATTTTATTTATCTAGACATAGACCTTCATAGTTTCTGATAAACGATTTGTATAAAGTAATTATGATTGATAGTAATCGAAGATTATCAGATCAGATACATTGAGTCTTTGTGGCCGTAGATGACCTTATTATTACACCAAACGGACAAGTACACAACATTTCTATGAAAGACTCACAAAGACGTTAGTTATTTCAAATTCCTGTTTTCATAAAATAAAGTTGGACTAGTACATAATTTAATTTCACAGAATTTGTAATTTTATCTTAATTCAATGTCAGTATTTAAGGAAATGGATTTGAATGCGATTTTATACCCACCGGTTATTGTAGAAACCAGTCAATTTATAATCATTAACTGCAGCACGTGGAAGTGAGATAGTGCAGCAATACTAGTTTAAAGTGATAACAATCTGAGAATTCGTGGTAGTGACATAAGGAATTACATTTTTCTGACTATCGGGGTGCATGTGTATTAAGATACTTGAAAGCTGGAGGCAAAACATTGACCTGGATGAAAATGCATACGTAAAGGTTTGTTAGTCTTACCAAACACTGCCCACTACCTGAATTCAGTTTGAACACAAAAGATCCTCACCTTTCATCAAAGAAAGAGTAACAATGCACTCAATTATTTTCATTAAAATCAATAATACACAACGTAATGATAACTTTTCTCTAATGACAACTTTATTACAACTTTGTTATTGTTCGTTCAAAAGTCAATTAATTGATGAATTTGCGAGTACGAACATAACAATGTATATACATACATATGTATGTAAACTATTGTACTAAATGCTCTTTATAGGTTAGCAATTAAGTCAATTGTGTGTATCTGTTTCGAAATGGATAATAGGGCTAAAGTATTTCTTCCGTGTGGGTTATTATTTTGAAAAATCCGCAAGTCACTTTAGATATTTTTTAACATATTGTTTTGTTTATTTGCAAAACGGAAATAAAACTCTTTCGTTAGAAAGCCTGTTTACTGAAAAATATGCATTCTCACTATGATACATCACAAGAATGTGAGGTAGGTTCTAACGCGAAGTATCAACATTCCGTACCATACGAGCCCCGTAATAAATTATTGTATTTAGATATGGATGTGAATTTAATCGATCAAGTTTTCTTAGTTATGTGATTATCACACTTTTTTTTTATAATTTTACTTTGATATAGAGAAGTGTGCTGTGCATTATTAACGGCGTATAAATGGTCATGAATCAAAAGTGAATCGAAATGTTGTTACTTAACTTGTATATCTGTAATATCTGTGTATCGGTCATAATCGCCCAATTGGAACAATTGAAACACAATCACTAACTTAGAACAAATCGGTAGTGTTTGTGATATCGAAAAGCCTGTGTATCTTCGTAATGCTCGATCAATTGAAAACATAGCCGCTATAAGTATCCCCTATAGCCCCGTTTGCCGTATTTTGCACTTGGATTTGCATTTTCATTCCAATAAGGTCAAACTTACACAACAACCAAGTACTGCTGACCCTAGACTACTCAGAACGATAAAAATGCAGAATTTGGAATTCTGAGAATCTAAATAATCATTGATAGACCATGATCGGGCCTTTTCCTGACAAAGGACGAAGACGCCACTTTTATGATCAGTTCTCCGCACTACAGTCAAATGATAACAAACTTTGGCCTCGGATTGATGAGAGCAAAATGTGGATTCCACTTCGACAGAATGCGGCTATCACTCGCCATTGATGAACTGTGCTATAGTATAGATGATCAATGGGTGCCATACAGCACAGGTAAATTTGTCTCTATTGCACGAAAACTTCATGGAATTTATTTGTGTGGTTCTACGCTAAACACAATTTAATACCGATGTTAAAGTGTCAATCTATTCCTAATAATTTGCTGGACTATGCCAGATATAAATGTCAAAAAGAGCCAATACTTCAGTTGGATACTTATTGCTATAGTGGTATCTAACCAATGTTATACGAAAAAGTATGGTATTTTAAAACTCCTGGCATCTACTAGCACTACCCTTTTCTAATCCAAGATGAATTCTGTTATCAAAATCGATTCAAAGGTACTATATATGTGCCCTTAAAAAGAATCTGCTTAGTGGAATAATATATGTTCACCTTTCTAAAGAGCCTACATATTTTGATCGGCTGTTGACTGGCAGGTTACTACCCAACCACAACCATTGATTCATTTCTAGTTATGAAATTGATGCAGCTGTTGTACTTTAATCGAGAGATAAAAATCAAAATGAATCTGTAATAAAACTAGGCAGCATTAGAGTTTCAAACCGCAGCAGGGAAAACTCTTTTCTTTTCACTAAAGTGCCAATGATATTCAATAGCTGCATTAAAAGAGTTAACTCTCTGGTGTAAGTAAATAAAAATTAAAAGAACACCAATGCCTTTAGATGTTATTTTATTATTTTAGTCATTGAATTTTAGACATTGAAACTATATATTGGATTAATGTAATAGATCGCTGTTTCATGTCCTAAAGACTTGATGATACAGGTGCGGTTAAATTTGAGGTACGCTATTTATATTACATTTATATTGAGTACGTCATTTAAAAATCTTGTCTGAGTGTTGAAATTCAGCGATTTTGTAAATGAATAATTCTGCGCAGTTGATTGGCAAATTAGACTTATGATATATTGTACCTATTAAATATTGCATCACTAAATCATAATTCTATTAAATATCATAATTATGACAAGCTGTCCAGCAAAGTAAACTATATTTAAATGGATACGCAGGACGATCAGTTTCTTAGGCATTGCGTGTAAGATCTGCTATATTGTCTAAGTTAGTTGGTTGTTTTGGTAGGGTGAGGGTTTCGCCCTTATCAAGTAGGTCACCATTTGGGCTCGTTGTCTGGTGCTCGAGAAAGCGATCTAAACATCCCAGACATGCACGGACCTCTTTCCCTGGCGAAACCGAGGCTGCTAAACCAGAGTTTCGACAGCTTTGCGCATGTTTTCAGGGGGCTTTTGATAACCTTGAAGGCTACACCGTAGGGTTATTTTCCTGTGCTAAACAGCTATTCCGTATAGACTTCTTTTTGGAATAGCAGTGCTCTATTACCTGTAACAAAGTTATACCGCTTGCTTATACGGTCACTTCAATACGTAACGAGTTCCGAGGTCGTCTACATTTCCTTTCGGTTAATACTGTGTCCCATTCCGGTCCGTTCGTTGAAATAACCTAGGGTCTTGAGCCTGAAAATAACCAACCGGGCTATTCTTTCCACCCCTAGTAATATTGAGAGTAAGTTCAAGATTGTGTCCATGTCTGATGTACTGATGATGAGATGATACTACATTGGAATATTCCAAGGCAGGATATATATGTACGTTAGAAGTTCGATTGAAGTCCAAGGGCATATTTTCTCTCAATTATTGTAAGTAAAATAAGCAATGTAAGTCCAGAGAACTTCTTTCGATTTCAAAAAAAAAACAATAGTTTGTCAGAAGATAGGAAATTTGCCATCCTTCCCTGCTGCCTTATACAGAGCAAATAAGTTTATCACTCAGGTTATCGTATAGGAGTTTATGATGTTGCCCAACTGTGGTTGGGTGCATTCCGTCAAGAAGATCTTATTGAGTCCTGACCAACCTTATACAACTTTTTTTGCTAGCTTTCTAGTATTCGTCTAATTTGGCTCTCATGTACTTATTGAACAATTTTATAGTACAAATGCATCGACTTTAGAAAGTTGGGGTTATCTTTGGTCCCATTCCATGCTACCCCGACGAACAGTGTGAGTTGTACATACCCACGAGATGAGTTCAAACTATTTGGTAAAGCTGTAGGAATTTTCGCATTAAGTGACGTGCACAAGAACCCGAACCAAGTATGTTGTGTAGAACTGGAGACTGATGAGTAATAATCGAATTGGCTTGAGGAACTTTTTGGTTGAGGGGAAAAAGTATATATACATATATATGTTAGTATATTTCACATAAAGTGCATTTAATACCGAATTTGCGGCAAAGTAGAATCGTTGCACATCAACAGAAGAAACACTTTACAAGCGCTTGATTCAGTACGTTTTCACTGAAGCCCATGATTGCCATAAATCTCTTCAAATAACAAAAACGAAAAAAAAAAAACCAATGAGGGAAATAATTTGAATAGCTCCATCCGACAAACCGACAAGCACCGTCTATTACTCAATTAAATTACTCATTTTAACCACAATTATCGAATCCGCAGCCACACACAATACCACGGCGAGCAGCAGCCGAAGAAGAAAGTGAAAATTACCCCACTGACCGACTGACTGACTGCAAACACTCTCTCACACACTACATCTTCCAAAAAATTCAATTATTATGCAATCACCACCGTGTACTCATCACATAATCGGCTAATTACATTTTCTCGATCTAAAAGTGTCCCATTATTCCCAACGAGACGCATAGCCAGACATAGCCAGGCCTCGCTAGCTAACACCCGACCTGGTCCACCGAAAGCAATGTTAAGACTTTAATTTAGATTCCGGTGATAGTGTTTATTTTACGGATGTTTGAGAAAGTTTTCGACACGATCACACAGTGCGCATGCCGGTCAAAACCTAAGGTCTACTTTGGGTTACCTGTCTCCTAACTGTATTTTGTTGAAAATAGTGTAATTACACAAATTTTTGTGTTGTGTTGGGTTCCACACAATTTTACTGGTACTGGTGTGTTGTTCATCTAACAATCTTTGTCTCTCGTCATCGTGCGCCACCGTAGTCATCTTACAATGCTGCCATCTAATGAGTGTTTACTTTGATTTCGGCTGATTTGGTCCAAAGGAGAAACCTTCATGGAAGCCGGACATTAAATACACACACACACATACAGTGAAAAGCGACAAACAATCGGAAATGAGACATTTTAATGCTACTACCTTCGAATTAAGCATTTCTCGTTCGTTTTCCCGGAGATCAAAACGCATGTGAGGAAGTGATCTTGAAAAACAATTCTTATGTGTGTTAGCTTTTTGAAATTTGTTTCTTTTGTTTTTTGGTTTTTTTTTTGTCCACTTTTTTGGGTGAAGTGAAATTTAATTGAATAACTTGCATTAGAGTTGGGCTCGCATGAAAGTGTGAGTGTGGTGAGGAACGCGGAAATAGGCGCTCGCTGGGAAGATAATTTTTTGAAATCAGATTTTTATGAGAAAAGCAAGAGTTTTTTCGGCTTTTTTTGTGTGTTCCCCTGTTTCACGGATGATTAAGTGTTTGGATTCTCTCTACTTGAAGTTGAAATGATTTTTTATGTAATTGTTATTTGGTCATAGAGAGAAAGGAAGTAAACTTGGAATTTATGAGAAGTATGAAAGAGGTGGATCATTTTTTTGACAGCTTGATTTATAGGGAAAGATGACGTATCAAATGAGAAATGTGTCTAATAAAATTGACTTGGGCATCACAGCTAGTTGGGGTGGGTCTTGACAACAAGTTTCTCCAGCAGAGCGATACCACCAATCTGTGTCATAGCTGTTTTATGTTAAGATTCACAGTGTACGATTAAGACTTAAAGCGGTGTCCCACTACATTGCATAGTATGGCCGCATGTATTTTATCAGTGACAGCATTCTCGGTGGTTAGTCGTTGGGAAATGGTGAATTCTCAACAGGCCCTATTTTCGCAGAGGATGTTTGCCTACTATGGCATAAAATTAAAGGCTTGTACCAAATTACAACTGGTCTGATGAAACATTCACCTCCACTCAATATAAAATGCTGAACTTACTAGCAATCCAATAAACAACAATCCTCTAGTTAAGAAGATGAATCTCAACTTCAAGTTCGAGTTGATAAAGGATATGGTAGAACTAAACTCATTGCAGATCCTGAATTTACTTTATCTCAGAGTGCTGTTCAACGACTCTGATGACAGACCGAAAGAATACAGTGTAATAGGACGAGTACCACAAATTTCGGTTATGGAACCAGTGCTTCTTGCCTATATTACTATTTGACACTGCGACGTGAAAGACCTATTTTATCAAAAATAAAAATCAAACAAATCAGGTACAATAAGAGACTTTAACATTAGGACGTGTCGTGACATAAGGTCAAGTGACATAAGGACAAATTTTGAAATTTGGTCTTAACTTTTAGAAAGCGATATAACGGAAAATTCTAGCATTTGGCCGTATGTCGCTTTAGCAGAGTATCACAATAGTTCATATTTACACAATGTACTGACAATATTGCTTGTTTCTTATAATTACATCATACATCATACATATAATGTAGATAGTGATCTGTTAAGTCCGATTCGAACAAATACTGACAGTTAAGTTGTAGGCGCTGTGATCAATAGTGACACATAATTGACTTATACAAACTGTTGACCTACAGCTTCTTATGTTTTTTCAATGGTTTTATTGAAGAAATATTGAAATATTGATCGACTTACATACATATGTGTGTTGATATGCATAGTAATTTATTTTTAATTCTATTACAAGCTTGCAAAAGTAGAAAAGTCGATTAAACACTACCAATGGTGCAATTGTCAGGTAATAGTGACTGTTATATCTAATTTGCCCCGACAAGTCATAATGATGAATATTTATGAATTCCCTCTGTTTATGAGAATAGTATGAAATATACTCGTAGGTACTTTTTATTTCTTATCTGTCTATCGAGTTCAAACAAGTTTCCTTTCCACATTACTACATCTTGTAATCTACTATAAGGAATTGCCTCAATTAGATCTCATAAACAAGCAATAGTTTGACACATTAATCATGTTTCTTTTTTAACAAAGCTTATAATTTTAAAACTGATTTCTTAACTCTACCCCAGGATAAGCTTTTGACACACCCAACACAATGTTTTCGCACTAAAAATTTGCACCAATTTGAACAAACAATGAAATGATAGTTGTCGGTCAGATCATAACTCTTTTAATTAATTCAAAATATTTAGTTTATAGGTTTTTTTTAAAAAGCAAAGCGCCACACTGAACCGAGATCGTTAAAAATATTTTTAAGTAATTCTCACATAAACAGCATCAATTTTAATAGGCTACAGTCCAGACAATGTATCTTGAAATGATCCAACATCTAGCCATTGTCTTCGGTGTTAGAGCCATTAAGTCTATCTTTCGTGTGTCGAGAAGATGATTTGCTGAAATAAAAATCTAGGACATGAGAATTATCCGACAATATCATAATTTTCGACAGACATACGAGTACCTATCGTATCTCGTATGTTGGGTGTGCTTTTCAAATGTAATTACCTAAGGTAATGCTACTATAATTTGCCGCATCTATCGTGTAGAGATGACGGTGTTGAGAGATACTATTTAAATGAAATTTAAATTATGCAGTAGTGTGGGTGTGTTTAACCCACAAGTATGATATTATTAACTGATTGCGTAGGGCTTTTGTTTTTTTCTTTTTTTAATTTCCCACTCTTGTAAATCATGTTGATATACATAGGTATACTATCAAGCTGTGTCAGAGTTAAGTGGAAAATTTTGTATTTTTCTAAGAAAATTTCACATTAATCAATTTGAAATTTCTCGTCGTATTAACACATGTTAATAGAGCAATAATTCAGTGAGTTAATGAATATAATTAAAGTAGAACGGGTAGTTTCTTGTAAATTACATCAGGGATTATTTATTATTAATTCTTATTGCACTGCAACTAATCTGAAGAGCAACATTGAGATTGACTATAAAAGGAGTTAAGTCCTGTCGTCCGAACCAGACACCTCTCCCTAACCGAAGATAATTAATTGACGGAGTTAGTGGTCCTGGCGTAAGCATTATATGATTAGGTATAATGGCTGAATTACTTGTGTAGATCCTGTCACCCCATGTGTGTCATAAGGTGCCAATAACGTCTACGCAGACATTTTTTCGGGTTCTTGCAATTCAGATAAGATGCTATCATATACCGCGATTTTCGCCAACTAGTAATGAACAAAAAATATTGCTAATTAGTAGCAGAAATTATAATAGGAAACCTCTTGGTATGCCCCTTTTGTGCGAAAAGTGGAACTTTGCATTCTTCTAGATATCCTTTATATCGAAAGCTTATCGTTGAAATAGAAACATGTGTAGCTCCATCTATACTTAACGCATTGATTTATGGTAATCTGAAGAATGTGATAAAAACTAAAAGATCCTGTGGTCAAGATTTGTATTTAGTAAACTGAAAACTACTAGTTAAACCAAATCAATATTTTGGGAATTCTTCAAATGAAGGAGCCCAATGTTGGGCAACTACTGAGCTAGTAGCTTCTTCAAAATAAGGATTGGCCGCCTTTGTACAAAATTTAGCTCATCTGAATGAAAATATTTATAATTTTAGCCGTTTTGCAGCATTTTTACGGACTAACGAATAGCTTGAACTAGCTTGTCTAAACAGAGTCGGTATTGCACGTACATAGTTCCTAGTACTTCACCAACTTCAATGTCAACTCTTCATATTGTAATATATATATATGTATATGTAAATGATCGTTATGCGTCAGTTTTTACAAGAACATTTTAAGTGCTTTAAAAAGAATATAACCCGGATTACACATAATATCCGCATGACTAGTCTGTACATATAAGTACCATCATAATTGCAATGCAGGTATGAGTAAATGATATGTGTGCATTCCCCTTAACGTCTTAATTGTGCTTGCCCTTCCTATTAACAATTTCAATTCCGGGTGCTAATTTTGTAGCTCGGTTGTCAGGTTACAGCATCTCCAATAAATTCAAGTATTTACTTAGCAATCGTTTGAGAGAGTGACGATATTTGAAAGCTATTGACCAACACTAATAGTTTGGTAGCATTTGGGAATTGACAAATGTCACTCGTTCACATTAATTACTAATATTTAATTTTTAATTGAAAATATGCGACAAAATTCTCTCAATTTTGTAATAAAATCATGTTTATGAAAAGAAAGTAAAAAAGGATTTTAAATGCATTTTAGGTTATTCCAAATGTCAAACTATGGAAAAAACAAATGATACCAAATTACTTTTAAAATGTTTTTTTTGTTTTCTTCTTAAATGAATCCGATTTTATCCGGTTGCGTTCAATGACAAAACACGACTATTATCTTTCAAACCACTTGAGATGGCTAACAATACCCAGAATAGGATGCAACTTGTTTTACAATTGAAACTTTTTTCGATAACTAGTTATCTTAGATTAAATCGATTTTAAAATAAAAATCAAATCAAGATTATTGCTTTCTGTCCAGTTAATTGCATATGGTATAAAGGTGTGTCTTCTGTTATTATTAGAGCAATTTAATGGTAAGAGTTACACATTTATATAAAAAAAGATATATGCACATATTATTTCTTGAACCAGTTCTAAAAAAATAAATAATGTGGTTTTCTGACGCAAGACCTTCTAATTAGATGTTAAGTGCTTCCCATGTAGCCTGTCCGAACGATTAGGGAGAGGAATTTTTTTTTTGTATACATACAAAACATCTTGGTGCTATAGGACGTGTGCTAATGATGAAATCATTAAAAGTCAATTTAACCTGGTTTCGTGCTGAGGATGGTAACTGACTGCGATTAAAATTTGTCGATAAATTGAGCTGGTTCTACTTGAAGGTGAAGCAGAATTAAAGTTCTTTAATGAGCAAAGAATTTTGGCGGTATTATCCAATTTATGTTTAAAACGTTCTTTTTTGACTTAAATGCCAGAAGTACACGAATATATTTTTTAAGTTTAGAGCACGAAATATACAATACAATAGTTGTACGACCGTTGTTTCAACTTGCGACGGTTGTGTGAAAGCTTCATTTCCTAAAAAAGTTAACGATTTTGGATTCCAAACTTCAGTGGACTAAACTGAACTTAAATGCCATAGAAAATCTCCAAAACTCCTTGAAGGTCGCTTAGAAATCGAAGGTCTAAGGCCATCAAAGAAACTCGGAGTACCCAACACCCGCTATAAATTCGAGCGCGATAAATTCTTGAGGAATACCATTCCATCACCCAGTACTATGTAGGCACTTGTCCTTTGATTTTATATGTATACCAATCGAGTTTATTATAAGACCAGCGCATACCACATACATCACAATTGTGCATTATTATGCAACCGGCATAAGTTGCAAAACAGAAAATTTCATATCAAAATAAATCACTCCAACGACACTCCGCCACAGTTAATCACTCCTTTTATAATCACAGATTCCTCGGTGAGAGGAAATAAAACAACAATAAGTCTATGTGTATATAGTATTGAATTTGTACATCAATTTCAGGAATGCATGTTCTATGCGTGTATTATTGAGTCGACCAATTGTCAGAGCGAATATCTAAACATCGTCACTCGTTTACACTCGTAACACATGGCCGTGTGAAAAAAAGTATCTTGTACGCTTACTTTCCTTATGAATTTAATAATCAACTGCAATCAACAATACCTTTGACCTTGATGTCTTTTCCATGCGTTAATCATTACAGCTCGTGTTATTCACTGAAACTGCATGGAAAGTTTTATTTTTTCTTACCCCCTCGCTGCATGAATGGTATGTAATTTATCTGTAATATTGTTTACATATTGTTTACATTTATCAACAGTTCGAGTCGATGACAAATCATATTTTTAATTATTTTGTAGTTTTTAATAAAACATTATCGTCATCCTACTGACATTTCCGACAAGAACTAGTATTGTAATCGAATTGATGTACATTTTCTTTAACGTGTTTGGTAAGTCGTGCAGAAGAAAATCTTGTGAAACAAATTAGTGGTTAAAATCAACCATTAAACTGATTGGTTTTTCCTTATTACCTAACAACAACAATCAAACTCAATGAATATTTTATTTTAATAAATTGCTAATTTATGATTAACTGATTGATTAGAAATTTATAATTTAAGTCAATGACTTATTCGTACAATTGTATTGTACATATATAGCTAACCCTTATAAAACCGGCGTGTCGTCGATGAACTACAATGTTGTTTTTTCTAGTCAAATGACTGCTCGCAAATAGGTAAGAAAATAGCTACGTATACCGATTTTTATTTTAAAGAAAATAGGCGTGGCAGTTACCATTTATATCCCAAAATTTAGAAACGTAGCTTAGCCGTTGCTATTAGGACCTGTGAAAAGCCAAAAGACCGTGCTTCCTACGAAAATAATCCCAAAAAGTAGACGAAGACTTGGCAGAAAACGTCAAACGAACGAATCGACCCATAGATGAATTTTTTTATATGCTGGGAGGTTAAAGAATAATTTCCACATCTACTTCATTCATACAGTTACTATATAAATCAATCGCGAGAAGGCATAGCGTTTATGGAACCCATCCATGCCATTCTCCATTCTCATTTTGCGGTAGAATTGATAGATTTGCACCATGCCTGAGGTGGTCTAAGTATATTCGTATAAGTAACATGAATCAAATTAAGGATAAACTTCGCAAATGATAAAAAAATATGCAGCACTACCATTTACAAGAGGAGTTCCACAAGAATCCATTCTTGTGCCACTTATATTTCAATTTACAACAATAGAGTTCTGTATTGTAAAATTCCTCAAGCATATTCATATGCAGAATATATATATTATTTTAGAGGTACATAGTTTAACTCTTACCCTTAGATACTTTTGCATCGTTGCTTTAAAGATGTCCGGTTTCTTTCAAAAATCCACTTTCACTGTCTTATTTGGGATATCTTACTTTCTATATGCTTCCAATAATTATTCTGGTTAAATCTGCTGTTCTAGTTTGATAGTGCTACACTTAGTCTATTATGGGGGTTGTCGGACAGATTATATATAGAGACATACATATTCCCCTCAGCTTTGTCATCACAATGTTACATGCCAAGCCTCAAGAGTTTATGTCTTCTTCCTTACTGAGACGTTTAAAACGCCGAATATTACTGACTTTTATTGCCTTTTTATTTATGTCGCATCTAGCCAATATATCTAGACGCTCTTTAAAGTATCTCGTAGTCTCGAAATAATTGGTGGCACTATTACGTCTTTTGTTAAATAAGGCCCATGTATTCGGTTTTGACACTATATCGGTTTGGCTTACGCCATTGTTATCCTAACTTAAGTAAGCTAACTTAAAGTGTTCCTCTTACCGACAAATTGCTTGTTTGTTGCATCCCAGTTTCGTTTTCCACTTCCTCGGGTATTGGGATCCATGGAATGCCTTCGTACTTCATGTTCTACAACATTGGACCAAGTACATAGCCCTGTGGTACACCGTCATTTATATTGTATTCCTTAAGAGTATTGTTCGTATTCTAGAACATGATTCTATGGGTAAAATAGTCCATCCCAAATCAGATAGCTCTCTACCTACTGGCCTATATCTATTTGTGGTTAATCAACTATTGCAGTTGCAGATAACACGTCTTAACATCCAGCATACAAAGCCAGGGATACGAAGGCTGGTCAGAGTCTTTACTTTATTTAAGCCATTGATGCATGTCGTTTTTAGTGGTCCTTGATCTAGAATGCGTATACACGTCCATTTTAGTGACATTATTACGGCTTCTTACGGATATACTTCCGGGCCTTATTACTTCTGGAAAAATAATTATAATTATTTACGCTTTCGGTTTACATTCCAAGTAGTTCTCTTACTTGGTCTCCCTAATAATCCACCAACTACTTCCTTTGCAAATCATATACAGTCGAATACCTATAGCTCTTAGTCGAATTTTCCTCCAAACCGAATTAAATTTTGTGTCCCATATAATTTCGAATTAGAAGGATTCGAGTGTTCCTACCTACTGTTCCTACAATTGTTGGTAAACACGGTTGTTAGTATTGTCTTACTGGTTTTTGATTCCAATAACACCCAAGCCTTTATTCGACGGTTTGGAGAATTTCCCTCTCCTACTTTTTAAGTTTAACACTCAAACCTGTCATCCCAATCCATACTAATAAGTGATAATTCTTCGAAACAATCTAAAATAATTGAACCTAATTAAGTAATCTGACTGACTAACTGATAAACAAACAATATCCTACTTAATTGCTTCCTTACAAGTACCAAATAAAAGTCCAAATACAATGCACAAGTTCAGTGACCAGTTGTATGACGAAATAATGAAATATGCTTACTCTGCATATTTACCCAGGTCGTTTAATATGCGCGCAAAAAAAGCCGATGTCTTCACGATCCGATGACCCCATTCATGTTTAGGTACACTTCACATAAGCACCTTCTTTAGCATGCAATTAAAAACAATTAGTCATCGCCTGACAGTATTTACGGGA
Organism: Xylota sylvarum; assembly: GCA_905220385.1. NCBI lineage: Eukaryota > Metazoa > Arthropoda > Insecta > Diptera > Syrphidae > Xylota > Xylota sylvarum. Next base: position 15,299,081 of record LR999958.1, read on the forward strand.
GCTTTGTTTTTCTTTTCGTTTTTTGTCTTAACTTCAAAAATGGGCGTGTCAGCGTTTTACAAATAATTGGAAGTAAAACTGGGTGAATTTCCTTGATACCCACATTGATGTAGGTCATAGGAAAATAAGGGTTCATACCAAGCTTAAAATAAGTTTTTGGAGTCCAGTGTCATAAAGTGGTAAAAAGTATACAAATGGCTTTCAATGTCTCTGTATATTTAAAAAAATTTTGTATCTATCTCTTTATGTAAAGAATTCTCTTTCTTAAAAATCGGTAAGCTAAACTTTTTTTACTATAGTCTAACAGTTCATTATTGGAAGAATATTTGCACAAAATATGATTAGTAGTTTCTTGATATTCAAAACAGAGTCGAAAATAGTCTGCAGTATCTCTGTTTAACTTTTGAACGAAAGCATTGAGAAAGAGCAGCTTTAACTAAGAAAGTCTTTGCCATTGTACGCACATGCATATAACTTACATCCCAGAGAAAAAAATAACAAATACTATATTCTGAAGTTTGACTTTGAAAAAATTTCTGAAACTCTAAATTCATTCCATTTCCAGCAGCGCAATACGCTAATTGATAAATTGATAACTTAAAACCGTAAGCTACTAAAAATGACACAAAGCCCGAGTACATGCTAAATTATATAACAATTCCTGCTCTGTCAATTAAAAGACAAAAGTGGAATAGCTGTGCATATGCAATCACTATGGGCAGAGCCATTTCCCGTGTACATTATCCAATCTAATCTAGCATCATATCTGTAACATTTCCTAGAGATATTGTTTATCACTTTCTAGAAACAGTCTCTAGCATCTTCGACTTTCTCCTACATAGGGACTTATTTTGCAAGACTGATGTTTTAAAATTTGCTCTTGAACTTACTAGTAGGTGCCCGGGGTTAAATGATTGGGCACAATGGACCCTTTTTGTAGTCTAAGAGAGCAGTGACACTGTCACAAGGCACCCATCTACCTAACCTAACCTACTAGTAGGTGCTATCTTTCTGAAGCTTCTAATAAATTTCTTGAAGTTACCATTTCTCGATAAATACGAATCAATTAGAAGATTGTGAACATAGTTCGTTCAGCTCCGAAATCCATTATCTTTGTTGATAGAGCAGTCACAATCCAGCCTCTGTCTCCCTTTTTTGTATAAGATTTGTTCGTAATTTATAGTTAATGCACAAGACTAAAAAGAAAAAGAATTAAATACGGCTGTTGCTTGTCTTTTAGTCGATCACAGCCTCGTTACTCAACTAAAACCTGTTAACTTCTGGGGATCTACTGAATAAAATTTATCAGACTTCAGGAAAAAAAAAAGTTCAAAACCCATCATAAAATGCTGTCAATTTATAACTACAGATATAATCGGCATAGCAAGTGCAAATAAAAATAATAAATTATATGGACAAACATTTAACAAACCAAAGAATAACTGAACTTGATTCCCAAATGTTCTTCTCGTGTTGGTTATTAAAATCAATATTATCTAATCAGTTTAATTCATAAACGAAGCACACTTTTAGAACTCGTTATTTTTATTAGGTACCATTATTTACCTCTCACTCAAATACACAAATGTATACATACTAGTAGTAGGTGTATTACTTTAATTTCGTATACCTTTTCAATGTTTGTTGATTAACCTAAGGGCCAAAGAATTAATAATTACACGTCGGTCATGTTCTTATTTCTTGTGCAGGTACATTCCTACTATTGATTGAACTTTTTTGCAGACTTATCCAGTCATTGGCTGAGATCATCTCTTATTCATAGCTTTGTATGTACCATACCAAGAATTGCGCAATACCTAATAAAAATAATTTATGCGAGTATATTTTTCCGATACACATCTCCCACTGGTACAGAAATTCCGTTGACATCTTCTTATAACCAGTTACAATAAATTTTGGGAATTTTTAATTGTTTTACTAAATTTTATCATAAGACAGTTCTCTGCTAATGTTTATGGATGCATTGAAAGCAAGAAGCAATTCAAGTCGCATCGAAACTAATGATTTTTTTTTTTTTCTAACTTTCAGGCATTCATTACATCAATCTACGATGGATGGCGGGACCTAATGGACAACAAATCAGATCAACGGACAAGAGACTGGCCATTGATGAGCTCCCCACTACCCACGATAGCAATTAGTCTGACATATGCTTATTTTGTTAAGGTACGTATTATCGATAACAAGGACATTTCACATTTCAGTGATTACGACCTAATCAGAATCAAGATTCTATAGAATAAAATATTTGGTTTTATTGTGCTTTGCTATTTTCATGGACAGACATGGCAATGGGCATGTCCTTGGAATAGTGCAGATGCTCAAGGTTGTTTAGTAACTCCAACCATGCAGTGGTGTAGTTCTCGTTCGAGTATGACTGTCCATAGGTCTGCCTAATTTCAGCCGGTTTTCTTTACCATGCAACGTCAACATCAACATGATACTATGTAAGTTCAAGGACAGCATCCAGTTTCTTCATTGGGGTTTTCCCCACGATGCGGTGGTAGAGAGATAACAACGTTTTGTAAACGCGTTAACGAAGGCCTCTTCTGAAGTATGGAACTGGTGGATGAGCAAATTGCATGGTTTTTTACGCGTAGCATCTTTAACGAAACCAGTCTTACAGAGGATTGTGTACATTTTATGGATTGTATTTTATTATTACTACGAAAGCTAGTCGGTTAAGTAGGGACTATCAAAGGTTTATTAATGATCATTAAACTAAAGTGGATGCTCAGTTGTGGTATTGATCTTAATCATTTTTGTTTTTCTGATTTGGTAATAAAAATGTGAATTAAAAAGGAGGACGTTGAACAAATGAACACAGATGTAGCGATGGACCAACACCTAGTTTCGCCCTTCAATGAGTGGTTTTTAAATTTGCTATCAAAACCATATTTTTTTTTCGTGTTCAATTGGCGCTGCGCGTCAGTCAATATCCTTAGTTTAAAATAATGTACACATTTTCCTTGAGAGATTATCGTATGGTGTAGTATTCAGCATTGTGTCTTTTCTAATCTTACAAATATTTTTTTTAGCTCACCACCTTCTGCCATTCGGACCGTTTCGTACTAAGATGTAAGAATGTTAAGTAAAGTCCAGATGAGTCCATCGCCAAAACCGATTTCTTTGATGATGATAAGTGTCAAACAAAGATTAACGTGGCAACATGCATTTGTGCACTGTGAACAAAAAAGTCACATTTTATGCTTAGCTTAAAGTTATCATATATACATAAATAAAGAGTGACATTGACAAGTATAATTTATGGCAACCTTGGTGAATTTCCCACATGAACTTGTAATAGGGCCTTAAACTTGTGCAAACAATCTGTTACATCTGAGAATATGTTATATTTCTACAAAACTTGAAAGAAATGTGAGAGTTTTTGAGACATTTCCATTACAAAAATAAATACTGCCAACTGCAACACTTCATATTTACGTTTTTTTAGATTTCATATGAAAAGTGCTTGGATAGTGTACTTAAACTTTTCTCCTTCATTGGTATTTGATATTTTTATAATTTTTGCTTTAGAAAAGTACCATAACGGTTCTAATGACTATAATAGACACCTGTTAACAAGTCGTCGATTTTAGAGACTTTGTTTTCTTTTTTCTTTGTTTGTTTAAAAATCCATAAAGAACGAATAAATAGTTAGGAGAACTGCAACCTAGTGCTGCTTACAAAATTGCTAGAATGAACGAATAAAAGTTATTATAAGTGATTACCCATACATCACCATTTGTTTCTAAATTAACATGCAAATCCTAATAGATAGGATTGTGTTTTTTGTCTTGAATTCATTAGGACTGCTTGATAGTAATATGATGTGTTTAAAGAAATGAATTCGTTGACAAATGTATGGATTTGCATTGCTAATTAGATTTTATTGAAATATTACCAATTTTTGGTCAAGAAAATAATAATTAAATACATAATAACATGACATTTATTGAACATACATTTGTGGATTTAAAAAGATACAAGAATTGACTTGCAAAGATCCTTTGTGATCAATGCCCTAAAGGCTCACGGGATTGCAAGTTCACCATGTTATTATGCGAACCTTACTTCTGATATACTTAGATGTAGATGCTACTTTATGGAATCGTTATTAAATTAGCAATAAAGTAAATTCCATCTACGTTTGGTCCATGTTGTACATTCCATTATGTACCTCCCTCACTGTAGCTGTCCAATATTAGCTTGCTAGCGATTATGCACCGAGCTAAGATCAGCTCGTCCTCTCAGGTTTAGGCATGTTTCCTAAATGACTTCATTTGTAAAAAGGTTTGTAAAGTATCGCGTTGTGTAGTTAGTTGTTGATTCATTATCTAGATATTCCCATAGAATCATAGTACGTCCTGTTGCCTTCGGCCTGCAGTTGTGTGATTAACTGATTTCTAGCATATAAAGGTCTACCGGGAGTAGGTTGAGGATAGCCTCAAATCCTGCAATTGATGTTGTTCTTAACAGACTGGTAGCTCCAAGAAGACGCGAGCTACTCGTGAGCTCTACGAACAAAAGAGAAGGGAAGAACATCGGCTTCTCCGGAGGAAAAAGAAAGAGCACGAGAAGCGCACGATCGAGGAATTAGAAAGGTTCTACTCCAGGAGTAGTGTTCGAAAGTTTTACCTAAAGGTAAAAAGAACGTATCAAAGCATCAAAAAACCTGAACAGAGACCTGTAGAGATGTTGAAGACTCAGACTATTTCTTCGAAGAAGTGTTCTCCTTTTTTGACAGAGTGATGTAATACTTCCCTCTTCCATTTATTTTCTTCTAAACTTATGCTGAATCAAGAACTAATTCTAAACTAAACTGAGATCTGTTTATTTTTTGTGACAAGAGTCACACTAAATATCGGGGAGCTGCATCCCGTCTCCTGAGAATAAGCATGAGTAAGAATTCAGGTACATTTGAAGAACTTTCTTGCAAATCAGTTCAAAGTGAGTACATATGTACTGATTTTGAACAACAATAATATTAAGACTTGATAGCCCATTTAATTAATACAATATTCCGGTCTTATTATTATTTCTAACTGAGAATGTTATTAATGGGGTCGAAACCACAGGATCCAGCCAAAAACCTGGTATTTCAGGCTTCTCAATGTTTATCTCAAAATTGTCAGACATAAACTACAATACTTTGATTAAATTTGCATTACTTTATAAATTCCCATAAGCAAAACCTGTTCCATGAACCTTGTAACATGAAAATATTTTTCAAAATACTATTTTATACTTGCATTTTAATTGTTATTAATATGGTCAAGCTATAACAATTATTACTGGTGTACTTATAAATTCTAATTTATTACTTTCAGGTTATTGGTCCAAAAATAATGGAGAACAGAAAACCTTTCCAGCTGCGAAAGATATTGATTGTTTACAACTTCATTCAAGTGATATTCAGTTCGTGGCTCTTCTACGAGGTAAATACAATATAATTAAATTTTTTAATAATTTTTTGTTAAGGGAATTGTATTCATCTATTTAGGCGAGTCTGGGCGGTTGGCTTAATGGATACAACCTACGATGTGAACCAGTTGATTACTCAAATAATCCGAAGTCTTTAAGGGTAAGTCAAATGAAAGGAAATACTAATGACAAATATAATTAATGTAATGTGAAGTTTTTTTTTTTTAATTTCAAGATCAATGTTAGCAATCAATCTTCATAAATCATGCTTTTTTGGGGAAAAAAATTCGCAGTTCCTCATTGGAGATGTTGGTGATCGGTCAGCGGATCATCAGAAAAATTCTTTAGGGTTCAATGCATCTCTTCATTCAAAGATATTCTGGTGGGGGTTCATCAGCGAATTGATTCATTTACTTAACTCATAAAATATTCAATGGAATAATTTGTAGTCCAAACGATATTTTTTTAAGTATCTAATAACTTTATCTATGATCGTGTTCATGACAATTTGATCTGATCTAACAGACTTTATAGCCCAGCAGAGACCCTCCTCTTCAGAAATTGTTGTATCTATTTCCACTTGGTTTATAGTGCTGTGGAGCGGCATCCTTGTCTTTGATCAGAACACTGAGTCTAGTATTTTATAATAGTAGAAACCTTATTTAAGATACTAGCTCGTCGGTTTTTAATATTTAGGATTTTAGCTCGTCGTCGTCTTATTTTCTTCGTAAAGCTACTTTGTCTAATGACATAACAACTTTACCATTAAGGGTAACACACAATGTTTGTACCGAATTTCCTAGGTCTCTCCTTCGCGTTCCTGAGATTTCCGTGCGATCAAAGATGCTTTTGTCTTTGAGTAGAGCAATAACTGCCAAATGCGTCTTTTTATAAACAAAATGATCACTCTACCTCGGCACATTATCCTTGGAGAAGATTTCCTTTTCCTCACGCTAAAAATTCCAGAAGACCTAGCATTATTAAAGAAATTTTGTAAACAATAAAATACTCCTGAATTGGTTTATGCAACAAATCGATTACATACTTAGTAGGTATGGTTTATGGTTTCAAAAACTAAAGTTTGCAAAATTGATGAATTCACGGGTCAAGTAGTAAACTTTAGATTTATTGACCATCAATTTCATGCAAAAACATAGCGCATAAATCATAAAATTCATTCACAGTTTCGATGCATGACGCCTAACATTGATGTAAGCCCTAAATTATTGAATTTATTTATAGCCTAAAATTTATTCATTAAATCAGTATGTAATCACGTGTGAGAAACCACATATTGTCGTATACATAATTAAAACTGGAATTCGTTATCTAATGACCTACATGAATTTGGTTTTTTCTCAAATCCGACAACGGTTAACGTTATCCAATTTAACATGTCAGTCTTAAGATTGGTCTTGAACTTCGCATGTCGTGAAGAAAGAAAAAATAATTTCGTAGACATATTGCCTTTCCCCCTTAGGCGATGAGATGACCTCTGATTTTTTAATAATACAAAACTTACCCCATTTTTTTGCAATATTAATGCATATATTCATGTGAATATAGCCCCAGGAGGTGTTATGAAAGTATCTTTATGTATTTGGATATTTTATTTTAAATATTGCTTCCTTGACCATGTGTTTTTATCAAAATTTGTTGTAATTTCATTCTTTTGTATGTACTTCACCAACTCTTGTCTTTAACGAGATACATTGTAGTTCTTTGAATAAATAAATAAAGAACTTTTTTTATAAAGAATACCGAACTTCGGATCAAGTTTTCTTTTGGTGATAAAAAGGTAATTTTAAAGCCTTTAAAGCTCCCGTGTTATCAATTATCCTGCTTAAATACGCATTATTTTAAGATTTTGAATATTTCAAAAAAGAAAAAAAGTTTCAAAAATTTCGAACTTAACCAACTTCAAGAAGGTATTCGATTTGACAATTTGTATTGCACTCAGCTTTTGACGATTTTAGTTGACACGTAATATCGTTTGAAAGAAAAAAGATTGCAGAACATTTTCACGGCCTTACACGGTTTGTAAATCCATGTTGACCGTTTATGAGGTTACAGGAAGCTTCAGTTAAGGTTTGGGGCGACTCGACACGTTATTGACGTACCTCGCTCGTGTTTGTACTAAATGGAGTCAAACTTAATGTCTACTCTTATCAAAATTAGTTCTCGAGTGTTGCTTTAGGCCGTTGGCTAGGGAGTATTTCAAGGTAGACCCTGTATCAACTTATAATTCGACCACCTACTCACTGCCTTAAATGAGTCATCCGTTGGAAATTAGATGTTGCGTTGAGTTGGTGCAAAATATCTTCCATTGCACGAACTAATCGTTTCTGCATTCTCTGGAGTAGATGTAGAGAATACTTTGTGGTCGTTCACTCTAGCACGCAGTGATCATAAAGAAGATGTAAGTTTTGTAATTAACTTACCTTTGTAACTTGCACTTAACTACAATTTTAACTGAATTTTCTGAACAAAATGGCTGCGTTTGAGTTGTTGTGGCGTCGGCAATTCATTTCCTAGGAATCGATTGACCTCAATACTGTAGAAATAATTTGTCACAGAGTCTTCAACGACAAGTTGTTAGGTCTACACAGAGTTTCTGCAAATATTAAAGGATGGCGCCGAATATGGGACTTCTGGTATGATTGCTGATTTCATTATTGCCGTGTCTAGCTCCAAAAGAAGAGGTAGGTGTGTATGCCTTGCAGTACTACAAACAAGAACTATAATCTGTATTCTGGAATGTACTACGTATAGAGGCTAGAAGGCGAACATTGATACTTTTGCAGAATAAAAGGGAACTTGAGAACGCGCAGTGAAAACCATCAAGAGGTTTATGAAAAACTAAAAAACGACATCTCTACGGTGACCTTCAGTCAAGTCTCGTGAAAGTCTGACAAATATCCGAAAGTATAATTCTATAGTATCGCGGGTAGTCGCCGAAAGGAATGATGTTCGATGCTAATTTCCAAAATGGAAGGGGTAAATCTAAAGGGACAAAACTATCACTCTTCTTTGCCTATTAGGCGCTAATGATGCGCTTCTTCCACTGGAAAACGACATTTTAAGGTCATTATTTCAACCAAACATCTGACAACCAATGACGACCTGAAATCGCGAATAAAATTAACCCGTAAATGGACAGCTGATTTCGGCGACTCGTCGCAACGATACGTACACATCATTTCTGGTAGTTAAGCTAGGCTTAAACCACTTAGATCTCACTCAGTTGAATCCAAGATTAATTATCTTGACTTGGCTCTTGAAGAGATGCTTCTATATCTCAAAATTTCTTTGTAGGCACAACACCAAGGAATTGTAAGCAATGTACATACATACATATGTGCAGATTATATAACTGAAAAGAGTATGATTAGCTACCAAGTTCTTAGAATCAAAACTCTTCTGTAGCTAAAGTTGAGTAGCTGTGACAGCAATTGAGTACATCAGTTTGGCTATCCCATTAGGAAAATGTCCCATGGTACAAGAAAATCAAAGGTATGATCGAAACTAATTCCTACAAAAAAAATGAATTAGACAGACAAAACTGGTCTTTTTATACCCTATCCTAAGGGTATATTAAGTTTGACACATAGTTTGTAACATAGAGAAATAATCGAGATAGACCCTATAAAGTATATATATTCGTGATCAGCATCAATAGCGAAATCGATTGAGCGATGACCGTCCGTCCGTCCGTCCGTCCGTATGTCACCGCTTTTTGGGCCTTAAATTTTGAGCTAGGACGATGAAATTTCATATCTGGGCTTCTGAGAAAAAGATACAGTACAAGTGTAAAAATTTTTGAAATCCGCCCACTGCCACGCCCACTTTTTCATAACTTCACTAAATTATATGAAACCGAAAAATTTTGTTAAGACCAAATATTTAGGCATTCAGATTCCCTACAATCCACCCATACAAAAGTTTTGGCCACGCCCATTTTTTGGGGGCGTTTTCATCACAAAACCAATTTTTGGGCCTTAAATTATTAACTAGGACGCTGAAATTTCATATCTGGGCTTATGACGAAAAGATACAGTAGAAATGTAAATTTTTTTTACATCCGCCCACTGCCACGCCTACTTTTTTATAACTTCACTAAATTATATGAAACCGAAAACTTTTGTTAAGACCAAATATTTGGGTATTTAGATTCCCTACAATTCACCCATAGAACAGTTTTGGTCACGCCCACTTTTTTGGGGCGTTTTCATCAAAAAACCGATTTTCATGAAATTTTACATGTAACATCCTCAAACGTTCGACATTATAGCTATATTTGAGTACAAATTGCAATTTGGCCACGCCCACTTTATAGAGAGGAGGATAGGGTATCATACGATCCGTTCCAGACGGATTGTAGCTTTTCTGTATGTTTTATCTATAGTTCTGTTTACGTATTCGTGTTCTGGGAAAACAAGTTTAAATTAAGTGAACCTCACCATGTCAGTTAACTCTTGACTTCCAACGAGTTTCTTTGATTGATACTGTTCAACTTAGTCATTTCCAATTTCACAACAGTTCGGGATTACCGATAAATTTAGCAACGTCATAAAATTATTTTTAATCATCCTTATACAAAAGCCACACATAAAATTCCAACTGAATGGAGCTCTAGCTATCACAAATATTTACAAAAAAAAATGCATATTCATCTGCATTAGGTCTAAGTAATAATAACTACCAAAGTAAATGACGTATTTAACATCGAACAGTTAAAACCAAACAAAAGTATCGAATGGGAAATAGAGTTTGCATCAGTAGTTTCGTCGTCATGCCCATTATGTACTCACCAAACAGAATTGCACCCGACATCATTGTTGACAAATGTAATTTTAAGCCGACTCCATCTTCACAATTCCAAAACACTTCATTTTTCAGATTAATTAACAGTTGTTATTGTTTTTGGTTTTTTCTCCTCAGGTAGCAGCTGGCTGTTGGTGGTACTTCTTCTCGAAATTCACCGAGTTCTTTGATACGTTCTTTTTCGTGTTGCGAAAACGCTACGATCAAGTGTCTACCCTTCATGTCATCCACCATGGAATCATGCCAGTTTCTGTCTGGTGGGGTGTAAAATTCACACCCGGTGGTCATAGCACGTTCTTTGGTTTCCTCAACACATTCGTTCACATCTTCATGTACGCGTATTACATGTTGGCCGCTATGGGACCAAAGGTCCAGAAATACCTCTGGTGGAAGAAATACCTCACCGTCCTGCAAATGGTTCAATTCGTCCTCGTCATGGTTCATTCATTCCAGTTGTTCTTCAAGAACGATTGCAACTACCCCATTGGTTTTGCCTATTTCATTGGAGCCCATGCAGTTATGTTCTATTTCCTATTTTCGGACTTCTACAGGCAAGCCTACTTGAAGAAGGAAGCGAAGGTGAGTGTTCTTTTACTTTTAGAAGAACTGTCAAATGAATCTTTCTATGTCTTACAGAAAGAAAAATTGGCCGCAGAGAAACGCCAGCTGAATGGTTTCGCCAATGGTGTGATGAGCAAATTGAAATCAACCGAAATCAATGGCAACACAATGAAACACCTAATCGATGGCATAAACGTGACGACGACCCGGCACAGAGCATATGGTGGCGGGTCATCGAATAACTAGGAGTTACCACTCGCGTACTAAAGTAGTGAACTTAAATTTTAAAGCAAATGTTTCGTCATAATTTAAGTCTTTTTTCATATGTTAGAAATATAAAAAAAGAAGAAAAAAAAAAACCAAGCACATGCCCCCACACAACCATACAATGTAATGAGAAATTATATATTTTTTTGTTTAGTAATTTTAATTTTATTTAAGCTTAAGTCGGATGCATAAATGAATTAGAGAATTAAGAGTGACACGAGATAATGTTCAATATGAAATAGTCGGTCTAAGAATAATAATAATAATAAAACATGGAAAAATGGTATTTTTTCTAGATTAGTGAGAGAGATAATCACTTGTTCTTTTATTTTACGGTAATAGTATAGTTTGTCTGAAAAAAAAACGGAAAGATTTGAATTTTTCGCCATTTTGACAAATGTCACGAGACATTCACAATGGTGAAGTAAATACACGTCAGTGTTGGCAGAACTAAGGATTATTCTTAGTCTAGGGGAAAAACAGCACAATTTCGGTCATCCTAGCTACAGTTAATTAAAGAAATTCAAGATTTCTCATTCACGGTTTCTACCAATTCTCGCATTTGAAGTGAATCCAAATTTAGTTTGCTTCTTAGACAAATACACTTAGAACTTTGCAGAATCATTATGATACCATCCACAGCTGTTGTACATTCTAATAAAGCGATGGAAGATCGTGACCACAGGGCGCCTTGGCTCAAGTGGTTAGTGCGTTGGACTACGAAGCAAGGTGTTCCAGATCCAATCCTCAGACAACACCTAAAATTTCTTTCACGGCCCCATCTCTCGCGAACGTCTGACAAACATCGAGTAAAACTGTCATGAAAAAGCTTCTCAAAACAAAAATTGCCCTTCGGATACGGCATTAAACAGTAGACCCCTTCCATTTGTGTAAAGAATATAACACGCACAACACGAATAGTTGTGAGAAGCTAGGCCCTGGGTTCCATGGACCTGTTGCGCCAAAAATTTCTATTTTTTGTTTTCTTTTGGATCGTAACGTTAATATTCGGCACTTGATCTAAATTGTTGTAAAGGATAGCTTCTAAGTAAAGCCCTTACAGCATTTGCTATTATTTGGTGAAGGTCCATTATTCTGTGAGAGAGTAGGCATACATCGTCAACGTAGTCGAGAAGTTTGAGTTCGGATGTAAGAGTCCATCGAATTCCTCCGTTTCCCGTTGACAAGCATTTAGCAGCATTTAGCACATCGCTAATCACCAATAAAAATAATATTGGTGGGAGGATACAGCCTTGCCAAACTTCACTTGGAACTTCGAACCGACGATGTAACCCCATCGTACGTATCGTCGATAATTGCTATTAGTATATCTGGAATACCTCTACTGCGTAAGGCACCACAAATAAATTCCCGATTTATACTAACAAAGGATTCACACTATCAACGACACTATCGATAAATAGCAGGTGAAGTGGTGAACAATATTCAACGCACTGCTCGATGATGATCCGAACGGTATTGATTTCGTCGATACATGTAGGAGGATCCAGAACGGAAACCTGCTTGTTCGGCATCTAGTGTATCTTCGAAGTGTACTTTGATTTACTCAAGAATAATTATATTCAATGATTTTAGCCACACACGCAGATACCTCGCCAGTTTTCAAACTGCATTAGGTTGCCTTTTGTATGGAGTTTGACGATATTTCGGCTTTCGGCCTCCAAGGCTCTTACAACAAGAGGGTGGAGTAGATCGGCCAATGCAGTTGATGCTGCTCGAAATAGCTCCGCGGGTATGCTGTCAAGTCCTACCACCTTGTTGTTTTTCAGTGCTTTGATCGCGGTAATTATATCATCTTTACTGGGTACCATTCAGATATTTCTTACTTTGTACACCTCAGTTTGACTTGGATGCCAGTTTAAAACCGTAGCAAAATGCGCTTTCCATCTCTTCAGTTGATCCTCTTCCGACATAAGCAAAGAACCGTCTAATCCGTAATCACCGGGTGTTGGGTAGAGCCACCTATTAGAGCTCTTTGGTGATTCTGTAAACGGTTCTGCTGTCACACCTTCTTGCACTTCTCTCATCTTCATGCGATATAGCGACTCTAGCTCGGACCTCCCTGCTGCTGGAGTTGCTGCAATTCGAACTCTTAGTTGTTTTCGTTCGTCGATCTTTGTCCAGGTGACCTCGGAAAGGCAGGCCCTGTGTATTCCCTGCAATCGACCGAAACTTCTTTCTGCACCAAATATGAGAACCGTTTTCACGTTCCTTTAGTTCTTGGCACACTGAGGAATCACTAAGTCGGTCGGTGTTGAACCTGGGCACCTTTGAATCGTTTGATCTTCGAACGGCAGCAGTCCGGAATTGGACAGTCGTGTCTGCTCCACGTCTGTTTCGGAAGTCTAGGAGACTAATTCTAAAACGACGACTGATGGTAAAATTGTCAATTTGGTTCGAGGTCTCTTGCCTGTCACTTGACACCCACATGGTTCCACCTATGACAAGATTTGTGTTGAAAAAATCAACGAATCTTTCACCGATGTCGTTACGGTTCACTAGGTCAGTTCTTCCCATAACATGTTTAAGCCATTCGTTCTCATTGCCTATCTTGGCAATCAGGTCCCCCATCACAATGACAATGTTGCATTAAAAACAGCACCCAACTAGTTGTAGAAGGTCTCTTTTTCTTCCTCAGACACAAATTAGTATTTATTAAATAATACGGCAACTCTGAGTAGAGGATTATGGTACATTCCGGTTATGATAAATATTTTTTAAACAATTGTACCATTTGACAGGATTTGTGTAGAAAACAATACACGTGATTGTCAATGAAAGTGAACAACCTTCTTCGAGTCTTTATTCTGGTGACTGACCGAACATTAACACAGTGAGTTATGCTTATTTATACGTGTTCTGTGCCAGTCATTGGCATGATAACCTTTTACTTTCGGGAATCGAACGCAAACCATATCCATGTTTGAATATGCACATTTCTGTTTTGTTCTAACACCCCTGGATAGAATACACGACGACTGTCGTAATGACTAAGTATACCTACGGGCGAGGTTCCTACGAGTACCTACCTACGCGAAATAGTGGATTGCAAATTTAAAATGCGCCTCTGAATCAGGGTAATGTGTAGCAAATGTCACCCTTCTGCGATATTCATGTTCACTGACTAAGTTGGTGAGGTTGGTCAGTTTGTTTGATTTTATTAAAATAATTCAGCAGTCTTCGAATAAGTAAAATAAATGTGTAAATCAACATAATGATTGAAGTAAAATTTTATCACATAGGCATACATACATATGAACATTTGTAAAACGTGAATTAATTGATTTAAAACAGGAAGTCAATTGTATTTAGCCCCTTGTTCGTTGTTATTCAACATCATCATAGATTCGTATGTTCTGTATGACGATATATGACGAATACTTTAACTACCTCAACTCCATATCTGTGTATTATGCAGAGTACGAGTATTTTGACCAAAGGATTTTAAGTATTTATTTCACATGAGATTGCATAACAATCGTTCCGATCTCGACAGAGAAAGAATCACACTAGATGGGTGAACAATTTTTTAACCCGTAGGTTGCTAAATCCCTGCCTCAAAGAAGAAGAGCAGTAGCTCCAAGAATATTTCCATTTTTAGCATTAGGTGCCTCTATTTCTGCGGGGTTTTTTATGTATACTTCTGGGATGATATGTAAGTGGCAATAATTTCAAGTTCCTCAAGACAGTTGCATAATACTAGGATGGAAATAGGTTTCCGGCTTTTTTTTTGCTATTTTCTTGACATACACTTAGGCGGAATAAATGATAAAGAGTGCAGCCAACGCCCTGATTACAACTAATATTTAAGAAATACAAATTTTAGACCAGTTTATCAAATTGGTTTGTAGGTATTTGACACTTTTATTTTAATCCAAACTGACTTATTTCATATGATAAAGATGGCAATGTTTCGAAATTATAATGTCAACGGAGGCGTGACATTCCGGGTCTACCCGGATATAGAAAAAATAAAATATAGAGAGAAAAAATCTGGAAAACAAAAATCTCAAAAAAACAATGAATAAAAATAATTTCGAAATCAAAATCTCGAATAGCACAAAAACGAAAAAAAAACCTCGAATGACAAAAATCTAGAAGTAATATTATTTTTGAGACAATGGTTACGATTCCGGCGCACGGACATATACATACATAAGTTCCACTTTAGTGGGACATAATTCCACAATTGAGTTATGGATTATGTTCCACCTCATGGGGACATTGTTAGGTGGGAAATAAGGTCACACACTCTTGTACGTTTTGTTTTTGTGGTGAATACGTGTTAAACCTTTATTATTTTCAGTCAAAATTTCAGTGCTTACATTTCCGCGCAGTTCCATATGGTGGGTCTAAAAATCTCGAAAGAAATTTTGTCATTTAAGATTTTTATACTTTCTAGATTTTGTCACATTCGAGATTCATAAAATGGACTTTCAAGATTTTTTTCATTCTAGATTTTATTTGTTCTAGATAACGGGGTGTTCCCGTGGTCCTCCTCTACAAGCATTTGCTAAACATATCCTTGGCCATCTCATACAACTAATAAGCAGTTTTTGTTTTAGGAGTTCATCACATAAGGTTCATCGTTGAATCTTCTTCTTCAAAATCTCTCAACACAAACCGATCGATTGGAACAATCAACGATACCTTTAATCTACTACCATGCTTCAGTACCAAAAATTTCGACTTTTGTGATTGAGATTTTAATAGAATTTTAGTAGTTGTTCGAGATACATAAAGCCAGCCTTAATACTGAAATTCCTTCTCAGTTCAAAAAGACCACCACTGACAAGAATCAAGTAGTACTCTCGCCTTCAAGTGGTTAGGATTGGGTACCTAGTACCTGAATTACTTATTTAAGTACTTATGTAGGTGGCGCTGCAGTTCGGAGTCAACGAACAAGTCTCTCCAGTTAGACCGGTCCTTAGCTAACTGCCTCTAGTTACGCACCCAAAGTCGATTGAGGTGCCCTTCTACTTGTTCGTGCCACCTAAGGCCAAGTTTTCCTTTGTTCCGTTGTTTGGCTTGTGTCTGCGGGCCGGAGCACTGTCAGTTTTAGCTGTCTATTTAACTTTGATTCAACTTATCTTCTGATTTTTTTACTTGTTAGACAAAAAAGAGTCGTAACTTCTCAATAGTCTGCTTCTCCCAGTAATTTGTTTTTTTTTTCAATCAGGTTAATCAAAAAGAATGCATCTCGTTTTAAATTTTTTGCAAACGAAAACTATTTAACAGATTCTTTGCAATATGGATCAGCACAGTGAATATCTTTAATAGAAGTACATATGTATGCATTTCCACCTTAATGCGATTCATATCCATTACAAATTTTCGATCATTACTGTACACAGGTATCCAAATGTCAGTTTTGCCGCAACCACAATCCCAAACAAAAAAAGAAAAATTCCAATAGCACGTTTTATCTCTTTTTTTTTATGAAAATGAAAATTACTCTAAAACATCCGCACTACTCTCACCAAAGTAAAATTATAAAAAAAAAATAAAAAAACATTCTACAGGCTATAAACAGTTAACCTTTGGACAGTGGTGCCGTTTTCTTCGTCCCTTGTTGGCAGCTCACATCTAGTCCGTGCATCCCGTGGTCGGCTCTTTTTAGCACACTCGTTCGCCGCCATCTGTCCGTGTGTGCCCATCCGTGAGTCGAGTGAATTATAATTTAAAACCAATGTGCAGCGCTTGACTTGGATTGAGTTTGATTTTATCCGCGACCGGGAGAATTACACGCGCATTTGTTGTTGCCGCCTCGCCGCCTTCTGTTTCTCCGAGTTTTTTTTTCTGTGAATTTTCTTTCGGACACCCGTGTGTGAGACGCATTCTTCCCGAAGCTCTTCAATTTCGGATTTTTTATTCGTTCGTCTTGTGACCGCGTTTTTCGCTCCTCAGTCATCAGTTTTTGTGTGTAAGTTTCAATTTACAAAGAAAAAAAAAAAAAGAAAAAAAGACGCAATGAAGAAAATTTCCTTCCAATTAGTCATTGCATTCACACGTTAAAAAATGAGATAGAAAAGCACTTGCTCTCTCTCGTTCTAACGTCCTGCGGAAGGGAGGAAAACAGCCGGTGCCCCAGATTTTTGTTGATTTAGTGGTTGTCCCCCGCAGCACACCTAGTGTCGGACGTTGTCATCCTCCTTTTAGCAAGGCATCGGACGACATTAGATCATCGTTGTTCCTTGCTGTTGTGGGTGGAGATTTTCCGACAAAAACTCTTTCATTTGCATAACATTCGCAATCACAACTTTCTCTATATCCGTAGCGGTATAATTGGAATGAAATTTTTTTTATTAATTAACGGGAAATCACAATTGGAGTGAGGAAGATGACTCGATTTGATTTGGAAATGTTGTGACATTTCTGATCGAAAAGGAAGAGGATTTCCTCTTTTTTTTTTTGTCGTGGAGAGGTGAAAATTGTGCAAAATACTGGGAGAAAGGAGCTAGAACAAGTGATGACATCATTTGTTGCATGTTGTCTGCTGTCGTATCGTGTGTTTGTTTCGCTCGTGATTTGTTAGGCAAGTGAATTGAGTGGTCAGTGGTGTGGTGTGATTAAAATTATATGTCCAGTCGAAAAAGGATAATTTATAACGGTTGCCATGCAGGTGCGATTGTTTTCTGTTGGGAAAAGTGTTTTTTTTTTTGGCTTGTTTTTCTGTCAGGGTGAGTCCAGTGTGTTTCGTTTATCCTTGTTGTTCTAGTGGTGTCTCTTTCTTGAGCCTGCTTCAACTCTTTTCTACCTGTACGCGCGCTGTTCACAGAACTGTCAAACTAGGTGGAGTTGCGATTGGTATAACCTCAATAAATGAAATTCTAGGATTTTCCTACAAGTTTTGAATGGACGAGCGTGAAATTGTGTGGAAATACGTTAATTTGTGATGTGTTTGGCTAGTTGCGTGCAACTTGAATAATTTCTATGGCGCCGTATGAGCAAGAACAGCTAAACTGAGACTTCCGTCAAGTGCTGTAATTGAATTTATTTTCTAAATACATATGTGGGCGTTTGTTTGACTGGTTGTGATTACTTTGGGGCAAGGCCGAGAGGTCGTCATACTCTGACAGATAACTTCAAGGTCGGGCATAAGAGTGATACACATGATTACGTAGGATGCGACTGAAATAATAGGTGTGACCATGTGATGTACTCGTACAGAAAAATCAGTAGAAATATGTATGTATGTACATATGTATGCATGCAGATTTTTATGAGGAACCCTTGGACTTGGAAACAAGAAAAACATTTTGACAAATGTAGGGAATTTAGTCGTCTTCCTTTTTGAATAATCACTTGAAGCTGTATACCTCAACCAAGCTGTCCCCAGCAGCGCTATCGTTTTATTGCAGGTACATAGTATAGTACATGTACTAAGCAGCGCGCTGTTAGCACTTTGTAGGGGAACATCTCCAGTCTCACCAAAAATCGCTATAAAGACTATCTATTGATACGCAAATGTCTTGTCCGTCTGGTCTGGTGTTTAATGGGGCCTTTATGGACATCTGCCACAACAGCGATATTCTAGACCGAACGACTGCTGACTGCTGACTGAAACTGAAGCTCTTGGGCGTCGTGTGGATAGCCACCGACATTGGTTTTTTCTTCGTTAGAAAACAATCTCCAATACTTTTCCATCTTTCTATGTTATTTTCACAAAACCATAG
Organism: Xylota sylvarum; assembly: GCA_905220385.1. Taxonomy (NCBI): domain Eukaryota; kingdom Metazoa; phylum Arthropoda; class Insecta; order Diptera; family Syrphidae; genus Xylota; species Xylota sylvarum. The sequence continues at coordinate 15,317,875 of LR999958.1, forward strand.
ATTCTGAAGATTGGACTAACGCTGCTTATGTTGCACAAACTACGCTGAAACAGATATGGAAAATGTTCCTGCTCCGACTTATAACAGATATGGCTAAGCGCAGAATTATTAATCTCCATCACAACTGTTGATGCCGGATTTCTGGGGCAGTCAATGATAACAAGTACAGAACCGTCCGTGCCAAAAGACCAGAATTATCCTCAAACCGATTGATAACTAAGGAAATTAAAGCGCCTAACAGTCTCTAATCGAATTGCTCCGGCAGGTTGCCCTTCAACTTCTGGGTAGAGTGGCTCGTTAGTTTTAAATACGCCTTCAATCCATAGTCAGTCTTATCAGTCAAATGATTGATTGTCAGTGAGTATAACAGCTTTTCCAGGTTTTTGGGAAATAAATGTGTGTACATACATATGTACATACTTAGGGAACTCATTTTCGATCTCATTCACGTAGGAAATTCTACGCTTTCCCTTGAATCTGTTCATTTACATATACATACATATGTAAATATGTCGACACTATGACCTATTGATGGTAATTTGCTTAACGGGGTGTAAGTTCATAACAACTAAAATTAACATCAGGAAGTCTGCGAATTCAGGTAATTTCTTGCATAAACGTTCTTTTTCATGCATACATATGTATAATTTCTCCCAAAAGGAACTTCTCACAGGTTTCGAAAAGTGTTTCCGGTCCAATCAAATTAAGGCTTCTCATCGGGTAGGATTAAATGAATCTAAATCTGTTCTCAGTGGATATTGGTGTGTAGCCTTCTTCACTCGAATTTATTGATGTTGCCAGTTAAGGAAACGTATTGAGTAGTGGGTAGTTTCTGCAGCTAGCTGCATAGTTTCGCCCATCGAGTTTATGGAGGTTTGCAATTCGGCATCGAATCGTTTCCGGCATCTTTACGTGAAACTTTTGAGTGCATCTCTGAACAAAATATAAACTATTCGACACCGGTTTGGTTATGTTCTGCTTTGGTTAGTAGCAGATTGACAACTTTTTGTTGTCACGTCTTCGACTAGCTAGAAGTATTCTTTCATGTACATACATATGCTCAATGAAACAAACAGTTGGTCTACGTGAAGTGACTTTAAGTCACAGCGACTGGTATCCAACTTCCTGACCTGTTTCGAAGAATACCTCCGTAAGTACCAGTATATTATTATGTATTTATGATTATGTATATGTCAGACAATGCACTTGCAATTTTACAAATAAGTACACATGTAGTTGCCTAACCCCATCAGCCATCTTGCGCAGACACCTTTAGTACATGCAAAATACGTTTTTCAGTTGTTTCCTCTTCCTAACTGTCGTTACCCGTAATATGACTTCTACACATGTCAGAAATACCCCACCATGCGTATCAGAAACAAGCGATAACAATCAAATGTGGCAGCTGCTACCGTTGGTATCTGCTTGATTTTAAATTCCATTTTGCGTTATGCTTCCAATGCACGGTCGCTAAATACTATTTTAATGTGTAATGAGAACTTTATAAACCAACTGGTCATCAGCTGAAGGACAGAGATTTGTTCAGTCATTGAAGGTTTCAGGAAGAAACATCTCGATTGTCCTTTGTGCGTTTGTTGCTCTCTGGAACCTGTTCTGGTAGAAACGCGGTAGTATGATATGTCCTGGTGAATTCCAGAAAAGTGAAAGTAAATGTGTGTACTTCTCTTCATTTACGGTGTATTCGTCTTTTAGGTAGAACAACTAGTATTTATCAACAAAAAAGTATGCTACAACCTTTGATTTCCATCATACGATGTGTCTGAAAAAGTTGAAGTAATTGACTCGTCAGTGGTTTTATATTGTATCATCATGTGTCAGGAGGCGAATTCACTTAATTACTTAACTGGCTTTTCGGTGACAGTATTATGTACTAAAAATCTTAGCGACACCAAACAAATGTCAACGTAGACGAATTTACGCTACTCTTGTGGACCATCCCAAGTACGGTTTTCCATGTTATGAAGTCATTTACTCGAAAACGCGATGATTTTCTTACTAAAATTTGGGTCAGTTCCCAGCTGTGGCTTTAGTTTCTTTCTCATGGACGCTGAAGTAAGGCAATATCTACTTAACTGTCACAATTCAACTTATTTTAAGGTTTACAAATGAAATTTAAATCTTTGCCATAGCTGTCCGATGACAGCGCCATCTTATGGCAATGCCCTTCGTTATCAGACAATAATGTAAGACAGTACTAATTCCGCAAAAAAAATTCAAAGGTTTCTTTCATATTTGTTGCAAAATTTGAAAGGAGTTGCTTATGGACGCATTTCGTAATCGTGAGTGATTCCGCACATTCACGCCTACTACGTTCATTTGTCGTGTCGCCTTCTAGCTCCCAAAATGTAAAATGTAAAAATATACGCATAATTTTTACGCAGATTATGTAAATAAATTGGCCTACAAACAACTTTGGTATCATGGGTCAAAAAAACCATAATTTGGGCATGAATTCAGTGTAAGCAGAAACATATTTCAAGGTCTCTTCTACACGATTCATTTGAGTTTGAGAAACTTTAGTGTGTCTATCAGGTTTTTGCAGGCATATACTGTCATATGGCACATCAGGTTTCATTACTCGATCGATTTTTGAAAATACTTTTTCTCGACTGGATGAATGTCCTTGTTATTTTTTTTTTCTCTTTTTTTTCTTCTCTCGAATCGCAAGTAACAATTGACGTATTCAAGAACACGTCACATCCAGGCCGGGAGTGTAGAACTTTAATTTGTTTCTAGTGAATCAGTCAGTGATGATAAATTCAAACAATAGTCAGTTACAAAGGCAAACCACCATTAAATGATATAATCCATTAAAAAATGTTTCACCATCAATTTAAAACCAAACCAACAAAAGCTATCAATTTAAATTCAAAAAAAAAAAAAAAACATTTGCTACCTTAATGTAGTTACCGGCGTCTATAATTTAAAGTTTAAAAAGAGTACATTCAATTAATACAGAAGCTCCCCTCTGTTGGTGATAAAGTAAAACAATACTTCCGTATTAAACACACTCAACCTTCCCAAGATACAACATATTTGCGCACGTCCATCACCCTTTCGCTCACATCAAATTGAGTATTTCCACCCCTTGCGCTAGTGGCTGGTATTTGACAATTATGATATTAAACATCCAACTGGGGTACGTGAGCATATGCGGGTACTCGAGTTGTACAACCTACATGATGAATAACGAGTTTTAATTTAAATTCTTTTCCGTTGAACAAAATAATTGGGATAAACTTTGCCCTAACCAATATCCTTACTAGATTGTGATACATGTATGTTTTTTGGTGAAATTTACACAAAAGTGATTGATTTTTTACTTTTTATTTTAAACTGGTACCGCTCCCATCACGAGTAAATGAAGAACAAGTTTTCAGTAGCATATATTAAACAAAAAAAAAATGGTTAATATCATAAGGCGGATGCGTTCAATATGTATGTATATCTCAATTCATTTAAACAAAAGTGTGTCCCGCCAACCGCAGATAGTTTGAATTTAAAATTTTAATTCATTTCCGGAGATAGGAAAACTTGTATTTTTTTTTTGTTGTTGTATATGTCTTTAGAACTATCTTTAACAAACTAGATTTAATTAACATTTAAAATGACCTTCAAAAGTTGGTGAATAACGTGGTAGATATGTACATACTATGTATGTTTATAAATTATTAGATATGGCCGAGAATATTTGTTTTATTGCAAAGTTTTCTTTGTTGATTTATAAAAGAAAGAAAATGTATTAAAAATAAATCACTTTACCGATTTCACCTTAAGACGCTTATGTGACGGCACCGAATATATATTCTCAAATTCTAAATGGGACGACCGAAAGCTTTTACTATAAAGTGTTTGTGAAAATAATAGTTAGAAATACCGAATAAATTCGAATTTTGAAATTTGGCCCTATTTTACTCGACTTTATTTCACGGCACCTTTATGAACTTAATTCATTTTATGCTAACAAAATACTGAATTTAATTCAGCTCATAGGTTAATATAACATTTATTGATTCTGAGGTGGTGGGAAGTTCGCCGGGTCAGCTAGTGTGAAATAAAACCGAATTTCGAAATTCGGCCCTTTATGAACTTTAATTCATTTTGAGTATTAATTTTATGTTAATAAAAAACTGAATTTAATTCAGCTAATAAGTTAATATAACATTTATTGATTCTGAGGCGGTACGAAGCTTGCCGGGTCAGCTAGTTTATTTATTTGAAATAAATAAATACAAATGTGATCACATAACTAAACGCACAGTGCACTTAGATCAAAAGTACAATATTAGAACAACTGCTTTGCATCAACAATATGAATTTTATTAGAAATATTATACAATTTTTAAGTGTAATACGGTACCTTAAATAAATAGGTGTGATATTATATAGCACAACTATTGTTTTTATCGTCTTAATTGACATAAAAAGCCATAATGATAAGTATCTTAAATTTTTTTTTTGACACGATCACTTAATACTTAATTAGGCGTAGCTGCGGAGAAAATGGCTCATGGAATGTCCAATATCCCGATTCAGGCCGTCCTTTGGATGGAATTTGGTGATATTTGTAAGTTGGTATTTCTTTCCGAGTCCTGTATACACATGTCCGAATCGGTCTAACCATAGATATTTTTTTATCCTGGATGCGTAGAAGCCTACGATTACGCTTAGATATAGTGCTGGTCAAGATAGGTGTTCTACCGATCACTATTTTGTCATGCTCGCAACATATCACACTGCTTACAAGAGACTGGAATACAATAGATTCAATTGAGGTTTAAAAAAGTGCGAAAGCTCATCCTCAACAACCACACAGTCTCCTTGTCTGCTGCATCATGTGGTCCTATGTGGTCATCTATAAAACTTAGTTTCAGGATTTCTCTCTTCTCATATTTTCTGTGATTTTTCAAGCAACTATACCGTCCGCCTGTACAAATACATATATGAAATGCACAAAAAATACAAATAATTGGCGCAGCTGTTCCATGAGACCTAGGGCCTAGCCTTTTACAACCATTCGCGTTGTCCTTGTTATATTCTTTACACGGATGTAAGGGGCTGTTTTGAGAAACCTTTTCATGAAGGTTTTAATCTTGGATGTTTGTTAGACGCTCGCGAGAGGTACTGCCAGAACACTGCGCTGTTAGATCCAGAACACTGTTCACTCGTGATTCCTGGTATAAAAACGACGATCTTGTGTTTTATATTTAAATGTAAGCCCTCCTATCTTAAGGTTGACTGTTTTTTTTTTTTTTACTACAACTTAGTATGGCTTCCGTTAGGCTGAAAACACACCGGATCAAACAAAACCCATTGATTCTTATGACCTAACGCACACCAAAGAGACGAAACAAAAAGACATCTGTGTTGAAATAAAACAGGTTTTTTTGACTATGAGTCAAAAGAAGTTTTGTCTGATACGGTGTATTTACAGCCTTATACTTAGTTATCGTTACGTCAAGTATCGTAGCTGACAATACGATGAAGTTCGATGATCATGAAGTTCAACTATCCGTCATATGTGACTTTTAACAAAAGTGGGTTCAAAGCCGAACCCTGCAGTTTTCCTCCTGTGATCTTGCACTCTATTAAGCCAAAGCCTGCATTAATTAGCAGAATAATTTGTCTAACTTCAAGATGTACGTTCACCCCTCATGCTCTAAGGCGCGACCAGGGTGATCTTTCAGGTTGTAAAGTTTAAACTTTGAAAGTTTGACACCTTAAATATGTACATAGAAGGGCTTACATATGTACATGTAAGCCCTTCTATAATATTTATTTTCCTAACAATTTCGATTCTAAAGATTATGTATCCGATTGTATAGTTGCAGATGATACTTATGTATATGCTCCAGATAGTTCCAGGTCGCGTCCATCGTACAGAATATACGAAATAATAATGGATTGTTTCTTTTGACCCAAAAACACACCCTCTATCAACTAGTTTATAATGGTACACTCCGACATGTTTTTCAGTGCCTGAGTACATAAAGTGGTTTGTACATTAACTTAACTTGTTGATATGGTTTGTATATTTGCTAATCGGATCATCCCTCTCATTTCGAAATACATGCAGCCATACATATGTACATATATATAATCGTAGAATGACAACTTACGTACCTAATTTCTAATAATTGGTCAAGGCTAGATTATTTGCGATTTTGTTTCGCGAAAGGCTTACAACTACTCTGGTCTAACCTATCTACGCACTAAATTTACAAAACAGTGGAAATCGGTATTGCAATCCGTGAATACAATTGAATTACAAAAATGTACGTGCATTGCCATGTGTATGTTACACTGTTGCGTTGACAAAAAAAAACGCAAACCAACCCAGTAGAGCACAACCAGGAAGAACGCAACGCTCTTAACTGACACCAACAGCAACAAAAACACGAATTTATCATACAAAGTTGGAGAAAAATAATGCTTTCTTCTTCGTTTAGTATGTGCTGCAAATCGTGTGATGGCCACCAGCCAATGAATGAATCCAAAACAAGACGCGCTAATCGACATTTCCACGTCACTGATAGCTCCGCAATCTCAACTTCACAAGCCGAAATCGATGAAAATTAAAAAAAAAAATTTTGAAATTCCATTCAGTTACGGATTTTTTGTTTAATGAAAGTCACGGACAGTGATGTGTGCGTCGGATAGCGTACGCATATAACTTGTCCGAAAAAGCTTCAGAGTCTAGAGTAGACGCACCACTAGCCAGTCGGACACAGAGACCCATGGAGCAAGAAGGCTAATTTTTTTTATATTTTGCTGTCTTCTTTCTTTCATCATTTAATTCATAATGAAGAAAGTGGGCACCCGTTTTTGGCTGGCGCACGTTAAATTGAATAACACGGAAAAAGGTGACATCGCCCAGTGAAAAAGAAAACCACCATGATGCAAGGTACTCGTATGGGATGAGATTTCAGAAGATACGAGACCAGATACATACTCTGTTTGGTAAACAACAAGCCACTTGGCACAGAACAATGCTCGCGGAGAAGAAGACTTTTCATCACATTTGCATGAAGATGGAGGACAATAAAATACAAAAAACTGGATTTATTCTCTCTCTCGGTGTAGTAGTAGTAGTTCGTCCACTTTCGTCCGACTGGTTGGAGGCGTTATCCATAGCTACACCTAAGAACTGTGAGAATATGAGATAGTCGAGTCACTCTAGCCGTTTATAGCACTGTCTAGTTAAGGTATAGCACTGTGAATAGTCTGAGAGTAAAATAAAAAGTAGGTAAGAACGTTGACCCCTGCGGAAGATATTTTGTCGAAAGAGGTCTTCTTTTTTCACTGATTACAGGCCTCGATCGAAAGATGCTGAACTTGTTTTCAGGTTTTTTTTTTTTTTTTGAGGGATTTTTTTTTTTGCAAAATTGAACACTGATTTCATTGTTGTGAAGCAGTACTCGAGTCTGAGATCCGAGATAAATATAGAATTTGCTTCGAATAAAGATAAGAAGTGTCCAAGCAGTGTTTGTAAGCGATTTCAAAATGTGTCATTAATACTTTTCAAGGCAAAATGTTGTCAGCTTATAATGTTATCGTTTGTCGGATGACTCACTCTCAATGGCGAGCCCCCCTTCAAATGAAATGAGTCGTGGTTGTGCTAGTCCATAAAGCAAGACTTAGGCGTAATCCCGTTTGTAAGCTATTCAGTGCAAGGTAGACGGTAAAAACATAATGAGGCGTGTCAGTAGTCTCATTACAAGTGAAACATGATCGGAGCAATTTTATGGATCTCAAGCTTATTGCTCAACGATAGCTATTAGAAGATAGCCATGATGATGACACTCGCAAGTGCATTGCAGTAGAGTGAGAGAAACGGCTTGAATTATGTCACTTGGGGGGTTTTTTGTTTTGATGGTTTTGTTTGTACTTTAAGAGACATTTGCCATTGCTTTCGAATGTTTTATGGAAGAGATTAGTTTAAACTCATTCTTTTGGGTTCTAGGCTGAGGCTGCAAAATGTAAAAAAAAGTACTTGTTGTTGATGAAGACTACACTGCCTGAGAAGAAACAAGCAGAAAGTGAAGTCCAACCTTTTGATATAATAGGTTTATAACGAGAATGTAATTTTAAGCGCTGACAAGCAGAGGCTAGCGAAGTTTTTGTGTTTTAAAAAAAACATTGATTAAAGGCCAGAATACGAAGCGGAAGACTAAAATTCAACGATTTCCACTCAACAGAGATGTAACTGCAGGCTTTAAGCTGGATCAGGGCTTAAGGAACTCAGACAATAAGCAACTATTTGGCTATTCATATCCTTCAAATTAATACACGATTGCTGAATCGATCCTGCCCATCTAGATGACCAGCTGAAGGGATGCTAACGTAGAACTGCAAAGTCTTCGCACGTTATACCAGAGGCCTTTATGATAAGAATTTCATATTTATTCTGGGAAGGAGACTGAGAATGCTTTTATAAGTGTCAAATTTCTATACACATAGGTATGTATACATAGTCACCTTGTGACGCTGATCACTACTGTGTTACAATATTTGTACTATGAATCTACAAAGAATAGACTGCTGATTGATGTACCAGAAAAGGGTATGAATCTCAAGACGTCTTTCAGCTCCATTTTGTCTCCGACGATTGAGAGGGAAAATTTTGTTAACAAAACTTTAAGGCTCAACCATAATAGTCGAATGGGCTCGGACGTGGTTATACGTACGTAACTGTGCGAATGCAAGGAATTTGTATTCTACAAACATAATAGCTTCTCGCACAGATTCGTCACGTTTTTATTCACTTTTGCTCACTTCCGATACAAACGAATTCATTCGTTCTTTAGTACGAAATCTGACTTTTGATTTTTAAAGCCTTGTAATTTATATAATGAGGTTCCTACGCAAATGAATCTCAGTTTCATTTGTAAGATGAGTGCATTTGCAATTAACAGAATCATCATTTAAAAGAAGAATAATTCATAGATTTCATTTGCATATGACAGGTAAAACGAATTGACTCTCACAATCTTCTCTGACAAAGTGTCTTACGCCTATTACGGGCAACATGAGCAATTGAGAGCACTGAAGAAAACTTAATGTAGAATTTTGACATTAGCTTCCGATTGTTTTCTACTATTATGGTTGGGCTTCTAGTCATTCCTACCTTGACAATGTTAGAAGAGTTCAGATACACCAAGCTATATCGCTGGAATGTGTAGCGTCTTCGAATTCATTCCAAAAAGACGGCGCAGTAGCGTGCGACTTCTCCTTATCTGGCTTACACAAGTAGAAATGGGCTTAAGCAATTGAAAGAAGCTGGTTAAAGGGGGTTGTCGGGCTACGCACTGAATTTGTAAGAAGATCTTCAAAGCTTTCAGAAATGGATACATTTGTACATGTTTTTAAGTCTTCGTCTAATGTTTAGCATTCATTCATTTTCAGACAGAGTCTCACCCCTTTTTAATCTTGACTTGTATTAACCTTCCCTTGTGAAGTAACCAATATTGATCGTTCATGATCATCAAAGTTTATGGCAAACTCAAATATGAAGGCTTCTCCGAATTCGTTGATCACTTTTTAAGGTCACCTGAATTATTACTCAATGTTCATTTGAAAATAAACATGAGTTACTTAGTATCCCCGCATGCTCAAGTTCCTGTTCAATTGATCGTCAAAATTATCACTTTCCCCCTCACAATCTGGTGTGATGTTTACAAAATATTCATTCATAAGTTTAAAAAAAATATTTTATATTTGCCTATATTGAATAAAATGGCGTCTCGTTACTTCAGAAATAAAAGACTCATGTTTACACCACGAAGCATTGAAACTTAACCTCAGGCTTGAAAGAAAAAAAAGTGTTTACCAAACAACTTGCGCACATGTTAATTGTAAAAATATACTTTCTCGACAAAGCGATGAGAAGATTTCGCACATTAAAATGAAAAAAGTATACTCAACTTGGATTTTTTTTTATTTTTATTTATTTTCCAAGTACGAAGTAGTATATTGTATTCCATCCAACGAGGAGTGGTACGTTTTATTCTCTGGGTGGAGAACACGTGCTCGTGTAAATGTTTTTTTTTTTTTGAATTTTTTGTTTATTATACAAAAAAAGAAAAAAGTGGTCGAATTAAATTATTTATAAGCAAAAAGGAATGTTTAATTTTTTTGATTTTATTCAAATGATGATCGTGAGTCGAAAATATCTGCGTTGTTACGTAAGGCGCAGAGTGTAGGCGATTAAAAAAAAAAGTGTGGTTATGGTCTTAAACTTGATAGAAATGTGGCCCATCCACTTGGCCATTTCTCTTCGTTTTTATTCTCGCGATCTGCAGGAGTTCTCGTACTTATGTGTAGAGGAGACCAATGACACTGCAGCTATGTTAATTGATTAATTAGAATAATCAAGTGTTAATTAAATCCTACATTTGCCAGACTAAGTTCAGCATATGTCACGAATGGGAATGAGTAAAGTATAATTAAAGTTTTTTCCCTTATTGATGATTCGTAGTAAAAAACAAAACAAACACTTTTTTGTTTTATTTCATAGTATGCGATAAGAGTTTTTTTCTTTTTTCTTTTTACTGACATAATTTGTTTAGAATTTGGAAAAGATTAAATTTATAATCAACCACAAATTATATCTTAGCTGCTTACGTGGATTGTTTATCTTTAGATATTAATTTTAATTTTTGAGGTAAAGTTTGATGACTGTTAGTTGTAAATTTAGATTGGTTAGCAACTGGAATTTACCGTTGATCTATCCACGGTGATGCATTATTTACAATTGTATATGAAAAAGGAGAAGAGAAGAACTCTTCATTAATTCAAATGATTTCTAATTTGAATATACACGTTTTGTTATTCGTATTCTTCTTCTTTGCTTTCATCATGCTAATTAGTGTTGTTGTCTATCAATTTTTCTGCTTCTACACGTGCTCAATTTGAGCTATTCAAAATAGATAGATACAAAGCATTATTCGAATATTAATTCGGCTTATAGAAGCAAATGGCTGGCAGCACTTCAGCTGTCATCGTTTTAAAGGTTTTTTCTTTAAGTGAATCAGGTTGTGTTTGGGTGGGACATAGAAAACATTATGTATTTAACATCATTCAAAGGTTTTCAACGGAAACGCCTGCACGAGTAAACGAAATGATCCCAACTTTCCATGATTTTTTCGCCAAAGGCGGGCGATATCCGATCATTTTGCCTATTGGTCTTGAGGTCGTTTATAGTCTTTGGGTTATTGCCATACCCGTGGAATACCCGCCCTTAAAGAAAAAAGTCCAAGTCAGCTTTTCTGGAAATAACACAGTGACCAAAGTTCGACTTCAATAACTCTATTGTTTGGCCAGTTGTGTGGCATGTGGTGCCGTCTTATGAAACCACATATGCTCCCAGTCATGCACTTTCAAAATATCCCAAAAATTTTCAGTAAACATGTTCGGGTAGCGAGAGATGTAAGGCCCAAACTGTAAATTTTTTTGGGTGTAATGGCATTTCGTGAATGGCCTGTGGGTGTTGAGTTGCCCGAATGCAACTATTCTGCTTATTAATGAAACCTTTGAGCTAGCAATAGGCTTCATCTCAGTCGTAAAGTTATCGCAACCGTACCGGAATTTCGGTTAAAAATTTTGATAATCTGCAGACGTTAATGTAGCGTTTACTTTCATCTTAATAAATATTGTCGTCCACGACTGTTAAGTACCTTGAATTTGGACTTCAACCAACAAATTTTTCCCATAGCATGCTTGATACTTAGCCAGCTACCTGCAGTTTAAAATAGTTTATTTGGTTGATATTCCTTTAAACTTGTCCACACTTCCGGAAGACTTCCCCGTCGTTCTGCAACATGAAAATTTTTAAAACATCGTATCATTTCATTCATTTCCAAAAATCTTTCGATAGTGTCAATAAAGATCTGACGAAGTGTGCCTACTCTCACAATATTATGGAGTGTGAGAGGGAGGGTAACATCATAGGGCTGAAGATCCACAAATGGACATTGCTGGTTGAGAAAGTAGAGAGTTCCAAATATCTTGAAAGTATTGTCTCACTAAATCGAAGTCAGCTTTTGGCATGTTGTGAAGAAGTAATGCTAAAAAGCTTAAAGACCAAGCTAAGACTGTTCCGCTCCAATGTTGAGTCCCTGCTGTTATTTATATGGGTGTTGGCCTAGAAAAGTGATCGCTGTTATTAAAAAAAAAAAAAAAACTAAAAACGTATTTGAATGTTTACGAAATATTCTAGACATTTTGTGGCCGGACCTCAAATGAACAGCTTAACCAAAGAATGGGTGTGTTAGTGGATCAGTTATACACTTCGAAAAGGTGACCGTTCCATAGCAAAGCACGCGATGGACTGGAATCCGCTAACTCAAGTCTTCAGAACAGCAGGCCGACCGACAAGTATACATGACGCAGAATAGTGGGTGAAGAAATTGGAGAAATGTGAAACTCATTGCCGTAATCCGTACATGATGGGAACCATGTTCTTTTTTCCCTATTTCCCCTCTTTATGTAATCGTATCCATCAGATTAGGCATCTCTGACACTGTTTTTACTAGCATCTATCCCTATAAGGCAAGTATTGGTTTCATGAAAAAATTCAAACTTGAGATTTTAATGATACTTGACATTACTTTCGCCTATCTGTTTGTCTGTCTGTCTGTCTTTCTGTCTATCTGTCTGTCTGTCTGTCTGTCTGTCTGCCTGTAAAAAAAAAATGGTAAATTTCCCAAAGTGCAGCAGTTCAATGTTATCAATTTCATTAGAAGTTGCTTGCACTGCGGAGATTTTTCTAACAACTTACGTTGACCATTTGAAACCTTTACCCTTATGGGCATAATACGTCGGAGATATTGTTTTAATAGCGGTTGGTTGGTGTGATGTAAAATCTAAGTATCACATTGCAATCGTGAGGGAAAATTAAAAGAAAGAAATATAAAACAAATCAGATCATCTTCAAGTGATTTAATAAGCATGGGCAACCGGATACCGTCTGCGGTTTCCTTTGTTTGTTATGATTCTTACTATGTTATGTAAAGACAGTGCCTATAAATGTGGTTATTAGCTACTATTTCTCAAAACCTAACTAGAAACTTATTATTTTATAATTTCCAACCGACCAGAACCACAAAAGTGCAAAGTCATAATTTTTCCGAACATGTCTATAAACATTTTACGAGAACACCTCCAAGCAAAGGTCATTGAACACGGCCAACCATTCAAAAAGAGAAAAACAATAACTATACACACAATTCCATACTAAGTCATCGTTTTATAGCAGCCGGGAACCTTCCACGCTCCAAATACGTATCAAAACAATTGAATGGTATAACACATGCGCGAAACAGAAGAACTCCAAAATCAAGAACAATTTATTTGCAATCTACAAAATTATATTTCAATTAAAATACATTCACTTGACACAAACCTCATTGAATGTCATGATCAATTGAGTTATGGGTCAGTAGAGACGTCGTTGTCGTCATCGTCATCATCATCATCGTCGTACTGCCTCAAGCAATTCGAATGTATCTCTCTTGCATGTGACGGTGGGTTTGCCAGTGTTTAATTGAACACGATAGAGCTATGGATACATAGTAGGTGCTTACTCTGCGCGCGAGATTCCAAGATTGCGCGCGCATTGACCGAGCCAGAGCCCGTGTTCGTGAATAAGGTGAACTTGTGTTGCACATTATGACACTCAATTTGGACGGATAGCCTACTCTTCAAGTGCACGAGATACGGCAGTCTCTCGTGTACTCAAGGCAAACTTGTAGATTGAGATGCATTTCCTTGTAGCAGCAGTCACATTCAATCTGTTTAATTTGGCTTAGAATTAAGAATGGAGATACGAAATTTTTACATAACACCTAACCCCATTTCCCACATGTGTTACGCCCCACAAAACACGAAAATCGAAACGAGTGAAAAAAATACACTCCAATCGAATCGGATACTCGAGTGTTGGACATACCAACGCGTGAGTGTTCGCAAATACACGTTTCGCAAAATAAAAAAAAGAAAACTGTTTAGCAATACTCCCATATATGGGTCCCCACACAACACAACTCAATTATTATCTAATCTGGAGGAGGAACAGCACCGATAGATATTGCAGAGCAGTTACGAAGTATCTACGTAGCCGCAGAGTTTTGTTGAGTGAGTCAGAGGGGCCTCGACGAGAGGTGGCGCAATATATTCCGATTGATTACAATAGCTGATCCGATTCATATAGAGATGGCAAATCACAAAAATTAAAATAGCACGATGTACGGATATTCATGGGAGGATGAGTCTGGCAGGTGTGTATTTCGGTGGTGTGAGTAGTTCGCTTAGTAAGGAAAGCAAGTGCTTCTAGATACTTATAGATAAAATTGTTATAATCTATTTTTGGGGTTTTTCTAGCATGTTTCTGTTTAATTGCAAGTGATTAAGATTTATCGAGACACTTGAGTGATTACCATGCATTTCTTTTTTATTTGAATACATAGTCATTGACTTTGAATGAATTAAGTGGAGAGGCTTTTGTTATTAGGGGAAATTTCCAATTAATTAAATGCGGGATCTGAAGGATTGATTGTTGTATTCGAGAGATTAGATAAAAAACAGTGGAGGATGTTGGGTGATATATATGCACATGTGTACCTACGTATCTACCATTGGATTGGATAATCTTTGCTTCTTGGATTAATCTTCTCCAATCCTATCTGCTAGTGATCACTATCGGTTTTATAACGAGATTCGTTTAACCGCACTCTAAACTTCTTACCTTGGAGTCTCTTGCATAGGTAGGTTATCTGTATCTATCATCAGTCGTTCATTTCCATTGTCCCTTCGCCAGTGAATTGGGAATACTTACATATGTATGTATGTATGCCTCATCATTTGGCAAATCTTTAGAGCCACTTGTAAAAAAGCCGTGCAGGGAAATAACTTTACGGAAATTTACCCCACCTGGGAATTTATTTCACCTCTAGTGGGAAATAAATTCATTTTTTGAATGTGGAATTACTTCCCACCGAAAGTGATAATTTCACTTGTACGTGAAAAAATTAAAATTCTCAATATTTTCACTTAAGGCACTCACACTTTTTAAGGCGTTTAAAAAAAAACTTATTTTCAATAAAAGTTTGCAGACAACATCAATTACAAGTTTTCCTGATAATTCACTTAAAAATTAACAATGCCACGCCCACTTTAACATAAACATTTAGCATAAAAGTGTAAGTAAGTCGTGCACTTTATTTTAGTCTAAGCCCATGTGTTATACATTCATGCGGATAAACTTGCCATGCCTTATAGTATTTGGGCTCTCGAAATGCTGATTGATCCGTTTGCAATAACTTGTTGCGGCTTTTCTGTCTTTTCAATAACGTATAGCATTGCGTTCGAGGCTCATCTGTGTTCCCAGTGATAGGGGCTAATCTGCAATAAATCTTAGTACATATTTTGAACTAGGTCAAATGCGGTTGCGAAAACATGCTTCAGTTTCTTGGCCGATGAAGATTGAATTAAGCCGCCTTCGGGCACTGAATTTGAGGTTAGTCGTAATTTTCCACAAACGTAAATCAAGTCGTCTCCGACGCATCGATAAAACAACTAATCTGCATAAAATCAACTTCGACCGAATTTCGCAGCAATCTGCTTTGAAAAAGTTCACTATGTCACGGTTGCATTATGTAGTTTTTGGGATTTATCCAAAAGATTAACATAAACTGTCTCGCATTTTGTGGTTTTGTGAATGCAAAAGATGACTTACAAAATTTCAATTCACTATGCAACACACTAATAACCCATTAACCTTGAATAGATCGGGTGTCGGTGTGCATGCCGATAACCAATAAACCTTTATTATTTTGTCCAATAAAAAAAAAAAAACTTTGAAAACAAATAACCGAAATTAATTAATTAAGATCGCGGTATGTCTTTTTTAGTTTATATGGAGCGAGAAATCAATAAGTCCGGCTACTTGACATAATCTATGGCTACGAGTACCTATGAGTACGTGAATTCATGGAAAAATAGATTACTAGTCGATTGTACATAGAATGGTTTTTTCCTAAATATAGTTAAATATTTTATTTGTTCAGTTATGCAATTATTAAGTTCATGTGCTAAATTTGCAATCACTTTGCTGTCAAATGAAATGAGTTCAATGCTTCTTGGCTGACAGTCAACAACGCATAACCCTTTGAGTCAAGTTTTATGCTAAACTTGAAGAAAACTTAAATATTCAATGAAATGGAAAATTTGTATTTTTTTAAAAGTGTCGCAATTATCATGTCAAAGTCTAAAATAAAAATTGTGCTAATATCATGCATTGTGAACTTTATGCAGGTTAGTACAATAAAATATTTATAATAGACAGTTTACTGAATATGTATTTGATTTGTTAACATACCCCAATTGGGTTTTCATATTGAGCAGAAATATGTATTTAAATACTAATCGACTTGTAGTCTGGTCAACTAAAAATGCGGAACTAATTAAAGGGCGTACCTTTATTTTCGCTTTGAATAAACATATACGCACCCTTATAAATATGTACATACATATGTACATCCGCATTGAATATCAACTGTGAAGTGGACTTTTGATACTTATAAAACAGAGGGTTTGTTTGGAATGAATATCGTAGAAATGAAACATTTGAGGCATATGAGGTATTTCCTGGTAGGTTCCAGGTCTGTGTTCCTTTGTGAAATACTCAATTAAGATGATGTAGACAGGCTTTACCACATCACCAATCACGCGTTGAATCTCTGCCTTAAGCTCGTGAACTAATCAGAATCTCCGAACATTTCACAAAAAGAAGTAACATTGGGTGAAATTGCACAATCATTTCAGTAAGAAGTTGGCTCTGTGGACTCTAATAGTGCCTTGAATTTGTTTTCGCAACATTCTGGAACTGACTGTTCACGTTGTCCTACCGGAACCACATGTCATTAAAACCCATACATATGTATTAGTTAAGTTGTGGATATGAAAACTTTTTATCACTTCTGCTTTTTCAACTATGTATGTATATCTTCGTAAAAATACGGTCCAACAAAGAATTTGTCGAGAATTTATCAGTCTATTATGGACCACTCAAGGATACCATGCCATGAAGATGATTTTCTACGGGAAACATTTTTCTTCACATTCATCCAATTGTTTATCAAATCGACTTGACAAACCATCCAACCCAAATAAATTTGCACACATTCACATTCATCGAATTTAGAGTCATCATACCGATTTGACGAAAAATTTGATCAGCGTGAACCCCCCTAATAAAGCTGATATGTCGGACAAAAAAAAAAGTGTCCTCTAAGTTGTAAACATTCCTGTCTCAATGACACCCATACTTTATTAGGCATGGGTCCACACTGCTTCTGTAATACAATCCTAGTGAATTAAGGACAGAAACTAGACTAGAGAATGAATCTGGTTTGGTACTGTAGATTGGCCAAGGTTACTGCCCCTACTTTTCTACGGCATATAGCCATTAATTCGATTCGATATGATTCAATTATGACAATATCACTCCTTTTCCTGACTGAATACAATTTATTTAAGGACTACTTGTCCAATGGGTTTACCCTCCATAAAAATGTACTCTGTGTACTTGTTGACTTTGAAAATAAATCTTCATTCTTCATTCTACAACAATAAATATAAAACTAATGATCTCCTAAATACCTCACAAGATCTTTATCTAAATCAAAAAGATACAAAACGCATCGCGCACCGTAAATGAAATAAAATTAAGAAGAGCCTCTTTCGCATGTAAAAAGTGCGAAGAACAACGAAAAAGACATCCAAAGTTCAACTGAAAAGAAAGTTGTTGATTTTTGACTTTTTTTTTCGCTCTCCTCTTTCTTTCTCCCGTTTTCATCTCCTCCACACTCTTTCAGTGGGTCTTCTTTCATAATTGTGCTTTGCAGATTGCGTCAAAATTGAAAGTTGATTTAGTCTTGAAAAGTTGAAAAATTTACCTTAGACAATTTTTTTTGCTTTTTTTTCTTTTTTATAAAACACACATGGATTTCAATTAAGTAAACGACAAAGAAAATAAAAAAAAAGTCCAGCCAATTACTTAAGCTTTTCGCTGTGGAATGTATCTCTGGCATATTTTTATGTTTCCTCCAGTCACTGTGCGGTGAGATACGAACTGATTAAAGTGAGCTTTTGAGTTTATATGTAGTTTTTTTTTTGTATGTGTGAGGACGATGGTGATGCCGTTGGACGGGATGGGGACACAGTGACAATACGAGTAACCTGGTGTCATGGTTAAGTTAGTGGTGCACCAGTTGTGGCTCGAATGAGAACACTTGCTCTAAATTGGGTCACTGGCAGAGACCAATAGAGTTGAAGAAGACTGACAGACAGTCGCAAGGTAGTACGGTACTGGCTGTCGTGTAGAAGCACCAAGTCACAGCGACGAACAGACCAAAAAGAAGAAGAAGAAGCTTTCAAAAATAAATAATTAGCAGGTATTTGACACCTGTTGTCAAAAAAAAAAAAAAAAAACCAAATAAGAAGAGAAGAGGCACGATTCGTGTCGTGGGTATATTTTATAATAGTCGAGTGTAGTACTTAAAGTCTGTGCGACGGCACGCCTGCCAGACGCTTTTGCGGTGCCGCCAATGTGTGATGTGTTGTTTTTTTCCGAATTCGGTGCGCTTAGTGAAGTAGTACGTAAAACAAAATTTTTCTTTAACTTGATACCTACATAGTTCCTTTGGTGGATGGTATCCTTCCTCACTGTTGTTATAGTGTGGTGTATACTTGTGACATATCCCATATTATATTTACGTCTGACATAACGACATTTTCGTACGCATGAACCTCTATAATGGATTACAGTGTATAGTGTGAAACGTGCTAAGAATAACCAAAGTGATTCAGTTAACTAAAGTGTTTCGCTCGATGGACTGATTAAGGTGGTGCTATCGGTGTTGGTATTGGCTTGGTGATGGTACTATTGCACTTTGGTTATCGTTAATTAAGTTGCAAAAAAGAAATACATATCAACATTGAGTGTTATTGAGTAACTTAGTCACAATGGCCATAATTGCGTGTTGTTTCGTTTGTTATCCGATAGACAGGTACAATGTATAGGTATTTCGGTGTGTTTGTCATAAAAATATTTCTATGCCTCATATGGTATTCCGGGAAAATTTCATTTAGTAACTTGTGCATGTAACGCTGGACAAGGAGTGTATACGAGTACTATAGGCTTGTAAAAAATTGTGTTAAGTTTGTTTGTACTTGATCGATGGACTTATTGGATGTAGCTCTTCCGATTGTGGGTCTTTGATTTATTTAGTAAATTCCAATAGAATCTTATCAAACGTGAATGGTTGCAGTTATTAAATGTGGTAATGGAATTTCGAACAAAACTTTTGAAGTTAAGAATGTGCGGTTGTTTTGGCGCTGAAGATTAGATTTACTTCTATTGGAGTTTGTTGGAGAATTGTTAGTGTTTGGCTTTTTTTTTTAAATCGATTTAATCGCTTTTATTTAAGGGAACTACGGCAGATTAGTCTTATCTTTAAAGGTGAATAATGTAATGTGTATAGTCATGCACATTGGTTTGAAGTGCTAGGTTAATCGTGCGACGGGAAGTGAAATGTTTGTGTTTATCGATGCATCAATCGTTTTGAATACTAATTTCGTGCAGTGGTAGAACATATTTGGTGAACAGTAATTGGTATTTATTGCAAGATCGGAAGATTTCGTTTTTGAAAAAATATAGATTCTTGTGTTAATTAAATAGCAGGCACTACTCTGGAGTAGTCATTGACGGCAACCAACAATCCTCTTCAGGCCAACTGGCTATAAACTTTTTAGCCAGTGAGCTCCCTTTACGGTGAACTCTTTTTTGTCGTGGAGTATTCACTTCTACCTAGAAGTTGGATTTGAAAACTTTTCGGATCGGAATGTCAGTGTTCCTTTGCTCTACATAATCCTGACTATAAAGGGATTGGATTCCTATTCTTTAACCCCCTCTTTGTACATCCTTGTTCACTCAATGAATATTTCTGTCAAAGCAAACAAGGAGATTCTCCTACATTTTTAATAATGTGCATGCGTGTGTTCGATAGAGTAGGACTATGATGTTAAGGTTTTAAGACCAAGTTTCCTTAGTATTTTAAGTTTTCAATAACTTTCTCTTATCAAAGAAATAGCGCTTGGAAAGGGTGATCTTCGTTCGATCTTTGTGCTGCTGTTTACATAATTCCAATTTATATATGTCTAGCCATTTAAACTCTCTAACTATATCAAAGTTTTACCTGTCTACTGATCGCTCTGTTAAGTATAAAATCCAAAGTACTAAGCAAACTCTCTTAGACATCTTGTCCTTTCGATGATGTCAATGTTGTAAACGTGAGCGAGATTTAGTGCCGTCTTTTGCAAGTTTATGCCTCTTATGGTAACAACGTATCGGCAAATCCAAGTTAATTTTAGGTGTTGAAGGTTTTCCTGAACTTGTTGTGTCCTTGGTGGAGGAGCATGTGTTTTCCAGCAGCCGAAAGCGTACAGCAGGAATGTCAAATCCGATATCTGTGTAATCACTGTCATAGACGATATTTTTTGCCAACAAGACAAGGGAATGTCCTGATACGTGTGACCCCGACCGGGATCTTCATGTTCGAAGCTTACATGTCCTGAACGAAATTGTGGTTTTAGTCCATAGGCGATAATTTCATGTCATCGCTATTGGCTCATTAATCTGTCAATACCTATCTCAACACTTTTTTGGACATTTTAAAGTCCTAATACCTATGAGTTCAACACTGTTCACAGTTAGGAGATAAAGTAAAAATTGTCTACCTTTATCTCCTACCTACCGAATCCGAGCTGTGTTGCATTGGTCTACAGATGCGTTTATCGGCGGTTTATCATGTCCACAATAGGAGCTTGGGCAAGGTCATTAGCGTAAGACATTTTTTTCCAATGTTGAAAATACAAATGCTTTTTGTACCAAAAGAAATTGGTACGAAATTGCGATATTGTGATTCGTCTACTTATCCTTCTTTCGCATTCAGTGATCGATGTGCAAACTAAAATTTAATTCAATGGGAAGATTCTGGCATGTCCAGTGTGCTTTTTGGAGTTTCTCATTCTTAAAAGTGAACTAATAGACACTTGTCCATCCATATCTATTGGGAGAAGGTGCAGTTTGGTTTGGATTGCCGAAGAATTGTTCCTTTTGTTTCGAACCTCCCACCCCTATTATCGTACTTTTTCCAGAAAGTCTCGAAGGAAAACCGATTACAACGCTTGACCAACACGAAGAATCGGACAATTTTTTTCATTGGTTGTTGTCGGAGAATGTTGAAAACATTTTTTAACAACAGTCAAGAAAAAATTGTAATACATCGAAGACCCTGCTAACGCGACGCTACTCATCACTCCTTTACAAAGGATGTGTTCGATAAGAGTGTCGGAAAAGATACAATGAAAGAAAAATCTCCGGTAAATCGGTAAAAATTTATATCCGATGGGATACGACGATAAATGTTTGGTTAGAGGTTGTCAACGAATGGGGTTACGTTCCGTTTGGGGCTACGTAGCCCTTTAGCGTTACCTATTGTAGGATATTTGAACTTAATTATGTTATGTATTTCTTGGGTTTATTGCAGAACATTATGATCAACGAAATTGATACTGTGTGAGATTCTCGAATTAGGGTTTAATATTTGGCATAGCCTCTGCGAATATATTATAAAATAATCTTCATTTTTACTGAGTTTTTGTTGAAAATGTTCAGCAGATTATGTACTATTATTACCTTCGTCCCAAATGAGAAGACCAGTTTTAAGATTTTAATTTTGTTAGATCTGTTCGTATGAAAACTCGTCTGAGTCAAGATCAGCTAGTTCTTCTCATTTTTTTTTTCTGAAAATTTTACAGAAAGTACAGTCCAGTCTAAATGCGAATCCTCTTAGTGTGCGACTGGAAATGAAGGTTATTTAGTGAACAATTTCTAGTCAGATTTCAGGACATCACAAAATTCTGTATTTACTTGACATTTAGACCTCGGCATCATCAGATTGAAGTTTATTCTTACGATTTTATTTAGAATTAGGGTTTACTTTTAAGCAAATATCATGTTTAATTTGTTTTTGGATTTCAACAACATGTTTAAAGTTTATTATTAAATTTTCCAAATTTAGAATGCCGAATTCGCTGTGACTTTGATCTAATATAGACGACACTTTTACATAACACTGTCACACATCGTGGTCGTTTTTGTTTTTATTTTTTATTTCTTTGGCAAAAAAAGTTACCACATCAAAGACCCATGCCATCCACAATCAACGCGTCCAAAAACCATTTGAATTTAACCAACGTTTGTGGTTTTTTTGTATCATTATTTATTTATGAGGCGCGTCAGGCAGTGATTTCTCATCATTACAAATTGTCAATGAATTTGTTTTCGGTTGTTATGTAGTCACTGCCGGATTGAAGCATAGGCAATAAAATTAAATAATTTACCACTCATGCACGTGATAGTTTTGAACTTTTTGGGGTTTTCCTTCTTACAAAAAAAAAAAACAACAAACAATCGCAATATAAAAAGGAATTTTTAAAAAGCCGCCCCTATACATGAATTTAAATTTTGTTTTTGTATTTCATTTTATTCTTAGCCTTGTAATTAAAATGTTTCCCTTTTTTTAAACTTTCTTTGCAGATTTTTAAATTATAAAGTAAACAGTCTAGTGGAATACTTACAACGCTGCTAAGTGCTAAGGAAAAAGAGCAAATTAAAATACAATTCTTTTATTTATTTTGTTGGAAACGCCACTATTGGATTCATCGTTTAGTCATTTTCTAGTTTCATTTATATTTATAAGGTGAGTTGAATAAATTTGTTGTAGGAGTAATTGTGTGATTTTAGTTTAAGAGTCGGTGTGTTGTATTCATGATATCCAATTGATCCAAAGAAGTCAAGTAATCTAATTATTTTGCCATTGTATGGTAATTTTTATGCAAAGATGGAATTCGAAATCAATGATATTTGAATTCGAAAATGTGTCATGAACTAAATTGGTGTTTATAGTAGTTTGATTAATGTTTTAAATTAATTCATAGATTGGCTTTTATACAAACTTTTGAACTCTGTCTGGTATTCGAAAGGACTTTAGTTGTACGGTCTTGAAAACTAGTAATATTTAGAAACCCAGACAACAATTATTAAAATACAAACCAAAAAGATTGATAGTGTTTAGTAACAAGTGAGATAAAATATGTAACTATACAGAAGGAACCTGGATTCGAAAACTATTGCAGCTCCTTAAACAAAATCAATCATGGACTGACCCTACTGCGGGGAAAGGTTATCTTATTCAAAATAACAACGCTTTAAACAAAGCGATAGGTTCAGGCCAGTTTAAACCTCCCGCTGTGAATTTGGTTACACTTGATTCAAATTCTTTGCATTTGTTAACAATTCAAATTTCGATCGACATATCAATTCAGTTTAACAGATGCTCACTCAAAGATTATACAATACGAAGCCAAGTTATGTTTTATGTTTTATTCATACCCAGTCTATGTATTAAATAATCAAACGATTAGCATTAGATGTAACTTTGATGTATTGCTTGTTATAAAAATATCGAAATCGTCGTACACTGACAAATGCTCAACTTAATTAAGTAGGTTCATGGGATCCATCTAAGATATCGGACGTTAGGCTTAGGAATGTTTCACAATTTGTTTTAGTCAGCTATAATCTCTGTATATCTCCTGAGTTCTTTCCTGGTCTCGATCCCATGCATTATCGCTAGAGCTTACTTCAAGTTTTCCCGATTGTTTCTCTGGTTTACCAGCTGGGAGTATATTGCGTTGAATAGTGAAACATTTCTAAATCAAGTTCTTTACTAACCAAAGAACTCCAAAATTGACCACTGCTTGGCCAGTGTCCTCGTGTATTAGTATCAATTCATTTTGAAGTGCACATTTTTTAAATATGTACTTCTTTCTCACTCTTTCCGACCGTAAAAATTCCTTTATAATTGTTTCTGCAGCGTGTTACACCGCATTCTCAATGTTGCTTTCGATGCTAACATTTGGTTTATTTTTGTGAGTTGATGTTTCCCCAGTTATTTTCTTTGGTTCTCTGCGCTTTATAAGGAAACATGGACAGTGAAAAATACAAGCGTATCTTCTCTGTCCTCCCATCAATTTAAACAAATAGGACATTTATCGCCCAGCATTTTTGAATATCTGGTACGAGTCTTTGGCTCCATCTTTTCTTCGAAGGCTTTGATAAGATGATACGCTGTCATTTTTTCAAATTGATATCTTTGCTTAAAGCTCGGGGTTCCTCAATTTTGGCTTCGTTGGTTCCCTGTAGTTCGCTAGCCTAACTATCTGCTTGTAGCATTCCTGCGATACATATAACATCGTCTGATACTGTCCGAAAATCACAGCACACACAGTGCCCATAGTCGATTGATGGAGTTAATCCTTCTGGGGTAAAACTTATTTGTAACTGCTTTGTCCCCAATTGGTGCCGGAAACCTTATGCAGGACAGCACTACCCTTAACAGAAATATCCTCTGTTGTCTGAGTCCCCCAATATTCAGCATTATTCTGGATAAGGCTTACACACCCGAGCAGCTTTATCGTACATTCTTTTTCGGATGAATCACCAGTTAGGCCATAGATCCACCTGGGCTACTTGCATTAAATGATCAGATTTCCATCAAGTACTTTCAAGAATAATGGCCATTAGTTACCTTAGACGCTCTCTAATTTTCTAACATCAAAGTTCCCCAGTATATACATATGTACATATGTTTGTACATACATATATGTATATGCGAATCTTCTATATCTGCAATCACACCAAAGTATCTTAACACAATTCGGATGTTTAGCACTACAAACGTAAGCTTTAAACTATGATGACGATTGCTCCTTATATGATAATTCAATTAAAATTTTGGACTTAGGAATTGGGTTTGAAAAGTCATTGGCACGCATATCGCATGAGTGTCTTAAATGTTTTCTAATAAATAAATCTGTTTTTTGGAATAAGTTATCAAAGAACTGGAAAGAACATTGTATTCTGACGCATAGTTTTAATCACACCTAACCAATATATTAATCAGAGACACGAAATATTTTCGTTATCTCTCAATATCAGCCTTGTTAGTAAGGTGCACAACAACAACACTGAGTTAAAGGTAATATAAAATGTGTTTACGACTAAAAATATTCAGGATTTTTGTTGTTTTTTCCAAAAAGAATTGTTTAGCATATTTTGATCAATAGGAGTTCATCCAATATAAATAATTTGGAACTACGTAGCTGAAGCTCCAGTTCAGTAATAATATAAAAAATTATGGATCTATCTTTGTTCTGTACAGTGAATTTATAGGTACATTCATGTTGCACATTGTAGATACTATACATTTCTTCTAAGCGCTCGAGAAAGTCCTTTCAAAAGGTTTTATTACAACATTCTCGTATAGAATAGATATGTACAATATGTAACCCCTCAGAAACTGAAAAGAAGAATTAAGGCATACCAAACATTTCGTTTTGTACTATATACCTACATATGTGTTGTTTACATACAACCGCACAAATCTGTCCATAGTTGCACCGCCGAGGAAGTATGCATCGGCTTGACTTCATTCCGAATCCGAATGCCTTTAAAAACTTTAATCGAAGGACAACCCTCCATTATTTCAAGATATATTCCGGCTTTCTGTAATCTATAATATTCTATTGTCATCACCTCGTCAAAAAAAAAAACCCACAATTAGCAATATAAACAAGTTCTTATGCCTGCAGCTATTTTTTTGACGTCAACGGTTATGTTAATTACAATGACTACCTCCAATTAGATGTTGTAATGGGCAGGTCATTTTAATCTGTTAATTAAATGTTTTTTGTTTGCCCTTTTCACACCTGTTTTCTTGCATAATATTTTTGTACAAGTTCACTTAATACAGGTAACCCCAGGTACATTATGAGATAAGGAATCTTAGAGAATAACAAAGAAATGCAAATGAAAAAGAAAAGATAAATGCAATATTGTTGAACAACATATTTTTGTGTAGAATTGAAAGTGATATAAATATTTGTATAACAAAGAAGAAGAATGCCGATCGTTATTCCTATGAAACGTACAACAAGTCCCAAAACCAAACACTCGATTCTTTAACTTTTTTCTAAATCTTTCATACGCCTTTAACCTATTCCCTCGCATTCACATTCAAATAAAATGTATTTTATTCTATTCTTCTATTCCTATTTCTATTTTATTCTATTCTACAAATTGTGAGGGGAAGAAAAAGTATCAAATCTACTTAAATCTCAAAATTCTAAGGCAAGGAAGTGGTTTTTGATAAATCACTATCCAAACTCTTGAAGCATCCACAAGGGTATTGAAAGTCTACCGTGAACACGTCTTAACTTATCAACTTATCCAACGGATTTATACTTTACAAAGAACTCTAAAAATATATCCTTTTATTTTGGGTTTCAAAAAAATGGGATACTTCGCGGTCTGATAGAGCATTTAGTTTCGAGCAAAAATAAGTTATAAACTTCTGACACTTTAAATTTTTGAATCCTAACCATGTGCCTACAGTGGGAACACTTCATAGCGATTATGAAGCTGTTGCGTAAGGAATTCATCCAAAACTTTCTTTAAATCGAAGTTCTCGCTCAGTGCTAAATATTATTGCTTGTTATGGCTTCAATTCTTTCGAAAATGCCTGGTACCTTGATCAAATACTCTTTATAAGGATGTGCCCTACAACATTATGAACGCAGTTGACGCAAGTTCCTTAACCCCTAGATAATGAGCAGCATCCATATAGTATTCATAGCACACTGCGTTTCGAGAGATAATTATGTTGAGTGATGAGGTTCACTTTAACCTCAAAGAGAGAGCACGCATTACGAGCATATCCTTTGCATTTATAATCCTTTTTTTTTAAATGGATGCATATATACATATGTATACATATGCCAACAAGCCAAGAATATTCAAGGGATGTATTCTCCACGTTATTTTTCTATACAGTTAGTTAGTATATTCGATTTCATGTTTTCCCATTGATATGATCATCTTCTTTATTAAATTTGCACATTGTACCTGAATATCCTGTTAAAGCACCTTTCAGGCAGAAAGATGAGAAGATGAAAAAAGTCAATGCCATTTTAATCTTTGATTCCTCTTTATTTTGTAATAAATTGTGTTTTATAGATCAAGTATACAACTGCGCCGGATTGTCTGACAAATTGCTGAGACAAAAGAAATAAAACAATAATGTTGCAAACGTGTTTTCTAAATGCACACATATTCGCTAAGAAAACGTGCCAATTTTATGCTATTTGGTTGTCATTACTTTTATAAGCATAAATAACTGTATACAATCATTAAACAAAATGGCTCGAGTTTCGTTAATTACACAAATTAATACATTTTTAATGGCTCAATCCCGAAATTTCAATTTTTATTTCCAATGTTTCGCTAGTGAAAATTACTTTTGAATTTCTATCTTATACAATATTATGTTTTCTAATTACAGATAAAAACAATTTAAATAAAATGGCGGTCATATTAGACGATATTTATGACTGGTATAGAGACCTCATGGACAATCGCAGTGGTAAGTTTTACTTGTAATGTACGATGTACGAATTTTTTTTTTTTTAAATCAATCTAGTACCGAATAAAGTATTATTTTAAATAACGAATCATTTGTTGCTCTCCTTTTTGTCAATAGGCGTCGCATTTCTTAATTAGCATCATTAAAAATTGGTACCTGATATACTCGTAGATAGTTGACATTTTTCAACGTACACTATGAATGTTATGGCACATAAACAAAAAGTATAGATTTACGTCTCGGATATCTTGAGGTCAGAGCAGCGGTTAGAGCTTGTGTATTGGATGACTTTGTTTTTGAATATATAAGTTTGATGGAGAGGAAGGAAATGTGTAACTCGTAGAGGGGGCTAGACGTTCCTATATGGATTGTGTCATATCGTATTTTGTTCACGCAATTTGAGATGACTTCGTAAACATCATAAACAACAGAAGTGTTAAGTAATTATTTACTACATAGTTACGTGGTGTTCATATACACAATTATTTGAAAAATTTAACGAAAAAACAGTTCTAGGTGTTTTCCAATCATTTAAAGAGAGAGTAGGACGTTCATTATAAATAACAAAAATAAGGGGGTCGATTTGCTGTTATGTTAGGTTAGGTTGTTGGATTGATGAGGGAGAAAAGACTGTACCTTGTCGCTGTGAACCCATTATGACCCCAATAGGAGGGTGAGTTTCAAATCCGTGACTGGGTTTCTTTAATACTGCTTATTGGTTAATAGTAAGGGTCTGCCGTCATCTGACGTCATCGGAAACCTGAAAATATTACTTAGTGAAATATCAGATAATTCTGGTATGTCCTAGAAGTAATAAGTAACAGAGACTTGGACAGCTGCAGAGGGGCCGTCAATGTTGAGTTCACGGTTCATTGTCTGGTTTCTTAGGTGCCCAATGAACGCACCTTCTACATTGTCATTTTGTAACTTTGTTGGTTGACATATCACCTAAGAGAGTTCCACTTACAGTTGGCTTTCATTTGGATCTCACGCTCCATTCGCTCTTTAAGGTCGCATTGAGGCCTATTGCAGACCCTTTTCCTGCGAGTTCATCAGCTATCTCATTTCTAGTTATGTACATATGTATAACTATATATATATATATATTCTTGTAACCAGGTATCCAGAACATATTAATAATGTTCTGTAAGACTTGATATGAATATCAGAAATTGCTTTAATGACCGTCTGACGTTTAATGGTCGTTGCAATGCTATCATTCATATCATAATGGCTGCCTCTGTCACTGGCCAAAGCTCCGCTTGGAAGACAATGCCATCACATTGGAATTGACGAAACAGCTACGAAAATTGTAGCTGTTTTTAGTTTTAGCTGTTAGAGTTTGTAGCCTTTAAGTAGCCCATGTACCTGTAGGTATAAAGAAATGTTAAACTAGCATTGAATAAATTTGACTGGAATCAGCTGTCTTCAGTTGTGTACGTCGAGTTTGTTGATCTCATCTAATGTGGTCGTCCTCTTCTGGGTACTTCCTAATGGATGAAATCAAACATATTTTGAACAGCATTGTTCATTCGCTCTACATGATCACATATGTTTTGGACCAGGTCGGTGTCCCTGTACAGCTCGTTCTTGGTTAAAACTTATCTTTTTATAAACAGTCAGCAAAGAGGACCAACAATTGAACGTATAACTTTCTTTTCGAATCATACAGCAGTACTGAGATCGCTGCTCTAGAATTAATACCACAGTCTAGGTATGTAGATGTCTGCGTAACCAAGTAGTTGTGGCTGATATACATATTTACTTGGAAATAACGCCAGTGTAAAGAAGCTAAATGACAGTGCGTCTATAACGCCTAGTAGTATTAAGGTATCGTTGATATTTTTTTTTTCGACCTTGAGCGAGCGTTCTCTCGGTATCCTACATAAACAGATGAGTTTTGTGAGAATACTGAAACAAGAGATGGCGCAGAACAGCCTATCTCTATCTTAGAATTGGTGAATGTACCACCCTACCAAATCTTCTCCTGCAGCCTTAAACATCTCAGCTCCTAGGTCACCTAATTATGCAACTTTAAACGATTCAAGTTTAGACTGTTGGTTCTAGTGATTGGTTGTCTTCCAGGTAGAGACTATCAAATTGTCTAGCAGCGGGACTTCGGCTATCGTCGAAGTTAACAGTCCTTAGAAATAGTCCTTCCATATTTAGCACCGAATGTTTCTTCATCATGGTATCTATTCCCGATCTGGTCGTTGCAGTCTTCGGTCTAGGTAGCGAAACCTTGGGATGCTGTTTTTACCCTCTTATAACGAACATTTTTCGATCTCTTTTATGTTTCTAACATACGTCGTTAGTTCACCCTTAAATTTAGCCTGGGGCACTTCATGAAAATGATGAAGCGTTTTCGATCTCCGAAAGACTAACAGATATTCTTTCCAAATATGAACACAATCTTTGATCTATTACCACTTTTAACAACCCTCTTACATGTTACTTTATTCTATGTATTTACCTTGTATTCAGGGAAGTAAGGAACTACTTTATTTTCTTAGAAATTATTATTTATACATATATTTAAAGCAATAAGAGCTTCGAACGGTCTTGGGCTCTTATCTTAGTGTCAGGTTGCATAATGATGACCTCAAAAGAGGTTAAACATATTAGGCAGAATGGAAGACAAAATGGTCCCAGGCATATCAAGGGCATCTTAGTGACTTATATCGATCATAAACTGATACCTATAATACCTTCTTACTTTAAATCAAACCTAAAAATAAAAAATAATTCAATTGCAATTAACAAATAGCAATTAGACGGAAATAAATGACGATAAAGTATATAATTATTATTAACGTGACATGCTTAATGACAGTTTTATGTGTACAATAACTCTTTTTATGTTCTACTGACATGGCAAATGTTAATATACATATATGTATGTACATTAAAATATGAATTTATGGATATGGTTTTAATGGGTTCATGTTTTTGTTTTGTGTTCATTGGCCTATAATTGTTATCTCTGTACGAGCGTTAGATGATGTATAACATGAAAAGTAGTTTTCGGATTTGTATCTATTTAATTGGTTTAGAATACATCTGTGCGGTGTTAAACAATTCATATAGTATATTATAACTGTTCTCTGTATTGTATTCAATTGCTATAAACAGCAAATCTCATAAAACACTGTATTTCATGCAGAAAAGTATAACGATTCACACTTGTGACTATGAATATATGTATCTCTTCTTCATATAACGCAACGTTTTTATTTTTGTTTTTCCTGTTATTCGTTGCACTTCGTTGATTAGATACATATAAAAGATACACAAAAAAATGCAATAAGTTTAAGCTGTGGCAATAAAGTCTTTGTAATTGGATGAATTTTATTGTATAAAACGCATAGAGTTTCATTCAGAAAATAATTCCAATAAAGTTCAATTTTTTCTATCAATTACGAGGTGAAAAAAAATATTCAAATTCCATTAAATTGAATTAATCTTATGCGAAAGTTACACTCAATGCATTTTTAATTAGTTCATTGGCAGTGGAACAGATACAGAGCAGCTGCCAAGAAAATCAATTATTACACAATTGGTTTCAAGCCCCCTTACTAATTGGTCAGTGGGAAGGGGGTTTATTTCCATTTATAGCACCTTGAGTTGGATTGGAAAATAGGCAAATTAAAGGTGCATGAAGTGTAGCGAAAATTGGAGGAATTAATGAAAATGCGTTGATGGTCGAAGAAAATACATAGCAGACATTCCAAAACGGTTGATAAAAGACAGAAAATAAGAAAACCAATTGATGAGAATACGTACTATAAGAATCCAACTGGAGTGTATGGAACAAAACTGACCAGAAAATTATTTCACAGTTGATTAAGGCGATGTTTGAAAAAATTCAAAATTAAAATGTTCAAAGACTTGGACTATAATTTGTCGAATTGTTACGAAATCCAAATCGCTCAGTTCTTCGCCGTTCGCAAAGGCTTAATCTTATCTTGACGAATATTGCGCAAGAACTTAAGAATCGTCGTGAAACATTAATAACTTAATGCAGAAACCAATAAGCGAGATGAGTCCGTTTTTGAATTCATGATTACCTGTCTTCCAACCTTCGTATTTCCGAGAATTCAAAACTTCAAGGTTGGGAAGCGATTAATGACATCACACTATTAACTGATAATGAGTGTCCAAATTGAATGCTTTCTCGGACCACATTTAGATGTTTTTCGATGTTGATTTCGAGTCTGAGTCTTCCAAACCCTTTAGAAATCCTAAGTGAATAAACAGGGCAAAGTTTAGTCAGGTACTTACATATGTAGGTCAAAACTAAACTAAGCACTAAAATCCTGTCCTAACTGTGATTCCTGCTACCCGTCGATGTATACATCAAAGACACAGTTATTTTCAGCTCTGTCCGGCTTAAGGAATCTGTATGCTGGACCGGCAAGTCGTATGGTCACAATATAATTCGGAAGACAATACCAATTGAACTGGCTTCGTTGACTGCTTGCCCGGATTTCATATATAGTGTACATAAATAGATGGAAAGGGAGGGAGTGCAAGCGAGACAATTGGAAGGATCAACAATGTAGTGATGATATATGGCTGGCCTTAGGAAGTAAGAAGCAGTTCTGCGACCTCTGGTTTTGGTGATTTTGTTCTTTAGATGTTTTTCTCAAAAAAAAAAAAAATTCTTCACGTTATGAAACTTTGTCAAATCTGACCTCAAAAAGTCTTACATCGAAATTTGAATTTAGTTTTGCTTTACCCACAAAGGGGGCTTGTATCTTTCGGTGATCAGAGTCGTGTCGGTCTTGCCAGGATTAATTTTCATTTCTTAGCGGTCAACTAAGTATTTTGTAGAGTACAGTGAAGACTGCATGAGCTCTCCAATATGTCTGGGCTTTGACATAAAACTTTACACTTAATTATTGCCCTCAAAATAATTCTGAAAATTGTCCAAAACCAGTAAACATAGTAGGGGACAAATGATTGTCGATTGAGGAATTACATTGATTTACTTGGAATGAAAAGGCACAGTTCAAGTCAAAGAAGATCTATAATCATATCAGCTTATATTGTTCAAAAATTTATTATTGACATAATTTTGTTTTTGTTCTTTCAGACCCCAGAGTAAAAGACTGGCCAATGATGTCCTCACCATTTCCCACACTTGCACTATGTGTATTCTACGCTTATTTTAGTAAATCCCTAGCACCAAAGTTAATGGAGAAAAGAAAACCCATGGACCTTAGAAAAGTTCTAGTATATTACAATTTATTCCAGACGATATTTAGTGCATGGATATTTTATGAAGTAAGTTCCCAATACCACATAGTAACCAAGAATCCTTAGCTAATATTTGTTCCATTTCTCCTTTTCAGTATTTACAAAGTGGATGGTGGGGTCATTATAGTTTTAAGTGTCAACCGGTAGACTTCTCAAATAATCCAATGGCAATGAGAGTGAGTATCGGATACATGTTGGGTTTGTTAGGCTCTCTGCACTTTATAGACTTTCATATTATGTTCTTTCAAAACTGCAAAGCCAAAATTTTTCTGTTTTTATTTTTTTTGTTTTGTTCTTCTGTTCTGTTTTTTATTTTTCTTCCTCTTTTGTAGCTGTACTTCTATGAATCTATAGATATACTTAAATATATATTGTTTTATATAAATTTGTTCGTGTTGTGAGTTATGTTGTGTATTTGGATTCTCGTTTGATTATTGGATTGTTTTTTTGATTTGTTTCATTGTAGATGGCTCGCACCTGTTGGTGGTACTACATAGCTAAGTTCACTGAATTCTTTGATACGCTATTTTTCATTTTGCGCAAGAAAATGGAACATGTCTCAACATTGCATGTCATTCATCACGGTTGCATGCCATTTTCAGTTTGGATGGGCATGAAGTTTGCACCAGGTAATATTATGTTCTTTTTTTTTATTTGTTTATATTGTTTATTAAATTATTTATGGTTTAAATATGTTTTCTTTGTCAAATTGAAACGATTTTGTATTTTGTGAAAGTGCTCTCTTTATTTAAATTGTATTTTAAGTATATGTATAATTGTACTCAAAGCGATTAAATCAAACCTCTTTACGGGTTACCAGGTTTCTCTAAATTTCTCCAGAGTTGCCGCTTTAGTTTTGATTGCTCATGTCGTCGTTAAGATTTATTTAAAGGGCAACTTCCCGATACGACTGATATTACATGTTTTACTAGTAAGTGGTTCCCCCGAAACTTCTTCTTTAGATGATTTGAAACGCAATCTTACCCAGCGGATATAGCCATTATTATTTTATAAGTATTTGACTATCTACTCATTAAGCATTAAAAGTCAGTCAACTTCATATAATTATTATAAAAAAGTAATATTCCTATTATTTTATCAAATTCGACAATTTTACGTCACTGAAAAACGTCGTTGAAAACATAAATCACTAAATTATACATATACATATGTATACCTTCATTCTGTTCACAGCAGAACATTCCATCCCATTTCGGATGCGTCTGTGTAAATAATTGTGAATTGTAATTTTGGTCTTTTCCATTCTTCTCTACTCGTAACCACTCTTTTTATCCACATATGCATTATTTTCGCATTATGAATCTTAAAAGGACAGAAGAGGAGTTTTATACTGGAGGTGAGCCCTTCGATGATTGTTTTATTAATGGTGTTTTAGAAGTTCCTTGAGGTTGATACTTGTGGCGACGTTT
Source organism: Xylota sylvarum (assembly GCA_905220385.1). Lineage (NCBI taxonomy): Eukaryota > Metazoa > Arthropoda > Insecta > Diptera > Syrphidae > Xylota > Xylota sylvarum. Next base: position 15,352,190 of record LR999958.1, read on the forward strand.
TTTAAAGATTGCCTGTTCTGATTATCATCACCTCAATTTTCTTTCTACTAGTGATTAACATTGCTTCCATCTTTTGTTCTGCTAGTTTCATAGGATGTCTTCAACTCTTTCCAAGAATTTGGTGGCTCCGACAATAATGTTGACTCTGTTGGGGATTTTAGATCTCATAACCCTCTCTTACATTGTGTTCCACAAATTAAAATGTTCACTCAAGTTAGTTCGTTGATCTAGGGGACTTTATTATGTGTCCTCAGTGGATCTCATGGACCTAAGTTGTTCGAAATTAGAATGATGGAATAAAATTAAAGGTCATAGTGAGGAGTTAAAGGAAAGGAAAATAAAATACATATTGGTTGATTGGTTTGTTGTGTTACTCCGAAAGTAACATACATCGTTTTCGTCCTTGAGTAAAAATGTGATTCAATGCGTGACACTAAGTTCATAAATTTCATGAGGAAGTAACTGTCTGGAGTCATCATTCTTCTTTCATCAATGGGAGTACAATCACACAACAGGTGACGGACAAATAATTCAATTTGTTCCTCATCCCTGTAGCTTCTGTAGTATCTAGTAGTTGTGAAATACCTCAAGACGCCTATTAAATACCAGTAATGGAGCCAGAAGAAATTATCCACTGCGCATGATTAAGTAGTCTAATTATGGATATGTAGTATCTTTGTGAAAACCACATATCGGATCGAGTAGGTGGGTTGTACATATATGGGTGGTTTAGTGTTAAAGTTCAGAAAGGGCATGGTATCAATCGTGGTATACTAAGCCGTGAACTGAGAGTTGGCCGCATATCCCTTGTATGTATGAACATACACATAGCCAACCACTGTGCCGTGTATCTGTTGCCGGAAATGTGTGAATGTTTTTATTGACTTCTATGCACTTCGAGCTTATTGTCGATATTCTACATCCGGGATACGTGGCAAAATTTAATGTATGTAATGTGTGAAAAGTTTTGTATTTGTTTCACTTTTCATATTTGATAGTATTCTTTAGTTGCCCTTACCACTGCTACATATGATTTCCCAAATTAATCTTTGGGAATTGAGTTTTATATGCGCCAAATTAACTTTAAAATTTTCCGTTCTCGTCAATATTCATATCCCAGCAGAACAAAAAAAAAAAACTATAATATACATATACATATGTACATATGTAATTGAAAAATAAAGTAATTCACATGGCCTTGTTCAAATAATATGAGTAGCAATCACCCGTATTGATGTTAAAAACCGCTGTGTACTTGTTTCTCTAGTGTTGCATGGAGCATTCCTTCCGCATGTAGACGACGACGTCAATATCGCCAGTGGGTACTAGTTTAATGTTTAATCAGTATAACAGTGTTTTGTAATATTTAAACATCAATTTTCTTTAATTGCTACCACTTGGAACGATCATTACGTTAAATAGATAAATATGACGCGACTCTCGATAGTAATCACTAAATTGCAATTAGAATAGAACTTCGCAATAATCCTCAAAACTTGCTAACACTTTAAATCAATAGCATTAGACCGGTGTGTCAACATATAAGGGACTTCAACTAGTCAAAGGTGTAATTTTGTAATTTACTTACTGTTTGTTCGCAAGTAAATTTCTCTAGTATCCATTAAAAAAATCCCATTTGGTTACGACATTTGCAAACATTCATGTTTCCAGAAGTGTCCATACCGGATCTGTGTAATGTTTCAAGTTCAATTAGAAGGATTGTTTTTGTTTCTTTTCTTTCTTTTTTTTTTTGTTAATCAACTTGTGATTAACATTAGTATACACAAAGCAAGATTTGACGCAAATTCGAGGAAAAACAGACACGATTGGGGAGTATCTAGTGTCGTTACAATGTGGTTTTGCAACCTAAACTAATTGCACTCCATATGCGGAAAAGTAGTTGGCTCAGTAAACTTGCCACTACTCTCTTTAATTTCATTGAAAGTTGCTCAACACGTTCAACCAGAGTTTAGTTTTATTTTTGTTGTTGAGATGGGGTTTCCATAAAGTTGGAAAGTGCAACTCATTGATGCATCATAGGTGAAATAACAGTGCGGCAAGATAACATAACGCTACTTGCACAACACAGATGGTTTTGCAATTGCATAATGTTGTTAAGATAATCCAGTGGGTCTAATTGAGGTCGTCCACTGAAAAAACTAGAACTTGGACAGTGTTTATTATTTGATTCTAAGAATTTTAGCTAATAATAGATTAACATGGTAAGATACAGTTGGGAAGTCTTACTTGATATTATGAAAGAAGAACAACGACATTGACTGACAATTGCACACTGGAAGTCATACAACATTCGGAAGGTATAACGAGTTTCTTTATTATATCCCAACTACTTTATTAGAAGTTCAAAAATTAAATACAGGTTTTTGTTTTTATTTTTTCATTGCCAAGGTGTGATAAACTCGAACCTGACGTGTTATCACCTTCACCCAGTGTTGCCATATGATTTTCTACAAAATGTACATACCAGTAGTTTACGAAAGCATGTAGCGAATTGTACCTTAACTCGAACCTTTCAAAGTGAATGTCGAGTAAAATTAGCAAAAGTGTTATGTGTTACTGAACTTCAGAAATTCTGAAAATTGCGCAAGAAACTTCTACATTAAGACCATAAAAAGAACATTTAGAACCTAAACTAAGCAGTCAGGGAACAAATACTTGTATATAGGATTATGCCATTGACGATATGAAAACTTATCAGACTCTCCATTTTTCTGTTTGAAATTTCGTCTATCATGAGAATGAGTTGGAGGAAAGAAAATGGATAAAAACATAGATCGTGCTGATATTTCCCTATTGTCTTGTCCCTCCGGATTAGATTGAACCAATTTGCTTTGGTGTCCATTCTTGTTATCCATATCAAAGACCTGATGTACAGTTATTTTATGAATTTCTTAGGAAGGCTTATTAACATCAAATCTTTTTTCTCTTTCCAGGCGGTCACAGTACATTCTTTGCCCTTTTGAACTCCTTTGTACATATTGTTATGTATTTCTACTATATGATTGCCGCAATGGGTCCAAAATACCAAAAATATATTTGGTGGAAGAAATATCTTACAACCTTCCAAATGGTAATAAACAATTTTTATAAAATATGTATATTTACTCTAATAATCTCTTATTTCAGGTTCAATTTGTTGCGATATTCACACATCAATTCCAATTGTTGTTCAGAACATGTGATTATCCCAAGGGATTCATGGTTTGGATTGGTCTACATGGCGTTATGTTCCTATTCTTATTCTCGGACTTTTACAAAGCCAAATACACAAATGCTGGACGTAGGGCAAAGGCAGTTTTCAAATTAAATGGTACCACAAATGGTTCAGTGTCGAATGGCAGTGCGAAACATGAAGTGAGCAATGGCAGCAATAAGGGTGCTTGTATGGTAAGCATTAACATTGTTAGATTATCAAATTCAGATGACCTTGAAATTAACCTTCAATATCTCGTTAAATGTCATCTCAATTCAATCTCGAAACATTTTCGCATAATTGCCTCGTATAACCCGTGATCGTTTGGGTATAATCTTCTGTCGTTGACGGATTAACTAACAAAACTATATGATAATCAAACATTAAAAGCCATTAGCACATACTTGTGAAACCGGATAGACTGAAAACAAAAAGCAAACTGCAAATCATCGTGTATCTGCAGCACAATGCAAAGTTCAATTGGACCACATGTAGCACGTGCTACTCCTTCAAACCGATTTCGTTCAACATACATAGATACAGAGAAGAAGCAAAATAAAACATTGAGAGCTAGTCTCAGCCAAAATAAAATGAAAACAAATGACCTAGCGAAGCCTTCTGCTGTGACTAGTCGTGTGGAAATGTTTGTTGACCTCCATTTAACTGTTTTGCTTTTTTATGCTTTGATAAAACCTTGATTCGATTTGTGGCGACAGACATAAACTTTAGTAACTCCATTACAATCATGGAACAGATACATGATCTGCAATTGTAACGATCTCGCGATCAAGGTTGCGTGTTTTGATTGCTTTTTGTCTCTTCTTATGTTCCACGATGGCTTGCAATAAAACCTGACTTTTAATTCCCGACTCGAAGTTGGAACTTCCTTTATAATTACTGAGGATCATTGGATTTCAAGTTCATGATCGGTCAGCGTCGTTCCAGAATAGACTTGGGCGAAGAACGATACGCACATAACGAGTTTGTCGCGATGATACCCATCGAGAGTTTACCTTCGCCGTTAAAACAATGATTTAGCTTGAAATGAGTTCCTCTGTTTTAATGCGAATGTGAAAGTTTATGCGGGCTAGTCATTTTTGCGCGACGCATAATTTATTTATTACAAAATGCGCCAATTCGCAATTTATTGATGAGAGGAATTTTTAAACGGTCGCTTCGGTTTTGTGTTGAAAATGTCGCCTTAAGTGATGAGATACGCGCATTAGTAGGTTTGGCAATGAATATGTGACAATTTTTGAATGAATAATTTAATAAACAAAAAATAGCAGAGATGATGACACAGGGAAAGAAAAAATGTTGCTCCCCTTTAGGTAGATATGATTATTTAATTGCGTGGCTAAGTGGCTTGTCTGTGTTTGAATGTTAGTAATTAATTGTTCTGTTTAAGTGAATACCCACGCATTGTCTTGGGTATTTATGAATACAGCAAAATGGCCGAGGAACCCGGAAAATGTCATTACATACTGCTCGTGAGTTAATGGCGAAACAGAAAGTTTCAGATAACGAGAATCGCGTCAATGTTTGAAGAAGAAAGAAGAGTTGGGTCGTTGTCCAGCTGTTAGTGATACGTTGGTTTCACTCAACAAATGCTAACTTTGTGGCTCGTTAGTTCATTGCTCGATTTATAAAAAAAAAAAAGTGCCGCATTTAATCTTTACTATTCAATTAAGGGTGGTGTAATATATGGAACCCTAGTTCCAATAGTTGAGTTCTATGAGCCAATTGTACCAAATATTTAACCTGTCAAACTTATCGCAAAGACCCTTTTCTTATTATTCCAGATTGTCTTCTCTTTGAATCTTCTGTTACCTTTTCCGAAGTACAGATTCATTAGCATTTTGTCGTGCATAGTTTTTTTTTAGCAATATTTACTGCCGACAGTGGTCTCAGTTAAAGAAATACATAGATACATTTTGTGCAACAGTCACCTTTAGGACCCAAGGTCTAGCTTCTCCCAACTATTTGTCTTGCATGTATGTACTTCCTTTATTCTTATTTACATTTATACTAACCACTTGAGCCACGGCACCCGCTTCAAAAATTCTTCAGGCCTAAAGAAAAAAAAAGGGATTCTCAGTAAACAAAACAAATTGGTAACCTGGTACTTGCCACATTTCCTTCTCCTCATGTTCTTTTTAAAATACCTTCTTTATGTAGGAACAACCTAGTATTTGTCGAAAAATTTTAATCAACTTATTTTTTCTCTTTTTCAGCCCGTTTTGGACGACGATGACCGTAGCAGTACAAACAAGATTGCTAAATCCACCACAAATGGTCATGTTGGGAACGGTTATAAAAATGGGTATGCCAACGGGCATGCTTATAAAAATGGTGGCTCTCTATCCTCAAATAGCAATATTATAGGTGATAGTAGTAGCTCTAGTCTGCACCATAGACAAGTCAAATAACTAAAATACGTAGCTAGTAAACTAAGATAATTATTGATAAAACAATCTTCATGTATTTAATAACAACAATCGTAATCATAATTATTATAATTCATAATATAATAATTATCATTGCGATGGTGTCGTCGTCGCCCTTACGTTATAATTTTTTGTCACTTCACTTTGTGCGAGCATTTATTTTGTCTTAACTCCTTTTATTTGACATTTTCGGAATCTTTCTATATTTAAATTAGTAATGTTTGTATTTTTCTATAACGCATAATGATAAATATTTTGTATTGTTCTACAAAGCAAAAGCAAGTGTTCACAGCCAAAAATTAACAAAAAAACAAAAAAAAAAAAAAGAGTAATAATAACGACAACCACAAAAGCTAAATAATGAGAGAAATTAACGAACACTAATAAGAAAAACAAAAAAAAAAAAAAACTGTTGTAGATTTAAGGAAAAGATTTTTAATTTAAATGTTATTTTCTATATTTTAGTAGACCAAGCAAAAAGATATTCTAAATGCATTTTTTTTTATTGTATTTTCTTTTTTTTTTATTTTTTGTTAATTTTTTAAAATTATATTTTTTTCGTATTTTTAGTACAAGCTAAGAATTAATTGGATTAGAGACATAACTAATGAGAGAGGAAAAAAAACAAATATTTGCATTTCTTGATTGAAATGATTTAAAAAAAAAATTGTTTATAAATGCCAGAATCTTTTTGTTTCTTTGGGGCGGATAGTTTTTTATTATTCAGGGAATATAATTCTTTTTGTTTAGAATCAACTATTGTTGGGAGAAAAAAAAAACAAAAAAAATTTAAGGAATATTGTACACCTACGTATGAACTTTTTGATAATAATAATAAATAATAATGTATAGTTATTTCTTTTTACCTGTATAAATAAGAACAATGTATGTATCTTTAAAAAAAAAACATAAGAAGGAAATGATAAGTAAGGGAAACAAATATATTTATATATAAATCTGTTTACTTGTTTGTTTTTATTATTTGTAATAACTTATACTTAAACAACTTTAGCGCCACCTAAGTAAGTAGTAAATTATACATGGTTTAAATTTGGGAATTACGAGCCAGATTAAAGAGCAGTCTGTAGTTACTCCGAAACGGTATAAACCTAACCTCGTGATTCAACCAGGTTCAGGTTTGCCTACTGGGTGATTAAGGGCGACAGGTAATTTTTCTAAAAAAGTCGGGATTATAATGGTAGCCGTTCCAAAAAAGTTCCGAAACGAAGGAAAATTCTAGCACATGCCACCTTCATGGTATTCGTTTTGGTACAGATATTTTTAACGAGTATAAACGTTTTTTCTTTACTGTCAGAGAAAAAAAATTGTAACGACTGTCTAAAAAAATGCAATGCGTCACAGGTAGCCGTTGTGTCACGCTATATATCATCACCTTCTCGAAGAATGGTCGCGTTCGGATTCCAAGGCTTAAGTTAGGGATATGGATAGGTTTTGCCTTGTACGATTTTACATGCAATTTTATCAAAATCGTTAAAGCCGTTTTTGAGAAATTCGTTTTTTATTGAACACTTAATGTTAAGGTTAGAATGAAAATTTCGATTTCGCCTTGAGGCGTGAACACACCGACCCCAGATATAAAGTTTGAAGCAAACCCTTCTTACCATTTAGCCTGCAGTCTTAGTCACAAACAGGCAGACAGAGAGAATTGTCGGATCCACTTTTTTTAACTTCTCCATCATAGCAATGTCAAGTTTGATTAAAATCTCGAGTTAGAAAATTTTCAGGAAACCAATACATACATACATATGTACATATGTACATAGCCCTATAGGTTAGGTCCAAGTAAAAATTGGAAACGCGCTGAGTGTGATGAGATATATGTAGTAGGGATTCATAATACACGTTTTAGGTAAACACATTCACCCCTATTGGGAATAATATTTCCCAAGGAATGTTTCCTTTTTTCGAAAAATAGGTATAGGAATAATTCAACATTTTTTCCTCGAATTTTTCCGCTGTTTTTTTTTTATTGAAGAACTTAAACGAAAAATGAACAATGTCAGGAAGATCTTTTGATAGTTTATGTTTTTGAGAGCATCTTCTGAAGGTTAATTGTGTTCTCATATAAACGAAGGCCTATTCTTCTTTTTTCCTCCAATCAACGTTGAGCTAACTAAGTGTAGTTTAGAGATCCAAAACTTCAGACAAGACTTCGTCAACATGCTCCCTTTCGAATTATTTTTGGTTAACAAATTCAAATAAGTAAAATCCAAGGCCTTTTTGGTGAGTGTTAAGGAATCACACAAGTTCCAAATACATATACTTGTACATCGGTTTATTTATCCAGTCACACGAATGAAATCTTTAAGAGCGAGCTATAAAACATGCAAAAGTACATATATGGCATTGTTTTCTACTATCATTGCTTTTAGTAGCATTGCTTGTGATAATTCCAAAGGATTATACATAGAATAACATCTAATAGAAATTAATTCACTCTTTCTAAATATCTTATTGTCTTCAAATCCAAGTTGCAGTCTTCAACATAAATGATATTCAATGCTGCTATTTTTACTTATTGAATGCGTTAAATTTATTTATTTTTTGCCAACAAACTCTTGTCAAAATATTCGAACATTACTTCCAATATAGTCAGGGGGAAATGCATTCCGATGGAAATTCACGATGGGTATTTCCTTAGGAATTCTCGAGTAAGGTTTATACATTTAAAATCAGAAATACACTACTAAAACCTTCCTCGATGTTAACGCAATGTGTGCGCTGAGTCGTAGTAGGAATTCATAACATGCGTCTGTACTGCCCTATACATACTGTATAATGCTCATTTGAATCGCAGCCCAAAATGACTTTCCACGTCCACAATCGTTCTCCAGGTAAACCGAAGTCACCCAGTATTTCTGTGAATGAATTACCAACTCTTAGAATATTTTTTGGCCGCTGGCATGGTATTCTTCGATTTGGAAAGGCAATTCGGTACCTACATTTATTTTCTTTTTTACCATTTTTGTCTAACAAAAAATGGCTTTTTCTACAACTTCTGTTAAACGTACCTATAACGTGAAAAAGCTTAACATAATTTGTAGAAAATTTGCCAAAGATAAAAGTTTTATAAAAAAAAAAAATTTATTAAGTACCTAAAAGTTTTGAGAAAAATTCGTTTTAAGTAAAACATTGGAACAACGAATTTTCATAATTTTGAGTTTAAGGAGTCATAACTTTTTTGTGGCTGCATAATTTTGTTCGCCGGAACTTCAGGAATTTCCCCTTAAAGGATTTATCTTAAGTGGAGGGTCTATGTATGCATGTACTTAATGTTTTTGACAAAAATAATTTACAAGGGAACCGTGTCTCTGAGCGCCGATTTTGTCACTATAATGGATATACCTAGCCTTTCTTTGATCCGATGAAATATTGCAAAGGGGAGTATCTTTGTAATGAAGTCATTGCATGGTTCTTGAATGTAGTGTCTGGCTTAGAGGTGGAAAGAAGTCCAATGAGTTTTGTTTTTGTTTGTTTAATTGATGTTTCCGGATCATTCAATTCTTCTTCGATTGAGCGATCAATTTTACTGAGTACGACTGTTAAAGAATGGCCTTGCCCCTTTTAGTAAAACACTTTTTTCAGTAGGTCAATCAATTCAAACCATGAGCGGTAAAAAATAATTGCATATTTCTGGGCACGTTCCAATATCAGTTCAATTTATACCAATTAACAGTTTGGTATAAATCAAACTAATTTGAACATTTGAAATTTGAAACGGCTTAAATAATCGTGCTAATTCCTTGGGGTTTTTGTCTTTTTACCAATGTTAATTGTTCAACCAAGGAATTGGAAAAACCGACACACAGGGAAAATCAGTTTGACAGATTAAATTAGGAGTGTCGTCGCTTCTATTTTTCGAGTGCAATGATTTGCAAAATTGATGACTACTCGTGTTTAAAAATTAGCATACAACAGTTCATCGTGATGAGTTATTATACACTCGTTAAATCAAAAGGGAAGTTCACGTCTGGTTGGATAAATGTACATATGTACATATATATTCTTCGAATATACAGCAAGTACAAATAAATCGTTAAATTACCATTACCCCAGAACCCTTTCATAATAGAGTTTACAGCAAAATGAAAAATCGACTGTGTGGAAGCAAACCGCTTATGTGATAATAGATTATCGATCAGGAGGTTTTCGAATTCTACTTGATGTTAGTAGGTAATGCCTTCTAGGGGGAACTCTAGCAACTCTTATATATGTATATATGTAGTATAATAAACACAGGCTTAAAATAAACAAAAATCCCCCTCAGTCAAGTTAACGGCATTCAGAAGATGTCGAGTTTAACTAATCCCCATCCACAACCATATATTCGGGTTCCTCAAGAATAGAATGAAAAATCGAATGAATTGGCACTCTACAGTCAGTACTTCGCTATATTTTATACTACTAGTATACGTTTAAAACTAAATAGAACTTTAGCCCTAACAAGACATTGCGTATTCGGAACTATGGTCGGCAAATGAATGATTAAGGTCAACTATTTATGCCGAAGTCAGTAAAACTAGGGAGCCCCTCCTTTCAGTCAGCTGACACGTGCCCTATTACAGAAGAGGCAGGAATAATGACGTTTATACCTGCTTAGGATAGAAGACAGAAGATATACATATACCCAACTAGTTAAGATTGGTCAAGGATGTGTATATATATCAAAAGCCGATGAAAACAGATACATACAACATCTCTGAAGCTCAGTAGACTTATCAGTTTAATATAGTCACTTATTAAGACCCCCGTGATTAGAGCAGTTTTACTAAGCCTTGCTGGATAAGAAGGTCATTCGATAATACTATCTATGAAGTCATTGGATAGAAAGGATGTTAAAAAAAATTTACATCACTATGAATTTTCAAAGTGAATATGATAAAGTGCAAGGATTCGCACTATAAATCTGCATCATGACCACCCTAGAGCACCATCTGTAAACCAGTTTTCCTACGGAATCTGAGTATGAAATCCAGGTTCTTATCTGGTAGTTCGTATGGGATAAGAAACACTATACTGGAGTCTGATTTGTTTCTTACAGGAAAGCATCACGTGCCCGAGATTGCTTTGATGGACTCTCTGTCGGAAATGCAACATGCATATCAGCGTTTCTACGCTCATGAGAGACTGCTCTTCAAAATGTAGTTGCTAGAGTTAAATGGGCGTTTTTATCAATATAGAGGCTCTTTCGACAATGCGAACTTGGATGGGATGTGCAACTCGCTGAAGAACACGATGTAGATTAAAGAAATCCGGTGTGCCTCCTCTACTATAGTGGATGGTGATTGATATTTTGTTTCACAAACTCAAAACTCCTAAGGTCTACGATCAGGCACTCCCAGATGATTTCCCATATTCTTTGTCGGATGTCTGTGCTACAAAACATTAACTTTGACGTAAATTACATCAAAAAAATTTTGTAAATTAATTCTGAACCTAAATAAATAAAAAATAATAATATACCAACGATACTAGCTATTTATAAAGCTAAAAAGGATCAGAGAATGAGGCAGAGACGAAAAGTTGTGCTGAGGACCAAAAGGTATTCTGCAAAGAAAACAATACCAAATGACTTTTGACAGATAACTTGCGTTGTTAGTTTAGGCAACGTTTATTCCGGTGCCGCAACTACCGTAACTATTTCGGACAAAAACCACTAGACTGGCACGACATAAACGCTGCCTATGATTCCAAATTCGAAGCCGGAGTTGATACTTATCTAAAAATGTCTTTCTCTTGTTGATCAGTACATGGAATCATTGCATAATCTACAAAATGATTGCTCTGCTATAGCTAAATAGCTTTCTTACGAGGTCCATTTGAATAATGCATGTTTTCAGACTTTTTTGATTTCAGTTCTTAATAAAAATTCTTAGCTTGTCTAATACTTTGAAAGTTTTTTTTATTACTTGCGGTGCAATAGACCACAAGATAGCAATTTAATTTCTTAAAGTCATGAACCTCCTAATGGTTACAATGAGCTTTATGAATCTTAATGTATAAGTTATAGGTATTGTTTCTTACAAATAAATATAAGTTAACATATTGTAAATTAACAAACCTTAAAGCAAATCAAGCTGCTGGATCCTGGGACCCAAGGTTATTACTATGGGAATTACGTCCACCTGTGGCGTGGATTACGTTGTTAAGTTGTCTGCAAGGTTAATGCAATCATTACTAACATTGCACAGTGAGATTTTTTCAATTCCATTGTCCAGATCGCTTCCTTTCTAAATTTTCAGAAAATCAACGTCGTTGGCCAACGTCCTTGATAGAGGAAATTGCTAAACATAAACTGTAGTAAACTACAGGAACAAGAAGTAAGGATGAGTTGTCCTCATGGATAACTGCTTTTTGCGTTCATATTCATTATTTTTAATGAACATCCAGTGACTATATGGCGCTTACACCTGAGCTTCAATGTATGTAATTCATAAACTGCGTGTCTGTTAACAGTGCAATAATCCTCAATATACGCTAGTCCAAACCTGTATGTAGATCCTCAGGTTATTGGTCTTCACTTCCATCTCAGGGTCGCTAGCAGTGATTTTCTTTGTGTCTCTCATAAAAGCCAGCTTAGTGTAGATGATTTTTATCAAAACTGCTGCTTGACGTCTATCCTGCTTTGTAAGGTCATTCAAGTACCTGGTTCTGATGCGCTATGCATATGCAGTCACTCCGTGTGACACATTGCGCGTCCAATCAGGTGATGTGGTAGGGTAATGATGTTTGCTTACTTTAATCAACTTGTTTGCCTCTAACAAGTAGGTACTACTGTACTCAAGTGGCAAATAGCATACTAGTTAGCGTTTGTTAGTATACCAAATGAAGTTCAGCCACCTAAGCAAGAGCTAAGTCTTTTGTAAACACACCAAACTAGATAGCCGGAATATATGAAAAGATGCCAATAACAATGATTTGGAACAGGCGTCACATTTTATGTTTAGATAATATTTTAAATGAAATGAAACTTTGAAGGTCGCAGTGCTTCATAGGGTCACTTTCATTTGCAGCCATCAAAGCGAGTGGGTGGTGTCATTTGTGAGTACTTAACAAATAGTTTTGGTAGTAACGGTCTGCAATTAACGTTGAAAAGGCTTTTGTATGCCCATAACTGGTATATTATTTTTTTCTCACTTAAACGTTGTGTTGCAATTGGTCGATTGACCAGTAATTACTATTCGAAGGTAAAATATTTGTTTAATTCATTGGATAATTAGCATTCAGATGAATGGAAATGCGCAGTTACAAGCGGCTCCGCATTTATTTCCTTCGTTCGGAAATTATTATTGCACAATTTCTGATTAAACATAGTCTAGTGTGCTCTTCAAAAAATTTCCTACCATACAGGGTTGTATGGTGTTTGTGTTTGGAAAATATGTCTACCTAAGTACACACGCTTTTCAAACCGACGCGTCACAATTATGATCGGTACGCAGTGAATGTCACGCAATGTTTTAATTTGGGTGTTGTTTATACCATATCTCATGGGAAAAAAACAATTTTAAGTTGCAACTAAAGGTATAGCTAATATGTACCAGTTTCGGGAAAATATTTAGATCTTGAAATTTTCCTTAAACTTTGTACCTGCTACTGTACGTATTTAGGTACACATCTATCAATTAGATGACGTTACTGTCCAGACCGATATGAGCTTCTACTAATAAATCTGACCCAGAAATCTCGAGTTTCGTACACCATGTTATTAAAGATTTTTTTTTTACCTAAGGTGAGCCCATGCATTTAAACTTTTGCGCTGGCTTGTAATTGTATCTCCTCATCAACATCAATGTAAACGGGACCAAATATCACTCGTAGAATGTTTTTATCAAAAAGACAATTTTCATACAATTTTCATTAGATACGCGTAACTAGAACAGGAATTGAATGATCGAGATTTTGTACTTAATGCTTAACTCAAGCAAACGGCGAGTACTTGCCTTCATTAAAACGGTAACTGTTTATCGTGCAACGACACGACACAAAATATTAAGCATAAGTATGTCCACAAGGAGGAACTGTGATACCTACTTGGTTGTAGATTAACTCCTAACTATCGAACTTATGCTGACAACGTTAATACCATCATGCACTGCAATAAGAATGCCAGATATCGTTGAATGACTGTGAGTATTGGGTCCTGATCTAATCTCTAGTAAATATCGATAGAGAGTTCAATGGAGACCATTAAGATGTTAAGTAGCCACCTTTTTGTAGCTTCCTTTATTCTTAGCCCCTGAAATTCACCAGATAGGCAGTTGTTTTTAACACACTGCTTAATTTCTTGGAACTTGGTAATCTACATTCTGGGAGCACTTTCCTTTTTTTTTGTACTTTTATTTTCATAAAAAAAAAACAATAGGTACTTGGAAGACTACATTTTCTGGAAGTAGATAACGATGCTCTGTTTTAAGTCACTTACATATATATTCGGCTTCAGAAAAACAAGATTCTGAGTTAACGTAGGTTGCTGGTAAATAACTGGAGCTCGAGACTCTAAACGTGTAGTTATTTAGGCGTATATGCGTGGCAAACACGCATTATCACATGTCTATCGTACCGCATAACATAAGAACAAGTCAAACGTGTGTCACATGTCTGGTTTTAATACCCTATCCTTAGGGTATATTAAGTTTGTAACATACAAAAACAATCGAGATAGACCCTATAAAGTATGTATAATCGTGATCAGCATCAATAGCGAGGACGAATTAGCCATGTCCGTCTGTCCGTCTGTCCGTATGTCACCAGTTTTGGGCCTTACATCTTTAGCTAATTTAAGAAAAAATGGAGTATATCACACCCACCTTACAAGGGCTGTACAGAAAAAAAAACGATCCGTTCCAAATGGATTGTAGCTTCTCTGTATGTTTTTAAATGTTTTGTGACAGTTTAATAACATTAATTGAAGCAAATTTATTTACATACTAATTAAAGTAAATTATTTCTGAATTACTTTAATGGACTCTGTAGTTCTGGACTTAAAGAATATAGTACTTTTGCCTATACCTTTTGTACTTTAAACGTCGTGCTTATCATATAGTCGTTTAAAAAAAATGCGTGAAGTTCATTTACAACCTTTACACTTTAGAGCGAGTTCATTTTATAGAAACAAAAAACGTAGTTCATTGGTTTTCTTTCCAAAAACCAAAGTCTAGAGAACTGCATTATTTACCGATAGTATCTGTAATATCTCAGTGGTAATAATTTGGCTTAATGGCACTTCTTACTTACTTGTCTAATTGTTGAGTCTTTTGGGAGAGCATACTGTTTTCTTGATGCACTGATAGCAAATGTATGGTAATCTGTTCCGGAAACTTTAACGATGCATGCCTAACATAACCTCCAAATTTCTATGAATAACTGTTAAGAGAAATATTATTTTTCAATGATGTGGTAATCAATCTATGTTGGTCAAGGATAATCTATTCGTGCGAAATACATCCGTACTTCAAGAATCATTTTTTGATTATATCCGGATGAGTGTATGCTATATCAATAAAATAAATCTTGTTATATAGGCATGTTAAGGATAAGGTGGTAACAGGTTTTGAAGTTCGAGAGCGGAAATGGCAACAAGTGGTACATAAATTTTGATTTGAGAAAGAAGTCAAGGTTCATATTTTGAATGAAATTTAAATCAGATTTTACTACGGAGATTTTTGGTGAGTTTTATGATTTTTTGGTCAATGAAGCTTCCACAAAAATCCTTCAGTGTGAAAACAATGCTTCAACTCATAATGAACCACTAAGGATTTTTTCATCCGCTTGCGATAATAAAATTCATCGGTTATACAGAGTTCCTGAGAAGTTCCTTGGCCTGTTATAGCATAGGGGATTTCGGGATTTCGTCTTCTTGTACATGCATACATATTTTATGCAAGGCACTATCGTAGTTTTGGTTTCGATTACATAAGTAGGTCTACCTACTAGTTTGTGATTCTTAATCTGTATTAATGCGGAAAATACTCCTATGTACATATGTGCTTGACTTTGTCGCCGGTATATCTTTAGAATAACATACCTTAGTTCAAACCTAAAAACTCTGTTAAGAAAACGTTAAACAAAAATGATGATTACACCCTCATTAGAATTCCTCTGTGTAACTATAAATGTAATAACAGATAAGTTAAATGACTAATCAAAATTAAATTGAGGTGATTTCCAGAAATATTATTTCACCATTTGTCCTATACACTTTACTAGGCACTTTACTAGGCAAATCACGATGGTTACTGACGTCGGTTGTTTTCTCACAAGATGTATAAAAACAACAACCACGATGCAGACTTTGTGGTTTACATTGACATTGAAAAGCTAATATAAAATGTAAATAAAAATTATAACACTATGAGGAAGCACTTATCGTTGGAAAATTTTATTGTATTTTGAAGGGATATATCTTTAATGTACATATAATAGAAGATGATGCAGTAATTACCAATAACCAATTGGCTTAATCATTTGTTTATTTATTGCACATATATTATACATATTTCGCCTTGGGATTCACCTAATGAATGACAAATGCTGATGATACTCCAAAGGAGTATATTTTTAATATTCAGAATTTAACTTACTTTGACTAGCGTTTTAGTTCAGGGATTAATCAGGGCTTCGAAAAAACTCACCCACTCTATATCACCTAACCTCAAAAGGAGTTGATCGTAATTGCATATTGTCCTCCTTGGATAATATTTACATGCATATAGGGCCATCTGTTGGTATCTTTCAAAGAAGGCTAAAAAAAGACTTATTTTGCAACGATTGTTGCTTTATTGAAAAGAGTGAACCTTCCGATTAATTATGTCTGGTCCGGCTGGCTTGGCAGTAGGCCATACTGCCAACCCAATTTTTCAATACATGTTCGATGGTTTCGGCCCCTATTTCTCCTAATAGCTTCACCAAAAAAGTTCTTGAGTGCCTGAATTGTCTCTAGATTGTTCCCATAGCATCGATTTTTAAAAGCACCACACAAAAAAAAAATCCAACGGTCCCAAATCCCAGCTCCGTGCCGGCCAAGCAACATCACGACTGATTACGCGATTATTGAACTTAGTGTGCAATAAATCGATTGTTGGACGGCTTATGTGGCACGTAGCCTCATCTTGCTTGAACCATAGTTCACCCAAGTCCAAATCCTCAATTTCTGACCATAAAAAATCGGTAGCGCTCTCCATTGACTTTAACGTTTCTCCCATTGTCTTCTTGGAAGAAAACATGCAAAAAGCTGCAATATTTTTCGTTGACTGCACAGGATGAAAATGGAAAAATGTTCGGTTATTAATCAGCAAACCAGCTGCGTATACTGGAGTTGGTGGATTATTTCGATCGAAATATCTTTTTAAAATTCGCTCTGTTTTGGCAACACAGCATCAACTTTGAAAGTAACTTTGCAATATTTTCCAACGTTGTTCAAGCGTAAATCGATCCATTTTATACCGCGAAAATATAATACTGAGTTTCTGTAAAATTTTTTAGCGCATAAAAGCTGTCAGTGTCAAAATAACATGGTTTAAAAAGAAACCAACAGGTTCGAGAGTCCTGTATGGGATGTTAAGCTGCGAAAGGTTATACACTCCAGTGGACTAAAAAGCACCGAACTGGATAGAACTAGTGTAAATTAGTTGTTTGTCTGGAGTTTTATTTCTCACTGTCGTGGAATGGTGTATGCTGCCCCCTTGCTAATAAAATTGAGTATGCTTACGACCTTTAAAAATAATTTCCGCAGCCTAGAAACTTCCTAAAACAAGGGCATAAATATATGATTATAATGTGTAACTCAGCTCGTATAAGAAATCGTTAAATAAAAATACATGAGTTAATGCTTATCCGTTGGCTATTGTTTTTGAATTATTGCTTGATTGTTTCACAACTCATGAGTGTTATGGATCAAGTTAACCAAATGTTAATAACTATATAATACAATCTTATAATTTATACATGTAGTCAATAATTTATTGCAATTAAGACAATCGAGTTTGGATGAGGATTAATTGAATAAATATAAAAAATCGTTAATCACTAATCGCTGTGAAAAGTGAAATAAACTACGTTTTGCTTCCTTATTTGTTGTAGCATAGCACCGAATGATCATTGATCATCGACCTTTCCAACTAAGTGCAATGTTTATGCCAAAGAGTCTTCTAATTGCTTAAGTACTACCATAGGATAAAATTGGGCAAAATTGTATTTTCGAAATCATCGCCACAATTGACATGAATCTTAGTGATTCTCACATCGGCTTAGTAGTCCGCACACTCAACAATGGGTCACCGTAGCTTACTCACGATTTCCTGTCAAATAAAATACGTTTCATGCAACTTTAGCTACACAAGTTTTGTTTACTTTACAAGTCCCACCCAACGCTATTAACAAACTTTGCGTGCATCGCATATGTAGAATTGTTTAGCGATGCACAATTGTGGTTTGGAAGTCAGCATTTAACAGCCAAACACACTTCCATAAAAATCAGTCTAAGTAATTGAAATGTAAAATGTAAATATGGAAATTTCTTACACAGTGGTCATAAATTCATGACTTGTTGACTGAGAAAGATCTTTGAGAGTATTGATTAAAACACAATAGCACTTCGGCTTCGTTCTAAAATGATGATGACATGACATAAAAGTATTGACGGCAGTAATTATTTTCCGAAAATATGTAGAGTGGACCAAGAAGTATGTAGGAGTGGAAAACAGAATATGTAGAAGACATAAGTCGATAAGACTTTTGATTTCCAACTTCTGGTTTCCTACTTTCCAGTTCTGACCAGATTTGTTTAGAAGAGAGACATGTGCTGATGTTATTCTACCTACTATTCGCCGTTCTGATGGCAACTGTATCTAATTGTAGTTTTATCGATATAATAGATTCTGGATTGGATAGATTGCTTTTCTTGTACACTGGCGTCCACCAGACTAGTACTCCGTACATTAGGATGAGTCTGACGACTGCCGTGTATATGCAGTGAATAATCCAGGGCTGAAGACTCCAGTTTGCGGTCATAGGCATCCAAACGACTCCTTCATAATATTCAGGAATATTCTTTCCTCGAATATTCAGTTTCCAGTACAGTTGTCGCCTTGGCTCAGTAGTTAGTCCGTCACACTACTGAGCTAAAGGTTTAGAGGTTTTTCCAGCTCCATCTCTAGCGAGCGTCTGACAAATATCCGAAAGTAAAACTCTAATGAAAAAGATTCTCAAAACAAAAATTGCCCTTCGAACACAACATCAGTGTTCGTAAACCCCTTCCATTCTTGTGAAGAATATAACACGCACAATGCGAATGGTTGTGAGAAGCTAGGACTTGTCGCACAAACTATTTGTATTTGTCGCTGAGTAAAATGGGATCCAGTAGACACTTAAACAAAATTCATCACGAATGTACTTACGCGACTAGGGCGGACTTAGCCAGAAGAAAGGCTAAGACGTAGACAATGGAATGAAATGATGTTTCATTGCGCATCCAAAGGTAGTCATGAAACAAATTTTATTTTAAACATTACAGATGAGCAAATGAAGGAATGTAGGTATAAAATGTATAAAATTTGTTTTAAAGAAAACTATTTAGATTAACTTCGATAAGTAAAAGCCCCTTTCTTTTAGAGGATAATGATTAAGTAATGATAACTTTAAGAAGACATTAGTCCACTGTGTAGATCTGATGAGTTGGTTAACCAGATGTTTAGCGCCGTTTAAATCTTATTGTTGAGAATGATGCAGCTAACCAAACTATTAAACATGACTATCGGTCTTACGACTTTATATACCCAGTAAATTATTTATGAACGAACGCCTTATACCTTACTCAACTGTAATAACTTTTTAAATAAACAAATTTTTGTTAAGTCATTAAAATAAATATTCAACATTTTCTGACAGTAAGCACTGTATTTGTAAACAATTATTTGAAGTGCATACCTACCTACATAAGTCATTTTACCGATGGGTTCTTTGCCTCTCTAAAGCGTCATTGAATGTAAACACTAATCAGTTAGTAATAACCAGTCATAGTTACTAACCCAAAAGTTACACAATTTATTGAAGTAGTAAACATTTTAATTAGCTCTCTTACCAAGTACTAGTTATATATTAACCACACTGCAACTAAAGTGCAAGATGGTCATTTCTACATACATTTGCATAATGAACTCTCTGGTGATTACCACCTTCCTGAAGAGGGTAATTCATCTCCAATGAATTGAATCCATTGGATAATTTCCATTAATGGAATTTTTCTTTTAGTCGTGTCACCTACAAATGTCTTCCTTTCTCCCCTCCCTAACCACACAGCATTACAAAGAAACAAAAAAACTTTCCATGTTTACTCATACGATTAATAGGTTACCGGATAGCTCCATAGAGCTGTCCAAACATCATCCAACTTCGTTCATTACACAGTCAATAAGTCACGCCAACAAAAAAAACGCTACAAAAAAAAAAAACCAAAGTTCTCACTCGATTCTTAGTTTCCGTGATATCTGACAGTCGATTAACAGCAACAACAAAAACTATGATACTACTACTACAACAACTAGAAGAGAAAGAAGAAGAAAACAGCAACCAACGACGATGACGGCTAGTCGAACCGACACACCTATGCACTTATTGTAGAATATACTCATATACATACTTCTGAGTTAATTGGCACTCGGCTTACACCACATGCCAGTGCAGCCCTGTTGACTGAGCTTCGAGGCAGGATCAGAGACGCTAACTACTGCAATTGTCCGTCAACCAGCCAGCCAACCAGACTGATC
Organism: Xylota sylvarum; assembly: GCA_905220385.1. Classification (NCBI taxonomy): domain Eukaryota; kingdom Metazoa; phylum Arthropoda; class Insecta; order Diptera; family Syrphidae; genus Xylota; species Xylota sylvarum. The sequence goes on from LR999958.1 coordinate 15,372,634, forward strand.
GCGATTTACAACTAGCACTGCATCGCGCGTCATACAAAACAAAACAAAAAGTACACATTCACTTTCAGTGATCGTATACGAATAAAAAAAAAAAAAAAACATTGATCGTGCATCAAACTTTACCTGCTAGATGGTTTAATTAAAATCCAAAGCAAAGAGTTTGTTAATTTCTTTCTGTTTTTGTGAATTTTTTGACGCAATCGATCGACTACTACGCGATCAGACCAAAAAAAAAAAAAAAACTAAGCAAGGCTTGTCATTTCTCGCCGGAATTAATTTGGTAATTTAATTGTCCAGTATATTGATCGGAGAGATTTGTTTTTGCCTCACGTAGAGAATTTTGTGAAAATAAAAACAAATCAAGTGCATAAAAAAGCTCTAAGAGAAGATCAAATCAAGATATTAAAGGTGAGTGCATACAATTAAATTTGATGGTATTTTAGACCGGCTAAGCGTGAATTTTTGTTATCCCAAAAAAACAAAGTACCTATTTATTTACATATAGTAACATTTGTATTTTAGTGTGATTGGGTATTTGATGATCTCATGAAACATTCCGATCGCACAAAACTATTGTGCAATCGGAATTTTTGGCTTTTGTAGGAGACTTCATCGATGTTTTAATTTTATGTTGCCCTTGCAATGACACCTGTCAGAATTTTTCCATTAAATGTTCATAATAAAAGTGATCGTGATCACGTAAAGCAAATGTCCGTATATGAAATCAGCTTAAAAGAAATAACTTTTTCGAAATGAACTAAAACTAGTACTTAAATTAAAGATACTAAATTGTTACCAAAATATGAACCCTTTGTATTTACAAAACTATTTACTATTCTGCATTTAGATGAAATGACAAATGCTTTATAAATAATGTTTCTTGTTGACAAAAATATTATCAAAGTCATTAAAAAAAATGCCTGTAATACCAGCTATCCAAAGTAGTAGTAGTACCCGATTTTAGAATAAATAGGCTCTTTATCTCATCAGGTATAATACAATACTTTCGTGGAAGTATGTCACGACATTTTTAACATACTTACTTGGTTAAATTCTTTCACATCCAGAGGAGCATAGACCGTCAACAATGCCTGCGTACCATCTTGTGTACTGCAACGCCTTTTACCTGACCCCAACTCAACTACTACAGTAGTATTTTGCTACTATCGTAAGTGTTGCATTACGCGTGCTACTCCTATATTTTAAAATTCCTGATATTGATTTTTTCCATTTACCTAAGTAAGCTAAGAATGCGTTCCTGCACTACTTACTACAATTCTTGCAAAGTTTTGCAGTTCTTGTGATTCGGTTGTGGTCAAAATGATTGGATTGTCATAACTATTATAATCTTATCAACTATTTAACCAATTATGTCCCTTTAATAATGCACTCTCTGCACAGAAACAAGCAATGAAGTAGATGCTTTTTCTTATGCAAAAGTCAGTCCAATTATCGTTTAATGTAGTCTTGACTTTTTAATAGGAGATACCTGTACATGCTTGAACACTGCTCTCTTAGAATTAGTACGGTGAGGTCGAAAGTCAAAAGTGGATTGTTGCAGAGTTACCACGCGGAGTAGTCTTCGATCTTTCTTTTCATAAAGAATAGGCTCAATTGGGGGAGGATCAACCGGAAACCTATTCCTAAAACGGACTTTGTTGTTGGCCAATGGGCTATTAGAACAGACAGTCTTTAGGGTTCTTAATGTAGGATTGAGACAACTTGAGAGTGATTTACAGAAAGTCAGAAACTATGCAACATGGAGAAATATCCTTTACAGTTTATTCGAAAAGTCTGCGTAACTTGAACATGAAACACTATTCTCCCAATCGTTTTTTTTTTTATTTATATCTTTTTTTGAAAATGACACAATTTTTTGCACGGTCGTACTGCTCTCGTTCTTTGCAAACTACAACATTGCAACTCAATCCAAAAAAAACTTGATTCCTCCTCAACTATTCTGCGCCACGTTTGCCTAGGGCGTCCGACAGTTCTGCTTGTCTGGGTGAGTGGTGCCACTTCTTTTTCGTATCGTAATGTCTATAAATTTCTGGCCCTTTCTCGAGTAAAGCTGTTCGTTGAAGATACGATTGGGCAGAGATCCTCAAGATGACTCTAAAACATCTGTTTGCGAAGGTCTGCAGCTTGCGTGTACTGTATCCATATAGCAGTACTGATTCTACGTTGGAGCGGAACAGTTGATACTTGGTTTTTGTGGTGAAAACATTGCTTTTCCAGACTTTGAATTGCTGTACGAATGCAGATTTTGTCTTCTCGATTCTGATTTACACATCCAGTTCGGTTCTTCCGCGGTTAGCTCTCACTTCCTAGATATAAAAAGTTGTCTACTTTCTCGACTTACTGTAGGGCGATGTTGAGTTAAGTTAAGCGCAGTTGTTAGGGATGCTCAGGCCTTATTGGCTGTTGTTCTAGATTTTGGGCCATCAGATGAAAGTCTATTATCCGATATAAAAGGAGGCAAATATCGTCAGCGTAGGTAACATGTCATAGTCCATCGAATTCCATGATTGGCTTTTGTAAATGCTGTACGAAGTACAGAGTACGCTGATGACCACCAAGAACAACAGTGGTGATAGTATGCACCCCTGACGTTTTACACTTTTGGACTTCAAAATCCACTGACATCTTAGCATTGTTTTGTCCAATACCGCTAAACCCATCGGTAACAGTCCGCTTAGATCTGTCAATTGTCAAAATCATCTGAAACGACATTTTCTTGGACTAGAAATCTTGAAATGAATAACTGCTATTTTTATTTTGTACTTTTTGTAATTTTGTAGTTTTTATTTTTACTGCCGTTGTTATTTATTTTTATAAATGGTATTTACCTTTGAATTTCCATTCACGTCCATTTCTTCGTCGTTGACACTACTCTAAGCTATATTTTAAGCTTTACATTTTGTGGTGCTCCAAAATCCAAATGCTGCTCATAGCGAATGTGGAATTGACTCAAGATAGACATCGTTTTTCACTCTTCTTCCTATTATAACGCATCTTTAACTTCTCCATTATGTTTCTCGTCACCACCAGGCTTACACACAACTTAATGGGACATAAGGGTCTTACGTTATTGATACAAGTCTGTCCTTTACAATGTTCTATTGTGTTCAGCTAACCATATTAACGATACAAGTTGTGTATAAGTAGAACATTTCAAGTTCAACTTATATGACCATCATGGAGTTTAGCATATGTATCTAGACAACTTCTACCAATTGGCGTATGTCTGATGAAAGACCACGTGTATTCGTATCTAAAAATCTACTTTAAGCCTTGAAAAAAAGCAAATCATGTAAATCATTCTTTATGATACTCGTATTTTTTGACCTTCCAAATAGATTCTAACTCTAATAAAGCTGTGCTTACCTAGTTACAGTCAAACTCTGATAAATTAGTTATGGTAATATTTTTTTCTTCCATAACCTCTATGAATGACTTAGAGGGCTAATTTGAGGAAGATTCAACATTCTACTGTGACACACATAAAATCTACCGACCACGCCCCTCAAACTAGATTGAATCAAGGTTATTCTATTTGTGTATTCTACTTATTATGTATATTCAAGAAAATTGTTCAATGAAAAATTTAATTTCAAGGCAAAGAAGATTAGGTTATACTAATTTAGTTGTAATTATATGATAGATACGCCCGTGTGTGACAAGTGCATCTGTTCGGGCTTTTTGAACACTGCGAATTCCTTTAAACAAATTCCAGATTTGAAGCACAGAAATTCAATATTTCTGGTCATTGATACCAATTAGACGGGGTAATCCCCGTAGAGTTACATAGTTTTTTCCTTCTTTACCGCCTGGTTGTGTGCTCCCAAAGCAGACATTTCGATTAGGAAAACAGTTCAAGAAAATCGAATAAAATAAACTGGAAAGTAAATAATTTTTCACTAATTGGAATAACAAATTAATTCAAATTTATTGTCAACGTGTGATTGTGTTAGTTGTTTTGGTAAATAGCTGGGCGGTCAACAATAAAGCTTTCTTATGTAAACAGCGGCTGTACGCCTTCCGGATGAACATATCTGTAAAATATGACTTATGACCCATTACTTAAGTTGGAAAAGCCCAAATTTAACCTGTTTTGTGGTGGAAAATCTATTTCAACATTTTACTTTTGACTGGGTAGCTTTCTATCTTCGGCAAGAGCTCTATACTCCAGTGGATTACTTCAGAAATTAATGAAATTGATTGAAGGTTGTTGAGAAATATTGGGTGTTTGTATTCTTTAGGCTTTTGGAAACTTTAAAAATGGTGAGATAAATTTACATAAGTGCTATGGAAGTAACTAGGAAGCATCTATTGAACTATATTTTTGAAGGGGTAGCAATGTGCTCCCGAAGACCAATGCTTCGTCTGTCTTGCCTTTTTATTTTTCGTGTAAAAGGACCCAAATCCAAGTCTTAATTATAAGGAAATAACTATTGTAACTTAATTGGATGTAGAAGGATCTAATGGGTTACTAAATCGTTATTCAAGATGCTTGCTAAAGGAAACTAACAACCCGAGGCACACCCTTGGGTGAAGTTATATGCATAGTCTAGGCAAACTTCTAATCATACTCAAAAATAGACAAAACGATATATTGCTAAAATAAACACATAACACGACCTTTTTAAGAGAAAGGGCAGATGTGTTTCTTAAGAGTTATTTGAAGTATCCTACCAAAATGCTGAATATAAAATTGTATTAGAATTCTAATGCATAGAACATAGGAATAGACATAAGAATACATTGCAAAACCTATAATGTCCTATTAATATTGAGTGAGGAAATTGAGGGAATATGGACGAAGTTAGAACTGAAATTAGATCCAAAACTCACTCAGAATTTCGAAATGAAATTGTATGTAGGTGTATTCAAAGTTAAAAGTTAAAACGAAATCCATACCGAGCAAGACTATCATCATATAGATTGACATACTAGCTCAAGGCTCTAGATTCTCGTATTATTAGATCCAAAGTGGTAATTATTTACCACTTGAAGCTTAGGGCATTATGTAGCCGAATAGTATCTGATTATATTAGCTGGGTTGGATTAACAATATGAAGATAATTGACAACTGTAAGTGTAATTGCCATTGAGTAGTAGGGTATGTAGCAAATACAAACGTCATAGTTAGAACGCAGGACACAAAATATTCTCCGTTTTTCTGCTCGATATAGTAGGACTAGTAGGATCAATGTTCTGTAGAGCATTCCTTTGGTTTGTCGTGTAAAGTGTTGTTTGTAGAGTTAACATTTACTTCGAGGTAAAGTAATTCCCTAATTACCTCGAATTTGTAGCTGCCGATGAAGACCTTTCGTCTTAAGCAATGGACAGATGTTTGTTTGTGGACAGCATATATATATATATGTATGTACATATGTATGTGGTTTCATCCTCATTAAACGTAAGACCAATATGTCTTGTCTTTGTTTCAAATGCAATGAAAGCACCTACAACAGCTCGATCGGAACGCCCGTTTATGAAGATATTGTCTGGATTGCCTTATGAAAGATAGTGAATTCCGTGTTGACACCAGCCTTACTATCTCGTACTATCTGTTCCAGCCTTAAATTGAAGAAATCGCGTTACAGAGTATCTCTTGGCTGAAATCCAGTAAATGTCCGGAAAAGTTCCGATGGTTAGATCTCTTTTTGAATTGTAACTCTGTTCATTTAACACCCAGCTGTTGAAATAGTTCCTCAAATTCATTTACAAATACATGTGCGTCGGTGACTAGATTTCTTTTACTTTCGAGAAGCCTGTGTTCCGCATTTGCAGTCAGTTGTTGAGTTTTTTTTTTAGTTGTTTATAAGTTCTCCGTCACGTAATATTCTTGAGTATTCGTCCTACGAAAACGACCCAAATCATGCGGCATGACGGAGAGTTCTAGTGAAATGCAAAAGTGTGCACTACTGCATCGATTTAGTCCGCTTCCTCTGGTCCTGAACTCAATTTAATTGAACTATCTTGAAGAGACTAGCTGCACTAAGTTGTGTGCGCACTTGCCGCTTTTTAGCCAATTGATGCTCTTTTACGATTAGACATGATTTCTCGCTGAATTGCTGAAACCTCACGTAATCAAGAACACATTTATTGTGATGCGGTAACGAATCCTTTTGACAGTTACTGTATTTTCAAAAAAGAACCGCCCAAAATCTGGACCAAACAATGGCTAGTAGACGATGTATCGGTCTCTTATCATTCAAGAATTCCAAGAATTTCATGATGACTTAATTATGACTTTCCAATAAAGTCCACCGTAAGGTTTAGTTATGTTATAAAAGTCAACCATAACATATACATATGTATATATGTCAAAACTAAACTAACAATTTGACAATAACGAATTAACGAAAATGTCTTACATTGGTTATGAATGAGTTTGACCCTGTTCGAACAGGACGGGCTGAATTTTTTTACATTTCCGTTTTCAGATTGATAGTTCTGCTGAACACTTGCACAAACTTATTTTGTTATATTAGTTGTCAGCCATAATTAAACTGATTTGATTTTTAACAAGAAATTCTTTTCACAACAAAACTAACGCTTTTCATAGCAATTGCATTAATTTGATCCCGTTTTTCTTTTATCTGCAAATTCTTAATGTTTTTATATTTCTTTCACCTTTTCGTCGAGTGACACCAATTGACATTTCCAAACGTCAAAAAAAAAAAAAAAAAATTTCAGAAAATCTGAAAATCCAGATTGCCGTAATATGTTACCTCTTCCCTTCCTTTCTTAAAAATGTCGTAAACGTGAAAAAAATCGAGTCAATCAGTCCTGTGTGAACAGGGTCTTTACCTTATTTCTACAAAATTCTACAAGTGGTCAAGATTAAGCAAAAAAGCAAGCCTTTCCGATCTTAATAAGGAATAAAACATAAACATGTCGTCGACTGCAAATACTACGGAAGCTGTCATTACAAGAGTGACACTTGACTCTGAAATTTGCAAAACCCAAACGAATCACATTATGTTTACTTTGCTGCGCTAGTACGATGACTTTCGCACACGAACTATAATACACAAACAAACCACGAACGATGCCACACTTCTGTCTGGGATCGTGCTCCGAACCACGACTAGTGGTACTGATGCAGTCGCAAAACCTTGCACTTGACTTGTCCGGCAGGTTACTCTTACTTTCTGGACTTGACCTTCTTGCAGTTTCGTGCCGTGCGTCGTTGCTTGTGGTTGCCGTAGTCATGTCAGCTGTCATCAGTGTCAGTGTGTTATGAAGATGCAAACGACCTCCACTTGTCAGAGATTTAGAGACTTATGATAGCGATTTTTTCGCATCCTTATATAGCATTCTATTCTATCCTTTCACTTTTAAAACACTGGTCCTAACGAGTGACAAGTTTTTCTCTGTGACTTTGGGTTCCAAATTCACTTTCACTTCCGGAGACGACCACTTCAAGAAGTCGCGCAATCTTGACTTAATTAGTCAAATGAGCAGAAGTGGAAGTAAAAAATGTAAATCAGATTCTCGATAAGTTGCATTTGAGTGACATCGTTCCATCTTTGTTTTCCGCTATCCTCAGCTTAGCCTTAGTGTGGCGCATATGGGTCAGGTACGTCCAGCTTAGATAACACCTTCCGCCGGTGCAGGTAATAATAATTTAATTAAACAATCACTGACCTCATTTTGAGGTGTTGCTGTGCCTTCTGTTTCTGCGGTGTGGTTCTCTGTTTCTGACGGTTTCTGTTGAATTTGACAGAAGCGGGTGTTGACAGCGCGCTGGTGGCGCAAAAATTTGCGTTTGTTAGCATAATCTCGGCTTAGCCCAAGGCGCGATTGATGAGTTTGGTGACATAGACGCCAGGTGGTGTTGCAGATGAAAACAAATTCGTATCACCACCGCCATTGTGATTATTATCGAATGGAAATGGAAATCATTTAAGGTGATCCACAAGTTATTTGGACATCTGGTAAACATAAGATTTTTTTGTTTTCTTTTTCAAATTAGTATACATTTTTTCTCTACTGTTGGCCTTTGTCTTTGCTTTGGTGGGTCTCTTCTGACCAGATGTCGGCTTAGCTGAGTGGTGGTTCGTAATGGCGGCGTTGAGAAACACTCACAGACGGGGAGTATGTGAAATGAATTTGTAAAGTATTGTTAAATCGTTGTTGTGTTTCATTACATAAATCGGAAATTTGTAATATTATTTGTTCGGGGGTTACATGATGTACACCTTCGGAGTAATTATCATAGTGTGCATGATTTGATGGGGGTTTTCGCTTATGAGAAATCTAGTCTCTAATGATTATTGAATTGTGTTAACTTTAATTTTTGGTATTTTTGGGGAGTTGCGTAAGTCACTTACGGTTATTCCTTTCGAAATAATTACCTTTAATAGAGTTAACTTTTTTGTGCCTGTCAGTTAAGATGGGAAACTTTAAGTTCCATCTGGGTAAAGCATATGCCTTGATTGGGATATTCACCACATCACATCAACCCTCTGACCAGCTGTCTGTCATAAGTCATTCAGAAATTAAACTGTACGTGACAGAAGCACGTGATAACAATCTTGATTAGTGCTATTAACGAAAGCATTAAGCTTGCTGAGTTATAAATGATTATGGATTAAATATTATGGTAATTATCATATTGTCCAGCGAACTTAAGTGGAAACTGTATAGAATAGTTTGATGAATTGCTTCAATCAATCTTGACAAATGAGCTTAGTCTTATTCATGCTAATTTCTTTTGTAGTTTGATTAATTTAAGAAAACACTTCCCTAAACACTTCACTTAATCCGTCAATCGGTACTTTTCTAACAATCAAGTAAATTTTAATGGATTTGCTAAGTGATAAGTGTTGGTATAGTTTCCGAGTACTAGTTTTATTTAGTAATAAGTTACGCCTAACGGTATACATTTTTTCAAAAGTAATTAATTATACAACGTACTTACATAAGTTAGATAGGTGGAAACATTTTGGAATTCGTGGCTTGGAATGCAATTCATGACAAAAGAGTCGATTGGGTTTCACAGATCCGAGAAATGTGCTGTATTTCTAGTGAAGTCTAGTATTTTTTCGAAACTAAAACATCCATAAGAAGTCACCCCGGGCAGGAGGACGTGTCTTTTTAGGTATTTCTATCATCCCGTCCCTGGTTCAGGGAATTTGCAGAGGAAATGGCCAGGTGCTCCTTAAGATTACAACGGCCCGATGAGAAATTTGTTGGGATACGTATGTTGTTTTTGTTGTGGTCCGTAGTCTTGGTAGTTCATCTGCTTTTTAATCTGATTCTAATGGTTCGGATTCATCCCAGATGTTCGAATCCGTGGTTGATGGAATGATCAACTAAGCGTTGCATCTCATTGAATTCTATCAACGGTTAAAGATACCTATAGTGGCACTTAAGCCACCGTTACAGAGTTACATCTCTCTAGTTAGTTCAGCTGAACAATATCAGTCAAGGATTCTAGCTCCAGAAAAGTCATCAAAAAGGAACCGTTTTTATCTGTATAGAACAACTTTTCTTTGAGATCTTGACAACCATCCCCGTGTTTTTTAGAAGATCTATTGTATTTTTGTTGCATGGTAACCATTGGCCAACCTTCTAGTCTTAAAAAATTCATCTCTTTGGCATTAGAGGCCCAAAATGTCATTCTGATCTTCTCTGTCAATTCTAAGGACATTCTTAATTTAATTCCATGTGACCTGTCCCATTGCAAAGCTGCTAACATTTTTCCCATACTTATGTACTATTAACGATAAAGACCTCAAGGATTCTCAGAAATTAACTGCTATGTCTTTTAGAGGAATTAGCAGAAATTATCGACGTTGTTCTTTTTTTCTAATCTTTGATAGAGAACCCATTCTATCGAAGAAAACAAAATTCTGTCAGATAGTCATGATCCTTAATATTAATTTATTAAGCTCTAGTTGACCTTACTCATTACTGCGAACACTTCGCTTGTCGTAGGGTCTTATATGTATGTAGCCAGTCCTTAGGTATCCATTTATTCATTTGTCCATTCCCTACTATGATATTCTGAAGTGAAAATGTCTAGTCAGTATAACGTAGGTCGGGGCCTGTGAGTGAGTAATGGTTGCTCTTTTGACTATATGATCCGTTCATTAATTCAAAACATTCATGTGACGGTATCTAGGTCAAGGTGATATTAATAGTATGTACTAATTTAACAAGGAGTTTGACAGTCACGTATAGGCTTTGACCTTACCATGTTAAATTTGAATCCCTTGAAGGCTGCTTTGCTGTCTGCAATTAGAAAGATAGATGTAAGAAAATGTATAGGTAAGGCAATATTTATTCAAAAATAATAACTCTCCCATACACTTAGACCTTAATGTAACGCGTTTCATCTAAAATTAGTGTCATCATGGAATTACTTGAAAAATGTTATCACTACTTAAAACCCGCGTGGTTGCAAAAGCCCCCAAATGGAATTGCCTCCCCTTCCATCAAACTTAATTTCGACTATCTAACCTATACCGTACGTCAGTAAACCTCAAAATCTTCAAAGTGTCAACATTCGATTTGGCATCTGTCACAAACGTGAACAATAGTTTTGCCGTTATCCAAAAGAAAAAAAACAAAATGAAGGTCAATCCAAGTAACTCACCTGTCCATTTGTGTTCGTTGAGCTAAATTTTCGCATATGTACGACCCAATCTAATGCAAGTTACATCACCGTTACACGTTTTGCATAGAAAAGACAAAACAAAAAAAAAAAACAAATTTAAAACGCCATCTACTCGTACCTCGGAATGCCATGTTCGGTTTGTTATTTCTGACGCCGATACCTCATAATGGCCAATGAATGGTGGTACCAACACTAAACCGGGCAGCCACTGATGGACTTTTGATTTCATTTCAAAACGAAAGTTGAGTGTGGCATTGTTTATCGCGAGGGTGTTAATGTGGCCTAGACAAGGTTGTTGATGGTTTTCATTAGTCATTGTATATAGGACACCCAGGCCGGTAATGTTGATTACCGCATGCCTAGGTAACTTTTTAAAGTTTTTGGAATTTTCATCTGTCAGCACTTATTGCGGCGTTTCCGGTTCATTAAACAGAAAAGACGTTTACATCATTTGTAGTGCAAGCGTCAGAAGCTGACACTCAACAAAGAGTTGTAAATCCATTTAGACTCGCTGTTATACATAAATGTTGGAAGGGAACGTTTACAACTCTTAATGAAAGAGGTGTTGGGTGTACTTATTACCAAACGTCAATTAAGGTTCAATTGGTGCTGCTCTTGCAACAAGTTATTCTGATGCACTTTTAGTACTTTATATCAAATTGTGATGTAAACTGGTTATTAAGATGTAACAGCAGGTATTATGTTCAATAAACTAATTGTTTCGATTGTGCAAATATAATTTTTGATTTATTACCTGTCAGATGCGCCTTAAATTTATTAGTATTCGGAATTTATTCAATGATAGTCTAGTGGGGGGTTGTGGAGTAATTACAATAATTGCATTTTTATTGCAACACAAATTACACGCAATACACCAAAGTAAATAAGTTAATTCGATACGTAAGAAGTAACTGAAGATCTATGTTGGTCTCTAGCATTGGTTTTGAAGAGGCGCTAAGTCGTCTTTATTTCAAATGGCTGTGGTTTTATTTATACAATCTTGTATTTGTTTGGATAACTTACACATATTAAGTGGTTATTTTAATCGCATCCAATTTCAAATCAATTTATGAATGTCCAGTATTTACGTTGTTATAGCTGGGTTGACCACAGGCTTTATTACGCTTTGCAAATTATCGAATTAAATAATATATGCGGAAAAATTACAAACCGGATCGTATGATACACTATCATTTATTATTTAAATTTAATCTTAGTAATGTAGGCGTGACGTTGTGGGATTGTTATTCTAAATGCAACAATGTTTAACTGTGTATGTATGTGGATAGCTTGAGTTATGTACAGGAAAACACTTTTAAATAAATATATAGATCTATATATGTACCTGCATTTTTATACATAAGAGTAGGTAATCGTGAGGCTAGGTGAAGCCATTTTGTACTCTAATAGGTACTGCTGCCTCTGTAGTTGCCCCCTTTCTTGAGAATCGGGCAAACGAAGCTGAGATTCCATTGATCAGGTATACAATCGACTGACCAATTCTGAGAAATATCTTCGAAATCTTATCAGGTCAATTTTAGTTGGTCTTTCTGTGACTTGGTCTTGACTCAACAAAGCACTACCATCTCTTCTGCTGTCCCTAAAAAGAACAAGAAAGTGTGGAACAGGAATTTGCATCCTTACTGAAAGGAAGTTCTTGAACGAAACTTAAAGTATCAGATTGACTTATACCAACATTTTTGAGGGGGTATTTAAGAGATCAATGGGCTGTAAGGAAATGAGTTAAAATCTTAGCAATGCTTTTATTCATCCCAGAGAAATAAATGAAATTCTTGGAATGTCTTGGACCTATTTGTGAGTCCTATTACGAGATCTTTTTAGGAACCATACCTGGCCAATTCATCACCAATCACATTGTGACATCGTTATGAACGGGGACCGAAGTTAGTGAGAGTTGGTTGTATAAACTGAGCTGCAAGAGCATTTGTAGATAATTCCGGAATAGTTTAGATTCAAGCTGTAAAATTTGAAGACCCCAACCTTTCATTCTCCTGCGAAGATGCTGGCCCTACTTAAGCCCAAGTAACACGATACGGTGGATAATCAACGCTGAGGAAAAGGGAACTTAACCCCTCTGGGCCTACTCTAGAATTTTTGGAAAAAATGAGGATTGACCCTAAAGATAATTCACTGAACCTACCTCACCATCATCACTCCAATAATAATCTACTCATCGTTCGTCGTATGGTGGGAAAATACTAATTAGGCCTACTCCCGCTCCATCCTACAAAAAGGGCAAAGACTGCCCATATTGTCTAGGTATTACGAGTGTCATGAGTACCCCATATGTACATACATATATAAGTGTTATAAAGCCCTAAGACTTTGACTTTGAGTCTAGACTGGTTTAAAACTGTCTAGCTGTACATATTAGAATCATCTTAAAAAGGTGCCCCGGATATAAGGCCATCCCTGGCTGCTGACGATCCGGTTACCAGTTTCCATTTATTGGCCCCGAACCCTTCTGTGGCCTACATGATAACAAGATAACTATAGAGTTAAATCACAGAGAATTAAAAGAAATGCTTTCTTACTGGAACTCACAGACTGGCTTAGCCTATCCCAGGAAATTTCGTCCTCAAAAAAAAGGATGAAAAAACGACCAATTATAACGCTAAGATCGTGATGGACTTCCTATCTGATCACTGCTTTCACAAATACCAACTCAAGAAAATTGGTATTATCCAATCGGACATGCGCCGACTATGCCTTGAGGACCGGAAAGCCTTTGGGTCTTTCTTGTTGGTTGGAGAATCCCCCGGCTTTATCAATTCCTACTTCCAATCGGGTGCATATGGTTCCCTCCAGTATTTTACCCATTGTGTCTAAGAGGCATATGCGAAGGTATGCTGAGAGCTTTCTGGTGTTTTTTAGAACATACATATGCAGTTCGATAACATTATCGTTACCTCTAGAAACACTAATGTGAGGCTAACTAGACTGAAGAATTTTGAGTCTGAAAAGGATCAGCAGCCAGTTTTGAGAATGAAACCCACATTAATGTTTTTCTTTTTGTCTCTTGCATCCATCTCTTGCATAGTGATATCAATTCCGTGTCGTAATAAGGGTGATAAAATGGCATCCCTCCAAGAATTGATTCAGGGATGAATAGTCTTGACAGACTTCTGGAGTATCTATTACGAGAATGGTGGAGAGATTATAAGAGTAACTCTAAAATAGGAAACTAATAGAATTCTTTGATCTTTTCAGATCAAAGAACGTCATTAATGCTTTCACAAAATGATCTCTAAGTAGATCTTTTGGATTTTCTAACTGGAATATTGCTTATCACATTGCTTTCAATGGGTATTTTTTTATTGGTTATTCTTCTAGGGTATTTATAACTCCTTGGGCGTAAACACAAAAAAAAACTCATCATTCATTTTATAGTAATTAATAATCTTATTATCAATATTCCAAACTTGTGTTCTATAATTTTGCTTGACTAAATGCCCAAAGCGGAAAAAGTAAAGAATTTCCTGTTAAACAAGGACATATGCATGATATTTTAGGGCATTGTAAGAATTTCCAGAAGCATGGTTGTTTATTTTCAGTTACAGCTACTACAGATACTTGGTAATTTCGTCCCCATGCTGCACGTCATTCTCTTCAAGAATAAAAAAAAGAACAGCTTAACCGTATAGTTTATTCAGTACCATGTGCCATGAAAGAAGCACGTGACATGAGCATAAATATTTAAAAAGTAAATGTGAAGGATAACTTTTAAAATTTTATTCAATAAAATACTTTCTCTATCGCATTACCTCTCCTTTACAATGCCAGGCAATATTTTCATATCGCATGACACTTAACATTTTTGGAATGTCAAGCTCAAAGTCGGACATTAAATCTTTAAATTGTGCCATTAACAGTCCACAGCTACATAGGTCGTAAATAAAACCTAATTGCCTTGCATATTTACATTCAAGTCTTAAATGCCGGTTTTTAGAAAATGGCATACGCAATTTTCAAAATTGCTCTCAAGCGATCATAAACAAGGTGAGAACATTTCAGTATATCCTTCAAGGCAATGATTCAATTATGACGAATAAGATTTCAACTTTCTTCAACCGGCCACCACCGCCGCCTGATTGATGTGTCCTTCGCATAATTTAAGGGTTCTTGAGTGTTGCACACACGAATGCTAAATCAGATAACAAATTGAGTCACCATGAAAAATCATTTAAAAAAGAGTATACAGGTTTTTCTTCTGTCTTAAGATCATGTACCAAATTATAGGCCTTGACTTTGATATCGTTTAACAAACCCACAAGAGAGATCTTATGAAATTGATTGTGTCGATTCATGATCAGAATTTTAAATACGAGTGCAATAAGAAAGTTACAATTACTGTCAAGTGGTACACTTATCTTACAAGGTCGTTATAACAGACGAGGGAGATCGTTAAAATTTTGTTTTTTTAATCATTAGACAATGAACTCTCTGATAGTTTAGTGGAATTTTTTAACTGATGGACGGTAGAAATTTCCGTATATCTTGTGAAATTGAAAGTGTCTTCATTGCTGAATCATCAGTGCTAGTCATAATGACTCGAGATATAAGATTTAAGTGGATAATGAGGAGTGGAACATGCCTGCTAATTTGTAGTTTCACTCATTTCATTTAATGTTGTGAGATTTTGGACTTTATAATTTTGGGTTACGGTGTTCACTTCAAGATGTCAGAGGGGTACTAACTATTGTTTGGATATAGAACTGTCAACGTCTGACCAGTAACTATGAGTCATATATGTATGTTCAAAACATAAGAATAAAACTCTCATCTTGATGATATGCTTGAGGTGAGTATCTTAAGCTTAAAACAGAAGTACAGCAAATTTCCTTGCATTAATGCATCCAGTAACGCATGTGAAATAGGCGAGTGGGAAATCTGTTTTCTCTCATTGTCAAATGTGACAATTGAATTCCGAAAACAATTCATTTTGTCGTGAATATGGGAAAACATAATAAATCTATCTTTATTGATTCTTTTTCCATTTTTGTTTTGAAAGTAAACTTGAAAAAGCAAACTATCACCTACATGAAACGTCAACTCTACTACTACTACTACTACTACTACTAGGTTTGCATCGAAATTAGAAATAAAAATGTCTTTCAGCAATGCATGGCTCTCTTTCATTAAAGATCATCTTCTCTAATTTTGCTGAACGCCTGTTTCAGGCTTTAATCGCTATCTGTATGCGAAGACCAAATTCCCTATTGACCAAATTAAACCAGTCATCAAAACCATTAAACTCCAAAACAAACTCCCCCAACGCCTCGAGTATGCCCAAACTAGCTGCGCTTAACCTAGACATTCCAAGCCAAGTTAAAGAAGCGTCCACATTACGCCATTCTAACATTGCCAAGCATTTCTTCAATTTTAAAGGTCATACGTGTCATTAATTTCCGCTTCTTCAGCCATTCAGCCGCTCAGTGCTGTGGCGCAGCATTGAAATTTCTTTCAATTATTTGTTTGTCATACAAATTCGTCGCAGTGTCAAAATGTCCACAACGCATGCAGCGCGGCGGCTATGTAACAAAATCATGTTAACAATTTTAATAACTTTATGCTAAATGTTGCATAACCTGACGAAACAAAGAAGCAACAGCCACTCGGCTCACCACTCGCTTCATGGTTGAGAGTTGCCATAATTTGTTTTGGTGTTGTCCACCGCCATGGTACACCTAGTGTATGGTTTGTAAACTTGGCCAAGTGCGCTGGGTATCTTGTGTATTTGTCGATAAGTATCTGTGCACAGACAATGCAGTATGACAATAGGGAGCTGGTAAGCTTATTAGTTCCATGATAGAATTGGGCTGAAGTAATTCAGGCAAAACCATCCGAAATGGAAAATTGTGGAAAGTGCTTCAATGACGCGCGCACACACAGCTAGTGTTTAAGGTGGAATTAGATGGTGTTGGAGACTCACTTGCGACATGATGTGATTACAGGTGATTTGGGAACAGGGAAGGCGCGTAATTATTTAATGGGTTTATTTCGTTGGTGGCTTAATTAGGGCACTTTGAAAGTCTGGTCACGCGTTTAATATCTTAATTTTGTCTGGGCGATAATTTGGCGTGAATTGCAAGCAAGCTGCGTAATATTCTTGTTGATGTAACAAACAATGCAATCTGTCATGCATATATATGTCCAATAAGGCTATTCCGTTATTTAGTATTAAAAAGACCCATCACTTCAGACGCTTTGTCTACAGACAATTGGTGACTTGGTAAATGGTAAATAGAAGTAAGATTATGTATGTATAAATGGATTTACTGGATGCAGGTTAAGGATACCAAGCCTTGATAGAGTTCCGGTAGCTCCGATGCATGCTCGTCCTAGGTTCAATAGCTTATAGGGTTGAAGTTCAAACTAAATTCTTGCCTAAGTTCCATAATTCTGAGGTTGTTAACCCCAAGTTCTTGAAATATTTAGCTCACCCAACACGAATGAATGATAACATTCCCTGAATCACCTTATTAACCACGGAATCTAGCACTTAGTTGACTTAAATACTCATGACATGAATGTTGTATCTACTTAAAGTGCTAGTTAGCAAAAGCATCGTGATTCCACGAAAAATCTATTTGTGTCTTATTCCTAAAATCCCCAAATCCATTAACATCCTTGCATGACTGGCAAATACCATAAATTCTTCAAAATCTAAACTCAAAACAAACTAATTCTCAGGCTGCCGGACATTGCGCACGACCTTCTTAACTATAAGTACACAATGCGATTGATTCGAACTACACAAGTAATTCACATCCGATCGATATGCAAATAAGTCGATACCTGACTCATTCGTTCTTAAAAAACATGACAGCTCATTGGGACATTCCTGATGCAAAGTCCATGTTAGCATACATAATACCTCTCAAAATAGTCACGAGGAAGGACAGTTAAAAAAAATCATTTCAACAACAAAAAATCCGCTACCGTACTTACGTCAAGTCCCCGCCATGTTGAACGTCATCACACCATCCATTAACCCCTGCAGAAAGTAGAAACTTCCCCATTTTGGAAAAAGAACCAACGCAAAAAAAAAGTTCAAATTCATCCCGGCATTAGCCATATTCACAACAAACATGTTTTGACTGTCAATTAACAAGCCGCACTTCATCATCATCAATGTAAACACCATCATAGAATTTCCAACTAAGGCAATATATTGCTCAAACTTCCAGAACGTTCCACCTTTAAGATACGGATGCAAAACAGCAGAACAGGTAAATACATACATAAATCGAGATTGTTCTCTGCCGATACCTCTATTACTTTTCACACACCACAAATTTGTTCGTCAGGTGGATGTCAGACATTTTCAACTCGGCTTTGCGGCCAAAAAAAAATGTAGAAAAACTTTTGCGGATAAACCCTCGACTTCTGATTTATTTAAGTGTCTCACGAGGGGGGCGCCGCCGCCGCCGACAGCTCACCTCATCGCATAAAGTCCGGATGAGTTTAAAGTTCTGACAAACGATCTTTGGTCCCCCACATTAATATGCGGAACGAGACGTGATGTGTGTGTTCTGTGGGAGTGTGCTGTCTCAATTCTGAGCATTAACGTTGGACACTCACAACTCAGTTAACATACTGATAAATAGATAAATAAAAAATTCTAGTGGCGCAAAAAACAATTCAAAAGATTCTACTTGAAAGTGTCTTCTTGGCGATAAACGATTACAGTGCGATGACCGAGAACGCCGGAGGAATTTCTCAGGCAACAATTTTGTTTTTTATGGCAGTACATATCTGCCAGGACTTCTTAGCATCATGCTATTTGTGAAGGTCAGCATCGAACTGACTACCATGCAAGGTCGGAAGATAGTTTGTTAACTTGGCCTTCGTCACGAGACAACAAAAGGCATTCCGTGACGGTTAAGGCAATAATTGGTTTCATGTCGTCAACATTATCGTACGCAGAGAACTCCAACTAAACTCAGACATGTACGAGTAGCAGATCTTGCATCTAGGAATGACATTGCCACATTCTTGGTTGGTAAGATATGCACGATTCCGCAGAAAGAATCTGGTTCGATGCATTGCGGAGAATTGTATGCTGTGATTTCACAAGGTAGTCAGATTAGCAACAAGTGCCTTGTTCAATAAAATACTTCTGACACTTTTTACTTTGTAGTCGAATGTTGATTCTTTTGTCTAATTGATGAGAATATCTTAAATTCCGTCGCGCATTGTGGGAGGTCCGATACCGAGAGATTTTATCACATCTAACTAAGCACTTGGCATTGGTAACATTTAACAATCGTTTCTCATTATTATTCTGGTCACTGTTTATTCTACGGCGTCGTATAGGGTAAATAAGTTTGAATTTCTTATCCGTTGGCATGAGTGTTGTTTATACACATACATGCCATCACTTTTATACTTTTTATACAAAAAGAAATATTCTTAATTTTTTTAGAAGACATTCAAATTGTTAGAAAATGGTTGGCACATTGTATTAATATATAACGTATTTATTAATCGGTTGTAAGGTTAGTTGAATTTCTAAAAAAAATTATTAGATTTTATATTAAAATCGTTTTTATTGTCATAAGACTGAAGGGTGCTGTTCGAAGAAGCTGTAGATGTTTAGGTATGCAGAAAACATCCTTTCGGATCACTATAACTTCCAGTTCTTTTAATAACCACAACCCTTCTGTGACGTACTTTGTATGGGCTGTTTAGGGTCTTATAAAAAATAATCTAGTTTCAAAAGAAATAACTATTATTAAGAGTAATATTTTGTTGGATCTCGACTCGCTATGTTATGCTATGTTTGTGTAGCGATAAAGGTTTGAGTCCCAGATAAAATATAAAATTGTCCAGAATGATTTCAGGTTTCCGCAACTTACTTAACTCGTTCACTCCAACTCCTTTCCAAAGCTCTTGAATCTTACCCGTTCTTAGTCACGTTTGCATAAGGCTAGTGGATTACTAGTTTGAATAAGTGGATTTCACTCCACAACTACTTTGGTTACGGAAATTTCCTCGCGAAATAACGCCAAAAAAAAATAATTTAGCCTTATTTCCATATCGAAGTTGATAAAACACCAAACGAGCCTTATTTCCCCGCTAGCATAGAATTAAGGTCATTAGCACTACTTCACCGCTTTGCTCCGTAGCTCTGCTCCATACAGCTTACCTTCAAGTATTGTTCAGAAAACTGGACAACAGCAAAATAGTATCTACATACTTAGTATCTTTTCAAAATAAGTTGAACACAGCTGAGTTATGCGGTGCAATAGTTCACATTTCAGTGGACTTATACCTTTAAGCCTTTGTGCAAAGTACACGACAAAAAGTGAGATAGCGCTATGAATAATCTACCACCACCACTAGAGTGGTGCTATAGTTATCCTTAACCTCATTTTACATGATCATAACCCTGTACTCATACGTTTTTAGTATACTCTGGACTTAAGTGTCGTCTAAGACTTAATTTCTAGAATCTTTAAAAATTCTCAGATCACGTTTCCAAGTACCCGATCAAATAAAAATTTCATTAAAATATAAAAAGTTTCTTAAATAGTTTTGAATTTAGAAGCCCTGTTTCCGTTGCACAATTTGGGTATATTCGAGAACATTCTGATGCTTTAGTCATCTCTCTCATATATCTGTCTCCCCCTATTTATTGACACGCCTATTTCAGTTGTACTTGAACACACCATCCACATAAATCAATCATTCTCCGTAGTATTGTTTTTACTATTGCGTACAATATTCTCGATCAAAACATTTATTTTTTTAATAACTCCATTAAAATGTTTCCTCGCGTGTTCTTCGCAAATTGAATTTGTAAAAGCAAGTACATAATTGAAAACAAAACACGAGTCACGTTTAAATATTTTGTTTGAAGTCTTAATGGGAGTTTGCTACAATTGATCATATTGCGAATTAGTATTGCATCTCACAGGGGAGTACAAATCTCTTAGGTTTTATTCGGATCTGTGTAGCGGATATTTGTGTTTAGATCTTAAGTCAATAATCACATTTTTTTTATAAATACAACGCAATTCGATAGCACCACAAAATCACAACACAAACACAAACATCTACAAAAAAAAAAAAAGATTGCTCAATCTGCGAAACAAAAATATAAACAATGAATAATTCAAGTTCAAAAAATGTTAAAAAAAAATAAAATTCAAATCACTTATGCTAGACAACAAGTGCTAAAACTTGTTATTTTTATGATCATACCAAGACCACATTGTCACGTGCATGCAGATGCAAAGCCCCCGCCCCATCATACATCAAAGCCTCATGTTGAATACTAAAAGATCATTAAACTTTTCCCCGCAAAACAGATTGCTTTGTTTTTGATTTTGTTTTATTTTTGAGAGATGTCAAAAATTATTACAACTAGATACACCGGCTACAGTCAAAGGTTCAAAGTTTGAGCAAGCAAGCACTTGGCCTTGAAAAAATTAACCTAACCTTTGACAATGGGCTTATTGTGTGCAGATGTTAGAAGTGGTTATTTCAAACGAAAGACCGACTCGCATCGGCGAGATTTAAATTGTCAATGTCACTCGCACAGAGTTGCTTTGTTTTCATCTCGTATCGCGCATACGATGACAAATAGGAAACCTGTCAGCTTTTATAATTCGTACACTACACCTATACGTCTTTCGATTTTGTATCTGAATGACAGTTGGAAGGACATGCAACTGCGACGTCTAGCAATTCACTTTCCATGTGTATGCTTTTAATTTAAGTGCGATATTTTTAATTGTTTAAACAAGCAAAGATTTTGTGTGGCAGTTATGATTGAGGAAAAATAAAATTTATCTTGAACAGATCTTGACCAAAGATCGTTCTGTTCATTCGAATCTAAATGCGCCTAGCCTTGGATGGCGCGATTAGATCAAATATTTGGCTAAGATGTTAGCGCTGTTTGCGAAATAAGTTGTTTGTCGTGTTTCGATAGGCGGTTTTACAGAATAGAAAAATTCTGTCGAGATGTTTGGACGTTTCATCACTTAGTGGAGCCAAAGTGCGGGCATTTTAGAGAGCATCGCTACGTAAATATGTAGCGTTATGAGTCCGACTTGTGGGTGCTTACAAATAATATAGCTTCAACGGTTCTATTTTCGGTACGTATAGAATATGTTGTCTGTGAACGGAATTTTATACCGTTGTTGCGAATGGATGTGAGTTATGTGGAAACGTGGCATTATTCAAGGGTGTACCAGACACGTGTAGTAAGTGAGAGATTGTTGTGGAAGTAAAATAATGAATACAAGCTAGTGTAAGTGTGAACTCGACTGGACTGAGTGTGGACTGCTATTATTAACACAGATATTTAATTTACAAACAAATTTGTTTTTGACGTAATGAGATTTGTGCTTTTATCTCGTTTCGAATTCTAGGACCTAGTGAAGTTTTCTGCTGTAGGAAAGCAAACCTTCTTAATTTTTTTATGAAAGTCTCGATAAAGTGAGATAAAGGACTGCCAGTTGAAGCATTTTGCCTTTGATTTTTCCAAAGGAGAAAGGACGTTTAGTACATAGGCTTTCGATCCATCTGTCAGAGATACTGCGCAATTTTATCTTCGTCGTTCCAAGCCTCCTAGCATCCGTACCCGCCTGAAATAAATGTTCCGTCCTGTTTAATGTTTTCAGTCCATATTTTCGGATCGAAGATCCTTCAGGCATTGCTGACCATTTGTTTGATATAGTTGAAGTATAGTCGATATTGCGATATTGTAAGTTATATTGCGATACTGGATGCATTATCCAACGAGAATTTTTTTTTTATTTTAACCTTAATACAGAACTGACATGATCAGCGATATATAGTCATTCGAGCTCGGAAATCGCATGTATGTACATATGTTCCTATAATCGATTGAAGTGACTTTTATATCAAAAATTATTAAAGATAACTACTAACTCGCCAAGAGCTTCAGACCTATAAGTCTGTTTTCTTTCCTACTAAAAAGATTGAAAAGACTGGTCGTGATTCATGAGTTCATCCTTGCTCTGAGGATGTATCCTTGTGGAATTAAGTGCGCTCTTGATAGTAAAGATTTTTGACAACATACCGTGCGCTTTTGACAATGCGACCTATGACCGCATTTGTAAATCTGGTGGAGAGTATGGGTAAATGCTAAATGAAACAATACTCAATAATCAATAGGACGCTCTGGGTGGAGAGGATGGTAACCAAGGAGCATTTGTCATGGTTTACCAATGCCAAACCGCTATCAAATCTCTGGAAGTCAAATAGTCAAATTGATATTTACGAGTAAATGACGGCAAAGGATTTTATAGGGTGGGACATCTATTGGTTTGAATCATATGTATGTTATTTTGACATTGGCAGCTTATATTGGCTCAAAAAATTGACTGAAACTCAGTACTATATTTTCGCGGTAGGATCGATTTATGCCTGACCAAAATATTGCAAAAATACTTCCAAGGAATTTTAAAAAGAAACTTCAGTCGAAATAAAGCATCAACTGCAGCTGGTGTACCCAAGTTTGTGATGAAAGTTCATAATGAAATATATTTCTGTGTTGGACCTGCCCATTTAACGCAGAATATTGAAGCTTTTTTCAGGTTTCAGAGTGGCGCTATTATTGGCCCATTTTTCTTCCAAGACGATTCAAGCCGTCCAACAGTCGATTTATTGCACACTAAGTTCAATAATCGTGTAATCAGTCGTTTTTTTTTTTTGTGGGGTGCGTCTTTGTCCGTCCACTACGTAAACGGAAATATCTAGGCCTAAAGGCTTACTAAACTCAATAAATGTAAGAATTGGGGCCAAACGACTCCCTTATATTAGCTTTGTAAGAGATAGCCAGAACGCACATATGCATGCCCGAAATTTCGGTCATACAACAACTTTCTATCTGTTTTAAAACATAACAATTATACGATCTTAAAAAAACACACTATAAGTCTGGTGGACACAAGCCTAGAGCGGAAAAGGAAGGAAGGATGAAGAAAAACATTGGATCAACTTTACTTAGTTTACAAATGTCGATATCCTAATATCTAATGGGATAGCAAACACCAATCCATAAGTAAAAGATTACAACAGCCCCATCTATGATGATAAATTGAACAATCATTAGCAAGAACACGAACTATTTTCTGGAAAGCCAATGCCATTTATTATGGTATGCCAGAGTCTGGATGTTCTGTTTAGCAATAAACATACATATGTATGTATGTATGTAAAATGCGATATCCACTCACTAAGCTAGTTCTTGGGTTTGAACTAATGGGTACATATTATGCAAAATGTTCCTTGCAGTTTGGATGACATCAACTATTTCACATATGTAATTAAATTGTCGGAATGTCCCACACCCACTTTAATTCCACATCATATTTCAAATCTAATTTGGGGAAATTTGTTTCTCTCGATGACGCCGACGTGGGTTTTTAGCGGAATTTTATCGAACTGGTAAAACTAAAGTCTGAAATATTGATTTAAATATTATAGTGATATTGTTTTGCTTACACAGTAATGACATTCGATTTATATATAAATTGGTAAAGTATTTATGTTAATAGTGATATTTATTTTATTTTACACATTTTGCGTAGGCTCATCGACAGAAAGTTTTTCGTCGAAGTAGTTTTACAAACATACTCCAAGTCACTTAGGGGAGGAAACTTGTATAGGGTATCACAGGAATAATTTCGAGAAAAAAAAACATACAATGTTTGGTAATGAGGCGCACTTTTGCAAGAATTGGAATAAGTGATACCAACCTTTCCAATTTATGGATACTTAAACCATCTTTACTTGAACCTATAGGTCAGACATTGCCTATGATTTTAATCAAAGTTAACATTACTGAAAATGGTAGAGTCCGAAAATGGGTGCGCCAATTCAATTACGTTTCCACAAAAATTGATTTTAAGGAACTTTTAATCAAGTCTTCAGACATCTCAGTTCCGTCAGAGATATGGTAGCTTTTCCATATGTTTTCAAAGGCCGTTCTCGTTCCTCTTTTCTTCACACCATAGTGGGCGTTTAAATGCACTATTTAATCAGTAGCTATTAGCGCAATCAAATGCACATACCACTAAAATTTGTGAACCAAACTAACTCTGGCGTCCAGCGTCCAAACAAGAAAGCCTGCAAATTGCGTAACCCACAAGTCTTTGCAAAACATTCTCCAACTATGTATCGAAATGGTTGCTTCCAATTTACAAGTAAATCACTCAAACACACCACATCGGTCTAACCGGCTGACCGGTTAAGTGGCGCACGACGAGTGTAAGCACAACAAATAACTTTTTATACATAATCCGACAGATATTCGTGTGACGAAATTCAATTTAATGCGAATCTAGTGAAGTTTTTTTTCTTCTTTCCAACCAACAGGTGAAGTAGAAAACTTGAAAGTATAAACAATTTTCACCGCTCTGTTACAATCGTCTCAATTAAGCCACCCCTCTCCAGAGCCTAAACATGGGGTAACATAGCTTACATAATACGCTACAATAAGTCCAATTGACGATGGAACAGCAGCGAGATCTATGGACTTTCTGTATAAGGATAACGGCTTGAACAACTTCTCTACTAAACAAGTTCCAATCACAACCTGCTGCGACAGCTCTCCTATGGAACACCCCACGGGACTACAACTATACCCACTCCCCACGGTAGTAGTAAACTTTTACTTTTAATCGCGCACAGCACAGTCCTCCCTAGATTCACTATCATCCGTCAAGTTTTTCGTATAGAAAACCGAAGCGCGAGTCAAAACGAAATGAAAATCCATAAAATGCAAAAATGCAAAAATCTAGCAAATTAGCATCTTTATTGCGGCCTACGAGCTGATGAACTACTGCGGACTACGGAGCCACAAATTGATGGTTTTTCTACTTTTGCTTTTGTTGCACAGCACAACATTGACACATATTTGGGCCTTGAAATTAGGTGCGACGACGCTGAAGACGACGTAAGCCGCATAGCAATTGCAATAGGCGATCGGTCAGTGGTGTACCTATTGTTAGTACCCTCGTGTGTGCGCTTGGCTCGTGTCGAAATGTCTTCAAGAAGACCAAGAAAACCTCCGACAACAAGAAAACTATGCAAGTGTGGCGAAAACATGGTCCGAACATACTCAAGCCTCGTCTCACCTCGCCGCAACGAACATGTATTTCACATTGCTGCTGATATGAGCTGCGATTTATGTACTCAGACTGGACAGATAGTTGCCGCCGCCGCCGTCCAGCCATTGCAGTGGAATGCACTTGATACGGATTCGATGTTTGTTTATCTTCCTTATTTGGCTTTTACTTCTCCGCGTGAACAGTACAACTTCTGTCTTGGAGCTGAGATACTTGTACTGTTTGCAATCATGTGAGAATCTCTGTTGTGAAATCTGTTTTCCAATGAATGGGTGTGTCACTGATTCTAAGCTGCTCACCTAATCATGTGCGAAAATAACTACTTCTCGCTTGAGTGGCTTTTATGGCCATGCTAATAACCAAGTTCAATTGGGGAAGAACCTTGTGTTTGCGAAAGGTTTAGCGGATGGTTTCTGCTGGGTGGGCAAAGAACGAACACACACACTCACACACTAAAAATGCGAAAGGTCTAGACACATTCGAGCAGATGTTCTTTTGGTCAGCATGTTGTTATTTTGTTCGTTTATGTTGTTTAAGTTCTTTTATTTTCAGTGAAAACAATTTTTGAAGGCCTTGGTCTTGAAAGGCAAACGAAGAAGGTAAATGTGTGTTCATAAACTTTTGTTGACCATGTAAGTGTAGGTTAAGTGAAGTCTTTGGCCCTGACGTGCATAGAATTGACAAAAATTAGTTTAGCTGACTGAACTTTGTCCAATTTGCAAAACAAGTAGATACATACCTATACATTGTAAAGTTTATCGATAACAGTTTAAAAGATTGGTCTACTATGCTGTTTATGTCTACGTTGTTTCTGTTAAGAGTAAACTTGTGCTCCAACCTTGTAAGCCAAGTTAGTTGATGATTTTTTTCTATTAAATGCAGGATGGCTGATAACCATCTCTTTCTCTTTAAAGAACTAAAACTGTTTCCATTTAACTTCAATCATATCCATGCTTCCTCGCGCCATGAATCAAGCTGAGATGGTTAAGACCTTAAATTTAGTTTCTTTGGAATTACTTGCGGCACCTGACATTTGCAAATAATGCATTTTTACTCTCCACAAATACATACCTGAGAATTTAATTTTATGCAAATTATACCTAAATTGATAGTATCCCCTAAGGTAATTAATTAAGGTTCTTAGGCGCTCCTAAAAATCTTCTCAGCGGTCTGATAGCTTCGTAGGAAGAGCTGTCCAGGGCTCCTTCTAACCAATAGATAAAGGCACATGTAGCAGTTTTTTTGCAGGAATTCTAGATACTTTGCCTAGTTTCCCTTTAATTTTTTAATTCTAAAATTGGAGTTGGCAGTATCACCTTATTTGACGAGTTGTCTAAGAACATTAAGAGCTCTTTATGGTATTTCAGTTTAAGTTGAACGACGCTAAATCCGTATCTGATTTCATAACGAGTTTCCTTGAAATGTAAGGCTAAGATGGTGTCAAGGACTAGACTTCGATTAATGATGACTGCTCGTTGGAGTGCGTTGAGCACTCTCCGGTCATACATCCATGGTCCAGCAATTTGGCTTTTAATGAATAGAAGAATATGCATGTGAATTTGTCGGTCTTTGGAATCGTAGCCGAGAAACAGGCATTTCTAAGTCCCCGTGGCGGAAGTTCCTGGATATGACAACATATTTAGTACTCGCCGAAGCGTGTCTGTATCTAGTTGAGGGCGGTGCTCGTTGGTCTTGCAACTTACATTGTATTGGTTGCCCTTCTCTTGGTGGTGATCTCGAACTTTTTTCAGGAGCATCCGTTTACGTTTATTTCCTTTTTTTTATTTACTTTTTCGTTTAAATGTTTGGAATCATCATACGATCATTTTACTAAAGCCCGCTCGACTGTAGCAGTATCAGGTGATCTTTTTGTCCAAACTGGCTTCGGGTTGCTCTTTGGAAGCTGTGTATTAAATGGAGGATGCATGGTCCCATGGACTAGAATCCCATGCGTTGGGAAGCTTGATTACTAGGTGAGGTCTGTATCCGTATTCCACCGTTAAAAAACACACGGACGGAATGCTATTCATCCCATGGGCACGGTGGTTGATACCTGGGATTCTGGGTTTTAACAAGTTTTTTTCTCTTTTGATTCGCTATATTTAGTTCACAGCAGGGACAGTTCGCGCAGGATGTGATTCTTCACCCCGCATTGTCGGTTTCAGAAGATAAGTAAATTCAATGAAGCACCTCTATCTGATTACTTGGCTTGCCAATCTTACCCCATACATTCGGGGCTGATGTTCAACATTTTGATCGTGAGTACACTATGAAAAAAAAACTTCGCTATATTAAGGAGCCATCCAACAGACGATGCTTCTAATAAGTTTTTAGTTAGTTAAACGAAAGAGCAGTATCTAAAGCGTTCAGCAATATTTTTTGATTGGAGCAGTCAACCCCTTTTAGTTCGGATGATCTAAAACATGGGCAACTGTGTTGCAAGACATGTGGCATTTATGGAAGAATGTATAAAACGTAAATGAAAGATAGACTCGTTGCTGGAAAAATGCCATCCAGCATAATTTTCGATTTTGTCCAGGTCCCGAAATTAAGGTAAAAATCACATATTACGGCTTTCCCTTGATTATCTGGGTGAAATAGGCAAGAAAGAATAAAAGGGTTGAACCAAAAGACCTACAATTGGATGATCTAAAACATGGGCAACTTTGTTGCAAGACATGTGACATTTAGGGAACAATGTATAAAACGTAAATGAAAGATAGACTCGTTGCTGGAAAAATGCCATATAGCATAATTTTCGATTTTGTCCAGGTCCCGAAATTAAGGTAAAAATCACATATTACGGCTTTCCCTTGATTATCTGGGTGAAATAGGGAAGAAAGAATAAAAGGGTTGAACCGAAAGACCTACAATCGGATGATCTAAAACATGGGCAACTTTGTTGCAAGACATGTGGCATTTAGGGAACAATGTATAAAACGTAAATGAAAGATAGACTCGTTGCTGGAAAAAGGCTATCCAGCATAATTTTCGATTTTGTCCAGGTCCCGAAATTTAGGTAAAGTCACATATTACGGCTTTCCCTTGATTATCTGTCTGAAATAGGCAAGAAAGAATAAAAGGGTTGAACCAAAAGACCTACAATTGGATGATCTAAAACATGGGCAACTTTGTTGCAAGACATGTGACATTTAGGGAACAATGTATAAAACGTAAATGAAAGATAGACTCGTTGCTGGAAAAATGCCATATAGCATAATTTTCGATTTTGTCCAGGTCCCGAAATTAAGGTAAAAATCACATATTACGGCTTTCCCTTGATTATCTGGGTGAAATAGGCAAGAAAGAATAAAAGGGTTGAACCAAAAGACCTACAATTGGATGATCTAAAACATGGGCAACTTTGTTGCAAGACATGTGGCATTTAGGGAACAATGTATAAAACGTAAATGAAAGATAGACTCGTTGCTGGAAAAAGGCTATCCACCATAATTTTCGATTTTGTCCAGGTCCCGAAATTAAGGTAAAACTCACATATTACGGCTTTCCCTTGATTATCTGGGTGAAATAGGCAAGAAAGAATAAAAGAGTTGAACCGAAAGACCTACAATCGGATGATCTAAAACATGGGCAACTTTGTTGCAAGACATGTGGCAGTTATGGAAGAATGTATAAAACGTAAATGAAAGATAGACTCGTTGCTGGAAAAAGGCTATCCAGCATAATTTTCGATTTTGTTCAGGTCCCGAAATTAAGGTAAAAATCACATATTACGGCTTTCCCTTGATTATCTGGCTGAAATAGGCAAGAAAGAATAAAAGGGTTGAACCAAAATACCTACAATCGGATGATCTAAAACATGGGCAACTTTGTTGCAAGACATGTGGCAGTTATGGAAGAATGTATAAAACGTAAATGAAAGATAGACTCGTTGCTGGAAAAAGGCTATCCACCATAATTTTCGATTTTGTCCAGGTCCTGAAATTAGGGTAAAAGTCACATATTACGACTTTCCCTTGATTATCTGGCTGAAATAGGCAAGAAAGAATAAAAGGGTTGAACCGAAAGACCTACAATCGGATGATCTAAAACATGGGCAACTTTGTTGCAAGACATGTGGCAGTTATGGAAGAATGTATAAAACGTAAATGAAAGATAGACTCGTTGCTGGAAAAAGGCTATCCAGCATAATTTTCGATTTTGTTCAGGTCCCGAAATTAAGGTAAAAATCACATATTACGGCTTTCCCTTGATTATCTGGGTGAAATAGGCAAGAAAGAATAAAAGGGTTGAACCAAAAGACCTACAATCGGATGATCTAAAAAATGGGCAACTTTGTTGCAAGACATGTGGCATTTAGGGAACAATGTATAAAACGCAAATGAAAGATAGACTCGTTGCTGGAAAAAGGCTATCCACCATAATTTTCGATTTTGTCCAGGTCCCGAAATTAAGATAAAAGTCACATATTACGGCTTTCCCTTGATTATCTGGGTGAAATAGGCAAGAAAGAATAAAAGAGTTGAACCGAAAGACCTACAATCGGATGATCTAAAACATGGGCAACTTTATTGCAAGATATGTGGCATTTAGGGAACAATGTATAAAACGTAAATGAAAGAGGGACTCGTTGCTGGAAAAATGCCATCCAGCATAATTTTCGATTTTGTCCAGGTCCCGAAATTAAGATAAAAGTCACATATTACGGCTTTCCCTTGATTATCTGGGTGAAATAGGCAAGAAAGAATAAAAGGGTTGAACCGAAAGACCTACAATCGGATGATCTAAAACATGGGCAACTTTGTTGCAAGACATGTGGCAGTTATGGAAGAATGTATAAAACTTAAATGAAAGATAGACTCGTTGCTGGAAAAAGGCTATCCAGCATAATTTTCGATTTTGTCCAGGTCCCGAAATTAAGATAAAAGTCACATATTACGGCTTTCCCTTGATTATCTGGGTGAAATAGGCAAGAAAGAATAAAAGGGTTGAACCGAAAGACCTACAATCGGATGATCTAAAACATGGGCAACTTTGTTGCAAGACATGTGGCAGTTATGGAAGAATGTATAAAACTTAAATGAAAGATAGACTCGTTGCTGGAAAAAGGCTATCCAGCATAATTTTCGATTTTGTCCAGGTCCCGAAATTAAGGTAAAAGTCACATATTACGGCTTTCCCTTGATTATCTGGGTGAAATAGGCAAGAAAGAATAAAAGAGTTGAACCGAAAGACCTACAATCGGATGATCTAAAACATGGGCAACTTTGTTGCGAGACATGTGGCATTTAGGGAACACTGTATAAAACGTAAATGAAAGATAGACTCGTTGCTGGAAAAAGGCTATCCACCATAATTTTCGATTTTGTACAGGTCCCGAAATTAAGGTAAAAGTCACATATTACGGCTTTCGCTTGATTATCTGGGTGAAATAGGCAAGAAAGAATAAAAGGGTTGAACCAAAAGACCTACAATCGGATGATCTAAAACATGGGCAACTTTGTTGCAAGATATGTGGCATTTAGGGAACAATGTATAAAACGTAAATGAAAGATAGACCGTTGCTGGAAAAAGGCTATCCAGCATAATTTTCGATTTTGTCCAGGTCCCGAAATTAAGACAAAAGTCACATATTACGGATTTCCCTTGATTATCTGGGTGAAATAGGCAAGAAAGAATAAAAGGGTTGAACCAAAAGACCTACAATCGGATGATCTAAAACATGGGCAACTTTGTTGCAAGACATGTGGCATTTAGGGAACAATGTATAAAACGTAAATGAAAGATAGACTCGTTGCTGGAAAAAGGCTATCCAGCATAATTTTCGATTTTGTCCAGGTCCCGAAATTAAGGTAAAAGTCACATATTACGGCTTGCCCTTGATTATCTGGGTGAAATAGGCAAGAAGGAATAAAAGGGTTGAACCAAAAGACCTACAATCGGATGATCCAAAACATGGGCAACTTTGTTGCAAGACATGTGGCATTTATGGAAGAATGTATAAAACGTAAATGAAAGATAGACTCGTTGCTGGAAAAATGCTATCCACCATAATTTTCGATTTTGTCCAGGTCCCGAAATTAAGGTAAAAGTCACATATTACGGATTTCCCTTGATTATCTGGGTGAAATAGGCAAGAAAGAATAAAAGGGTTGAACCAAAAGACCTACAATCGGATGATCCAAAACATGGGCAACTTTGTTGCAAGACATGTGGCATTTATGGAAGAATGTATAAAACGTAAATGAAAGATAGACTCGTTGCTGGAAAAAGGCTATCCACCATAATTTTCGATTTTGTCCAGGTCCCGAAATTAAGGTAAAAGTCACATATTACGGCTTTCCCTTGATTATCTGGGTGAAATAGGCAAGAAGGAATAAAAGGGTTGAACCAAAAGACCTACAATCGGATGATCTAAAACATGGGCAACTTTGTTGCAAGACATGTGGCATTTAGGGAACAATGTATAAAACGTAAATGAAAGATAGACTCGTTGCTGGAAAAAGGCTATCCACCATAATTTTCGACTTTGTCCAGGTCCTGAAATTAAGATAAAAATCACATATTACGGCTTTCCCTTGATTATCTGGCTGAAATAGACAAGAAAGAATAAAAGGGTTGAACCAAAAGACCTACCATCGGATGATCTAAAACATGGACAACTTTGTTGCAAGACATGTGGCATTTAGGGAACAATGTATAAAACGTAAATGAAAGATAGACTCGTTGCTGGAAAAAGGCTATCCACCATAATTTTCGATTTTGTCCAGGTTCCGAAATTAAGGTAAAAATCACATATTACGGCTTTCCCTTGATTATCTGGGTGAAATAGGCAAGAAAGAATAAAAGGGTTGAACCAAAAGACCTACAATCGGATGATCTAAAACATGGGCAACTTTGTTGCAAGACATGTGGCATTTATGGAAGAATGTATAAAACGTAAATGAAAGATAGACTCGTTGCTGGAAAAAGGCTATCCAGCATAATTTTCGATTTTGTCCAGGTCCCGAAATTAAGGTAAAAGTCACATATTACGGCTTTCCCTTGATTATCTGGGTGAAATAGGCAAGAAAGAATTAAAGGGTTGAACCAAAAGACCTACAATCGGATGATCTAAAACATGGGCAACTTTGTTGCAAGACATGTGGCATTTAGGGAACAATGTATAAAACGTAAATGAAAGATAGACTCGTTGGTGGAAAAAGGCTATCCACCATAATTTTCGATTTTGTCCAGGTCCTGAAATTAACGTAAAAATCACATATTACAGCTTTCCCTTGATTATCTGGCTGAAATAGGCAAGAAAGAATAAAAGGGTTGAACCAAAAGACCTACAATCGGATGATCCAAAACATGGGCAACTTTGTTGCAAGACATGTGGCATTTAGGGAACAATGTATAAAACGTAAATGAAAGATAGACTCGTTGCTGGAAAACGGCTATCCACCATAATTTTCGATTTTGTCCAGGTCCTGAATTAAGGTAAAAATCACATATTACGGCTTTCCCTTGATTATCTGGCTGAAATAGGCAAGAAAGAATAAAAGGGTTGAACCAAAAGACCTACAATCGGATGATCCAAAACATGGGCAACTTTGTTGCAAGACATGTGGCATTTATGGAAGAATGTATAAAACGTAAATGAAAGATAGACTCGTTGCTGGAAAAAGGCTATCCACCATAATTTTCGATTTTGTCCAGGTCCTGAAATTAAGGTAAAAGTCACATATTACGACTTTCCCTTGATTATCTGGCTGAAATAGGCAAGAAAGAATAAAAGGGTTGAACCGAAAGACCTACAATCGGATGATCTAAAACATGGGCAACTTTGTTGCAAGATATGTGGCATTTAGGGAACAATGTATAAAACGTAAATGAAAGATAGACTCGTTGCTGGAAAAAGGCTATCCAGCATAATTTTCGATTTTGTCCAGGTCCCGAAATTAAGGTAAAAGTCACATATTACGGCTTTCGCTTGATTATCTGGGTGAAATAGGCAAGAAAGAATAAAAGGGTTGAACCAAGAGACCTACAATCGGATGATCTAAAACATGGGCAACTTTGTTGCAAGACATGTGGCAGTTATGGAAGAATGTATAAAACGTAAATGAAAGATAGACTCGTTGCTGGAAAAAGGCTATCCAGCATAATTTTCGATTTTGTCCAGGTCCTGAATTAAGGTAAAAGTCACATATTACGGCTTTCGCTTGATTATCTGGGTGAAATAGGCAAGAAAGCATAAAAGGGTTGAACCGAAAGACCTACAATCGGATGATCTAAAACATGGGCAACTTTGTTGCAAGACATGTGGCATTTAGGGAACAATGTATAAAACGTAAATGAAAGATAGACTCGTTGCTGGAAAAAGGCTATCCACCATAATTTTCGATTTTGTCCAGGTCCTGAATTAAGGTAAAAATCACATATTACGGCTTTCCCTTGATTATCTGGCTGAAATAGGCAAGAAAGAATAAAAGGGTTGAACTGAAAGACCTACAATCGGATGATCTAAAACATGGGCAACTTTGTTGCAAGACATGTGGCATTTAGGGAACAATGTATAAAACGCAAATGAAAGATAGACTCGTTGCTGGAAAAAGGCTATCCACCATAATTTTCGATTTTGTCCAGGTCCTGAAATTAGGGTAAAAATCACATATTACGGCTTTCCCTTGATTATCTGGGTGAAATAGGCAAGAAAGAATAAAAGGGTTGAACCAAAAGACCTACAATCGGATGATCCAAAACATGGGCAACTTTGTTGCAAGATATGTGGCATTTATGGAACAATGAAACCGAATTTAGTTTTCTCTGTGGTACCGAGTTATGACATGTGGTCATAACTGTTAGATCGAGTTCCATACTTTCAAGTTGTAACCGCATTGACAGCCTTATTTTCAAAGAAAATGTTCTTATAACCCCGTCCAAATCAAAAACCTCATTAGACAATATCTTTTCATTTGTCTCTTATGAATCTCACAAAAATATGACGGTGTGATATTTAAAGAAGAAGATAAAGATCTAGTTATCACTGTTGAGGTTCACTGATGCTTCTTTTTTTCTTTTGCTGATATGTACGTGCTTTTGTCCTCATTCGTTATATGTACATACATATGTACATATGTAAGTACATGAAATCGTATTTGCAAATGCCGTGTATAGCACTTGGAAAGATGTACTGAAAATAGTGTCACCAGTTTTGACATCGGTCATGCGCAATGCGTTCTTTCCATCACAATACCTATTTAAGTTCATTTAAGGAAACTCAATTAAGCCAACACCCAACAAGAAACTACTAAACCATTTCCACAAGTCAGCATTATCTGCTCTTTGTCAATATAGCCGTACATTGAATACCCGATTATCCTTCACACCACACGCACAAACACACAGCTCAAAGTGCAACTAACTTAATTCTAAAAGCATTATGACGACGTCGGTCGTCGTAGTCATTTTATGTACAATGAACTCGGACGATTCAATGCCACATCCACATGTGCACATAAAAACCGTCACAACCACCCTCTGTTGGGAAATGTGTGTACGCTAAAACGAATTAACCCACATTCGAGACTATGGGACGCCGCCGCCATGGAGGCCAGTGTACTATTGCACCATTCGCATAACACTACTCATAATCCTTTAGTCAAAATGGGCTTTAGAGTGGTTTTCCTTGTTTATCATATCGCCAACGAGACCAACGTATAATGAGCTTACAACCCTCAAAGGAAATTGATTTGGTTTTCGCTCTCCTTCGCGCTGTTGGACTCCAAAACAAATCTATGCCGTTGAACTTGCATGCATTGACAGATATTGATTGTGTTACCGTCATCACGTGACTGCCTCATTCTGTAAGCTGTTTGTGCTTCAGTTCAGACCGAAGGGTGATACAATTCAGCACGCTTTCGCCATACACCATGGATGTGTGAATATGGGCCCTCAATACCAAGCTAATCCTCTTCGATGGTGCCAATGTCAGTTGACATTTAAGTACTCTAACTAAGATTTTGTATTTCTATCAGTGGAATTGCCCAAATGGCCCCCCAAAATCGGTCTTTCGTCACTCGCATACACACACACTCGATGGACTTTTGCACAATGTGCGTCGAACAATATCGATGAAAGAATTAAAGTTGTAATCCGTATGCATGTCGTGAATCATAAAATGCTCTTTTTACCAGCAGAGTAGTAAATACAAGAAATTAAATTCCGCTCAATTGTTGTACTTGTAGTGTAGCAACAATTATTACAATTGGACGACGACGACGACCGACGCTTCATCGAGAGAAAAATTCAAAGACTTCACATGCGTCCCGCATGCCCAAGAGCTCTCTGCTTGTTGCCACACATTATGATTTACAATATAATGAAACAATTATATTAGTTGGGTGTTACAATTTGTTGTGTGTGCATCGTGCTACATGTATGAGTCGCGCGTCGTATACTAGGTAAGTAGGCACGTATGAGGCTAATGCCGTCCTTGACTTCATTTGGATTAATTCGCAAGCCAAGAAGGCACTTGGCTGTGATTAGGGAACAGGTACCATTACCATTACCATTAACATTACCATTAACCAGTACTAGTGCGCTGCGTGCATGCACTTGTGTGTGCTCATTTTTAGGGGGAGTTGTGCAATTGCAATGGATTGTTAGTTGTGTTGGTTGGTTGGGGGGGTTTTTTTTCTCTCTTTTATTCAGTAATTGGTAATCTAAGGGCTAAAGGCGTATAATTATCACAACAACAATAGACAGAAAATTAGTAGTGGTTACAGAATTAACATGGACTCTTATGTCATGAAGTACATAGATACTTTAATGTGATGTTTGTATTTGTTGAATTATTGAATTATTATTATATACGATATGACTCAGAGGACTTGATTCTTTGGAAATGTTTTCCTGTTTTAGCATGAGGAAGTTTGAGTGGCTGTCACGCTTTGTAATCAAAATTGACTTATTCTGATGAGACCCGAAAGAACCCACTTCGTTGTAAGTTGGGGTTCGCAAACTCTGTGTGAAGTACATGGAGGGCATTGACTTAAGACGTAACGAGTTAAAGTGTCATTTTTATGACTTTTTTAATTTCGATTTACTCTTTTATAGTTCGACTCGGATTGATATTCAACGAGTGTGTTTTCTGTAATAAACAGAGTTAACACCATCAGAAGGGATAAGTGGATGACGGCACAGCCTGTTGATAACATCAAGTATGTCATTCTACAAAGATTACAAGTCATTTTAATTGTCAAATGGTGGTCTAGTGTCGAGCTGCAGACACAAAAATCTATTTTAAGCTAGTGACAAAAATACAGAGACTATAGGTAGTATGTATAGGCATAACTAAAGCGATGAAAACAACGCCGACACCTTCAACATGCTATCTCTAATCCTGTACATGCAAGAATTTACCGCCAAGAGTGCCTTGTGGATACAATCAAACGCGTTGAACTCAAACCTCTAAAGGTGGAGACTTTGAAAAACCATTCTCTTGCACTTTTTCAAGTAGATAATTATGGGAAAAGCGATTTCTGCTATTGAAATAAAATCAAAGCTTGAGAAGTGCTGTCGTGAAGAGCTTAAGGTTCTTGGAACACAGCACAAGGTTGTACTCTGCTGGGTCCCTGGACATGAAAAGAGGTTTAGAATCTATATCAGAACAGGCCGACACCTCTGAGCGCATACGGCCCTACTTTGATAAGAGTAAAATCGACAGAAGTGTACAAAAGGATAGGAAATCCCTTTCTACCGTGATAGGAGTTATTACGGGTCAAAACACTCTGCGGTATCACATGAAAAAACTAAGACTAACAGAAGAAGAGATATGTCGTGGATGTGGTGATGAGGAAGTTAATGAGGATACAACCCACTTTATCTGTCACTGTCCAGGTCTTATCCACCTTAGATTTAAATTTCTCGGGCGACACTTTTCCGTGAAATAGAAGAATTATCCAGTACACCAGTCAAAATGACATGTTAAACTACATCAAATCAACTAGATGATTTGTCAGTTCATAGGAACCATATTCGTATTACTAGGGTTAACCAATGGGCAAGGGACATCTCTCCCCTATGGGTATCATAATGGGTCTGTATTGACCTGAGTGTGGCGTTGTGGATTCCTCCATTCGCCGACCCACGTACCTAACCTAAACTGTGTGGAGGTTGTGCTTTCCGACTACTCTGTCAAATATATTCTTCTTACCGATTTTGTCATTGAAGTTGCCGAGTACCGAGTTTTACAAACTCCGTAGGTTTCGTCCAGAAGGTCATAAAATTCCTCCTTGATAGCATCTTCAGCTTTGTAGGTAGAGGCGTGTGCAAATATGTACAAGGCTGTTGTTGTAAAATATAGGCTTGATGTGAACCACAGCCTTATGGACTTGACTTCCAGCATGTGCATGCCTTTGTGGCAGCAGTATAATATGTGTCGAAACTGTGTTTTTTTTTATTACCCCAGATCTCTAGCAGTAATACCTGCTCTCGGGATATACAGTACATATTTATGTACATACATTCATTCCAGGTGCAACTCTCAAAATCATGTTCGTTCCAGTTTACTTGCTTTTTGAAGGGGTTCATTATTTGAGAATTTTTTGTAGAAAGAGGTGGGTCTAGTGGGTTTCTAAATTCGGACTCGATATTAATTTCTGACAAGTTTCTAGTTAACATTACTAACTTTTCGTCTGAATCTTTGCACTTTCTTGCATAAATTCATCGAATAAAGGCGATTTTCGGAATCGCTAGATTGTTGAATCCTTTCATATGTATAACCTTATTATATAGCTTTTCACATAATATCTTTGCCTATTGCTTAGGGTAAACGTTGAGGATAATGCATTAACCATTTAACGTTATCCAAGGTACAGCACAAGTGGCTTGTTTATGTTTTGAAAATAGTTTTAAGAAGAACAACCACCTTCTTTATCCTGTGGGTTAGGAAACCAAATGTTTTTCAAAAACTTTTATGACTTAGGTACCTACATATATATGTATCTATACATATTTATAGCGGCTTCGTACGTTGTATGCTAGTCCGAAGCCTGGCTTATATACTAGGCCCAAGATTACGGCAGAAATTAGAAACCAAAACTATGCTATAATCTGTGTCAAACGACCTGTTATATAATTCTCCTTTTTTTTTTTTAATTCGTACGTCATATAAATAAAAATAACTGCAAGCATAACTTGAAGAGATTTTAACGGCTTAATTCTTCTAATGAGAGAAAAACCATATTAACATATTTTTTATTTATCTTTCAGGCACTTTATTACTGCTTATTATTCGAAGGTATGTTATAAATTTTAAATATGAATCCACTTAACAATAATAATGATTTTGTAATTCTAAGTATAGGAAACCACTAAGATACTAAATATCGAATTGCTGATTAATTTATTTCCCAATGCTATAGCCTTTTCCTTTGGCTATAAATCCGTTTTATCGATATTTTGTGCCCAATGTCCATAACCCAATGTAAACTATTTCGGGCACCACATCATCATTTTAATCTATTTTGCCATAAAATAATGAACATCATCCAATCTTACAAAATAATTTACCAAAAATAGGAAAACAAACAAACAGAAATTTTGAAAACGTCTTCGCTGTTGGGAGACACAGCGTTGGGTTTAGTTTACCGTGGGTATCATTGATGCATTAAGATGGCTTATTAGCCACATTAGATTGATGTCTTTTGATGGTAAAATATCAGGGCCAGGCCAGCTAAATATGTGTACATCAATGTCACTGATATATGGGTCATTAACTTAAATGCTTGTCTGGTTATCGAAAGAATTCGTATGGCCCAGGCTATTGTTCCTTAATGTATTTATTGTATCTTTTTAAAGTTGTATAACTTGTTGTAAATAAATCACAGTAATTTTAATAAAAATCGTAGCAGGTCATACATATTACTTTGCCAGGCAGACCCATTGCGCAATAAGTAACCGTCTACCTGTTAGAATTTACTGATTCTTGAACAATATTTTGATTCAATGTCATGGAACCCGTTCCCATATAAATTTATGTACAGAGAACCCGATTTATTGTTTATCATTGTCCCAATGCTTTTAGTAGGCGCCTTTTGGTGGGGATTCTCGAAATTTATTAGTCATTTAAGACGTAAGTAGGATTAACTTAGAAATTAAATTCTAATCAAACAAAACCACAATCTGGCCCTAGTAAAAAAAACAAGGCGATTAATTTTTGTTTAATTTATTCATGTTGCCATAGAAAATAAACAAATTAGATAAAAACAAACAAATATATTCTCAACTTGTTGATTTGGTGTTTGTTTCTAGAAAGTGTGCCATTTAATTGTGTAAATATGTTGTGGTCTTTTCGAGAATGGAAATCGTTCAAGGCGCGTGGTTCTAATGCGTGTGGTCAAGGACAGGGTCAATAGACTAAATGGCTTATAACTTGATATGAACCATTTGACAAGAAGATTTCATAATACTAAATAATATATTTATGTATGAGGCGTGGCTCTTCTCGAATTTATTCTTTTTCTATCTGCATTTATAAGTATGTTATTTTATGTACATATAGTCTTTTCTTATTACACCGTGCGTAGAGCCATTTCGTTCTGAAATCTTATTCACTACAAGAAGTCATATACGAGAAGTCTGTCAACTGTTTTCCTTCAAATGAGGTTAGTTCGAATCTTTTTAGCGGGTATGATGGTATTAAAAATAAAAGAAAAAAAAAATTTGAAGATGCACAAAACTTTGCTAGCGATGTACAGATGAAGAAAATTTCGTAGTGATTCGAAACTGCGCTTTCAGTTGGCCAAGCATTGCATTATTACATGGTGAACCATATTTAATGAATATGTCACAGGATGGCAACAAAATAAAATACATATATTCTAGAATGACTATCAAGGGACCTAAAAAGAAATCGCCTTGTATCAACATACCTTCTAGACATCAAAGGTCTTTTCCAAACTTGATGAAGTAGCGTGCGTTCTACATTCGCAACGGATAAGTAGGAATATTAAAACTGTACAGGGCTTTGTATAGCTCGTCTATATAAATGCTGTCATAGGCGGCTTTGTTTGTTCATTTCTGGAGTCATTGGTTCTATCTTTGTTGCCTTGACATGCTGTATGTACTTTCTGGTAAAACTTCGGGATCTGATTCCTGGAATAGCATCTCTCTATTTTCTCAATCGCGCGTTTCTAATCCCTTTTTTTGGTCTAATATATTTTTGGCAGTGAAGCCACTTCAGTACTTGATGCTGACGGCATATGACTTCTTGAGAAACTAAGAGACACTCGCTAGAAAAGGAATCTGTCGATCTATTGTGTTGCAGTAGTCTCACATCAAACTTCCTCACGGTATTTTCGGCATGATATCCATCACCTCGGAGTTGAGGGTACATCTACTAACCGCATGTCAGAAGACATACATATGTATGTACATAAATATTACCTTATGGAACACCCGTTTTCTACGTCCTACTTCTGTTAAGACAAGTAGATATGTTCCCCCACTTATTCTGCATGATTCAATGCTAATCTGAATTTAATTCCCAAAGAAATTTACAACAAATTTCCCTTTGCACATAATAGCTTCAAAAAAAAAAAAAAAAAAAACAAACAAAAAAAAATCTAATCATGATGTGAATTCCGTATAATATATTCTACGACTGCCAGATAATATCTGCTCCAAGTAGAGTAACCAAAACTCGGTCAATAACCCGACCAAAGGTCACCAAAAAGAGCAGTACGCACAATCACTCAATACTCTCCCCAAATCCCAGTACCCAATCATATCCAATATAATCAAATCATAAGTTCCAGACTGTATTTAAGAACTTATAAAGTAGATATATACTCTTACACATCGCATTCTGCACATATATACACCATGTCTAGGAACACGCACGAAACCTATTAATAATTTAATTCTCCAAGGAGCCGTCATCCGTTCCAGCCGATGGATAAGAAACTACCAGCACCTCACACATCACCCACGGTTCACCCACCTTACCGCAGTAAAATAATAAACACAATAGCAAAAAAAAAAAAAATAAATAAAACCAAATTAAGGTAATTGAAATTCAATTAAATGCTGGTTGTAGAATTTTTTATCGCACTTTGGAATCATATACTAGACGGGCGCGTTAAAATTTCACCACAATTGGGGAATCCAAACTGCGCCAGAAATGCGATGATTGCACACTTTTCGTATACATATGTATATATATATGTATATGATGCCTCTATTTGCATGTACAGATTGTTTGGTTTCGGATGAGGAGCTACAACTGTGCACGCACGAGGGAAATCGCGTGTGAAACCTGTCGACAATGGTGTATCTAAGTATCTACTATCTTACATAAGCGTTCGATTTGGATTCGATCTCCATCTCCAATTTCCATTTATTTATTTTTTTTTTGTTCATTTCGATGCTCTCTCTATTGGTGCGAGATGACGAGTGGGCACCAGTGAGCTAGTGCGTGTGCGCCTTTTCTGTCAATGGGGTGTCTAATCGAAGTATAATGTCAAAATGGCACTGTGTCTGCAATGCAACTCTGGTTTTACGGTTTTTCTTTGAATAATGATTGTTATGAAATGGTCTTTAGCACCATTCGACATACTGTACTCCAATGACGTCATGCAAAAGATACAAAAAAAAAATACGCTGACTGCAGCTTTTACCATAATTGTAATCTGCTTTCATTGAGCAGGTGTCTACGAAGAGAGAGTATGAGAAAGAAAAGATACAATTTAAGAGAGTTTTGTATTCTCCCAAGAGTAATTGATTCGATGTATCTAATTTGTATCTTTTGACATGAAATTCCTTTGTATTGTGTGCTTAGAAAATATTTCAATAAACGGTTATTCACTGACAAAGTTTGTAAAAGTTTTTGGTTACAAAACTTATTGCCGTTGGATCAGTAAATGAATTTTCCCGCCAAAAATATGTGTACATCTCTTTTTTTAGTTCTATTCAGCAGAGTAATAACTAAAATCTAGTACTATTTCCTTAACTTATGCTTAATATCGACAGAGTTTGGATTTTGCGCAAAAAGAACTTAAAAGGAGAAGACGAAGAGAATGAATAAATATTCCGATAATCTCTGAGGTGTTATTCAGGTATGGAAGATAACATGTGGTTACTTTCATCATTGTATCTACATATTGTATTGCAGCTACATATTGCTCAAAGATTGGAGAATACTAAATTTCCAAGTGGAGAACATAATGTACTCATACTTTAGAAATAAGTTGATGATATAATGCACATTGAATTGCAATTCTGATTTTTGAAGAAACATTAGTTTTGAGTAAGAAGGATTTGAGAATAGATGTACATACATACATATAGTGGGCGGATAGTTCTTTTTTTATAAAATGTGTGTGATGTACAATAGAAACAAATGAAAATATTGCAATTTTTATAGTTACTAAATCTGATCCATTAAAAGTAAATTTTTGCCAAAATACAGATGACGGCGTTCTTTTGACGACATTTTGTCACACATTTTCTTACAGTCTAACTCGTGGACTTACTTAAAATTATTGCTTTAAGATACAAGTCTGCAGTTTTGTCTACTGAAATGTAGGAAGAATGCTTCAAATTGTTAAGAATTATCCAGAGACAACCTCTTGGTTTGTTTACATTCGGCAGGGTCATGCCGCACAGAAAACTCAAGCCAGGTCGATGTGCTGCGAAGTCCTATTTTGAGTATTGCTTAGAAAGACCTTTGAAGATTTTGCTTACTGCGATCATCCTATTGTGGGCGCTGTGGCTCAAGTGGTTAGTGCGTTGGACTACGGAGCGAGGAGTTCGAGGTAATATCCCCAAACGGCCCAACTTCTCGCGAACATCTGACAAACATCCGAGAGTAAAACTGTCATGAAAAAGCTTCTGAATTAAAAAATTGCCTTCGAAAACGGCGTTACACAGTAGGTCTCTTCTATTCGGGTAAAGATTATAACCCGCACAATATGAATGGTTGTGAGAGGCTAGGCCTTGGGTCTCATATTTTTGTATCCTATTGTGACGTAGGATCCTGACTAGTGCAAGGGAACTCAGTGTTGCGAGTGAATGCAGAGAATGCTTGCAGTTTTGTGGTACAATAGGTTCATGTAAACAGTTCATAGCTATTGGGATAGCATACCACATTATTGCTTTTTAGACAAGGCAAGTATTGCTGCTTGAGATATGTATCACTAAATCTGTGTTCAGAGTGCGGGTTTTGCTTAGAAAATTAAGAAACTTCCGAGCACCTAATCTGCAAATATCATGTCCTGTAGAAACTTGCTGAGTAAGAAGACTTATATTTGAAGCGTTTCTAAAGAATTACTTTCGCTAAAGGAATTGAGCAACTCGACTAAGAACGTACTCACCTTCACATATAGCTCTTCTA
The DNA here is from genome assembly GCA_905220385.1 of Xylota sylvarum. Classification (NCBI taxonomy): domain Eukaryota; kingdom Metazoa; phylum Arthropoda; class Insecta; order Diptera; family Syrphidae; genus Xylota; species Xylota sylvarum. Next base: position 15,416,741 of record LR999958.1, read on the forward strand.
AATTGCAAGTTCAACCAAATGCACGGGATTTACTTACCTATTTATGTACTTACTACCTACGTAGGTGGCCTTATAATTCGGGGTGAATCTGGGCCGAAACCAACAAGCCTCTCCAGTTTTATCGGTCTTTAGCTAACTGACTCCATTTGTACATTCTAAGTCAGTTAAGATCTCCTTCTACTTGTACGCATCAGACATAAGACCCAAACTGCTAATGTCCATTCGCTTTATATGTAATATCGTAGCCATCTCAAACGAACTATATGCAGGTCTTTGAGTAAATGTATGTCACTGTTCAGCTCTTATAGATGGTCGTTTAATCTCCTCTTCCAAAGCCCGTCAACGCAAACGGGACCATATAACTTACGAAGAACTTTTCTTGAAACGAGTGAGAGAAACGATTCCTTCATACGTTTAGTTTAGAGCTCGTGCCAAAGTTGATAGCAAAGCCAAGGTAGACAAGTTCTCAACGTTATAGTTGTCGGCAATTTAGTACTGCCAAATTCATTGATGTTTTGTGTCCCTTCTTCTTAACAGCGTATATATGTAGCATTCCGCATAAATGGACGTGTTTTTCATTTCTTCAGCACTGACTGTGACTCTACTATAAGGTTTCCTATTTGATTTTTCTGTACGGTTTTTTTGTACGGCTATTGTTCTTTTACATTTTGGTAAAGCTTCCGTACATTATTCCTGTACAACAATCCCTCAATATCTTCGATCGCGCGCTTCTCGTGTTCCCTTATTTTCCTATTTTGCAGAAATCGATGTTTTTCTCTTCACTTTTGTTCGTAGATCTTGCGAGCAGCCCTTGTCCTTCTTTGCAGCACCCCTTTGTATACCTTTTGTATAGTTGCATGTGCTGTGTCACACTCCTGGTGTTTCCTGGTGGTGGTTTGCTGAAGCTGAAGACTTGTTGCTAACGCTACCACAGGTCTTCGGCACTTGATGCTGGCATAGAGAAATTTCGGGATACGCGTATGGCAAAGATTCTGATTGTCTCTTGCGATTTCAGTTTTCGATGTTATCTATCTATCTATTCTAAGAAGTAAAACTCTAAACGAGTACTTCTTCAACAACTGAATCACCTGTCTGTCTAGATAGTAGATTTGTATCCAGTTCGAACAGATTCCAATTAGTTCCGCAACAATAATAACAAGTGAGTCTGCGTTTATCTAGAGTAAATCCAGCGATCAGTACGATCTACCCATTTCTATCACTTAAGGAGTAGATATAGTACATAGGAATATCGCTGGATTAGTTCCTTACTCTCAAGTGTTATTGGTAATGAAACCCTCAATTTCACAGCTCATTGAAATCTCCCAAAGATCTGACTAATACCCACTTTGCAACTTTCCTCGCTACTTTATTAAATTCTTAATACTTCAATTTATATTGGCTCTGTTTGCCTAATACTGTTCCTTCGTTTTGAGCCTTTAAGCTATAAAAAACAAACAAAGCGAAAAACTTAAGCAAAAGCAAACACATCCCGTCTGCAGATCGATATGCTATTACCTACCTGTGAGTAATAAAACTTTTCAAACAACTTCTATAGCATCATAGATACGTTATCCATCTATCAACAATCTGAGACTTCCAAGTTTACACTCCCTCCCACACCCGTTTAAATTCGATGACATAATGTTCTTCCATAACCACCAAAACCAAAACCTTCACATATCTCTTTCAATCACTTTTATTCGTCTTTCTATTATCCACCCAACTTTGCTTAACTTTTCTACTCATAAGCGAAACCGGGAATATAAAGAAGCAGCAAACGTTTTTTTTTTCTTTCTTTTTAAGAAAAAAGTTCATCATATGATTTTTATTCATATGGTAGCAGAATGTACATATATATTTATATAGGCAGCTAGTTTCCCCTCTATGCTATCTAATGCGTTGATCTCTTTGCTAATGCGCTTACTTACTTACTAACTAAAAAAAATCGACAAACTAGAGAGAGTAGGAAAGTCAAAAGAAAATTAAGAGAAGCAGACAGTGAAATGTAAGAGAAAAACGATAGTGAGAGTGTGTGTCAGTGTGACACATGTTTCATTTGTTACGAAATATCTATATACTTTTAGAGCACCCTCCCCTCCGGCGGATGAAAAACGCGAATCCAACATTGTAGAGAGAAATTTATTTTTTTTTTTTTGTTGTCTTGGCTTTTTTTCACGCTCATTAATCTATGAGAATGGTTTGTTCTCTTTCAGATAATTTCTCACAATCCAGTGTTAGTTCTACTTTGGTTTGTGTAGGGCGAATGTGTACCAAAAATTTACCAATTTTACAAGAAAATCCCCAAAAAAAATAAAATTTGATAAAAAATCACCAAAGTCGATGGAGTACGGTTTTTGTTAAATTATTACGCCTACGTTTTCCTGAAAATACCTTTTGCAATCCGTCCCCCGGTACATTCAGAACCGCTCCCACATTACCTATACCTAATTTTTTTTTTTTAGCTCCAATTGCAATTCGTCTAAGTATGTAATAGTTTTAAAGTGTCGGTTTCCGCCAATATAAACAACCATCCCATTCGGAGTGGTATATGGAGAAAAAAATATATATATCACCATACTTATCTAGATACTTTCACATTTGCAGTGCTTAGATACCTATGTACATACTTTTGACAGTGCGGTTGATATTCTCAATGAATATTGAGTAGTTGCCTATGTATTCAATGCAAAAAAAATGTTCTCTTCCTGGATTTGCTTAGTATTCGTTTTTTTTTTGTATTTCTTGGAACGTCGACACCTGCTAAAAGTATTTACACGGAATTTCAAGCTGCAGTTTGCAAATTTAAGAAGAGAAATATGATCACCCACCCTACCAAAACCGTGTGACAGTGTTATTCGTGATTTGATATTTCGCGGTCGAATATCTTTGCACGCATTTGGGGGCCGTGAATGTGCCCAAAACCGTGATCAAAATTTAACTCGATAAAAAAAAAGTGTTTAACCATTTTTCGTTCAAATTCCGTCATTATGCCGTTGGTGGAAGAATAATAAAAAGAAACATGAAAAAGAAGTAAAAAAAAACCCAGCCAAAGAAGAAGCAAAAACGAACCAAAAAAAAAAAAAAATAAAAAAAAAAACGCTTTTAACCAAATCCAATATGTTTCGGTTTTGTTGACTCCAGTTGGTTTTCGATAAGCGTTCAGTCAACACCATCTAGTGTGTTCCCGCGTACATTCATACCTCATAGGTACGTTCCGTCTCTCAAGAGTAGGTTTAAACTTTACACTAACTATCTCTGGCCTGCCTTACTTTACACACTTTATTCCATTGTGATGACTGACTACTGTATCTGAAACCTTCCCCCTGCGCGGCATGGATAGAGAGTATCTACAAAATTGTTGTCGCCATCGACAGTCGTAGCCGGGTGGTGGTTGATAAATTTTGTGCGTGTGTGTGTCTATAGATACGATTTTTTTTTTTTTTTGTTAATTTGTCGTTACTAATTTGTTAAGTGTTAAGTTAGTCAGTTGTTTAGTTGACTACTTACCTTTGCGTTGATTAGGCGGTTCGATTGTATTCACATCCGTAACATTTATCTATTTTTTTCTTCTAAAGTTTTTTTTATTCATTTTATAACCATAAAGGATTCTTTATTGTTATAAAAGAATAAAAAAAAAAATTATTTAACTCAATACTAAAAGTCTTCTTTCAGTATAACAGTACAATTACTATAACATTTTTTTCTATAACAATATACATACAATAAATAATGATTGTTAAAAAAATATTTCAAAAGAAAAAGAAAAAAGTGAATGTGGTTTTTCGAAAGTGATATTTTTTTTTTCGTCGTTCGTTTGTTTGAAAGGAGAATCCATCTACGCTTTTTCAACAAAAAAACAAAATATATAAATCATCATCATCATCGGAATTAATAACAATCAACGTTACATACAAAAAATTAAAAAAAAAAAAATCGCTTAAGAAAAGAAAAAAAATATTTTTAGTGCTGACAATTGCTGTGTTCATGAGTTTAAGTCAAAAGTAAAATTAATTATTATATAATTAAATTAGTCTTAAAAAAAAATATAAATAAAAATAATTGTTGTGCTTTATCAATTTTTGTTTAATCTAAAATACTAAACATAATAAAAATTTCGGTTGTTTAGATAGTTAAAGTAAAGCAATAAATAAATAATATTAAATCAATAGGGAGAGAGAGCAATCAATTATAGTGTGAACACGTGCTAATCAAAAATTTAAAAAAATTCAAACAATCACGCCGTTTCCATAGAAATGTGTTTTTGGTTATAATTTTGTTTTTTTTTATATAATTTCGAAACGAAAATTTAATTATTTTGGTTAATTCGAATTTTACGTGGATTTACCTACTGAAAGCTGAGTTTGATTTTTCGTTGGATTTATACCAAGCGATTTTTTTTTCCGAAGACAAATCTTAAGGTAATAATTATTTCCACAGCATTTTGAATACAATTACTGGTTTTGTTTTTTTTTTTTTTTGGTTCTTTCGAGTACGTGAACGGCTTATAAATTTTGATTCTGCGCGCTTTGTTGACAATTTTGTTGTTTGTTTACAAAGTTTTTTGTTTGGTTTGGCTATAAATGGCAAGTGAGTTGAATAATTTAGAGCTTCAGGATTTGTAGGAATTTTATTTTTAGTTAAACAAACAACAACACGAATGGAAAATATTTTTCAAGGAGACAATGAGGAGGTGTTAGAAGGTTTTTAAGGCAAGAGTCGCCAATATGACATTAATTTACTTCCCTCAAACATTCTATGTACATAGAAGCTTTGAGTGGGAAAGAAATCCTTACATATACATAAGATTATATGCTACCAGAAGATACGCAATAGTTAGCCCCCAGTCATAAAAAGATTGCTGAATTGTATCGTTAAAATATTAAAGAGGATACGTAACTTTTCTGTCTGTTCATTAAGTATATAAGTACTAATCGAGCAGCCTCACCCGTTTCTATTAATTATAATTACGGAGTGATTTGGCGTATATTCTACTGCTGACTTTTTACTAACACCCATATCTTTATAAGGATGGGGATTACTTTTTATTTAGTATCCGTAGTTGTGATATTTCTGTTATAGTTTCAGTAGAGCTTTAAGCTTTTCGTGCAACAATAGGATTTTTATCTTTTCGCAAATGGATGTTGTTTTTTTTCTTGAGAAAATACTTATGTGCATGGAGTACCTCTAAACCTTTCCTAAAAGATATACAATAAGACAGTTGAAACCTCATCAAATCCCATCCAGTAGTTTGCGAGGTTAGCACGTTCCTACATACAGTCAGGCAGACAGATAAACACTGTGACATTTCCTGTTGTAGAACGCTGTTAACACCAAATGTATGTAGTTGCAGTGCTACCTTGACATGTGCTGTCATGAACATTGAAAAGTTTCATATAACATTAGTATTAGTATTACATTTTTGGATCATGACAATCGTAGTTAATCTACTTTGGATCCGCAAGAAAAAAAATTAGAGTAAGTTTCCATGCTATCAGGAAGTTTGTCAACTAAGATGCGAAATCTAAATAAATGCGGGACGTTATCTGTAGGTATGGACCTAGGTCTCATCATTCCAATAATAAGTTGGTTTGGTTTTCTGCTACTGGTGTCCGGGTTGGTAGGTACTAGGTGCATTTTTGTCCAGATAGTAATAGACGTTTTTTAGTCTGCCAATATGTCAGCTTTCTTGAGCAGGGATCTGTTGTGAAATGATAAAATTTTCTAAGCTAGTATTGAACCCTAATTTCGACTTTATCGTAACTAAGTTGTTTGAGAATGCTATGAAGTTCTACGTTGGATGTTCAAGTGATGCACTACATGGTTGAGTTCAAATATTTCTTCTTCGAAATTAGTTGAGTAGCAGTAGCAGATAAATATTCCTATTCTAGGTCACTTGTCCATTATGGTATGATGGCATAGAGATAGACTTTAATTCTCGATCATGCCTTGGAAAGATGGCTATAGTGTAGGTAACCTGAAAGCGTTGTTATTTGTTAAATTTTTTATTTTTTATAAAAATAAGGCGATCAGGCTTGTTACAACCGGATAATCCCACTTGAATATCAGGTCTGAAGTCTTAAAACTAGGACTTTTGTTGACTTTTAAGGCTTCAATCGATGCTGGCATATTCACATACATCAAAGATTTAATGTACCTTTTGACAACCAATGTATTGAAGTTGTTTCATCATCAGATTGATGATTCTGTGTGCCAATAACGAAAATCACGAAGTAATCTGTAAGTTGTTGGAATCGAAGACTGAGTTCAATGTAAATTTGGATAATTTGGTAAGGTTGTTTAAAAAGAACAAACAGCTAAAATGAAAGCTCGGTTTGACAGTTGTCACTATCATCAGTTCTTCGACGGTGTTCAAATTGGACTGATGAACTGAATTTTGTTTTACGTCTTAGAGATTCATAGTCCTGTTTGAACACACATTTGTCTATTTGAACAGACTCATTTTGACATATTAGTTTTTAGATCCAATTAAATTAGTTTGCTTTCCCTACAATTAACTAGCTTTGGTTAGCTTTGATTTTTTTTTTTCAATGTTTTAATTTGTTTTTGATTCTTTTCCTATCCTATCCTTGGAATGATACCTATGATGATTGACGTTTCCAAACGCCAAAAAAAGTCCAAAAGATTTCAGAATATATGAAACTTCGGATTGGCGTTACATGTTACCTCTCCACTTAAAAAAATTTAGTCCGTCAGTCGTCTGTAAACATTGTCTTTCAAACCGAGCTTATTTTGACAGTTCCCGCTATAGTAAGTTTTCATCAAAGCAAAGAAATACCTAGTTGTCGAGTTCGAGATAAATACTTCAGTCTTGGACACTTTCCTGTGTCAGAGCATTGCATATCTAGATAAACCATTCACAAAATTACGAGAGAAATGACATTCACAGCCAGATCTGTTTAATGTTTACAAGCAAGTGGACGTTAACGTAGGTATACCATAATCATTGTAAATGAATATTTTAAATTAGGTATGTATGTATATTCAATTTGCTCGGAAGTAGGGTCCTTTCCGAAATACATTACTATATCAGATCCAAAGTTTTCTAATCACAACAAACGACGAATTGGAAACTTTTAGAAATTAATCGAAACTTCCTCCTTTTTGTCGAGACATACATACATACATACATATGTACAATCTCTCAAAACAAAGTATCTTAATTCGCATGTCTACACTCCATAACACACTTACATTATATCCAGTAGTTTAAATTTGCGACGTAACCGGTTTTTTTTTGCGAACAACAAGTACTGCTAATAGACGTTATATTGCGTCAAAGATTTGTGGGAAGTAAATTTTATATAAATAATGAACACATAAGTATGTACACTGTCTAAGAATGCAAAAGCGATGTTTATGTTGTTTAAAAGCCGCGTCTACTCTCAACAGCTGTATTACGCTATGAAGGTCAGTTTATTAGCAAAGTGTTTGCTCTTTTGACAAGATTTCGGGAATTAGTTGTCAGACTATCCTTAATGTACTTATCCGGATGTTTAATTTCGATTGTATCTATTCTATGCGTACATCATGGTTAAAAATAACATTTTTACTTGAGCAATTATGTACTTGTTATGCGAAATGAGCGACTTGAATTTATAGTGCACACAACATAAACGAAGCGCTCTACAACACTGTCGAATTGTGCTTTAATTTTCGAAACAAAATTTCAGAAAATAAGTGTAGGTCTTTCTATGATAACTTGCAAGAGAGTACGAAAAATTACTTACATTTGACAGTTTGTCACTATTGATAAACTAAACAGCCTTTAGATATTTTCAGTTTGGGACTTCAGATTTCGGTAGAAGCAACTGACTTTAGTATCTTATATGATTCTGTTGGCAGCCTTGAGATATCTGACATTTAGGTGGATTCGAGCTGTCTCCTGATGCGTGATTCTTTGCCCAATGGTAAAAAGTAAGATGCATATGTCAAAATTTTCTGGGGCTTATATTGCATTTACTTAAATAGAGACATTCTTAATTTTTGTACGAGAAGAAAGTAGTATATTGTTAGTTTCCTAAAATTTTCCTGTTATCCTTTGTATCTTTTACAATTTTAAATAGAAAATATCGTCGAATAATCCCCGCAAATTCATCTCACCTACAACTTTGCAGATAATTAGTCCATTTCTATACAATTTGTTATAACTGAGAGTATTTATCAAGGAAAATAATAGCTAAATAGACCACTTAATCTAAGTAGCTATGGCATTGAGAGTTCATAACTGATACTTATCATAGAAAAATATGTTTTTACGTTTCATGGTTAAACAGTGTGACTTTGAACTGTCATATGAGCAGCCTTCTAAACTTATCTTTAATTTTTTTTTTTTTTCACTATTTCCTTTAGATAACATCAGCAATTGGCTTAAGAAATATCCACCAATTTCGATTAAGTTTTGTCTCTAATTAAAGTTATCTTAAAAATCTACGATTTCACAAATTTTCCACTCTTCTTGTTTATCTTTTATAAACGAATTTTCAAACAGTAAAATAGTTTATTTTAACTTTCATTCAAACAATTTAATGAACCTTTTCACTTTTCACATTTTGTGCTTTTTTTTACGTTTTATTGTAACTAACTAAATACAATGCAAACAAAAGGAGAAAAGGAGTAAGTATACAAGGACAATGCTTCTAATTTACATGATGACAAATAGTAGCCAGACAAATTGTCGACATTTCTCACATCAGCAGTGAATGTATCTGTATAGTACACAAACACAGCTTCTCTACTCATGTAACCTACGCTGAAAACTTCTCAATGAAACAGCAAGAAAGGAAATTGTCCTTCCTCTCTATAGGGAGTATTTGTACATATGTATGTATATAAAATTCATGGCAATATGAAACTTTTCTAGCCCTTCCCTTCGTCCTGGAAATTTTAACACAAACTTTCAGGACTCAGTAGTACAAATCGTACGAAGAAAAAAAAAAATAAATAAATAAAAGAAATGAAATACCACTCTGCTCAGCTTTAACGCCATTGAGTCGTAAGGAATTAGGGCAACGAATTCTATGTCACAAGTAAACCCACAACGGGGCGATGTACATAAGAGGATTTTCCAAGTATCTATGTGTATAACAACAGAAGCTTTTTTTTTCCTTTATTCATTCACACTGCTCTGTCAAGGAAAATAGAGCAATATCTCCCTGTTTACTATAACAATGGTTGGTATGAGTTGGGTGCATGGTGTGCTGGGGTTATGAGTGAAGGCTTGCGAAAATGTTTAAAAGCGGTTCGCCCTGGGAATTTTCTTTCCAAAGGACATCATGCCAGTTATTTACGTCATGTGCTGGCAGCTACTGCTCTTTTCATGGTATTTCTTTGTCACATAATTGGAGCTTTCTGTCGTATTCGCGCCACCGACGCCAAAGCCCAAGAAACAATCAACACAATTACATCGGGTATCGGGATCGGGCGAGTTTCATAGATAAGGGTGTAAAGACCCAAACACCAAATACTCTATGGTCACGTACCGTTGTCAGAGTTGAATTGACTGTGACGGTAGATGTGAATGTGAAATGGATGGAAATGTTTAGGTTGGTTTTTATACCTACACGTTTTTTTTTTTCTTATTCTGCTTCTACCCACCTCTTTCTCTTGTGTTTACTTAAAATATTAAGCCATTAAGAAATCAGCCGATGATATGCGGAATGTGATATTGAAAACTAGTGAAAAAGACCGGGCCAGCAGCGGTAAGACTAAACATTGATATTAGATAATCGGTTATATAATTTTTTGTTTTTTTTTTGTCTAAAATTTCCCTAATTTCTTTTCGGCTTTTTTTTTTGGTTGTTGATTAATTAATAGATCAGAAGATGGTTTCACGGTTTGGCAATTGTTTGTCGATTGAGTAATATAATTTTGGTTAATTGAATAAAATTTTTAAAATCACGTTTTAGAAAATTTTTATTGCAATTGATTATGGTGGATCGAATTGATAACTTCATAATAAAATTGTCAAATGAAATTGAAAACTTTTTTGAGGGATCTTATCTTATTGCTTTTTTTCCCAAGTACAGTCGAGTTCACCTTCATTTGTCCCGACGACTTATCACACATCCCTTAACAACTTATCATTTCATTCTATTTTTCACATATCGGGTGTTATGGGAGCGGATATTCTTCTTCAAACTCAGATTTTAAGAATTATTAGTATGAATCTTAAAATATTATCCCAAAAGTAAAATTACATTCGAGAACACCCGCAACACCCGAAAACATCTCTATCTCGATCTGGAAGCTATATTCAGTAGGCCTTACAAAAAGTACTATTACATCCTGTTCTACAATCTGAGTAGAATGCCTGTACCTCTTTAAAATTGGCTTAAAGATCTCTTTGCAGGTTTTGGTTTTTTTTTATGTTCAAACCACTGGTATATTCGTACGCATCACACTACTTACTAATTACTGACGCCATTTGCATAACTGAAATATTAAAGAAGCTGTATCTCTGTCCTGAGGTAGACTAGTGGCATTAAAAAGTCTATTCGTCGTGTATTGTATAACTTTTACCGTGAATTGATTTTCACAGGTAGAGTCTAACAAATAAGAAGTGTTCATGGAATAGTTTATGTATTTATTACAAGATGGTGTAGGTTAGGTTAGGTGTCTATCGTCACTCAGTCAGAGCTGCTTTTAATGAAAACATGGTCCATTGTGATACCACTTAGAAGACAACCGGATTAGCATCATCAGCCCTGTTACGATGGAAAGTCTAATAAATTTCTGTGACAATCCGTGTCGAATGACAACCTGAATGATTTGCCTTTTTGGCACGCAATCTGTTTGACACAAAGACAGTACTTTTTAATTGGTACTCGTTGAGGGTTTCTTTGTTTCACGAAATATGCGTAGCTACACCAAACATTGACATTGAAGTTCATATAAGGACTTTTAGGATACTACCGAAGTCTATATTAGCGCACGAGTCAATTGCGAGGGTTCTCTAAGCCATCGGCTGCCCAAGGATATCAACAAGGTGCAAGTGAAGTATAGTTTTAGCTTAAGTTATAGAAGCGGTTCTATGATAAACGTTCCATTTCTGGCTCAGAAACTTCCTACAGGAATATAGAGCTATCAAGCCTTTTTTGGTACGAATGGCGCAAGTTTAACAGAAAGCATTTCACATGAACTTAATATTTGTAAATATTATAGATCAGACAGTTGTTAGGGCAAATATGTACAGATGAATCTTTTCGAAGTTATAACATGATGTTTGTGTTGCCCGGTTGTGCCTTGGAAAAATTTTCCAAGTAGTACTGAAAGCTAACAAGTTTTTCACTAGGCGACTTCTAGAAGATTTTCTCATACAATAATGTGATTATGCCTGTGCCTTTGCTGTAAAGAGTCCGAAAATATGTTTGTCTTTTCTAACAACGCAGAAGTTAAATCGTGCTAAATCGTGCAAATAAAGTGAAAGTGAAATTAAATAGTACCACGAGTAAGTAGAAGTATTGCGGTGTTATTGATGCAAAAGATTCACCATTCCACCTCCAATATCTACAATTAAAAACATGACGCACAAAGTCTCATTAAGCTTCCCTGTTAGTGCATAAGTACGTACAACCTAATTAGCTGTTTCCAGTGGTTTAAAAAATAAGTATTTGTGAGTCTCACCTTTGAAGCACTACTTTGTATCGCAATTTACTTGATTTTAAAAATCCAAGGAAGTGTCAGACTTAAGTGTTTTGATCACATCTAGTCTTAAACAAACAAAAGTTATGCGAAAGTCGTGATTGAACGTTAAATTCAAAATGTATCTTAAGATCAAAAACCGCAAATGAACAGATTGAGACAAAAACAAAAACAACTCCAGTACAATTCAGTACGATTCCACTTGAAAAATACAGCCATGTTTGCTACATTCTGAAGAGGTTCACTGACCAGTGGTGGCCTCCTACGTCTAACCAACTTCACTGATGGGCATCGACAATTCATTCACTACTAATTAGAAACCCATCAGTATGAGGTCATTATGGTAATAACGCAAAATTACTTAAATCTATAACACACTCTGCCGCAGAGCTTTTGAAAATAAAAACAAGTAAGTAACCAAAACTCACTCCACTTTTCACTTACATTCATATGTACATATGTATACGCCTATCACTCATAGCCAATTTGTAAGCATTTATTTCATTCACCATCAGTCAGAATGACAAGCCCCTCTCACTCACACTCGCGTTATACCCTCGATTTCAAATTGGTTGTCTAAAATTATTAATAGATACTTTTGCGAATACATACAGATACCTACTCCTCTTATGCTCTGATCACTCTCTCCCTCTGAGTGTATTACCTAATTCATTTGCGCATAAATATTTGTACATAAATCTCTGCAGTCAATGAGGAAAATCAAAAGAAAAAAAAAAAATAAAAAGACCAAAAATAAACTCTGACGACGAAAATCCGTTGCTATTATAAAATTTTGGCAGACGTCCAAATAGAAGAATTGCAACTACCTCAACCTATGTACATATATCTGCATCTGGCTGTATGAGTCTCATGCATGAATTGTTTGCATATGGAAAACCGCAAGAAATGCCCTTTAGAATATTTCTTTTTTTTTTTGAATATTTGAAAATTTAGTCCCTTTTATTCAAAGTTTATTCAGTTCTAAGGACAAACATATAACACATAACTGCTTAAGCAGAACAACAACGTTCAAAGGCCAATTTATTAATTTTTTTTGTAAGCGTGAAGTTAGCACTGTGTTTAAGGTAGGTGCTTCGAAGTTTACGGGTTGTGTGTTAAATATTTAATTACCGAATTCAACAATTTAATTCGTTTTGCTTGTTTCATGGTATTAAAGCATGAAAAGCAATGAAACTTAGCTCACAATTAAGTGGATAATTAATTTTTATGCATTGAACTATGTTTGTATTTCTTTTTTTTTTTAACTAAATTTTCATTTGTTGGACATGAAATTAATTTAGTCGTCGGCTCTACAAATGTAAGCTAAACGCTTCCCTGTAGTCCCTTATAATATACGATTCGGTGCATTGGATACAACTTGAATTGATGTTGTTCTGTTATTTTATATTTATTAAGCCACCCTCTTTTTGGGTTTGTTAAGTAGACTCCACTGCAAGGCTTACAGTGTTTGCAAAGACAAGATAAATGCACTATATTTACACGTAAAACCATGTACTCATAATATCACTGCTATCAAAACAAAATAACAATGGTGACACAATGGAACCTTGCTGTAATTCAAATTAATTTTTTTCCACATTTCACTTTATATTAATAACAAAGTTGAATACATATCCTTAGTAAGGAACATATGTTAAAATGCTTAGGGAGATTCAAATCAATGGGTGAAACTGAGATCTGTAATAGGCATTATACTGTATGATACGCAAGGTATTGACGAGTTCCATACAAGATGGTGGTTGAACGCACAACATTTATGTTTTCCGGGATAATTTTTTCTATTCTAATTAGGGCATAAATCTGAAACCAGCCTTCATATAACGAACCAAAACCCTACAAATTTTGAATTGGCAATGAGTTGGTAGGTGGGAAGGTACATGGGTGCCTTATGATATTGGTCTCTACTCACTTACATAGATAATTCTTTGGATTCATAGCGTCAATTCTAATCATCTAGCAACCTGTAAAGAATAGACCTCTAAAAATATCACAGACAAAATATAAAGCTCAGGAGGTTTTTGAGCTAAATTTTGCAAAGGTCCCCCAGTTTAGTGTATAAATCGAGATTTCCTCTTCTCCTATTGGAGAGCACAATTGCACAGCAGATGAGGGTTAAATTCAATTTCTGTCTTTTGTAACTTCTGCAACAGTTGTTGTGAGATATTCTACCTCTTGCATATGTATTATAAGTGACTCTTGGTTTTCCAATAAACATTTTTATAGAACTAAACTGTAAAAATTTGTCTTATTAACATCTGCTAAGGGATACCCAAACTGATAAACAAACTTCCCTCTTAACAGTAAAAGGTTTATTTCTGTATGTTATACACTCACGAAACTAAACTAAAGTATATAGTCAGTTCCGCTTATGTTTCATGAATTGGAGTCTGAACTTATATAGTTCACGTATTATTCCTACGAACTTCCAATTGTATTGTGTTGGCTAGTGCAGAATTAAAATGTCGGTCTCAATACTGTCTATTGTCGACCTACTAAGCGGAAGTTGGAGATTATATCCCAAACGATTCAGAAATTGTTCACGTTTCCATCTCTCGTGAGCGTCTGACAAACATTCGAGGGTACAAATGTCATGAAGAAGTTTCTCAAAAAAAAAAATGACCTTTCAGCTTTGGCGTTAAATAGTAGGTAGGTAGTAGGTACTCGTAGGTAGTAGGTACTCGTAATGCACGGTCCTGTACAGGTCAGTCGCGCAAAATATTTGTATTTTGATTTATGTTTTTTTTGTGTTGATAAATTTTATAAAGGCAGTGAACGAACATTTTTCCAGACATTTTTGAGTTCTATTTTTTTTAGTTCCAGTTTTATGAGATTTGAACCTCGAAGCTATGTTTTACCCACTGAGTCATAGTATCTAAACTCTCCAATTTCAATGAATCATAACAAAGAACTTTTGGTAAAAGACCTCTCTAAGGTCGTTTATAATCATTTAATCAAAAATATTATTTTACTTTTTTTATTACACAAATTTATGTATTTCCTTTTAAATTATTACAATATTTATTAATATTTTATTTTCTTTTTCTTTTGCAGGTAAATATTCACCCAAAAAGTGTAACGAAACCGGCTTCATGATAACTTGAGTACAAAAATATATAAACAGTCTTGTGAAGGTTAAATTTAAATAAATGCATAATCATGAACAGCATTAGGTGTTTGTAACAGTACTATTATCAGGGGTTTATTGGGACTTAAGAATTTAGAATCAAGCTCAAGATCATTTTATAGTATTTTATTTGTCATAAATATAGGTAGTTCTTGTTCTTAAGTTAATGTTATTTAATAGCCCCTTACTGTTGGTGACTCATCACAGACATATGTATTTATAATTTTGCGCAGAAATAGATTTTATGAAGAAGCTTTTCGTTATTATATTTTAAAGTAAGATTAAATCAACGACAATTATTTAGGGATATATAAATAAATACTTCAATTAAAGTTCGACTTGAATTAGGAGATGGTGTATTTTGTATCAGACAAGATACAAAGACGTATGTATTGACAAAGATCTACCGCTTTGATGGGATTCATCGAAAATCAACGATCTTAACTTTTCCACAAAAATTAAGAAAGGCAGAAATAAGAAAGAAAGCCTTAAACTATTCAGATATGCTCCTCTCCTTGGGATGAAACTGAAGACCACTTTGACATTATTCCTCAAGAATGATATGTACATACCCATAAGTAAAGCAGAACAAATAAACCTTTAATAAATGTATTAAAGGCTTAGAGAGGCGAACCCCACCTCTACTTTTATAAGCTCATGAAGCTCATATAGACTTAGAAAGCCTTCTTGACCTGCTTTACTCTAGACTCATTCTTCTACCACATTTTAAGTAGTACCGCGTCGAGTTAAAAAAAACGAAACCAAATGGATTTGTCGTATAGCAATTTTGGAAATGTAGTAATTACTACAATGCTTCTATGCGCTATACAAATCTTCATACCGTGATCAAGTCTGTTGAGACCGTCCTGTATTAGAGAACATCATTGGAAGACCACTGACGAAACTTTGCTGTTCAATGAATCGTTAAAAATTAATATCTAGGACAATAGGCTCGCTTAGGAACCGTGATTGTACTTCTCAACATCATCCATGTTACGCATGTTATATCTTTTCCACACGAAAGGAAGGGACCTGTAGGTACAAAGTATTTCCGGGTGGATGATTTTGTATTTTGAAGAAGTTTTTGTACGACATTTATACTCTTATACGTTTGTCAGATGTTTGTGAAAGGTTGGGTCATGAAAAGATCTTTATTATTGTATGGGAATCGAACCTCTTAATTGCGCTCTGCTGAGTAGCTTAATGGATTAATCACTCAACCACGGAATCATTCACTATTATTATCAGAAAACAGGACGAAAAATCAGCCTTTCGTATCTTAAGATTTCTTTAAAGATGTTCTTTGCTCTCTAGAAGGATATCACGATACCAAGTTTACACAGAAATACGTTGTGCCTCTAATATTTATTAAACCTAGGTGCTAGACTTATTAGAGATAGGATACAGATCTTTGTAGATGTAGATCAAAAATATGTATTTAATGGATTGGTTTTGCTAAAGCGAATTCAGAATCACAGCGTTATCTGTCTGATAGATATACACACCGGAACATTGACCCTCTTCTTAAGCGACTTCTGTAGGCGCTGCACCCTTTCAGACTTAATCAAATGATTCATGTAGTTCTGAGAACCATCTATATCAAGAGCTTTGTTCAGAGTAGTTTCTTATTGTTACGAGTAGAGATACACTTATTTTAGTTCCTGGTTGTATACATTGTTTGCCATTTTAATCATTAGCAAGTCAGAGTTTATAGCATTCCAATCCACAGAAACTCTGTCGTTATATAGCTAACTGCGCATCAATATTTCACTTTCCCAATAGTATCGCCGAAGGTAGTAGTTTAGCAGGAAATATCCGAAGCGTCTATTACTTTAGAACTACTGTTTAGAATACAAGAAGATGTATGTGTGGATAAAGGAAGCAAATCCAGTTTCTCTATCGACATTATCTCCGTAATTACATTTATAGCAATTTTTTATATTTTTCCTAATTAATTATTCGCACGTAGTGGAAGAAGGTCGTCTACAATTATATTGCAATTGAATGATTACACAGCGAAATATATCAGACATTAGCAAAACCATAAAATCTATTATTTCCTAGAATGTCTGTGAATTTATTGATTTTGTGAAGTACACTCCTAAATAATGTATCAATTCGCATTCGAATGATGCATCTTATGGATTTTATTATGGACCTAACGATAGCATTAAAATTCGGTTCATCACCAGTGATTTCCTTGGAAAATTGTTTGCGTGTATGCCTTGTCTCATGTAATTTTTATCTGCCTAGGGATTTGTTGGTGGTAAACCTTAAAACAACTGCATGGATTCCCAAGGGTCTTAGATGGACGATACCTTAAGCCGATAAGTGGGTGTGAGTGATTAAATTTGACAATCCTCAGAAAGCCCAGCAAGAGTTCCATACCATACAAAATAAATCCGCAAAATTGGATCTATAAACCTTTTCATCCTGTTTCTCGCCATTGTCCATCGTTCGTTTAGTCACGTTGCGTCCAACTTTATAGAGAGTGGGTGTACATTGGCCTACACACCGTTGATACTCGTGTTAGATAAAAGACAGATCCAGGACAACAACAATACCAACACAATGTCATGAGTGTGATAGCAAAAGACAACAAAAAAAGCTCTCAAATATTGGATAACAACCACTGAACTCGTAACCGAGCACAAAACTTCCCTGGCCTCGTATCTATATGTACCGATGTGAGTATCTGTATGTATTTGGCATGCACTAGTGCATGGTAGAGATACAATACACCACCAGAAAAAGGGGTTGAAAAATCAATATTTAAATTATAACCAACCAACCTCCTATGTTGGGTGGCAAAGTCCAACCAAAAAGGATTCACCAGCCAGGAATACACACAGTTTAAATGCCATTCCGCAGTTTTTGCTCTTTCATGTCGCGCACATGGACTGAATGGCGCTCGCCAGGACAAGCGTTGGAGATGAAAATTCCTCTCTTTGGATTTGGACGAAACGAAGGAGCTCAAAGATTTTTTTTTTCATTCAAAAGAGAGAGGATATACTTATGTGTATGCGTGAGCTGACTTCTAAAGAAAAGAGGTCAATGAAATGGCATACTGGAGATTATATGGTGTATCCCACTGTACTTACTCAATGTACACAGGTGTTGGTAATTAAATTGTGGTGTGCACATGTTTTATGTGGTATCGCTTGATGAATTGAATTTTTTTCTTTTACGTTCCATGTATGCCTGTGTGTGTGTGTGGATAAAGCATGCAAAATGCGACATGAAAGGATGATGACTATTTCAGTTTGAAAGGTAAATATCCTTAAATTTTGTACAAAAGGAGTAAATTGCGGAATTGCTTCTAGATAGAATGGGAATAGTAGAGTATATGTACATACATATGTAGATGTAGGTATACATGTTGCGTAACAAAAGTGGATTCACCCCACTTCAGAAGGTCTGCGCTTTGTTCGTTTCCTTAAAGTGATGTACTTATATACATATGTATGTATATATTCTACTGCAAGTATAGTGAATGGAAGAAAGATAGAAATATATTTTTTCGTTTTTGTGAAAATTGTTGCTTCCTCGTTATGCTGGCTAAAAGAGATGTGAATTTGTCTAGTTAACTAGGTTACGAGTCATAATCAAGTACAGCTTGCTTATAAGAAGTTTTTGAGTTTTTAAAAGAGAAATCAATG
This sequence comes from Xylota sylvarum, assembly GCA_905220385.1. Lineage (NCBI taxonomy): Eukaryota > Metazoa > Arthropoda > Insecta > Diptera > Syrphidae > Xylota > Xylota sylvarum. Next base: position 15,435,206 of record LR999958.1, read on the forward strand.
TTTAATTAAAATTTTTGAGTACCTGTTCAGTTTGATGGCTTGGGATTTGGAAATTTGAATTTTTCAGTAGTTTCCGGGAAAGGTTTATAGTGTCATCAGTACCGATTCACGCTCGGCATTTTTTAACCAAATATTATCAATTCGAAAATTGTTCGAAAATGAAAAAAACTATTTAATTCTGTCGGAAGTTCATTGAACTTCATTGATTCTTGTTTGGATTTAAGGTCACACCGGTATCATATAGAGTCATATCTTCGAACTAGACCTAGGTTTCTAGGTTGAACTCCTTATACTTTGTTTGGGTCTCAAGTCTCCTGTATCCTAAGTTCTAGGCCTATATGGATAGATGAGTAAACTTATTTGTGAGTACCATAACTCCAGACTGTAGATAAACTAAAGGAATGCTGCTGAATACCTATAAGAAATCCGTATCATTCTTTAAGTATTTAATCTTATTAGGGCTTTACTATTGGAATTTTAGTGTACTAGGAGTGAGATTGATTTGGCTTGTATTAGGTAGCATAGGTACCGTTAGTTCTTGGCACTGACAGACAAAGAAATCCAAATGAAATTGATAAAATTTGTCAATTTTGTATTGGAACAACTTCTATAACATTTTTGTGCCTCAAAAAGATGATCAAGCTTAGTTTTTCGCTAAATCACAGTCTTTTATGAAAAAGCTTAATTATTAGTGAAATTCCACATGTGACTAACAATGGCATCATCGAAGACTCAACGCTTCTAGTCACGAAATCGTAGACGCTACGAATCATCTTCTGTATTAGTGTTCTGCTTTTTATAAATTAATCCATATTCCTCTCATCATGATTCAATCAGTATTGGTATTTTATTATCTTTCAAAGATACAAAGAAGAAGTTGATAAGCTTAATTATCAAGATCAAGAAGTCGGGCTGTGTAGTATCCAATACATACGGTGATATACTAAAATCGATCGATTATTAAAATTTACAAATAAAGGGTGTTTCATTAAGCCCGGCTATTTGGAACTAAGCGCCATTTTTTTTTATGTCGGTCATACAGCGTTATTGTCTGACAGCTTTCATGTGTGAACATTCAGGTTTAGACATGGAGAATTACACGATTCGTAAATGTCATACAGTGGTCCGACTAAATGAAAAATTTGATACCAATGAATTTCTTTCTTTGACATTATTTGAAAGGAAAGGTGTATGCCAATAACCCATAAATAATTCCTGAACTGAAAGACGAAATTTGACGCGCCGTTGATGAAATTGAACCGGCAAAATGCAGAAATGTTATCGAAAATTTCTTCAAAAGGACCAACGAGTGCCATCAGTCACGAGGTGGCCATTTATCGGTGTTGGGCTCTATACACCTCAATGTTTACACTCTTTATTAAAAAGAAGACATCAGAACTTTTTAATATGAACGCTGGATTTTTTTTTTCATTTTTGACACATGAAGGTAGAATTGTCACCTATCGGAAGTGCTGTCAAGTTACACTTGAGAGCGCTATCAAAGTTTTTCGAGTAAATTGATTGAAAATCAGTTGCCACTCCGATCAGTAAAAATAAATCAGTTTTAGGTAAATAACTCATTTCTCTCAAATATCACATCCGTTATAGTTTTCGTAAAGGTCAGGTGCTATTTTCAAAAGGATGACCATCAGAAAGCTTTAGACTAATCCACCAATATCAAAAGTATACACTTTAACATCCTCATTTATATTTTTTATTTCAAAATCTTTCACCAGTACTCGTGCTATTATTAGAACCTCCTCTACAATGAGAAAAGATATGCAACTGCAATTACATTATGAATATTTCAAAATTATGTATGTATCTAAAGCTAACGTAAATTATGGGACACAGATGTTTTCAAAAGTTTCACGATGAAAAGCTCAAAATTCGACTATAAACATTTTGGCGGCAGGTGTTTGAGTGATGCCTCTAATCGCACCTCTAAATATAAGCAAACAAAAGAAGATACAAAAATTGTGTATATCATACCCGTTGCCGTGTGTAGCCTACCATAACCTACACACGTGACATTCAAACCTTCATGTTTAGTTTGATCCGGGCGGAAGGTGTACAGTGATTATTATGATTGGCAAAAAGAAAAAAAAGGTGGCAAACCGAAAATAACGACAAAGTCAAACAAAAAATGAAACGGACGTTACCCAAAAGTTGTCTTACAACGAAAGTGAGAGTGTGAATATACGATTACAAGGTAATCTCTTAGGACCGGTAAAAGACAAAGTCTGAGAAACTTATAAAGATTCAATTTACAATTTACGGCATCTAAATGCGTTATACACACGAGATACCGATTTTTATTTGAATTTTACTTTATGCAACATTTTAGGTATTTCTCTTTTTTCTTTTCGTGTCTTTCACTGATGAGATAATCGAAATTCATTAACAAAATGTTATAAAAAGTATGTCAACGCCGCCTTTGGTGCTTTGGTTCGACTTATAGATACTTAGTAATTGTGTATAATGAAATGAAAAGTTTATTTCCTCGTTTCCGTTTCGTTTTCAATTTCAAATTCAGTTTCGGTTTTTCTTTTATAAGTAAATTGGACTTGAGATACAAAACAAGAAAAAAAAAAAGAAACTGCTGCGCATTCTACTTTTACGAAAGGCAATTTAATGTTGACTTGGCATAACTTGACTTTGTCTCATTTTTTATGCAATTGACGGGTGTTATTGAAAACCGAAACTCTTACATAAAATTAAGTTTGCAAAATATCGTCGAGTAGAAGGTTAAAATTTAGACTTGAACCCTACACCTTACGTAGAATTCTTTGGTTTTGTGAAATTTATACCTCAAGGTGTTTTTGAAGGGAATGACAATCAGCAATTTAGATACAATGATGTGAATATGACTTGAGTGGGTCTAGATCACAACTGAGATCGAATAGATCTTACGATGTGTTACATACTTGATTGATGTCACCATCCCTATCAGATTTTACATCAACAAAGTCCAACCGAGTTAATTGTATCTCGACTGTCATAAATAAATGTCACCAGTCGGAAGATATCACACTCAGAAAGTGGTTAAGCGCCGACAATGCATCAACTCGTAACGCGATCCACTCATTTACACAAGTGGGACCTTATGCTAGTTTTAGTAACTAAGTAGCGAGGTGCAGATATAATTTTTCAACCACATGATCTAATTGATACCTACATTATCATATTATCAACCATTTGCTTTTATATCATGGGTATGGTTAGTTATCACATATGTGGTTCCTGTCAAGATAAATGTTATGATATCCTTATTCCAGGGTGGGTTAGTTTTTTTTTTATATTTTGTCTATAAGATCATTTTTCGATTATAACACACTAGTTGAAGTTCATACATAGAGCTGTTTAATACTGTGTCTATGTCAGTTTAGGGCAACAGTAGGGCATTAGACCTATGTAGGGTAGAAGGGATAGCATCTTGTCGCGTAACGTGTGTACGAATATAATGTATCTGTAGTTATAGACAGAGTACATACTTAAGTTACACTGTGACGGAATCAATAAGTGTCCGTGCGCTAAGCTACATCTAAAGAACCTAGATTAAATAGAAGCCTGTTGAAAATTTTCACTGCTAGCATTGAAGTGGTTCATGGAGGAGAAAGCTTCCACAGGTAGTGCCTCCCACTATTTTGTGTAATTTGTTACATTACTATTGGGTACACCGATCATCAGTGCGTCATTGAAAGTAGAAGAGTGTAGACTCCGATCCACATAGTCAGTGCTTGGTACCGTGTGCGGGTACTACCTGTCAATCCTTTCATGATGATGAAGGTGTCCATGTATGTATATATGACATAGATAATACTGTTTAGAGACAGATGCTTTGGCCCGTATTTTTGGGTACTCACCTATATTATCCTTTCAGATAAAAAATATCCTTTACTGGCCATACAGAGCCTAGAACTTCTGAATGCACAGACAATTTCAAGCAATGTTGGTTCCTTCAGGACACTTTATCAGCATTTCTTATTCTAGGAATGCTCAGATTAAACAATCCATACACTTTTTGTTGCCCGCCAGTCAGCGCAGTGTATTTCCGTTTAAGGAGAAAAATAAGACTTAAGTTTTCGCTATCAAAGCTTGATCTGGTGCAATAATTACTTCCTAAACTCAACTTGTTAGGGTAAGATAGAATTGTTTGGATGGGCCTAGCAGTCACCCTTCATCACGTTCTCCGCCTCTAGAAAAAAACACCCATTATATTCTGCTAAGTCAAGGTAGATTCTTCGGAGAAGTATAAGTGTGTCCATCTATCTGCAGAGCTATTTAAACGTTTAAATCAAATCTATGTTGCTCATATTGGTATTAGGTATTCTATCTGTTATTTCAACCGCATGAAGAGGATAATATTAGAATTATTACTTTGAAGGGACTATGCACATTTAATAACTTCTTTTCATTTCATTATGTTCAATAGCAAGGAGAATTCGAATTCGGAAAAGATTGTACGTCATAAAAATGTTCCTTAACTTATAAAGCTAAACATTATAGCAACAAACTAAGTAAAGAACCATAACTTACAAGGTTGACCAATTGTCTAATCTTCCTTATCTACATACACTAAAACATTTCATCGATATGTCATAAATTTCCGATAAAGATATAATTAAAATTTGGTTTTCCTGGACTCAGAAACTAAAACCAACACCAACACACTACAAAAAATCCCCATAAAGATAAATACATTTTATAAAAAAAAAAGCCCAACATTTCTATTATATCATCATACAATGATAAAGGCAAAAAATAATGTTCGACCTTTGCAACATCGATAACAGTCGATGTATCTACTCACATGACTCATTTTATTGGCTTTCGACTTAATTATAACCGCCTATCCAATTCTGATATGTATTATCAGTTTGAACCTAATGTTCAACTTCATTCATCCAAGTTCTATACTACTCGTATTTTTCCTTTCATTTATAACAAACAAGTGCTAAACTTAACTTTATGATTCAAACAGACAGACTGTAAGTACCTACCTATCTATTTCTATTTTTTTGTTATTGAAATATCTCTGATAATTGCTCATTATGGTATATAGAGGATATATTATATGTAGGTACCTACAATAGTAATGGCAGTTTTTGTTATTGTTCTCAGATGAAAACATTCCAACTGCCAATCTGTTTATAGTAAAAAAAAAATCCCAATTTATATTCATAGCATCAGACAAGAAAAGAAGAATTAATGACGAAAGTCTACCTCACCCCACACATAATAATAAAAAAAAATTGTTCATCTCAATCAACCAATTCGAATTTTTATTTTTTCTTGTTATTATGCAGACATTTAAGCTGCCATACTACAATCCAATTAAGTATTTCGGCATGTAGTTTGTAAAAAGATACATAAATACGCGACTGACCGTGATGATCAATTAAATTAGTCGGGTCTCGTGCACGACGCGGCGGCGGCGGCCCCTTTCACCAGTTCTTTTTTTTTTGCACACAAAAACAAAACGCCTCCAAATAGCTTTCCACAGTGACCACGTGTTCTTTGAGGGCACGGAAAATTTCCGAGTGCCATTGATGTCATTATCCGGTAGACATAATGTATAAATATCTGCTTCTGCTGTTTCTATTTTACTATCAGTAGGCGACAACAACTGACTAGCCCCGAAAACATCAACATCATTGTGGATGAGGTAAAAGATACGAAAATGCCACGACAGTCTACGTCAGTGAGAGTAGGTACATATATCTCTTTTGAATTACGTAAATAAAAGAAAAAAACAAAAACACAAATGTGGGCTAGAGAACACGGGATAGTAATTAAAAGCAACCTCATAGATGTAGGCATACCCCTCTAGAAGTATGTTGCGATCGTGTAAATCATTCTCATTCTATTTAGGTTTGTGAATGATAAATTGTTGTACTACTAGCATTTGTTGGATATGACACTGGGGGCAACAACAATTGAAAGAGATACAATTTAAAGGTTAATTCTCACTGAATGTCGTCGACTGTATTTTCTTTTTTTTTTCAGTCAAATAGTTGTTCTTTTCTCAGTATCTAATTGCACATTGATAAGGAGTGTGAATTAAGTTGTATCTGAAAAGATTTATTGTGTTTATTGTTTGGATGGGGATTTAGGTGGGGAAACAGTAAGTGATGCGGAAGAGACCCAGTTTTTAGGAGAGATTTATTATTTTTTGTTAGATATGGATATATGGCGCATGTTTCTTATTTTTTTTAAGGTGAACTCAGTCTCATCTTTTGAAATAAAAAATAAACAAATAGAAAAAAGATTATGTATACTAACCGTGGGTTCAACAACTTTCCTAAAAAGATAGTATAAAAATAAATTGCTATTCATTTTTCATTGCCATTCGAAGTTATTGAGTTATTTTAGGAACTCGTCAAAAGGAATAAAAACAAAGTGCAAAAGAGAGGGCGCGTCAGCCAAATTTAGACATCCAGACGAAATGTGTTTGGCATTTCTAGTCGACAACAAAATTTTGATGATTGTTAGCTTCATTCATATACAAATTTTATAGTGTCATCCAAAACTGCGATTTAATTTTGTGCAGCCGGATTCTGGTTGTAGGTTTTCTTCTTTTATCGTTTTGTTCTTTAGACGATGTCGTAATCGATTTCCATTACATTTTGGACTTTCTCAAGACCATAAACTGAATTGTTTATGTACACCCCTAAAAGTAAGAGACATAACTAACTGGCGCCCAACACATAAAGAGGTTATGCATTAAATGTTTAGAGCATTAGTCATTTAGTTATTATTAGTTTATTTATTTATTAGTCCACTACACATTAAATTTAATATCAAATGAAGTATCTTCTTCTCAGCGTTCGCATATAAGTGATATTATTAGCATTTAAAACAATAATTTTGTTGAATTGAATTGAAGTGATTGAGATGAGATACATTGTGCTCCTTCCTGGCACTCTGTTAGCTTTGTTGTACTTACAAATATGAGAAACTATTTTGGATTGAAATAGGGAAGTCCTTCTCCTCTATCTGGTATGTTTTCAGTCAATTTGCTCTGCTTTGAGTTAGCGTCCCGTAGCTCTTTATAGCCTAATCTAAAACCACTTTTATTTATTTCCAACTTCGTGATGTGCTAACGGAGCTTAACATGTCCTATGAGGAAGCCTGTAAATAATCGTACTGCATCCTTCCTAGGGTAATATTTCGTTAAATTTTTGGATGGAGTATAGCTTTTTAATTACCTTGAAGTTACGATTATCAAAAATGACGTTCTGATATAACCTCCTTGTTTATTGATAAACAAATATGATTTTGCTGCTATTTTTCTTGCTTGAACTTCTCATGTGTGTAATAACGATGTGGTGGAAATGTTCGATTATGTGAATATCCTTGGCCTGTCTCACAAACTAGACGGACTTGCGAAGGATAGTTTTTTACATCTTTGCAAAAAACTAAAAATAAAAAGTTTGTATAAATTTCTTTGCCTTCAACTGACATTTATTTTTAATTCTCAATTTGATAAAAATATTCCTATTTCTAGATTTTTGTTCGTTATTTTCTTAACTAGAAATAATTCCTTGGTTGACCAGGGCATTTCATCATATATAACGATAAGATGTTAATTATCTTTTCAATTCGTTGTATTGATCACTGAACAACTTAATCACTCTGAAGTGTGTAGGTGCTGATTTGTGACGCTTATAATAAATCTCGATTCATTCAAACCAATTTACTTTGGTTTTTTATAATTTCTACTCTGTTTAACAAGTTATGTATGTATGTATATCTAGCAGGCTGACGGTCACGAGTTGATTATTATCTTATTAACCAGCTAGTTATTAATGATTCCCTTTTTTTTCTAATACAAATCAACTCGTCTATTTGAGATTAGATTAAGCTTAGCACATTATCTATATTACTCATTACTGACATAACCCATTGAATGGAAACAAAGTTTAACAAGTATCTATAGCAGGTGGACATGTCTGCCGACAATTTTGTAATAGATAATGAAGTTAATAATTTTTTATTACCAGTGACTTGGTGATTAGATAGCATATTAATCAAGTGCCTATAAAAAATATTTCCACACTTGAATTCTTATAATTAAAACAAAGCGAAACGAGCAAACGCTATTTTATATATTTCTCTATAAGAAAATACAAATACTAATCTCATTTTTATTTTTCTTTTCTTTCAGAATAAATAAAGCACAATGGCCTTAATAATGAAATATATTGATAGCATGCAAAGATACATGGACTCACATGGAGGTAAATTTTATTTATTTTCAACTTACTTTAATTAATCTCTCCTTTACCGCATTTCAAACTAAAAATATTATTTTGTACTTACTCTCATCACTCAAAAGCATAATTTGTGTGTGTAATCCTCAATCACATCAAAGACACATCATTAACTCGTCAAACAACTTTGAGATACTTTTTCTTTGTACAAAAGCAGGATATTCAATTACCAGCTTTGAAGTTAAATAAAGCGAGGAAATAATTAAGAGGATAATATACATAATGTATATAGATTCTTTTAAAACAACGTCAGATACATTCATGTAGGTGTTAAAGTACCTAATGTATCTGTGAAGTTACATGATAATTGTGTTAATTTATTTAATAAATTACACTCATCTGAGAATATTTGCTTTTTTTAGCTTTATTTAATATTCTAGAATATTTATAGGGCGCTAAGTAATGAACTTTTAACTTCAAGGGAAATGAGCTAAACTTTTGTATTGTATTTTTTATTTGCGTATCAATATGAATTGAATATTGGTACCCGGATTTTGAGTTGGGTTTTTTGATTTAAAATAAACTTGGTAACTTGGAAGTATTATTGATTACTGAGCGTTTTATTCAAATTTGAAAGGACACAGTTCGAAGAATCAGTCCTTACCTTGTTTCTTAAGTTCTTTTTGATAAAATGTAAATATAGATAGTTGAAGGTCTTTTTATAAAACAAAGTTTTACAATGAAATGAACTAAAGTTCATGTACAATCTGAGTTCAAGCTTATGCAATTGCATAGACTCAGTGGAACTCACCGAGTTGTCTAATAGTCCTAGCATCCAATATCAGAACCTGTCTACAATAGATGCAACTGATAGCAGTTGAAATGCTTCAAAAATCTATTGTCGCTCGTACTATAAATAATCTTTCAGTTTGCTATTTTTTTGCTAATGCGCAAACACTCTTTAATTTGTTAGGAAATTACAAGGGTAAAGCACCTAAACGACAAGATTCGGACTCGATAGTTCCACCTGCATAAACCCAAATATCTTTTAATCATCTAATCAAAGTTTGTGTATTATGACTTGGTTTAGAATATATTAAGTTTATAATTGTTTGAAACCATATTTCATGAAACTATAAATATAATTTTCATTTATGGGAGGGAATTCCCGTATCACGTTTGAATTGACTTGCTCATATTTAGAGGCAAGCAATCTATTTGCATTCCTGTAATGGTACTTTGGACATAATTATTTGTATATTGTATACCAAAACGTCTGGATTAATCATACCTAGCAAAAATGTGACACCATCCGCACATTCACTCATTGCGAAGCACAGAATATAATTTTGCATAAATAACTCGCCCTCCTCAATGTTCCCAGAAACGTTTCTAAATAATCTGCAAATTTATTTAATTTATTTAATTACTCTTGTAATTCTCTGGCTGGACTCCTCTTCAAGTTTTGACTGCATACAGCGTTTTGCGAATTTAATTGTTGACATAAATGGAGACTTACACAAACAGTATTAACAACGATCTTCAATCGAGATACAGAACATCTTTTCAGTTTGTTTTTTTTTTTGGAGAAACATTATTGCAAAGGAGCTAAACTTGTTCCTGCCACTTTCACATTTTTATTGCTTCTGCTGATAATACTGATGCCCCCAATATGTATGTATGTTTGCACTTTAAAATCAAAGTAAATAAACCTCTACAGGGCCAAAAAAAAAAGGAAAATCATCCTCAACAACTTTGAGATAATGAACGATGTCATTGAACTGTTTTGACAGTAAATCAAATCAAAATTACTTTGAACTTCAAAAATATATCTTTAATTGTTAAAATATTCATGAAAATCAATTCATTTTACAGAGTTCTTGATATTTATAAGGAAAAGATACTCATATACACCTCATCTATTACTAAGTTTATTACAAGGCTTTTCCTTCAAACGTCTATTAGTACTCATGTCAATTTAATTAAAACTACTGACTATAAACTGTTTCCTTATAAACAATTTAAATTCCTGTAATTCATCCCCTGTGTGCTGTCTTATTGTAATAAATCTTCATCAAATCATTAATATGCTGCTGCAGGTAATCGCTATATTCCAAAGATTCCATTCATCATTTGATTGAGTTTAGCATACGTAATGGAAAAGAATTCGAACATTCATTAGGTTATTGGAAAAGTTTTTGTTTTTAATTATAGTATTGTGTAACTTATTAGATATGCGACAATATTGGGTGTGATATACAACACACATCGCACAAATATAAGGGGGTGGGCTCGAACTTCACCCACGAGATAGATCTACTGTACACTCCCACTCTAAAGTTCATTGTAATGAACGGACTATTACGCTTGACCGACTTTGATTTATGTATGTCACGCTTGAATGTATATATATATGATGGTTTAGCTACTACAAATCCAAAGTAATAGCTTGTAATAGGAAAATTTTATGGATTAAGGGCTGTGGTTGAAGTTTTTATGGTTTGAGTTTAGTGTTGTTGAAGATATGTTTTTTTTTGTTTATTACTGACGATGGCTAGATTTGAGCCCAGGACTAGTATTTATTACTAAAATAGTTTATGCTTTCTCTAGGCTTTGAAGTGAATATCGTTGGGAAATTACATTTATCCAGAGGCAGCTCTACATGAGTAGCTATTCTACATCATATCTGATTGGCATATGATCAAAGTAATACACAATGCAGTAATATTGTAGAATCTCAAAATATTTTCGACTATGATACTTTCCCATTTCATTTATAGACCTCAGTAATGTTCGCTTAGAAGATGAGTCAATGTAGATTTCTATTACTTTATGTATATGGTGATTCAAAAGGTACTTTTGAAATATTGCGTCACGGAAAAAAAAAACGTTTAATGCGGAAGTCTTCACGTACCCTAAAGCTTAAGTTATGGTAATTTTATGATGAACACAATACCATTTCGTTAACAGCCAATTATTCGAAAATTAAAGTTTTTTATAACTCTTCAATAAAAGTAGATTAGTGGCATTTATTGCAATTCGAATGTTGCCTTTCCTGTTTTTCAAAATCGTCAAAATAAATTACATAGCAGAATTTTGGACAATGACGCAAACTTCGAGCGAAATAAATTAACTCACTAGTTGCCGTCTTGTCAATACAAATTTTCTTAGCCAAGCTAAGGCCAATAATACAATTATAGGTAGGTCCTACTGAACTGTCAGTTTCGAGTAGCATTCTGCTTAGAATCCAAACTAGACCAACAAAATTCCATTGAGATACCACAAGGATCTAGATATTCTCAGGAACTTCTTTTAGAACTATAGTTTAGTACTAAGATTGATATCAATGTTTGGTGAGTTACCAGTAAAATCGAAAAAATATATCCCTTAATGTAGTTTTGTTCTGTTGGATTGATCCCTACGCGTACAGAGGACGTGGAGATTCATTTTTTCTCCAACTCGCAGCTTTTATGGAAATTATTTGAGAATAGTGACAGCATGCCTTCCTGTAATAAAGCCTAAACCGTTTACCGTTTTATACGTTTTATGCGTAGTCTAGAGACTTTATCACAAGATTTTGGAGGTCAATTTACAGATCCATTACACGAATTTATGTGTTCATCGAATGTGTCCTTCAATAAGTTGATTGTTTACTTTGCTGTATGCAGTGCCATGCTGCTGGAACCACATCCCTTCCGTAATCATGCCATTCAATTGACGAACGAAAACTCATTAATCATGGCTCTGTAGTGAATACCGTTGACCGTAACATGCTGATTAGCCTCATTTTTGAAAAAAAAAAAAAAAAATGGTCCGATGACTCCACCAGTCCACAGACCGCATCAAATTGTGCATTTTTCGGGATGTAACGGCTTTTCGATAATCTCATATGGATTATGTTCGCTCCAAATGCGATAATTTTGCTTATTGACATACCAACAATACAGCGAATAGCGGTCTCAGATGCTCAATTATGTCGGGGGTAATATGGTGCAAGTACCCTATAAGTTTGGCGCATAGAACCATAATTTTCGAATTAAATTTCTAAAATTTAGTAATGTTGTTGAAGAGTTTATGTTATCACGATGAAATTGCAGGCACTACTGAATAAAAATGACACTGACAGTTTGCAATCTGACAATTGATTTCACAGATTCATTTCTCTGTCGCTCCGTTAATTTTTTGGTTATTACTTGTGCGGATGATCCGAGAATTCTTTCTTCGACAGAAATGACTATTTTGTTAACAAAATGGTAGCGTAACACATGACTATGAGCTGTGCACTGTTATATGCTTTGTTTTAAACATATGGTAGTGGTACCAAAGCCATACAAAATCAGGTATCTTCTCTTCTCTGCGAAGGAAAACAATGTTTGAAAATTTAATTATTAGCTTTCAAGGAGTAAACCATATTGATATCTGGCACTACAACGACGTAATTACAATTAAATTTGCTTCTTCAAAGATTTGCGAATAAATATTTGTATAACGCGTTTAATAAAGGTTTGTTTTAAAAATATTTCCTACCGACAAATATTACGACCAGTCATGACCCTGTCATTGTGCAATTATTGACTTTCAAATCAAACATATTCCGTTACCTACATACAACTTAGGTAGGTACGACGGTAAAAAAAAAGTGGGAAACTCTTGGATTCAATTTACTTTTAAGCATTTTATTTGACGCACTTGACCTTGGGTGCACAGAGAGCCTAACTGCGTGCAAAAAATAAAAAATACAATCACCTCAACAACAGCCTCAAGTGCAAATCTAACAATTAGTGTCTAATTAATTTCAGAAGGCAGTCTTCATTAGAGCACACACAATCATTCAATGTTATAAATACAAGCCTGCAAGTGCGCGCATATATAATCAAATTGTCACGAGGAAGTTAATTAAGGCAGGATATGAGGAAACAGCATCCAAAAGAGCAAGTCATCCATTAAGGTCGTTTTGTGGGGTTTCCTTTATTTTGCAAACAAAAAAAAAATCCATTCATCTCACTCCCTCTGCATCTCGGAAACGTGTCAAAGAACAAAGGGAAACTCAAGGTGTTTCGGAAAATACTTACTAATTGGGAAACGAAATTATTTTCATTTCCCTATTCAACAGGTGGGCACACTGAATAGGGGGTGACGGAGGCAGTTCGTAATTAGCTAGATGTAGCCAAGCAACTGTTGGCGGATATACCTATAAATTGAAAACACTTCAAAAGAGTGGAGTGTTGTTGTTTTTTTGAATTGTTTTTAATGGAAGTCCTGGGATTGTTGACGGTGGTTGGTTTATTTATTTAACGTGGCTTTTGTTTCCTTTGGGGCAATCACCCTTACAAGTCGCGACCAGTAACCAGAAACAATCAACTGGTCTTTAGGCATAAATTTGGTTATTCTTAAAAATTAGCAATCAGACGACACCGAAAGCGTGGCTTACTCCATCTAGCAACTGTTCGTGATTAATAGGCATGACACTATGAAGGGATTGCATAATTAAGTAAACAGATAGCAGGTTCTAACGAATGCTAACCATTTCGTGTTACTGAGTCATTCATTAGAAAAGAACACGCTTTATGATGTTAGGTGGCATTTAGGAAGTCGTACTTACATAGAATTACACGCTTTTGGGTCTCGTTTTTATTTGCGAAGAATATAAATTCCAGGTGAAGGTGTTTCATAGGAAATACTTCAAGGAGTGGTGGTTTGAGAGATTCAGATATAGCAATTTATTTATTCATTAGATGCGATGCTATAAATAGAAACACAGCTTATGCGGATCAATAGAAAACCAAGAGCAATAAGTTTCAAGAAAAAGTTGGTCTCACCTCTAGATTTCTTCTCGATGCACATCTAAAATTAACTAACTTGCAAACACGCATGGAATTGAATCACCAATACAGCCAGAAAAAGGTGGGTCCTTCTAACCACGTGTGATGTGAATACACAAAACACCCAATGGGATTTTATTGGTATGAACGTACGCTGATTTTAAATATGTACATATAATAGTAACACACGCTACGTGATTTATAGCATTTCAATGGATGATTTTATGTATCACTTTAACAGCTCTTGACGACTATTAAATTAAATCTATGTATCTTAGTGCAGACATCTAGATAGCAATCAGAATGTCAATAAAGGGCAGTCTATCACGCATATCAGCAAGGATCTCCCAACACCTCCTGTCACTTCATGAGTTACCTCATCCACATGAGACTTCACGAGATTTTGAAAAAAGCATCTAAACTGATATCAAAATTAATAAGTCAAAACCACAATTAGCAGCCTTCCTCCAAAGAGAGGTCGTATCATCCTTCATGTGGTACTACAAAGAATACAAACACTGTGATAGTCATCCGTCTAAGACTCATTGGAATTAACTAATCTTTTAGGACGATAAGCTTCTAGGTTGGTTAAATGTACTAGATCAAACTTGCTATGATTTCTAGAAATACTTTTCGACTTTCCGATTGATTTTGTTATCAAGTCTAAGCTGGTGTTATAGAAGCCGCTCTCTGTATCCAGAAACGCACAAACATTGATTTCGTTCAAGCGGTGCGTCGTCTTTATATTTTTTCCTCAATAGGTTCTACAATAGAAATATTTACAAATCGCAACAAAGAGAATGTGAAACTAAAAAGTCGATGCAATTTGAGCAGACCATTAAGCATGTTACCAACTTCATGGTAAACTTCACAGCTGTATTCCTAAAAGGATAGATTTTGATTTTGCTTTTAAGTAGTATTTCATTCACTTCATTCTTCCACTTAACTTCTACTATTAGCAGTAGCGCGGTACTTAAACTGCCCACTCTCACACCAACTTGACACACTTTATCGAAAATCCAAAACCCAAATACCTATATACCGTTCTGTATAATCATGCCTTTACCCATAAAAAGAAAATAATATACCATCCATTTACCATTTTACCATCCACAAGTCATTCACCTTAATTCCAATTAACACCTGCTGAACCCCCTTACATATTTGCTGTTCCAAATTAACATTTCCAAAATTCGAAAAATAATTTTTTTTATTACTTTTTCAGATTCTAGGACAAAGGATTGGCCAATGATGTCATCGCCATTTCCAACATTAGCCGCGTGTCTAACATATGTTTACCTTGTCAAGGTATGTACACGATCCACACAAATACATATTATTAAACCTATCTTTCGCATTTAAGTAAATAATAGAAGAAAGGGAAACATAAACAAAAAACTAAACGATTTAAGTTCTATCACATGTATGTATGTCAAAGATTGTATCTTTTACTAAATGGATGAACAAATTGACAGCGAAAAAGTAACGACACTTTATCAATGAATCGAAAAATAAAACAAATTTGGAAATAAATACAAAAACACGCTGAAGCTGTGTAATTACTATTGAAGCTGACATTTTCCCAAGTAAAAGCAAACGCCTTCATGGTTCGTCAATGATGTGGAGATGTTAATCGTTTATTCACTACTAAATGAAATAATTGTACACGTAATGCCACTGGAGCGATAATGAACCAGTGGACGATTATCGCAGTTTTAGCAATTTCTTTTTTTTTCGTCGTTCAAATTATTCAAATTACCGACGAAGATGCGATATGAATTCAACACAGTTGGGGATAATTGTATCACACAAAAAACATATTTTCGGAAACGTGCGATTTTAAAAAAAAAAATACTTGGTGCAACGTAAACAATTGGTGAATAACAAAAGTCTACGTACATACATGACATTGTTATCAAAACTGAATGGCATTCTGACATTTTCTGCTTTATAAATGAATTATGAGTTTTGGGACTTTCCTGGATAACCATTCAAGGGCAGTCAATGTTGCTAAGTACGTTCAACTGCTATGGTGCGAAATATAGCCCTCTATACATTTATAATTACCCGAATATGAAATCATAAGATAAGGAAAGCAGATTGTAGAGCAAAAAATAATAATGTCGATTACATTTTATCTAATTTGTGATATCATTTCTGCGAAATGTTTTTAGATTTCTTCTTTTTTTTATTAAATCAAAGTTTAACGTACTTATAAAATACATGTCATCTACTGATTAGCAGTCCTAACTTCGGAAGTAGTGGAGTAGATAAGATCCAGATACTTTGTTTAATAAACTAAAGCTACAGGTAAACATTTGTACTGACTTTCGATTTGTTGCCAAAAACATAAAAGTAAACTCGCTCAGAAGGGGTACACTTAGACTTATGCGTTGATCCTTCATGGGGACATGCCAAATGGGACATGAGGGAAGGCAACCAGTTTCCGTGTGAACCCAAGCCGAAGAAATATGATTCGCCATTTTAAACCAATTTGATCCGGTGACGAATCTTATTATTTTGCTTAAGTCCAGTCCAGCTGGTAATACTAACAGGCGGGAGAGTGATCATTGCATGCAACCCATTTCTAACCCTTTAAAATGGGATCTACTTTATTTTCGCTCTAAATAAAATAATTAATTCTCCATAACAATAAACAAAAAACTATTTGATTAGTTTGTATTTTCAATGATTTATAATATTTATAAAAAAAAGTAATTGGATTTAATAGCGCTAAAATGGGTGGGATGCAATCAAGTTTACCTTAAATAAGTCGAATGCACTTATCATTCATTAACGTGAATGTAGGATATTCTCAACCATTAGAACTTTTGGTATCCCTGACCGGATGTACCCTACAATAAGAATTCAAAAGAGGTGGATGTAGTTACTTATGACTGCGCAACGCTTTACCTTTTGGTAGTTTTAAATAACTTTTTCTAGTTTCCATCCTAGTAAGAAATGGAAACATATAACGATGTTCACACAGGACTGACGAACTGGTTTTTTTTTGTTGACGTTTCCGTGTCCAGATTGGTAGTCCTGGCTGAACACTTCCGCAGAATTATTTTGACATATTAGTTGTCAGCGTCAATTAAACAATTCAACAAGAAATGCTTTTCACAACAATTGACTCGGTTTGCTTTCGTTTTTCTTTTGTTTGCTTCGCAGATTCTTATTTTTTTTTGTACTTCTTTCACCCTTTGTCGGGTAACATCGATTGACATTTCTAAACGTAAAAAAAAAAAATCCAAAAAATTTCAGAAAATCAGTCCTGTGTGAACAGGGTCTATAACAGCAATAGAATCATCTAAACTGATTGGTGCAACACGAACATTGAAGTACACCTCCTGGTATACGGTTTTCACATCAATCTAAAGCAGTACCAACGCTTCTGGCTTGAGATTCTGTATGCATTGAATTTTGTAAGGATGGATCATAAAGATAGGCAGTGCGTAATCTATGCCGGATGCAGTTCGCAAATAACAACAATAAGACGATATTAAAAGGACTATCATAAACTGGGTGTGTTGTTTCATTGCGGTATGCCATCAATGTCACGTACAATTTAGTAAATGCACAGTAAGCGCATGGAAAATGTTGACACTTTAAAATAATTTCACTAAGGCCTATTTATTATATGTTTCCATTCGTAGCGTTAACAATTCCATCTTTTGGTGTAAAACACTACATTACAGTGCCGATGGATTATTCTTTTGGTCGACCTTTTGGAAGCATCCTATTCTAGGAGTTAAAGAGATAAACTTATTTATTTGCATACTATCAATTTAGTTTTCAAGACATTACTGACGTCGATGGATCTATTAAAACTATTAATTGAATGCAAAACCAATTCAAGAACAAGCAAATAAATTAATATCTTAACTACAATTAAAGTAAATAAGGTCAAACAGCGAAAACTAAAATGAGTAAGATGAGCGTTGAGACAAGTTGACAGATGAAAAATAAAAATTCGGTACGCCATCTTCCTTTACAAAGAATTACTACGTACATGAAAAATGGAAATTGCTCTTCAACAAGACCTAGCTAGTTTTTTGACAGTTTTTGACAGGATACAGCATTTATAAACATTTTTTTTTTTTATTTTCAGACACATTTTACAGAAGCTCAAACTAAACTTAAACTCTTCTTCTTTTGTTGTATTTTCTTACAGGTTTTAGGACCTCGATTAATGGAAAATCGCAAGCCATTCCACTTACAAAACACACTAATAGTTTATAATTTAGTACAAGTGATATTTAGTGCATGGCTGTTTTACGAGGTAAGTCCATTCATCTCCATCGCGCAACTAATCTCATTTCGATCCTCTTTTGGCTTCTACCTAAGAACTAATAATGCGAATCTACATTTACGTTTTTTTTATAGAAAGGATTTTCACTTGTGTTATGAACAAAAAAAAAAAAGAGATTAATGTAAAAAAAATATATATATAAGCATTCATACGACGAGTATATTCTTATATTGAATATAAAAGATAAAATCTTTTTTATAGGAAAGGAACAGCCAAGAAAAAAAAAATTTTGATATACCTATACAAATTTTTTTATATTTTATCGATTCAATCAATTTTTTTAGTCATTAATGGGCGGCTGGTGGGGTCATTACAGCTTTAGATGTCAACCAGTGGATTATACTGATAGTCCAACAGCTAGGAGAGTAAGTGCGAACAGATTACAAAAAAAAAATTAAATTACGCCTCAATAATTGGTTAAACAATACAAATGCACATAAACTTTAAAAGAAAAGAAAATGAAAAAGAGGCTTGAATTATATTTCGCATATCTGCGCACTCTCGAAATTCGTATCTATAGTTACAGAGAAATATCTTGGAAAAAAAGATAATGTATATCACACAAAAATGGATGCAAGATTGCACAGAAATAAATAAATAAAAATCGTTTTATATTTCAAATAACAAACAAAAAAAACTTTCAATTCTATCGCTCTGTCTTTCCCACGTTACACGTTTAAAATTGGTTTTTCCTAAACAATAAACGTAACTAATTGGCAATTAATTAAGTGTTTTAACCAAAATTAAAGAACATTATTGGCAAACACGCACACGTTTTTTTTTTTCTAAACACTTACACTTTTTTTTTCAAAAACACTTACACACTTACAAGCTTTTTTTGTAGCAATTCTAAATAAAGTCCTAAAAAAAGGTCAAGGTTGCTTATAAAAAAAATTAAAAACAGTAGTTGATCAAAATTTAAATAAACAACAAAATTACCTATACATAGAAACGATAAAAATAAAAGTTTTATTTTTATCGTGAAAATTAATTTAACAGAGTTATTTCCTTGGAAAAAATTAAAACGCTTTTTGTAAAATTACCATTCCTTACTAAACACAAAAACGAAAAAAGAACAACAGCGATACCAAAACATCAGCGCTATTTATGTTGCTTCACAGTATATAAATATACATACATCACCCAATTTATTTGTGTTGATTTTAGTTCCTAGAATTATGTGTAATTTTTTGTTTAATAGATAGTAATTAGCACCAATTCGCAAAATATTCACTATTAATACAAATATTATTTATTTTGTTTTAAATAATAAAAATTTATGCTTTTTTGCTTAATATTGCTTTGGCAATTATTAAGTTAGTTTTTTTTTTTAAATGCTTTATTTACGTTTTATTTAATAAAACTTATTGTTTGCAGCTTTTGTGTGTCCAGTTGTATTGAGATTGTCCCCTGAACAGGATTCTTTTAAGTCTCTACAAAAAAAAAGAGAGACAGAGAGAAAGCTGTTTTTATGTGTTGCTTAAAAAGTAGATTAGTCGCGTATATTGCTTTTATTGGTTTGAAAAGAGTTTTGTGTTTGCAATCAAGCGTATGATGGACAAGAGGTTTTAAAGTTTGTAGTTTCGTCTAAATATGTAGTTTTCCGTCTTTCAAAACTAAGGAATGGCATTCGTAAATATACAGAGAGTCTTGTTTTACAGAAATACCACGTCCCAAAAAATGAGACAGAAATATCTAGACATGTACATGACAACTAAAAAATGTTCATTCAAAACCTTTATAAGTTATTTGTAAGTGGTTGTTACCGAAACTTAGAAGTACTGCGTTCTAGCGAGTTCTCTTTATAAGATAAGACAAGCCAAATCAGTATCGATTCTACTTTTAAACGAATTTTCCTTAGAGCAGACTTAATTAAGGGGTTTTGTCGTACAAAACACACTTAGTTATTGGATACTTTGTTTAGTGGAACCAATTTTTGATTGTTTTCTAATTTTGGGAGCATTTTTCAACAAAAGATCGTTTAGGTTCTTAAAGAAGTTGTCCAAAGTTAGTCTTTTAGCCGTTTGAACTTCAGTGAAGGCTAAGTCGTTTCTTTGGGTATGTCTGTATGTCAGGTAAGATGACTTTAAGGCTCCAAAGGTGAAAGGTTTTCTTGTTTATTGTGAGAATTTTCTTGTGTTAATAATTCGTCAGTTGCATCGGATATCTATATAGCAAAAGAAAATATCGCATCTGAACGTCATAGTGTTTAGACATCTGTAGTCTATAAAGGACAGGTGGCTTAGAGATTAGTGTGTCGAACTACTGAGCGAGATGTTCGCGATTCTATACGAATCGTTGTCATAAGTTAGGCTCTGGTTCCGGTATAGACCTGTCAAGCCAAGTATAAATAAATAAACACAGGAGAAAGTGTTGCCTTCTATTTTACGCATTGAGTGCTGGATTACTGCTTCTTAGACTAATTTCGCTTCCATAGTAGTCCAGCAATCGAGAAGTATTTTTGAAATCAGGACAATACTCTTTGTCAGCTTAGATCTATTTGTAAATATATGTATCTATAGAATTCGGCCAGATTCTCTAGTCAGCTTTCTGTGGATCATTATATTATACTTCAGTCTTTTGCCATCAAGCCATCTAAATTGACGCATTATACCCGAAGCAAACTAATGTGCACCTCTAAGATTTTTTCAAGATCAAAATCAAATATTTTTTGCTAGTATTCACCGCCTAGATGAACATCAAACTCATTCAGTTCGGTACACGTTCCTGAAAAACCCACCTAGGATGTCAAAAATTTCAGATATACAAATATTTTAGCAACAAATTTGTTCAACATCGAACAGTGAAGCCTGATTTTAAGTTTTACCTCCACAATGGTAAGTCAATGAAAATATGCCAAAACTGGTCATAGGGCACAACACTACCTTTGGTGGAGTTTTGGCTCCGAATAGTAGCTACCACGCCTCCTTTTTTTACGAAAATCTGTTAGTAAAATCTTTTTTGAATAAAACTCTTAAAAATGTTCATACTTAGTTCTACGCTAACATTATTAAGTACGGTATATGGGATAGATATGCTACGAACCCTTTCAGGCAGACTGTAACTTTTCTGATTTTTTTTCTGAAAAGTGTACTTGATAAAATTTCACTCGATATTTCGCTTTATGAAGGTCTTAGATATTCCGATCAGACGCTGCATTATCTTTCAGAATCTAATGTATACGAGTACATGAAGTCGAAATTAAGGAAATATTCTCGAAGCTGTACCTTTTTAGTAAATCTTTTAAGCTCGATCTATTTATCCACTTAAAGTCAGACCAGAATGATAGACGCCCTATTTAAACCTTGATAACTTAAATACCTTCTTTCCTGTTGAATTGCAGTGCGTTTTGGTGGCGGTAAATATGTGCAACTGCACAAAAATCCATACTAGTAGATTTGTTCTGATCATTTTGTTCTGTATATTAGTTCTATTACTCGCTTCAAACTATGACTTAGTAGATTTCCTTCCTTTTTCTTCACATGATCGTATCGTTAGGCCTTGACTACTTTAAACTTCTTGTCCTTCATACCTTACTGTTACCTATCTCTACAAAATTTTACTTTCGCTTTTCTTTTATAATATTATAACAACAATGAAATATTTAGATAGTGATCACATAGTGCACTGCATTGTGAAACAAAAAATTAAGCAAACAAAAATATTATTCCGTTGACCTGTATTTTACTACAAAAATTAATTTCGAGGATTTTCTTCAAAAAAGAAAAAAGAAAAGAAAGCTAAATCAAATCAAAATCGACGAAGCCAGCCGAAAAGGACCCACGCGTCTAGTATATTCATCATTATAGGATGCAATTAGTTCGTAGAAGCAGAGAAGGAAGAGAGATTTACCAGTACACAAAACATAATGTACACCAAAATAAAAATATAATTAAAAAAAAAAAAAAACAACAAAATGCACTCATAAAAAAAACATCAGACAAATAAAAAAAAAACCTCCACCGATGACGATACAACAAGATAATATGAAAACATCATCCAAACAATGTTCTTTTTCCTTTTTTTACAATTACAGATAGCTCTTTCCGGTTGGCTAACGGGACATTATAACTTCCGATGTCAGCCAGTTGACTATAGTAATAACCCTAGAACATTAAGGGTATGTGGTAACAGATATATGTGTGGTACATCATTTTATTTTATTTTTTCAGTTTTTTTTTTGTTAAATATATACATATATATAAATATTTAATTTAAACAATTATAGTTATATAACTTTTGTGACTAACAAATTAACTACTCTTAACTTTGAGGGTGGCATAATAAAATGGCTTTTTGATTGCAATAAATGCAAACCAAAATATAAATACATATATTATATATAGTGGCGTAAATAACAATTATGGAAAATTCATTCTATAAGTACTAATAGAATATCGTGCTCTCGCATAAATATTAAAATATGTATTATTGACTTAAATATATTTAAATAGATCGCCTTTGCTTTTTGTTATGAAATAGTAGTATGGCAATATGGCTAAATACAATTTGAAAATATTATTAAAACTAACAGCTTTGGAGAACAAAATTATACCGAAAATCCAAAATTTAGGGAAAAATAATTTATTTTCTGATTTTGATTTTTTTTTTTTTTTTTTAAAAACTTTCGAGAGAGCTGCAGTTAAATGAGTTTGATTTTTCTTTTTGAATTAAAATATTTATTTGAATTTCGTGATGTGAACTTTTTTTTTTCTTGTATAATTTTAATTATTTTTAAGAAATTTTATGAAATGGAAAAATTTAACATATTTTTTTTTTGAAATTAATTTCCTTTTCCTTCTGGGAAAAAAAAAAATATAGATGGTGCACGCGTGTTGGTGGTACTACTTTTCAAAGTTCACAGAATTCATGGATACGGTAAGTACTTCTGAATTATGAATTTATTTAGGTACATGAAATAATATTAGTTGCTCACATGCTAGAGTTATTTAATTTCTTTTACTCAGAATCCACATTTTACATTTACATTTTTACATTTTCTTATCAAAAACGACATTGGGAAAATATTTACAAATATGTATTTTGTAATTTGAAAGAACGAAAATTACAGTCCACGCTCACTTCATAATTTCTTTTTAAGTTTTATTTTCAGCACGGTCCCAGATATCGAGACTCAAAGATTATCTAGGGCTGTAGCCCTGGAAATTGGGAAAATATTTACAAATATATATTTTGTAATTTGAAAGAACGAAAATTACAGTCCACGACCACTTCATAATTTCTTTTTAAGTTTTATTTTTCAGCACGGTGCCAGGTATCGAGACCCAAAGATTATCCAGGGCTGTAGCGCTGACCAAGTTCTATGCTCTTATACTGAAATCCTTCGATGTCATTGCGACTAATGAACAATTTTTCTTTCACTATTTGAGTTACATATTACGGCATAAGGGTTAGTATGATGTCAAAGCCGCTCTTCATGTTTTTGGCGAGTTTTTTGACTTCATCTAATTCATCTTTACTAACACCTGTTCGGAGGCCCTCATTCCGAACATATCAGGGTGCATTGACAATATTTCCTTTTCCCACTATTTTGTCTTGGAATTTTTGAATGATGTCCATGTTGCTCAGTGTAGTACAATCCCAGAGTTGAATCCGATATTTCCATTTCCGTCATATCCTGGAACGGGAAGGAAGTTGCTGTATCTGACTTTGGTAATCGCTGAACCATTTGTAGCTTTTAATGAAGCGTAGGAGGTTTCTAATAATTTTTATAATATTTGGCCCAGATCCATACAGGACCTATCTTCTCATAACAATTCATCTTGTGAGCGTTATATTCAACTAAATGGAAGGGGCCTATTGTTCAAAGACGTGTTCGGAGGGCACTTTTATTTATGAAGGCATTTCATGACTGTTATACTTTTATTGCAGCTGTTTGTGAATGGAATCTCGAACCAGTCTTTCAGTAGTCCGATGCACTAACAACTCAGTCACGGCGCCCACTCTGTATTTATTAGATCGCCTACATTATAAAGAGTTTTTAAATTGGGACACTAAAGTTTTTCAAATGGTTTCTCAAGTATGCGTGAAGTTTGTTGCTGTTTTTTTTTGACGTTTCAACTATCCGTACTCTTTGATCATAGAAATGTACATGCTTCAATAATTTTTGCAAATTTTTCCAAAGTTCACATTTGGTTGCGAAAACTTTACGAATGATATTCTTCGAAAATCATTTCTAAGCACAGAAGACCATTTCTGGCTCAACGGGTTGGTTAATAACCAAAATCGTCGCATTTGTATAAGTTATATAAGTCAACAACCAAATTCATAACATGCAATTATACTCACAAAAATTGACTGTGTCTTTCATGCTGGAGAGGTCATTGGCACATACTGCTTTTTCAATGATACTGTCAACACAGTCGAAATTAATAAAGATCTTTACCGGATCTTCTTGACTGGCTATTTTGGGATAAATTGGAATATGTTGATTTGTGAGCAAATGTGATTTCAACAAGATGGCGTCAGATGCCACACAGCTAACCAAATCCCCAAAAATGGACCAGTTCAGTTGGCCATTTCGTTCGTTCGATTTGATTTAAATTTCGAAGATTTGTTCTTTTGATAGTATCATTAATTAAGCTTGCATGTAGCAATCGATATACCTACATACATTCTTCCTTTTCTGTGAAAGGAAAGAGAGTTTCTTTGAACATAGGTGAATACTAAACTGCTACATCAGTTTATCTAGAAGACTTGGCGTCTGTTCAAATGGCTTTTATAGAATCTATCAAGACAAGCAGGAAGAGAAACCATTTTTTATTTTGTTGCCACCTGAACGGACATTTCCATTAAAACACAATTTCACTTTGAAGTCTATCACCATAAAAACGACTTGGATATCACGGACCTCAGGAACCTTCAGAGCCTTTTATATTAATTCACCTGGTTGCTGAATTAGTTCTAGAGAATCTGAAGGTCTTAAGTCTACCCGGAGTCGAAGCAGGTTATTCAAACGCCCTCTTATAATATTTAACATAATAAGATATTCTAGGGCATTTAATTAAAATTGATATATTTTGCAATACAGAAAGTGTTTTGTATCAAATGGGTTGAAAAAAAAATCGAATTGCACACCATTGCAAATGTCATAATATATTCGCGTCAAAATGTCATAATGGCGCCAAAATGACGACATCGAAACGTAAGCAACACTGGAATTATCCGTACAGTCATAAGTCCTGTTTATAGAAAATCAGATTGACATATTTGAATGCAAATAAATTTACAGTGGCATGCTATACCTTTTGCATAACACCAATTTATAGTCATACATGGCGTGCTTTAAACA
This sequence comes from Xylota sylvarum, assembly GCA_905220385.1. Taxonomy (NCBI): domain Eukaryota; kingdom Metazoa; phylum Arthropoda; class Insecta; order Diptera; family Syrphidae; genus Xylota; species Xylota sylvarum. The sequence goes on from LR999958.1 coordinate 15,460,868, forward strand.
CGCGTTCTAAGCCATTAATCGGTTGCATAATGTGCCCTTGATCTTCCAAATATAATTTATACCATATGATACCAAACTGCTCATTTGTGCTTCCCCTGTGGAAAGGTCACCTTGCCATTTCCGTGGCCATGAAAAGTCAATTGGCAAAAATTTTGTATCCTCTTTTATGTTATTTATAACATAAATCTGCAAATTTTGCAAATGAATTGTTTTCATTAATATTTTAAATCGTCTGTTTGTATATTTTAATTTCCGCATTGGGAGGATGTGTTCCTGTTCTTGCATCATTGCATAACTCTCAACGCGATTTGCATTTAATTGGATTAATTTCAAATGAAGTTATAAATATTAAAATCCTTTAAAATGTCAATGCTTCTCTCTTGAATGCATTCTATTTGCTCTCGTGGAATAGAAAGTTACCCAACTTGCTTATTGAATTATTACCAGAGTTTGAACTTTCTTAAAACTAACAATTTTGTCCCTGATATTTAAAAAAACAAAAAGAAGAAGTAAAATAAATTAATCCTATCGTGTGACCATGTTCAGAATCATTAGCTTAATAAACATGTTTGAATAGAAAAAGATTTTAGTTTCATTGATTAAATTAGTTAGTCATCCTTGTGAAAGCCGGTTGCTAACCAATACTAGCTTTAGCTTTTCAGACATGTGGTTCTGGTTTATTTTCGAAGATATCACTTATGTAAATTTGAAGACCGTAATCACCTCAGCCGGCTTGGCGACTATTCGCCTCGTGGTGGTTGGGTTCGGTCAATGAATTCTTTAGAACACACACACGCGCGGTCTAAATTAACTGGCATGAGGCAACTTTATTTGTTGTACTAATAAATAATTATTTAACTGTTTTTTTTTTTTTTTGATTTTTTAGATTTTCTTCGTGTTGAGAAAGAAGACTAGCCAAGTCACAACTTTACATGTAATTCATCACGGATGTATGCCAATGTCTGTTTGGTTTGGTGTCAAATTCACTCCAGGTAAGTTTAATCTTAAAATCACTTCTATCTATACCCAGATACTGTTTAAATGTAAATATTTTGTTTTTATGAATAACATAATGATGTGTCACCACAATACGATGAGTTACTTCATTACAAATCGATGACGGTATCTGATGGGGTTCTAAGTAGATGCCTTGATCATTTTGTACAACAAACAACAAGTACTTATACTGAGGTACAAAGATCGAAAATGTGTTAATTAGGTTCCGCCGGTTTTTGGTGGAAGAATGACATCAGTCTCATTACCGATTTATTTATATCTAATAAACAGGTTGCAGTTAGCTTATTACAGTCAGCATGACGTTGCAATTGTAAAGTGTTCTAATGAAATGTTTAAAGCAATTTACTTCATTAGTGCATTATTCGGTGAAGTAAAAGAGACTTGCAAATATTGGCAGTGGTTGTATATTATTAATGAAGTTCAATGGTCATCTGACTCCTCGGTAAATTTTCTGGACGTAGTCATTCAAACAAGTTCCATCAATCAATTGTCTAGATATGGCAAAACACCTGCTCCTATCAATCAGTATTTGACGAACAAATAAACTTTGAGCAGCTAATATGTACTTACTCATTCATGAAAACCTTCGAAAAATCTTGGATTCTAATGAAATTTTCATATTTTTTTCTTAATCTGTTAGTCCTTTCGCTTTATCACTTTAAGGCTATTTGCACCAGAATCATCTGAGGATGACATCGAGTCAGCCAATTACTCTTTAACTCATGCTCATGCACTTGTAATTAAACCCCTGAAGAAAATCATCTAGCCAACGCTCTGCGTACTCTTAGTGTAAAACTGAATTGGTTAGAGACAAGTATTAGATTGAAAATATTTCTATGAGCTTGTGGCCCAGATTACGTAGTCCCGCTGGTGTATAAAAAACCCACTGCAAGAGAAAGCCTACCTACAAATAGCATCAACTACGATTCCCATTTTGGTCATGTGATAAACAAACTATACTTTAGTCCTTCGTACTATGCTTTTTCGAAGCAGAATTAATTCAGTCCCTATCAAAATGGATCCAAAATATTCCATTTCACAATATTTTTGCCAAACTAACCAACCATCGGTCCCGATCTTAGTGTAGTGGTTTCTGATCTCTCTTTCAAAAGAGCATCAAATATGGATTTTTCCACTTTGGCTACCCATGAACTAATAAAACTAACTGGAGCTTCTTATGAAGTGAAGGATGCTCATGATAAATGTATGTATAAGGACTTTATATCACTGAGGTCACAAGCATAACAACCCACCCCGCTTTCGATCTTGAAACCGTCTATGTAGAATCGAACAGGACTATGATCCAAGGTGAAATCTTTCTTTTCATGCACTGCGTACCTGCGTGCATACCTTTGTATGCTTGTTCGGAAGTTACAGCCAAATCTCAATTATTGCGGGCTGGACTTTATATTTTCATCGGTCAAGTTTAATTGATCGAGGATCGAGGAATGGGTTGTGTTGGGTGGTGGTGCAAATGACAGCCAACTTAAATCTTGTAAGCTTTGTATATACGTATGTACCTATACATTCTTGTCATTCAAGAACAAATCGTATAAGACAGAGTATATTTGATTTCTTCGAATTCAAGGGATACCCTCTTTGTCTTTTCTTCTTCTTTTGTTTTGAACTACTAGGACGTATTTCTAAAAAGGCAATAATGTTGATTTATACAAGCGAGTATCTGGAGTACGAGTATATGTACACTAATTGAAAGACAATATACCACTGCTACATCGCCAATTGCTAAGCTATAGCTGTCCAGCAGACGATCTTAAATCAAATTCAGATCTAACCACCAGGACATGAGACTATGAGTAAATGGAAAGAAATTATGGGATGAGTTTGAATTTGTGTTTTGTGATTTCTTGTGCTAATTGCAGGTATGACAAATTTTTCGGATCAAATCCTGAAACTTGTTTGCTATAAATGAATTTCAAATTTGCTTAATGATTATGATTATTGCAACTCGTGCAATGCTAATTGGAATCATAAATAATCACAGGTTGTTGCCTGCGATTAAAGTGGTTTTGTCAAGGTTTTCGTCTAAATTCATTCCTTCCAGTAATTACTAATTAGTGGGCTATTGGTATTGATTGATTGGTATCCAATATAACAGTATTCCATTAAGGTTCTTAGGACAGGATTGAGATCGAGTAAAATCCTGATTTTATACCGGTTGGAGTTAATGAACTTTTTCGCCTGTCTCAGGCGTATTATATCAAAGTGATACTCAAAAACAGGACCAACGAGTGGCGCGTCTTCTCGAAACATTTATGTCCTAGTATGCATGCGAAGGTAACTTTATTCATGGATGCTGAATTTCCGATGAGATTGGGGCAGTTCCAGACGGGCTTAGACCCTACCGTAAAGGATATAAGGATGTAATCTCTTTACTAAAACCACTACACAAATTCTTCTTTTCCCTAGTAGAAAGGACCTCCGGTCTTTGGTTTTTAAAGATAATTGCGGTGATGGGCTTTGTAATACCCTCAAGAACCATAGAGATCGTAAAAATCTTTGTGCTATCCTCTTAAAAACGTTGTGCCGTTTTGCCTACTAGCTGTCGTCAAGTTCCTTAATGAAAGTTACGACTGTTTAAGCTGAGGAGGAAGGACATCAGTAGGCGAAGTAAAGCATTTAGGAAAGTTTTTGTGTAGTGCATATGCTTATGCAGGTACAATCGGAAGCAACCGTAAACAATAAGAAATAAGACAAGTCATCCATGGTTTGATATTAAATATGGGACTTTTCGAAGTATGTACATATATTTCAGTTTTACCAGTAGACTAACTGTATATAGTCATCTGAAAATTGCGTTCCAATATCCTACTACCTATATACAAATATTGTATTCATGTACGAATTTTCAAAACAAATTTGGTACTACAAAGCTTTATGCATAGCCAGTGAAAAATCGCACTTCAAAACTAAATATTTGCATGCATGTAGGCAGACACGAATGATTTTCAGTCACACATCATAAACCAAACAAATAAAATATTAAATTTTTCGTTTTATTTTACAGGCGGTCATAGTACGTTCTTCGGTCTCCTTAACACATTCGTTCATATTGTTATGTACACATACTACTTATTCGCTGCCATGGGTCCACAATACCAAAAGTACTTGTGGTGGAAGAAGTATCTCACCACCCTTCAAATGGTAAGTACACATAATACACTATACACACATGGCCTAGATCATGTAAGATACATAATAATATATTTTTTATATGTTATACAGGTTCAATTTGTTGCAATTATGGTTCATGCCTTCCAGTTGTTGTTCATCGAGTGCAACTATCCAAAAGCGTTTGTTTGGTGGATCGGTATGCATGCCGTTATGTTCTTCTTCCTGTTCAATGAATTCTACAAATCCACCTATAAGGGCAACCGTAGGGTATGTTGTTTTCAAACTTATTACTTCAAATATGTATATACATACATAATACATATAAATATATATTTTTATATATTCCATACTTGAGTACATTTATTCATAGACCCACACCCAAGCACACAACTACTATTTTGCACAGATATCCTTTTGTTTTGTTTCATTATATACATATATTTTCTTTATCCATATTTTAGGAGTGTTTTTTGTTTTATTTTGCTACTGTAGAGTGAGCTAGAATTTGTTTTTATAAAATGCCTACTCACAAAGGAATATTGCTTCTGGCGAAAATATCCTTTCAGTCATTGCTGATGCTATTTGCATGCATATTGTTTAACTTAATGCGAAGTTTATTTGTGAAGATAAATAGTCTCTATCCGGCTTAACTCTAAAATAGCAACCCAAATACTCTCCTCTGTTGCATTTCATTTAGAATTACATTTCCGAAGAACCCCCAAGTCTTAGAGCAGTATGGCATCACATATGTATCTATCGCATCAAACTGACATAATCAATATAAGTCTGATTTTATACTATGTATGCAGTTAAGCACATTTCCAATGATCCTTTCGTGATATTAGTTTAGTCATAGTGACAGATATTGCGTCAACGTTTATTCGAAAATACTATTATTATATCTATATTGTCCCGCGGTTTAAGGCCAGGCACCCATGTCTACATTTTTCGCTATCAGGTGGTTCATTAATCGGGGTGTACTGATTAAATTGATCGGATACAGACGTTCAATCGAATCACTATGGAGTTACTCAATGATACATATGTACATTAAGTTATACCCTCAATTCTCGTTTTTGATTACAATGAACTCTATCAAGAATGACGTTAACATATCAATAAAAACAATTAAGTATATATAATTACTCCTAGTACTGTGCAGTATAATCTAGTCTTGTCAAGTTTACGCAACATGCGTGGGTTTTATCGAGTACTTTAAAAATTACAGTTGAACGGTCAAGTAGTGTTATCTAAATTAAAGATCTTAATCAATATTAATGGGAACAATTTTAGATGTTCTTGCATTTCGACCAACACCATATTGACGGGTAATAGGTATTTAAAAGTAACAATGTTTTGTCGGATTTAAATATGTCATTTGACTTTGAACTGAGTCCTGGCATCTAATTTTAAATGACAGATTGTTAGTTCAAATCCTTACTAATTATGTTTTTTTTTTTTTTCATTATTAATATTAAAAAAATCCTCTTCAGATACCGCAAAAGATCATACTCCTTTTCGTTCTTTTTAAATAGCAAAGTGGGCGCAGTAGATCAGTACATGTTTTATACGATCTCACCTCTCACGAAAGTCTGACAAACATCCGAGAGTATAACTATCTAATGAAAAAACTTATCTTTATCCCTTCATTTCGTATGATAAATATAATACGCACAACATGAATGGTTGTGACAAGCTAGGCTCTGTGTCCGTGAAGGAATACAGAAAAATTTAAATGAATGTGTTCATCAAGTTTCAACATTTTACAACAATCTCCGTTTTAAATTCTTGGAATTTTTGACTTTCTTCTAACAAAATTAGTAAAGTTTTCTTTGTTTTATAGGTAGGGATGTTGGTGATATTGATGAGGCGCCCAGATAAGCGCGATATATCTTTCAACTCATATAATATTTGGAAGACAGAAATGAAACACGAATTTAAGTTAGTCTTAAATTTGGTACATGATTTTATCTGTCAAAATTGTTTTGACAGAATGTGGAATAGAATCAATGTGCAAAATAATTTAAAAATTGATTAAATAGCTATAGAGAAAGAGAGAAGTGCAAGCAATGATAGCAATGATAGCAATGATTTTAAGGATAATTGAACGACAATTTTTATGGCTAGATTCCACAGGAACTAAAAGAAAGTATTTGGCAAGAAACGATCAAGATTTTTACAGTTATTTAACGTGATACGTTTTATCGTGTTATGAAAAGAAATAAAGTTATTGAAATCATTACCAGGAAGTTGGACAAAACTTCTTTAATCGAGAGAACTTCGATAAATATTTTGTTTGAACAACACTTCAGCTAGAAACTGCTTATGCAGCACAACTGTGCCACTTCTTCTGCCCACAAATAAAATACTTTTAACAGTTAATAGTTCACTAAGTTTGGCTAAATTTTTATGCATAAATTTTCTATTTAAGCCACAATATTCATGGTCTCTTCTCCACGAGTTTCTTGTGAATTTTATTAAGGCTATGAAATAGAGGAGGAAATACTTCTCCTTGTTGAGTTCCTGTTGTTGTCATTTTTTTAATGCAATTTGGCTCTATGATTGTTGCTCACTCACTGCTTCTTTTTACAATATAGGACAACGACTTAGGTTGATTGGCGTGTTGCGCTCTGCTTCATATGTAAGTACATATGTACATGCTTTTTTTTTTTTATTAAATCGATGAGAGACTCTATTTTCAATAATTCCTTGTATGATTTTGGAGTCGCTGGAAGGTGTATTCCCATTCAAATAAGAAAATTTAATTATGTTCCGAAATGTAGTAAACTGAGAAATTCATCTTTACTAGAACATATTTAGTTATAAGATCATGTAATTCAGCCAAATCTCATTTTATTCATATGCAAGTACATGTTTCCATATAACAAAGGAAAAATAAAGTCGAAACAACCAATGCTACGTTAACAACTTACCCACATTTGCATGTGAATTTGTAATATCCATTCAAAATAAAAGCAATTCATATTACGTTCATAAACAGAATCCTCTCATGTGATAAAACTCCTACAGCATAGCATCTCATGCAAAAATCATAAATCATCATGCACATCCGCATGTTGGAAAAAATTTTATTTTCAAATGTTACGCATACGCCCCATGGCCATTTGTCGAAAGTAAAAATTAAACAAAACATACTTACTTGCCTTTAATTCCTCACCCCATACAAATCCGTCTAAATCTACCTTTTGTTGATGTTTGTATGACTTCATTAAACATTTGTATAAATGTATGGATTTTTGGTTATCTTTTTTTTCCTGTTGAATGGTGAAGGTTAGCAAATAAAAACTATATATAAAAAATTGGAAGGAAAAAAAAAAATATTTGCATTATAAGTTTGAATGAACTTTTCAATATTCACCAAAAATTAAAATAAATATGCAATGTGGGTATTTTGATGAAGAAGGAAGAATATTTAATTATACGTTCAAACCACCAAAATATATTCTTGTCATCATGAGATAAAGTACAATGTTTTCCATTATGGGATTTTATGGTTTCATTGCTTTCCTTCATAAGGTAGCTAATATCCTTGCTAAATGGCTGAACAGACAAACATCCCACAGGAGTATAATATGAAAGGCGTAAACGTACACATAATTTAACTTTATGAAGCAATTTTTTCCACATCATAATTTTAAGAGAGTTTTACTCACTACCCTACTCGTTGGTTGTACGCATACGTACACATTTTTGATTTCCTGAAATGTTTGGCAGGAGTTAGGTTTCGCATGAAATACCGACATGTATACTGAAATGTTGCACAGTAAAATAACCTTTCTTTTATGGTAGAAAATAACCTTAATTAAAAGAGATTATTTTAAATTCTATTAAAATTTTTGTGCAAGCAATTTAAAGAACTTATGGGCACCGTTGCTTTATTTCTACGGCAATGGATTACTGACAGTAGATCGAAAAAGTCTACAAATGTGTCTCCTGCAATTGATTTTTTTAAAATCTACTCTTTCTGATGGTATTTTGGATAGAATTCGCATGTAGTGATATGCATGTAGTGATATGCTATAGCAAATATCCAAATAACGTCTTTTTAAGGATCATTTGCGTATTTAATATTCTCTTAATACATGATTTGAAGCCTCATAGATACAGTGCAAAGTTGACAGCTCAATTCCATTGCATTCAATCGTGTGACATTTCAGAGTTAATATTAGATATACAAGCAATATTTAACTCCCTGTCCGCCCTCATGAAATGTTTCTGGAAGTACTTACTTAAGTCTAACCTAGGCGTTTTTTAATGTAGGAATGTATTTTTTTCCAAGACTGATACTATCGATTTTCTGTCGGAACAACTAACACCGGAAGTGATCAATTAATTTTATTCTAATATCCTAAAGTGTAGCAGGTAATACCTCAATCAAGTTCATATCTAACCTCTTCATTTGTATAAATCCTTCTGCATTATGTATGAATCCTTTTATTATATACAAATTCAGTACACTACATGGTACACATTAATATATCATATTTAGAAACGGAAAAGTAAAACCAGGAAACATTTATACATTTTTCCGGAATCACAAAATCAATATTATTCATATGTGTGTATATCTATAGTCGTTATCCTGCCAGCGAATTTCAATTCCACAAAGATGTCGGTCTTAAGGAAGATGGAAAAAATATTTTAATCAAGATGCTCCATTTAGGTTGACCCAGTTTTGTTTTTTTTTCTTGAGAATCCTTAGCAGTAATCATTCGGGTAAATAAGCATTTTAATCGAAAAATGTTAAATGATGCATAAATATTGCTTGCACATACTACATATTACTCTTAAATATATGTGTTTACGAAATATTAAAGAGGAGGAAACTATCGTAGATGCAGAACATGCCTGATGATGATATTCGCGTTCAAGAAACTTTAACAACTTTAGGAAAACTTAAAATTATTGAAATACTGCAATGAACGTTCAACATTGCAAAGACATCCATTACTCTTGTACAATTTTGTGCAACGTTTGCTTAAGGTGATAAACTCTTCTTCATACTGGATAAGTGGAACTCTCCCATTGGCTTGTCCATTGCCATATTGTTCTCCATATCCATATGTCGATATTCGAAAAAAAACAAGAACATTTGAAATGAGATTTGGTCAAACATAAATCTGTAGGGTAATAGACTGTAGTGACAGTGTTTGTAACTCTTTAATATCTACACATAGGAGTTGGGATTCGGAGTTGAAAATGCGTCCAAATTGTGCATATACTTCGAATATATCTCTGATGACTGATGATGACAAGCAAACATTGTTGTATCTCATGGTAGATTCCATCTTACCAACCCGTGAAATATCTCTACCTGAGACACTGCAGCCTTCCATTTTTTTCAATCAATTGTTTTGTCCAAACTCTCTGGCATCTGCGATGCTTTCAAAACAGCCTCGTTGCGGGCAGGGGGTAGCTTTTCCATTGATCCAGTCAATGGGTAGGTTCTTTTCTTGTGTGATCAAAGCAGGCGGATTCGATATAGAAACCTTTCTGTTCAATGTAGTGGGTTAAATTTAAATATGTATTTTGGAATATCCGAAATAATTCTAATTAGAATCTTCTTCAGTTTCCACATTTCTTCAAGTTATCCTTTTTGGAAGTATGACGATCTTCCTTAACTTCAAAGAGAGCAGTCCTACTGTTTGGCAGAAATGCCATCAACGATTTTCTGCTAACAGATACTATCACAGTGGCACTGAAAAGTCTGATCCATAGTCGAGAATATGTTGCTCATTAATATTTTGAGGACAGAACGCTAAATTTTTTCTCCAATTCTTCAGGTGATCTCCTGATACGAAGTTAGTAGGTTACCGTCTAAGCTGTTCACTTAATGTTCTTTGAGGGGACGATTAGGGGACGTTGATACTGTTAACAGTACTTCTGTGTTGTGTGTCGAAAGCATGAATTTTTTTAATCAATTTTCGGATTTCTGAAATATTCTCGAGGATTTTTTTATTTCTGAACATATCATGCTAGCATTGTACTTGGCACGATAGATCCCTGTAGGATACATGGCCTACATTCTTACAACCATTCGTATCGCACATGGTAAATTTTTGGCAAATTGAAGGCAGCTCCATTTCTTTCGTTTTTTTGAGAATTTATTTTATAATATTTACATATACACTTGATTGTTTCTCAGATGTTTGGAATAGTCGATATCGTGAAAGAAACATCTCGCTCATCCAAGTTGTCTGATATAATAACCACTGAGTCACGTGCCGCCTACATCCTTCTGTCACAAAATATAATATGTTCTGCAAAGAGTGCTAATTCTAATCTACAATCTGTACTGATTCACACTAGTTTCTACAATAATTGGCAAATCATTACAGTCTTCCACTATGTTTTGCTGAATTACACGATATTAGAATCAAACACACATAACCCTTATTTGAATCCTGTAAAACTAATTTACAATCCGATAGAAAACAAAATCATTACAAGTCAACCATGCAGTCTAGAAACCACACGCAAGCATATCCTGCCTGTGTCCTTGTCTCACTGCACTTACACATGCTAGAATGAGGTGTGTACTACAGTATGTACATAGCTTTTATGCAATCTAATCTGCTTAATACTACTTACTTAACTGGGTCAACCGTCAAATAGCCAATTTGCACGATTATTTTAATTGAATCTTAAAACCACGTATTCACTGGAACTACAAGTTCAGACGGTACACCTGCGGTATCTGTTCCGTGTGTGGCATAGTTTCAGTAGTTAATCAAGTGCCACAATCCTCACTAAACAGAAAAACAAAAAAAGAAAACAACGATGAGCAATAAAAAAAAGTTGCGCATACGTCATAGTAACCCGAAAACAATTTCATTGAAGCAATTTTATCACTTCTTGTCAGACCATGACTGCGGCTACTACTGCTGTTGGGTGTACAAATGTTTACGAGTATCTATGTATCTCAAAGAAAAAACAAAATCAAATAGTTGTAGTTTGGGGCATCTTCGATGCGGCACAGATACAGTTCATTATCAATTTGTTTCGTCACCGTTCGCCGCCACCGCTGCGGCCACTGTCGCCAACGTGTAATAATTTTTTTTTTAATTTATATTCATTATTTTTTCACACTGGGGAGTTAGATGAAAATCTAAAAAAAACAGGTGAAAGTTATTACATCACGTGGCCACCTTGGTTGAGCTTTTTATTTCAAATTTTATTTAAGTTGTAGATTTGTGTAGTCCGCTTTAGTTTTTCATTCGTCAGATACAAATTACTAATATCCGAATGACGACGCGACGGCTGGAATGTGTGTTATTGGAGCTATCTGGTATCAGGGCGCGTGTATCGCACAAAGTATGTTGACGACGCTCATTGTGTCGGTTAGTTGGTTTGTACTCATACACACAGGCCCACCGTAATTATTACCCAATGATGACTATTTGGAATTCATACTCGATAAGTTGTTTTGCAAAGCTTATTTGATTTTTTCGGTCTTTTTTATCATCCACCGAGGGGTGGAAGAAATAAGTTGACGCGCATAATCAGCGAAATAGTATACAACACGTATGTACATAGTAGTACAACTCGTGTGCACATACGTATGTATGTATATCAGATTTATTTCATATTCACGAGGTGTATTCGCCGTGAACACATTAAGGCTTAGGATTGAAGAAAAAAATAAAAAAATAAAATGTATTTCTCACGATGAGGCAACTTAAGAGGAAAACCACCCAATTCAATCTTTTTGGGCACATTTCATGCATGTCGGTCCAAATAGACGCAAGGTGTCAACTGGATAACTGGTTGTTATACAGTTCTTTTTCTCTAATCCATTAAGAGGGTATTTAACGCTTTTGATACAGTGTGACGGTTTGGGTAGATACACATCGGTATGGGGTAAAATTAATTATACAAGACTTAAGACGTAAGACTTACCACCGATGGATTGTCATGCTCAGTTACTTGTGAATTTTTCAAAATTTGTGAATACAGAGATCCGGATTAAGGTGATGTGATTTGGTTTTTTGGTTATTGCGACAAGTAATTACTTCACTTAACCAATCTGATTTATGTATATGGCTTTTTACTTTCAGTCGCGATTTGTGTCATATGGCATCCAGTATCTACATGCAGCTTGTCTTCGAAAAATCCAAAGTTGCTAGAAGTTCTTTGATTCTTATCAAAATCTATTTTTTGATCTTCAATTGTTTCTACATTATTTTCTGAGGTAGATGAGAAACTTAACGTAACTCCCGAGGATGGTTACCATCTTATTTCATAAAAGTTTTTCATCGGTCTGTTCAATTTCTGGAGACTAAAGATTTCTGTATGAGGTTTGTGAAAGTGATAGTTTGAACTTTCCTTTTACCAAGAGTCATTATCGAGATGTGCAGATGGTGGCTTATCCACAATAAAGCCCTTTGTTTCAAATTGGCTTCGATTAATTGCAACATAAATTGTACATAACCCGTTGAACGTTTGACAAACAAAAAGCGAGTTTAAGTGATAGGTAGGTAGGTAAAAGGCTTAGCTTCAGCATCCCAAGCTGAAATTTAATTAGCACTTTTAGGCAATTTTAAAGTCACGACTCACGTGGCCTAATTGTTCGCGTTATTATAAAACTTAAAGGAGGGAACAAGGTTTTTAATTAATTTTTTAATCTTTTCCCCGGGATTTCGTTAAGTTTTTCGAAGATGATTTTACCTAATGTGTGATGTCCGACGCTACCTAGAGCCACATACGCGGAGAGGAAGTGAAAAACTATTTCATTTTCTCTCATCGTTGAAGCTGTGAGAATGTTTATTAAGTGGGATGCCCAGTCTGGACATGTGTTATAAACTGTCAATTGCCAAAATTTACACTTGCAGGAATAAAAAATATTTGATACTTCTCTAAATCGAGATTGTCTCCAAAATATTTTGAAATCTTGTCAAATGTGTAATAAAGTCCATAGATTTTAAATTCATTTTTCAAAGGCTGATAAAAAAGATCAAAGGTGTTAGCGGAATAGTAGCGGAGTAAAGCGGTTTGATAGCACCTAAAGTAGAATGCGAATTGTATTGATAATTGCACTTCTACACTATTGAAAAGAATTTCTTTTCTTTCTATTCTATTGGTATTGCACAATCATTTACATACAAACTACAACTTCCTTGTCTTCTCAATTTATTTTATTTCCCGAATTGTGTACATTCTGTATATCTGAATCGTATTTGTAAGTTATTTTCAAGCACTAGGCTCAAAAGTGGTCCTAGTCTACTCTACCTCTTTTCCTTTGTTCCCACATTTTTAAACATAAGAAAAAAAAACACTCCTAAAACAAATGTATATATGAAAATACCCACATTACTCTTCCTTCTTCCTATACCAAATCATGCAATTTCCAAATACACAAAACTTTATTTTTATTTTATTATAATAATGCAAATATTTATTTGAATAAAATTATTAATAATGCTTTTCTTTGGTATTCATTGTTACTGTTTGTCGCTCCATGCAGCAGTACAAGAATTTACTAATGTTCGTTTTGCAGAAGCGCGACAAGAGTTACATCCCCGAAGCCAATGGTCACTGCAATGGTGATGCCACCGCACCATTAGCAGAAAAGATCACATCCAATGGCCACTGCAATGGCACTAAGTCACCGTATGAAAAGACGCAATCGAATGGCGTCAAATCAGCGATGAATGGCAATGCCAATGGCAGCCTCAATGGTAGTCTCTCGAACGGAGTACACAAAAATGGTTCAGCGATCACGACGAATGGTGGTCATCATCTGCACGGCGAAACACCCACGGGACTAGTACAGCGGAAAATTCAGAAATAATATTAATTTATTTTCAGTTTTCTTTTCGTAATTAACTATAAATATATAAATATATATTTTTTTTAATTAGAATTATTATAATTTCCGATTATTATTATTATTTCCTTTTTTTTTTTTTTTGTTTTTTAGTTGTATAAAAAATTATATGTAGATTTAAAATAATTAATAGTGATTGTATAGAGAAAAAAAATCTGCTAAAGTCGTTACAAAACAAAATTGAGATACAGAAACTAAAATCAAATGAAACTACTCAAAACAAAAAACAAAATCAATCTGTAAAATTAAAATCATTCATAGTAAAACTTATTAAGATCGAATTGTAACAAAAAAATGAAATTATTATTTTATTCAAAACCAACACAGCAGCAAAAGTATCAAAAAAGCAGTTTAACAACTAAAAATACAAAAACTACAGAACTTTTAAGGTGTAAGGTAGAGCATTACTTTCTTTTTGTATTCATTCAATAGCAGGAAGGGTATTCCATGAAAATACACATACATTATATAAATATATATATATACATATATATATATATATTTTTTTTTTAACTATAAATATAAAGTGTGATTTAGTTTGTCCATAAGTATACAAAAAAAAAATTATAACAAAACAAAAAATTCATATGTTCAAAGTTCAAACAAAAATATATAAATTGGGCAAAAGTAAAATAGCCACACGTAAACAATCGAAACCAAAATACAAAAAAAAAATAAAAGAATTAACAAAATGTAAAAATTAATCAAAATCAAAACAAACAAAAAAAAAATCTAGTTTCTTTTTCACAAGCCGAAATGTAAAGCATACTTGTAAGTCACTGAAAACAACTACGTACATTATATATTATACAAGACAAGGAAAAAAATAATAATAATCATTAATGCAGTTGAGAAGTGATTTTCTTAATTTGTTGTTAATTATTATTTATTTATTTTTATCACTTTTTATACGCAAGGGCTAAAGTTTTTTTAACCTTTATTTTATTTTGAAAATCTGTTTGATGGGTCTTTAAGTTCATTACTATTAGTAAGAGAGAGCCAGCTAAACAAAAAAAAAATAAATAAAGTAGATATATAAATTGTATTATAATAATTGCAGGAGAAAATAAAAAATTAAAAAAAAAAACAAAAAACAAAAAATAAATAGGAAAAACTACAAAAGTTTACGAACCAAAAAAAAACAAACTAAAATTTTGTTTACTATGATAAATTTGCAATAATATTGAGGAGATGAAAAAAGGGACGAAATAAATAAATGAAAAAAATAAAAAAAAAAACATTTTGTTGCTATTTTCAAAATAATCTTGGACGTTTTGTTTTATTTTATCGACGTTACTTGACGTCTTATGGACATAATGTAGGGTAAATCGATCCTTTTTTAAAACAACTTATACTTGTTATCGTAGTCATTAGTTAGTTTCTAACTGAACCTTTGTGGTGCATAATGCGTTAATCTACAGTGAAGTATGTATATGGTTGCACATTGAAGTAGCGATCTAGTATAGTGAATCTTTTGATCTCTGACAAGCAAGTTGCAATACATTGACACTTTTTTTTTATGAACATATACAAACTTTTGCTACTTGCTCGACTAGTATCGAATTTTCGAAGCCAGTAGCGATGCAAACTACAAGGCAAGTAGCTCAATTTATAAATGAATCCAACTGAAAACAACTTGCTTGTCAAGTGGCGTCCAGTTTACGGCACAGCAAGTACTCAAATAGAAATTTGACAGATAACACCAGAATTTGGTCGTATAGCCGCCGGATTATTTCTGATACCAGATTATGTACTATACAGATAGTCAACCCAAAGAGGGTCACAAATACATTCTTTCTCGAATGAACAAAATCATGGGCATCTTGGTGTCAAAAAATGTTTTGTTTTGTTACTATTCGTTATTAACTGAAATTGCAATTTAAAAATGCTATAACTCTTAAATGAACGGAGTGTGACAATACCTAATTACAGCTTTAAATTCAATTCAGTAAGATGAATCAATTGACGTGTTATTCGGGTAAATTTTGAGGATAAAGGAAATTCAACTCTCAATTCTCCAACATATGCAAAATTTAGTTCACACTAATGGAAATTCAATCAGCTGATAACTGTGATGTATTGTTCACATGCATTCACGGATATGGAATCATGTAGGCTCTCCCCATTTGCCTTAGCGGGCAGGAGATGGAAAGTTGACTGCCTGTTTAATCTATGTTCCTGAGTGTTGTCAATAGAAAAGGTGGAAAGGTAACTTACTCTACGCAACAGATGCGATGGATTCTGTGGGATAGCCGCCTTAGGGCTTACCTGGAAAAACAGGCCTTGAATTTGAAACCTGCTCATTATCCTGTCTGTCAATTGAAGACATGTCATTTTCGTAGTTAATTGTTTTTTTTTAGGGCACAGTTGTGCTTTACTTTTTTCTGTACAAAAGAATGAATTATTGCATTTTTAGTTGGTTCGGATTTCCGTTTGGTCTGTCATTTTATTCATGCGTCATTAAACCTTGTATAAAGAAATAATGCACCCTTATTTGACTTTAGGTACATACATATGTACCTACATAAATAGTATATTTTCGAGTCAGATGCAATGCAAGTGTAAGAAAGAATAATTTCAATACACATCAAAGGCAAAGTTAGTCAACATCGCTGTTCAGAAATCTAAGCCTTGACTATTATTTTACGACTAGAATTCAGTTCAGTTGTCAGTTGTGTTATTAGTTCAGCTGATAAAGGCAATCCATTTCAATGTAAGTTTTTAGCGCTTTGATTCAAATTTAGGACTATCGTCTAACTATTTGATACGAAATTTTATTTAGCATATTAAACTAAGGGATGAATGCTTCCATTCTCTAACAAAGAGTTTGACTACAAGTTGTCACCTCCCACCGATGAGTATATGTACATACATACATACATACATATACACATGCTTGTTACTGTTCTGTTCTGTAAAAGTTGCAGAGCTTCCCTAAGGATTTATCGATCCTCTTGAACTCTTTAAGAGTTCAGGAAACTTGATCCAGCCCTTTCCAAGCAGAGACGCAATTGAAAATATGCGTAACTGACAGAAAGTGGAAAAGTCAAAGCCTGGATTAAGCTGTAGTCCAATTTCTGAAACTGGTCATATTTTTGGTGCTGACATCTTCGTGAAAACTGACAATACATGACTTCATAACTTGTTAGGCAAGTATGCTTCTATTTTCCCAGCGGAGACGTATGTTACCTTTTTGTGATGGATTATATTGTAAAAAAAATAAATGGATTATTTGCGTCTGTTGCAATAACCAGGCTGCGCTTAATAGTTTGATCAATCCTTTAAGGAGTTCTAAAATAGTTGGAGAATGCAAGAACACTCTAAACTTGATTACAAGTCTGAATTCATTGACTCTTGTCTGGATCCCAGGTCACATTAAGATCACGGGGAATGAGATCTCCAATGAGATTGTTAGACAAGAATCAGAGGATGATTTCTCCAGATCTGAACTTGCATTGGAGTTTCCTGCATTCTCGATCAGGACTTCCACTGACGATTGGGTTTCCCACAAACATAAAGTGTTAGGTTTGAGTGCCACTACTGTCTGTGACACTTGTAAAGAAGGCGACAATACTTCGGACATTTTCCTTGTAATTGCCTTACCTTTCCTCGTATCAAGTGGATGATCTTCGGTGCTGATGTGGTAAGTGTTGCTTCAGTAAGCTCTTACTTAAGCGCCTTCTTTGAGGCTTTGAAAGTCAAGAAAATTTAGAAAAATGCATTTACAGCTGCCGTGCTTTATTCTCTACTGTTATGCGCCATGTGTAACTAGGATTGCCACCCAGAGTTAGCGGGTTGCATTGCATCGCGTGGTTAGCTCTGGACCTGTCACCTTCTCGGAAAGTGTGTCCAATCCACTATCACTTCCGTCGTTGTATAGTTGTGCTTATTAGTTCATGGCCCAAAAAAAAAATGGTTCATGGCCCGTTCTCCAATAAAGCTGATTGTTAGAGATACGGTTTGGCCAGAAAATGTTTAAGATATTGTGTAGGCACATTTGTAGCTTCGTGATAGTAGCGGTTACTCTCCAAGTATCACATCCATGTAACAACACGGGCTCAACGTTCTTAAACCCTAATGTCAAACAATTTTCTAATTTTCTGATGTCCTGTCATTTGCAACCCATTTAATTACCAAATGAAACTACCGCCACAATAATATACTTTATTTTTTATATATATTTTTTATTTTATATATTTTAATTTTTTTTTTTTTTGTCAAAAAATCAAAATTAAATTAGCTTCTCAAAATGTGCAAGTGAAAATGGATATAATTGGCCCTAACAAAGGCATAGTAGGTATGTATGTCCTCTATTCCCATTTGGATGTTAGGTGGGGACGGAGTTATTGACATCCGCTTTGTCGGACAAAAAACCCTCTGGGCCAATTATATCGATCGACAAATTTCCGTTTGTACTCAACACTATGTGTGGCAATAGGAAACTATTAGGAACACGATAACAAATTTGAAATTATTGTGGCCAATAATTGACTGAGTTTTTGAGTGTAAATAATAATTTTGTGGGCCGATATGACACACTAACCGGACGTACTTGCATTATAAATATTTTACGTAAGTCGTGTGTCAGATTGTTGGTCAGACTTTACACGAAACAGAAAACCACTGTTGTGGATTAATTAATTATTAATTATTGCGTGCCTATCCAATCATAATGTGGTTGATAAATGGATTATTTCTAAATACCGTGTTTGCACTATCTACTGGAGTTCAGACAGATGCACGCATGTGATGTGAAATTATTGAAGAGAAATTAAACATATCACAGAAGGTGTAAACAAGGATATTCAAAAAGACACGCAATGGTCACAGATTTTATTTGTTTAAGTTTATTTTGGATTAAATGTTAAATAACTTTGTTCTGATTGCAACATTTGTGAGACTAGTAATTGTTTGGATTTGTTTTAAAAAAGAGGAATTTTCGCATTGCTGTATTTTGTGTCGCATTAGCGAATCAGCAAAACTCGCAAATCGTCGCCATTAATCCAAAACTCCATAATGCATATGTACCTACATATATACATATGCATACAATTCTAAAAGTAAGTCGGGAGATGTTGCGTAAAGTATAATGGACAAGCGGATCGAATAACTAATGGACAAATTTTCATTGCGTCGAAAACAGGAAACAGATGGAGTCCGCAGAAAAAGAAAGACTGGTTCTACTACCAAAAACAATGATACGAGATAGATTAATTAAGCGTTTGGATTTGTGCGCGCCATGCCTCAAGTGGTTCGAAGTTCGATTACCAGACAACAGCTAAAATTTGTTTCACGGCGCCACCTCTTCCCCTTCGGAAATGGGATTAAACAATAGGCTTCTTCCATTCGTGTAAAGAATATAACACGTACAACACGAATGGTTGTGAGAAGCTAGACCCTGGGTCCCATAGACCTGACCCCTCACGTCAAATATTTGTATTTTATTTATAATCGTTTGGACTGTCTAATCACCGGAACATTTTCCCAGAGGGCTTGACGAAGTTTGTGTTTCCAGTTATTAATCAACGAACGCAGATTCTGAACCAAGCTTAACTGGTTCATCTGCAGATTCGTTGCCTACAATTCTCTGGTGACCAGGGATCCAACCAAGTTTTAACTTGATATGAATAGGAAGAGATTGTAAGGCATTGTAGTAGAATTTAACCGATATTGTGTCCACTGAGTTGGACGATGATCGTTGACTACAAGAGAAGATATTCTAGCGCCTTTAATACCTTTTCGATGGTTTAGCGCAGATCTCAATTGCATGAACTTCAGCCTGGAAGACAGTGGGACACGTTCCCATAGGTATAGAGACTTTTGTGTTTTGGATTCAAAGACCCCAGCTCCAACTCCAGATATCATCTTTGATCCGTCGGTGAAGCAGGGTAGACACCTATGGTCCAGTACCAGAACAATATTAGATCATTTTTCAAGTTCCACATCTACCTGAAATAACTTTCAAAAACAGTATTTCCTGAGCATAATATGGGGATAGCGAAACGTAGTGTCCCATAAGATCGCCTTGTTTGTACTTGTATTCTACGCCACTTGTATTCTGGAAATCAGAAACGCAATTAACACCGCGAATTGGAGAAACCTTCCGAAAATACTTACCGCCAAAAGTATGCCGGAATATCTGCAGAAGATTATGAAGGACTATTTCAGTGGATACTTGCTAACATGGAGGACTAAATAGATCCTTCATCAGCACAATAGTAGGTGTCACGGACACTGCGTCATTTGGAGGCATGCCTTCAGGCTGGGTATCCGGGCAAACGAGTTCTGCAGAAGCTGCACCTCCTATGCACCTGCCAAGCTCTCTCAACTCGAAGGAAACTGTATCTAGCAGAGTACTTTTTTGATAACCTTGGTGAACTAGCTAACATAAGTATTAGTCGCCTCCAGGGCTTTATAATTAGCTCAAGCTGATGCAACGGGTAGAGGAGGTAACTAGATACTGTGGTATCATAATGGGCCTATTCTGGGCTAAGTATGGCTGCACTTTCTGAAAAGGAAGAAACTTTTAGCAAGTTGGGCAATCCGACAGCGTCCAGTAAGAACACATACATATGTAACTGATCTGTGATCGGTTTAGCATAACAAATCCGACACTACGTTTTTCATTTTAAGTTGCAAGACTTCCCTGATCGCCATGATTCCCGCCCGATTGATCTGGGAAGAGAAAAGAGATGCTCAGATTGAGCTTTACAGAGAAGACACCACAACTGCCCACCCCAATAAGGGATATATGCGACAGAATGCGAAAACTGAAGAGGTATTTGCGTTCTTCACTTGGTTTCCAAAATAATAGCTAAAGTGTTACGGAATCAAATCAAAGAACAGGTCGATGCTGAACCAACAGGCTTCCGCATGAAAACTCCTGCATTGAGCACATAAATGCGTCGAGAATAGATCTTAGCTAAATCTATGCATAAGCAGATAGTTTTTCTAGTGTGTACGCAAAATGGATAAAACTATTAGGGTACTAATGGTCAAGTGTTGCACAAGCTGTCCACTGTTCACTAATTTATATTTGGTTGTAATGAGTGATTTTCTCCGTATTGCCTTGACATGGACTGTCTTGATGACATTTGCTTTCACATAGAATTTTGGACAATCAATCTGGAAGCTGAAGCACATAAAGTGAGCTGAAGATGAATACAGTCAAGATAAAAGCTCTCAACCTCACAACTTCCAATTTGACATTGCTGAATAAGTAGTCAAGAAAGTTGGCAACATTCTTTCTCGACCAAAGGAGACACTAAACTCGATGGAGTCAAAAGACTTACCAAAGCCAAAGTGCTTTTGGAAATGTAATTAAAAATCTAGAACCAAAACCGTTCTAGAGATTTGTACATCAAATTATAATAAACCCACGCACACGGTACACCAAAATTTTAAGAAAAAAGAAAACCTTTAATTCATATCTTCTTTTAAATATCATTATTTATTTTAATCACTGAAATAGATTTCAATTATAGCAAATGAAACATCTCACTCATATTTCATAAAGAAAATTCGCATATTTTTTAACCTAAACATTTGTAAATTGTACAGAACAAGGGAAATTTCTAAAAAAAAAAGAAATAAAACTTACTGCACAAACACAAAATTCTATCTAAAAATACAATACCTAATTAAATTATAGAGAGTGGCTAATGGAAATTAGTATATAAATCGCTGACAGATGAACAAACTTAAAATTACGAATCAAATCACATTTCATTGACAAAGATCTAAAAAAAATTAAATAAAAAGTCCAAAATCTATTTAAAAGTCTTTTCCTCATCAGATGGACTGTGCAGCTGATGCTTGAGTTCCACTTATCTCTATTTGAGTCGATTGTTGTCGTTTCCTACTCACTGTACCTTGGACGTTTAAGGAAAAATTCAATCACGTTGTCCAAGTCTGTGAGGCAACTTTTCGATTTACTAACATTGGAGTCCCACACGCGAAGATTCGACGAGAAGTCTTGCAGCTTATCCAAACTGGCAGCTAAGTCTTGAGCAAGAGATTTAGCCGTCTGTGACAGTCCGCCGCCGAACATTTTCGATGATTTAGTACTGCCACTGTCATATGGTTGGGAGATTCTATTGAACTCATGTAGTTCGCCGTAGTCGAGAACATCCCATTCACCCAGTTCCATGTTCCATGTGAAGAGGATGCGACACTCGAACTGCTTCCGATGGAAAACACAGTCGATGTTTCTTGAGCAATTTAGGCAGTTCTTACTGGTGACGGGAAGTTGTTCACGAGCTGTGAAGTGCGCCATCAGCACACAACAAATTAGGTTACTACGGGGGCAGACCTGGAATAGGAAAAGAAGAGTTTTAATATTTCTTTAGAAATCCCTAATCATTCTTACATTGATGAGTTCACAAGCCCAATCGTAGAAGACATCGTATGTCTTGTTGTTCTTCTGGCACAAGTTGCTGATGACATAATAAGTGAACGTCTCCAAGTCGAATGAGTGTTGCGTTATCACCACTGATGCACATCTTAGCTTCTGATAGGACATCTGTGAGATCATCTGCATGTCCGAGTAGCACGATCCATGCACCTCCATTGGCAAAGAGGTGTGGTACCCAGGAGATATGCAGTCGTCTAAGAAAATGAATTTCAATCAAATCAAACTGTACAAGAGAAGTGATTCAACTTACCCTCTTCACTGGTAATAACAGAAGCTGCATCGTCCTCCTCCACATAGCGTCGCTTAAACTTCTTCGTACAAGTTGGCTTCTCCTGCCCGAAGCCGCCTTGCAAAGGCACCTCAAACACCTTGGGTTCTTCTCGTCGAGGAGACAAAAACGGTACCGTTGTCGGTGACATATTTCCTATCTCATAGTGATTCCTCTTGGCCATGGATACTTGCAGAGGAGAGAGCGTAGTCAGAGGCTTAAAATTCAGTACTTGCTGTGTGGCATTAGTTGGAGGGGATTTCTGCTGTTGGAACAAGTGTCCTGGAGACCGCATCATGGTATTGCCCACCGGTGAACCGCAAGGTGATCGAAATCCATGGTAATGATGAACTGTGGCGCTAAGATTCTCGTAAGAATGCGATGATGATGAAGATGGAGGTGAAACGCATGGCGAATGGAAGTGACTAGTTGCGCGGTGGAGCCGACTCGCCGCAGGGAGCATTTGTTGTGTCGTCATGCGAATTTTCGTGAATGGAATAATATTCTCAGAGTTATCCTCCGAGAACTCGTACTTCTTATCAGCCAGACGACGTTTTCGAAACGTAGCAATCTTTTCACACTTTTCGTTGTCTTCGGAGAATTCGTAGGCATTGGACTTGTCGCTAATGCTAGTACTGGCGCCCTGCAGGTCCACTGTGGTAACACCATTTCGATAGGATTTGGTAACGATTCGATGATTTCGCTTGCCTTGATGGTTGACCAGGCTTACTTTGGATTGGCTACTGCCGGCGACACTATTCGTTGTCTGACTATTAGAGTTCGAAGAACCAGCTCCTGAACTCAGACCGCAGGTAAATATCAATTCATCGAAATTCTTCGCTTTGCCAGAGTCGACACCTCGATGAGAGAATTTCTCCCCAGTCCCAGACTGGGCTTCATTTTCGATGTCGGAGAAGTCGGCGATTATCCGTGCAACTATGTTATTCTTATTATCACAACCAAGAGTTTCTTCAGCCACAATTGGAGTTGGTCTAGGCCAAGCGCTTGCCGGTAGTCTTCTCTCCACAGTCGTTAAGTGGACTTCATGTGGCGGAGTAGAACGTACCACCGATGTAGATGCAGCTGTCACCTGGACGACTGCATGTTGATGGTGTTGATGATTTGGAGTGGGAACCGTATGATGCTCCAGCTCCACATGGAGCATGTGAATAAATCCATTTGCAATGATGATGACTCTGTCAGGGCATATCAAATTGATATGTGGATTGAATTTCGGATCGGATTCTGTTGTTGAGTATTTTGTGTGTATTGTCAGATTGCATTTGATGCATAAGGCGTCGCAACGAGAAACTGAAATCAAAAGAGAGATGTGTCTAGAAATGCATCATAACAATAGTCGACACAACTTACATCCGTCTTCATCAAATTCACGAAGCTTTTTGCAATCCAAACAACCGAGTTTAGGAACTTTTACGTATGTTAGGTAGGAATCTTCATTCTCGTTCTCTGCAGCGCCATGCACAACCAGTACCCGGGGGTTGGTTACCCATTGTGCCATGGTGACACTCTTGAGATTATCAACCCCATGATCGTCGAAGAGACAACTTTTGAAGAATCTACGCAGGGGTTGGTGGGGTCGATAGATCCAAAAATATAATCTAAATGGAAACCATAGTATCTAGTGTTTCAGGACATTGTACGATAGATCAACTTACGTGTACTTATATCCAATATTAAAGTAATAAGCATTCGCATTCGAACTTTCGTTGCAGCATACCTTATAGCTAAGCAGATATTGTCCGCAGGCGCTTAGGCCCATAAACATATGACTGAAACAAGAAAAGGAAATGATATCATCAGTTATTATTATTTCACACAATCGAATAGCACTTGGTATCAGACTGAGGACTGAAAAAACGTAAGAAACACAATAGAATAAATCTGGAGGCTAAGAAGTCTTTAAAGCAACTTAATGCCTGTTTGTTTGGTTTGGGGCGACCCTCAATTGGGATGCCAGAAAGAGGTTATGCAGCAGGTGGATCACAAAGTCGAATACTGACTTCTTTCTACTAATATGTAGATACATTTATCTGAGCCGTGCAGGCATTATTGAAATCATTTAAGCAATTGCAAAGGTATTCACCAAGTATGGCTTTCTTAATTTTAATGAAAGCGGGACACTTGAAAAGAAAGCAGCTCGGAAATGCCATTGGTACTCATGCTAATCATCTGAGGAAGCCTCACGATGACGAGATTTTGGGTAATTCTAAATCAGTGATACTTCCATCCGGCAATCGGCCTCAGAAGAATGAGAACGTTTACTTCTTCATTGAACTGGTAGATTAGAGTACTCGGCTTATAAGTTACAACATAGGTGATGTCTTTTCCCCTCCTATTTGGAATGTAGTAGTCGATGAATTAGTTACTAATCGACATGGAAAGGCCTAGATGCATTAACTTTTATGCAGATAACATTACCATTGCATTGCCAACCAAACACCCAGACTTGCTACGAAGAACTACTCCAATATACTCTTCTTACATTATTCTTTACACAAAAATATCATGTTTAGCTTATGTGTATGTAGACTCACAAGTCTGCATCACTATATGGCATGCATCACTACTATGGCATCGAAGGTCAAATGACTTCTGCGTGAGATGCAGTGACGAAGAGGAATAAAAGGTCTTACATTTTACGCGACCGACTCTGCCTAAAACAATTATAAAAAAACTCAAATTGCTTAGATTATTTGTTGTGTAGCTGAAAATTAATATTTCCGTGGTACCACAATGTACCTCTTATAGTTTGTCTGTACTCATTTACAGGCAACTTTATCTAACCCAGCGATGGTATGTCAGCTCTTCCACACATCAAGTTATTGGAGGACTTTGCACTTTGATTATTCAGCTATCAGCGACGCACTTCTTAAATATTTGAATTACCCTGCTGACGTGGAATAATGAATTTCCATCAAATAATGCAATCTGGAAGTCAATGCACGAAAAATTGGCGTTCAATTTAACAGATTGAAAGAAGTGTCAACTAACTAGGGAAACAAAAGCTGGGTTCGGAAATTAATTGTGTGAATCTATCATAAATAGATTTCGTGCTATCATTGAAGAATCAGGTCAGGAAGCGGCAGTAGATTTATGTATGTCCAGCAAGGTTGCCAGGAACTAAGGAAATAAATGAACCAGTACCAACTCTAGTAGTAACCGGCTTAAACTGAAGCAAATTTCAGCGATACATGCACTTCTTTGAATGTTCATCAATGGTTATCGAAGCAAAGCAAATTACAATCTCAAGTGCGGTGAGCAAACACAAATAAAAATTATTAGTCATTCATCGATATTATGCCGATGACTTGAACGGCTTATGTATCTCATGCCTCTTATCGCCGGTTGACAGAGAAAACAATATTTACATTAAATTCTTGCGGCAAGAAGCTGGCAGTATAGTTATTTACGACCATGACCTAATTTAGGGCTAATTTTAGATGCTCGTCTGATTTTAGTTGACATTGGACAGCTATAAACGCTTCGAAAACATCAATTTAAGGAGGAAACGACTAGATATAATACGCTCTACACACTGCACTGCGAAATAAATAGAGAAAACATTCTCAGTCGAGCGTGAAATTTCTCGAAATTTCTTGCCACCAATTTGGGTAAGTACTCACCCCTGTAAATAACAATACGGCACAATATCCTTAAGACAAAATCCTAGTCTAGTTGGCACTTTAATAAATGCGCGTTGCACTTGTTTACTTCTTGGATTCCCCGAAAAGTGTCCAGAGTTCTAAAAATAAAATCAATTCCCCTTTCCGATTAGGACCTGATGCAAGTTGTTTTACCACTAAACCAGTTGCCATCTCACTCACCTCCCTCTGCATTAGCTTGTAATGCAGATTCACTTCCTCGCTAGTCGACGCTACTGTTTCTCGTGACCTCGAAGTTGACAGATCCCTGCACATATCCGAATCCTCATCAGAGCTATCCGAAATGAACTCATCAGAGGATGTTTCCGCATAGATACTCGCATCGAAGCGATTCTCCATTTTCGCAGTTAACTTGAATGTCTGCGATATTGGAAGAAAAAGAAAAATGGTTACACTCCATCTCCTGTTGGGTGAAAATCAGGATCGCATCCCCCCTCCTTTTGCCAGGTAGTGGGATGAGATAGAGATAAAAAAAAACTAAGAAGCGAAATACAAGAACCCTTCACCACTCACACTGAAGTTAAAATGAATTTTTGTTCGCAAAACATTTCGAGACGCTTTCAGTTGGGCTGCTCGAAAGTGGACGTAATGATTTGTATTTAATTTGTGAACATTTTTGGTGTAAATTTTCACTTTTGCTGCGTGTATAAACAAATTTTGGTGTCGAGGAAGTTTTATATTAGTGAAGCACAAACGCACGATTGTAGGTGAAAAAACGAAACACAAACCATTGACAGCTGATGACAGTTGGTGTGAGTGAATTTATCCGGTTAGTGAGGTGCTGCCACCTACCAGTTGGAACGGTGAATAAATTTGAATTTTGAAACGCTTGTTTCGAAGTGTACTTAAGATACAGTACTGGATATAGAATTGTTTTCTAGTGTTGGGTAAAAAAACAAAACGTTGGGTCGTGTTTCATAACACTAAAGGTATTCAAAAGGTTGGGCAAAACTTCGTTACCAATGCCAGAGAAAGGAGTGTCAGCCGGCAAGCATGTTTAAACGCGTGCCAGTAGATTTGGCGTCTATTTTACCTTATTTTACCCACAAGTGACCTCCTTTGGGAAAAAAAAGGAACGAGAAGTTCGCGATACGTATTTTTCACTGAGAACGCCGATGCCAAACATTGTGGTCATCATCCATCGCAATGGTCGTTGTACCAGAAACACTAGAATAAGATAGTTTATTAGAATATTCATAACAAAAGCATAGCAGTATATTGAAAAATGTGGCTATTCGGAGAAAACAGCCAAGACTTGGCTATTAGCTAGTTAACAACAAGGCGTGTTCTAAGTATCACACCGAAGGCACAGTCTTTCAAAAGTCTTTGCAACTACTAGGGTATGCCGACGCTAATTGGTAAATCTCAGCGGGCTGTCAAATTCTATTGAAACGGAAGCTGCCAAAATGGGTTTAGCGGTAAACGATGGCAAAACCGTACGCTGTCAACAAGACGAGATACACAACATCGACCAACCCAACAGAACGTCACAATATACAGCTATAACATTGAGGTAGTAAAGAACTTTGTCTACCTTGGCTCTGCTATCAATTCAAAAAATAACACCTCATTAGAAATAAAACGGATTGAGAGGGCAATTGAGTAGTAAGACCGTATTCCAAACAACTAAGTAGATTCTATATAAGTCCTTGATCATCCCAGTACTATTTTATAGTGCTGAAGCATGGACTTTATCGAAAGCGAATGAAGACATCTTCGGTCGTTTCGAGAGTAAAATTCTTCGTAAAATATTTGGACCCGTTTGGGTTGACGGGTTTTGGAGGAGGAGATTCAACGACGAATTATACAAGCTGTACAGCGACATCGACCTAGTCAAAAACTGCGCACCAGTAGAGTTTGAGATGGCTAGGACATGTAGAACGAATGGACACCAGCGGACCGGCCCTTAGAGTTTTTGAACCAAAACCAGAAGGGCAACGCAGTAGAGGAAGACCTTCCCTTAGGTGGCACGCGCAAGTATAAGGAGACCTAAGCCGTCTTGGAATGCACAACTGGAGGCAGTTAGCTAAGGACCGGACTAACTGGAGAGGCTTGTTGTTTGAGGCCCAGGTTCACCCTGAACTGTACGGCCACCTATGTAAGTAAGTGCGATTCGGATTTGAAGCCTACAGCCAGTTGCTTGGCTTCTTGTAGAAATTCTAGATCAGATAGAGACTCCTCAATAAGGCTCTTTTCTTTTTACGCAAGGCTATTTCTTCCTCCCGCATTTTTGTGGCAGGTGATCGCTTGGTGGAGATCTACATGATCTCTGGCTCGTTCGTATGCTTCCAGGCAGACCGAGGTTTTTCTTGTTTTATAGTCGAGCTCAGAAGTTGGATCAGAAGATGTGCCGATTTGATATTCAGCAGAAATTCAGCACTGATCATTAATCGATTCCATACACAACAGAAAGTGAGTTGATATGTTCAGCGAAATCAGGAAGTTTAGAAACTTTTAGGACTGTTTCAGGGCACTCATCAATTTTTGGCTATATTCGTATGTATTCATTAAAACCCCAAAGTTTTCAAAATTTTTCAATGAAATTTACTTTCACTTAATTTTTATTTTTTACAAAATCTATTTTCACTTTTCTTGAGAAAGATTTATGGCGATGAAGTAGAATAAATTAATTAATGGAAATGAATGAGAAATAAATAAATTAGCTAGGCACGAACTTAAGAATAGGTTTGGTCTACGTTGAGTCATGTCAAGTTGACTTCCGTTTGTAGTTCTGTCAGTGGGTCTGTCAATGAATCTGTTGGTGAGTCTGTTGGTAGATCTGGTTCTCTTTTTAAAGGATTCTCTGTTGGTTTGTCTGTTGGCTGTTCTGTCGGTAGATCCGTTGTGTTTGGTGTCACTTCTGTCGTGTAGTTCAAAACTTCTTTGTCTTCTTTTTTTAAGGTCAAGTAGTTAACAGTCGTTGTCTCTAAGTCTTGCGTTTCCTCTGTCGTTGTTATAATTTCTTCTTCCTGTTCGATATGGTCTGTCACTGGATCGTCAGTAATTGTATCGGTTATGGTCTCAGGTTGTAATGTAGTCTGTTCATAGCTACGTAGCGTTGTCATTTCGTCAATTGTCTGGTCTGCATTAGTCTCTGTTGTTGTCACGGGAATTTCTGTGGTCGATGTCGAAACTGGACTAATTCTAACTTCACCGAATGGCGTTGGAACCTCATCAGCCACTAGGGTTTCAATATTGTAGTCCGGCAGAACTGGTAACAGTGGCTTCTCTTCCGGTGTGTCATAAAACACCCAATTATCAGGCCTAAAGGAGAAATATTATTAAATTTGACATATTGAGAACAATTGACAGTTCTAAGAACAGCTCACCTTTCAGGTTTTGTTAAAACGTTTAAAGGGGCAAAGGCAACTTGCAGGTTAATCGTCGGCCTCTTCCGTTTCTCTCCACGAGCAGATGTCCGTGCATCCAAAAATGAAGCCCTTCCAGTCAGAAGTTCGTCATAGTCTTCAGCCAAAATATCATTACTGAAACTTTTTGGTTCAACATCAGGAAATGAAGTCGCGTTTGTTTTGCTTGTTACATTTGTTGCGTTCACAGGCGTCTTGTCGGTCACCACGGTTTCAATGAATTTGTCATTTTGTCTCAGTACTGGCAGTACAAAGTTGTCGTCCAGTTCCGTGGCATTGGCTTTTGTTTTGTTCGCCAAAGTGTGTTCGTAGAGGTTAGCCGCCATGTGTTCTGGTCTCAAGTAACCGTCTTTGTCGAATTTCTTTGCTGGTTCTTCGTCGTCTACGTCATTGTCAGCCGTCTGGGTATTACCGGAAGTTTCGTCCTCATCGTCGTCATTATAGTCATATTCCCCACTGTCCAAATCGTCGTCGTCTTTGGTTTCATTTGTCTTGCTCTCAATGTCACCGGTGTCGTCAATTTTTAGTTCCGATCGTCCAAGGTCATCGTAAGCCGGGTCAAAAACGTTTGTAGGTCTTTCGTTGTGGTAGAGAGGTGCTGGTCGTCGTGTATGACTCGAGAAGGGGTCTTGTCTGTTCGGAGGGTAATGAAAGTTCTCAGCAGTTGAAATGGGCTTCGGAGGAATAGCATAGCTAGGAGTACTCGAGTACTGAGGACGTCGCGGTGGCAAGAGTTCGTAGTTCGGCCTTATGCCTGTGGGTGAGACCAAATTCGGCTGTGGTCTGGAGGAAGGTCGAATATTGAAACTGAAGGTGCTGTCACTTCCTGCACTCGTTGCACTCCCGACTATGGCTCCAAAGTGGCCTGTACTCACTGCGCTACTAGAGGCATGTGCCACCCCATTGGCATTGGAAGCTGTGCTAAAACTATTCACTCCAGGAAGCGGTGGTGGTGGGAAACCCTGGGGCGGTAAGCTACCAACTGGGTTAAAGCTGGTAGGACCTTGCGGTGGAAAGCCTTGTTGTGGTGGATAAGGCTGAACCTGTTGAGCACTCAAGTAGTTGCTAGATGTTGGCTTAGATTGCGGGGAGCTTATGTAGTTACTAGAAGTTGGTGAGCTTCCACCACCGGTGCTAACGATCCTATTTGGAGTGTGATGGAAGGGACTGCTTGTTGGCTCAGCTTGTTGCTTGTTGCCATTGAAACCATTAGTTGCGAAGGAAATAATATTCTGGAAGAAGCCAGGTGGCCGTGTTGTCGTTGAGGTCCGGTCATCGTGTTCATTTATGTAGATAATGGTCGGTGGCTTTGTTCGTGTCCCATAGGGTGCTCTAGTCGTTTGTGAGTAGTAGTTGTTACCTAACGCACCCTGTGTCTGTGTATAGTCATAGGCGTCCTGTTGTTTGCTAGTATATCGGTCTGAATCGAAACGTTTATTAGGGTAGCCTGCGTAGTTGATATTTTCTGTCAGTGGTTTAGAATTCGTCTGTCGAATATTGATCTCAATTTCGTACTGATCAGAGTTAGGTCCGTCTAGGATTAGTTTCTGTGGTCGGTGGTAGATCGGTCTTTCCTGGTATTGTCTTACCTCAACGTTGCGTAGGGTTGCAGGGTGGTCCGTCGTGCTCGTCACTTTTGTCACATTTGAGTCAATCTTTGTAGAGTTTTGTAAGTCGCGCTGTTCTAGATGATCTAACTTGACTGTGAAGGGCGTATTGAATGCAGTATCAGTCAGTTGTCTCCCTGTGAAAATTTTCGGTTTGTCCAGTTTTAGAGTTCGAAGTTTGTCAGCAAAGCTTAAGTGGGTACTAAGCTCTACACCCCGAACTTTGAAGTGTCTATGTCGTGCGCTCCGATGTACTCGTACATGTTGGTCTGTTGGGTCGTGCAGAGCTGAATCTATGATGGCTTGGAAGTCTTCGTACGATTGGCTTGAATTGTCGGATGTCCTAATAGTCGTTGGAGTGTCGTCTTCTAAGACCGGTTGTTCAGTCGTTAAGTCAATCTCCGTCGTGTCTTGTGTCGAATTTGGTTCCTCAGTTGTAGTCTCAATAGGAATATCTGTGGGTGTCTCAGTAAAGAAGTCTGTCTTGTCAGTGGTAACAAGGGGTTCTTTGGTCGTGTTGTCTGTTACTTCCTCTATTAACATGTCATCGTATTCCTCCTCTGTTCTCGGTTCCAACGCCTCTATGGCATTCATTTGGGACCTCACCACACCTGCCACCTTCATTATGGTATTCTGAGCCTCCGAAGCAATTGCGTCCCTTTGCATGACCCAGTCCGTCTTCTTTTTCTTATTCTTCTGTGCCTTCATTGCGGCACTTCTAAGTTCGATTTCTACATTCTGAATTATGACAGTTCGTCGAGTCGTCGTACTTTGTCGATTACCCAGTAAGGAGGTGGTCGGTTTGGGAATTTTTTTAATCGATATCCGTCCTTTGTCTAACTTGTTGCTGATGCCTTCGAAAGGCTTCTGCATTGGTCGGGTCACTAACTTCTGAGCCATGTCTAGTTTGTCATGTATCTTTGTCATATTAGGCACTCGATGGAATCCGATGGAACTGTTTGGAATAAAGTCCACATGTGCCACCATCGTTATGTTGTGAACTCGATTATTAATGCCCTTTTCCTCTTTTATAAGCTGAACCGCCATTAGGTCCGATAGTGGTGGGTTATTTGACTGACTAATTGGGCTATCGATTTTTTCATTGGCTATTTGAAATGGGTCTTGCTCCAGCCAGGGTCCTAGGTCTATTGGTGCAAGAGGGTCTGTGCCGCATTCAACTCTATGGTTACCAGTTACGTCACTTGGGACGAATACGTGCGGTTGGAAGGTACCACTTCCGACAGCTCGACAGAGTATTGACGACAAGGAAACATGTCGCAAGGAATGAAGTTGTGCCGGGGTGAATGAACTTTCAAAGCCGGGATTCTCATACCAGAATCGATCACCCTTTCGCGAATTACTGAACTGCTGGGCAATGATACAAGCAAACGTTGGACCTACAAGCCCTCCAACAACAGGGCGCTCTGCGATTCCTCCGACAAACAAGTCGATGTCGTGGACATTTCTATAGGCATGACTGATCCTCTTTGCTGACTCTGGACCGACTACGTTTGCCAGGTCATCCCAGGTGGTAATGGCCGATAGGCCACAGGGCTGTCTCCAGGCTGTGTAAGGCGCTATACCATGATCGCGACCTCGCTGAATGTTGATTGCTGCAAGATCGAGTCCAAAGGGGAACCCTAAAAGGAAAAATTTAACAAATGCTTATAAATTAGGATTGAATCTTGTACCTGGTGTCTGAAATAAATGATTGGTGAGCTCAGGAGTTATAAACTCATCACGTTTTAAGGCCTTTTGAGCTGCCAAGCCTCTTAGCAGTCGATGCAGTGATCCAGCAGTTCCAATGTCACCTTGCTGGAATTCCTGATGTAAGGTCACATCTAAGGGTAGAAGGATGTTAATTAGAGTTCTTGGACAAAAGACTGTGGTACTCACTGTTGTTGATGAAGTTATGATGACGATCACATCGCATGTATGAGTTCTGCACCAGCGAATGTCCGAACCGGAAGGCTGCAGCCGCAAATGAATTTGACACCGAGGGGTTTGTATTTGGGTCGTAGCCTGTATAGTACCCGGAGGTCAGCAAATCGATATCAAACAACTTACAGACCTCTCGCCCCAGCACGATTGGTAAAAATTCCCTGTAGGTTATGTGCTGGAAGAGAGCTCCAATAATCCGTCTTGTCTCCTGATAGACCTTCTCGTCACTCCAATGGGGATTGAGGCCGCTCAGTTCCATCGCTATTCGATTGTGTTCTCCCACCCAAACGTGGTGTAAGGCCAGTAAACCTGGCTGCTCTCCACTTCGACCATCGCCTGATCGGATACACTGATGTGCTAGAGCTCCTCGCATGCAAACATCATCCGCAGGGTTGCCACGACCATAGACCAGCAGACCATTGCGGAAAATCCTTGCATTATCGGAGGTCTTGGCGTTGCTTGAGTATATCGGCGAGGCATCAATGAAAGACGTGACTTGATTGGTTTGTTCCCTCCAAGACAGTACACAGTCTCTCCGTTGAGCTGGAGCCGATCGAAGGAACTCCAAGCAACGTACTTTTAATGGGGCCAACCATGGGTCATCGAGTGGTACTTTGATTGGAAAGCACGATGGATGGAAGTCTTTGGATCCACAACAACTAGGGACTGAACCATTGATTGACCTTTAAATAGAAATTTATTTTTTAACTTTGGGATTGATGAGCATTTATAGGGATTTACCTTGGTTGTGCAGTGGAGGTTAAGTCGTGATCCAAAAGTTGTCCCCATTGGGCAATCATAAGCGTGAGCGGTGCATCACCTTCTCGAGCACCATGCACGAGGAGACTTACAAATCTCGCCGATGACAGCGGTCCACCTTCAACTGATCCTCGTATTGAATCCACTCCATCACCATACTCCGGGGGAAGGAATCGATTAAAGGGCATCTGAGATGATCCCCATCGGGGTCTTCGGCGATTGTTGCAGGTCCCATCGTGAGTGCGATACCTCTGCGAGGCTGGCATACATGTCGGTGGCTCCCTCGGTGGACACAAACCCTCTAGTGGTGTTCGTCGGAATGACACCTTTTGTGACTGCGCCTGCCTGCCTAACACTGTTGATTCCTTGTAACTGCGGATGAAAAGACATCAAGTCTTAGTTTCACTTTCCATCAAGAGTCATGAGTCTCTAACTAGGTCACAGAGTTCTACTGACACTATCCGCATACCTGCACAATCAATGTTCGCGCGCACGCAAACGCACTCTGCATATATAATTAGCACCATAAGCTCGCACACACGCTTAAACACAAAAGGGTTTCACTACGATTACTCCACGAGAGAGGCACCGAATCTGATGCCGGAATAAATATAATTTACAAGTCAAGTCAAGGCATTGCGTTCCGCGGCGATGACGACTCTAGATTTCGACTAAAAGTGAATCGAAAGTCATGAGTGCGCTCGTATTTATAAAAAGCCTAACCGCACTCCAGACGCTCCGCGCCGCACCGATATGAGACATCGACTTCAATGTGACGCTACAAATGGGAGGGAAAATGAAGGAGAAAGTGGGAAATTTAATTTTCCACTTTAGATCGAGTATGCTTGTGGTTTTCGGTAGATCTTTGTCTTCATTCAGGTCTTCTTTAGGTTCGCTCTTGGATGGCATTTGCTTTTGATTTCGTTCTCGATTCGGAACTTGTCAATCTGGTTCTAAGTGAATGGCCGTCGCTCATCACGATCTTAAGAATTGGACTTGGTAATTGAAATTCAAGATTTTGTTGTTTTTTCTCTTGGACTCACACTTTTCTTTCTGCGATAGTGAAAGCTTCAATTAAGAGTGTGTGAATGCGTTCTTGTTTTCTGGTTGATTTCTCATTTCGTTTGGAGGTCTAGATTGGTCGGATGACAATGCAGAATGGGAGCTGAAAGAAGTATCTAGGAATCTTTGAGTTTGTTTTTCACAGAAAGTCTCAGTTGCATTTTACAATCAATTATCTAGCCACTAGCTTACGCTTTTAAAACCAATATAATGATGATGTAGTTAAGATCTGATCATGTAGGTTTAATGAGTTGCGATGCGAGGGAAATTTGTTAGAAAATGTAATTGAAATGTAAATATATGAAAGTTGTTGTCATAAAAATCATAATTATACACACATATATAAATAAAGGGAGGTAGACCTTTCATCCAGCTACAAACTGATAGTGTATCCACGTTACGTTAACTATGTATAAAAAAGAAATATGAAATATAAAACTACGTGATGCTGATTTGTTGTTTAATTTAATTTCCCTGATCGCAATGTATTATTTAATATTTTTAGCACGATTAGTTTATTAAATGTATTATGGTGGATTGACCTCATTTGCTTCCATTTGCGCGTAAGTTGTTTACGATAGCTATTGGCATACTACGTTAACTTTTATTAGGGCCCATGCTTAAGAAATTACCTCAACTTAGATACAACAACAAAACTCGCTAAATACAGGTAGCATAATTGTTTGGCAATAAATTAGCGTGAAATTGAATAGTACAGGTGAAGTAGTAGTGACAGCATATGGTTCATTCGTTTGGTAGCTGTCTGTGAGTTACGGTGGCTCATTTTGTCTTGTTATTATTATTTTTTTTTTTTCATAAGTGTTCAAATGGTAGTCAAGGAAAAATAAGAAAGGATGGGAATAAACGGTGAATCTACATACGTCGAAGTCCTTTAGATTCAGACACCTTCATAGCAGTTGATGTCACGTTGAACTTCCTCGCCTGCTGTACTCAAATGCTATCTTAGACTTAGAAGGATTATTATCTTAGGGGTAACATCTGATGGATCAGTCCTGATTGACATGGTCTTACTGAAGGTTGGTTGGTTTTATAACAATTTGAGATGAGTGAAACAGAAATAAAACAAGTTGAAAGATATTTTATATAATAGAAAAGGTATAAGCGAAAAACGGTTATAGTCAAAGCACGGTGTAAGAGAATAACTCCACGGGAATTATTGTGCCTCTAGTGGGAAATAATTCAACTTTTTCAATGCAAGCAATAATTCCGCTTTAAGATTCACTTATCAGACCCTATATCATTCAATCATTAAGAACCAACAAGGAAGACTTAAACGAATCAAAAAACAATTTTCATCAATGTCATTCAATTGATGCCTCAGGAGAAGATGTATATTTTTCCAGCTCTTCCAAAATGTCAATATCTTTAGAACAAGCTACATATGTTTTAAAGGTTCTATAGAAGGTACGAAATATGTGTGCGGTGTTCAAGTCTGTCGATTGACTCCACTAAACTTCTCTATTCTATTAATCTTAACCCACGGTCTCGCATCCTCTCTAGCACAAGTAAAATAATTTGGGGGTATAGCGAGACATGAGCGTTATTATTAAGATTTGAGATGGATGTATGCTATATACATTGCTTTAAGTATTTCTTACATTAATTAAGAAAACTTAGGCATTTCGCATCTTTTTTGGCGACTTCAAATATGCGGTCATTTCAACTCAAATTGTCTTTGACTCACATACCGAGAATTGAAAGTGCCAGTAACGTACATAAGTCTTTATTGGATTATGAGTAGCAGTGAGTACGATCGTCAGTCAAGGAATGTATTGGATTAGATGTAGCAGACAAGAGATCATTGAAAGTCGGAGAGAAAACAGAATGCTTGAAAGAATGGGGCCAATATACGGTGAGATATCCCATGAAATCACATTTTGCTAAGAAAACTTCTACTTTTGCCACTGTACGGGTGCGAAAATCTGGGAGTAACCTGCAGGGAAGTAGGTTGGAAGCAGATTGGATTACGAAAACTTCTACTACTGTCACTGTACAAGTAGAGCTTGCAGGAAAAGAAAGTTGCAAGCAGATTGGCCTTTCCTAAAGAGCTGGCAGCTGTTATAATGAACGTTGAGATTGAATATGAGTCGCAATTGCAAACCTTTTTCCGAGAAGGAGGTGTGCCACTAAGGCACTTCCTTGATCTTGGCAGCAGCAGATGAATTCCTTAGATGGAATCAAAGGTGAAGTCTACCAGTTCCAGTCAGGTCGAACTATTAGTGCTATCCTTATATGAACTGCTTCGACATATATGAATAGCAGGTCTATAGGGATCTCCAATACTAAACCAGGGTGCTGGAAAAGGGTTGGTGGCGGATAAACCCTGATTGGGCCAACGACAGCGCTCATATCCACGAAGCGGGGTACTGATTCCAGAAAATCCGGCCAGGTATCCTAGAGGTAACGAAGAAAACTGATTCTTTTGGTTAATGGTTGTGCGTAGGGGTAGCTTCTCGACCACGAAAGCAATACCTATATATTAGTTCCGAAACCAAAACAAGCCTCGGATATGGATGATTTCACTGTTGACGACCCTAGCAAACAAAACGACCTTCGGATCTGCTCGTCGCTTAACAGACCGCGTGCAGCCGAAGTATTAGCAGATGCACTATATTCCTCTAAAGCAGATATCACCGCCAACCAAGAAATGCAGCGGGATGAACCGCACAAAAAAGGATGGACAACTGTGACATCTATTACGATAACTACTATAGAGAGCAGAAACAGCTCTTATTCGGATACGGATTTGTCGTAAGCGGTAGACTTAGGCAAGAAGCATTAAGCTTTCGACAGATGGAAGAGCATCTTATGACGATCCGCATCAAGGCTCATTCAGTCACAGGCGACAAGGACGACGCCACCAAAGAATGTTTCTACGATGTTTATTTTTCTTCCTCGACAAAATTAACAAGAAATGTCCTAAGTATGACGCTAAAATCGTGTTGAGTCAATTTAACGCAAAAATAGGAAAGGACATATTTGGTGGGACGATTGACAAGCACAGCCTTAACGACACAACTTCCGGATACGGACTTAGGCTTATTGACGGGCCGAAACATCACTACAGCAAGCACATGGTTTCCTCATCTCAATATCCACAAGGAAACATGGCGGTCTCCTGATTATCAAACGGTCTGCCAAATTAAAAACATTGGGATCGAAGTAAGGCATGTCTCCAGTATTCTGGATGTCCAAACCTTCCGAGCAGCCAACATCAACTCGGAGCAGACAAGGTACAAATGCGGATATCTCAATCGCCAAACCGAAAAGCTGTAATGGCAAGAGACCGCTAGAACTGTTTCCGATCGCGTATACCGAAATCTCGCTACGACTCCTATGTCGCCATCACCAAATGTATTTCGGCAGGTACCGCTGCCAAAATTTCATCAGAAATGCCGCAACTGATGTACGGGTTTCACGCGAACACCACCAAGAAACCCATAGATTGACGAAGAATGCCGCCACGCACATACAGCTAAACATGAGGCATATAAAGCGGTTCTGAAAAGAAGGAAGGAGGGAAGGAAGCTGCTCATGAGCTCTACGAGCAGGCGCTGAAGCCTGGATTTAAAGCGAATATCCTTGGTCGCTTCGAGAGAAAGATTCTGCATAAAATTGTCGGTCCCGTTTGCGCTGACGGGCTATGGAGGAGAAAATTCAACGAGGAACTATACAAGTTGTACACCAACATCGACATAGTCAAAAAATTGTACATTTGTCGTCTAAGATGGCTACGACATGTAGAGCGAATGGACACAAATGCTCCGGCCCGTAAAGTCTTCGAATCTACTCTGTTCATCTTTTAGTGGACTTCTGAAACATGCTTAGAAACAGATGCATAATCTCAGATCTGAAGAGTATTAAGCATCAAGTTCTGGTAGACACACAAGGCAACAAAGCTTTAAAGTAAAGTAAAGGTTATAAATTGTATGTATGTCAGCCTTAAAAACTTTGGAAAGCAAAGCAATATAAGCACTATTACGGAATCTTTCACATTACACTAATAAACTCGAGGAAGAAGACTAAAGCGGCACATATGTACATACATACATAGGTGGATTGGTTTAGAATGAACAAGTTCCACAACTTTCCCTATTTAAGCTACATATATATAGTAGATAAAACCTTAAATGTTTCCTTAATATTAATCATTTCCTCAATAACAACGTTTTTGTGACCGGAAACGATAGTCCGCATTTTTCTCTATGACAACAAGATCACATGAGAAGAAAATAAAATGATCGTTTAAATCCATAGCAAGACTTGCAGCATACCATTCAGGTTCCTTAGACAGAAGAAGTAGAGAAAAAAAAAACTCGGCACTACATCATCTCTTAATCCGGTATCATGGAGAAAGTTCTCCTTGTTGCAAGAAAGCGGTTCCATCCACAGCACTCCAACATGCATCTATACATTAAATACCAAATTCGAGTATCTATTAAATAAAATATTTCTTTTACCGTACACTTCTCGAAGTATCTATAAGTACTTGACACCTCCGCACTCCGCTTCAACAGCGAACGCCAAGCTTCTCCGCCGAGTGCAATGCCATCTCCACCATTAGCAACAGCGTCAGTATGTCCCCCCGAAACGTGTACATCTTATATCCGAATATGTGCACAGAAACATTAAATTCTCCAATTACATCGCGCATGCAAATCTGATTTCGGAAAATGTATCTGGTTACCTGGCGTGCGCACAGTGGGAAAATTTCTAACTTTCACGGTCACGGTTCGAGAGTGTGGCATTACAATTCTTCCCGCTGCGGCTCCGTTTTGACCTGATTTGCTCTTTACGAGTAGGTATATGTATGTAGATGAAATGCGGCTGGTAGCAGATAATATATCCGTCCGGGATCAAATTCAAGTGGTCTCTGGTCTAAGCCGACGAACTCTTCAACGTCAGCGAGATGTATAATTGCAATCATAGCACATTGTGTTTGGTTTTCAATGTCAAAGTGAAAGTTGACTTTGTGTCTTTGCTTACCGGTGCTGTGGAGACGTTTGAGCTTACATACTTGTATTTGACAGTACTGTGTTGGTAGCAATTGAATTGTCGACCAAAAGAAGAATAACTCGCTAATCAAGTGGGAAAGTTGCAACGAATGAGATTTATCTTAGCCTATTAGACAATTATCACGCGGTGGCACTTTTTAACGATGATTAATGCAAAGACTTGAAATTTGAGACGGTTCGTTAGGGTTTAGCAAAGTCTTCACAGTTCGTTCTACATTGTGATGCCTACGCTAATCCAACTTGGCACTTACTTTCTCCGAAAAGCCTTAGTTGCGGCTATGGTGGCATACGCAGCCATGGCAGTATGCTCACTACCCTCGGCCGGTGCACTGAACTTGGACAGTAATGCGGCCGGATGGTTCGCCTCAAGAAGTTGCCCTTAAATTGTAGGAGATGTGAGCTTTGTTAGATTAAGTGTGTTTCCTTACTTACCATTCTTTACGATTGCAGGTTCGATGTTTTGATAAAGATCTGTCATAGCATCTATACCCTCCTTGGCTGCAACTTGTAGAGCAATATCGATCACAGAGGGCTTCCTAGACTTTGCCGTCTTCCGCACTCGCAAATTCAACTTTCGCGGGGTTTTGTATCCTGCATTCAGTTCTTCAAATTCAATTGACGCTATGGGTTTCGGAACTTCGGAGGTAGGTTGTTTGTTGGTCCCAGAGTCGATGGTGAGGACATCTCTTTTCAATGTTGACACATTGTGTATGAATTGGAGGAGTAAGAGGAGCTGACATTTGTAAAGCCAATTCATCGGATCTGAAAATGAGTTAAGAAATATTAGAGAATGAAGCCCAAATGATTGTTCGAACTAATAATAGCAAGCTCCATGGAAGGGCTTTACAAGACAACGCTGCTTCAAGCTAATTAATCACTTGCAAGCGCTGGGAATTAAAGAAATGCAAAACAAATTCAGATTGTCTGTTGAATAAACAATGTCAACTAGGCAATTAACATGTGGATGTAGGTGTCTGTCCGGGCGCCAGCTCATGACATTTCCCAGGTTGGAATGATTAATTAAAGTCTTCAGCAAGTGGCGCTTGTAAAAATTATAGCTGAGTTAAGCGACTACTTCAATCAGCTATTTAAATTAGAAAATAACTACTTCGGATACCCATTTATATTATTATTATTAAATTGCAACCAATTTGAGGATGCATTCGCTGCCTAAGAACTACAGTATGAGAGAAGTACCAATAGATGTTCTGAAGGAAAATCCGTTGGACACTCGAGCACAGTGATTTCATCTGCAGGTTTACCACTCGGGTCGGTAAGTAGCATTAGGACAACAGAAATATCAGCAGTTAGTAGGTAGAAAGGAGTGGGGCCTTCAGCGTCCTATGGTAAAACGCAGTCAAGGAAAGTTTGTAGAGGATTCTCGCATTGACGAGAACCGCTTTCCCGAGCGATGTAAGTATGTATAAATTCCTGAAACCCACCTCGTCAATTCATCAGCCCTGTCATTTCTCTTTGTGTTGTAGTGCTAAAGGTACCCAAATGAGACTGACCTTCAAATAGTGTCCTAATGCAGCGAGTTGGCAGATAGTGCTGCTAAGTCTTCAATTTAGTGCCATGTCCGAAGGGCAATTTATGTTTTTGAAGCTTTTACTTTTGTTGGGACCGTAAAAACTGACAGGGAATCGAACCACGAACCTCCCTCTCAGTATTCCAGCGCACTAATCACTGAGCCAAGCCGCCCAACTAGATAGAAAACCCACCTACCTACAAACCGGGTGTGGTGCAGTGGTTGCCCGATTTCTTGTTAACAGATTCGTCCTTCTCTGCTTCTTTTAATCTAATCGCAGTACGTGCTGGTATGTGTTTAAAATGAAGGGCAAGTAGTAAAATGTACAGTAGAGCATTCAGGACTTTTGTCGGACATGAAAGCATGGATTGACACTGAGTCCACAACTAGTAGCTCATTTACCTTTTTCAAAATTTGTTCTATGATCGTACTGATCACTGAAGGAAACATTCTCGACAAGTAGGATAAATTACCACATTATCTGGAAACGCGATCACCTTGCCTACATCTCTGTTAAGTGTTAACAGGATTTTGTTGATTCCGTAAGCTATAGATGAAAAAATATGACCCCATCTTAATGTATTTTTCCTTTGCCGGACTTGATTGAAATGTTGTTACCAACAGTTGTTTGGCTAAAAGTGGCTAAAAGAGGCTAAAAGACTCCTAAATTCCTTGTTCGACTAGGCATTTATGAATCGATTTAATATGGATATTATTGATTAGTACTCACTTCGTGATTAGTATTCACCCTGAAGAACATGTAAGTAACCCGGTAACCGACGTTGTATCCTAAAAAGTGTGTATTCAGTAAAAGTTCCAAGGAATTTCCAGAGAAATCTATCCGAATTCCATCGGGACTTCTAATAAACAATGTGCTGAGGAGTTCCTTGGACATATTCCTTACTGAAGTCTTTGATAGTTTCAATGGATTCAATGTTTACATTTTCAGACAGCACTCACATGATGGTGCTTTAGCGAAATAAACAGAGCAAACATTCATAAATTGGCAAATAAAGGAAAACACATAGCAACCATTTCAAAAAAAAAATGCCATTTTGTGTATTAGCTGTTCATCAGTACTGCGGCCATGTTTTCATTGATACTACACGGAACGAAAACGTATTGTACAAATGTCTTAAAATTTTCATCTCTTTTGGTGTAGCGTCAATCCGTATAAATTCACCATATTTGTAACAATAATAGGTGACAAATATCAAAGTTTAATGCCCGCCAACATAAAATAAAATTATTACTCTGGTTTGTTACACTTTAGATCTGTTCCTTTACTTTCTGCACTAAAAAAAGCAAAATCACAAATTTCTAAGAGTGGGGTATAATTCTCTCAGGGAATGATGACAATTTCAAGAAAGTTAGAGAACGCATCGAACAACAAAACCTGCGCACAACTGAAATGTGATGTATGAGGAAAAAGAAAACAGGAGAAAAATTATAAAATTTTTAGAAATCTTCAGAAATATATTTTCCAAATCAAATAAAAATGAAATCCAGAATAAATTTAATTCCTAGGAGAAATCAAAATATCTGAACTAAAGAACTAATTGATTGTGCAGTGCTTTTCACGGATCGTACACCACTACACCTGCAGAAATTTGTTGAGTAAGGAGTTGGACTAGAATTCGTATCAATTTGTACGAATTTTCAAGTAAAGAACCAGACTTTTTATTCAATCTCTTCCGCCACTGTAGGACAGTCCTATACATTATCCCCCGCGAACTTGTATACGCTTTGCGAATCTAATGTAACACATTTTTAAAGCTTCTGTCTATGCCGGATGCATTTTAGATTATTAGATATCAGTTCTGTTTTGCCTTGATAAACAGATTTCCAAATCACAAGCCACGCCATAAAACAGCAGAGTAGTTAATAATATTATTAAATGTAACTAGCAATAAGTGTTGGCGAAATCTTCAATTTGAGTATAGTATTTCCCTTTTAAGTTTTATTTTTACTCCTTACCAGGAGTGTCACACCCAAAAGCCTTGAAATACGTCTAGATATTTTTTATTTCAAGTCCATAAGTGGTTCGATCCGGTGAGTTAAAGCGATTATATATTTTTTTTTATTGATAGGTGTTTCAGTTTTTATTACCGAATAGCATAAACAACCTAGTTCGTCCCACTAAAGCTTCGAGTTTAGCAGACGAAAGGAACTACCTACTTAGAAAAAATGGTAATATCCAATGATCCCATACCACGCCACTTTGGTGAAATACAAAAATCAACCGCCTATTACAACAACCTCACCTTCAAGCACTTCTATTGCACTTGTAAACAAAAAGGTATCTTCAACTCGCCTCCGCGGGGCATGAATCACTAAGCCCAGATTCGATTTCCATCGTCAATAGGTGAGTATGCATTTGCATGCAAAAAGATACAACTACAAATCACGTGATCGGAAAATAGAAATAATAATACGCGCACTAAATTGCGCAACGTCCAATTAAAAGAAAACTAAAACTTGGCTTTGGCCCAAACATGCACGCATTAAATTCGCAGAATTCTCTTCCGTTCAAAAAATACTGCTGCACACAAGGAGCTTACAACGTCGGTCGATATAACCATTGATGTAACACTCATTACAAAAAGTGCAATGAACGTTAAATCGCTATCAAACAAATAAAAATAAAAAAAAAGCAGAAAAGTATCTCAACTCTTTTCACAATCAAAAGAGAAAATACTCGAAAGCTCAATAGAATGACCGATTGAATAATAAACCAAATTAATGATCACGTAGGTACTAATTGGAATTTGGCTGCAGAAGATACCGCACCGCCCAATGTTCAATATTCGATTTCGTGTATTTATTCTTCATTTGGTAATATGAATCCGGCGCACATAAAAACGTTGCATCAACATATCGTTCGTGTCGTGTACTAGGAATGATTGGAGATCTCTCATATCGACTGACGTAACATTACATGGCCCAGTGATAAGACTATAATGGGCAATATGTGTGCTGCATCTCATGACTAACTAGCCCGGCTAGCGCGATGCGGTTTGACAAAAATGAAGACATTTGCATAATACATGCGACATTTTTGTTGTTATTGTTTCGGCGGATGATTTGCATTCATGTCGATGGTTGTGGCGGAACGAATTATTGCATACGATTTACGGGTCGTTGCCCCGTGGCGAATTATAATTACCTTA
This sequence comes from Xylota sylvarum, assembly GCA_905220385.1. Classification (NCBI taxonomy): domain Eukaryota; kingdom Metazoa; phylum Arthropoda; class Insecta; order Diptera; family Syrphidae; genus Xylota; species Xylota sylvarum. The sequence continues at coordinate 15,505,699 of LR999958.1, forward strand.
AAAATAAAAAATACTAACTACTAACAAAGAGATGTATTGCTGTATTTCAGAAGTTGTAATGGATTTGTGTAAATTGTACTTTTAATTGAATAAACTTTTATAGTTATGCAGAAAAAAAAAACAAAATGTTGCATCTTAATTGAACGTAATTCACTACTTTAATTGCCGAACAAATTAATGACAAGCCGAGAGCCATAAATCTAATCTTTGACCAAGACTTTGCCGAAAGTCAGCGAGTGATCTATTTTTTAAGAAATTACTTGAAGAAGTGAAGACTAAATTGCGTCTTCAGTTGGCCCTGACAGGCCATTAACTTTAATGGATTATGATCATATTCATATTCTTGGATTCTTCCACTTCAATAACAAAGATGTGTGATCGGCTTGCCGTTTATGAAGAGTCTTGCGAATAAGGATTCTGATGGAGAACGTGCCGGAATGACTCTTATTCCGGTCGCCCGAAGTGGCTGTAGCGCAATTATAAAGTCGACTTATAGTCAATTTTGTTAATTTCCACGGATGGCTCGAAAACCAGTCGAGGATCCAATTTTCCGACACCATAAAACTTCAATACTGGTAAGACAAAAGGCAAGGGGACTTGCCTTATTTTGAGAGATTATACTCCAGGATTCCAGGAATAACGTACGGAAGTTTTACCAACAGGTAAAAAGTATGTGTCAATCCAACAAGACCCGTACAGAGGCCTGTAGAGATGAAAAAAGAAACCTCGTAGTAAAGTCACAGTCGGTGCTGAGAATATTGAAAAAACTTCTTCTGCAGACTGTATAATAGCGACGAAGACCAACATTCCGCCGACAGACAGAATGAACCATTCAGTCTAGACCATGATAACCAAGACTTCCGTTCACCTGAGCAAAACGAAGTTCACCTGATCCAACAAGGTAGCTAGACTTGACGGTTTACCAGCCGAGCAGTTCAAAGCAGCTGGGAATGAATTGGTAGAGAGCATACACCAACTCATTTTTAAGATTTGGTCAGTATATGCCTGATGCATGGAATCTCAGCGCCGCTTGCCCAATCCACAAGAAGAGAGACTTCTTCCATTGCCCCGATTACTAAGGTATCAGTCTCCTAAACATCATCCAACAAGATCTTATCCGCCATCCAGTGTCTAAAACCTTTCGTCATTCACCTGATTGGCCCTTATAAGTGTGGTTTCAGACCAGGAAAGTCCACAATCAATCAAGTCAGATCCTGAAGAAATCTCAAGAATTACAATTCGATATTGACACCCACCATCTTTTTATCGATTTTAGGGCCACATATGACAGCATTTATAGAGACGAGCTATACAGAGCCATATCTAGTTTTGGCTTGACCCTGCTAAACTCGTTAGATTGTGCTAATTGACGATGGAGAATTCTCGCTGCGGTAACGGTAACAGCGAGACCTTTGATGTCAAAAAAGGACTTAGACGAAGTGACGCGAGGTTATGTGATTTTTTCAACATCATACTTGAAAGGAAACTCACAGGCCAACACAATTTTTCCAAAGTCTGTGCAACTACTAGCGTACATCAATGATATTGACATAATTGGTAGAACTCAGTGAACTATCACCGGTGACACGGAAACACGGCAAAACCAAGTATACCAGTACGCGTTCAACAAGACACACAACATCGACGTATTGGTCACAATCGACAGTTGCGCTATAACTTTGAGGTAGTAAGGGACTTCGATAGAAAGATTCAACGACGAACTATACGAGTTGTACAGCGGCATCGACCTAGTAAAAAAATTGTGCATTAGTCGTTTGTGATGGCTAAGATATTTAGAGTAAATTGACACCAGTGCTTTGGCCCGCAGAGTCTTTGACTCAAAACCGGATGAACAACGCAATAGAGGAAGGCATCCAGTCTCGAAAGACTGGAGAATCCCGTCTAACTAAATTATCTGGAATAATTAACAACTCAATGCAATTAGAATCTATACATCAGCATTTTTGCGTTGTGAGTCTAAGATGAAGCAAATTGATCCGACAGAGCTCTTAACGAAAGCCTGAGCAAAAATAAAACTTTCTGATTTAACAAAGTGCGGAAACTGAATGAGTTGTTGCATTTTTCTGGAATCCCTCAACTAGTACCTCATTATAGGAAAGCTGCTTAATACAATAGAAAAACACATCTAATTCAGGCGAAACCAAATTCATTCAGTTTCATAATTGACGAACGGTTGAGAAAGTGAAAACCCTTATTTAATTGGAAAGCATTGATTCAGTCTGAGGCGGAGGACACAAGTTAAGGAAAAGTTGGGAGAAAATTTTTGCAATATTGCTTAACAGTATATTTAGAACTTCACGATCCATGTGACGAGATCGTCTTCTTTCAATTACTCAAGAAAGGCATTTCTAGGATAATATCCTTCAGGTTTTATTTGATTGTCGGTCACTGTTCATAAAATTTCTCCAAATGTGTATGTAGTTTAAAAACAATTTCAATTTTCTCCCTAAATAACCGCAAATAATTCAATGTTAACAAAATATAACATTTGTTCATTTTGTTGTTTCTCACTCAACTGGAACATTTAACAACCTGTAACAGCTGTGGGAAGTATTATTAGAGCGCAAATAGCTTTCAAGCCCAGTCAAGCGATAAAAAATTTCTTAGGTTTTTCCTAGGTTAGGTTCGGTGCTACAAATCATGCAAATAGAATTCTTCTAGGTTGTTAGCAAAATAATTTTACCGATATCATTAACATTTAAATACTGTCTGGTGCAGGGAAATAACTCCACGAAAATCTGCTTCACATGGGAATTACAAAAATGGGAATTGACAAAAAACGCAAATTTTGAGTGAAATTATTTCTTACCAAAAGTAAGTCACAATTTAACCGAAATGTTGTGGAATTGAGTTATTTCTTACATAGAAGCGGAATAATTGCCCACTTTCGGTGCAAAATAATTCCACATGCAAAGAGTGTATATTTTTCCCATTAGTGGTGGAATAAATCCTCATGGAATTATTTCCCTGCTCTGATTATTTACTCCTCTGTAGAGATGATCGAGGGTAGATAAGTTAGTTTTGAAAAATAAAACTGGACTAGTCGACTGCTGATCAACAAAATTTCTAAAGAACGATAGCAGAACACAACGCTGTAACTATAGTCGTACATTTGGTCTACACACGGTTTCTAAAATTGAATGTAAAATAAATCTAAGCTGAAAAAAAATATAAACAAGTTCGCACTCGGAATTTTTTACTGTGGCCTGAAGTACTTTGCATGTCCTAGCCACCTCAAATGCGTAGCTCCTCCTTCAAAGCCAATCGGATATCTTCGTCCATGCAATAAATTAGGACTAGGATGATGACGGTCTTATCGTAGAATACGTAGAATCTCGTTAGATGTTCTGGATATACCCTTCGCTATCCAAAGATACAGGCAAGTTATCCCGGTAGTCTTTACTAGAGTTCATTATTCCGTACAATCTGTGTGTAGTAAATAAAGGGTTCAAACTCACTTTTGTTGCTAAAAATAGGGAAGAGGTCATTGACATCACATTGTCCAATAACTGCAAATCTTTAAATATTAAATATTACTAATTGGTAAGTCTCCAATACAGTCTCAGTCTCCGACCACCTAAAACCACTCTAAAATTCATTATGCAAACGGGATGGTTCAGGAGGGCGCTCCCGTCATGGATTAAGTATTGAATTAATTTTTAATTTAATTTCTTGTTCATTATTTTCAGGTATCCCACACCAGGGCATGCAATGGATCCGTTGAGATCAGAGTGAGGTTGAACTCCCCCACTTGCAGACCCCCCCCCCCACCTACCTACCTATCCTATGGGTAGGGTATCTTGCTAAAGATCAGAGATAAACGTTTCGCCATAAAATTAAAGATCTGTTTGTTCCACACATTTTGTATTCGTGGCACATTTTCATTCGCATGATACCAGACCTGTCCAATGTATGGACATACATATGTTGCTATATGACCGTTATCGTAATTAACGGCTTAGGAATATACCAACACCATGTCAGTGGAAAATAGAAGTAATTAACCCAAGCTGACAGAATAGTTATTGACATCATTTCTAAATTCACTTATTCTACCTTTTATTAGGGTTATCTCACAATATTTTGTATATTTACGTTAAGTACAAAGCTATAAATGCTTCAGATGTAATCGGTATTTTGACACTTATGTAAATAGTTAATAGTTAGTTATAAATAGTAAAAATTTCATATGTCAACACTGTACAACTGTCATACCCAAACTGACATTATACAAAGCCGTCATTATACAAAAATATGAAGTTAAAAAGAACAGACTTAAATCCGTATTTGATCGGAATATAACATTGCAGAAAACAAAGCTTATTTACTTAAATGTATTCACACGAATTGAGGCTTTCAAATAAATATTGCCCAACAACTCAAAGTACTTCGATAAGATTCTAAAAATAAAGCTTGAAACCTGAATCCCCCTCCACCGAAAAGGCTGTAGCTCGTTGTTTTCTAAATGTTACCTCAATTACAACTAAAGTAGTAAAGTTTTTAGGGTTGTTTACATTTAAACAAACCAAGGTAATGTCGCTGGTCTACGTGATTCAGAGACCATTATCGTAGGGCCTAGATATTTACGCAACCGAACATCGAAAACCTGTGACAAATTTATTTGTTAACATCAAATATATTTAATTCACTGTTGAAAACGAATTCATTTCATTATTATTTGCACTTTCTAAAGCTCCTAAATAGAATAACAAAAGACTCGAAACGGCAATGAACCCATCAACTTGCCTGAGCACTGACCACAATGAACTATATTCAGGTTAGTCGTCTTAGTCCGAAAGTAATTCAACTGTTGAAACCGAAAACTATTCAAATTAATCCCAAAAACAATGTCAATGACCTTTTTCCATCAAAAGAGTGAGAGTTATGAAATGGCTAATGGTATGTTCACACACATTTCGTCAAAAAGAAACCGAAACAATCGGATTGTGAGATCAACAACGAATCTCATTTCCATTTTACAATCCATAACATATGTACATATCTACATACATATAGTATATTTAATAGAAAACCTAAACATCGTCTCCGTCATCGCTAATATAAACATCTAGTCAATGAGCCTTCAAGCCATGCCTAGACAATGGGATATAAAACGAAAGTTGCCATTTCTCCACGGGTGATTAGATTCTTGAAATGCTACATCATCATCATTCAATCAGCGACGATGACTACTACGTCAAATGGTGACTCTTTTTCTTTAGTTTCATTGAATTTATTTGTTTAAATTATGTCTTGAGATGCACTCACTACATCATGTCCCGCTTGACGATAGTGCATCGTGGTTTTCCATCAATTTTCGATAAACAATGACGCAGCTTGAAAAGAGAAGTCACGCAGTGTTGCACGTCGCGTCGTCGTTGTGGTCTTCGCATTGTGCTGTACGATTAGCTAAGTGCTGCAGCCAGTGGCTTATTGGTAGTTTTCTTGTGAACTGAGGAAACCATAAACGTAGTTTTTATCTTCACCCCCTGCATCGAACCATTTCTGTCTTCCTCGTGGTGGATGTCTTACTTAGACCACACGCCTTTATTTCGGTGAAAGTAAAGAGCTTTCTTGTTCATTGATCTCTTGCGTATGTGCTCAAACGCGGGCGCGCGCGCGCGCGCGCGCGGGTGTTGTTGATGACAGTCGTTGCGGCCATTAATCGGAAATAATAGCCAAATGGTCGTAATAGGTTTACCTTTTGATGGGTCTTTTATTGAATGCGGCAGTGTAGAGTTACGAGCGTAACTAATGTTCCAGTGGGTACACGAAAATTCCATGAGGAAGATGAGAAACCTCGCAATTAATTGGCGGAACAAAAAATTTGCGAATTATGAATTTTTTAACAAAATGCTGTTAAATCATAATCATAAAGGAAACGCGGAGATATGTATTTGCAGTTATGGGATATTCAAGAGGCGGTTGATTGAAATACGAGACTGTTGTGGGGCTCAGCGACTGAAAAGTTAAAAGCGCAGCACCCTGGGTTGATTGTACCCACCTCTGTGGCGCATTGCGTTGTTTATATTTCTTTTGATGTGTGTTTCTTTGTTTTGACAACGATTTTCTTTTTTGCTTTTTTTCAGCTCGTGTTTGGTTGAAAATCAATGAATTGGATATCTGTTTTTGGAAAGTATTTTTTGCGATTTTGTTTATTTTCTTCTTTGGAAAAATGTATTAAATCTTTGGCGCCTAGCTTAAATTACACAATCGATTACTTAAACAGGAAATATGCTTTGAATATAACATTTATTCGAATCCCGTAAATGGAGAAAAGCTCGTCTAAACCATGGAAGCCTATTTAGGGCCACTTTAAATGTGAAAAACATTTCACAGGCTTACCGGGATGTACATATGGAAATGTTGTTTTCACCCATAGATGAGGTGATAAGTCCAGTAAGCTACTCCATCTACCATCCTATCAATTAAAAATCAACATTATCTTTTCTTTAACACATTGTATACTATGTACTTTACTGTGGTCCAGTCAAAAATGCTTACAGTAAAGGCGATCTATACTCGTATATCAGGCACTATTTAGTTGCACACTTTAGATTAAGCTACCGATCTAAGAAGGCCTTTCTTAACATTAAGTGAGTACCAATTATTTACTTGACAACATCTCTTACGAGTCTATCACAAATACCATAAGCTTTAGAAATATCGACTATGGATAAATCGATGCTCAAAAGTCGGGTGGCGTATAGTTTATACCAATTATCGTGTGACAATATATTGGAGTTTATATGGTGCATTAGCCACACAAACAGTTTCCCTTTTACGAGCAGGAATCGGTATGTTCAATACATAAGGATTTTTGCTCTGAACAGCAAACCTACCGAGTTTTACAACGAGATCAATTAACATGGACATCAGCCGCGGATAAAAACGGATCCTCTCATTTAATATCACGACCTGGAACGTTCACGGGCTATAGAATTGAGAATATGCACCTGGAAAGTACGTTCACTGTACACTCCTGGTGCTACTCAAAAACTTGAATCTGTCCTCACACGGTACAAGGCAAATATTTCCGCGATTCAGGAGAGATGAATAGAATCACGTATGCAACGGAAAATTTGTGACGTTTATTACAGCTATCACAAAACACTGCACATGTTTGGATGCGGACTCGTCGGGTAAAATCGGTCACGCTCAATGATAATGGACTTTAAGTCGATCAGCGATCACCTGGCTGTGATCCGCATCAAGGCAACATTCCAAAATATGTGAACAGTACGCTACCGACAAAACTGAAGACTCTATCAAGGAGGAGTTACATGACTTCTTAGACGAAGCCAATGAATCTTACGGAACCTACGGAACCTGCCCGGAGTTTGATGTCAAAATCATACTCGGGAACTTCAATGCCAAAATCGGTATGGAAAACATCTTCAGCGGATTAGTCGGAAAGCACAGCTTTCACGGCACGACAACAGACAACGGCTTTCGGCTAATCGATTTTACAGCAGCTTGTGGTACGGTGATAACTAGAACTAGGTTTCCAAGACTACGAATCCACACAGAAACCTGGCAGTTCGACCATTTGGAGAGCGCAAGGAGATGCGCTATCATGTGAATTCTACAATCTCAAAACCAAGTATCGCCTTGGACAAACCATAACACAAGGAGTTTACTTACCTCGGAGTAAATATCAACTCCACGAATGACACCTTAGTGGAGATTCAACGAAAAATTACCCTAGGAAACCGCTGCTACTTCAGTTTGGCGAAACAAATGGGTTAAGAACTCATAACTCGGAAGACTAAATGCGTGTCTTACAAAACATAGCCATATTATAGCCAGTTCTGCTCTATATAGCAACGGAGTGCTGGACAATAAGTAGAAAAGCAGAGCAGATATTGAACTTTTTCGAGCGAAAAATACTTCGTCGAATATTCGGTCCCGTATGCGAGAAGGGCGAATGGAGGAACTCTATGAGTTGTACCAAGATGTGGCGGTAGTCCAAACTGTCGAAACACGTCGACTACACAGGCTCGGCCACATTGAGAGAATGGACAATAATGCTTTAGCAAAGGAGGTCTTCGAATCACATCCCTCAGGTTCGAGGCGATAAGGAAGACTGAACTTCCGTTCAAAGGATCAAGCTATCGTGGATCCCAGAGTGCTTGGTCTAGATTAGAAGCAGCGTGCATGGGATCGAAGAGATTGGAAGGCTGCCGTATCTCAGGCAGACACTCTTCACGGGTCGGAAGACCGTTAAGTAAGTAAATAAGTAAGGATTTACAAAGCCCTGAACTGGGTCTGAATTTAGGCAAAGGCCTGAATAGGAACTTGCATATACATATGTACGTCATATGATGTGGAGAATCTTCACAGAAAATACTCCAATGTCTTCCAGAAAGAATTGCAAGCCATCTATATACGGTATTCCTTGTAGTCCCCCGAACTCTGATATAAAGGCCCCTTTTTATTTAGTGCTCTACTCTGCAAAAAAAAATCAACTTTGAATGATTTAGTACACCTATAGTAGCTAAAGTTAGATAGCCTGAGTAAAATGTTCATTCATTCATATTGCTATCAAAAGAGGCAATGAAATTCAGCTACATTAAGAAAAGTGACGGTTCTTAGGCCGAAGCCAAGAAATGCTTGAAACTCTGGTGAAATGACAAAGTAAATGTTGATAGTTCGCTAGATGAGAAAAGTTTGGAGATCCTTATTAGCTGCAAGAAGATACAAACAAACAAAAATTAAAATTTTTGGCGCTACAGATCCATGGGACCCAGGGCATAGCTTCTCGCAACCATTCGTGTTGTGTGTGTTAAATTCTTTAACCAAATGGGAGGCCTATTGTTTAATGCCGTATCCGGAGGCAATTTTTGTTTTGAAAAGGTTTTTCTTGACAGTTTTACTCACTGATGTTGACGCTCGCGAGGGGTGGAATCGTGAAATAAATTATCTGGGGATTGAATCTCAAACCTCTCGCTTCGTAGTCCAACACGCTAACCACTTAAGCCACGGGGCGTCCACAGATACAAAACGATACGGTGGGCCATATTTTCATTTGCAACTCATACATAAAAAAGATGTACATAAACGGCAAACCACTTCTATATTTCCAAATGTACAGGGTAAGTATTGGTTGAAGTACAGGGTAAGTATTGGTTTTGACAAACGTTCGTTTTTGAGTTAGTCTGGGTATATACTATCACGCTTTTTAGAAAATACGTATAACGGTACTTTACGATACTCCAGGGCTTACATAAAATTTAGCGTACTCGGTTTTGGAAATTTTTCGAGGAGACCACTCCCACTTTTAAAAATTGTTTTCGATATTTTTACTGAAAATCGAGAATAAATTGAAGGTTACATAATTCCCACCCACTTTTTTAATGCATTTTCTCAAAAACACCGATTTGATTAAAATCATTTAAATATCATTTAAGTTAGAAGTTTAAGTGCTAAAGTCATAAAAATGCAGTATACCACGGTCAGTTTAGTAGGGCAGATGCAAAAGAGGGGGCAATTTTGCATGGATTCTGACTAGTCTGTGTTTCTAATTACTGTAAGTACATATGATAGAGTCATGGACTTTTTTTCGAAGGCTTTTATATGTTTTAAGAACTTCCTAAGGCATATTTAAGTAAGCAGGCTGTACTTAACCTGTGAAGCTTATAAAAGACAAAAAGACAAAACATCTTGAATGAAGATTTTTTAAATACTATACCCGATCGATCGCAAAGGAATTTGTAACGAAAACTATTAAATGCACATAATTAGTAGGTACTAGTTCTTCTTTAAAACTAATTTAGATAAACCAGTAAAATTAAGGAAATAATTAACAATGACATTTTCAAGAATCTGAGACAGAAGATGGCTTAAAGTATACCTTAAATCCAACCACTTTGACCAACGTCCTTAGTACCTACATATATCTATATGAGTACCTACTATCAGTTTCAGTCTCATTTTCAAACTAAAATCTCAGATGTCGTTAAGTAGTTCAAGTTCTATGTCATCTAATGAGTTTATCATTATAATAATAAGTTGCGGACTTATTTCTCTGGCAAATATATTCAACACTTAATTTGAAATAAATACAAACCCACTTTTTTTTTTGTGTAAATTTTGTTGTCAATTTCTTTAATTATATGCAATCAATCACACTTTGTAATGACTAATTTACTCAAATAAGAAAACAAAAAAATAGAATCACAAAAATAATTGAAAAATTAACACTGTTCCACACGATTAAACGAATTTCATAATTTTCATTAACAAAACTCACAGCGCGCGGCGCTTATACTATTATTGTGTAGATTGAAATGCAATCCATGCAGATGATAAATTACTAAAGTCCAAGTCTGAAAAGGTAATTTTTTAACCGACAACAACAACAGTCTATAACATATTCAGATATCAGAATAATTTATGTAAAATATCACTGTAGACCGCTTAAAATAGTAAGAAATTTATTCACAACATTTATGGTGTGTTTATGTTCAAGAAATGTATCCGCGTTTGATTCTTGGATCGCCGTAAACATAACTGAATGAATTTTCACATTTAAATCCACATTAGAAGTGATCTTCCTCAAGCCAGTTCTTTCTCTTGACCAACCTTTTTTTTTGTAATTTTTTTCTTTATTTATTTTTGTTTTTTTTTTTTTTTTTTTTTTTTTTTACCAATCTAATTTCATCTTGCGGCATGGAATTGCCCCAGGTTCGAGTCCCCATTTAACTTTGGAGCAGCTACAATCACCACCAATATATGGTTACACAAAAAGAAAACAAAAAAAAAAGTGAAAAAATTAAAAGAAAACAAGAAGTGACCACAAGTCATCTCATCATCAAGCATCATGATCATGTCCGCAGCAGAGATCAACCGAGAGTACATACATATAGATACACAAGAGTACACAGAGATACATCATTTGAATGGAAACTTGTTAGAATTGATTCTTTGTAGATCAACAGCGTCATTATTATTTTTAGGAGAGTAGGGTAACCAAAGATATTGCTAAAGACTCGAGCGATTATTAGGGGTATTATCATGGTCTCATAATCACGGATACATCAATTGATCAATCAGGCAGAGAATGACAGTAACCGGACTGTCCACTAGAAAGGAGAAATCATAGAATATTGCTTGTTTCTCACACAAAGGCGGAAACTTGACAACCGGCCATACACACCGGTGGAATGTCCCACTCAACCTAGAATGGAATATAATTGACGCCATAGATACTTGTACATCTGAAGATCGATCGACAAATCCGTACTTGATCTGGTCACACGTATGGATACATTCATCTGTATGTGAATATTATTCATAATTTGTTGTTACTGTTGCTCTACCTCAGGGTCCGGTCGATCCAATTCTATGTATAGATACAAATCCAACCGATCGCGATGGATGAAAACCGGGCATGCAGCGTGTAGGCTTGGACAACCAACACACATACGTACAGCGATATAGTGTCTTTCGTTCTATCCACAGATACTTAATTAATATGACCCTATTTGATGATTAGGTTGAGTGAGATTCTGACGGAGCGCCGCGCCGAGGAGCACGGGCTAAAGAAGATCGAGTAAAAGCGAAATGTGTGTGTGATTTAAGAGAGGGACCAAGAGACTAGGTCACTGTTTCACTGTTACTCTGGCCAAATGAGAACTTTTCTGCGGGAGATTGTTGTCGTTTTGTTTTGTTTTTTTTTTTTTTGTTAGATTTATCTGTAGTTTTGTGTGTTTTCTTTGGTTGTTCATTCAATCATCTGCTGCTGCTATCCGTAGTTAATCATCCGAAAGTAAAAGGAATTTTTATTATAATTTGTGTATGTTTGGTGGTTCTTCTATTTTTGGCAACGACCGACAGAGATATCGATCAAATGGCAATCGAGGGGCCACCATGCATGCCGTAGGTGGTGATCTTCAGAGCATGATACTTCTTAATTAGTAGAATTAAGTGAAACTGAAACTTTCACAGGAAGTTTAAATGTTTTTTTTTGTTTTTTTGTTTTTACCATTTTTGGCGAATTTTATGGGAATTTGCTTCTGTTTTGCTTCTTTTTATACTTTTTGTTAAATTTTTGGGTCAATAAGAGAGTGTTTGCAACAATCGAAACTGATTGCTAGCATGAGATACAATAGTATTTATTGTTCTTGATTGAAAATAGGTTAAAAGCAAAGCCTCGCGGCTTAACTTCTAATATAATCGATATTCTTTTAATAAATAGCAATTTAGGTCAGTCACATGCGATGTGATCTATAAATACAATATTTTCTAACCTCTTGCAATTATAAATGGAAGGGAACTACAGTTGAATTCCACATCCCAAGTGGAGTTCAAGAAAAACTTTCTCATGAAAACTTCACCAATGGATGTTCGTTAGACGTCCAAGAGAGATAGGGCCATAAGATAAAATTAATTCAAGTACCTAGGCAAGTCTGATTCATTAATAGGAGGCACGTTACAGTGCATTCACTTACCAGTGCAGTTTCGAAAATATTAGATGCATACATATGTGCATCTGCGAACGCAAAAATATTATGCTCTGACAGGCAAGATATACCACGAGTTATGAAATAACTTATGCACTCTCATTAACTCACTATTAACTCTTTGTTGAAACAATATTGGAAAGTTCAGCCTGATAGATTTCGCTAGAGTTTTGTATGACATAAATGGCTTAACGTGAAGTGTAAAATGCACTTGATCGGTTTGAAAGCGTTCATGAAAAAAGAGGTAGCGCATTTCCCTCAAAAGATTGATTGGGATTGGTAATGTATTTTTTTCATTTCAGTCCCCTTATCGTACAATTCTCCACTTCTCTAGCCTGGAAGCTATGGCTTACAGCTAATCCCCTGTTTGTATAGATTCACTGTCCATTAGTAGCATACCTGGGGTGCAGTGTTAGCCGTGGAACTTGACCGTGTGCTCTCATTCCAAGACTGTCTTAGCCACAATGGGCTCCAGTGCTTTGAGATCTGTAGAGCGCAAGATATCCTACAAATATGTAGTCTGCAGAGAGAAATGGCACCTGCTCAGTTATCGTGCGGTTTTGCTTGTCGTTTGTTAGCTAAAGCACTTTTTGCCAGTCAGGACAACACTATTTAACACAGGTATTCCTCCAGGTCCTTAACCTTTTCTGCCAAATATTTTCCTCTTGTCTTGCCTATGACACAGGAAAGGCGGTATCACACCAGGATCTCTGGGGTTATGTCTCCCTTACCATTTTGCACACGCTTTTTTGTTTGTGGGGCACACTTGCTGATTTATGTAGTGCTGACCAAATTTCTGCATCTTCTTATAATCATAACTCTAGGCACAAAACAGAGCTCTCTAACCATGAAATTACAATTTATGTGAGAACGGTCCTAAAACTAAATCTGAAACGAGCTCTAGAGTTAGTCCATAGTGCCAAACCCTAAAAGTCTCTATAAGATTGACGAGACATCTTAAAGCTTCAACATTACTTGACATGAAATAAATATTCACACTCTTCCGAATGTAGAAGAGTAGTCCAACGGCAGTTTATCTCATGTCACAATTTCGCCATTGTCTCAGTTTTTGATTACACGTAGGTAGTCACAGATATCATAGTTTATGATGATTTTAAAGTTATTTTTAGATCTTTTGTTCAAGCTTTTTAAGATGAAGTTTGGTGTTATAACGCTTTGGTGCTTAATAAAAATATTAACCATACAACGGCTAACATTGTCAGCTCTGCCACTTTATTTACAACTAACAACTATGTACATTACGACTCACTAGCCAAATTTAATTAAGAGAAGTAGTTCTCTTTACCTATAGAATAACTTTTGGGCAATCCACCCAAAATATGTGAAATTGTTCCGTATAAGATTTTGATCTGCGGAACTTTTTCAGCACCATGAAGTAGAATATGTAGTACATATGTACATAATTTATAGTACAATAGATAAGAAAAAAGATTACAATTCATTGATTATAATGATGATCCTTATCTGAGTTTTTATTATAACTCCTCAAACAAAGCGTGTACTTTACCCAGACTCAACTGTGGTTTATAAGTTTGTTTTTATTGAATTTTTGTTGTTGTTATAAATAAAAACATAAACATAAGTAAACCAAATATACTGTTTGGGGTTTTTGGTAAAAGAAATGTAATGAGAATGCCAAATAAAATAGAAACGTCACAAAAGTGCAGACATTTTACAAACCTCTTTTTCAAACGTGACTATCCAACTTGTCGTTGTGCCCGAGTTCAAGTAGATAATTCTAGGTAATTACATCAGCATAAAAATAAATGTGCCCCTGCTCTCCTAAAAGATGTCCCATTAAGACTGCCTATTTTGAATTTAGCCACATTTTTTTTTTTTTTTGGTAGTCATGGAAAATTACACAGACGGAGCTAGTGACATATTTGTGGAGACAGTTCGAAAATGTCGTGGATTTTTCGGTCACCATAATGCAACTTTTCGCCGTACAATGTTCCGATTTGGGGTTTTTTGAAAGGAAAGGTTTGTACATACGTATATGCCAATAACCCAAGAATAATTCCTGAACTAACAGACGAGATTCAATGCTCCATTGATGAAATTGAGCCGGTACTATGTCGAAATGTCATCGAAAATTTCATCAAAAGGACCAACGAGTGTCATCAGTCACGAGGAGGTCATTGATCGGATTTTGTAATCCATACATAACCTCAACGTCTACACTCTTTATTAAAATAAAAACATCAGAATTTTTCAAAAATACATATGTACATATACTTCGTTTTTTTTTTCTAATTTCTCCTTTACAAGGAGAAGCAAAAAGTCAAAGACTAAAACCCGATACAAAGGCTAAGGCAAGAATGGAAAAAGGTGGTAAAGTATCAAATAGAGAAAAGGGTGTCTCAAGAAAAGTATGTTGATAAGGCAGATTCTAGGTATAATGACGCGCAGCGGAGGTGAGAAGACAGAAACTGCACATCGTCGTTTAGACGAATCGAAGGTTAAAAATCAGCACCAAAGTCGATATGATGGGTAAAAGTACAGCGTCTGAGCTAACGATCTAAAATGAAAATCCCAAGAAGAAGCCAATATTCCAGCGATAAAGGTGAAGCCCAATGCAGCGATTCAGTTCAGCAGGGCCAGATATATCAGTAACTCCAGCTTGGTCGCTTTTAGTAGGACCAAGCACAGATGGCAAATTGGATCGATATATAATCGTATATCGAAACAAATTTGGTATAGATAGATAGGTAGGTGGGTTCGCTAAAAGGAGAGAAACCCCTCTTTACAGCATTTAGGTCAGTACAGACCCATTGTGTTACCCATAGGCGTGTATCCCTTAGCTCGCGAAGCATTACCTAAACAATAGCTACTACTTACTGCGTGTGGTATACAAACCATTCTGTTGATTTAATGTGACGGGATCGGTCATAATGGCAACTCAAAAAAAATTCAAGTAGCGGCTTCAGCAAATCATATTTGTCCAACATATTACAATTTTTCTTCCAATTCTATCACAACTTACCAAAAATTATTTTTATATCAAATATTTGTAGAAATTATGCAACGCAACACAAAGGGCAAGTTAGCTGATAAAATATTCTTTTGTGTGAACTGCAACTTGAATTTCTGAATTTCTTTTGTTTTATTTTAATTTATGTTTTGTAATTGACTTTGAGATAAGCAATTACATTGAGGAGACATGCGCTTGTAAGAGATATGTAAACAATTCTAGTGTGAAAGAGCTTATTAGAATTTTGTACACACACATGTTTGATACTTATTTGTTCCATAGCAAGGTCAATGACTCATGACACTGTGTTCAATTGTAAGTGGGGTTTGGAACCAGATACTGCCTGACAACACACCGGCATCGATCCCAGAGTTGTATCTTTAACCATGGCTGTAGATATATAAGTTGTTCTTCTGTGGTATGAAACGTTTTGACTTGCCAACTTTTCATGAGAAGGACAACACCTCATATGTACATGTGTATGGATCGGTTTTTTGGCACAGTCTCCGGTTACATATGCCAAACTATATGGAACGGCTTGTCATAGGTGCACGAAGGTTCTTTTCGATCTAGATACATTGCGAAACCTGCATCCTTTTGATACCGGCAGTAATAACAATCTTCAACTAACTTCTGACGCAACTTTGCAAAACTTTACAAAATTTCCGAATGATAAGCATTAATTCTCCACTCGAAACACTTCGACCTTCTCCTCGTGAAGCTTAAATGGAATTGCCTCCTTCTTGTTGAAATCAAAGTCAATGCAATGGCGGGACATTCATATAGAACATGCTCGGCAGTTTCCGATCTTCTTGTGGTGGTATTTAAGAGAGCAGTGACCAGCTAGGAGATTAGTCAAGATTTTGGCGAATATTACGTTTATTGCTAGAATCTTTATCTTTCTTCTTTTTTTTGAGATATTGATAAATTTTTAATTCGAACCAATGATTTATTTTTAAGGCCCATTTCGTCCAGAATTCTTCTTTACAAAAATACAAATATTTGACGGGACAGGTCCGCATGGAACCCAGGGAGGCATACTATTTAAGGCCGTGTCCGAAGCCCATTTTTTGCTCGATAATCTTTTTCGTGATAGCTATACTGTCCGATGTCGAACCCCTCGCTCAATAGTTCGTTTTTAATTTTCATTATTTATCAGCTGCATAGCTTTAAGTTGGATATACGAACTTCTTCATGTCAAGAGTTAAACGAACTTGACGTAAGCATCCATCTGGTAGATTGTAAGTCAATGTCTTTGGCATCAGCAGCAGTTAGATTAAAATGGTACGTAGTCAGAGTTTTCGGAGGATAATATATTTTTTCAATTATTTTACTTATTCTGTACTTAAAATATGCAAGGATGTTGCGTTCTATTAAAACAATATTTCGAATGAGAAGATCAATGATTTTTTCCATTATCTTTAGGGACACTAAAGTGAGGCTTGAAACGCCTGAAATCTGATCCCAGCTTTACATATGAATTCTTTCTCTCAACTTATTGGGAAGCACCTTAGTTCACATAAATATATTTGTAGCCCTTATGAGACATTGTCTGTTAGTTAAATATGCCCGAAAGCTTAGTCGTCCCTTCAACGAGTCCTGTAGAAGCTGTAGGAACGAGGAAGAGGAATAAACCATAAACCACATTCTGTGTACCTATTTTGACCTATCGTCTTTGAGAAGGAAAACCTTAGAATTTCTTCGAAAACCTTAGCAATCTAGCCAGACTCGACTTATGCAAGGGTCACATGGGTTTAGACGGCGAAATCGATTGCTATGTACTTCTACATGTTGCTTGACACCTGGTCATTTCTATCGTGGTTTTTTTAGTCTAAGTTCCTCTTAGAGCGGAAACAGCTTCCTAACACAATTCAATTATGTAGGTCATAACTAGATCTAAAGTTTAGCACTAGGAATCCATTAAGACTATTGATTCCGTTTTGTGCAGAGCCTGATTCAGAAATTCATATTCTACTTTCCTAGAATTGACTCAATCCAGAGTTTTGGATACAGCCAGGTTGATGAGAGGTTTCAGGCGTTCACACAATATGGTATGATACTGCGACCCAAAAATATCTATTGTTTCATCAAGGTATGTATAATCTAAGAGACTTACCATCTCCCTTTTTCAATTCCTCTGACAAACATATTTCTTTATGGTAAATACGACTCCTTAACCAATGTAATGCTGGGAATTTACAGAGCAGAACCTACATACATTCCGTATCAGAGCACAGATGTTAAGGTGATACCTCAGGCCACAGTGAATCTATGAAAAAACTCACCAGCTTCCTATTATTAATCAGTGCTGTGGTGGCACCAGAACGAAATTGCTAGAGTCCAGTGCCGAAACACAATTAGACCAGTTTGCACGGTCTAATATTTCTGCTGTCTGTCTGCTGAGTTTGATCGCGAACAGAATATTTTTCCAATTGTTGGGACTACGTGGCGAACAGCACATGATATATTGAATGTACTAGTAGAGGAAATCCGATGTCCAGTGAATTCCAAAAACGTAGACGTTATACTATTTCTTGGAATTCTATGTTAAGACAGTTAAGTAGAACCGAACCTTAAAGATAATACCGCTTGGTTATTGGAGATATAGAGACACATTTATGAAGCCAAATGGTTACGGAAAACAGCGGCTATTTGACGTACATATAATATTAATGGTATCGAACGTGTGCTTTTAATGTGATAATAAAAATTAATGGCATTCCTCATGCACAACTTACTTTATGGAACTATAAAAATTGATCGCTAATTTTGAAAATCCCTTTAAAAAATGAAATCGTTTGGCGATTTGTCTACGAACGTATTGCATCCAAATTCCTTAGTCTTAATGTCAGAGAATATCTAAACATGTTTCTAACAAAAACTATGGCAACAGACATTCCTATTTTTTTTTTTTTTTACAACTCTAAAACCATTATCGGGTTACCTGAAAACCATTAAAACACTTTTGTTTTCTTTCTTTCTTCGTTTCGTTTCCACTTCTTTTACATTTTTCTTCTCAGCTTGAGAATAGAATTATAAATTATTTTTACAAATCGTTTGTGTTGACACCAACCTTACCCACTCTAGTATGTATCTGTATACAAAAAGCAAGAATTCAAACTCATTCTTACGTCAAAGAACACCTTCGCACGTCATGTCGTCAGTTGTCCTCTTTGTGAGATCCTTTCAAACTAATTAAATTGTTTGCGAAACCAAAATCCATGAAAACTCCTGTCGTCATTCCTTAAGGTAAATAAACCGCTTTGGGTCAAATAGCGCGACGAAGTTAACGCTTAACTTTCCCATTTCCTCTCAAACACACAAAAAAAAAAAAACATAGAAGAAAATCCTATGAAACCATCTTAATCGTTACAAGGATGGCTAAGCAATATAATATAGGTGGGTGTGCAGCCAGTGCTTGTCTGTTGTTATTTAAATTTCTTCCATATTTTTCGGTGCCAGGGAAACCTTTCATCTGACCCACAGGGAAACCCATTACATCGTCTTAAAACAATGGCGTAAATAATTGGAATTGGATGGCTCTGAAACTTGAAGGATAGTTAGGAAAAAAAAGACAAAAACCAACTTTCAAAAACAAAAACGTATATTTTAAGATGCAGTACGAATTAAAAAAATATTCTCCGCAGTATATAAATTCATATTTCTTTCCTAAATTTTACATAAACAATTATAAATAAATACATATATATATAAATGTAGAGATATATCATAGAATTGCATAAGTAAATACATATGTATATAATTATATAAAAAAAAAAAAGACATAGTCTCTCCCTCAGTGCGGGGAAAGGCCATGCCTAATGATAGGTGTATATTGCCATTCCCATTTAGCTGGGTCTTGAACCAACAATCAAGCCCCGAAAAAGTATCCCAAAACTGTATATCCTCCCGCTATGTGTGTGTGTGTATGTATGCTAATCCTATATGAGTACTACGACCCCCGTGTTCAATCAATTCCTACGATCGCTGGCACGTGCCGTAGAGTGACGTGATTTCTCTTTTTCTCGGAGCTCCTTTATAGCCCCCACTGTGCCAAACATCACCTTTGCCGTCAGCTGGGTTTGTGTTACCGCCGATGTCGATGACATTGCCGATGCAGACTGTGACGCGGCGTTGGCAATTTGTGACAATTTTCCCATTGAACTACTATTGGATGATGCAGATGATCTGGTGTTGTATGAGGAAGCCGATGATATGGTCGATTCGCGATCACCGCTCGAATTGCTCGCACTGGCGTAGGCGTTCGCATACGGAATGTAATTATTGTTAAGGTCACGGCCGCAACTTCTGCACTGATTCGACATGGTGGTGGGTTTTGGGTTGCTCTTCAAAATGCAATTTTAGTCGTTGCTACTAAGCACTAGTAGGTATCTGTAAGATGCAGATCGGATAGTCTATGCCGCACACAGTATTCGGACACTGACGATGATCGCGAGATACCCATACACTTTCACAAACTCACTAGAACTAAAAATTTTGAATATTTGTTTTTGTTCCGTTGCTTCTACTGCTACTTGCTTGTGGTGTATCTACACGTTGGTGCCGCGTCGCGTTTGTGGTGCTATGCTTGGTGTATTTTCCGCGTCCGTCTGTCCTCCGTTGTGTTGTGTTTCTTCTATCGATCGACACAATGAGAAAAAATTTCTCTTCACTTTTCTGTCCGTTTTTTTTTTTTCTTTATTCGTTTTTAATTTCTTTTCTTTTTTTCTTTGTTGGTGGTGATCGTGTAATTGGTTTTCAAATGTTTTTCCTGAACAACACAATAGTTCTTAAAAAATTTTTTTTTTAATATTTATGAGGTAACACTTCTAACAAAAAAAAAATAAAATAAATAGAAACAAATATTAGTAAAACCCCGCGATATTACACTGCACAAGAGGAGATGGAGAAGACAACGAATGCGACGATCTCAAAGGTTCTTGAATGCGTCGATTGCACCTGACTTGATCGGTTCGCTAGCAGATACAATCCACGTTACTTACTTATGTCTGACTTGCTGCTGTTTCTGCTGGCTGCAGTGTAAGGGAGAGGCGATAGAAAGCTTTGCCTGATTTCTCCCACTTTGAGCTTTTTCTCGGATCTTGCTTGCATGGTAGTGGGACCGAATCGCACGCCGCATAACTCAATGAACTCTACGATAGCAGGGAAAATTCTTAAGAGAGGCTACACAAACAAAAAAAGAGAGCCGGAGAAGTATCTCATACAAACATAGACC
The DNA here is from genome assembly GCA_905220385.1 of Xylota sylvarum. Taxonomy (NCBI): domain Eukaryota; kingdom Metazoa; phylum Arthropoda; class Insecta; order Diptera; family Syrphidae; genus Xylota; species Xylota sylvarum. The sequence continues at coordinate 15,526,412 of LR999958.1, forward strand.
CGTGAAAAAAGATAGAAACGAAAGATGTAAGAAAATGAAGAGGAAAACTAAACTTTAACATGTGTGGGTATAAACAAAATTGAAATAGAAAAAGCAAGAAATTTGTGACAAAGAAGAAGAAAAAATAAAACTTAAACAACCGTTGCTTTTATTTTACCCGAGACTTTGAGACTTTGGTTCGGCCAACGACGACGACATCGTCGAACCTAAACGACAAGAGGAGTAGAGAAAAGTAATGATATATCTATTCACTCTCAGTGCATTATTGCGTCGCGATACTGCTGACTCGAAGAAAATAACGAATCAGGGCAAATAACCTGATGAGAGAAGAGTAAACCGAGAGATGCTTGCTGTAAAGTTACACAGTTAAGCTGGACTTTAAATTAAATCCATGGATCACCAGAAGATCACTCGCTAATCACCATCCATCTACTGTCCTTCTCAAGGCTTTATTAGTACTTACGTAAATCCATTTTACTCATAGGTATTACCAAATGTTCAAAATAATATGGCTGGAAAATATAACTCCGAAAGCTTAGCAGCCATATGGGACAATCACTTCAACTTATCCTACTCCCAAGCCGCAATGAGAGTCAAATAGTGTAAATAAAGATTTAGGAATCACCATCTACAACAATGACTCTAATATAGAGACATGTACGGGAGGTGGTTATTACTGCAAGGCAATACAAAAACAGGAATCTTTTACAGTACCAGAAGCATGTATTTTAAGCTGAAATCCTGGCAATAGAAAAAGCTGTAAAATGCATAGAAGACAGTTAACGTCCTCTTTCAAAATCGATAAAGTTAAATACAATCAAGTTAACGGGGCGGTTAGGAAATGTCGGAACGCACTGAACACCACCAAACACCATTCGGTAAAACTGTGCTAGGTTGCCGGACATACATACCTTCATATGTACCTACCATTAAACCTATAAGGTAACGAAAAGGCAGATGATTTGGCATGAATGTGGTCGGCAATGAATGTTAGTGAAGCAGACATATCCATACTTCCACCGGCATAATAGAGAAATTGTCCAACTCGTCCTGGTTATCTAGGGATAATTACCTCACCTACCGTACGTTATGACCAGAATCAAACAAAGCAAGCATAAATGGACTTCTGGCACTAGATCGATCCTATATACACATGTTAAGTGTTCCGTAAATGCAGGGTACAGTCTTATGTAGAAGTTGCGGCGAAGAGGAAAAGGTAGAGTCAATCCAACATCTACATACTATGGCAGTGCTCCACTTTGCACGAACAATGCCTATGCACTATGCATGTATGTAACAGAATATTAGATATTCGAATATTCTCTACTTTATTAAGAGTACCTACAAACTGGTTCCCAATATAACGCGAGCACTTTAAAAAACACTACTTTGTACTGGCTTAATTCTCGAATAAAAAGTTTCTCTCTAAGCCCAATAGATAGCATCAAAAAATACAAATACAAATTTTTGGCGGGATAGATCCATGGGACCCAGGACCTAGCTTCTCACAACCATCCGAATGGCAATTTTTGTTTTGAGAAGCTTTTTCATGAGAATTTTACTCTTGGATATTTATCAGACGAGAGGTGAGGCTAAGAAAGAAAGTTTAGGTGTTGTCTGGGGATCGAACTTCTTAGCATAGTCCTTCTGAAACCGCATTTCACCAATACTGATACCGTTAAGTTAAGTCCACAAAAACTTACTTATCAAGATGTTATTCTATTTCCATCATCAAGGTGCAGCCCTGCTTGGATCTACCCAATAACCTCACTTTATAAGTCAATCTACATACATAGATTTCTCCGTCCATCGAATGGATATTGCTTGTTCACTAGCTAATTAATTGATAGTGTGCGTCTTCACTGAAGATAATTACGTCGTAAGGTGTTCCTGGTTCTTCTCCATAAGTAAAACTGATGAACTATTGGAGTTTACTGTGGTCTGCTGGATTGAGTTCCTACAGCATTTTTTAATCTTGGTGTTTCAGAGTCTTAGTACTTGTCGAGAAGTAAAATCATTCAGAGCGAATTCGAAGTCGAACAGCGAGTAAACAAATGTTTCTAGACTCACGAATTATTCAATTTCTTCAATATTCTTTACCAATCTTAAAATTGTCATCCAATTTGGTCCAAACTTCATCAAAGTAGTGTACACCCTTTGGAAAGTATAATGGGTATCCAGTAAGAATAGGATTTTGAATAGACCTGACGAAAAAATATCTAAGTCTGTAGACCAGAGATGAAATGCCTTATAATCCCCGGTGAACGTTGTTGCTAGATTCTGGTTTGTAAGTGAAACTGAATGTATGAAATTATTCATGTTGAACTTAAAATCATCAATTTATGTCATAGGCATACAAAATGAGTGATAATGTAAACATTACAGGTCGGGCATTCCGAGAGATAATTTAATACGCATTAATATCAATCAGATACTCATTGATTCGCGTTATTAATGTCGATGCAATTACATTGCAATAACTAAAACTCACGGATGTATGTACAATTCGAACATTAAGAGAAAATCTTTACTGATATCCGGGAAAATAAATTAAAGGAACTGTTTCTTATATCGGTGGGTGTCGTGGCTCAAGTGGTTAGTGCGTTGGACTACAAAGCAAGGCGTTTGACGGTCGATCTCTTTACAACACCTAACGAATAACTATCATACAAAAGTTTCTCAAATAAAGCATTGCCCATCGGATACGGCATTAAAAACAATAAGTCCCTTCCCGTCATGATCCAACGTTCCGTGAAAGTTACAGACGAATCGTTAGATCATTACTTTATATGAGATTCAGTTAAAAATTTCCCAAAAAGATATCGTTTAGTCGAGGCACCACAATTTCGGACAAACGTTTATTTTATGAGTGCTACTTCTACTTCTATTACCTTCCTCAGTACAAAGAAAATAGCTTCTGTAAGTAATTACAGAAATATCTCGTAGCTATATAAAGATGCTGAAGAGAATTACATATCAAACGTTCACTAGATTTTGTTACACGAAGAATTTGTTTTTGGAAAATATGCAGAACTTTATGCAGCTTTTTAGACTTTAACCCTGGTAAGCCCTTTCAAAAATGAACAACCAGATAAGAGTGGAAAACTATTTCTCGAGGACTTTTCTATTGTCGGTAGTTCTGAGTTTTTTGTACCGTATTGGTACCTCAATAAGAGAAATAAATACTAAAGCAAATCCAAAGATACAAATTATCATCGTTCCTAGAAGCAACATCTTAGAAGTGAAAGTCTCCAGCTGTTTGAGTCTCTCCCTCTCTTCCATTATTTTATTTATTTCTATCGATATGCAAGCAAAGAAAAACAGCTGAACAACGAACCAACAGGTCTTTCAAACTCATTGGCATTTTCATGTTTTGTTTTGATAGATACTTCCATCCACCTACATACCTATACTTACATGTATGTAGTTACGGATTCAATTGAAGTTTTTTTTTTTCGTTTTGGTGTTCCTGTGGAGCGTCTTGCTTTCGATTCCTATGTGACAAGGCAAAGAAGAAACAAAGTTTGGAAGGTGTGCAGTATTCGACAAACGCGCGGCAAAAGAATAGGCACTGAAAGCAAATAAAGCATAAAAGAAAGAGAAAAGCATCTCGAACAGTGTAGTCCATGCTAGAGTTGAGGGGTGGGGGCGTAATGATGATGATGGCGTGTTGGTTGATGATGGAGACCTACTTCCATGGATTCACAGATTCAACGGCTGAGGCTGTAAAAGTGTGTCAGTCAGGCACTACGTCGTTGAACTGCAGAAGAAATAGAGAGAAAGAGAGAACTTTTACACTTCTTACCGTTGCCGCTGCTGGTTCTGGTCGGCTGTTCATTTTAATTTCCACATTTTATCTTCAACTCCCTGTTCGGCAGGCCCATTCTTGGTTGGTTGTGTTCTTCTCTTTTTCTCGCCGATAGCGTGGTGAACCATTGGATGCACGTTCTTGCACTTTGGCTGGTTGTTCTTGTGCATACTATGCACATTGCATACATTCTATGTGGTGGTAGAGTCTCTAATAGCACTGATGATGGTGACGATAGTGGAAGCACCCAATGAACAGCCTCAACCGGCCGTGCGCCATTCTAGTGTTGGGATTTACGAGTTTATCTGGTTCAGCAAATGGATTGGCTATTCCTGGCAATTTCCCCGTTCTTCGACGGCTCTTCACATTCCAGCGAAGCTGCACAGAGTACAGTGCATAGCCGAGTAGATACATTGTAAACTTTTTTTTTTTTTTTGCTCGTGTAATGAAATCGAGAGATGCCTACATAGATGCTTGTAGTGAGATCACGCGTGAGTTTTGATTTCTTGTTTTTATTGTTTATTTTCTTGGTGCTGCTCTGTGTCTAGAGCAGGAATGTAGAAAAATCGTGAAAACAACTGAAGCAATCAGTAGAATTCTTCATGCATGTGGTACTACGACGACGACGACGATACGGTGGAGTACGAGGTGTGGGTAGACAGGTAGACGGACAAGTGTTTTCTTATGGTGAGCTTTTCTTATTCGTAGGCATAATTGAAAAATATCTCATGGATGCAAAGTTTGAGTTATTAGTTGAGAATATTCAATGGTAGTTTGACTGTATGTGCATGTGAATCTGGGCGTATGGATTGAATTGAAGTCATTTCTTTTTTTTTTTGTTTTGTTTTGTGGTTGATTTGACGGATGTAGGTAAAGTGGGATACTGCATTTTAATTGATTGGGTGGAGTGTTTGACAGACACGAGGGCAATTAAAAAGGTGAAGACTTACTTTCCGTAATGTGAAGTTTAATTAGTCTCAGAACTGTATATCGCTATGTCGTGGTGTTTTAACCAGTTAAACTTCTATTTGAATGGCATAACGAGGTGCAGCTGCTTAAGTTACCGACAGTGGGAGATTTTGTAAATTTGAGTTTCACTAAGCATTAGATCCCACTGGCCTTGGGGGAAAATTTCATATTAGCCTAAAGAACCATTGGTTCTTAGCGTTCCTAGTAGCTGTGATGCTGAGGGCACCAGGAAGTCTTTGAACATTATAAGAAGGAAGACAAAGAACGACACGATTCAGTTCCGCACTACCGAAACGGCAAACGGCGAGCATTTACGTCCAAAAGAGTGCAAAAATATGTACATGTTGGCAGAGTAGACTGCTAGATGAAACAATGTAGCACAACAGGGTCAGATTGTATTTCCATTAGATTACCATCTTCAAACGGAACAAAAAAAACTCTACGTGGCAACTATGCTTAGAATATGATGAACTTATCACTGGCAATAAAAACACTTTTATAAAAACAAAAAAACTTTAGTGATGCTCTCCTCACATATAACCTGCCCCCCTTCAGAATTTGGAATTTGGATGCAACTGGTGTGACCAAAAAAAACGAAGCTTCAAAAGGCATCTAACAGGTGGGAGCTATAGTCTCTGCTGACCGCGGCACCTTAGTGACCCTCGAGGTGTCAGCTAGTCGTCCAGCCGGAAATACAATACCGTCACATTTTTTCAAAGTCATATGTTTTTTTTATGGCTCTGAGTCCTGAGTCAATTCGACCTGGAAGTAGCACAGGTTGGATGACTGAATAAATTTGATTGCTGGGAGGAAAAATAATATCTGTTAAATAATTTCATTAGTGCTTTTGACAGATCGCACACCTTTTATATATGTACATAAATTTGTTGGGTAAGAATTCGTAAGTTTTACCACTAACGGAAAATGTTTACTCTCTCGCTTCCTCCCTCTGTTACGATTTTTGTATGTTAGGGAACGGAGTTAGACTGGAAATCGTAAAAATTCGTACGAATTTGTACGAATTTTCAGGTAAGGGAACAAACTTACAAAATTCTAATTTAGCTACACGTCCAAATTCTGGGTTTAAATGCCAACCGAATTGATAAATGTCATTGTCAAAATACCAAATTGTTTTGGTGACAAAAGTTGTTCATCAGGAATCATTGGTCACGTTTATGCCGTGGCAGTCTGGTGTTTTTTTTTCCGAAATAGTGCCGCTATAAACCCGAATTTATTTTGGTCCTTTCACAATTCTGGAGTCGATATGATATTTTTGGAAGGCATCACCGGCATGAACGTTGTATTGGCGATAGTTGTCTGTCAAACAGGTATTTGTTGCCCGTTTCTTACGCCAAATTATACAAAATTATCTTGGCATAACCAAATTGAAATGTGTAAACTAAACAAAAGAAATTGGAAGCTCAGCATTCTTGATGTATTAATTTGTTTTAAATTTATTTTACATCAAAAATGAACACAGCTATTTTTTAGCAGAGACCCGCTGTATACACTGCTGAGGTAGCAGTGTAAGATGAGCAGTGCCTGATTAGCACGGCATAAACCCGGCCATTCATTTATTTTACGAATTCAAAAAGTCCGTCTGTCTGTCTGATCAGCCTGTTTTGACGTTCCTGATGGGATCGCGAATTCCAATTTATTAAAAAGGCTTTGGTTCCATAATCTTTCTTCATTATTTACCAGACATTGGGTCCATTCTATCACTTGTTCTCTTCCTATCTGTTTCTTTTCAGTGTTCAGACGTCTAATCATGTACATATGTATGTATATTCTTATGGCGACGGAATATTCAATTTATGAGAAATATTCCATGACGCACTCCCTTCGATAGACTCGCAATTGTGAAACCGAAATTTTGGTGAATTTCGCAACGTCCACAAGTACATAGGTTCACATAACTCTCCCAATCCATGAAGGCATGCAATCAGAAGTAGTCTTAACCTCCCACGTGTGTATTTTCATAGAACAAAAGTTATTTCATAAGATTACGGCAACCCATCTTCATTATACAAGTACAAAAATCATTTTTGCTGTCAAATGTGACGTAAATATTATTACACTCTCCAACGTCAACTATTTGCAAAATCCTTTTGTATACATTCATTTACTGTGTATGTAGTTAATAGTAACTGGGATCTCTAGGGACACTCTTGTGTTTGACTCTGTAATTACGTTTGCTGGATGTGCCCTCCCCGATGAGTACTCCCTTCACGTATACTACACTTGCTCATGCTTGTCACAGAAATCATACATATGTATGTACATACATATATATAATAAAATGAGTGGGCAACGCGCTACAAATAGCAGAAACACACACAAATACACAAACGCCCTCTGTGAAATGCAAAACCCGGCAATATGTCATAAAATTCTATTTGCCTGAGAGATTTATGATCGATTGCTTGCAATTATAAAACTGTCATTAGGTATCTGACCGAAAAATTGATTTTCTCTTGCAATGGGACACCCCTACGGAGGGGGTGACAAGAAAAACAACCATAACATGCCGACAATTACTCATTCCTGGTATTTCAATATACATACATACATTTCAGTTTAAAGTACGTCGTTGCCGTCAGTATCAATATTTCGGCTTATTGTGCAGAACCCACTAGCACAACGTGCGTGGGGATGTCCTGTGAAGCTAACAGCTTTCTTTAATTAAGTTCAAAACGTGACTCGGATTATGACGTGGTTGTTTTGTGAAATGGGCCGGAACGTGTGGCATGAGAATATCCACTATCCCCCTGTAAGGCAATCAGTTCAATTAATTTTACGCGCCGTCCAAGAGTCAATAAGATTTCACTTAAGTAATTTACAATCTCACAATTGACTAAGCACTACATACTTACTCGTACATGCCCAACGCAAACGAATATAGCAATTAAAATTAATAATGCTTATGTATCAGGGGCAGGGCTAGCAATAATGCCCGCTACTAAATGGTTGTCGGGTAATTACTTTGTCAAAGTAATAACGGGCTATTAAATGACACTGTTTGGAGTCTAGCTAACAGAAGAGACATTAGATGTCAGACATATGTACGAGTAAGTGGTTGTTTTAATTGTTATTACCATAATGGTTACGCTGATTTCTGTTAATATTAATATCATATCGCAAGCTGTTAGGCTACCTACTGACTTCTTGACGATTTTGTTTAAGTTTCTGTGAGTTCGGCGTCTTTATCAAAATGATTCGAGTCACTGTACCGAAGCGTACCCTCATGATCAACGCACGCGATCAAGGTGCCATAAAATGTACACAACCGTCGGTGAGTTTCGGCTACAGTTGGGAATACATATTAGAGCTTTTCAGTAGTTGTAAGGCCGATTTCTCGCAAAATTAAGTTCTGGAAATGCTTGTTGTTGAGGGAGCCCATAATAATGTCGAAGCACAAGCAGTTTACTGCCGGTGCACTGTCAACCTCTTAGACAGAGGCGTAGCTTGGTATATTGATAAATGAACTGCTGACGAGCAGAATTATAAATACGCGAGCAAGACTTAAGGTCGAAGGTTTGTGCCTCTACTAGGCACACAACCAGACGGTGTTCTATCTTCGGTTCTTTAGAAACTTGTAGCGAATGAGCTATTGCATGCAAGAAAACCTTCATAGTTGTCTCAGGGAACACCCTGAATACTTTTAGAGAACTCATATGCAAGTGAGGTGATAAATGTGAGCTCTAACAAAACCGACTTATACAAGGTTCCCCACACATATGTTCATATGTAACATCATAATCTTTATGGAACAGACTCGTTTTAGATACAAAATCAGCTAGAAATTCAACACAGCAGAGGGTCAAAAAAAGTCACAAAAGCTGTCTACTACTTTTTAAAAAAAAAATAAAAATTTGGGAGATTAATGATGCAGTATCGGTAAAATCTTGGTAAAAAATTAAGAGAACTAACTGTGAAAGAGTTTGCCATATTACATTGAAAGAATTATACTCTATCGACTCCTTCCTGATATACTGTTGGTATGGTGTCCAAAGCCGTTGCAATGAAGAAGTATAAGTTCTTTGTTGAATTGACTTGGACTTCTGTTTACTTCTAGAATTTTAACTAAGAATAGTCTGATTCGGGAATGCATACCAACAAATGGCGATGGTCAATGGTTGTATTTATACCAAAATAGTAAAAACCAAAGTCATACAGACTAATCAACATCGTTTGTTCTCAAGGTGACGAAAAGGCTGTTCATGAAAAGATGAGGAAGAAACTGCAGCACATATCCACTTTACACCACTGTTAGCATGTACTATGCCCTATATATTTTGTGATATTAAACAGAGGAGACTTGGAGTAGTTCAAAAATCAATACAAACCTGGATAAAACAACAATAATATCTACTAATCACGGGGAAAAATAAACTTCAACGAATGAAGACAATTAGTCTTTTAATGCTTTCAACACGTTAAGGACATACATGTACTTACTTACACTACAGTTCGGAGTGAACCTGGGCCTTAACCAAAAAACTTCTCCAGTTAGTCTGGTTTTAATTCCAGTTGCACACTTGTGACTACATTGTTCCTCTGGGTTGGATTCGAAAACTTTGGGGGCCGGAATGCTGGTGTTTTTCGCTTGACAAGTCCTAACCATTTCAGACGAATAATGCGTAGTTTTTTACTAGGTCGATGTTGATGTCGCTGTACAGCTCACATAGTTCGTTGTTGAATCTTCTTCTCCAAAGTCCATCAACGCAAACGGGACCAACGCACAGACAGTCCGTGTTCTTTTGGTATGTGGGAGCCTTCTGGGTAAGTTCTAGCGATGCAGACCGAGGATCGTGATCACCTATGGATAAAACGTCACTATGACGGAAGAAATCATTGAATTGAGGCGATTAGGATCTGTTCTGAGCAGTTCCAGAATAGAGCAGTAGACAGATGAGTATGCAAAGAACTGGTGCAGGCGTGTTTGCATCAATCACAAAAAACATTGAATCCACTTTGAGGCCACATGCAAATTAATCTTGACAAAAAATATAGTAGCTGTTGCATAGTAATAATGTCAGATAGTCAGCCATCAAGGCTATCGATATTACTTTTTGCAGAAACCTTCTTCATTGGATACCAGGTCGTTTGAGAAAAGAGGGCAAGGAAATAGGAGATGTATTCACAAATTAAGGGCAACAAAAATCCTTTATAGGAACTGAATCATTCTCTTGAATAGGGGATCATACACTAACAGAAGAATTTAGGAAATTCGAAAAGGAAAAAAAGAATAGGAACATCTTCACGGGCTAAAGTAAACTAGGAATCTTCTTTGCCTTAAACAGTACGACAATTAGGCCATAGACACCAACAAGTTTATTGGATTTCAGTTTGGATGTCGCTATCTCACTGTCATCTAGATTTGGCGGCCAGAAATGTTGGTCCAGATTGAATGGTTCATTCTGCCTGACAGTGGAGTTTCGGCCATCGTCGTCGTTATACAGTCTGCAGAATTAATCTGTCCATATACTCAATATTGACTGTATTTTTATAACTAGGTTTTCTTGTTCTATCTATTTGCCCCATCGCGTACTCGTAACGTTATTTTTTTTCTTTCCTTTCGAGAGCCCTGTGTTCATCCCTTCTGTTTTACCAACTGCAGCTCCTGCTCTTCTATGTAGCCCCACACTATATGCTTTCCTTCCTTGTGGTGATCGAGAGTTACCCATCGACCCCGTTTACTGATCGTTTTTCTAAGTTTAACCAATGGTTTTCAGTGCTTAGGCTCCCGAGAGATTAAAGAACAATTTTTCGCAACAGTATATTTCCTCACAGTATTCCCTTACTTACCTGATGTTCTTGATATCCACATCCTTTGGCTACAACAAATTTTGTAGGGGGGTTTATTTATCGTCAATCGCAATGTGATCAATCTGGTGGATGGTTGATTGATCAGGAGATCTCCATGTATCTTTGTGATTAAATTGAATCAGTTATCGGAAGTATTGTCGAGCAGCCTATACTTTCCAACAATACAACTAAAGTTGTCCCTCCTTCCTAGGTTTACGTTGAAATCGTTACTTCATGGCTATGGCACTGCCCATATGTTTTCCCTGGGAGCTCGTAGAAGCTTTCGTATCATCATCATAAACGAATGCCAATGATGATCTTCCAAAATCGATGAAAGTTCATACATTCATACATGCTATTAATAAATAACTATACCTACCATAAGTGTTTTGTACAAAAATATCACAATGGACGGACAAGCGATGCAAGTTATGTACGTAATCAACATTTAATATACATATTTGGATTCACGACCATCAAATTCGCTTAATCATGTAAACACCTTCATGGTATAGATTAGTTGACAAATCAAACGTTGAGTTATGACTCAGGGTATGTGCGCCTATCGATACCATAAAATCCAAAGTACACATGTAGATAGTGCATCTAAAATAGACTCCTCATACGCCTACTCTATACCGCGTACGCATTGCTCTCGTAAATTTTTACTTTTCCCAGGAAGCCACTTACACGTAGTTTATTCGACATCGAAATACCTTTTCCATTGCTCACCATAAATCCTCAACTGCAATTGAGATATTGGGCTTGTCTGAAGCATATTTACCATGTGACATTTCGAAAACAAATAAACTCGAATTATCCCACCCCCGAATGCTATTTGATATTGCCGAAGCCAGCAATACAACCGGCGTGCGTACTCCTCGCTGGAAAATCATCATAAATCACGCGATAATGATTACCGATGCAAGCTATTCAATATATGACTTTTCCTATGAAAAATCGAATACTTTTTTTTTTGTGTAATGTATTGGGACATGGATTCGGTAAACAATGTTTTGACGCATTTGACATGGATCAATGGGGGCTACAACTGGGATTAGATTTAAACTGGCGTGATAGTTGTCAAGTGGACGCATGGAACAAATTAAAGGGCGATAAATCAAATAAATATTCTGAGTTTCAACTTATATAAGTACTTATGGATTCGAAGTATTTATTGGAAAACATTTGCATTATAGTTTTGGAAAATGCATTGTGTTCGGTGGGAGCAGTGGGGAATGTTGGATAGTTTGTTGCAGATGAGAAAGGGTTAATTTTGGTGAAGGACCAGAAACTGTTCAGTTTTTCGTAAACTCTGTTGTAATCTCAAATCAAACAATCCATTGAAGTTGACTGAACTTTTACGACATAAGATCGCAATTTTACCATTGAAGTTTTTTCAAAAGAAGCGATAGATTTTGGAACTTATAAATACAAGAAGCAAGCAGTGCCTTACAAGTATTGTACTAGATTTATTTATTGTTAAAGCAAATTTAATAATTGTACCATTAACTTGAAATCAGGAGTTGTAGAGGTGTTATGAAATGAATCAGTACAGTGTAAACGAAGATGAGCTAGGTATAGGTATGTACATGTAGCTTGTAGTGGCAGGCGAGGTGTGCAGCCACACTTAGATCAGAAAATATTGCGGTACCACAAGGATTTGAAATCTTCAATGAATACTACCCAGGAACTAGCAGGAGCTTAATATAAAGCGCTAAAGGCAATTAATATTGGCGTTAGCAAATTCGCCCCAATTCTCGAAGAACAGCTTGGGTCAGATCTGTTTGTTAATGAAGCACGAATGTAGTTCCGTCTGCACACATACGATTGGTTAAATTCACAGCATTGAACCTAAACACCAATTTATCTGTAGCGAGAGGCATGTTACACTATACTTCAGCCACGACTAGGCTATCGAGAAGATAGGAGGCATCTTCCATCGGATCCAGGGCCTAGCTTCTCACAACCATTCGTGTGAGTTATATGTATTCTTTACACGAATGGAAGGGGCCTACTGTTTAATGCCGTATCCGAACGGCAATTTTTTGTTTTGAGAAGCTTTTTCATGATAGTTTTTACTCTCGGATGTTTGTCAGACGCTCGCGAGAGGTGGGGCCGTGAAAGAAATTTTAGGTGTTGTCTGGGGATTGAACCTGGAACCCCTTGCTCCGTAGTCCAACGCACTAACCACTTGAGCCACAGCGCCCTTCAGCTACGACTAGGCTTTCTTTATCGCCATGATCTCCGCCTGGAATAAAAGAAGCGTTGGAGAAGATAGGAGGTATCTTCCATGGGATCCAGTGCCTAGCTTCTCACAACCATTCGTGTTATGCGTCTTATATTCTTTAAACAAATAGAAAAGACCTACTTTTTAATACCGTTACCAATGGACAGTTCGAGAAGCTTTTACATGGCAGTTATACTCTTGGATGTTTGTCAGACGCTCACGATAGGTGGGGCCCTGAAAGAAGTTTTAGGTGTTGTCTGGGAATTAAAACTCGAACCCCTCGCTCCGCAGTCTAATGCATTAACCACTTGTGCCACTGCGCCCACATTTTTGGACAGAAGGTCGAAAACGTTCACAGATTTCCTTAGGAAGTATTATCTCGACCAAAGTTCCCCCATACTTGATGGATGATTGGATGCATGCACCTTACAAAAATATCACTTCCATATTTGAAAAGGTCCGCTGGTAATACATACATCAGAACCAACGGCCATGTTGTTCTTCAGAGTTTTGATAGCTGCGTCAACCCCTTCTATACTGGGAGGGAGACTACTTCTTTGTTAAGTGGAGATGGGTGCTCTTCTTGCCCTATTACTCTCTCAAGATTATGGCCATTCAGCAACTGCTAGATCTGCTGCTTAAACACATTTCTACAACTACATCGGGTACATCGGTGACTGTATTCTGTTTCAATTCAATTTCAATTTCCTTGATCTGGGAGATTGCGTATCGCCTCTTCTGTCTAAGCAGGATTGTCTTCTCGTCTCTTCTTTGAACACGGTTTTCTTCTTGTGTAGCATTTGTTTTGCACTGCAACGCCTAAAGTTGTGCATCTTCTCTCACCTCTTTCCACTGTTTGTAAACCATCATCATACCACGGGTATCTTTATCTCTCTAATATGTTTTTGTATGGGCATTGCTTGTTAGTTAGTTAGGTACTTTCTGAAGCCTTGCATTCAAGCCTGTCATCATTTGATCTGTGTCATTTGATAACATCTAGGTACTTTTCCAATGACATGGGTGAGTTGATATTGTTGACATTTTCAGTAATGCAGTCATACCCTACTCTATTCTTTACTGTCACCAATGATTGAAAATCAAATTTACAGCCAAGAAACCAAGTAATAATACCTTGCTTTGAACGCCCAATTGTTTTAATCCTCAGTATCTACATATTTTTAGAATGATTTAATCAAACGTGACTGTTGCTTAAATTAAACTCTTAAAAATAAATACCCGTTCAGCGATTGCTTTGACAGTAAATAGTCTTTACCTAAGCTAAACAGGTCTAAATATATTTATCGGTTCTTTGTAGTCCTTTGACCTTTAAATATCGATTCAGTCTGAGTTAAAGCAGCCACTTTTTTTTGTCTTTAAATTGATAATGTTCCTTTTACTAAGATTGATAAACTTTTCCGATATCTGTAGACATTTACAATAACAAGTCTTGAAACCAAATGCAACCAAACAACAAATTCATTGCCACAAGAAGTAACACACTTTTTCATTTGCATTCCAAATTGCTGCCTCTTTTCAATAACAATACATACTTTAAAATAGATTATTTCTCAGCTTTAAGGCGATGTCCTTATTGAAAACAAACAAAGAGAAACAAAAAAACGTGTCAACACTGTCTCTCGAAACTTGCAAGGATATTCATGAAATGAAACGTGTCCGCCAAGAAAATAAACTAGAACGTGCCCACCATTTTGAGAAAGAATTAAAATACATACGTGGCATTTCCGCTTACTAAACTGTCGTTTGTTTGGGTTTGCCTACGTCAGCAGATCCTTACATGTATATTTTCTTATTTCCGTTCGAAATTAAAAACTTTAAGCCTACTCACTGCCACTCAGCAATGTTAAATACGCCACATATTAAACCATTCCTCCTCCGCAGAATGTTACTATTTGCTCGTTGATAAATGTCACCCTCAAGGACATCGCTTGGCCCTATTCTGAAGGGATGAACGGAGTCGAATGTTGTGCGAAACACTAAACTCATCTGCATTTTCACAACTTTTCTAATAATGGCAACCAGTTGCGTTTTCCACGGTTTGTTCTTCTTTTGTTTTTCTTTCGCCACTTTAATGGGGCGGAAAGGGTGTAATGGCCGTTCGATGTCATCCTTGAACGAGAGAAGAGTATAACAAAACAAAAAAAAAAGGATACTTCTCACACCACCACCACAATACAGTCGACAAAGTAATATTAATTATTATTGACTTGCCTAGCCCGAGGCAACGGATGCGATTGCAAAATATTTCTAATAAATGAGCGGATATTCCAAAACCACCAACAGGATGGGAGATCTAGTAATAAAAAAGTCGGTATGACCACAAAAATGTAAGTATCCTCCATTCATATGCTTATGCCTGGAGGCGTTATTAATGGAGAACTTCAATTCCAATCAAGGAGTGTGTTCATATACACCTCGAAGTAGGAAGTGGTGCGTTCTTTGTAAAGTAGCAAAGGGAAGACGACCATGTTGTGGGTGTTTTACATGACGTCATAGATATTTGCAATTTAACTCCTGTCATCATTACAATCGTATAAATGAAGAAAAAAAAAATGAAAAGGAGGAGAAACAAATTTTTCTTCTGGGTGCATTTATGTATATCCGTTTGCACTCTTAATAAGGAGTCAGAGGACATTTTTCTTTGTAGAAATTTCTCGTATGGTGATTGCTGTCAACTAGTTCTGTGTAGGTTTCAAATGCCCCGTTTGTCATATAGCGCAGGGCGGATTGTTATTTCATAACAGAGTGAAATCCTTTATCATTGCATGCACAATGCTCGTTCGCATTATAAACGTTCAGCAGAAATGTCACTGTTTGTAATGGCTGAAGTGGAAGCGCTAACGACTGGAGTGAAAAGTTAGAGATGGAAATGAGAGTTCAACATACATATATTGTAAATGGCAATGTTGATGTTTGTGGCAACCGAATGGCTTAAGTTCAAGTACGTTTCAATAAAAAGTTAAAGCTAAAGTTAGTTAGTAAAATGTTTCATCTTGTACTTGTTGGCTTTAATTTTTCTTTTACCATTTCCTTCTCCTTTTTACATCATCTCCAGTTTCCTACTCAATTGAAATAATAAGCCAATCATCACGAGCTCAGTTTTGTAGAGGAAAATTAGGAGACTACTATCTGTACCTAAAGTCGGTAAAGCAAGCCATCGCATCCATCTAGGAGTGCACATACACTTTTAATACACAAATCCCAACATGTGTATACAATTCAAACTCTAGAAAGTCGCACAGAAGATGACAAATAGATTCAACTTCATACTCGTAGCTGGTACAGCAGTCTCTGCATGAGATTCCATACCGGAGACAGTTCTTGAGTCGCTGAGATCACTTTGATTGGTTGATCCGTAGCATTTCGGAATCAACCCGATACCCATACCGACTTCCATTTTGGAACCGTCAGTGTAGAGTTACAGCTTTCCTTTGCTCTTTGTTAGTGCATTCCGATTCTTCTGATTAGGATCAGTAAGGATCAAATATTCGGTTTCAGTTTCTGCCTGTTTGTAATCTCCCATCGACCCATGGTCTCCATAACAGGCAAAGGTATCGTTGTTATGGATCCCTGGATTTATTTTGGTGAGACATGAAAAATATATCAGAATACCTCTCTCTATCAAGCACATCATTTCATTTCATTTGCATATCGCAAGAAACTTTTGCGCCACCTACGCTGTTATTAAAAATGACGTCAACAACACAAGAATTGTACAATAGTACAGTAATAAGCAACATTTCAAATGCACGCTAAATACCCCTAAGAGAGAGAGGGCGTTCTAATGCCCTAGAATTAAACCGTGTTTGTAAACATCCCTTTTAATTAATTTATGACAGTAAAACTACTAAAGAAACGAAGTGAATTGTCTCCTTTTCTAGACAATCTGATTTTATAATTTTATTCTAGCCCCATAACTACTCATTTAGTTGGACATTATCCCCTTTTTGTTGTCCTTCAATTAAGTTTTGTTACTACAAACTTCATGTGTCTCTTCCCCATATCAGACTCATAAAATTCCCAATAAAACGACACCTGGGTCGTTACTTAAGTGAAAGCACACCATCAACGGTAAATGCAATATCATAAGTTTTAATTTCGTCGCCATACGCGCGTAAAGGACTCAACAGGTTTCCTTACCTCCAACACACACTCGGCAGGGCAACATTGCAACGTAATGGTGCCAAAGTTAAAGAGAGTACATACTATTGTTTCTCTGACAGAGGATACAACGAAGAAACAACAAGAATAAGAATTGTAAATCTATGTACGTCATATCCTCCTTTTCCTATTCCTATTCCTTATTTCACCTGAGAGTGAGAATAATATTTTTTTTTTTTGTTCATTGTTTCCCACGTGAAATTAATTCGAGTGTATCGCTACTTACAAACAAACAAACTTATTGATGAAAGTTTTCTATGTCTCAAAGTTACTTGGTAAATTGTTTAAATTGGCACTCAGGAGGAAAAGTTCACATTATGAGGACAATGGTAATATTTAATGAGCAATCTATTGCATATGAGTGTGCTTTGCCAGTAAGTTGACAAATATTGATGAAATACAAGTCGGAAAATATAAACAAGCAAGCATCTTATGTATGAGTAGGCAATTCTTTTTGGGATAGTAAAACTACGTACAAAAATGTACCATGAACTTAATGGTGGGTGTTCTTAAGACTCTTATAAAAATGACTGACGTGTCCCAAATATTATGCTCCCTAAGAAGAATAGGGGTAAGATGTCTCATCTACGGTTATGACGTATAGTCCATATATGTATTCATGTCCATCTATTTTAGATGAAAATCAGGTAAGATGACTATATGAACTTAAGGAAAGTGTCAACTCGTTTGGGCGGAGAATTGCCTATATATCCAACTCAGAACGCATTAGTTCTATTCAGCACTAATAGATGCATGTCTTACTATACGTGACCAACAGTATGCGGCAAGATTTCTCTGTTAAATAGAGTAAAATATTTTGTTAGATAAACTGAAGGCTAAGTACGAAACAAAAGTTCAGGAAGTAGTAACGTTTCCATTTTCATGCTTAACAGGACTTCATCGTAGGGCATAGGGTACGGTTCATGGTTGGGCTGTGATGCTTTCACATGCAATCGCGTCTCGACATAGTCTCCATAACCAAAATTTTCTATTATTCTTGAATTAGACCTCATCATTTGCTCTACTCTCTACAGCAGGATAACGAAGTTCAAAGAAA
This sequence comes from Xylota sylvarum, assembly GCA_905220385.1. NCBI lineage: Eukaryota > Metazoa > Arthropoda > Insecta > Diptera > Syrphidae > Xylota > Xylota sylvarum. The sequence goes on from LR999958.1 coordinate 15,544,463, forward strand.
ATGGTAGTAGTCATTTTGGGCAGCAAAATATTCTGGAATTCACAGAGAGAGGAAATCATTAGCAGATTCACCAAGACAAAACCCACCATATACAAACTAGACCGAGTGTTAAGTTGAGCTCGAATTTTTAACACAGTATTCCAAATCATGTAATGGGAACTGTTGTATACATAATTATTTTTATAGTACAATCAAATTAAGTCAGAATCGTCTCTGCCCAGTGATTGACACAGAGTTTTGGAAAACCACAGTGGGTGAAACTTTCAATCAGTCTCAGTAAAGGCTTACTCATATTTTAGGCAAGTAAAATATAGTAAGCGTGATTAGAATCTGATTGTACTTCCGCCTAAATATTTATCTGCAATCTGTTTCACTGGTTCCATACTTCTGTCTTGTCATGCCTACAGACTGTCTGTGCTAACTCATTAATGAATAGACATGGTCGATGATTAGGCAGGGGCTTTCGGTCAATAATTAAAAAATTGAGATTGTTCTCTTTACTAGAAGGAGGATTGTGACCGGTTTGACTCTGCACGGAAATCCAAAAAATGGCCTGTCTCGGCTGCACTTTCCCGAGTACGCCTGATACTGCTCTAGATGCTCTGCTTTATTTAGCTCCCCTTGATACTTTCATCACGGGCTGTACTATCAAAGCAATCTACCGTCTTAAACCGGGTGGCTTTTGGCGATACTTATCCTGCGACCCTGGTTCTATGGATACGCCGTTTGATGCAATAATACTGGAACTTCGGCTTCAAATTTAGAGTCGACTTTCCTTGCATTCACGACTGGGTTCGGCCAGAGTCTGACTCTAGACTGGGCTTTAATCGATTCTTCACGGATGGCTCCAAGATTAGTCAAGACTGCGGTGCTGGTGTCTTCGTGGAGACCGACCACACTAGACTTCACTTCTCGTTAGGCGAGCATGCCTCTGTTTTTCAATTGGAGATCTATGCTACTTTAAACGCTGCCGACTATGTATATTGTTAAGAATATGTGGCGTTGTCGGAGTATCTGCATCTGTAGTGACAGGTAGGTTGCGCTTAAGGCCTTGCTCAACCTTATATAAAATACATAGTGCGAGAATGGAAAAGCTCTTTGAATTCGGTCACAGGGCTAACATTCCATCCCTCTTGTCTCGGTTCCAGGTCACACTAGGATTACAGGAAATGAAATTTCTGATGATTTCTCAGGACCTGAACCTACGTTAAGTCTTCCTGCGATCTTTGTCAGGGGCTCCATTGACGATTGGGTTTCCTACGGCATTCTTGCTGTCTCTCAGCTGAAAACACTATTGACAAATTGGCATTCTTACGGGACACTTTCCTTTTCCCAATCATCTTAGTGTCCTAGGCTTAAGAAACACGACTATCTCTTCTCGGCTTTCTCAGAAAGTGGAAGAAATTCCAGTAAAATTAGTAATACTGGATTTTACTTTCTGATAGTACAATGGACCAAATGCATCTGAGTGCTCCAAGTGAGTGCTCCAAGTGAGTCGGGTTAGGAAACACCCGACAAACAAAAAAATAATAAATCCCAATATTGCGAGAATTTTTTTATGTTCCAGGTCAACGTTGTTTGGCCGCCATTTTAGTTTATTTGGCATGTGTCAGCTTGCATTAGACAGCTGTGAAAAACAGTCGATAATAATTTATTATGGATCATTTAACGCCTCAACAACGTTGAAGTTTTTTTGAAGATGCAGGAGAAAATGGTTTAGCAATTACTTGTGAATAGAAAATATGTTTAAAAGCATCTGCTCAGTTTTCCTTGAATATGTTAAATTCCATATCAAGGCGATGAACCTTGGTTGGGTGGATGATTTCTTAAAATTAAAAAATACTTAAAAGTGGTATGTTAAACCTTCAGGGTCAATTTAAAAACCTTATTTGGAATATTATCATGAGAGTATCTGTCATAGATCAAATTATAATGATTATATTGGGTACACAATAGGATTATATAGGGAGTATATGTTCATAACACACTGAAATCGGCATGCGGGGAATTTCGGTGGCAGTTTTTGAAGTTAGACGTCGGATTGATTGGATATCGATTCTTTTCCCAGAGGTGTCACTGAGGATTTGTAAGCAGGTTATACCTACTGAAGTAAATAAGACTCCTCTCAGTCTTAGGATTTCTGATAATAAATTGGTGCTCTTTTCAAATCGTTTTAAATTGCTGAGACTGTTTAGGTATTTCTGTTGGTTAGGTCATTTGCTATCCTAAATTGGTGCTCTTCACTTAACTCTATAACCGCCGCCTCCTTTACAAGCATCTCAAATTCCTTGTCTGCAAATTTATGTGAATACATAAATAGAACTAAAGAATGGGCACCATGGCTCAAGTGGTTAGTGCGTTGGACTACGGAGCGAGGGGTTCGTGGTTCAATCCCCAGACAACACCTAAAATTTCTTTCACGGCCCCACCTCTCGCGAGCATTTGACAAATATCCGAGAGTAAAACAGCATGAATAAAAAACTGTCTGTGAGATGTCAAGCAGGTATGTATCGATGGTCTTATTGTGATACAGCGGTTTGACCGGGAGGAAGAGAGATTATTGTAAAGATATTCTGGTTCCTGTCTGTGAATAATCTTGAAGTGAAAAGTGCAAGACTAATATTTTAAGAAACCATCAAAATAACAACCAAGAGTTTTGGGACATTCAACAATGTCCTTAGTGTCCAAACAATATTTTGCGGCCTACTCGTAGTCTAATGCGTATTTCAAGTGACGTATTAGACTACGAGCAGATATGTACGTAAAGATGAGGTGGTACAACAGAGACTGCATATCATGTGACGCTATATATTGGAATAAGGCAAAAACTTGTTCCTCAAGTCATTAATATTTACATGTATTGACGTACCTTATGGAAATAAATATCAATTTAGGTGACTAATTAGAAAATCATGTTTTTATTATCCCTAAGGGGATGTTCTACAAATCAAAACAAATGTCAGTCTAGAAGCTTTTAAAAATATTTCGTTACAGCAAGGTGAAAATGCAATTCAACAAGTCCACAAATACAAGTAGGTCCACTACAGTCCTTAGAAACTCTCATTTTCTATATAAATGACAAATATATGTTGAAAATGCATTTACATATGTACATCAATTTTCTAAAATCCAATTAAGGAATACGTAATTTTGGGAACAAAATACAATAAAATTGAGGAATAGTACTTTTCAAATATCACCCATGGCGCCTTTTAGTTTTAACTATCTATGTACATATGTATTTAAAAGTGGAAATCATACTTCTCCTATTAAAGAGTATTGAATACCACTATGTAATATGTATTAGAATTTTAATTAAGTAAATGCTCCTTTAACCATAAAATAAAAAAATAAATTTCCTAAACGATTGCACATTTTTACTGACCTTTTAAAATACCAATATTCCACCGCAATAAATGTTCAACGGTGCTATTTCAGTCATAACCATTGTACATACATCGGGAATAAAAATTCACAACCGCCGGACGACGCCACAAAACTGTACCCATCTGCAATAACAAGAACTGCAACAAGTACTTGTGGTTGGCCATCATCATTAACCTCCCACACATTCAACAAATAAAAATGTCACAAAACCTCACAAAGGACAATTTTTCCAACACCAAATTGTCGTCAAATCAAATAGCAGTGATCTTGAGAAAGAAAACTCATTTAACTTGTCCACTACTATAATTGTTTGAAGATTTTATGTTCAAGACATTGACATAGACTCCTTGGACAAGTGGTTGGATCCAAACAAAGGATCCAAAGAAAACGTAAACGAAGAGATGCAACAACTGGTACTCGGTATAATAATTAATTCAACAACATATAGGTACATACCACCTACATGGTGTGAACACAAAAAACTCAACAATACTCGTACCAACAAGGACACTAATCTCGCTCTGAATATGGGTGGAAAACGCATGTCCGCAAAAAGCCAAAAAGTCACTCACAGACTCCTCGCGCTTTTCCTGAATCTCCCTCAGCAAACCAACAAGATTTCTATGCCTGTATGTATGGGTCTATCTGTGGGGGTTGTGGTGGGAATATAGCTTTTGCCAACTTGTTACACACTGATAACACCACATTTTGTTGTTGTTGCTACTGCTACTGATGGCAGAGGGATGAACCGAGGATGACTTGTTTTAGGGACAGACGATTGTCCATATAAAGCAAGAACTCGGATCGTAGTACTTTTAAACGTAAACGAACAATTGACTTGTGTGCACATAGCAAGGAGCTAACAACTGTGCACTACCATCATCATCGTCTCTTCGATACCGTTGTACCAAACACAAGTGGATAAAAGAACTGTTAAACTGTTGACGGATAATAAAAGAACGGATTTCTTGTGTGTTTTACCAGTGCAAAGTGAATAGTTTTAAAATAGTGTTATTTTTTTGTTTCCTTTTTTTCGATAGAAATTTGTACTTTTCGAAATAAGGTTTTTGAACAAATTGCAATTAGTGAAGAAATAGTTCGAAACTCTGTTTTCACTTGTGCTACTAATTTGCCTCTGTTTTGTGGTTACTCAATTTTGGGCTTGTACATTCGGTAAGTTAAGTTAAATTCTTAAAATAAAGTGTATTGCCAAATTTACATCAATTAGCCTTAACGCAACGTATTTTCCTGTTCAGGATAGAATCATTGAAAAATAATTAATCATTTGATTGTAATTACTTTTAATTGAGAGCACTCGTGGGGAAAATCTGACGAGGCAGTTTCAAATTTCGATTTTGTTGGAGAGTTTAATGCCCTTATGAATGGTTTCATTTTATAATGTTTGTAAAGAAATCAACTTCAGGTGACTGCCATTCAAAAAATTCATGAATTGCGTCTTTTTTTTCTTTGAAAGTCATCAACATTTTTTTTTTATTTTTTTATATTTAGTTTTTAATTTATTTTTAATACAATTTGAATAGATTAAAGGATGAGAAAGGATGCTCTGTTGATAGAGTTTTCAAACAGATTTTAGTTTGTGAAATTTTACCAGTTTTTGAATTGCGAATTTGACTTTATTTCTGTGACCATGTCTATAACTACCTTTATCGAAATGATAATGAGTGAGTTTCTTTTCCAAAAATTCGATATATTTTGTTTCTTTGCAAAATTTTTTTTCTAGATTCCTATCGATAGTCTTCAACAGAAATTTTTAATTCTCAAATTATCTTCATGATATTAAATCAAGATGCCTTTTGATGTTTTTATTTAAATTTTATTTTATAGTCGAAAGAGGAATAAGATAATCAATTTTGAGGCAAGTGTCCAGGAATTAATTCCGTATAATTAAACATCGCCATACTTCCTCAAAACGCTTCCATAGAATCTTTTCGATTCCTATAGATTTTTTTCATATCTTTTATTACTTCAGCTATAAGTAGTGTTTTATAAAATTATATTGTTGGTATTTATTATTTAACAACTTTTTCAGAAGATTAAACTCATGGCAAGATTTTAGTTTCAAAAAATTGTAAACTTTTTTTAAATTTAAATAATTGGGATTTTAAAAATAATTTAAAAAAATGCTATTTATCGCAACAAGCTCATTCTTTTGAAATTATAGAAACAAAGTAGGTAGGTAATTCGATTCTATTAAATAGAATACATCAGGGACACTTTCTAATATTTGATTTTTATGGTGAAACCAGTGTCTCAAATGTAAGCGGCCAAATTACGTACTTCGTTCTATGAAATTATTTTGCCCCAGTGCAAATTTGTAGCTAAAGAAGTAGTGATCGTGTACATTTCTTTGGGATTCTTCCTCAACACCTTTTTCATAACGTAGCCTTTTATCTTTTCCTGTATTCAAATATTTGGTTCTGCTGCGATTCCAGTTTATTTATTTATTTATTTATTTAAAAGAGAAAATTTCCCTATGTTGTCAATACCGCTGTGTCATTATATTTTGTAACATATTCCTTCTTTCGGTGTGAAAATCACTTTTACCTATCATCCTGCTATGCCCTCTGAAAGATTCTAACGATGCTCGCTTCCATGTACACTACATTGTTGAACAGAGAGAGGGACTACTACAAGGTTGGCGGTGCTCACCTTATTTAAAACATATAGAATAGGTAATTCGTAAGGTCTAAAAGTCTGTTTAAAAATTTCAAATTTAAAGCATTTAAAATAGATGTAAGTAAAATCATTAAAGGGAATATTTCGATAGAATTTCAGACCTTAGAGATTCAGTGATTCTCCCCGCCGCAATTCTTGTATTATATAAAGTAGCATCATATTTATCAGAGATATTAGGTTGTTATTTATCACAAAAAAATGAGGTAAGCAAATGTTCATAAAGACTGTTGCGAGGGAGAAATTAATAGATATGGTGCATTCAAATGAGTTTTCATATGATACATGGCAGTCAAATTACACAGATGTGTCGAAGAGGCGAAACAGTTCGTTGAAGTGTTTGAAACCTCCGATGCGACAAGTTTGTGTATCGTTTCGAACTATTTTTAAGGCACAGAAGGCACATAAGCACAAAAAAAATAAATTCAAATAAACTGGCCATTACTAACCAAGGCGGTTTACATTGCGATCTGCCAACCTTCTGTCTGACTGAGACTTAATTATAAACTCCTTTTTATTAAGGACGGTAATTGAAAATAAAAAAACACTATTTATAGTTTATAGCATGATTTTCTGCAACAAGTATTGTGTACCTATACAATTGATGCAAAATAATCAGCATTTTTATAATAACAAAAAAACACATTACAGCTCTTAAGAAAATTATCCTTTAAAGGAGAATCAAGTAATCAAGAATGCTGTGTCAAGCTAAGAACGTTCGAATTTTACGCCTTTTATACCACGTACACCATCGTCTTTGCTTTTGAGGTCCTCATTCTTTGACCAAAATATCTCACATTTCAAAAGTAACAGAAAACGATGAAATAAATTAATTGAGAATCGAGGATTATAAAACTTAATTTTTTTAAAAGTTGAAATATGAGAATTAAACATTTTTCTTCCCAGAAATTTTGTTCGAGTTTAAGTTCTTTTCATACAGTGCCGATGTCTGATCATCAAAGATAAAAACACGATGACGATAAAATAGGGGCTTTGAACACGCTTGCAGCGGCGTTAAGCACGATTTCTGTTTTACGAAGCCTTAAAACGTTTCATATTGACACCATGTTATTTTTATGGTGCATTAACTTTTATGGCAACAAAATATGTAAATATCATACATGCACGCTACGCTTTAAAGCCTTAAGAAGTCGAAAAAATAATAAAAGTATCAAATAGAGCTGTTTTTAAAAACCCAGCCTTATAGTAGATTCGGAAATACACTTTTCTTAACAATTTAAATATTATGTGCAAAAGCTTTCTATTTACACACACAAAAAACAAAATTATTTAGATTCACTCAGATTGCACTTTCTTGCACTCATCTTAAATGCACTATTGTATCTGGTATCTATAGTCATATGTATATAGTAGGTGTATGTATAGTGCATGATTCAAAGAACCGAACATTGAATTTCAGCTATCAATAAAGTATCAACTTATCATTCAGAGTATAAAATCACAGTATTTCATTATCTACACGTTTTCACAAACATGCACATATCCTTTTTGTCAATAGTATCCATATAATTACTGCTTTCAATTCATCCGACACCTTTCAATTTTCTTCCATCACTATTTCCCAGCAATTTTGTTTACTTATTTCGTTAGTCATTGACAAGGAAGCCTTTTCATCCTTCGCTTTTCATTATTATGCAATTCTAGTGCGCAAATATGTTGTCATGACGTATTATTCATATTATTTTGATATCGGATCTACAAGCACCCTTTTCAAAAACACATGAATACGGTAACTAAGATACCTGACATTTTGTGTACACAAACTTCGTCAACCACTTAATCAAAATAACACGAAAATACCAAAACATCAAATCTACAATAAAATTTCAGCAGGAATATCCCACATTACGAGAACGTTTTGCTGGTTTTGAAGGCTAGCAAACATTTTCTTTATAATTTGGAGATTTTTGAACGAGGTGTGCACGCTGTCACTTTATATTTGAAATGTCAGTTGGACAGATCTCAAGTTCTTCCTGGATAAGTCAACGAATCAAAATCAAATTTCTAGACACAAAATTTCTTATTAATATGCTCACAGTCAGCATAATTTTAGAATTCACTGTTTGTATTAAAACATCAATCACTGGCGAACGCAAATCGAATATGTACATTTGTTTAAATTTAAGGATTTCGAGGTGACATTCTACTGAAAGTTCAAGCAATACGCACACTAAGATGACGGTGGATAAGGCCCATTTTATATGAGTTACGTAGTACGTAAGGCTAACGAACCTAGTTCTTGCAGTAGAGTGTATATTCATTTATTTATTTATTTATTCGTCTACAAGTTGGATATCTCAACAGATTACAACAAAATAAAAACAATAATGATAATTCACTATAAGTTTTATATCAGACATAGAAGCGTTCAGACCGTAGTTACTACGAGGTAAAGAAGAACTATGTTTGCCAGGATTCTCGGGAGCATATATTGGTATTAAAGTAGCAAATAAAGGTTTTTTAAATGATGGATGGACGTCATCGATTTTCCTCCTCGTCAAAAGCTTAGTTAAGCCAATTTGACACCTATCATCGTAATCTGGTGAGAAATTCGATCGCATTTTGAAAAAAAAGAACAAAATTTAGAAAATCTTCTTTAAACTCTTTTTACGCTATCGATATGCACTTTATAAAAGGGACACCACACAATGTCGCAGTACTCTAAGAGTGACCGAGCAAGAACCATAAATAGAGTTATTAGGGAGTAAGGGTTAGAAAAATCGACGAGTATTGTGTTTTATAAAGCTGATCATGAAATTAGTTTTTCAAGTTATGTAATCCATATGGTCATAGAATGTCAATGATTGATCAAAGGTAACCCCAATATCTTTTATTTTATTTACCCTGGTAAGTTCCATTCTATGGATTTGATACCTACATCTATAGGATTGGACTGTAGGATCTATAAAATGTAAAAATATTGCATTTCTTTATATTAAAGCAAAAGACAATTTGCTTTGCAGCAGATTGAGATTGAGAGCGTCAATATGCGATTGTAACTTTGAGCAATCGCTCACACTTGTAATTCTTAGGAATAATTTTAGATCATCAGCGTACAATTGACATTCACTGTAGGTTAGAATAGATATTGTATCATTAAGTAAAATTATGAAAAGTGAAAGGGCCCCAGGTGCGTGTTCTTGAATGAATAGAAGCACAAAAAGGACGAGATCCATCTCAACATAGATGAATGAAAACAGATGTGAATTAACTTCTGTATTAATATACTGTGATTCACAGAATCAAAAGTCTTACTAAAGTCAGTATAAACTGTGTCTACCTGATGACCTTTTTCAAATGAGTTTAACAGGGACGACGTAAAGTACACGAGATTGATTCAAAAATTGGAACGAAATTTTTATCCATCCAGAAAAAAAAGTCTAAGAGATGAGACATCCACTTTAGGATTGGCGCTGACTACCGAAGAGAATTGGGTACATAAAATAATTCAAAAAAATCAAATAAACAATTTACATAAAGGACTGATATTGTCTGATTTAATATTTTCATATACCATTACTTCCGGAATACCATAGAAGTTAAGTTTATGCTTAACAAAATTCCCGAAAAAAAATTAGCTATATGCCACTAGCTTGCTTTAGATGACCATGATATAATTTCTATGAAGAAACCTTTCTTAAGATGCAGAAACTAGTGTAATCAATCAGGTTATGAGAATTTGTATTTCTGTTGAACGCTTTATTTTTAAACTTCTTTAAATGCATTAACCGTCGCTTATACCACCATGGCTTGGAGAGGTTCTTTTTAAAAGTTATAAGCATACATTTCGTTCAGAGTTAATTAATATAATTCCCTCATCTAATCAAACCAATTAATATAACTATACAGACATTAAAAGTTGGCTTTAAAGAAATTAAATTTGTTCATATTATTATCAACCGGTTTTAAAATATTATAGAATTTATATTCGAACCCTGTTTGGTTGTGATGAATCAAATTATTAAGTAATTCATAAGAAGCGTAAGTTGATTTAACTTTAAGTTCTTTTACGCAAACGAGAACAAGGTTAACTTGAGATAGTTTTAATGAACATAAAAAATAAATACAATTATTTTCATATTCTGTATTAAAGTTAAAAGGAATTAACATTTTTCCTTCTGTCTAAGACTATTTCACTTTAAAGAAGTTGAAATCACCAACTTTGCTAAAGAACTGCAAAATTGCTTTTGATTTTTCACAGGATGCTCATAATAAGCCCAAAAACCAATGTGGTTTAATTTTTGGTACCATCCAAACAAATGTCAATTATTTTTAGCTATCGAAATAGTAATGGAAGCCTTGCCTTGTGGAACAATGTTGGGTGTATTGATCTATTTAATATGAGACCCATTGAGGCCTGGCAAATATATACATGTTTGTTAAGGGAGAAATAAAGCTCGCTGTAGTAAGAAAAAGAAGCCAATACATCAAAATATTGTTTCCTCTGAAGGATATAAATTTTCTTAACAGTCAAAATTTGGATCACGTGTCATATCCATAAGGCGTAAGTATAGAACTGTCGATACTTCTTTGGATGAAAGTTTTAAACGATAGAGACAAACTTTCATATAATAATTTAAATCTCAGTATAAATCACATCACAGTTGACCCACTGGTTGCAATAATTAAGCATCAATTTCCACTTCTGCCCTCTACCAGACTATTTTATCTAAATAAGAATCAGCAAGTGGGAATCAGTGAATTTTACGACCAAGATTTTGAAGAAGCTCAGACATAGTGTAATGTCTTAACGTTGATTCTCATTTCACTAGCCATATAGCCCACAAGAAGCTCATTAAGTCTTTTAAGATATATATCAAGAAAAAATACTGTTTGACATTCTTTCTTGACAACAATTGATTTATTTTCAAATACATGCCCATACCTAGTTCTGGAGCTTTAAAATTTTATTTGATGAACAACTGAAAAATGAACGTATTTTACAGAATTTTAATGGAAAAGTGAAATGCCTTAAATAAACTTTAAATATGAGAAAAGAAATTACATCAATCATCATAAAGTACCTACCCACAACACATCAACGTTTAGAGGTTATGAACTTTCCCTTCTTTCTTAGACGAATACAATGTGTTTATACGTATTTATCTCAAATCTTTGATAATTTCACCGCAGTTACTGAATGTATGGAAAATCCTTGAACATACAACGTTGTAAATGAATAACTAACATTTTTGACTACGTACATTGCTTTAATTCAAGTTCGCTAAGATTATTCATAAGCCATGTTCCAGGAATGTTATTACCCCTGACCTGTGCAAGGATTTACTGCTCGTCCACACAACACCACATGAACTTTGGATAAACACATATTTTTGCACATGTATACAACTCAAGACCATACGCATCTCCAACCACATTTGACTTCTGACATGTTGACAGTCATTGAGAAGGCCAATAGGGTTTTGTTTTACCATTTATGGTTAATGGAAGATTTCTATCTGTTAAAGGCAGGTCTTTGGTTTTGAATTAAATTCCATACCCTTTGAAATTTAAAGAATACGATTAATGCCACTGATAGACTTTTCAGGTGTTAAGTTTTCTATCAATCACTTGATATAAAAAGGTTCACCATAGTACTGCCCTAGACGTCACTTCAACATGATGTGCATAAGTATCTCTATTATTATACATCCATGGAGGAGTTATAATATTCCTAGAGATGACTTTAAATTCATTTGATAACAGAACGATATGGACGTTTGGACACAGATATCAAATTATGCTATTCATACACGAAAATATTGTCCCACAAATCCTAGGTTGCAGTGTTCCATACAATCTTGATGCCGCCGGATACTCATCCTTCCTCTCCTTTGGTTGCTATGTAATGGGATTCCAAAAATCCAAGGACGCTTCGCTAGAAATCTTCCTCTTATATTAGCAATTCGGTTTGGTTTTATGTTTCAGGATGCACAACGTATATGTCTCAGAATGGGACGTTAAGAACTTGTTATAGAATTTCATCCCTGAAGATAGAAGTATTACGAAGTATGGTATTTTCAGGCGATCGAAGTAAAGACCTTTCCCTTTGAAATTTTTCTTATATGCACAATGTGGAACTCATGGTATTCATATTAGACGTATAAAAGAGACATTGTTAAAAACAAATGATTCTATATCACAAATTTAAGAAAGTAAACGTATGTATTACTACACGTGGCAAAAGGATTGACGTCAACTCAAATCAAAAAAAGTCGAATGACGTCATATGACATCCTTCACCAAAATCAATTCGAAAATGTATGCAAAAACGTGTTTAAAAATTTCGTGTTAAATAATTTCCAGTTTATAATATCCAATTAAAAAAGAATTTGTGGTTCTTTTTTTTTTGTGTAATGTGTAAATAATGTTCATCCTTCACAATTAGCATTGATTTATTAATTCAGGGTTTTGTTTTCAGAGTCATGGCATCAGAACGTTTTTTTTTTTCAGTTATGAATTTAATATATATGGAATTTTTTTATTCTCTTTAAATATTACACTTTTAAGTAAAGGCCAACCACTACAGTGATATCAGAGTAAGAAGAGAAGGAGAACTGAAGTCTTAGATTAGGGGAATTCAAATCGTTACAATTAAAGCATATTAATGACTATTATAGGCATGGCAGTTGAATATGGAAAAAGATGCAAAGGATATCTTGTTTGCAGAACATGAATATCCATCAGCTGTTTTTCTACAAGTTTTAAACTTTGATAAACTTTTTAGTCGTCTTTAGTAAACATATTCCATAAGTAAAATTCTCATTCTAACTAAATAGATATTGGACGAGAGACATGTTCATAGGACAATGAAAGCAGCTCACACCTATTTGGTTTATATTAGACAACTTTTTGAAAATTCTTAATTTTTCTACCCTGTATGTCACATTTCAAAATGTTGATTACTCTATTACATTTGGTTATATATTTTTCCATTTCTTTTTATCCCAACAGGAATATTATATGTTATGTTTGTAGGTAGTTCCCATCACACTCAATTTCGGTGCTTTAAAATAATAATCTTATTCCATACATACTTTGGATATTAATTCACGTGGCCATAGTATCCTTCCAGTTCAAGTGACGTAATATTAGGTAAAAAAAAACAATGCTTTTGCACTGACTGGTGGCGACAGTATTATATATAGTGGATTTATTCATTAGACAATTTTTATTCCAAAGCTTAACGCAGCCATTGACTTTTCTTTGTTCAAAATATATATTTAATATGATATGTGAAACATATGATCGATCGTATATGATTTACATATACATATATTGATAAGGACGTAAGTGATTTGCTTGAACTATGTACATCCGATTTAGATAATCCACGTATTTTGGAATTATTCTTCTAACAAATGCCTACTTGAAGAAAATACTCAAGTAGTCTCAATGACATCATTTCACCAGAATTAAATGATATGAAAGATTGTTGAATTCAAAGGAGACAAACTTCATTTTACATTGTCGAAAGTTCAAAGAATCCATTCAACTATTTAACAGGCATTCAAGATGATGGAAATCCTTTTGATAAGGTTAGGTGGATCAAAATAAAGCGAAACAAGGAGAGAGAACATTTGTTTGATTCTTCTCGTTCAATTGATTTGTCATTTCATTTAATTCAAATGAACAGAACATAATATTACCGCAATGAGGCAATTACTTCATGAATGAATGATTTATATGGATAGACTCGTACATAGGACAAGTGCATTCCATGCGATTGCCTTAGCATTGCTTCTCAATCAACTGCATACGAGGTGGAAAGATATGCCGATGTGAAGAATGGAGAAAGAAAGGTATCAAGCATTACACAACCTGTTGGAGACAGACAGATAGTCTGGTGACTTGCAACAGGTAAAGTCACGTGGCCCAGGGAACTGATAAAGATCTAAAGATTACCTATCCATGCCTACTTATGTACCTACTTCTTGATTCTTCGTCCTCGATGTACGCTCTGCATGTGTTATTTTCAGATATTTCCATAGTCATGGGCGTCTTTTCACTCGACACTGCCCAGCCAGAAATCCTGTGACTATTCGAATCTGACTTCTAATTAGTCTTAGGACTTGTTTCGCTATTGTATGAAAGATTTTTAGCATAAACATTTAGTTTTCATCCAGTAAAAGTGATCTTTTTTTATCAGCAAGTCTTTAATACAGAACTTTGAAGTGCTGATTGGAAGGTTACAGAATGGCCTTGACATCATTAAGGTCGAAGCAGATCATTTCCTTCCTCGTCCGCAATTTCATTGCCTATATGATCGCTGTATTCTGACATTTAAATGATGTGGGTAGCTGCAGGCAATTCCATACTAGTTTCGATGTTATTTCATAGGCCTTGATGTCTAGAACCGCAGCGTTACTGCTGGCGAGGATATAAATGTTCTTATTTGTTAGACATGTGTCTATACTTCTTTATATTTAAATAACTTTATATAACTAAAGGAATTTACAGGTATATGCATTCATATGTTGCAAGTGACATTATATCAGTAGCTCCAACCGTACTTCAGCTATGATGTCAATTACCAAACAAAATTCTTACGGAATTTAAATCCGAATTCGATTACCCAGGTCAAATCTCTTTCTATTTCTCATCGAGATATCGATCATAATAACTTTAGAAACTTAGCAGCAGGTCATGAGTGGTTTGGAAACGAAATAGCGATGAGTATTTTAAAACATTATTTCTTCGACTGTCATTCTAAAGATATATTTCATTTTTCATTTTTTCTATGAACTTCAAGCTTTAATTACGATGTATAAATCCTTTCTTGTAAGTTTAGCATACGATTGGTATTCAGATGAATAATTTTTGATCTAATTCGACATCAACTCGTTTTCATATTTCAAAGCAATAAAAAAACGTTACGTATACGACGTGGGCGACCCAAATTCTCATTATTCCCACCACAATTTTTCTTCTTGTTTTTGTTTATTTATACCGTATAAAATTTCAAAAACCTCCTTCGGCTGGAAAATGTGTAAAAATAATTTCTGATATTAGGTATGACAAACTTTATATTTGTTTGGGTTCTTCGATTACCCATGAATGGAACCCTTTTTTGGATCACCAGTCGCAAACCCTACCACTCCTCCTTAAGGACCCAGTTTATTTTTGAATTGTTTTGCTACTTTTTATTGTAAGAATTTTTATTTTTTAATTATATCCCATCATAATTGAATTATCCCATTGCAAAGTGAAAACATTTTTATAATTCCTACTTGACCTACATATTTTGTAGACGAACTTTAGTGAGTTTTCAAATTTAAGGTTGCCTTACGGAATCTTTTCTATTAAACGATACGAAATTCCGGTCTATAGCTCCTAATTAAATTACGTGCACCATAAAATTCGAAGGAAAAGGCGAGGTTTTCAAACTTTAGCAATATGACCAAATTCTTATACTGGCCTGGCAAATGCATTTATTATTAATCAGTTTTTCAGAACCCTATTAAGACGCTAAAAATATCAAATACATGCCCTTGAACAATGTTCTCAGAATAAATTGTTTCCGGTTTTGAGTATTTATAAACAGAATGGTGTCTAGCATTCTCTTTCCAGGACACGTTTAAGATTTTCAATCTAAGTTACAATTGGTGTTTCTTTTTTTTATTTGTATTTATGGCTGTTGGTCTTTATAACGGATGTTAAAAGGTGGATTAACTTATAAAAGATAGTGCTTTCTGTGTTAACACCAGGTACATGTCCGAGGTGTAACATAATTGGATCAGTTTTATCGGTATCCCATCTTCGGTCATCGCCTTGCAATGTTTCAACCAACGAATGATCTCATATGCGCCTTAGAATCAGTAAATAGATGGAGTGTTTCGTTTCTTATTCGAATTCGTTGGTCTTTTCCAGAATTTGTCTTAGCGTTAAAATTTGATCCTTCATTTTGATCCTGTTTCAGTTTTAAAGGTTATCAATGATTTTCCTTCATTTACATCATACTCAAACTATAAATGTACCCATTTCGCAATATAAAGAAAATTCACCGTCAAAAAAATAATCCTCATCTCTGATCAATATGGACTCCACCTTGCATATCCTCGATTAATATTTTTCACAATCTTCGCTCTTTAAATTATTAAAAATTTCCCCACGACATTTTTTTCCTCGAAGCCAATTCTACCTCGAATATTAATATTGAATTTAAATACTGAAATACCGCAACTTGGCGTCACTTTTAATATCGAAACTTGCCGTCACTCTGGTACTACGTTCGGCTTTCATAATCTACTTGTAGTTATTGACTCAGTCGATGAAACCATACATGGAAACAGTACGACCTCAGCTTCTCATCCGATGACGAACTACATACTACCTCTTATCATTGAGTGTAGTCATATTCTTTCTGCATTGGAACCTTTCTATCACCAACTTCGTTTGATTGTGCACACTTAAGCATAGACTCTGATATCTCTTTGTTTCGCTTAGCTGATTCATATTACCTCTTCTGCGTAGTCGTTCGGGCCAGATTCAAATTCTTCAGGCTGGAGCATTGATCTATATGACTTAACCGCCGTAGGCGTTGGATTAGTATCGACGTCGAGTACCAAAATTAGACATTGTGTAAAATAATTCGTTGATATCCTTAGATATTCTTAAATCTTTTCCAGAATTGAGGGTAGAATAAAGATTTGAGTTATTCCAATTCCTCAGGCTTAAAACTGGACCGATAATTCCCAATCTTACTATAACCAACTCAAAAATGAAAATCTATTATCATCCCAGATAGATGAAGCACTTGTACATTGTCTCTACACTACAAGGAAATCTTTGCTCCTTTTTAGAGAAACTAATTGTTGCTCCTAAAGGTAACCACCTTGGACCAAAATACTTTGGCCTGTCAACAAATGATATCAAATCTGTCAATGACAATTTGATTTTTAAGCCAACGTCGATGAGACAAAATTCTTTAAAGCGATTTAAAGAAGTTCCCCATCGTGTAATAAAGGCATCGTAGGATGCGAAGTAAAGACCGTCAAGGGTCTCCTACCGCCTCATAGCTTTATGGCATTATATCCTAAGTTACGCTATATGTCTGTATCCCATACAACACCAAACAGTTTTCTCCGGTCTCACTCTTTCCAGAACATCTAAAAAAAATCAGAGACCAAAACTGTCATGAGAAAATTTCTCGAAACAAAAATTGCAATTACAGAATCCATCTTCCATTCCCGTGAAGACTGTAACACGCACATGGCGATTGATTGTGAGAAGCTAGGCACTGGATCCAGATACATATATACATATATTGTAAATGAAATCCTGCAAATTGATGAATTTTACAAAACTAAAATTGTACTTACCTATATTGAAATTGGCATTTAAAAACATGAATACACACATATATTCAGTCCTCGATCTCATTAAACCGCCAATATAGAAATTCCAGCAGATAAATGAATTTACAAAAAAAAAACATTCTAACAACAAACTTTTCATCCACTGCAGAACTAGAATAACTTATGGACTATCTAAATGTACGCAATGTGGTTCTCTATTTCATGCATCGGTGACTATTTCCACCCTCTCTGTATATTTTATACATATACCGAGTTTAGTTCATCAGGAAGTTAATGAAAATTAATGTCAATAATTACAGTTTACAAATTAAGATGAAAGTTACATTTTAGTAAAATAATAGAAACTCCGACTCAATTTTTCGTCTAACAATCATTGTATAGTAACCACGTTTTAATAATTTAAATTCTCGTAAGCGTATCCGAACTTCTAATGAGGGCAATTTTTATGTAAACACAATAAGTCCCCTGAAATACAATATAGGTTCAATGGAGACATTTCCTACATCCTCCAACGCAAGAAAATTAAAATAATCCTTTTGTCAGTGTCAATGAGAAAGAAAAAATGTCTTTAAGTACTTGCACACACATAGTATCTAGATACATCACTCAACTACTTGTATTAAATTTCATGTTTGTGTTTTTTTCTTTTTTTTTTTTTTTCATTATTTTATCACACTTGATATGGTTCAGATGTATTCGATTACACAAAAAAAGGAAGTGTGTATGAAACGTGGGGCGTTTAAATTGTGTCTCATTTTTTTTTTCGACCCATAAAAAAAAAAAACAAATGTTGCCGTACTTACGCAGAATGAAATTCTAGGCAGAGAAATGATTCTATTAGGGTGGGTAGTATTTCTTTGATTTGGAATTTTAATAATAACTCTTTTTTGTGGTTATGAGTATGTAGGCAAATTGTAGTAATACTACGCCTTCAAATTGTATACGTACCATTGATCCGATGACGTACGGTTCAATGACTGTTTTATGGTAGACATCTTCAGTTTCTATATGTTTACAGGAGCTTTACTTGACTCAATGAGCATGTCTCGGCGAGGTGTAAGTTGAAGCCTCAAGTCCCATTTCTTTCTTTGAATATTAAGCTTATTTGATTAGATATTAAATTCTTGCAAAAAACCCTTGGCGCCTAGAATTTGGCTAAGTTTCTTATTGGTAATTCCAGCCCACCGCTTTTTGGCGAACTTTGCAATACAATCAAAAACCATGATCGTAAATTTTGAATGGAGTAATTGGCTAGAGTGAAAAATATTTCACATGAGCAACATTCCACTCCTTAGAATGGATTAGTTTAGCTTCTCTATTAATCTTTTTCATCACTTGTCCAGGTTTTTGAAAATATCATTACCAACGTGAAATAGAATTGGACCTTAAATAGAATCTTGAGGAACTCCACAAAAACTATTTGTCATATTAAAATGAATTAAAGTATGACAGGAGGTAAGTGCTTTATCAGATTTTCATTGGTGTTCACAATTAAATTAATAATATTTGTAAAGTGTGATACTGAAAAGACCAAACAACTTTTCCCAATTATGGACATTTGCTACATCCTCAACTTCATATAGCTGATTACTACCCATAAGACATGGTGGATGAAGTTAATGAAGATACTTATCGGAAGGCGGAAATGCATATTGTAAATGTATTGTAAAAAAAACTCTGAAAAACTCTCCTTTCGATGATTTTCTGCAGCTGCTACCGTCCTCCAAACAAGCGTATTTGTGGTGTTTCAGGTTGGGATAAATTAAGCGCTTTTTCCAAATTTATGACTTTTCTGATGAAGAAAATGGGAGAAGGTGTTGCTTTTTGGGAGTAAATGACTGTCGATTATGAAAGCTGTGGGTGCTTTTGTTATATCCCCCGCAGAACATTATGTCATTGTGGTTCTTGTTGTATCTATATGGAGGTGGGGCAAGCTATGATGACATTTTGGGCGTAGGTAGAATGAATATGAAGTTAAGTATTTAAGTATGTTCACGTGTATGCATATGTAGTTATAAAATACGCTGCCTTATCGTTTGTTCTTAGTGTTAATGCGATAACATTTCCGCTTGATATGTCACCTAGTCACTTGATAATACCTAACTATGTTTCCTGTGCAAACAATTGAAAATAATAGGACAAATTTGAACAAGTGAACAAATTTTGACATAATAGGTCAATTGATAAGCTACCAACATATTTATCAAAAAATTGGGGTGAAATACTATAGTGCCTTCAATTGGTAGAAAGAAGTGCTTTTCGGAGAAAATGAGAGTTCAGCACGTTTTTCAAATATGAATTCCAGTAATTAAGTATACGCACGAATACGTAAAGACTTGACTGCAGAATTAAAATACTTCATTGATGGAAACGGCTTCAAACAGTTCAACGAAACTTGTCGAAAGTCCTAAATAGAGGGAAAAATCCAAAAGTGAAATAGTGATTTTCATATGTTTAAAACGTTCTCCTCTATAGTGCTGTCGTTGAACTATGAGAGTAATAAAATAAAATGGTAGTGTTTTCAAAGAAAGAATAGTGCAAGAATAATAGCATGGCCTGTTGCCTGTACAACAAACCAACTTGCTCAGAAAGTAAATTATAAAACTGGCAACAGATACAACATCAAAGACATTGAGTAAGGAGACTTGCTAACAATTCATTGACAACTGTGAGAATTAAGTCAAACTGTAATCAATATAGTGGGCGCCATGGCTCAAGTGGTTAGTGCGTTGGACTACGGAGCAAGGGGTTCCAGGTTCAATCCCCAGACAACACCTAAAATTTTCTTCACGAGAGTAAAACTGTCATGAAAAGCTTCTCAAATAAACAATTGCTATTCGGGCACGGCATTAAACAGTAGGCCCCTTCTATTCGTGTAAGGAAAATAACATGCACAACACGAATGGTTGTGAGAAGCTAGGCCCTGGGTCCCATGAACCTGTCGCGTCAAAAATTTGTATTTGTATAATAAATTCTACCCGAGGTCGGGAAATCTTTTGATATTGGAAGGAGTATGGTTTGTGCCACGTCGACATGGTTTCGGTCGCAAGTGTCTCTGATTTCGTGAACTCTACATCCAACCTTCAAAAGTTAGCTATCGCCTATGAATGTACTTACCTATTTATACCCTCAAAGAATAAGAACTGTGAATTCATGCATCAGGCTTACTTACTTACATACTTAGGTATCGCTACAGTTCGGGGTGAAGCTGGACTTCCACTAACAACCCTCTCCAATTAGCCCGGTCCTTAGCTTACTGCCTCCAGTTGAACACTCCAAGACGGTTGACGAGGTCTTCTACTTGGCTGTATAGCTCGTATCTATAAATGCTGTCATACACGGCCTTGAAATCGACAAAAATATGGTGGGTATCGACTTCTTGGGTTTTTTCCAGGATCTGTCGAAGTATGATTTTCCGACTCAATCTGTCGACTGTGGACATTCCTGTCCTGAAACCACACTGATAGCGGCCGATCAGGTTATTGACGAAGGGTCTCAGGCGTTCACACAGTATGGCAGATAGGATCTTGAACGCAAGGTTGAATAGACTAATACCTCTGTAATTGGCGCAATTAAGGCGATCTCCTTTCTTGTGGATCGGGCAAATGATGCTGAGATTCCATTCTTCAGGCATACATTCGTCTGACCAAATCTTAGAAATGAGTTGGTGTATGCTCTTTCTAAGCGTTTTTCAATGTATGTTGATAGTCAAGCAGCCATTACAACGTTACAGTCAGCATCGGTAAGGGCCAAGCTCATAAAATTGTGAATAAAAAGATTGGACGACATTTCAGTAGCCAATAAGGTGACCCTCTGTTGAGAACCAGGCCACATGGATATCCGTGTTAACGAAGGAGAGGATGAACTGCCCAAGGTAGTGCTTTACCTAAGAAATAGAATCCAACGAGGAAGCTAACATATGTACATGCACTGCAATCAAATGACAGGGATATTCGGATAGCTCTTGGTGTCGAGATAGGACTCTGCGTAATAGACAATCATGCATCTTGGCTAGCAACTACAGGGACGAGCATAAAAAATAAAAATTCGGTTATAATGCCTCAGTAGCGCTCTCAATTGACTGTGACGTTTCTTCCATTGTCGTCTTGGAAGAAAAATGGGCGTTCTGTGGTTTAGGCGTGCACCTTCGGCAACAGCTAGCTGCAACCGGATGAACACGGGAATATGTTCGGTTATCAATCAGCGAACCAGTCTCACGAAGTTTCATTACAAATTTGCGTACATCAGCTGCAGTTGGTGCATGATTTCGACCGAAATTTCTTTTTAAAATTCGCACTGTTTCGACAACACAGCATCCACCTTGGAAGTAACTTTGTAATATTTCCCAACGTTGTGCAATCTATCCATTTCGTGCCGCGAAAATATTATACTGAGTTTCTGTCAATTTTTTGAGCGCATAAGAGTTGTCAGTGCCAAAATAACACATAATAGCATGTGATTCAAAAAGAAACCAACAGATGGTCCACCCATTAGTTGTGAACGGGTTTAAAAATCAATACATTTCTATAGATTTAGATATAAATTTCAGAAGACAAATTTAATTTTTACTCCCGAAGCTAACGCGAATGGTACGACGTAATTAATTACATCAAGAAAGATGGTCCCTCTGAAAATTGCCAAATGGAACTTAACGTGATTCACGACACTATCAAATCGCAGTCACTATCAGCCCACTATACTCTTATTGCTATTGAATAGAAATACCAGTAGTAAATCAACTCGAACAGGACACTTACAGCCAGCTACATATGTATGTATGTACTTCTCGTAGATCCTAAATTTGAGTTAATGCTTCTGGTATGTCACAACTTTGGCGAACGTTATAATCTGAATTTGATAACAAAAGTCCCATGGTACACCCATTCCTTGACGAACTTCCCTTTTCAATTAATCCTCAAACTAGGTCACAGAATTGGCACACATTCGCATGTCTAACAAGCAACATGTGATTAATTAATTCATATTCACGAGCCTCATCTAGGCAAGTAAAAATTTTCGACGAATTTGTCTTTAAATTCTCAAAATTATCAACGCACCTTTTGTATTGTTTTCTTCTTGTCCTTTGTATTAGCATAAACCCAATATAAACTTTCTAAAGTTGAAGAAAAACAAAATTTAAGAAAAACAGACAAGAACCCCAAAAAATAGGAACGAACCCTTCTCTAATTTCAAAAGTGAACTTCATTGTGTTACAAAGACATGTTCGAGCAATAATTAACGTTAAAAATGTCCTGGTAATTCATCTAGGATTTTCTTATATGCTAATTAACATCCCGCCTCCTGCTTCGATAATGACACACGCAAAATAAGGAATGGTGAATGACTTTGCACGACATCATAGTGTGATTATGTTGTCTTCTTTACAGGTTTAATTAATCATTCAGTGTCACATCCAATGGAAGTAGGTGCAAAAATCAATAACCGATTAAAATTGTTTATTAATATTTAAAAAAAAAAATACAAATTGTATCCAATCTCTTGATACTTGTTGCTTAAAGGTTAGAGACACGCTTTCCGCACGGATCTACAAGAGCGATAAAAAACAATTAGTTTTAATTAAATACAATTAGGAAAAGTAAGTTTTGTAGTAAAGTGCAGAATAGTTAGACAAGGGTGGACCAAGTTAACCAGCGAGCCAAGAAAATGTCCTCGCTCATGAATAATTCATAATAATTGTTTTGTAAGAATTTACTGTCCTTTGCGTGGGTGAATATGTTTCGCGCGCCTTTCAAAGAAAGTGCAAAGTGGCAGCAAGATTTAATTAGAACAATAATTTGTTTTTTTCTCAAAAAAATCACGACTACGGAAATATTGTATAAAAACGTATAAGGGCATTGGGTTGACGCAGGCACTTGGCTTCGTGGCTATGGACTACAAATTTTAAAATGATTGCCAGTGGTTTTGCGTACATGCTTTGCATTAATCTTGGTCTACTCATTAAGTGTTGACCCCTGAGTGGGGTTGATTTATAATAAGGATTATACTTTGGGATGTAAATTCGATGGGTAGTGGGCAGCGACAAGCAGACAATTTATAAATACGAAGGCAAATCTGGTTTAGCATTTAATTTAATTTTCAATAGTCTACTGGTACTAATGGGTTTTTTTAAAAACTTAGAACAATACACAATTTATTTTAATAATTCCTTATTTATGGACATTTTGTACGAAACATTGACATTCTAAGATCGTCTTTCTGAGAGAAGTACACAGTTTTAGGTACGGTTGATCTGTATCTGTATACTACCGCAGGTACGTGGCATATTCGTTTTAATTAAAACCCACAGATCACAATGAATTCCTGTCTCAATCACTGAGACTCATAGATCAGCATGATAATTTATCAGCTATTGCCAGTTGTATTTTCCAAATAATTACGTAGATCGCAGGAATTGATTTAAGATTTTCTCCATAGTTGGGTAGATTGGCACATTCTCAGTAGTTCGTTTTCCGGCATCGAGATCAATCAACGGTCTTATGAGATATTATTGCCGCGATCCCAGTGTGATCTGAGAATTCCGCTTTGCGACCAAATTCGAAGACTTCTTGCTTTCTCGAACTATTTTGGAGCTTGTTCTTGGTCGAGCGCAGTCTTGCAATACTGCAGATGCGAATATATATGTATATCCCGACACTTTCAACTATTCTTTACAACATAAGGCGTAGCCAATAGGATAGCTTACGTGTCTGCTTGGAAAACAGAGACATACATATTTATCTGCCTGGAGTCTTGTGCTGTCAGTCTTAACGGTTCCATGATTGGGCAACGGATCCATGATTGGTTTTGTAAGCATGCATAAAATTTCGAATACAGACCAGTCTAGGCTAAGACACTGGCTGAATGCAAGTTTGTTATTCATTTCAGTTTTAGGGAGATTTTGTGGGTAACTATTACAGCGGATTCGGCAATTTTGTTCGATGACATTGGTGTTGAAGTTAAAATGTGTTTCAAATTGGGTAAACCTGGATGTCTGGAGATAACCAAACGTGATCAACATATCCATATTTCGTATTCCCAACATTTCGATAAGTTCCGATACTGGTCCTCAACCGAATCAAAATATATCCTATTATTTGTCACAGAGTGTTAGACATTTGTTCTCTCTCGTTCACAATTTACGAAAAAATGGCAGCCGGTAAAGATGGCACTTCTCGATACTTGAATTATTCGAAAATGTATGTATCTACAGTTCAAAATAGACGATGATATCCAAAAGTACCGTCCCACCTGATCAAAGCGATGTAAGGATAGCAATATTGAAGGCAAAGTCCAACAAGGCTGCTGGACCTGATGGCCTACAGGCCGAGTTGTTCAATACAGCTGGCGATGACTTGGTAGATAGCATGCACCAAATCATCTCTTAAATTTGGTCAGACGAGTGTATGCCTGATTAATGGAATTTCATCATCGTTTGCCCGATCGATAAGAAAGGAGATGCCCTGAACTGCGCCAATTACAAAGGTATTCGTCTGCTTAGCATCACGTACAATATCGTATCTGCCATACTGTGTGAACCCTTCGTCAACACCCTGGTCGGCCCCTGTCGATGTGGTTTCAGGCCAGGAAAGTAAACAGTCGATCCAATTTTCAGAACCTACATAAAGCCAAGAAATCCAAATCGATATCGATACCCACCATGTTTTTTTTCGATTTCAAGGCCGTAGGCACAATCTTTCAAAAGTCTGTGAAACTACAGGTTTTGTAGGAGGAGATCAAACGACGAACTATTGTCGAATTAGTCGTCTAAGATGGCTAGGACATGTAGAGTGGATGAACACAAATTCTGCGGTCCGTAGAGTCTTCGAATCAAACCTGGAGGGACAACGCAGTAGATGAAGACCTTGCCCTGGGTGGCACGCGTGAGTAGAAGGGGACCTCAATCGACTTGGAGTGCGCAACTGGAGGGAGTTAGCTAAGGACCGGGCTAACTAGAGAGGCTTATTAGTGGAGGCCCGGGTCCACCTCGAACTGTAACGACACCTAAGTAAGTAAGTATGTACATACCTACATATATATAATAAATATATGGGAATTTTTTCAATCCCTAAAATGATTTTTAAAAGCAAAAATGTACTTAGAATACTTGTAAGGCTCAAAGACCGTGTAAAGTGTTTCATACTTGACTGGCAAAAGTTTGCATCCTCAAATCCACAACACCAATGATTGATTGATTCTCTTGATTCACTATAAATCCACTAGTTCTACATGTATTCTTTTGAATACCATCATTTTATAGTCTATAATTGCATTCACTCTGCGGTACGTATGTATAAGCAAACATTTTTACTAAACTTAATAACCACTAAATTCCCGGAACACCTGATACTCTTCTATCTAAGAGTAAAAGTCAATTCTAAAACCATATGAAAAATATGATTACATTTTAACTTCGTCATTTCATTATTTACCATTTCAAAGGGATTTTTTTGTAAAAGAATGCAAAATGCTCACTTACTGAGGAGGAGAGGTAAGAAAAATAAATTTTTAATATCAATTTTTTGTTCTTTTACCATGCGGGGGAGACAAATACCCATGCATAAGTTTTGAAATGTTGAAAACCATGCCTAGACGAACAACAGGTGAATACCGAAAATATATTCCAGGAGCATAAGGTATTCAAATTACTTTAGACTTTTATATGAAGAGTATTTGTCCTTTTTCCTTTCTTGCTTTTTTTTTTCTCTTATGCATAATGTGTGGACATGTAATTGAAAATAAGGGAATATTTACGGGTTAGGAAGAAAAAAATACAATAATCCTTTATCAAAATACTGACATTGGACGTTTGTCTCTTTTAATGTTACTTTTATTGGAGAAATATTTATATAGTAAATTTTAGATAGGCTGTGAAATAATGGCCTTGCATGGAATTGGTATTTTGTTATTTTATGTGATCGAGCTAAATTTATTTTAGTTATTTGTATTAGCTTTGGATTAGAAAATTGTAAGAAAATTACGGTACACATATGCACTCATAGACATTTTTGATTGTTACATATAGTGGTACTTATATTAATTGTTTCTTGTATGCATACATCCCCTTTTAAACGACAGTATTTCATTATATCTTGTACCCGGAATAAAAATTCCAAGTACTTCTAATAACATTCTCATTCTCATTCAAAATCCGTAACTCTGGATTCAAACTTCCCCCATAATCAAGGATAGACTGTAAAGTTGAATGTCAAATCGATTCAGTACTGTCCTTAATGTCATCAAGAGTTCTGTTTATTTCAATTGATTCTGTTCATATTTAATTAAAGACAATAAAGGATATACATACCCTGGTTCATTAAATTATACATTTCACCTTAGGTCTGTCTGCACGTATCAGATACGATGTACACTCCAATTTTCATTTATTTGATTTTAAACGACGAGACATTATATTTCTTGTTCGTTATCCGTTGAGTATTTTTTTTTTATATCTCATGTTTCTAATATCCCTTTAATTAAAATTCAATGGTCAGAGTTAAGGTATTTCCACTGAAATCGTTTAAATAACCAACAAAGCGTTTTTAAAATTGCGGATCTCGTGCAGGAACTACATAGTATGCTTTCAATTTCGGATTCAACTTAAGGCTCATTTGGCTAAAAACGAATTTTATTATTTTGCTATTTTGGGAATTAAAACAAATACAAATATAAGGAAAATATTTTATTCGAATAATATCATCGCACACATATACTACAAAGGTTGCGTCCTTCTTTGGGATTTTCCGCAACATTGGTCAAAGCATCTTTCAATAAATTGCATATTTCCGATCGGATATTAATCTTCAGCGCTGTTAGAGTTTCGTGAGTTTTGCTGAAAATGTTTTCTAAGTAATTAATTGTTTGACAACATATTTTAACACTTCGTGTGATAGTCACTCAGTGAAAAGTCGCCAAGTATAAATTTTAGATCAAAACTTCCAAATGGTACCGGAAATAGTATATGAATTTAGAACACGTATTGAAAATACATATTTTAAAATATTCTTGAGTTTTAACAAGAGAATAATTCAGCTCAATGACTAAATAAGAGATTATTTGAGAGATCATTTTATAGAATTCAGTATTTAAATACAATTTAGGGCATATGTGCTCCAATTTGGGACCACGTTTTCGAACCTGACGTTGGGCGCCATTCTTATAACTGAGGATTGGGCCACGGAGACATCGACGATGCTGGTGATGAGGTTGGCGAGATCCTTGCGGTTGATCGGCTCAGCTCAGGAAACAGTCATATGCGTTTAGAGGAAGGAACTGACAAGTTGAGGGTTAGTCGTCGTTGATTTCTAGACATAGAACGGCGGCTTAATATAACCCCACAAGAAATAATCCAGTTGGGTTACATCGCATGATCTTAGTAGCTAATTGACCAATCCATTTCATTAGATGATTCTATCGCCAATAACTCAATAGTTTGGCCGGCAGGGTAGCATGTTGTGCCATCCTGTTAAATTCATATGTCTTCCAGTTCGATATCATCTAAATTCGGAAACAAACAAGAGAAAACCTTTAAGATATAAAAAGCATTCATTGAATCAAACGTTACATTGAATCAAACGTTACAGTCCAAGTAAACTTCAATAAGATAAGAAAAACCACTTATGCTGTTTTTTGATAGTGTTAGAGTTGTGGCACCTACTTCAAAATCGGAATATATCACAGCCACTTATGGGAACAACCTCTTATGGCATGCAACATGGATACATTTCCTTCTCGATGCACTTTAAGCTTTCAATCAAGTTTGGCTATGAACGTTAACAGGAAAGTTTGGTAATAAGGATCTGTCAAAAACTTGATGACAGACTTCCGATTTACAAGTAAACCTAAATACTTCCTTGGATAGCTGGTTTAGGCATGAGTGAACACAAAACTAGGGGAATAGCTTCGTAAAGGGTCATGCAACAAGAGGTGTTCTTTTAAATTTAACGCCATTGCTGAACTGTCAACATTCAAATCATTGTAATGACTTTTAATATGTGAGAACTAGAAGGTTATTAAATATGGACCGATACATATTTAAGATCGTGTTGAAATAGTGAAAATTCGCTACAAGAATGGTGAAAATATCTTGGAAATTTTTCGTAAAATTCTTACAGCTTTTGATTATCATCAAGCGCCTTCTGGCACAGCTAAAGTGAATATATTCGATCATGAAGATCATGAGTTTTACACAAAATTACTAGAATATTAGCCAAATATTATGTTAGGCTCATTTCCGTTTATATCGGTCAGAAAAGAAATAAAACTGTCACATCTGGAGCTCCGAAAACCTAAAAGAAATAGTAGAACAACCTCTCCATCCACAACGGATGACAGTTTGGTGCGGTTTTTGGGCTGGCGATGTCATTGGGTAATATTTTTCGAAAATGATGCTGGTGCGAACGAACAATGTTGACTGACTTCTTTTTTACCTCAAATTAATTCTATGAACTTGGACGATGCTTATTTTCAGAAGGACGGCGATACATTTCACTCAGGTGGTGAAACAAAAGCTCGAAATAGAAATCAAATTAAGAGCAACCAGGTTCTACTAACTAAATATATCGTAAATATTTAATTAACATTCGTTAACCTGTTTAGAATATACAGAAAAGTACATTTTAAGAAGTTTCTTGATACCCACGGAATTACGAATAAATCATTGTTCCATTTTTAAGCACATTAAGTTGATTTTGTTGATTTTTATGATCCATTTTATATTCTTTGAATCGGCTACATGTACATATTTTTATAATTTTGTAAAGACTTATCTGTAGGTTGGTTTCCAGGAATAGAAGATCAAGCGCATTGGTTTATTCCGCATTTAGGAATAACATTATCCTCATGACTATAATTATATGTTATATTACTTGTTCAAGTGTATCCAACAGAGCAATATGACCTTAAAACGTCCAATTCTCATTAAAATAAACTCAACCATAGTCTGAGTTCAATCGATCTGTTTGTTTCACGCAGGTAAATCAACTTATTCCAATGCTTTATTCCTAAGACTGATTCTATATGATAGTCATAGGAATGAAGGTGGTACCAGTGAGCTAGATTTAACAAACCTCAAGCAAAGCAATCGAAACTTCGATGTGTCTGCACAATTATTACTTCGTGAGAATAAGTATTAGCTACTTTTCTCACACGACGTCGTGCTTTCCATGAAATTGAAGTCGGTTTTACTAGGCATAAGTTTTCTCATTATCGCTGCACCAATAACTTACATCCACCCTTAAATCAGTTCACCTACTACACCATAGTAAGGCATAAAAATGTCCTTTTCATCCTCCCTTCTCTCGCACAATCTCAAAGCCGTCTCATAATGTGCCACATCCAGACACAATGATGATTGTACAAATCCATTCAACTTGTAGGAGTTGATGCCGTCGTAAGCTTGGACGAAATTCCGGTAGCAATGATGCTAACAATGACACTCAATACTACACAAACCTACCGTAGGCAGCGGATATGAGAAATTTGCAAAGAAATATTGCAATCACTTCTTTGACGGATGTTAGGGGATGGCGGTGTAACTTCTGTAGGAGGTTGCTTAACATCGCTTCGTCTTCTCATTACCTTCCATATCATAAAACAGAAGACCAAAATGCCAACAAGAGCGAACGAATCCAATAGAAATAAGCAGATAACCTGTGGAAGATCGTAAAATCTCTCCATAATACCATCGTTTAGATGACGTTCGCTACGCGCCTTTATCAGGATAAACAAGTTGATGAGATTTTATTTTCCACGCGGATAAGTTCACCTTGTTTATGCTTCTAGCGGCAAGCCGGATGACGAAAAAAGGTCAGAAGCAACACACTGCTGGAAATGAGATTGCAATGCGATGGCAATAGGTGAAAGGGGGGTTTTCAAGGATGTTCTGTCGGCTGTACAACATTGAACCGTCATGAATGGAATACATCACAACCTCAACCTCACCTGTTGGATAGACTTCAGGATGAGAATCGTATAAAATTACTCCTTTATTGCAAATCTCAATTTTTTAACGATGTATGTACCAAAGGATGATGGTTGTAAAAATTAACTTTACAACTGAAGTATTGTTTTGCAGTGAACATGAGGGTTATAAAGAGCGTGTAGCTAATCAGTTTGAAAAGTCATAAAGGTCGATGTTTTTGTATTTAGAAATAAGTATTTGTAGCTTTTAAGATAAATATATGTACGCTTTATCTGTATTTTTTTTTATGTGAGTATCTTCTCTAAAGTATAAAGCTTTGTGCAAAGAATACAAGATTTGACTGACAAGTTCCTGGAGTTCCCTGCTTCCTTAAAGTCACAATGTAACTCCCATCTTTCATTTCTAATGTAACTATCTACAAAATCTCTTCAGAAGAATCAGTGTCTTTAAGCGCTTTAAGAATCAGTTAGCCTGTTATGACATCGAATTCCACGAAAGTTCAACACCATACTTCGACATTGCAAGACTATTTCCAAGCTTTTACACAATAAGAAGAAAAATGGGTACAGCCGACGAATTACAAAGATCAAACTTAGCTGTTAACTCGTAGAAAGTCGACTACACATTAAATACTCAGCGTTATACTCCTATGTCTCATCTCCTTCAACATAACCTTCCCCTGTAATAAGAAGCTTCATTTCATGAGAAAATATGTTAATCGGTGACATTTGTGCAGAAGTGCAGGAAAATAATCTCACGGGAATTTGCTCCACAAGCAACTCCACATTTTTAAAGTGAAATTATTTCTCACTTAAAGTGAGCACCTCATTTTCAACCACAGTGTTGAACGCATTTACCGCTGATTGCTCCTTGCAGAAACCATATCGGTGGTAATTTATGGCTCGGTTACAGACGTCAATTAGGTAATTAAAAAACGATATGGAGACCATATAGGTAGTTCCTCTGCTAACAACTGACAAAGGAACGCGAATGCAAATAACCGATGATAGCTTTGACCAGTTTTTCGAAATATTCCTTTGTGCACTTTTGAGAACTAATTAGAACTTGCGTTCATGGATGAATAATTTCGACTGTCCACTGTTCCAAATTGATGCACTTTCCATGACATTCTACAACACCCACTAGTGCACTTACAATTAATAAACCACCCATTAGCCCAGGCGACCATTACTAAAAGCAACCGGTGAATAGCGCATACAAAGTGACATAATTACCGCATAACCATTGGTCACTCAGGAACTGCCAAAAGTTGTTGGACATTTTAGAAAAGTTTCTACGAGTACGTCAATCGGTGTTATCAACCATTTGCCAAACTCGCGCCATACTGAGAAATTTATTATGATCATCAACTGCGTCAATGACCCACTAGAAATAGAATTCAAATATTTTAGCAAAACCCAACAATTTCCAACACAATGAATTCAAACAAAAAAAGGAAACCCCAAGGAAACGGCATTTTCCATTTAAACTTAAGTCAATATTGACATCGGCTCATTGGAATATAATTATGATTAAAATTGAATCATCAACACCAAGCATGAGACAGTTTCTTTTGGTGGACAATGATTTATCCTTAAGTGCCCTTTGTTGAGCGGTTGGATGCCAAGAAAAAGTTTAATTAAAACTTAATCGAGCAGTAGCAATACAGAAATAATTAAAGAACTTTTTCGCCAGCAATTAATGTCAAAAGTCCTTTTTTTTTGGAAGAAATATTGTCCTTTTTTTTTGCTCCATAATTAATTATTGAAACGTAGGTCGATGGACTCTCCATACACTCGATGGACATTTGTATGGATCTAGATTACATACACTATACGAGTGTTCAACGACCTTAGATTCATAGATCGACATAAAGGATTCGAAGGCTATAAATTATTAAATTATTGCAGTATTGAGTGTTGTTGCTGTATTGGCTTGGGTTTTCAAATTTGACTTTAGGGCATCGTCGGGTAATTGAGCGAGCAAGCAAGATTCGAATGCCGGAAGCTTTTTGAAAAAAAATATCTTTATTTGAAAACGTTGGAGCTTAATCATAACCTTATTTTTAACAAATTAAGGAGTCTTGAGCTTAAAATGGGATAAGTCAGGACCATTGTCTGTCTCTATCTTAATGCAAGAGAGAGTTTCTGCCATGTTCGTTGCAGTTTTTTTTGCCAATTATTGACGGAAACTGACCAGAATACGTTGCTTACTCTTAGGTTGTACAATAGATCATGTAATGTTACTGTT
This sequence comes from Xylota sylvarum, assembly GCA_905220385.1. Classification (NCBI taxonomy): domain Eukaryota; kingdom Metazoa; phylum Arthropoda; class Insecta; order Diptera; family Syrphidae; genus Xylota; species Xylota sylvarum. The sequence goes on from LR999958.1 coordinate 15,577,052, forward strand.
GATAGAGTATTTCCATGTGAACTGTTTGTGGTTCTTATAGCAAAAATAGGTAAGGATTTCTACTACCTCACCAAGAGTTTCAAACTTACTTATAAGTCTTCTTCCTTTTTCTTCCTTCCTACAGAAAAACATGGAAAAACTAATCAAGACTCATATACGCAGGGTTGCTCTAAGATATTGGGCTTTAAAATATTGGCTGCAGAAATTTAGTGTGGTCTTTCCTTCGATTCAGAATTAGATTCGGATTGTGTCTAAGCCTAGTTTAGGCTGTAGTCGAGTTTTCACGGACTGTTATTAAACTTATCAAAGGTCCGGTATAACGCAGGGTATTATAAGACTTTACTAGTCATTAAGCAACTACATATGTCTATTATTTAAAGCGGCGACCTATGCTGACCTAATAGCCACCAATCATAATTGTAAAGAGTAGGTAAAAGTGACAGAATATTTGCATCTGTTTTGTTAACCAGCCTTCGCTTAAGGCCTAGATCAACTCATCAAAAATTTCAAAATAGTTCAAGAATGCAGGTGTACGTTTAGATTATGGTGGAGGACTAGATCAGAAGAGGTCCTTTGTAATGCCATAGACTTTTCCATTTGGACTATCCAGGGTGGTTGTGATGCCAGAAAAGAGAAGAAAAGGGAACTATTTATCTAAAAAATAGAAACTTATTTAGAAAGTTAATTTTAGTCTTGTAGTAGCAGAATTTTCTAAGCAGGACTCGAGTGAGTGGAATGAGTGACGATGTACGAATCAATTGCGTTTTTGAATTTGACTTCCAGTATATGGAGAACATTCCCATCTAACTATTCTATCAAACTAGTGAAGCATATTTTGAAGCAACGTGTGCTAGAAATCAAAAATTCTAAAGGAATCTAAAACTCGGTCAGCAGTTAAACCCCCAAGGAATTCAATTGGATTTTACTCGTCACTTATTGCACGTCTCCTGCTTTAACAAAGTTAACCGAAAGATACAATGTAATGGTTTTTTTCAAAAACTTAACGACGACATTACCACAGTAAATATTTTTCGAACATTTTTCTTCGTGTTCGGTGTTTGCTTTACGACAAGAAAGCACCCTTGAATGTAATAGCGAAACATTCCTTATGGGTAAGAAAGTGGAAGAACAAAAGAAATAAATCTCCTCGTAGAAGTACCTAAAATCAATAGATAAGGATTCTCCGCCATAAAGAGTACAGCTCACCCCGAAAGGAGGATTCTTGAGTCGGAACACAAATTACTTACTGGAAGTAAAGTTGTTTGACTTTATTCTTATCCAATTGAATTTGGCCATAATCCGAACAGGAAGTCGTGTTCGTCCTAATCTTCGTCTACGCAAACAGCAGGAAAAGGAAAATCATCCTTGTAATAGCATTCAGCATGTCGTTAAAATCCACAAGTGTCCACAGAACACTCCCCTTTTTTTTCTTTTTTCGTTTTCAACCAGCTAACCTCTTTATTATCCTTATAACATAACAAGTATTTAGTGCTTGCAATATCCTTTTGCAATTTCACTTAATTGATGACGTCAATTTCTAATAGGTCAACAATAGAGTCTTGTGGATTTAGTATAAAGGTGTATAATTATCTTCCCCTAATCAGCGAGTAATCCTTAAAAATTTACAAGACTTATTGGGCTTAGAGGAATATCTATGAATGCGACATGATTGAATTTTATTTTTAGAAATGATACGTACATCCAGTTTTTGATTCAAACACATGTATAGAACATTCATTCACCATTTGATCTGTCCATTCACCCATGTATTCACAGAAAAAGGAACTCCTTTACCAAGTGTCAGTATTTGCTTCAGTTTTCAGTCCAATCTGTAACACAAACATTATTCGCTTCATTTGAAGTCACTGAACAAACAATTTGTACGAAATGGGTGGAAAACGGGATTCAGTTCAGAAATAAACCACCCTGTGTGTCGATTCTATGGTTGAATCGTGACATGCATCCAGTGTAGATGTTGCCTACAACGGAAGGAAGGTCCACCTTGCTTCCGGAGCAAAATGTTATACGATACAGCGAATGTAACATTCTCGATGTGATGATTTCCTCTATTGTCTCAGAACATGGTATTGCACTTTTCATGAGATCACGACCACTGAAGGATACTCACAGATAGTGTGTATTCAATTACATGAACAATTTCATTATCATCAAGAAATAGAAAATGTATGTAGCAATTGAGTTCCTTAACAAAGTGAAGAAGGAAAAAAGGTAATGTAAACAAAAATGATGGGGGCAAGGACACTGCATAGAATAAATGTCAACAAAATTGCATGATTTAATTGCATCCTTTTGAGACAAAAACACGTTTTCTTGTAGTTCGGGATGCTAACAAGTGTTGTGTTTTTTGAAAGTAGATGATTATTTGGGTACTTTTATTCAGATCTATGTACAAAAGGATTCCTTGTAAACCCTTGAAAAATAATGTCCCAAATTAAGTTCTTAAAACTTTCGGCATAATGGTGTAACAAGTACATCCTCCATAACCAAGTGACATTGAATAGAAGGTAATGAACTGACTAATTAGATGGCAAGGAAAGAATCAAACATCACCTTTGTTGGACTGTAATGGGAATGGATGTTTTTCTCCTCCTCGTCGTCTCTATAGCTCTTTGGAAAGAAGCGCAACCTTTACGCGTAATGGTCTATCAGTATTAGTATCAGTATTCTCGCGAGGACACCAACTATGTACCTTACTGATCTTTGATCGCTTTTACATAAACAACCCAGCACAACCATTGTCATCTAGTTCAGGTCAGATATATTTCAAGGCATGACATATTGAGCCTTCTCCCCATCTGTGGTTGATCTTGCTAATAGTGCGAAAAGTTTCCTGGGACACAGCATTATTGAATGTAGAACTACTTCGTCATCCTATAACCGCCTGTGTAGAAATGTACTGAACTACTTAACTGCCAGCATCATCCTACTCACTACGGGCAGGAATAATCGTCCGGAAGTTGCAGCTCCAATACCTAAAATGTTGCCTATTGCCAACAAGAACTACTCGCTCTTCGAGTTCAATACCTAACCTATTACTAATGTCGTAAGCCCTTGGTTTCCCTTTTAATCGAAAAGTATAGAGTCAGCTTTAAGTGCAGGTAAGTTGCTGACTTGTATTAAGTTACACAAATCAATTACTTACTTACATAGATTCTATGGTTCCCTGAAATAGAACACAAGACGCCAGCAATGCCTATGAGATATCCTAGTGAGTTATGCGCTAAATCATTTTCAAAGACTTGTATTAGACATCAAGTCCTTTGAATAAAAATCAAGTAGATCAGATACAAAGTTCATTTCATTGCTCTATAAAAACCCGTAGACTGTTTATTGATCAACAAATTGGAAGGCTAAGATTACCGAATGAACTCATTCCTTTCTTCCGTGTTTCTAGCTCTTAGGGTAAAAGGTTTCATAAACATTGAAGCACAGAGTGGCATTTATACTTGTCTCCCGCTTGATACAGACTTCAAAGTGCCCACTTTTAAAAGTAATGACGTGGCTTCAGTCCCTCTTTATGCCACAATGGCATTAAATTCTAAGTACAAGGCATGAATTATAGTATGGACATCATTAAATTCTTCGGAAAATGGTATCCAAACTTATTAAAAATAAAAGACACCTTGAGCTTACCTTATTCCATTTTACTTCAAAGATCAATCTTTTAACTACAAACAAACTCGACATAGACAGGATTTCTTAAATTTCCCATTTCTGCTCCCATTTTAAACACGTTAATCCAGTTTGGATTGTCTCTTATTCATAAGAACCTTATTCTGAACACAACCCCATAAAAAAAACTCAACCAAAACTCATTTTCAATTTACCTCACAAGTCATAAATACGTTTAAACACCACCCGGACTCGTATCAAATATCAAGGATAAAATTCACACACAACACGTGAACCGTTAACCCAAAGAATCACTTACACATCTCTACAGGGTTTCCCTAAAAACAAAAAAAAAAGAAATTAAAAAATGTAGTAACCCTGACAAACTCACCAGCCGCCACCATCAAAAGAGTCGTAAATTTCATTACCTGTACCTATACCAACACCAACCGAAGTGAAACGCGAAACACTAATGTGTCGCCAGGATTCCGACATAGTAGTAATTTATGAAGGATCTCTGGAAAATATTGCACACGGGATATCAGGTTCAACAACTCCAATTGAAAAGGGTTAGACTGCAGTAGCAGCTGCCGCCATAAGGGGGTGGGCGCACATGTGTCAGGTGGTTACAGAGCTCGGTCAAGCTTGCAAAGTGAAAAGATTCCCAGCAACAAGTCAAGAGGCGAGCTGGTGTGGCCTCAACATGTGTGTACTTTTTATCGTAATAACATTTACACCACGAAATTTATTGTCCTCAGACTTTATGATGGGCACCGACACCAAATGGTGGCGGCGAATGCTGGCCTTGTTGACAGGTGTCATTTTGGAGAGGTTAAGGGCGAGTCTTTTATCAATGCATGAAGTACGTTTCCACCAGGTGTCATCGTGGTTATTTACTGTGTATTGCATCGGGGAGATACATTATCAGTAAGCGAACGTCATTGATCGAATGACGAAAGCACGAACGCAGGAAAAGGTCGGAAAGGAAACGCACACGTTACTCTGTAATTTGGTGAAGATGTCGACCATTTACTGCATTCCTTAATTAAGGGCCAACAATAGACAAGGATTATATGCGAATGGGAATGGACACTCCGTATTCAGGACGAGTAATTTGATAGTTGAAAAGTACAATTTTGTTTCAGAATGGTTGCAGTATAATTTAAATTACTTACATACTAGTAAATGGATTGAATTGTGGTGCGTATACGCCTACGAGTTTTCCTATAATAAAAAGCAGATGATATATCTTCATGTAAATTAAAGTACGTACATATATTGAATTTGGTGACATGGCACGCTCAATACTAAAGACTATTCGGTAGGCTGACAGACACTTTTGAAGATGGAATTGTTTGTTGATGTTTCTTATTTTGAATAACTATTATTGGGTTGAAATTGAAATGAAATTAAAGACCTTCATATATTTCAAACACAAGAAAATATTTTATCTAGAGTTGAAGAACGAAGTTGTTAAAAGTGGTTACATATAGAATTTACTACTCACTTATGTTTTCATCATAATTTGGTTATAACATATCTACTCAATTAGTTCGCTGAAACAGTTCCTTTTTTAGATGCTGATCAATGCATTCCAGATATTACAATACGAATGCAGAGAATCATTATGCAAAGGAATAGCTACCAATACTATATACGGCTGTATGAATTAGGTTAGAGTGTAGAGTTGGAGATTCATTAAACACATTAGAGCAACAAAATTAGGATAAGAACTTAAGTAACTGGCTTAAAATTGTCAAACTTTCTTGAATCAATGTGAGTCTAGAATATGTACATATTAGAATTGTTTTACTTGTTGACAGTTGGCTTATATCATTTAAACAAAGATCTCCGAAGGCTGATGCTGGTATACTCGCATTAAAAATAGTCCTTGTTGTCATTATTGCCCTACATTGCTTACCTATTGATCATGGAGAAATTATCCGAAAGATATCCGGAGTCTAAACCTTCTGCCATTTATGAATGATGTTTTTTTCTTTTTCCTTTAGTCTTTCCTTAAGGGGAATTTTATTTTAAAACTTTGTGAAATATGAAAGTAGTGCAATCTGAGTCACCATGGTTTCTACTAGCTCGTATAGCTACTAGGATCATTATAGTTTGGAAGGTCCTTGCTTCTTCATATATTAATAATGAAAAATATATACTTCCGGTCATTTTTTACGACAAAACTGGTATTTTTATTGCAACCCCAAGATTAACCTTTTAATTTACTCACTTACATGTATCCCGACACCTCTTATGGGGTATAGATTGTCGATTGCTTTTCTACTGCTCAAGGCCTTGGACTTGATTGTCCCCTTTTAGATACATGTGCAACCATGTCGTGAATGCAGCTAAATACTATTAAATAATTCATATTTGATTCAGAATTTTTGTCCATTTTTTTATCTAGTATGCTACACGTAAATAGATTACACCTCTCTTCCCAGTACCTACCATCTAATGATTTAATTTGTAACCGTAATTACCGTAATTTTTGCAATTTTATTTCAAGAACGATAAGGGCTTATTTAATTAGTAAATTAGGTATGGTAAGATAATTACCATATATTTTTCTAATAATTGGCACTTACTGATAAGGTTTTGCTATTTAACAATATAATTTCATTTAATTAGTAACACTCATTTCGTTTACTTAATAATGGAAAAAGTTCGAAAGACGGATGATAAGCTTTTTGTAAATTTGACGCACCTATTAGACAAGAATTTAAGTTGTTCTAATTGCAACTTAAAATGTCAAGTAAATTTACTTCCAAACATTTTTCTATCGTACATATGTACATACATATACTGATACAGCCTGGATAGGATGATAGACTAATTTTTCGAATGAACTCGCTGCACCCATATTACATAAGCTTAAACGACTAAATTCTAAACTACAAACTCTAATGAGTGTTTTCGAATTTAATCTATGGGTTTATGTCCAGAATATATTCAAATTATTGAACTTGAGTTCATGGATTTCACACCCACTTCTTTTTAGAAACTGGAATGGAGTATTTATGATTAAGGAGTCATTTCTAGTTGTGTAAACTATTGTCTAAAACTATGTCGAAGACCGAGCTATCATCATATGAGGTTCTTGGCATATTCAGGAAATGCTATTTGGAGTTGTTTCCATATTAAATATTTTTTCAACTGCACACTTCTATCAGCAAGTAGTCCTAACTTATGCTCTCTATAACAAGTGCTTGATTATTATTGGCAAAGAGGAGATATGCGGATGACTTATGTATGTATATCTACAAACATCCTCATTCTATGTCATCTTAAAGAAACCAACTTAAAAAAAAATTTAGAATATCCTCGCAAAAGAATTGCTTATCGCTCGAAGTAATCACTTGTGTAAAATTGCAAGTGGTTTAAAAACAAAAGGGAAATTTAATTTTCCAGTACAGAAATGAGAAATATAAAAGCGCGCCAACTTTCCGGGAGGAAAAAAAGAAAACTTTTCTAACTCACTTCTTCATTTGTTGGCTTGAATTCTTTTTTTGCCTCGAGGTAAAATTGAACGGTCTCTCTCGCCTTTGGTGGCACTTTTCGTCCTTATGCAACTAACGATGACAGCAGACAGAATCTATTTGTAAAGACCTGGCGAATGTGCTGCGTATTCCAAAGAACTTCATGTCACAAGTCTTCTTTTTTAGTCTTTTGAGTGTAACAAATGTTTTCTTTACTTTTTAATAACAACAAAGGAAATATTTCAACTAGAAATGTCATAAGATCCCAGGCAAGGACAGAACAGTAAATTCATTCTGTTTCTGATACCCTTTCGGTTGGTATGTTATGACGCATATCCATTGGTGGTGGACATTCTACAATTGGAAGAAATCTGTTGAGCAAAAATATATCTCATTTACTTTGTCAGCGAAATTCAACCAAAAATTTTAAATAGCAAATACAATTTTCACTGGTTACGTGTCGGAAATTAAATACATACATACATATACAGAACGAAAGGTGGGGGATGTCGAGTACCTGCAATGGAGTATCCTTTACCGTCAAGTACTACTAATTTGCGTAATCTATGCAAGGATCTAGTTGCGAAATTCTGAAGAGTTGTTTTTGTGGAATCTGCGAAAATTATATTTGTATTTTAGCTTTTAATCCTTTGTACGGATGAAAGTGGTACAAGTGCAACAAGTGTTCTGCGGAGTTTTCGAAAGTACATATTTATTTCTATAAGAAGGTAAACTTAGATTGTGTTAAGGAGGATTTTCAGAGGGATTTTGATGACACTGCATTTTCAAATCTAATTATACTCTACACAGGGCTGAAGTTTATGTCAATGAATGGAAAGTTGTGGTTGAAAGTTTTTGATGAAACATGAGACAAAGAAAGTGAAAGAGATGACAGAAACGAGAAGTGGTCAAAGTGGCTTTGAGGTTGACACCAGTGTCAGGAATGGAAAGTAAAAAATATAGATTTTTATTTTTATGTTAAAATTTAATTTTGAGGTTGACACCAGTGTCGGGAATGGAAAGTTAAAAACATAGATTTTCGATTTCACGTTAAAATTTAATATAAGTAAAGTAAGGTACTATATGGAAGAAAGGTGTACATATACGAGTAGCACATTCGACAGCGACAGAGTATCAATCGCAATCACATTGCGCACATAGTCATTGTCGTATGATTATTCGAAAATACCCGCTGTTTTAATGAGCTTTTTCGTCCTACTGATCAGCAACTGTGAATGGTTGTTTTAACGGATTTGCTATGAGCAAGGACGCAAAAGCCTACTTTGTATTCTCTTGAAAAGCTTCTCTTGTGTTTTGACGTGACACGCATATGTAAGTATGTGTCCATATGCCAATTCAGGCGTACTTGTACTTTAAAATTAGAAAAATCATTTCGGCATGTGTACATACAGACATACGTATATGCAGAGTCTGACACATGCAGACATAAGAATATGTCAAAGTGTTCAATCAAATCCATACCCATTAGAAACAATTCCTTGTCGGTGTTACACCCGTAATTAAATTCTTTAAAGACGCCCTTATTGCCTAATGAATAGCATACACACTTCAATACGCGCACGGGCGTATGAGTTTTCCCATGTCATCGAAATGTGTTCCATCCATCAAATGCTCCTTCGTCGTTTTTAAAGGCACGAAATCAATCAAACAGAAATAAATACAGTAGAAATGCTTTAAAAAAAAACTATGCAAGAAATTATATTTATAAAAATAACTGTCTTCAATTTCAATGACCTTCTTCAAAATGACAGCCCAATTCACCCCGAAACATCGCGTAAAAAACAATAACAACTAAAAATCACAACTCCTCACAACACACACAAATATTAAATTCAATTTCATTAAAAAGTTAAAAAAAGACAAAAAAATAAACTTAACTTCCCGTAAAAAATATAAAAATACAATGAAAATCTTATTGCTCAATGTTCAACGATGCTTATCGTGTACTTCTTGAAGCTTACGCTCCATCAAACTTGGTCAGTGATGCCGGACAACCGGTATCTTTCCGAGCATCTTAACAGGATTCAATTTAACATGAACGTTATTCACCCGAATTACTTCAAGAATTTCACTTAAGTGGCAGCTGAAAGGAGTCTGTTGGCATAAAAAACCCCTACTACATACGGTGGTTGGTCAATTTTGCAAATTCTCGTATAAATTCTACAGCAGTAATCTTCTATAAGGACTCGCTACACGAGATGCGTGGTATCATTTCGGTATTGTGAAAACAATAAAATAACCTACCGATTAGCATAAGGGAAGAAAGAAAGGACTTCCAGAGAAACGCGAATGAAACGTGAAAATATTCGCAGATTGAAATACCGACGGTTGTAGTGTTTGGCAACAAATGTCGTCGCATTGTAACCAAATTAGTGTTGTGGCAGTTGTCTATGCAAGAGTCCTGTCGTCAATACTGTTCACTTCTTGTGAATAAAGTTTTTCTTCGACAGTTTGTAGTATGGCTTCAGTTCTTTTTTTTTAAGTCAATACAATGTGATAGGTATATTGAAAATTCCAAACGAAATAGGCATTGTTTCAATGACTAATAGCGTCTTGGGGTTGTTTTACTTGTTTTGAAAAACGTGCTGCAAATGTAAGTTATTTTATGCCAAGAAAATACTTCAACATGGTGACAAATGAGATTATATTGTTCCTTGGTTATCGTAAGCATTACGTCGTAGACTTAAAATTTCATCCATTAAATTTAACTAACTAAGAAGAAGGTAAAATCGATTTTTTAGATAGCCTTTCAAACCTCGCAATATGTTAAGAAAAATTGCTCTCTCGAACTGACTAAAAACATTTTCATCAAAAGAGTTCGTGGTTCAGCGCAATAAATTAGGACTACGATGGTTAAGGTCTTATATAGAGTCTCGTTCATTAATTGGGAAATACATACATAATCGTATCAATGCTGATTTTTCATTTGGTATTCATGGTCCGATGTGATAAACAAATCACTGTAAACAAAAGTCCCATAGTACATACGAAGTTGCAGAGGCTGAAAACCTAAGGGTGAAAGATGACGTTTTTATAAAAACTCGAACCTGAGCACACTTTTGCTATCCCTTGAAAAAATTAGTCTGAACATTATTGTCCTCAAATAGTTAGAAATAGCACCATGGACCTCTTCATTAATTCAAGAACACTTGTACATACATACTTGAGCTCTTTCTTTATGTTCGAGAATAAAAAGCAATCGCTGGGGCCAGGTCATATTTATGAAATTTTGAAAATACTCATATGTGTATCTCAAGCTTCATTATAATACATAGTCTTTAATCTACAATTTACTTTTTTTTTCATTACAGCAATTCCCCTCCACTCAATATGAGTAAATTGTATACATCGGCAATTCTAATTGCAATCAGTCTCACATACGCTTATTGTGAACCATACTCTGAGGATTCAGACCCATCTAATGGCCTATCAAACACTCTATTCGATGCAGACTCTGACGTTGCCAACAATGACCCCAACTATGACAAACGAGTAGAAAGATACGCTTTCGGCTTAGGCAGAAGAGCATACACATACACGAATGGAGCATCCGCGAAACGATTACCTGTTTACAACTTTGGTCTGGGCAAGCGAGCACAACCCTATTCATTTGGTCTAGGCAAACGTGTTGACTTTGACGATGAACAATATGTGGATGACGTCGATGGCAGCAACTATGATCCCTCTTATTACTACGGTAAGTCATTCAAATAGTTATTTCTTCAGTCGAAATAAACTACATCAGTATCCTTTCATTTAGCCGGTATCAAACGCACTAGGCCGTACAGCTTCGGTTTGGGAAAACGTGATCCAAGACCAAATGACCGATATGCCTTCGGATTAGGAAAGCGTGAAAGTAGACCAGAACGATATGCCTTTGGACTTGGCAAGCGTGAGGGACATAATGAACGTGAACGATATAGTTTTGGTTTGGGCAAACGTGAGGCAGCACCACCAACCGGAGCTATCAGACGTTAAGGATATCATACCGTGCATACGACTCTGACTCCCAATGGAATGGTGTTTTGTAAATTGATTTTTCTGTTATTTTTGACTTGACTCCCCGATATCGATTTCGGTGCATATTGTCACAATGATCTCAAAAAAAAAAAACAAAAAAAACTTTCACGCCCAGCCTATCATTATTCTCCAGCCGAGATCAGTGGGACAATAGTGCACATAATATATAAATATATACACCACAGGCAGCAACAACTTATTCATAAACAAAACAGAATATATTTACACATATATACATATATATTTATAAACAAAAACAAAATTGTATAAAAATAATACTACTATATATTGTATTGTAATGACAAAATATTATATATGTAAAAGAAAAAGAAAAAAAAAATTCAAGAAACTCTGTGTGCTTTCATATAAATATTCATCCGTTGTAACTAATTATTTAACCAAAAAAATATAATTAAAAAAAATCAGCCAGCAAATCTTTATCAATTGTGTAGGTATTTATATATAATACAACCCTTTATTGCCAAAGAGCACTTTCGTGAATAAAACTGTTTCTTTCTTTTAATTTATTTTGAAAATCCAATAATAATTGGAAATCAAATTACAAAAAAAAAACAAAAGATCTAATTTTTAAAAATAAATTACAAGGATATATATAAAAAAAACTCTTCAACTTCCTATTCAAAAACAAATAATGAATGAGTGACAAAAATATTTATTAATGCATATAAACAAAACCTTAATTATATAATTGTCCTTAAAAAAATTAATATATACATATATGCATTATACAAAATATGAAAGATAAACGCAAATAGATATAAAAAAAATAATAATTATTGCATTCATTGTAAATTAAAAAAAAAAAAAAAAAACACAAACAAAAAAAGCAAAAGTATAATAATAATTTTAATTAACCTTTATATTGGTTTTTTATAAGTTTCATTTGTGAAATAAGTTTTTTTTCATTTTGTATAGTTCAAATAAAATCTGAAGAATTTAATTACTTTATTTTTCGTTATAATCAAAAATGAATTGTGTTTTGAATTTTTGAATTTTTGAACGACTTGATTTGGTTTTATTCTTTGATGGAAACTTTTTAGACGACTTTCATAATACCGCAGCCATTTTAGTCGCTGCAATTGGACTATTCTGGCTTGGTCGATGTCACTATGCATCTCATACATGTCATAGTTGTATTTTCGTCACTCACCGTCTATGCTGAGAAAAAACGTAGATCTCCCGATGGATTTGAATGGAGTACCTAGCGAATTAAGTTTCTAGGTTGTTCCCGAGCTCGGGCTCGCATTCCGCAATTTTTTATCTTAGCTAAAAAAAATACTTAGTAGTGTACATCGATCACAAAGCTGTGTGTAGCCTCTGGTCTCTCATACAAAAACAAAAACACGCAGCAAGATCTTTCAAAATATCCCGCTTAAGGCAATAACTCACAACCGATTCTCAAGATCAAGTGATCAAGATCTCAACCAAAGATTCAGGAGTCGTTGATTAAATTATGTAACACATGTACATATGTATGTATATGTAAGTACAGCTGAAGTGGTAAGAAATAAGCACGACTTATATGGCTGTTTCCAGTGAAAGAGATTTTGAAAGTATAAGAGGAAAATGGCTTCAACACGAGGGCCTATACTGTTGATGTTGTTATCCTGGTATCATTGAACTAAAAATCTTCCATTTCTAAACGAAATACTCAAAAACTTTGAAAATTATTAATTCCTGTATTCAAAGCCCCAAGGATCGGCGGTGTTGAATCTCCAAGTCTTCCCAAATAATTGGCTCCACCGATGGCAGAGCTATCCTTGTACGACTTGATTTGGTTCTACGGTTCCACAATATGGGCTGGTGCCATGAAGACGAAATCGTGTAAGAAGAAGACTGAGACAGTTTACAGAAACAACGTATTGAGAGAATGCAGCTCATTCCGAACAACCTCCTTTTTGCTAAAAAGGAAAATGGCTACAACGATGAGCCACAGTGGTAGTAAGGTACCACGAAGGGCAATTCTGGAAGAATGGCGGGAGAAATGGTATAACTCTGGTAAAGGTACATAGGTGAACGCGGTTATTTTCTTGATCACCAATATAGACGCTTGGATATATAGGAAGCATGGGGAGCAGAATTTCTTCTTGAACCAGATGATTACTGGACATGGATGCTTCAGAGCTAACCTGCACAGACCTGGACACGACGACAAACCCTATTGCCCAACATGCACGGAAGCAGAAGATACGGAACACATTGTCACGATATCATGAAGAACGGCGACTGTTGGTGAATAGACTTGATGAGAACCCTAAGTAAGAGACATGGGAAGCAGTTAGCGACACTGTGACAAACATTATGAAAGAGCAGGAAAGGCAGGAGCGACAACGCAATGCGGCGCAGCTGGCTGCCATCACAAATAAGCCGAGTACCTACGGCTGATGATTCGCGAGGAATCTGGTGCCGCGAGAACCAGAGGTAGATGGGTAGGTGGGTTTAGTAGATGGAAATCCCAAATCGTTCGTCATCAAAAGATTCCTACCTTCCAAAGCCAATAAAAATAGTATGGGGGTTAACAAAAAATTTCATCTTTCAAGTCTCACTAAAATCCAGTGGACTGCTTACATCAGAATTCTAAAGTCTATGAGAACTAAACCCGCAAAGTCAATCAAGAGTCTACTTTATCGTATTCCACTGGATATCCTCCTTCTTGGGTCGATGAGATGGACATCTCACGTAACAAACGAACAGACTCTTCTCTGTGTGAAATATGTCTCAACTTCATAAAAAAAAGCCTCTTGACAACGTTTGACCCATTACATGGCCAACATGACAGGAAGGGAACGTATAGTCGCATGTGCTCATGCTTTTAAGAAAACCTGGAAAGTTCCATAATGTTATGAAACCATAACGAGTGAAGGCTATTAATTGGCAAAATATTTTACTTAGCAAGAAAATATAAATTAATTATTTTTATCAGTTCACGGTATTGTAACGAATGGTATTAGTATAGTTTTCCATTCCAAATTTACTAATTGGACCAGTCCTTGATGACTTTTGTCGATTTTCTGGAAAGTACGGTAATTAAGTTTCGAAATTAAATATTGTAATATTAAATTTATTTAATAACATTAACCAAGCGTAGAGGAGCTATTTAAAGAGCCTAGAAACTCGCCGCTGAGAAAGTAAAATATATTCAGCACTAAGGTAACCACTGCTCTTGCTAAAAAAAATAATTCACAATAAAATTTTAGTATTTTAGAATCTGAGTATCTATTGTATATACTCTGTATGTATACTTGTTTCATTTTAAAAGTGAAATTGCTGTATTTTCGTAAATTTGACTAAATCAAGATTATTTTGTAGAGTTTTTTTTAAATCTTTATAATTATGGTTTCTTCTTCTATAGCAAAACTGACACAACTGCAACATAATAAGAACATCATGAATAAATTTCTTACACCTAGCCTCTTAGTTATGATCTATCTCAGTATCGCGCATTGTAATCCATTCGCTTTATATGAAAAATACAGTTTGGAAAGTACAGTCCAGATGTACCCTAATGTGGAACTACCTCAACGATTGTCTGAACCCACATTTAATTTGGACAATCACATTGGTTACTATGAACGACAATATGTGAATCCCTTGAATCCATACCTTTTGAATGACATAATTCTCTATTTGATTGGTAAGCTATGTATAGTAATTTGGATTGAACCACTTCATTTTGTTTTTTCTTTACAAGACTACGCCAATAGTTTGCAGAAAATTGAACATCGACCAGAACCCTATCCCTACTGGGTAAGGAAACATGAGGATATGAAATTTAAGTAGACGATTGGAATGTACTACATTTGAGTTCAATTTTCTTTGCATAAATTGAAAAATATACATATATGTATAAATAATAAACAGCAGAATATTTCAATATCTTTTTGTTTTTGTTTTTTTCGTATACATAATTGTTATTTTTGTAATGATGCACAACCTTAAATAAATACGTAATATGCATTGACCTTAAGGTTTGCATGATGCGATACAAACCTCAAAAACGCGCGCTTATTGTATTCATCTATGTACATATGTACATACATACATATTACACACGGCATTTCTAGGTTGCTTCAAACCTATGTATAGGTATAAATTTGAAGACTATTTTCTAGAACATGTTAGATTTAAGTTTTTTAACTATATACATACATACATACACACCGTGCCAAAAAAAAACGGATGGATTATGATTTTGGATTTTCGGGTGCGTTCTTCTCTCTCGCTCCTCAATCCGGGTAAGAGGTGGGGGATTTTAACGCCGGCTAAATTAAGTGGATCTTCAAGATTGTGGACCTGCAAAAAAGACGATTCTCTCTGCAGTAATGTGGAAAACAAAATTGATGTGGGTCAAGAAAAAAGTCAAACGGGGTCAAATCGCGTCAAAATCAACATCACCAAAGCAACTGATTACTAGATTATTGAACTTAGTGTTGGACAGCTTGTGTGGCACGTAGCCCTTTCCTGCTGGAACCATAGCTCGCCCAAGTCCAACTCGGTAGCGCTCTCCATTGACAGTAATCTTTCTTCCATTGTCGTCTTAGAAGAAAACGGGGCAATAATGCCGCCACTCCAAAAACCTTCAAAAAGCTGCAATATTCTCCATTAAGCGTAACTTTGCAATATTTCGGAACGTTGTTCAAACGTAAATCCATTTCGCACTGCGAAAATATAATACTGAGTTTCTGTCTATTTTTTGAGCGCATAAGAGCTGTCAGTGTCAAAATAATATATGATTCAAAAAGAAACCAACAGCTGGCCCACTCTTTATGTACAAGTAGATGATTTTATTCAATATCTACTCCTTTTGTCCATCATTTGCCAAGCAGCTGCACAAAATAAATTTTAGTTTGTTGCATATTTTGCTTTCTAAAATTTTACCAGCCGCGTCCAACATAGGTATTGGTCGATACGAGGACTGCTCGTTTATTGGTTTGTACACATTGGTAGGAGCGCAATCCTTTATTGATTTCATTGTTAAGAGAAAACTTATCCTTTTCCTTTAAAAACCACTACAAGCGTAGGTAGGTAATAATCCATTTGAAATACATGCTGAAAATAAATAAATGACTTTCGTCACAGTTGCAGAGATAAACCTAAAGATGAAGTATTTGTCTACTATCTCGAAAACTGAAAACTGAATAAAATAAAATTACAAAATTTTACCTATAGGAAATTTTTTTATTCAGAATTTATATGCATTACTATTTATAATTATGTACAATTTTTTATAATTTTTGTTTTTTTTTTTTTGTGCTGGAGCTACATATGTGCAGTATTTTAGAGACGTCTGCTTAGCAGTCCTATATCCTTTTCACTTTTTTCCTTGTGGGAATATCGCTCTGGGGTATCTATTATAAGTGAGATTTTCAAATTGTTAGATATCTCAGCTATGAAAAAAAATTAATAAAGAAAATTTTGTTCCGAAATAAAACAACTTACAAGAGACAAAGTGAAAGACATCATTTAAATCTAGAACAGACGGAGAGTGGGGGTTTTTATACCCAATATGATTGTCCAAATAATTATTATTATCATTTACAGGTATTCGTATTGTTATTTCTATATCGCCAAACCCGTAGCTATTATGATCAATATACGGTTTGCAGGACACAAGGCTGACATAGATTGTAACCAAGAGAGTAAGCGATAAGAACTTATTCATAATGCTGTATGATTTTTTTTTTCAAATTAACTGTAATAAATCAAATAAAATAGATTACATTTTTTTAGAAACAATCCCTTATTTAAATCCTTCAATAAAGTATTTAAAGTATTTTTCGGTCCTACGATCAATTTTTAGATGTTTATTGAGAATTACTTACATTTCCAAGAACAAATTCTACTTTGAAGAATAGTGTTCGCTATCGAACTTCAAAATTTCTACACTGAAAATGGTACAGTTGCAAGCTTTTTAAATAGCCCCGTGAGGAACTATAAGATTCGTTACAGCTCGTTAGTGTTGTTAACTTATATAGTACTGTATGGCAATTTTCCAATTAACTTACTAGTTAGTAATGCTGGCAAAATTTCTAAATCTACAAACGATAAGGACTTGTTAAATTAGTAAATTAAGTTCGGTAGACATTTGGTATTATTTTTCTTTACTAATTGCACTTTTAACTGATAAAAAAATTCTCTATATTAATAATACAAAAACAATAAATAATACCTCAGTACATATATTAGGTGCGTGTTAAGGAGGGTACACATTATCAGTTTTGAATTCACAGTTTTGCTGGACTGCAAAACGATAGTGTGTAGCCTTAGAATGATGTCAGTTCAAAACTGATTGTATGTATCCTACTTTATATCATTCACAGGAATGGAAGAGTATCCTGTTAAATGCCGTTTTCGAAGGCCAATATTTGTTTGAGAAGTTTTTCCATGACAGGTATACTTACGGTCTTTATTTTTGTCTCGTATCTGTATGCTATGATTCGAAGATCCTCTTTACTGGAACATTATTGTCCCGCTCGATGTGCCCAAGCTAGTGTAGTCGATGTGTTTTGGCTTTTGGTTTGCATCTACATTTTGGTACAGCTCATAGAGCTCGCGGTTGTATCTTCTCCTCCATTCGCCCTCCTCGCATACGGGGCCGAATATTCGACGAAGAACTTTTCTCTCTCAATATCTGCTCTTCCAGCTTATCGTCCACCACTTGGCTCCATATAACATCCATTTGTTTTACCAAACTGAAGTAGCAGTGGTTTTCTAGGGTAAGTCTTTGCTAAATCTCCACTAAGGTGTCATTCGTGAAGTTGATATTTACTCCGAGGTAAGTTAACTCCTCAACAACTTCGAAGTTACTGTTGCAAACAGTGCCAGATGCTTCTTTGTTTATTGACATGTACTTGGTTTTGTCACTTCAAAAGCTGGACAAGTTAACACTTGCCGTGCGCACTATCTGTTCCAGCCCGAGATTAAAGAAATCTCATGATAGCGCATCTGCTTGCCGAGATCCGGTACATGCTGGTAGACCATCAGAGCCGGCGGACTTGTTGTTCTTCAGCTTTTTTATACCTGAGCCAACTTCTTCAAAACTGGGAGGGGGGATGATTTCTTCATTGACTAAATACATCTACTATTCCCTGTGCTTCGGTAACTAGGTTTCCTTCATTGAACTTTTTATAATTTAACGGAGCCCAAGCTTCAGCGCCATAAGCAGGACTAAGATTATCAAGGTGTTATTTAGAATCTTCTTAGATGTTTGGGATAGAGCTCTACTACTCAATTGTCTTCTCAGCCTAACGAAACAGCGATTTGCAAGTTATTCTTCGTTTAATTTCTGACAAAGTCCCTTACTACCTCAAAGTTATAGCGCAGCTGTCAATTCGTCGATGTTCTGTGGTCCTTTTTGTTGACAGCATATACTTGGTTTTGCCCTTTATCGCTAGACCCAATTTTGCAACTTCCCATTGAATACTAGCGAACGCTCCAGTGACAGTCCGCTGTGTTCTGACAGTCAACATCGTCGGCATACGCTAGTAGTTGCACCGACTTTTAAAAGATTGTGCCTCCGGTGTTGAATTGTGAATTTCTCGGTGAGATCGTTACCGATCTTAATGAAGTAGCGAACGTTCTCCATCGTCATTCTGCACAGGCGAACGAGTGTGGCAGGAGAAAGTCGATAAAAAGATGGTCGGTAACGATTTAGATGTTTTGAGTTTTTTCCAGGATCTGCCAAAGTGTGAAAATTTGATCGACTGTGGACTTGAATGCCCTGGAACAACACTAATAGGACCCGATCAAGGTGCTGACGAAGGTTTTTAGACGTTCACACAGTACGACAGATATGGTCCAGCAGACTTGTTGGATTTAAGGTTGGATATTGCTATCCTAACTTTGTTTTGATCAGGTGGACAGAATTTTTGGCTACACTTGTCTATGTTGAATGGTTCATTCTGCCTGGTAGCGCGATGTTGGTCTTCGTCGTCGCTATACAGTCTGCAAAAGAAATTGTTACTACGAGGTTTTCTTCTTAATCTCTACAGGCTTCTGTACACTTCCTATACATAGCAGTCTAGGGTCTCTGCTTATTCTTCGGCTGCATGCTTAAGGTTTCGACCATTATACGTGCAGATCCGAAGATTGTTGTCCGTGTCCGGGTCGTCAACAATCATCCTTATCCGAGACTTATGTGCAAACAAACTGCATTAAGATAAACCCTTCAGTGGGTGGCTTTATATCTTACTTCTTTTTCAATATCCTCAAACAATTAGATTACATAGACAAATCTGGATCTCTCAACCAATCAAAAACGTTTGACTTCATGGTGCCTAGAATACGAAACGTGCACAACGTCTGCGATAAGTGGGCGGCAGTGTCCAGAGAGATATAATAAAATTATAGGAAATTATCTGATCGCATACAACCAGTAAATCACAATTTCTTTCCCTATTATTCGAAAAAAAAATTCTGGAATAACTATTTTAGATTAAAACTCGTAAATAAGGTATATGCATGTTTTAACTCATTACTTTATTTTAATCAAAGAAAAGCAACAAAGTCACCCCCATTTAAAAATGGCTGGAGAAACCCACTATGGAATATTAAACGATATGTTCCACATGCTCTTTTACTTTGTTATATGTATTTTCTAAATATTCAAGTGCTGTTGTATATGAAGTCTCTACCACACTGGTAGCCACTCTCTTACCAAAACTGTAAGTGTCGTTTTTAAAACCATCCCACCATTCTTTAATGCGATTAGATATATCCAAGTTATCAGACTCTGTCGCATTTGGATCTATTTCAGGTTTTTGATCTTCGATTTGAGAGGTACAGACTGGACCTAAGAAGGTGAACAAAGTAAATCATGCATATAATACATACAATGTTAATTTCCAAACGAAGTGACTTACCCATTAACGATTTAAAGATACCTTTCCAATCGTAGATTTCTTGTGGCTCTTCAGTGCTTGTTTTATCATCCAAACTATAACTGTCCTTAAAATAAATGAGGCTAAAATAGAACGCCACCATGATAATATGCAACTTATTCATAATCCTTTAATAAAGTGTTACTATATGTCTATAATGAAACAGAATAAATTACAAATAAGTTAACTACGGGAGTGAATTAATGCAAGATCAAACACTGCACTATGCATCAATGTCAGGTAGGGAACAAAAAACTTACTTACATGAGATCTTATGTAGCAAAAGTAGTACCTTCCACGATGTTGGAAATGATCGATACTCATAACGAAGCGCTTCATTAAATATATTAGTGCCTCTGCATTAGTTACAGTACACCTTTATGTACATCAACTAAATAAAAAATCAACATATCTGATTACAGCATAACATCACCTTATTAAGTTCTTTTAATTACTTTACCAATTAGTAGCGCTCATATGTATGTACATACGTATGTACAAATAAATTACAATACATTCCAGAATTGTTACAAAGGTTTGTTAAATTCGTTCCTAAGGTCTCATTCCTTTATGAGATATTAGTCATTTTCATACCTCCGCTTCTTACCCGTTTCATGCATATTTCTGTTAGGTATGTTTTACTTCTGGAACTCTGATGTAGTTGAACGCTTCTAGGTCATTTCTCAACTTTTTATATATTCTAAGGGAATAACACGCAAACGGGCTTTCCGCCCACGATCCATAACCAATTATTGATCCGTCGGACAACATAAATCCGGAGGAAACACTGTGCCTTCTCAGTGCAGTGATGGGATTATACTTACTGCTACTTATGTATTTACATGATGACTACTTTCTTATTTCTTTCGCAGCACTTGAGTATATTTCAATTGATCTTGGGCGCACTCCTCATGACCTATGTATTTACGTTTAATGTACTTTTTATCACCTACAAAAAATTCTATACACCTTGTAGACTTTAGTAGTTATACAATCCAAATGCAAGATTTTTTTTTCTTTTTCTTTTATTACAAATGTATCTTAGATGTTAACAACAATTATCTTACCACAAGCTGCATCCAAGGAAACCATACATAAATGACAGGTAATACAAAATCGATTAAACTAATCTACAAATACTTATTCGAGTACATAAAGAACTATTATACAGGCACATTCGGGGGAAAAACTATGATCAGTAAATATCAATGTTTAACTTCAATAGGATGGTATCGAAGGCATAAACAGACGATATAAATGTGTAGGGTTTGTTGTGTATAACACCGTAATCCGGCTGGAGACTTGGGAGTGCTCTACTCGAGAATACGATCCCTTGCTGTTGGCCACGAGAAGAAATTGTTGAACTCAACGGTTTGCGAATGTTCTGTCTCATCTTTTCCTTGCGAGCAACAAGTTTCTTTGTCTCACGCACTACATACAAGGCATCGGGTGTCGTCATGAATTCACGGATTTTCTATATTAATAGACAGATCATAAATTCTCTCAATAAATTAATTTAGCATACCCTTACCTGCCGTTTTTCGGGGGAATGTGAAAAAACCCAAATGAGCGTACAGAGGGTATTAAAGATGTCACAATCTTTGTCACACCATCGCAGTAACATTTGCGCGATGGTGACTAGACCTCCCTCTTGGAATGTATTTGCCGTGGTGCTATTGTAACGTGCCAAATTCAAAATCACACGGCTGCAGTGTTCGATAAGTTGCTTATCGAC
Organism: Xylota sylvarum; assembly: GCA_905220385.1. Lineage (NCBI taxonomy): Eukaryota > Metazoa > Arthropoda > Insecta > Diptera > Syrphidae > Xylota > Xylota sylvarum. The sequence continues at coordinate 15,598,846 of LR999958.1, forward strand.
TTCCGAGCGTATCGCCTGTGCCATTATACCATAGCAGAATGTCGAAATGAAATCAGAATAATCCATCAGAAGGTGTGGGATTGTTCGAGACATTCGTTCTATAAAGAAATAAAAATGCATAAAATGAAATGTTCAACTTTTTTAGTTAAAGCCTACCCAATCGTGAAAGTACATTAAGAGCATCGGATGCACTGAACCTTCCTCGTAGAATACGAACAGAGTCCTGAATCTTCCAACGAACCGTATTTAACACGTGAGCCGTGCTCTTAAGCTTCTTGATATTATTACGAATTGTGCATATACGAATATTTTGCCAGCGCCTACGCACACGGTAACCCCGCCAAAATCGTTGAATTATCCGTGCAGCTTTCTTTTGCGCAAGTAGCTCTTTCATTTCAGGTGTCATCTGTTCTTGGTAACGCTTTCTCGCCAAAAAACCTCTTGACGATGCCTGTAGACCTAGAGTTACTTTTCTTATCTGCTCGAATTTGACCTGTTCTACGGCAGTCTGAATACGACCTCGAAACTTTTGTTGGACGAAGATTACAGCTTTTTTCAGTTCTAAGAATTTCTGTCGGTCAGCCTTCTTTGCCATATTTGCACGGAATTTTCGCTGAATGCATACAATCAACGACCTAATCAACAAGTACTGACTTCGCATCTTCAACATTTGAAGATGAGAGCGGTATCTTTTCTGCAGAACTATAGCACTGTGCTTTTGATTTTCATATAGGCTCCGCTGTCTGTGCATTGCTAACGTTGCTCGAATCTTGCGTTGAACTACAATCGCTGAATGTCTCAAACGCAAGAATTCTGCTCGTTGGTTTCGCGCGTGCAATGTTGCTTTCCAGCGCTGCTGAATAGTTACAACACATTGTCGTACCTGTAGATAAGAAGTTCTCTCACGGCGCATTTCCACAATTGACCTGTACCAAGATTGGATACTTATAATGGAATCACGTTGTTGGACGTACAGCTTCCTTTGCTCCTTCATTTTAATGTACAACCTAAACCTCTGCTGAATTCGTACAATCATTTCTCTGCGGGCAACGTAAGAGGTTTGAACTTGTTTCATTATACAATTAGCACGGAACCGACGCTGAATACATATTACCGCTGTTTTCTTTCTTTCATACTCCCATCTTATTCGCCTCCCCAATAATTTGGCTCTAAAACGACGTTGCAAAGCAATAATAAACGTACGGCTATTTTCGTAATTTGCTTTCATCCTCTTCATTTCCTGAAGCGCCCTCCACTTTTGCTGAATATATACTGCAGTTCTTCGAAGTTCCTCGAATTCGAGCCTTAACGTTTTCATAGCCTGTCGACCGCGGAATCTCCGCTGAATAACAATAGTAGCTTCCTTCTTCATCAAATATTCTACACGACTCTTCTTCATATGTAGATAGTCTCGAAAACGTTGCTGAATACAAATGGTAGCTAGTTTTTTGCCACGAAATTTCGCTCGATCCAATCGCATTGCTAAATGTGCCCTGAATTTCCGCTGAATTATTACTGCTGCTTTTCTCTGCGTAATAAAACAGCTTCTTGCAATTTTCATTTTTTGGTTGGCCCGGAAACGCTGTTGAATTTTTATAGCAGACACCAGTTTGAGTAAAAATTCGCTTCGTTCAGTTCGCATCATTCGCATTGCACGATAACGCTGTTGAATTATAATGGAATAGTAAGTGACACGAACGTATTCAGCGCACACTTTACGTGCTAATAGCGTGGCCCTTAGTTTCTGTTGAATTTTCACGATTGCATTTATAGTTGTCAGGAAATCAGTTCTATCTCTCTTCATTTGGAGCCGTCCTCTATAGAAACTTTGAATGCAAATCGCAGCAGATTTCATCGTCGCATATTCAGCTCGTTGTTTTCGCATACACAGATTGGCTCGGAAACGTTGTTGACATATAATCGCAGCTGATCGCTGCTTCTGATAGCAGGTTCGGTCCTTCCACATCAACAAAGTTGCCCTGATACGCTGCTGAATAACTATAACGCTCTGCCGAATTTTTAAAAATTGAGACCTTTGAACAGAGCATAGTTTATTGGATCGGAAGCGAAGTTGAAGCATCTCTACCGTTGACCGTAGTTTCTGGAATTCTTCTCTTTGTTGATTCATTAGTTTAAAACTACGAAAGCCCCGCTGAATAACTATCGCACATCTTCGCTGAATAAGGTATTGCTCCCTAATCACTTTCATCTGCTGATAAGCCATCCAAACTTTTTGAATCTTGCATACAGCTTCACGTTGTCTTTGAAACTCACGTCGCATTTGAATCATTTTGCAGAAGGACTGAATCCTCGCAGCACTCTTGTACTCTATCTTTGAACTCCTTACGGTGCTGATGACTTCAGACACCAATTTACGGAATTTCCGTCGCAATGTCAGAGATTTCATATAGCGCTGTATAACAATCGCCTTCTCATGGCGTAATTGTGTTTCGTTTTTAATCAATCGAATAATAGGAGCAGCCTGCTCGAGCTTCCTGGCCAATTTGATGCGTCTTATCCAGCGCTGAATAAACACTACCCTAGTTCGGAAGTTAATAAATGCTTCCCTGACTGCAGAGCCGTACTTAAATGCACGATACCAACGCTGAATGCACACCACGCTATGCACAGTACAGGTGAAGTGCTTCTGCGCCAGATATTTGCGAGTGTATTTTTGCAGGCAAATTGCGGCACTGGTGCGCTCCCAGCGGAACAATTCGATATACTTGCGAGACATGTAACCACGAAAGGCACTCTGAACAACGGTGGCGGCGGAATTCCGCTGCTTTTCGATTTTTATCCGAATTCTACGTCTTATACACACCGCCAGCCATGAGTTCCTCCACCAACGTTGAATCACCGTGGCAGCTGCATGGAATTTTGGAGAACGGAATTTGTAAATTATCTGCCACAGCAAAGAGAGTGTCTTTTCTCGATGACCATCCACGATATCCGCAGCAGTAATATCTCCTTTTAGATGAAAATCTGCATCTCCTAGTGCCCGAAGGCTTAAATTCACATTATAGATCCTCTGAAGCCGTGATATTGCTGGCACACGCAATAGACCGCTCAAATCGTCCCGCAATAGAATTATTTCCATGACACGACTCAACCTTATCCCGTCACGGAGATCCACAGCAAGGTTGTTGAACGCATAATTGAACTCATCGATAAAGTTTTGTTTGTGAGTGAGTACGTAGCCTAACCTCTTCAAATCTCGGGTGATGTCGCCGATGTTTGCCAACAATTCGCATGAGATTTTCAGCAGAATCTCTCTCGGCTCTTTGTATGGAGACTTTTTCACAAACAAACAGGGATTATGTTTTATTATTCGTTTCGTCTTCGCTTTGTCCAAGAACAAAAGCAAAAAGAGCACTTTTTGCAAAGTGAACTTCTTAATGTGGTCCGCATATTCGTCTGACAAAGTGTATGCTTTTGAATACCTCTGTTCCAAGAATTTATCCTTGAACAAACGATTAACTATGAATGTGCTCAGGCCAACTACGTCCGAACATGAATGCAGATGTATCTTCTCAGCAAATACCACTTCCAACCCCAATCGCAACCACAGGGGATTGAAACAGAGCAATAGCTCCAAGATATAACGTTGCATGACTACATCTAGATGCAGGTTCCTATCCGTTCGAATCCGAATAGCATACTTGTGCACGTAAACAGCCACTTTTGAGCAAGGAATTTGCATTTCTTCACTCATAAAAAATCGAATGGCTTCCTGTCTTAGACTTTCCAGACGAAACTTGGTAAGGTAGTTCATTGATTGCTCTTCCTTTGTCGGTGCTAATATCAGTTCCTTATTTCGCACTTCGTTGAACAATCGCCCAACATCGATTTTCTGATTGCAATCAGTATCGAGGTCAGCCGGAATCGATACCAAAGCATTCAACCACTTCTTGAAGGCAACTAGATGTTTCTCCACAGCTCGTTCATCTAAATACATCGTAGAAGCCAAGAAGGGATCTATTGTAGTCGTTGCAGCAAATGGATCTGGATTAATGTACGATTGCATGTACAACTCAGAGTCGTACAGCTTTACAATTGGCTCCTCTTTGATCTTTCGCGGTGTCATTGGTTTCTTGGTTAGTGACAAGGTTCTCGCAAGTTTAGGTTTCCTCGGCTGCACCTGGGTCCATTTACTTCCACAACTGCTACTTGGCATGCGAGCGAATGGATCACATTCTATCTTCGCTCTTTTCGGTGGAGACACACTGGGCATTGTGGCCTTGGGAATGCTCACAATAGATGTGTCACTGCTCGGTGAATCCCAAAGTGACAAGTCCCTATAGCGTTTGTTGCCAATAGACTTAGCTGGACTGCCAATCAATTTTTTTCCTGTCTTTGTTGGTGTTCCTCTGCGAGTGTTTGGCATGGTTTGACTCACTGGGCTGTTTTTCCGCGATTTGCTACCGATTTCATTCAAATTAAATCGACTCGATTGTGCCAGGATCTCGTTCTGATTAAACAAGTACTCAGCCTGTGAAGTGCAACTAACCAAACTACTGGTGGAAGCATTTGAATCATCCAAGCAGATTACTTTTGGTTTAAGAGGATACTGCTTCTCAAGAGTGGAAGTACTCCTTGGAGCGTGATAGTAGCGGTTCTGTTCAATTGAACTTATATTCTCCATTTGATTAAGATTTGGCATTGACCCCTGAATTGGTATCTTTGAGGATGGTGACTTCAGTGATAGATCTTTCATGGATTCTGAGTATTTACGTAATGGAGTGCCAACTAGCTTTATATCCCGCTTTAATTGCTCATCAACTCTGGTGATTTCATAGGTTTTCTGCAAAACATTCGGTGGGCTGTGGCCGTCTTCCTCCTCAATCATTGAAAGAGGTCGTGACAGTGCTGGTGCTATGGTAGAAGTTCTATTGAGTATAATTTTATCGCTAATTCCATCGAGGCTCTCTTGGGATTCACTAAATGAATCCGATTTATCCATCAGTTTCATCTCGAATGTTTTATTGATAGCCACCTGACCCTGGTAGGTTGTCAGCTCTCTTCCATCTTTTTCAGACATATCCTTTTCCACCACAATCGTTTGGTAGTCAACCCTTGACTGCACTTTTAAATACATAGGACTCATTTCATCTTCGGATGATTCTACAGCGACCGTAAGACGCCTTGGTCGGATTTGTCGAATCAAGTTCGCTTCATCAATTACGTCTTCCGCTGCATTGCGATTTATCGGTGTGGGCAAGGAGGAGAGATACTCCAATTCGCTGGTAGTTCCTTTTTGAGACACTTTCTCCATGGCAGGAGTGAAGTGCATTTCATCTATTATATCGAAGACATTTCCGGGAGTTAGGGGACTCACATTTTCCTTCAACATGTGGGATGATGCTTGAGGTCGAGAAAAACCTGGCGTCGGCACTGTCGCTTCATGGTGGTATACTATTGTTGGCATATTCCTTTCGAACAGTGGAGAGACCTGCTTCTTTTGTGGTTGATACTTCTTCGCTACTGGCGACATTCGATCAGGTTTTTGTGTCTTGTAGTTTGCAGTTTGACGATGTCGCCGTTGTTGGGATTGCATAATCGGCTTTGGACCGGTCGGAGATTTAAGACGCAGGGTTTTAACGTGACTAGCAGCTGAGGAGATCGTTGGAAATCGTTTGACATTCTACAGAGGCGAAATCATTGAGAAAATGCCTTAAGAGCTAAGTGAAAAAGGGCTCACCTTAGAAACGGGTTTATTGCTAATTGATTTCAGTATAACCATAACATCTTTGTGAAAATTTCGGTTATCTGTCAATTGTAGGGTTTCCTTGCAGGCTATTTCCATTATTGGGTTCCATATCATTTCCATTTGTACCTCGTCTTCGGCTGGCACCACATTTGTTGTCCAATCAATGGTAACATTGTGCTCAGCACGAATGGTTTTTGTTACTTTCACCTAAGTAAGAGAATTAGAAACAGAAAAACAACGTGATTGCAGTACGAAACATCCAAGTGCCTTAAAATTAATAACAATCTCTCTATTACACATACATATGTATATATGTATATCGATATCGAAAGAAGATTCGAATCGTCTACATAGTTAATCAAGCGAGCAACTACTATCTAGTCAAATCACGCTTAAAGTGAAAGATAAGCGCAATAACAATGCGCACAAGGATCAAAGAAAGGCAATTTAACTGGAGAGGCAACTAGAATACATTGATTCGTATATGATTCAAACTTTAAAGTGTTGTATGTAGACAGTTATCAACGGGGTCGGAGCCCAGTAATGCAGCTACTTCGACTGTGTGTATCCATTAGGATTGCGTACGTAAAAGGAAAGAGCTGGATGGAGTTCAGCACATCACCAGAAACTTAACAAGATGACACGTAGGTGTGCTTGATCCCCTAAGATTCTTAAGGTGACACAGGACCTACGTATGAATAAAAAGAAGAAAAATATGGCACAGATCCGCTGAATATATGTACATATGTACATACATAGGTATACATTAAAGGAAAAAGAATGAGTGAACAGCAACAATGCATTTCAGTTTATTTAAAATTCATTCAAAAATCGCTTCAAAGAAAGGCTTAACTGGAGTGTTAAAACCCGTTGAAATCTACCGAATAGATATGTTCTCATAATCTCGTACAAATAAAAGATTCATGATCACTCCATGTACAATGGTGCAACAAAAACTATAATACAAAGCATGCCGGTACACTGCCACTGCCATACCTATACACATTCCTATACCAGTCAAACAAGATCAAAACAACCCTAGTTGGATTTTCCAAGCACATATGCCGCGAACCGGTAAAAAGGACATTGGAAGACGACAATTCATTCTCAAAATGTCGTTATCGTCTTATCGACCGCGACGAAGGTAGGTAATATGAAATACATTTAATTAAATCCAGGTAGCGGCATGCATTGGATACTATTTCCACTAGCATTTGCTTATTTTTCATTCGCGTGCAATAAGAATTTCCTTCCGACATTAACCTACTAAAACAACATCCAACTGTGCCATGAATTCTACCCATGCAATGCAATTTAGGACAATTATGATGTCCCCATCATGATCGACCAAACTTTCCCAATGTCTCCAAGGTCGCGCAGATTGTTTGATACGAGTAGCAGACCTCAATTCTTGTTTATAAAAACCAATTTACCTCAATTGGATCCGTGGACGGATTGAATATCTTTAAAATCCGCTTTGCAGTCTTCGATACAGGAACATCTTCGAATGTGACTATAGCCTTCGATGAGAACGGAGCCATAACAACGCTGGTTGGCTCTCTGCCCTCTAGCCGCTTTTTGTTTTTCAGCCGGGATGGCGTTACATTAACCTAAGCGAAAGGGTATTCATTATTAAAACATAAACTAATTCAATATTTCCAAGGTTGTACCTCAAAGGCACTCATTTTTGCATAAAGTTTTCCTTTTTTTGATTCAAAAAAACATTAAGAACTGAACAGAAACACAAAGCTTTACAGAAACAATTTACTCAAGTACTTTTAACTGGACACATTTATACCGAGTGGATTTTGTGGTAAGATAATTAAAAATACAATTACACACAAAAATTAATTAAACCAATTCACTAAATAAAACACAGATGTTGATGATTGTCCAAGGATTTTCCAACGAGTGCGGCTTGTTAACTGTGAAGGGGAACGGTTGAGAGAAAAGCGTTAACCGTTTGTTTTTGATTTGGGTTCGAAAATTCAATGACAGCTGTCACTTGGGTATCGTTCAGTGGGATAGATGTTTTAGTTTAGTTTTCGAAGATGTCAAGTAAGGGAAAATTGCCAACATTGGTGGCAAGTGATGAGTGAAGTTATTTATAACTTGTTAGAGGTGCATGGATCAAATAGTTCGCAAATAAATTCATAAGCGATGCTCATAGTAGTGAAAATAAGTATGTTTCAGTAACAATGGCTTGCATCAAGATTTTATCATACAATGTGATCGCATCCTATCATCTTTGTTAAATCTTCGGACAATTACTTCGTCTGTGCAATAACTGCACCAAACAGTAGCTTAAAACTGTTTTTAATGGATGAATGGAGTATTACCTGATATAGGTGATTTATTTACAAGCATGCATTGCTTCTAACCACTGAAAAAGTCGTTGTTCACTTGGTTCTTCAGATTGACATTCAGTGACGGGGCCCAGATTGAGTTCATTTGCTGGAGTTTTCTGAGAATTTGCTTATTCTTTGTGATCGGTGCTAAATCAAGGTTGTTGTTCAAATAAAAATGTAAGCTGCTTGCTACTTTAAATATGTTAGTTGGTCTGAACTCTTTGCCTAAATCTCAGCCACACAATTTCTTGTACACACTAAAATGATAACAATATTTTGCATCATAAATTTTTCGTTTATTCATATATTTTGACGTGGAATGAAACAAATGAAAGGCAGAGAAAGGCCCTATCATCCGTTTATAAAGTTATGAATAGAGTTATCCATTATGTCCCCTTTAAAAATATCTACACCTTCTAACCAGCTGAACTGGTCCAGTACATCAGTGACCGACATTTTGAACACAGCCGAGGAATCTGCGAAGTTTGAAAGGTTTTGGAATTTTGTTTGGGTTGTGATATGAGCTACGAAACGTAATGTACGTCCGAATCGGTTTGGTTTGTGTATAAAATTATGGGTGTGTATGAAGACCAGAACCGGAAGAGTCGGTATTATTTACTAATCTGTGTTCTGGTTGAACCTCTGGCTAGAAAAATTATTGCCACCTTAATTATTGGATGTCGCTACAATCAGCATGAAGAAGGTGAATTGCCTAGTTTTGTTCATCGTTTTCAAATGTATTTGAAATGAGGTACATATTTGACCGCCAAAGGGTAGAGATGCAAATATATGAGAGCAAAAGCGTTCTCACGATAGACTCTCGCCATCAATTCCTATTTTACATTTCCACGATTCTGGCTGCTGGGAGGAGTGGTTTAGCACTCAGACACCTTTTGCTGTTCCAGGCGGCAGCGGATGAATTCCCTAGATGTCAAGTCAAGATGAACTATCAGTGTTATCCCTATATGAGCTACTTCGACATATTTGAATTCGAGGTCTCACTCTTCTGTTCCAAGGAGTGAACATCGACACGGACCAAGGTATGGATGCGGATATCCAGAATATCGCAAAGACAAGGAAATCCTGTGAGAAATTTTGACGTCGGAAAGGTTCAATCGCAAGAGATCGCCAGAGCCTTTTCCGATCGAGTGTCCCTTAATATCCTAAGGGGTTCTATGCCGCCAGCATCAAGTACTAAAGACCAGTGGCTACACTACCAAAAAGGCATCAGTTATGTCGCATTTGATGTGCTGGGTTTCTTTAGACCGTCACGAAGAAGAATGTCGGCAAGCAAATGAACTCCAAGATCCTATAGACATCGGGATTCATTGACGGAGTTGGGGGTAGATCGGACATAGTACATTTTGAAAAGAAGACACCTCCATTGCTTGTTATGTGATACAATGGAACAAGTTACTAACTCGGAAGTAGAATTGGTCGCAGAGGTATGAACAGCATTTTGATGGCAGCATGGTTGTCTGTGATAAACTCAATGCAATAATTCTTGTTAAGATGGAGTTGGTCGCCTATTGCATTGCGTGAATTTCGGTTTGGAAAGCTTGCTCATTGGCAGTGATTGTCTCAATCTTTATTTCTTGTGCCCAATAGTGTCGATAGGGTTAAATTAAAAACTAAAGCCATAAACACTTCTTTTATATTATTTACATTACATTTTATATTTACTTTAACATTTATACAAATATACACGTTATTTACATCATAAAACATACATAGGTATTAAAACAACTGAAGGCATCTCTCAGTAGGGCTTCCCCGAACTCAATCTTCGATTGCTTTCATCGTAATCATCGTACAAACTATCATCCGCCGCATAGTACACACTCTTCATATATCCCGGAAATGGTGTAACCGCATCGAATGCATCTCCAGACTCTTCATCAGGCGGTTCGACAGCAATAAATGACACCGCAAATCCCTTTAAAGAAGTACTCTCGTCCGACTGAAATCGTATTAAGATTGTATCTGAGTACGAAGTCACCGGTAGTGGTTTCTAAAGAAAAATTAAAGAAATTAATTACTATTACTCCTGAGATTTTTTTTCAGTTTAAACTTACTCTATTTCCACAGAATCTCCCATGGTTTGTATTTCTCACGTAGTTCAGTTCCTCGGATATCTCTACCGAATCATAGTCGCATCTGTCTGAGTATTCTACTTCAAAGCTAAGAAATGTTATCCTAACACTGCTCTCCGGATCGGCTTGGATACGCCAATTGCAGTACATGTTCCGCTTATACGGTCGACTTCCGAATCTTGGATGTGAGTAAAACACCTGAGTCCTATTCGTTGCGCGCAAATATCCTCCACATTCTGCAAAAAAAAAAAAAAAACAGTACAAACATATTAAAGTTTTGGCATGTGAGATGGGAGAAAATATTTACACTCAGTGTCTATGCAAGATATCACACATTCGAATATTATAAAGCAAATAACCTCGACCTCAACCTCCTTCACATAACCCATAAGGTCTGGCCCTGTCGAAGTGCACAAGGATAAGATTCAATATTTCATGGATTCTCATTTCTATAGCTGTATACGCAAAATAAACATGATGCATCATACATCCTGTTGAAAACAAGTATAGTATATTTGTGTGTTCTATATGTTTGTGCATAGATTGTGAAAGAATTCCCTCCTCCACCGCCCACATCAGATGGTAGGATTTTTGAAAAGGCGACGCGAAGCACTGTATATACTTGGGGTTGAATGTAACATTAAAGGTGAGCATAGAAGGATAAAACATCCTTTTTGAGCGTTGATGCGTTCGTGATTTAATGGTGGGACTCATAAATATGTCTTTAAGTGTAAAACACGAAAAGATAAACGTTGTTTTTAATTTAAGGATTCTACAAGCGACTCTTTAGAATGTACCCAAGATCAAAAGAATATTTTGCTGATGCGTAAATGTCTAACGGATAGAAGGACGAATGTGTTTTTTAAGTGCAGTTGCACATAATGTACAGCGTAATGTAAGTGCAGGTACAAACATACATTTGTGCTCACTTGGGAAAAGGACAGGAAAATCTATTTTAGAAAATCCTTGCTTATTTGAAATCGCTTCAGTACACTGCAGTAGAGTATCATCCGGTCTGAAAAGCATGTTATTGGCGTTAAGAACCTTGTTGTCCAAGGGATTGACAATTTTGTTTAATCGATGGGAAAAATAAATTGTGTCTTCAGCCTTTATCTATCGAATCGTGTTAGAGTAGAGTAGCATCAAACAGGATAACTCAGACACATTAATAAAACTGAATTCAATGAAGGTTTTGAGTTTAAGGTCACACTAGAAGTGTTCACTTTCGATATAAGATCGCTAGTATGGAAACTTTATATTAGTGCAGTTCAGTATTCGTACTGCCTCCGTTAGCAGCAACTGCACCAATATACAAATGCCACCCAGCTATAATATAGACAGAGACAGCTTTCGGATCCTACAGTGAGCGAACAATTTAGGAACCATCTTACTCTAGGAGCAGAAACAATCAACAGCATTGTGCAAGCAAGTGTCAATTAACACTGTGAAAAATGTTTGTAAGCAGAGCAAAGACGGATCGAAGAACGTATTCCAATTAATGTTCGGATTGCAAGAGCCTCAGTAGTAGAAAGACCCGCACTTAAAGCCCAGTACCGTGCGACAAGAAAGGAAGTTCAGCGTAGTGTAAGAGTAACCAGGTAGACGCATTAGCTACACAACACGAAGAGGCAGCAAGAAGGAGTGATAGTAACTAGCAAGTGATCGCTGCTCCAAACAACACCTGGTGAAAAGTCTAGATGGTTCTATTTTAAATTCGGATGGGGATCCACTCAGGAGACGGAGAGTCCACTTCGTATTGGTACTAAACCATTTGCACATAAATTCAGTGGATAGGATCATAAAACATTTAAATTCAACACTCGATGTCAAAGAGGAAGGCCTTCACTCAGGGTCTTCCTGCATCGATCACCTTAACATCTTGCGGATCGTTATAGAGTAATGCTCGAGTGTATTCGTTACATCTATTATTTATGGACTTCGAGAAAACCTTTAACAGTGTGAGGGGTAAGGCTACTTATGAATGTGCTAAATGTTGCGTTTTACAAAATGGTAAAATGACAGAAGAATTTAAAGTCCAAAACGGAGTAAGACAGGGCTGCATATGTGCTTTCCCCACTGTTATTTTTTGTACTCATCAGTGATGTTATACATCATATCTAAAACATCTTGACTACGCTGGTGATATCTCTTTGTTATTGCGCCGGATTATGGATCTACACCAAATGGTTCCCAAACATTGCCTAGGCAAGCAGAGTATGGCTGAAGATAATTACGCCGAAGACAAAAGCCCTAAACCTAACTTTTAGTTAAACAATGCTAGGCAAACGGTCGAGAAAGTTGACATCTATCTTTATTTAGGACGTATGCTCTGGGCTGAAGATGTTATCGAACTTGATGTGGGCACCAAAAACAGGAAAGCAAAAGCTGTGCTCGGTTTGCGGTTCTCAGCAATCAGACAGAGAAGCGAATCGCCTAAGGCAACAGTTGAGGTGGAATCGAGGTCACTTGGGATAAGTTTGCGAAAGCTGAGACGAATTCCAGAACTCCGAACAAGATGGCGCGTAAGATTGATTGAGATTGATTGATTGATTGCTCACTAAAAGAATATCCTTAGACCCAGGGAAAATATATTATAATCAACTTAACCGTTCACTAATTTATCACATATACCATAATAAATAGATAGGCAAGACGAACATTTTAATTTTACAAATGAGATTCAAAGTATAAAACCACATGAGTTATTGAAAAAAGCCTTACAATAACTTGAACTCACTATATCAACCCAGAATAAGTTCCTATAAACGTTAGTTCAAAGCTTAATTTACTACCTTAGTGCATATCCTGCTGAACAAAAATGAAACCAAACATCCACCGGTAGCTTCAAAATCAATTCTCTTCCCACTTTAGCGCGTACAATGCAAACTCACAAGTTTGCAGCAAGTACAACCAAAGCCCACCCTGCCCTACTTTCAAGGAAACAAGAACATCATTTCCGTCTTATCCTTCGACATTTTTCAAAACTCCTGCAGCTCTCCCCCACAAAGAAAAAAAAACCCACCAGATTTTATCATACTCCTTACCTGTTGAATAGGTTGCCATGAATCCCTTCTTCTGCAGACCAGCATCAGTTTTTAACACCATAAACATTTCATTTGTGGACGCCAACACGGCGTATGGTTCCCTTCCGCCACAGTAGACTCCCAGCGTGGAGCTGTTCTCCGATCTGCCGTCGTGGATGGCAACCGAATCATAAATGCATTCCTGAATATTCAAAAAGGAAATAAGAAAAACTTTGTATGAAAAGCACGAACTTTATTGAATATTTCACAAGGGATCCTTCGCAGGATCCTACTCAAGGGCTATGGCGACTTTACCTGATGATTTTCCACTTCGAATTCGTGGAAAGTTAACTGGACCCGATGTCCAAGGACGGTGGAAAAATGCCAAAAGCAATATGTGTTCCGGGGATAGTCTTCCGGGTAATTGGGGCTGTAGATGACCCCGTAAGGATTCGTTATTTCGAATTTACATTTCGTTTCGGTGCAGTTGTGCCCGTTCCCATCCAGAGTGTAACCATTCCGGCAGCTACACTTGTACGAGCCCAATGTGTTCTCGCAATGATGCTGGCAACCGGCATTGTTCACACCGCACTCGTCCTTATCTGCATAAATGACCAAAACAAACAAAAAAACAATAAATCCCATATTCGCTTCGCAGCTACATACCAACTAACCAACCAACAAAGAAGGGAAGGACGACTCACCTATGTGAAATAATGCCGAGAATCCTGTACGTTGTACAGACTTGTCAGAAAAAAACTCCAACCGCAGGATGTTCTGTTCTGAATTTATAATCGGTGGAATCTCATGGCCACAGAATACACCGATCTTTTTGAGGCGATTATCCTTCAGCTTCGAATAGACGGTCAGATAATCGTAATTGCATTCGCTAAATTGAAATTTCGTCCCTTCCAAGTCGAAGTGAGTGAAGTTGAGAAACACGCTGTGATTCTGTGGGGCAACTATTTCCCAAACGCATTCCTTGCCGAGTGGATACAAATCGGGGAATTGGGGCGAAGTTAGTGTGCCATTCTCAGAGGTGGCATTGATTATCCCGCCGCATGCATCTGTATTATACGAAAAGAGAACAGAGAGATAATTTATTTTACGAAGGACGAATAATCTGGTTGCAATTACCTTCACATGATTTGCCATCCATTTGCAGTTCATAACCAGCGAAACAACCACACTGATAGCTCCCCAGGGTGTTGATGCATTCATGCTGGCATCCATGGTCGCTGAATTTGCATTCGTCCACCTCCTGCATGAACAACGCTGAAAATCCAACTTTTTGCACAGAGCTATCGGACACGAATTTCACATACATTTGATTCGAATTGGTCCTGTAGGGATAATTACACACGCAGATGTATAAAATAATCACTGTCTATGTGAACAGATAGCGAGAAAGAGAGAGAGAGAGCGAGACGTTCATTGTTAAATACTCACTTAATGTTCGGTGGCAGCTTGTAGCCGCAAAAGACCCCAATTAGCTCTGAATCAGATCGATTGCCGTCGCGTATCTCGACATAATCATAGATGCAATTGTCGTGGTTTTCAATTTCGAACGATTGGAATTTGAGGGCCACCTGGTGATTCTCTGGTACCGTAATTTTCCAAATACATTCCTTATCGGGTAGATACTCAACGGGGTAGTTTGGTGAATCAATGCGACGTTCTTCGCCTAGTTCGATGTCACCTCCGCAAATGACTTAAATGACAATGGAATAGTTTTCGATTAACCGTTAATGGGGAATGTTTCTATAGGTTTAGTCTTCGCTTATATAATGACTTCATTAGTTGTTTCTCTATTACATTATAATAATTAATTAATTAATAATTAAATTATAATTAAGTCTACTCTAAAATACTATTAGTTGTATTCATTCTTTGAGTTGTGAAGAAGGTGGTGTCAAATTTTCACAAATTACCTGCAATTAATTGAAGTCTATAATTGTACACTATTGCACCGCTTTACCCCGCTGCTCTGCTCAGTTCACTTTATCTTGAAAAATGTATTATTATCATAATTTATTTAGTTTGCCAAACTCTAGGGGACTCTTGAAGATAACGTGAATATAGCCGCAAAGCCTTGCAGTAGTTTATTCAATTTGCACACATATGTTCTTTAAGCGAATCCATTTTTACATCTTAAAAATTGTTTTCTGAAACTATTGCAAATCGGAATAAAAACTTGACGTAAGGCTGTGTAGAATCCTGCCCCAACACCTACATAATTATATTTCCGAATTGAGTCATAATTCCACAATATAACTTGGTTCGCTGGGGCATAAGTCTACCACCATTTTATGTGGACTTATGTTCCATTTAGGTGGGTCTTAATTCCACATTGGGATTGTGAACTTATGACTCACTAAAGTGGCCTGTGGACTTATGTCCCTACGCCGTTTTCCAATAATATGGTGATCTATTGGCAAGGATCATGTACCTACGCGAATGTGAGTAGAAAGTATTCCCGATTACAAGAGTATCATTTCTGTATACGAACTGTATTGGAACTATTGAGGAGTACAAGTCATTACGTGTTAAGTGGCTTAAGAAGGAGCATCTCAATTTCATTGTGTGACCGAAAATAGGTTTTAAAAGATAAGGGTGTGCGTGTAGTACGATAGATGGCACTGTGCCACGCTCTATAAAAAGCTTTAGAGATATCCAGGACAACTACTCGGCATTCATCGTGATGGTGAAAACTATGGTTCCATTTTTCCCTTACGTACACCATAACGGAACGTTGTTGACGGAAATTGTACTGACTGTCATTTAGAAGACAGTTTCTTTCAAGATATCTCTTAAGATAGAAATTTACAAAGCTTTCTATGACCTTAGCACTGATCTTAGGGCTATGGGTCGGTATTTTGAAAGGGAGGTATTATCGCCCTTTTTAGGGATCGTCTGGACGTAGACGAGTTTCCACCTATCTGGAAAGATGCCTGTAGAGTGTGGTAGGTGGAAGAGTTTGCGTAGAGGTTTAGCCAGGGTAGAAGAACACCTCTTCAAAACAAGGGGAGGGATCATATCTGGACCTCAAAATTTGTTACTATTAAGATCTTTTAAGACTCGAGCCATGAGTGGGTTCGAAAAAGTATTTCTCCTAATTTTATTTAACCGGATTCAGTAATGGTGGTAGAAGAGCAGTTTCTGGCAAGGTGGAATTTACAGCGAACATAGCTGCTAGAAGATTGGCTTTATATTGAGAGTCTGTGATACTTTGATCCTTGTGGACAAGAACTGAGATGGAAGACGAGGCGGAGACTTTGATTCTTTTGATGAAATACCAAAAGGATTTACTGCCTTTAGAATATTGAATATTTTTAGAATATTATAGTTATTGCCTCACTTTTGTGTCTCGTAGAAAATTCGCACGTTTAAAAATCTAGCCGGTTTATAGAGTCTCTGGTTTTCCTCAAAAGCTGTTTGGTTCTATAACGAAAAACCACTTTATTCATCCGGACAGCAATCGCACAAGTCGGATTGAACCATAGTTCTTATTTTACAGTTTTACTGAGAATGAAAAAGTGCATTCCAAGTAAAACCAAGTCTGTGATCATGTCAGTAGCAGCATCCTCTATCGAGGAAGCATAGAGACCAGTTAAAAGTCCTGAAGAACGAATTTATGCCACTCCAATCGGCATTCTCATATTGCCGAATTTTTCTTCTAGGGTGACTTCTATTAACTGAGTACATACTGATGGGATTACGAGAATTTAGCTAGCACAAGACAATGATCCGATTTCCGCTGGGGAGCGGAAGATCCGATTGAATACTTGTCTATAAT
This sequence comes from Xylota sylvarum, assembly GCA_905220385.1. Classification (NCBI taxonomy): domain Eukaryota; kingdom Metazoa; phylum Arthropoda; class Insecta; order Diptera; family Syrphidae; genus Xylota; species Xylota sylvarum. Next base: position 15,615,816 of record LR999958.1, read on the forward strand.
ATATATTATCCAAAGGTCTAGTTTCAGCTTAACTAAGTTTTAACTGGTCTTCAAAAATGGAAGATGAATGTTTGCTTAATTTTCTGGACGCTTTAAGATTCTGAGTTCATTTTAAACAAATAACACTTTTAATTTAAAATTTAATGTAAAAGATATAGATTTTTTTCTAAGTGTTATGGTAACACATTTTGAATCAAAGTAAACTATAGCTAAGTTATCTAACAAGCTTCTGCGGTACAGTTCCATGTGGCATAAGACTCTTCCAAATTTCACCTACAACTTTGCTAGAAATAGTTTTATCCTAGTCCCGCACGGACCTGCCGCGCCTTATATTTGTATTTATAATTAGTTTTTGAAATAATTTTCTTATAAAATATTTGTCACTATTGGAAAATTACAGCTCCTACAGCTGTCAAATATGTAAATGGCAGAGTCCATCTTTAAAGTACATAACCTTTCCAATAGTGTCTACATTCATTATCATTTCATCACTTATGTTTTACATTTATTATTTAAATTTAGTTCATGTTGCACATCCATCACATGAATCGACCACAACCAATTTCACTACGCAACGAAACCAAACACTTTGTTCACCATTGGGGCTAGCGATAGGTTGATAGTGGTACTGTTTCTATGTTATTGAAATTCCATAAATTTTATAATACACGATTTAATTAAAATTTTGTCCATATCACCTAATTCGAATTACATGCCAACAATGTGTACAACAAGTATTGTTTCCACTCAACCTAGCAATGTACAAACGAGGCATAGGAAGTAATACTCATGCGAGTAATATTAGTTGCACCATGGCACCATCAATAACCAATGTTACCATAATCATAAATTGGCATTTTCGATTGCAAAGAGAGAAAGACCCAGTCGGCAGGGGAAGGGGTAAAGCCATTCCGCACACATTTAGCCCATTTTTTTTTCTTATACAGATATTTACTTAGGGCTCTCGTCGGCCTCTGTGTGGCGGTAATAGGCCCCTTATTCAATTTTGTGGGAGATAGCTTCCTTGTTCAAAAGTTGGCCATTCAGCAGGGGTTACCTTTGGCTATGATTTTGCCTATTCAGTGGTTATTCTACACTTCCTCTTTTTGTATCTGCATTCATAGATGTGACTTTTATTTTAGGTGGAGGTGATAAATTTCCAATGGATGATGGGATTTACCACGAGGGTGAATATGAGTTTTTCTATTGAATGACCTGTACGTTATAGAACCTTTCGTTATATGTGCTCAGTTTTTATAGTTCTGTGAAGATTTTTATTTATCATTGGTGTTCATCCGCTTACACGAGGTGTGGGATGTCTTTTGGTGGAGTGTTAATTTAGGGTAAACCATTGAAATCAAAATCGTCAGGAAACGAGAGTAATATTTAGAAATGATTTTTGAGTACCATTGGGCACTTCGAGAGTTTTATTGAGAAAGTATTCTCAATTATTTATGTACTTTTGAATATTTTGGATTCAAAAGTACCGACATAAATAATATATAGATATACTTATAATGTTTATAAACTTGTCAAGACGCGTCAAGACTTTCAACTGAATTGTTTCGTGTACAGACAAAATTCTTTAAGAGACCTTGAACAGACTCAGTGAAGTGAGTTCCTCTTCATACTGTTCCTTTAGCTTGGAAGGCAATGTAGCCGAAAACAGGACTGATGATGAATAAAGGTGACATCACACATTTTCACTAAAACCTTGAGAAAGATACTCAATTCATTTTTCATTTAATTATCCGCAAGCGTTTAGGGTCTAGCTTAGCGTTGCCGCTGAAAGATTTTACAGTAAAAAAAAGTCGCAATACAAAAGCTGACACATCCTTATTCACCAGTCACATGACACTGACAACTATGGAAAAGTTAATGTCAAAAACCTGTTAAACTAGATTCAACTTCAGCTAACTTCATTTTATTATTCATATAAATTCATAGACACAGATCGTAAAAGAGGACTAAGTCATAACTATTTGTGAGTGCTTTTTGGGCAAGGATAGTATTGGAACTTCTGTCAATTAAGTAATTTTTCTATAAATTTTTCAGTTTTCTAAAAATTTACCATTTTTAACTCGAAACCTACAACCATTTATTGGTTTCTTAATTTTTACTTGCATCTACATACATACATATACCAATACGGCAAATATTGATTTCCTTAAAAATTTCCAAATCGAGATAGTAATCAAACTTGTCTTTACTATGATGTAGAAGTTCAAAATAGTGGGTCCCTCAATTCAGTCTGTCTGCCTGTGACTGCCCTCAAAACTAAGGTTCGACTTCAATAAACTCGATTTGCTCGAAAAAAGGCTCAAACGATTTTGATAAAAGGAAGTATGGAAAATGTATGGCTTATGAAATACCAAATTTGGAAACAGTCACGCACCTTTTTAAAACATTCCAATATTTTTATATTTTGACTAGAAATTGGTAAAATTTATAATACTCATTTTATAAGGTCTCGTCCGTTTTTTTGAGTATTTTTATTTAAAACAAATTTTCAATGAAATTTAAGTTATCACAATATTGCCCTCAATAATGTAGTATTACACGCCCACTTTACTAGGTGTCATGTATAAGAAAATGGATGAAATATCTATCGTTTCAGACTATTCAATAATGACAGACACTAATACAACACATTACAGATGAGGAGGGAGGAAGGAAAGTCATAGCCCACTTGCTCGAAAGATACAATTTCCTCATTACCATCTGCAACGAGCTCAACAATCAGCCACAATAATTAACTTATTCAAAAGCAGTAGGTAACTTCATTTTATTTGCCTTTCTATCTAAGAATCCTACAATGCTGTGACCTAAAACTTCGAGCTGTTCTGATTTCTAAACAAAAGTATCTCTATTGTAATAGCTTACCTACTAAATGTTTAATACATAAATTATGTAGTTGTACAAGCAAAAACAAACAAAATGCATCTGCTATTGGAAATTTATAGGCAAAACTATTTAATCCTGCTGAGATATTCCTCGATCTGAAAACCTAAAGCCTGTCAAAACTTTTAGGGAAATGCCTTCAAAAAGTTGGCGTTGTATTATGTGGAAGATATTCTTCTTTTTTTTTTTCTAGAACGCCATCTACATTGGGTAGAACGTTATTACAAATTCAGCTGCAGTTCGATTCCATTAGAAAACGATAGACTGGATGACCAAATTGCATATGAATGTATATATGTATATGTAAATATATAAAATAATCCACACACGATTCAAAATCGGCAGATTTGGGACCCTTTAACATGTCAACCGCTATTTTCTCCTAAAAAACAGATGCCACCCAAAGGCATTGTATCTACCACACCAGAGGAGTTACGTTAGTTGAGCGGGGAAATAAGTAGTAAAAAAGGATGCGCATGGACACATAAAATACACACGAACCACTAATTCTTTCATCAACCCAATCGACGGTTGATTGAGATACAAAAATCTGACTAACATAAACTATTTCTAAATAACACTGAATTGGAAACCATGTTTTGTTTTTGTTTTTTTTCTTATATTTGGCAATGTAACAGTTTTTTCTTTCTGCTTACTGGACTCAGTAAAGGATGCAATGGTAGTTTTAAAAGAGAAAGATAAACAGATACATATATCCAAAGCAAATATGAGTCAATGCGAATACACTGAGTAAAAGTAAACTGAAGATAAAACGGAATATGTACTTTGATTCGACAGAGTTGAAATAAAAACTTCCGGCAGAGCAAACACGCCTGTTATTTGACTACAGCGAATAGGGCTATTGCTGTACTGTAAAATCATTCCTGTATGAGTTTGCGAATGATTGCATTTATTCAAACAAATTGACTAGGAAAAGTGAACTCTCACAATTCTTATGGACTGGACATCCACAAAATTGACTTCAAAACAATCAAAAGCCAATGAAAATATCACCCTTCTAACTTTAAATCATTAATTTGCCTCGTTAAAGACCAATTACCTGACTCAGCGAACCTTAAAATGGCAATGTCATGCTTAATCCTATTTTAAAGTTAAATCGACTAAAAAGCTCCCCATCCATCGCAAGAACATTTATTTCTATTTAAAGCTTTTCCATCAGTAAAAGGGTTCAATCAACCACTTAAATACGTAAAAATAAAAATGACATATAATCTACCTTTACACCGGCAGGTGGCAATTCTGCATATCGAATTAAAAAACAAATCACCACTTAACCCACCCTCACATAAGATGCTTAATAGTGTGGTTTATAAATAAAATTTAAAACTTACCTTCGAAATCCCCGATGAATCCTTTGAATCCCTTAATCACATTATGATTCACGTAGCTAATAAGCATTCGACTTGAATCCGTTTTAATCACTTCCGATGTCGTATTACCGCAAATCCTTTTAATAACGGGTGATTTGTGCCAATAACCATCGCGTATCTCCAAATAATCCTTTTCACAGTTCGCCGACTCCAGTAGATTCTACACACAAACACAAAAAAAAAAGAAACAAACAACAAATCCTTTAAAATCTCCTTTTTGCCTGAACAAACCGTAGTTTGTCAATAGAAAGATACACGGATAGAGAAATATATAGCTCTTACCAACTGATGAATCCGGAAAATAATCCTTTCGCCGTTGGTTGCGGTTATACGCCATTCACAACGTTCCAGCATCCCTTCAATCGCATGTTCGTTCTCCTTGCCGTCGCCACCTCTTGTACCATAATAGAACTGCGGTGACACTATGTCACCGGAGTCCTGTTGAAATGTCCGCCCACACGCAGCACACTTATACAACAGATTCGCTTGAGCGATATCACCCCGACTCAACCTCAATCTCTGGCCAATTTCAATGCGGTCCTCTGTGGGTAGTCCAATTGGCAGTATTGTGTCCAGATACATGCTCTTCGAGAACGTGTTCTTGGCATAGTGCATAATTGAGTTGTAGTCATACGGTAGACCTAATGAGTCCACCTCCTCAGGTGTCAGTACATTGAAATTATACTCCTGGCCCTTCATGATGTTCGCACGATTTATGATTATATGCTTGTCGCGGTCAGTGCGGGTATGCTCATGCCAGAAACCTATCACATGACCCAGTTCATGAACTACTATGCCAAACTTTTCACAATTCCGTCCAATCGAGATAGCCTGACGTCCATTTCCACGCTTGCCAACAAATGAACAGCATCTATGAAAGGAAATACAAATCCATACGACATGGGTTAGAGAGGTGTTGCAGTAAGGTGTTTTGATGTTGTAAACCTACCCGCAATTTTTCACCGTGAAATAAATATAATTCGGATGTAACTTGGGGTCACGTTCGACAAACTTAATGCAGGTGAAATTCTCCCAATGACGCATGGCTTGCTTGAAGAGTGCTTTGTGAGAGCCACTAAAGACTCGGTCAATTTCATATGGAATGACTCCATAGTCCCATATGCGGTCTTTCTTGGCGGTCACTGCACGAGTGTTTCGGTTAAGACTTTCCGTGGTCGGAGCATTATGTGGCCTGGAAGTGGACAAGGAACTAAAGTGATTTGTAAATGTTGATTTTCAAAGGATACCCACTACAAAAGGATGGCTTTGAATCTATACATTTTAAAGGTTCAGTATTGTGTTTTGAAATTTATTATACCTATATTTACTTTTTGAGACTTTTATATAATATTTTAAGACTTACACTAATTTTCGGTTTTTATTTGCATATTTGGTTTTCTTCTTCGAATGTCTTTTAGTTATACGTTTTCGGTTGCCTCTGAGTTTTTTGAAAAGTCCCCTGGAAATAAATATAAAAAACATTCAATTGAAGGGTTAGGTTAAAAATCCACATTTTTTCAAGAACTATCACATTTGTTGGTAACAGGGCAATAACCAAAGAATAATTTCGTACTTGATGGATCTATATCAGCTGTGTGGCATGTGGCGCCGTCCTGCTGAAAATAAAAGCCATCCACATCCATAGGATCAATTTCCGGCAAAAAAAAAGTCTGCTAACATCGTTCGGTAATACAATCCATTTACTAAAATGGTCGCACCAGCATCATTTTCGAAAAAATATGGCCCAATGACACCGTCAGCCCAAAAACCGTATCAAACTGTCACTAGTTGTGGTTGGAGAGGTTGTTTGTTTTTCTATGATACTATTTCTCTTGGGTGTTCGCATCTATTTGTTTGTTTAAATGTTTACGTACACAGACAAATGTAAATGAGAATAATTTTGTGCCAAAAATAATGATCTTATTCATTCATTTCCAGCACCCAATCAGCGAAAATAGGGCATTGTGCGTGATCTGCTGAAAGTGGTTGTGGACAGACCCGATCCTGTGGTCGTCTCGAAATGGACACACCTGGGTTTTCAGTCACACTCTCAGCTACAATGACGATATTTTCAGCTGACCTTGCCGGATGAACACGAGTTAGAGTCTTCTTATCACTAACCTGTCCTAGACGTTCAAATTTATCGATTAAAATCCCTATCGATATTTTCACCGTTTTTTGTAGTTAATTTTCACTATTTCAACACCTTGTGCAATTATGTATCGATTCGTATTTATAACTACATATGTACATATGTCATTACTATGATAGTTGAATGTTAACAGTTCAACAACGGTGTGCAATGATACCTTGTCATCTTGTTGGATGACCCTTTACTAACCATCCACATCTAATATTTGGAATTATTATTTAAAGACATTCAGAATCTCTAGGAAAAAACAATTCAAAAAAATACTAGAAATAAAGCAGACTACATAAGATTAGCAGTAGTACACAAGCCATAAAGTAATGAAACCTAAAACTATCAGAGTTTCAAACCACTATAAACCAATTTCTCTTTCCTAACCTTTTCCCATTTCCCATTCATGCAATCATAACACCTATAGGATAATCTGTAGCTAGAGAAGAAAATTTTGATTTCCTTGTTTATTTATTTTATAATATAAATTTGAACGCCTTACAGGATAACATGTACAGTTTAGCTGGGAAGGAAAAAGTCCGTGGGCACATAAAACACCCCAATATTATACTCGTAACATTGAACTTTAAGTTCCCTTTAAGCAAGGATACATTAATGTTTCAACTGGTACATTACGCTTTAATTTTTTTTTTATACAAAACAGAACCCGATAGGACATTACTGTTTATAATTTTTCTGGGCAATTTGTATAAAGTGCACGTCTGAGTTGAGATGTAGCTATGTACATATTTATATATGTACATATCTGTCTACTGTGCAAATTGATTAAAAAATTTCATATTTTATTAATAAAATACATTAAATTGAAACCATAACTGTTGTATGGCAATAGGTAAATTAAAGTGAGAAGAAATTGTATATCCATAGTATTCGTACCATGGGTTTGGTTAGCGAGAGACAAGAACCCTTCCCATTACAGTCAGGTGAACGTTGGACCATTGTGATGTTCCTTGGGGGCCAAGCCAATGCTCTGAAAATACCACGCCTTATCACTGCCTTAGACCATTATGGAGAGATATAGTGATATTATGGTTTCCACCTCTCAGCATATTAAGTTCAGCACTCTTCCATGAACAAAGGTTACATTCCAAGAAAGGGACTTGATAATTTGCATGGTCCATAGATTCGCCAATTGGAGTTGTACTCAATCGGTCATATGATAATTTCTTATTTGCTGGTGAAACCGTTTCAACTGTTCTTATGTTTCTCTCCAGATCTTATTAGTTGTATGTTTAATATAAAGTAGAGCAATCCTTCAAGGACTCGTAGGAAATAATATTCTCTTTAAGTGATGAAAAATTGGGTAATGGCAGGAAAAGTAGGCCCCAACCTCGTGACCTTCTTGTTCATCGTAGTTTCTAATTGATAGGTGTAATAGCAGTAAGCTAACCGAGAATGTCGTATTGACTAGTTTTCTTTGAATTTGTAACAATTTTTATGAATTCCAGTCTAAATCTGTTCTCAAACACAAAAAATTCGTAAAATAAATAACGAATTTCTACGACAATTCACGAAATCATGTTCGAGTACGCAAAAGTTTCGTAGTTTTTCGTAACAGAGGGTGCTCACGAGAGATTAAGAAATTTCCCCATGCTACGAATTTTAGTACAAAAAATTTCTTTGCACTGATTTATGAAATTTCTCAAATCGCTGTTCGTTGACTTGTGTATTTGTATAAGTTTGACCAGTGGCATAGCTACTTTGGTGCAAGGAGGAGAAATTAAGTTAAAGTTGCATAACCTGGGCAAGTTTTTAGTTGAATGGTTCTTCGGAGGTCACCTAATATTATAATTCCTCTTGCAGCAAATTCTTTGGCATTGAGAGGACATCAAGTGGATTTAAGTCTGAAAGGATGCGGCCGGGCCTCTTTTCCATCTAGTTACGCCACTGCATTTGACATTTGACGAATAAAAAATGGGCAAATTTCGTTGCTTCCGTTTTACGTAATTTTATCTTTCTCTGAGAGAATTTTACCCCCAGTCCTTGAAATTTCACAATCTACGAATTTTGGTGCAGAAAGTACCCGAACAGACCTAAAGATGCAATGAGAAAGCGAAACACTTCCCCTCAATTGGTAATCAGTACGTGAAGCGTCAAAATGAGATGGACCTTCAGTTGTGATATTATTCCTTTTACCAGAGCGATTTAATTCTTAGGCGATATTGGATAACGGTATTTTCTACATGACAGCGCGTCACCTTGTCTAAATCCCTTTTTGACATCAAAAGTCTCGGTGAGGTCATTGCCGATCTTGATGGAGTAGCGAGCATTCTCCATTCCCATTCTGCACAAACAGACTAGACATGGCTCTATTACATATGTAGCTCGTCTCTATAAATGCTGTCATATGAGGTCTGAAAATCGATAAAAAGGTGATGGGTATCGATTTGCACTTCTTGAGTTTTCCCCATTATTTGCCGAAGTGTGAAGATATGATTGAGTGTGGACTTTCCTCGTTTGAAACCAGAATCGTCGATTTTGGGACCGTTGTCTGAAAAATGAGGTTACACACGATTGCTACCCTTAAATATCGAATTTGTGCTATGCACTGCATAAACCAATAAAGTATAAACGTTTGTATGTACATTCTTGGATTTCTGTACGTACATACATACATACATATGTATATCACACGATTTCTCTAGAATATGTATGTAAATTCCACAGCTGTAATACAAAGTAGGTATTAGAAGATCAGATCTTCTTGATAGAAGAGATGCTACGATAAGAAGACAAAATTATACATTAGGTGTAGTGACCGTACCCTTTGTTTAACAGCAAAAGTACGTATGTATTTCTCCTTTTTTTGAAAAAAAAAAAACACTTGAAAACTGCACGTGCCACGAATTCACCCCGTTTCTAGGTCCAAACAAAAGGGTTAAGTGCACTTCATGACGATAATAAACCATATCCACCTGCTCTCTATCATTAACTAATTCTGGGTATTTCCTCAACCTAACGCTACTTATTCACAAATCTCTTGGAAATCCCAAATTTTTCACAACTAAAATTAATTGCAGGTAGACAATTAAATTTCTGACCCTAATTTCTGGGAAAACCCAAATAAATCGTGAATGGAAAATTGCTTTCTTTTTGAAAAAAAAAAATTAATACACACAAACAGTCGTGTGCATGTCCATTTCCAAACAAATTCCCATCATCGTATAAATACATGACAACACGTACATACATATCTCAATAACGCAACAAAGTATCTTAAGGTAACGAAAAAAAAAAAAAAAAACTTTATCCAAAAAAGTAAACCTTACCTCTGAAAAGACAATCGTCGTCGCTGCAACTTCTCTTTATGCACACCCTTGGAATTGTCTCCCTTGATCTTATCGCCGCCGTTGAGCGCCTCCATTTCGGCACGTATCTTATCCGCGGGCAAAGCTGGTTCCACAATGATGTTACGCTCGTAAACAAAATTATTCCCGGAATCATTTTCGATATTCTTCGCATTCGATTGGATCTTATTCAAATCGGAATTGAAAAGGAACGCGGGTAGGCGACTCTGTGGTTTTTTCTGTCCTTTTTCCAAATGATCGGAAGTATCGGTGATGATATCCAATAATTTTGAATTGCTACTACGCGGATTGTTAACAGCGCCTTTTAGGTTTGGATTCTGCGTAGAAAAACAAATTATATGTCATTAGTTGCTGCACGGAAATTCTAAGTTAGATATTCACTTACAAACACTCGCGGTTGGCTGATCACTTCAAAGAATCCTTCCTCTTCAACTTGCAGATCGTTGTCAACGTGTACGGTGAACTTTTTTAAATTATCGCTAGATACACTTGTCATCAAAATAATGACAATTGTCACTATTATCACTTTGAAAGAATACATTTTTTTTTCTCTGTCGTTTAATATTAACTTGATTATGAAATGAATGAATTTAGGGAAATCCCGAGCGCCGTTTTTATCACACACCTTCCCGCACAGAAACAAAGCACTTACTGAGGACCTCGATAGACCTCAAGCAAACATATACCTATATGAAGCTGTCAGCAGCATGGTGATCGGTAAACGGACAAACCGATGGAATAGATGGATGGGATGGATCAACAGCAGCAAGAGCAGCATTTATTTAGAGGGGTAATCAACTGAAGATACACCGAAGATCATCCCATGCCTCTCGGAATGCTGTTGCCTACTCTATTGTATGGCGATCGATGGGATACTTTTGTTGTTGTTGTTTTGTTCTTCTTACTCTTCGGTTGTTTTCGTTTACCTGAATATCATCAGTTAGGGTCCTACCGTGTCGTCATGTAGTATTCTTAGGTATGTACCCTTGTGTATGGAACACCTACAAAAATGCTCAGACGCACACAGATATTTGGTATCTAAATGTCTATTCTGTTGTTTTGTTTCTCCACTCTCTCTTCTCCTCCCTCGCGAAGACTTACCTGAAAGTGAAAAAGAATAAAACGAACGATAGTTTGCTTTTTGGTGCTGGTAGAGTACAGATGGATATACATATGTGTGCTTGTCCTCTTCACCTTCACCTTTATACACCTGTTTATGGGCCAGATACATAAATCCAGTCTTATTGAATATTTTCTTTGGTTACCTCATAATCATCGCCATCAACATCATCGGCATAATCGTTTGCTGAGTTGAGTGCATTCGCGTTAAGTGGTCGTATCTCATATCCTGCTAACCGCAACCAACTATCAAGGGTAAGGAGATAGGGGAGAACAAAATAAAAATATTTTTTTTTTCTTTTCCTTCTCTTTTTCGGGAGATCTTATGTTATGGTGTGGAACTTTTTCAGAAAAGTAAGTTCGATGACGCTAATGATGAAAAATGACTTCGAGATGTACACGTCTTTGGGGTAATTGACGTTTTAATCGAAAGTGTGCAATAAAAAAAGAACTCAAGGACAATAGGTACTTGCTAAGAAGGTTGATGATGCCTTTGAAAGAATTTATCGATTTCTGAAGGGAGACTTTTTGATGAAATATGTATCTTCACTGTAACGTACTGACAAAATAGACAATTGAATGTAACTTGTACCTAAAACAAGTTCAAATTTTTCAATCTAGTCACGTCCTTGTATTAAACATACTCTTATCAATATCATAACGTAATCACAGCCCTCATATTTCTGACTTTACCATTTTATTGTTCCGATTTTGCGAATCTGCGCATTCAAGTGGTAGGCGTTCAGTTTACACCCTAAGAGCTGCCCAATAACTGTGCATTGTTATGCATATCATAAAGCAGTCATTACTACAATCCAGGTAAAAATAAGAATTTGCGATATTTACAACACCGTGGGAGGTCACCCAAGTGATTGACTTTAAACCAGTAATTGATTGTCGGGATATGACTCGCAGCAAGCCACATTTATAACATGAGCTTAATATTGACATTCGCATTTAGCATAGAAAAAGAATTACACCTACGACGAGATATTTTATGGCGCCTGGGATAATCCTATACAGTTTTTAGTGCCGAGATCTAATAAATGAATCGTCCTTGCAAAAGAGAGACTATGATACTCTGATAAGATGACTTTTGGCTATCATGCCTCTGCAAAACTGAATTCTGGAATGTTAGAGCTTGGTATAATGTGGTAAAGAGACTTTGAAAGACAACACAAATGTGTTAAAAGCGCAAGTAGGGTTCGGCACGGACGACAAATGAGACAATCAAGCTTTGAACTAAAATATTGTTAAATACTTCTGACATTGAACATACTAATGTTAAACAATTTTAAAAGAAGGGCATTTACATCCCCCGAGAATCAACTCCAACTAATTTGTATACACCAGGACCAGTACCATCCTTGATGAGCCCCATAGTTGGGAGAGTAGCGAAGCAATTATATTATAGCCTTTAGAGATTGGGACATTGTTATCAATGACAGTCTTTTGAAGCAACTATATACATACATATGCAAAAGTGGTTAGACGAAGAATGCCGGCAACCACATGCAGCTAAACAAGAGACATATGTACATGGCGGCGCTGCAAAGACGGATGAGAGGTGCTTGTGAGCTCTACGAGCAGAAGAGACGGGAAGAACATCGGCTTCTCCGAAAGAAGAAAAGGAGCAAGCGAAGCGTCGCGGTCGAAGATATTGAGAGATTATACTCCCCTCAATTGCGCCAATTACAGAGTTATCAGTCAAGATCATATCTGCCATGTTGTTTAAACGTCTAAAACCCCTCCTCAACAACCTGATTGGCTCCTATCAGTGTGCTATTCAAATAAATACAAATTTTAGGCGCGACAGGTCCAATTTAAAAAAAAAACTACTATTACGGGGTTCTCGACATATTAGTCATTAAATGGCAACTTTGTTCATGAAATTTGGTTGAAATTGGATGGCATTATGAACACATAAAATTGCCGGGTTTGATTCGCAGATAATCTGTAATGATCTATAAAAGAGCTCCGATTTCGGTGACATGTATGGCTCGAACTTCTATGCATCAACTGAATAATATGTACGAGGATAGACAACGTATTTTTTTTAAATAACACCAGCCGATTTTCATTTGGGAAATATGTTTTCTTCGCAGAATAATATTATCGTTAGCCAAAAATTTTTATAAATTTTCAAGTTCGATAAATTTTTGTGTAGTTTTCTATATGAGGGTGGGATGAAGGTTAAATTAAATTTCTTCGCAATGGAAACGATACTTTTACGACCGATTCTGGCTCAGAGTGTTATTTCCACTTCTTTGTAAAATATATAAGTTTTCACCACATCTATGTGTAAGGTTGATTAAAAATAAAATCACAGCAAAAATTATTATTAAATACTTACAAAAAAAAACGTTGGTTTTAATAATATGCATAAATACATATTCAACAACCCATGAAGTTTTATCCAGTAAAATCACTCAACACAGCACCACATATAAAAAATAACTGTTAAACATTTTTGACACTGAAATTAATTATAATTATTTAGATACTTGGACGGAGGCGCATTTTTATTTATTTCTCACTGACAATTAATTAAAAAATTCACATATGTACGAGTACACTCTCACTGCGATATAATTTTTACTACGTTTGTAACTAAAATTAACTTTTATAAAAATTACATTCTAAAAATACTTTTATTTGTAAACAAGTTGTAATCAATGTAATTGTACTTCAGAGATTAGAAAGAAGAGTGAACTCACTGCATAGTGATCAAAACGAAACTACAGAGGGACAGTGATAATTTTGATGAACTCTGAACTCTGCATGCCATTGATCAATTTGCTGGTGCCTGCTTCATTGAGTGCGTTAAGTTTTCGTAGCTGCCTCGGCTTAATAGGCTTTGTATGTGGTGATAGGAAACAGCTCAGCATTTTTATGTTCAGATCGGTGATGAGTAGAGCTTTCCATTCATCTCTGTTTATCAATGAATCTGTTGCCATATGCGGGTGATCATGATAAAGCTGGAGATGATCACTATCATGATCATTAATTATTATAAAGGCAATCAGCTGACTTGCGTGCTTTTCGAAAGTTGTAGATATGAGCATACATAAATATGTGAGTACATATTTGTTTAAGTAGAGTCATGAATCGAATGTTTGTAAGGTACTATTCACGATGGAAGTCAGTGCATGCAGGAATAATGGTACTTAGTTTCGGCGGCTATTTTCTTTGACGTTTGTCAACTAGATTGCCGTTGGTATAAACACTTTATCCAGCAGGTTTTTATGTATAGTTGGTATCTGAAAAAATTATGACGAACCCGATATCCAGAAGAGTGAAAAATATTAATAAATCTATGCAATTTCTGGCCGAGGGTCGTACTCAGAATTCTGAAATTCCACCATCAACTGCTGAAAACTAACTTACAGTAAACGCTAGCGTTGTCAACTATCAAGACCGAATCATAAGGTATTCTGAGTTTCTCTATGCAATTCTACGGAAAACACTAAGAGGCAACACTATATAGGAGAATCAGAGCTGCAATATAAGAAGAACCATGGGAATCAAAAAACATTTTATCAAAAGGTAGTATTCCATCGCCTAAATTGAAGAAAACGGAGATCTGTATACAGCAGTGAACAATATTCTACTACCAGGCAGAAGACCAATATTCAAGCATAATAAACCATAAATCTGGACGATGGTGGACAATAATTTCATCTTTCGAGCAATACAAAAAAAAAATTGAAAAACGTCATAATTTAAACCCAACAGAGTTGATGAAGCAGACAACATTAGTTGCCAAGCTCTTCAACTCAACTAGATGAATGCGACCGAGAATGTCTTCATCCGCTTTAAATAGAGTCCAAGCTTCAGCGCCATAAAGCAGGACTGAGATGATCAAAGTCTTATACCGAATCTCCTTAGCAAAATCGACAACGTATGCTCTTCAGAAACGGACCACGAGGATTGAGATACCCCTAAAAGAGAAAAACTGACTTATAACCGTCCAAAACTATGCGCCTGTGGAGCTATGTGTCTGCCCCAATGTTTAGTGTTTCGACTTAAACAGAAATTGCATCCCAACTGAAATAAGATCCCAAAGAAACTAAAGATCTTTTGTGGTAAAGACGAGATGATGTTAGATGGAGTAATGAAGCCTTTGTAAAAATGTTTTAGTCTACTATGGGCGATAGAGGACCAGGGTCCTTAAGACATACATAGTCTAAAAGTGTCACATTTACTAATTCCAATTTTCTTGACGTGATATTTAAGACACCAATGGCCGGTAAGGAAGTCATTTAAGATCTTAGCAATTACCTGTATTACCTACAAAATTGATGAAGGAATTTCTTATATGTATGTAGTTTCTTACACCAGTTTGTGAGTCCTAGTAAAAGAGCTTTTCATGCTTTTCTCAGCGATTTAGGTCTAGCAGAGGGGTTCGAGACCTTTGAGTTTCGATTAGGAGTCAGACCAGTTTAGATTCAAACCTATAACGAGGGAAATCTGCAGCCAGCTGCGGTAATAGAAACCACTTTAACGTTTATCTACGCAACAGAAATAACTACATCTGAAGATTTGTAATCCAATTCATTTATTACATGGCAGGAAAAATGCCATTCTCACCAGGAGCTTCATAGGGCTTTTGAGTCGATATAGGACATCTGACTGATTCAAATGAGAATAGTCTTCTTGAGAGACTTCTAGTGTATCTATTCAGAGGATATCCTTGCTGCAACATTTTGTTCAAGTAGTGATATTAATTACATTTGCATATGTTACATACATAACTCTTTAGCAGCCAGGATTACCAATGGCAACCGCAGTCCGTCAAGCAATTGTTAGTCCTTTAAAAGTCCTTTATAACTTTAAAATTAAAGAAAACGTTAGAAGTAAACTTTTTTTTTATTTTTGAATTACCGAACATTCCCATCCCAATGTTGAGATAACAAAAAAGGACTTAAGTACCTTAAGTAGTTACATATGTATTACAATTACAGGATAAAGATTAACCACATTATTCACACAAAGTCCAGTAAATAGATTAAATGCAATTTTCAGAACGTACATACACTGTAGGTTCCTAGAAATTATTATTATGTTGATGGTTGAGACGGGATTTCCGCCAATATTCATTCTCCTTTTTATGTTGGTTGGGAAACCCCCTAAAATATCAAACAAATCTGGTCGTGGGATTTCTGCTTAAAGTGCAGTAAAATGTAGATTCATTCAAATCTGGGAAACTCCATGGGTTTGCTTGAATAAAATTTGCTCCTGGTCATTCATGTAAATAATTTGAAGGGGTGTGACTGCTTAATGAGTGCAATTTCCTATATAAGTTTGCTTTGGAGTTTTATAACACAAAAAAAGGGATAAATAATGATGCAATAAAATGTCCTAATTTGATGGCTTCATTCTTAATCCGGAAGTGAAAAGGAAGGAAGATCATTAGTGATCTTCATTTCATTTTTACAGTAAAAAAAAAGCAGTTCTGGTTCTTTGTTATTTAGAGTATCTTCACTGTACACATATGTGATAAACATACATACATACATACATATGTATGTACATACATCGGTGTGCTAACAAGCTTTCGATACACCTTTTATTATATTTGTCGAGTAAAAGAAAGAGAAAGAGTTATCTCTACGCCTGACGCATGCGATGTAAACGCCCTCTATCACTTGTCCTTTAAAACAATGCTTTCTTAAATGACAGGAGAAATTGAGAAATCCAAAATAAACCAAATAGAATAAATCTTGGAACGGATGCTCGAATACAGATACTTACATTACCTATTCGAATAGTTTTGCAGCATCTAAATTTTTAAAGTACATTAACTGTGATGTTATTGATCATTTATTTAATGCAGCAGAATAATTAGTTCAAGGTGGCTAGCTTTTTATAACAATTCAACAGAAATTTCATGTAATTTAATTTCGCGAAGTTTCTTCACCTCCTGTAGACGTTTGAAAAGAAGTCCTCAAAACTAGACAAGGGTCCGGTGCGGGTGTCTTGTGGAGACCGACAGCACTATACTCGTTACGGAGTCGGAGTATCTGCGTCTGCAGAGTCAGACAGGCTGCGCTTAAGACCTTGCTCAATCCTTGTAACCTGTTCCAAAATAGTTCTAGAATGCATTGAAACTCTTTGAATACGATCGCAACCTGAACTCTTTGGCTCTTGTCTGTGTTTCAGATCACACTGGGATTGCGGAAAATTATCTTCAATGAGATTTCTAAGCAAGGCTCAGAGGATGATTTCTCAGGACCTGACTTTTTTATCAAACCTTGCCCTTAATTGGAAATCTAAATAAAAACTAAGATGAAGATCAGACGAAGTAAATAAAAGTAAGTAGAAGTCACCAAGTTTCTCTACATCTACAAATTTACCGATCTGCTGAATGATACAAACCTCTTAGCCGCAATCAAAGCAAAATGTAGCAATAGGGCTCTTAGTAACATTCCTATTACACTGTATATAAGCGGTTATCCTGTACGCAATTAAGAGGCGAATATGAAAACAGAACCATTCCGAAGGGTTGAAAAAGATACATACAAGTAGAAACTCCGTTTCAGCACATTGTCCTTCATCTGTTAATTTAAACAACTCAATAAATAAGAAGTCTTAAATTTTCTTACAATAACATGTTGATGTTTTATTTATTTGTCATTCCATAAATATATAGTCATATACATAGTAAATTACACTTTCATTCTCTACTTAATCACTTAAGGGATATATTTTTTCCTAAAATTTATTTAATCCAATTGAATTTATTGTTTTAATGAAAAGGATATGATGTTAGGTTTTTTTTTTTAATATTTAATTTATATCTGCACACAAGTCTTAAGATTACAACGTTTATAGTTTTATGCTTTTAATGATTTGTAAAAAAGTCATCATTGTTTATTGCTTTTTATTATTATTAAATGTTTTTGTTTTTTTTTTTCTTGTTTTTTTACTTTAAGAAAAGTATCTACGTATTTTGTTTTGTTATATGTATTTGTCCATTTTAAATTCACCTATAATTAAATACCTAAACATTAGTTATTGTATTGAGAGTCCCATGTATATATGCTCTTGTAACACATAACTTGGATTTTATTGTTTTATTTGTGTTAAATTTTATTCGTAAGTCTCTTAAATTAGAAAAAAAAAAATTAAAAAAATCCGTTTAAATTGCACAGAGTATTAAAAATGTTTTAATTTCGTTTGTTTCTCGCCGCGAAAAGAACTGATGTTATTAGTTTTGTTTTGTTTTATTAAGTATTCTACATTTCATCGTTATACAGGTAAGTATATGAGTCCTGTTTTCCATTTGCTTGATATGACATTACTCCCTCCGGGGTAAGAGAACGCAAATCGAGAAATCCATTTAGAAACGATTCTTGTATCGATTTCTATTCCTTAGGCGACTATGCAATATTAGATGATTCTCACTGTAGTCGTTGTACTCATCGTATTCCTCAGTATCTTGCTTGTAGATGCTCTTCAGGTAACCAGCAAATGGTGTCACCATCTCAGAACTATCCGAGTTGATATCTTCGTCGGTGGTGTCGAATGGATCAACGGCAACGTAAGATGCTGAAAATCCTTTCATCGTAACACTTTCATCTGTCTTTAGGCGAACCAAAAGCGAATCTGTCAGCGAGATTATCTCTTGGGGAACCTACAAGGACATGAAATAAGATGGAGAGAGAGAAAATTCAAATTCAAATAAAACTAGAGATTTTTTTTTTTTTGTTTTATTATTAAATTTGTTTCTATCGCTTACAGTGTTTCCACAGAATCTACCATAGAGTGGGCCGCTGTTGTCCTCCATGCCAGAGTACACCTCTACATAGTCGTATGTGCAATTTTCATTGTGTTCGATATCGAATTCTAGGAAGAACAACTGCACATTGCTACCGGGTGGTGCTTGAATAGTCCATTCGCAGTCCATGTTCTCATCGTAGTTGTTATCGGCGAAGCGCGCATGGGAGTAGAATTGTTGGATTTGATTAGTGGCTAGGAGGTAACCACCACAAGCTGCAAATAAAAGGAAACGTTATAACAGATTTACATCATTGTCGACACGTTTGGATTTGAGGGAAAAGTTGTCGATGGCAGTTTTGTCGACGATAAAGACAGTTTGATAGGGATCAGGATTTGCACATGGTTGCACTTTCAGTAAATTTAAAAGTATTTCAGCACGTTGCAATATGCCTGCTAGGGATAAGGACATCCTGTAAAGTAAATACCACTTGTTCGTACCAATAAAACAATGGTCGTATGCTTTGTAGTGATATTTTTGTAATCACTCTCTGTTGTGGTAAAATCCGTGGAGAAGTTCCACGGAATTCAGTAGATAGGTATCAGCGTGTAGTTTATAAAGACCGAGCTATTTATCTGTAGTGAGAGGGGACTCAGTCCGACTGAAACCTAGAGCACCTACTCAGAGCTAGCAGCATGTCTTTTGTTCACTCTTCTTATGTTCCGAGGGATAAAATAATTACGGCAGGGCTAGGTTTGGATATTGTTAGTTGAAAATGCACCTTTAAGCAGTGCGTGGTATTTAAAATTATTTTTTTACCACGGTGTTCAGAAAAATGTACTCTTAATGAGCACTAGGTGATCAAATTTCAGATCGTCCTAGCAATGACAGGAAGGACACCAGTAGGAAACCTTGTAATAAAGGATTATGTTGCTTCTCCAGAGATGTCTTATTGACCGAATCCGTTTAGTAAGGCATGGTGGAGATATACTCTTTGATCTTCTAGTTGTACGTTCCTGCTTCGAATACGTAGCTATATTCCTGTAGAATGGCATACATCATACACAGTAGGGCAATCCTCTGACACTATTACTGCTAACTGAATCCCTTAATTGAAACAAAACGACGTCAGTTCTTTATAATTGCTTGAAATTTTTTGCACAAAGTAGGGCCTTAGCCAAGAATGATCTATTGGGTCAACTTTAATGATGTCATCCGTATATTATCTAAAGCTTATTTATGTTACTTGTACTACAAAGCATGCAAGCAATCGCCAGAGTCGGAATTACAGCCTGCGTGGGACCTTTGGACCTTTGACTACGCCAGCCACTGCTCTAGATGATCTACTTGATCCACCTCATCTTGACACTTCTATCACAGCTCTGCTATTAAAACAATCTGTCGTCTTTGGTATTATTCTACGACCCAGGTCTTATGGCCTTATCGTCCTATTCTTGCGAAAAAACAAAGCTTCCGTACTCTACGAAGAAACATCAGAAGAAGCGGAGGCAAGTCACAACTGAAGAAATTCCTAAGTCTGCAGAAACGATAAAGACTAACAAGATTCCAGGAATGGAAGGGATTCTAAATTTTCAACGATTCAAAGAGTTCAAAGCAGGGCCAGAAACTTTCATATTCAATGACATACATTCAGGACTATATAAAACAATACACTGAAAGAGATTCCGGGCTATCTATTCAACAGTTAGGTTTAAAAAAAAGGCGAATCACTACATCAACTAGCAATAGAGCCAGTGTGCGACATATTTCGTGATGCAAACGCGGGACAAAGATGGCTAAAATGGAGAAAAGCAGTACTGTACCGTCGCAATACTCATTATTGAAAACACATTCAATTCAATCAACTGAAATTGAATGCCCAGCAACCTGAAGATAGCGAGCTGACCACAAGGGTTAGTGTTTAGCCCAACTCTATGGAACATAATATATGATGAGAATGTCACAGTCGAGCGGAATGGTGCATCAGATAGCTGAAACCAGTGGCTCAGCTTCAAAGAGCACGTAATATACACAGGAAAGAAAATCTACTGGGCAGTAGCGGATTGTCCCGACTAATGAACAAATATGAGCAAGTCGATCCTTATGTACATATACGTCTACTGTATGGGCACCAGCGACAGAAATGCGACCCGTAGAATCATCGGCAGCCTTTAGTATAATTTCGGGCAGAATGCCCATCGACCTGGAAGTAAAAAAATCAGCAGTACAATGTGGAATCAAGCCAGAAAAAAGGAGAACCACCAGCGAAGCCATACAAGGAGAATGAAGATGACCTACATACATATACTCACCTCACTGTGAAGGCAAAACCCAGAATATCTTCGGATGAAATTTCAACTGACAGAAACATGCTAGAAAGGGAAGTAGGTAGACAGATGACATCAAGACAGCTTGTGACGGTTCTAAACTGGAGAATGAAGTTTGTCCCAATTCGGATTTTATAAAGAAAAAACTGCAGAACATAGGTACATTGTATATTTTCCATTGGATCAATCAGTTTCCCAGCCCGACCGATAAATAATATCATTTAATCATTTTCTTCTGCGCACCGTTTTGCCAACAATAATAATATTAATATTCAATAAGTAAACCCCCCGACTTACCTGTTGAATGTGTTGCTGTGAATCCTTTATACTGCTTATTATTGTCCACCTTCATAATCATATACATCTGATTGGACGATGCCGATATCGGATATGGAATTTTATTACCACAGAAACTTCCCAGACTAGAACTACTATCAGATCCTCCATCGAACACGGTCACATTATCATAACCGCATTCCTGAAATCATCATCAAACATTCATAACTTAATAACCCCCTATCCGTCATTTTCGCTCACCCAACTTACCTGATGGGGCTCAAACTCAAATTCATTGAATATCAGCTTAATACGATGACCCGGCGTTGTTGTGAAATGCCATACACAAATCATATTCGGCGGATACGTATCCGGATAGTTTGGACTGTAAATATTACCAATCGGTGCAGATATCTCGTACTTACACTCGCCCTCCTTGCAGTCATGTCCGTTCTCGTGCAGCGTATAACCATTGCGACAGAAGCAAATATACGAGCCAATTGTATTCTGGCATTCGTGTTGGCATCCGCCATTGTTCAGTGAACACTCGTCGACATCTGTAAAGAAAACGGCCGCAAATCCGGTCTTCTGAATGGATTTATCCGAATGAAATTCAATACGAAGCGCATTGCCCTCCGATGTCGCGAGTGGTGGTAATGAACCACCACAATAGGTGCCGATTCGTTTCAATCGATTCTCGCTTAATTTCGAGAATATTGTCACCGAATCATACCCACAGTCGGTGTGTGCATTTGAAACTCCCTCCAAGTCGAAATGGGTGAAATTAAATGAGATTTTGTGCCTTGGTGGTGCGATAATTTCCCAAATGCATTCCTTGAGAATGGGATAGACTTCGGGGAATGAGGGCGATGTAATGCTACCGTTTGTAACTCCACCATTTGTTCCAATTTCTCCACCGCAGGCGTCTGTTTAAATAAAATGGAAAAGAACAAATAAGATTGTTATATTGACATTGATATCTGATGGCTAGGGGTTGTAAAACTTCATAAAATATTGCCTGATAACTCATATCGGTCGATGCTATATGAAACGCGTTTGTTCGTTACAATTTATGGGCCATTAATCAGAATGCGGTTTCCCCTGGCGCTTTTGTTTTTTTTTTTTTTAAGAAAACAAGTACAAGGGATATGCATATGCTATACTTTATCAGTTTCGACTTTTGTTTCCAACAAGCGCAAGACCAACATAATACAAATTCCTTACCAACGTAAGACCAACATAATACACTGACGGAAGCCACATTTTAATCTAAATAGACAGTTAAAAAAATGTATCTAATGTTAAAAAAATAATAATACATGAACAAATAATAAAACATGAACATGAACTGATGAACTCAGACTGGGTTAAATGCATGCTCAAGATGAGACACATCAACTCAGAACTGGGTGACTGGCAAGTACGAAAGTACTAGCCTAGAGAACAATTCCACAGATGGGGCTCTTAAGACTCAACGGCACACCCCTCCAAATCTCAGATAAGGCGAGATACTTGGGCTATATACTCGACCGTAAACTGACTCGAAAAGAAAACACATCGGAGAGGATAAAGAAAGCATCCACACCCTTCTACACATGCAGCGAAATCTTTGGTAAAAATGGAAGCCCAAGCGCCGTCAGAACCACGCCAACTGCAGCCCTTGAAACCGTATTAGCACTGATCCCACCAGAACCACACCTAAAGGAAACAGCTGCAAAGAGTGTCTTACGCAATCCAACTTTTGGAAAGAGGGTAAAATGAACCACCGCACTATTATGAGATGGGCACACTTGTGTACCGAGAGATAATATATCCCAAGTTTAGAACAATATCGGGTTGGTTTAGGGAGACCGCTTAGCTTTCCCAAAGCCACAGTCCAACTTTTGTCTTCGTTTCATTTTTCCTCTTGTATTGTCTTCTGGGTCGATACTCTTCACTTGATCTTTAGTTATCACAGTGACCTGTAAACATTTGGCAAATTTTTTGTACCTGGTTTGCATATACTCTCAAATGTTGACCTAAGTATCTGCAGTATGATAAGATAATATTTTTTTTTCGCTGACATCAATAATAATCCAATTGTTGGCACACAAGACAAAAACCCCTTTCAAAAGATATTTTTAAACGAAAGTTCCCACTTTTTTTTTTGCAATTGATTTCTAATAACAACCCAATATTCCATCCACACACACTCCTGCAACAATATATACTCACCTTCGCAATGCTTTTTGTCACTATGCAACTCATAACCAATATGACAGCCGCACTCGTATCCACCCAGCGTATTGATGCAGTCATGTTCACATCCATGATTCTGAGTCTCGCATTCGTCCACTTCTTTCATAAAAATTGCTGAGAATCCAGCCTTCTGCACTGAGCTGTCCGAAATGAACTTCACAAACATCGTATTGGAACTTGACCTAAATCCGATGACAAAAAGCAAATCCAATCATTCTGTCATTTATTTAGCAAAGCCCTCCATATCTTTGGTACTCACTTCATATTCGGTGGTGGCTTGTATCCACAAAATACACCAATCAAGTCTGACTGGGCACTATCGCCGTCATGGACTTCGACAAAATCATACACACAACTATCGTGGTTCTCTACTTCGAACGATTGGAATTTGAGTGCCACTTGATATCCTTTTGGCACAGTTATTTTCCAAATGCATTCCTTATTCGGTAAATACTCTAGTGGATAGTTGGGGGACTCCAAACGTCCATCCGATTCGTCCACGGAAAGTTCGCCACCACAAATTGCTAGAATGAGGACGCAAAAGAGGAAAGAAAAATGTTAGATATGTATGTACATATGTATGTCTGTGAAAGGAATGCACAAAAGAAAAGAGAATTTTATGCTACTGTAGTTGTTATAGTTTATCGTACGAGTTTGTGTGGTATATGCGCGGTTTTACATGTAGTACAGGATGACAGCACGAGTACAATGGGCAGAAGGGTCCTAATTCTATTTTCTTTTACGTTTTGTGTGTTGGATTTGAATATTCAGTGCAGTTGAATGGATAAGGGAGACGAGTTTTACATTCGTTGAGTGAATTTAACAGAACAATTCAAGGAAAACTAAACTCTGTGGTTAAGGAAATAGGAAAATAAACACGACTAACATAATATTTTAACTTTGAATAGAATGGGTTTGCATTAGCTTGTCGTAGCTTTCACTGTGCCCACCGCAACACTTTATTTCGCAGGATAACAATGAAAATTGAATTCACGTTGTATGTGACGGAATAGAAAGATTAAATGGACATGGCTTGCACGGTCGCCCTTAAAACACCCAAGACTGGACATGAGTCCATTACCTTGGTCAGCTTCAAAAAAAGATAAAAAAAAACAACCCGTGGTGGAATAAGATGGTAGCCACATTATGATCTACAAAACGAGAACTTTTTAATAAAGCCAAGGAAATAACAACATAAGTAAAAGAAAACTCCATTTTTCATCCAGGTAGGCAGAATTGGAACGCTCTAAACAAACGTGACATAGATCAGTTGGGAAGAAATCAAGCTCTTTGGGAATGACTTGGAGGCAGCTCAAACCCATTGCAGTACTTCATCATAATCAACATGCTTACCGTACAAGCAGATGCACTGAAACTAAGCCTTAGGAGTTAACAAGCTTGGTCATGGATGTTCTGGAAAACAAGAAAACAATACATATGTGCTTTTGTGGACATCGAAGGAGCCTTCGACAATTCTTCCCACGATGCTATTAGAAAAAGGAGTAAATCGTGCCTCCACCAATTGAATGCATGAGATATTTAGACCTCGAATGCTGAGGCAGAGATTTAAAAAAAGTTTCACAATAAGCACCATAAGAGTCTGCACACAAGGAGAAGTTTTCTTATCATTAATGTGATGCCTACTAGCAGATATTTTTCTGCCAGAACTAACTGATAAATAACGGCATAAATCCTCAAGGATTTCTAGACTTATTATTGTAAGAGGAAAATTCAGACTCACATAGAAATGGTTTTCAACTATCGGACTTCGACTAAACGCAAGAAAAACCAGAGCTACCTTTTACTTAAAGCTATTGTGTTATATGTATGCAGACCATTATATTTATGCAAAAGCAAGTTAGGTACAAGGTACAAAAGCAAGGGTTTAGTCAGCTGTGTGGCATCATCTTGTTGAAACCCCATATGATTCAAGTCATCCTCTTCTTATCAAATTTAAAATTATTGGTCGACATGGTCCGGTGGCGATCTCCATTGATTTTAACTTTGTTACCAACATCATTGGGCACAAAGAAAAAATTGCCAAATAGACCATGGTAAGAATAGTGAAAGACGAAATTGGAAAAGAAAAATGAATTACAAATAAAAGCAAAAAATGAAATAAAGTAGTTGATAAACTAGTAAAGAACGACTCGAAATTCACATTTTTCAGACCAGAATCATTTCTGTGGGTACTGTGGAGCGCACAAAACAAAAGTCCAAATAGGCCTTACTTCGGTACGATATCCTCCAATTCAGATAAGGAAATGAAGTTCTGCGAAACAACAAGAAAAAGAAGAGTAAAACCTACTTAAACTTAAACAAAAACGGGCCACTTTAGATTTAATTAGCCTCTCAGGATACTGGTTATCTTTATTGATGGACAATCCAGATTCTGGATAAACCACAAAGAAACAATAGTACATCTGCTCATGAAATCCGAAGTACCACCTGGAAGACTATTTTCCTGGAGAGACGGATCTGATTTAGTTCGGTTCCTCTTTATTCGATAACTTCATTGACTAGAGCAATAGGCTGCAGCACACTATACTATTCCAGTTGTAATTCCTTGGCCAAGCATCTGCATGATTCACGCCGAAGCAATCATGAAGTCAAGTTGTAGATAGACACGTCCTTAATACTGTTATACTTCAAAGGTCAATTCAAAGCTCTTAAGAGGTTTTTTAGGTCTCTTAGGCATTTGCTTAATACCAAAGGATCCAATTGTTTTACGAACAATTTCTAAAAAAAATACCTTTTAGCAAAATTCACGTTCAGAACGTGAATACGTTATCTGGGAAAATCTCGATTTTTCTGAAAGTTCAACAGTCATAGGATTTTTACCAGTACAACTTTTCCAAATTACTTTTGTCGTAGAATGGTTGACTAGTACCACGTTTATATGACCGGATTGAGAGATTAGATTGAAAATGGATTGAGTTTCAACCCAAGTTTTCGCTTGAGAAAGAGGATTGAGTTTGACACTTCCTCTCTTGTGCGCGGAAAAACACCCTTGTCTTTTTACTCTATCCTTCAAACTCAATCTTTCGATCCGCGTTTACATGCAAAAACTCAATCCGATCGCGGAAAATTTTGTGATCGGATCAAGTCAATCCAGTTTCAATCCAATCTGCGTTTATATGGCACTCAACCCGAATTAAATCCGGATTCAATCCACCATATAAACGTGGTATAGGTGTCGAATCAAATTCTTTCCTGGTTAACTTGTTTAGGATTGAAATCGTGACGTCGATACAGAAATTGTGTATGTACATTCTACCCATGGCCCGTACTAATACTTGACATAAAAGTGAATACACTCTTCTATTTAATACATACATATGTACATATGTGTACATAAATATATATGTACGTACGAGTACTATAGAATTTGGAATTACCTTCAAAATCAGCTTTAAAACCACGATAACCCGCATTACGATGGCTGTTCACATATGTGAGCAACATCCTACTGCTCACAGTTGTCACGATCTCCTTGGCTACTTTCCCACAAAATCGTCCAATTAATGGTGACTTAAAATAGTAACCGTCACGTATCTCCAAATAATCCGTCTGACATTTCTCTGATTTGAATATATTCTACAGAAGGCAAAACAAAAAGACAAAAAAAAAAAAGAAAAACAAAGTTTACAATCCACAAACCATTGTGTGTGGTTGGTAGAGAATCACATTTACGTACCAAATTCTCTAGCCGCAGGACAATCCGTTCCCCATGTGTGGCCGTAATCCGCCACTCACACCGCTCCGTTTCATTGATAGCAATTTGTGAGCTAAAGGATGGACTGTGGAAAGTGCCAGTGTTCTCCTGGAAAGTTCGCCCGCATTTTGGGCATTTGTATAGAAGTTTCGCCTGCGAGATGTCTCCAGCACTCAGCCGTAAACGCTGTCCAATCTCGGGGCGCTTTTTACCCTTCACCTCGATTGGCAGTATCGTATCGAGATAGGTACCCTTCGAGAATGTATTTCTTGCATAGTGCATAATGGAGTCATAGTCGTAGGCCATGCCCAGAGAGTCAACATCGTCCGCTGTCAACTTGTTAAAGTTATAATCTTGCCCCTTCATTATGTTATTGAGCTCGATGACAACGTGCCTCTCCCGATCGGGACGGGTGTGCTCATGCCAGAATCCGACGACATGGCCCAACTCATGGACCACTATGCCGAACTTATCGCAGTTTCTGCCGATTGAGATGGCTTGTGGGCCGTTGCCCCGTTTGCCGACGAACGAACAGCAACTAGAAGGATGGAATATAAATGAAAGTGGAAAAGTGAGGTTACACACACGAATACAAAAAAAAAAATAAAAGAAAAACGACGACGAAGAATGCATTGACATCTGCATGGTGCCTTACATGCATAATCCGCTCGCTGGCGCAGTGCTCAACTCACCCACAACTCCGGACGGTAAAGACAATGTAATTGGGATGGTTCTCTGGGTCACGCTCAACGAATTTGATGCAAGTGAAGTTCTCCCAGTGGCGCATCGCCTGCTTGAAGAGTGCTTTGTGTAATCCACTGAAGTTGCCATCGATTTCGTATGGGATGACGCCATAATCCCAGACGCGTTCCTTTTTGGCAGTAACTGCTCGCGCCATACGATGATGGTGTTCCAAATGTTTCAGATGCCTGTGTGAAGACAGAGAGAGAATGGAGGACAATTTTTGTTTAGCTATATTGTGTGGAATTTTCTATTTTTTTTTTTTTTTGTTTTTGAGTGATGGATGATTTTTTAATCCTTTTCGGATTATCTCAAGGGGAGCTCTGCTATGGGAGATTTTTGGAGAATTTTCATAGCAACGGAGTGGGTATTTGTAAAACTATTTTTGATGGGAAGCTGAGCATGACATGGATTCTTTATGTGGTGTGCACCGGGATTTTGGTGTGCTTTAGAATAGAACATTCGTTATGCATCGTTGATAGTTGGATGGTTTATGATATGCATACTATGGGTCCGCCACAGAAGGAGACATTTAAACTTTAAACTTATGCGAGCGAGTTGCAATTTGAATTCGGTAAAGACATCCACTTGGTTAAGATAGTAGAGTGGATCTGGGTAGTGAAAGAAGTTCACTCCCAACTTGAAATCGATGTCCATCATAAACATATTTTTCGATTTCAAGGCTGCGTCAGTTGAGACAGCTTTGCACTCGTTAGCATCAAGGAATTTACCATGGTCACGTTCCTGGACATTGAGGGGGCCTTTAAATATGTCAGATCTGCGACTGTCACGGATGGCTCCAAGACTGATGAGGGGATGGGTTGTAGTGTTTTCTTCGACAACCTCAATCTGAGCATCTCTTTCTGCCACCCAGATCATTGTAGCGTTTTTCAGGCAGAAATCATGATGATCAAGGAAACCTTGTCCTGGCTAAAATATAATGCAATATCTGTCAAGGATGTTAGCATTTTCAAAGAACGCTTTAAATTGCCGTTAGTCTCGTACCGCATCCATTCGAAACAATTACTGCTAGCACACTTGGCATTACCAGGTATAAAATCAGCATTCTTTGATAGCTCAAATTGAGGGTCATCTTGCCGTAGAAATCGAATCGATCAGCAGACGATCATTGGCCAGCTGTGAAAAATATTTTTACTATTGGAGGAGAAAGACAGAAGCACCACAGCGCATGCACCACAGCAGAGTGCTGGAAATTTCAGCGGTTTTCAAAATAATAGCAAAGAGCATCTTGACTCCATCCTTGATACTGAACTAACAGGTTTCCAGTTGGGACCCTCCAGAAAGGACTCACCAAATAAGCAATTCGTGCGTAGTTTTTCGCTTCATCTAATTTTTATTGAATTCGAGAAAACCCACCTGTATAAACCAAAGAGAGTTTATTTGGTGAACCCTACGCAGGAAAGCTGTTCCGGGGAAACTCGTATTATTCAGTCAGCCTATGAGAGTGCTAAACATCACGTGTGGTGTCTAGTGATTTTAAAGCCTGAAATAGGATCCGCCAAAGAGGTATACCTTCGGTAATCAGTACATATATTATGGACTATGATACCCACATTTGGGTGATCTCACAAAGAGTTTTGGATCTATTATAAATCAGTTCAGAATCTGAAAGCTAAAGAAATAAGTGGACTTTAAGATAAACACGATCAGGATGAAAACTCTCAGCCTTACAAATCCCACCGCTCAGTTAAACATTGCTTGGTGAGGTGAGGTGGCTGTGGCTCAGTAGTTAGAGTTTAGGTTCGAATCCCAAACAACACTAAAAGATCACGGCCCACCTCTGGCGAATATTTGGCAAACATCCGAGAGTAAAACTGTCAGCTTCTCAAAACAAAATGCATCCTTCGAACACGGAATTAAACTCCTTCCATTCGTGTGAAAAATATAACACGCGCGGAATGATTGTGATTGGTTGTTCGGTTGTGTTGTATTTGCATTTATAGATGTTAAACTGTGATTGACAACTGATTGCTAGATGAGCCATAAGTAGACTTCACAGAAATTCAGCTCTCCGATTTTGGGAAATTCCTTAACATTACCAAAGTGCCAGCCCATAACTCTTTGAAAACACAAGCAGACCCTTAAATTCAAAGGACAGGGAGCTGTAATAAAATTACAAAAGTCATTTATTCAGATATGATAACCGAATAGCCTAATAGTTCAAGTCCAGCAAAGCAAAACATTGTTAAAGCCAAACATATTCATTTCACGTTTTCCATAATAATATTGGCAACATCAGCAGCAGGAAACCATCTCTTTTAAGGCAATATATCTTCTCATCCACTTCATACATTTCAACCGCAAAAACTGTGCAATAATTTTCATGAATAGCAATTAAACCCACAAACGCTCATCTGCATTCAACCGTGAAAGCGCCTCCGTTTCCATACGTCTCTTCCTCGTTCCGCTGATATTCCTAAATGCTCCAAATAACTCTTGAAGAGCCCTGATACAACGAAAATGTAATATCCCGCCAACGGCCCGGAGGGCGACTCGAAAAAATATTCCCGGCAATTGTGGCGAGTTAGGACGTCTTTTATTACGCCATCCAACTATCACTCTGCAACGCTGCATCAGACCAGAAGCGCCAGCCCATCCTCTCTTGCACAGATTTATGCAGAAAGTTATATGTGTGCAAATTATTTCCAATTTTAACTAGCTTCTGCCAATTTTTGTAGCAGATACACAGAGGGAACAGATAAAGCCGGACCAATGCCTTTTGTGTGAGTTTCTATTTCTCATTTTTTTATTTTTTTATTTTTTTTGCACAAAACTTTATTCCAGAGTCCAGGCTGGGACTTCACAGAGAGAGATATGATGAGGACGGACACCCACCCACAGACACATACTACATGGATCAGAGATGCTCAAATGAACTTCAAAATATTAAAAAATGGGAAAACACAAAAAACAAAAAACAAGAAAGAAAAAAAAAAAAACATACAAATCCCAAATTGGAAACTTACTCCTCATTTCGTAATTGCATTTCGAGGGATGTGTTCACTTCGGCATTGATTGCGTCCATCGTTGATTTCCTTTTGGTGAGGACTTCCAGTTCATCCGTGTTTTCGGACGAATAATTAAAACTTTTAGCAGTTATGAATTTGTGATGAGTCTCGGCCGGCCCTGCTTCGGGTACAATTGGAGCGTCAGCGGCAGCGGCAGAGGATGTCATCGGTGGTGGTGGCACCGAAGACTGGATGGGGGATGAATCACTGGATGTTTTGACTATTGAGCTGAGTGGCTCTGTTGGTGATAGCCATTCGGGTGGAACAGATTCTGTACGTTTGTTGTGAATTCGTTTGTGGAGTTTTGGTAAATCGTCTGCTGTCCGAACAGGACGATTAAGCTCCGCTTTTAGTCGTTCCAGTCGAACATTGTAGTCACGTGCTGTCTCCGAGCTACGCCTGCGAATGAAAAGAGAAGAGACGAGAGGAGATTTTTAATTTCATTACTTAAATAACTTTTTAATTGAAGTTATAATCTTTTTGGGTTTATGTTTCAATATCGAAGAGTTTTTTTGCGTGACCTACTCCAGGGCAGCTATTTGGTGTCTAAATAAAATTAAATTGAATTTATAAAAGGCTCTGTGTTCAGATTTGCTTGTCAACGCGGGTATGAATATTGATGATGGGAATTTACGATGTTAAAATCAATTTTGAGTGTTTTTTTCTGTCATAGAATACGGTCTTTAGGCCGAGACCTATTTTAAATATCTCACAGGAGTAACTATTTAAAAGCTATTAACTTGCTGCAATTGGGAAAATGTGAGAGATTAGTCCTAGTTTACCATGCAAATAGGAGTGATTGAAAGTCAAGCAGGCAATCTTTAAGGAACTGAAATCCACCGAACTAATTAGTTTCAAGCTACAGCTGCAAAAGAATTTCAAACTACAAAAGATGCGTCTGTGATAGATTACATGCTTTGATTCCACTTGGTCAGGGTATAGATATGGTATCCAAATGAAATGGCCAGTTCTCTTAGGATTTTCTTATCGAGTGTGTTGCATTCTAGAGCCTAGATACATTTGAGTGCTGAATACAAAGATTGACTGAGAAAGGCTTCTTCAATGTCTCGAAATTCGACGATTTCAGTAGACGACTGGGCAGTCATTAGGGCAGAGAACCCAGATTTAGCATAAGTCATACCGAACCGAAAATTTTTCGACCTTCATGAGCATTGAGTGAGGAGGTACGCCAGTTGACACCCAAAATATCTACAAATATGGACAACCTACTTCTATATTGTCATCTCAATCCAATGGAATCTACAATATTTCGTGTCCAGCTAAATATAGTACGAAAAACTCCATGAGGATCTATCTAGTCTTACACAGATAACTGGAGCTCAAAATTTACTATAGGTATTAGTTTTGACAGTCTTATAAAGACTGTCTTAGAATATACGATAAAATCATTAGCTGGCCAAGTCACAGTACTGGCCATTGAAATCATCAAGGACTGGGCTGCCACAAGCAGGATTCTTTTCAAGGAACACTTCAGTCCGTCTTTTACTAAAAGGCTAGATAGGTTTAGGAGAATCCTTGAATTTTTTAATAGACCCTTTCTGGTGCTGTTCAGGGGCTTTCCAGGTGCTTTCGAGGATGAAAAGACCGTCTTTAGGTATGCGCAACCTTCATCATGGATTTATATCAAAGAAAACGCTAGAATAGGAGGGACCTGTATCGATTTATTGTGAAGCCTCGACCCTCTAAGGTGTAGAGGTATTCGAGTAGTATGAATCCGCAAAAGATTTCAGATCAGGTTATTTTTTCAAATAAGTATTGGAACCTATCCCAAACACGCGCATACAAAAAACTCTCGAAAGATCCTTTTATCTAAATCTCAATCAAAAATAGACTTCGGTGTAAATGTTAGAAACTTTCCAGATATCTAAACCATACCGACTGGCAAATTCATATAGTGTCTTCCAATCTGAAGTACTAGCAATATGCAAGGCCTGTAACCACATGCACCCATCCGAAACATCGCCATTCTTATTGACAGCCAGTCTGCCATTAAGGCCTCAACATCGGATAAGTCATCCACTAAGAGGAACTCGCCTTATTAGGACATCATTTCAAGATCCGTTTAACTAATGTCCAGCACAGTAGTATAGGGGGAATAATCGGGCTAATGAACTGGTGAAGACGCAGGCCTTGATAGATCCCTTACTAATGTGGTTCACATCTCGGTACGAGTTGTTAAGGGGAGTATCCTCAAAGGCTAATACCAGGTGGCATGGATTGCGGAATTGTAACATATCAAAGCAGATGAGACCAGAAAAATTCCGGAATACAAAATTTGCTATCGAAATCTCATCTCTGTCCTGCTGTTCTAATTTAAATGCACTTTCGATTACCTACATTGTATACCTACAATCCATCGATTAGATAACCCCTAAACTAAATAAATTCAACCCTCAAAACTTACCGATTTTTTCGACCCCTCCGGTGGCGCCTTCTCACAATACCATCCGCATGCAGGAACTCAACATCATCCAATTTCACTCCATTACCTCCGGCGTTACTGTAAACATTCGGTAGCGTCGATCTCGATGTTGGAATCGATGTTGGTAATATAATAACCTTGCGTTCCGACACAAAATTGTTTCCCGAATCGTCTTCAATGTCCTTCGTATTCGATTGGATCTTTCGCCGGTCGACATTCCGAATGCTATGATTCACTGTTGAGGATTTATTCAATTTCTCTGCCTCATCTGTGAGTTGCTGTTGTCGTCGTTGTTCTATACTTGTGACACCAGGTGCATTATTGTTGTAACTGCTGCCGCTTATCGCATTGCCAGTGTCCTCGTCGACAATAATCGGTTTTTCTCGAATTGAAATTTTCGGTTCGAAATTTTCAACATCCGCCGGATACGAACTCTCCTTCGTTTGGCTTGTAATAATTTGGTTTTTTAAATTCTTCATCGGATAGTCGTACGTTGAGTGGCCGATTGGATGGACTTTAACTGGTTCATTGGCTGCCTGTAAATTGTCAAAAAGAAGAGAGAGTAAATTTAATTTGTTCACTGTGTTAATTGGTATTCGGTTGGTATAAGTATGTAAAAATTGAATTGTATTGGGTAAATTGTTTTCAAGTTAACAAATGTGTACATTATTGGTTTTAAAGACTTGAACCTGTACAAGTCTGACTTATGTTAACAACTCTGTTATAGCAGATCATTTAAGGAGTCCATTTGTAATACAATGGTTTTAACGTCATTTTTGATAGCCAAGTGCAATCAATTTTGAACAGGACTGATTCTTGATAAGATGATGTCGTAAATGCAGACTATATAACGGCGATGAAGACCAACATCCCACTGTTAGCCAGAATGGAGCATTCAACTTAGATGATGCTTGACATAACTTCCATCCACCTGATGAAAACGAAGTGGGGATAGCAATATTCACGCTCAAAATCCAATAAGATTGGTGTACCTGACGGCCTATCAGCCGAGCTATTTAAAGTAACTCGAAATGACCTAAGAGCTAAGATTTGGTCGGACAAGTGTATGCCTGATGAATGGAATCTCAGTGTTATTTCCCCTATCCACAGGAGAAAAGACCCACCCACCATCTTTTCATCGATTTGGAGACCGCATATGACAGAAACGAATGAAATTGGAGAACGACCCCCGCTCCATTAGGGTTGGTAATGACCTCACCGAGTCCTTGGACAGGACGTCATAGTCGTCAGCTATGACTTTATCAACCGACTGAAGGCAGTTAGCTAATTGTAGATATTTGATGTTATAGCCTCACCTTTGTAAGTAAGTAAGTGACCTTCACACAGTCGAATAATTTTAACAAACTTTTAGACTCCAGTACTCCTGCCAGCAAGGAAAACTCTAAAGAAACAGTATGATCAGTACTATCATGCCGATTGGAGAGGTTTTACTTCATTCTCTATGCCCTTTGTGCTTCCCAAATGAAGACGTTTGTGCCGCTACTGATTTAATTCAAATGAATCACTCATCCTTAAGTCAAAACATGTACTGAATTTGATTTTATTCCGTAGGACAAATAAAGTTTCAAACCAGCTCAGATACCCTAGAAATACGGAATGTAATAAATATGCAGGTCTATGTGGGTCCTCTCCACTTGTCGTGTTCGCTCTTACTACTAATACATGTATATATTTAACATCGATGTGCGCTAGGGTGCGTATCTATGTACACGCGTCGAAACAAACACTGGTGTACCATAGGGTTTAATGCTCACTCCGATTTTTTTAATATCTTATCAATAAAATTCTTTCTTCTTCACAATCTGACTGACCCTTTAACAAAATCAGGTAAGAGCTGACAGATAATCACAGCTCCGGACAACAACCAGTGGAAGCTTTAGACGTTTCTTTGCTTGTTTCTGATGAGGACCATCTAAAGAAAAAATATTTTGCCACGGTTTGGAACCATGTATTGGTTTTGCGATAGCCATCTAAATCAGACTGAGCTGTCCGAGGTAAGAAATACCCACGACCCCCTTTAATGATTAGATCACAATCGCAATCATGGCACTGAAAAGCAAAAAAGCTGTACTAAAAACCTCGGTTGAGTTACAGTTCCCAGTAAAAGAGAGATCTTGGCAGACGAATGGCTGACCTAATGAATGAAAAAAGGAAATAATCGTCTAGCTTACCAAACAAGGAATATGGAGAGTTATATGCTGTAGTAGCTTACTCTCTCACAGAACTATGGACATCCACTGAATGCCAGCTTGTTAGAGAAACACAGCGGCTCCGTTGGGTTCAAAACGAAACGGCAATTACTAAAATGATGACCATTGGAACGAATAAGCACGAGGAGATGTCCTTGCAACATTTTAAGGATTTTGTACCGACCGTATAAGGAACATTTCTACCAGACAACGGTAGAACAACACCCAATCAATGAGGAAAGTGACAGTGGACTGGACATGTGTTCCAAAAAGGTGACAGTATGCACTGAAAACATTGTGCACAACAGTCGTAAAGGAGACACGACAGGTTGAGTTTTGGCTGCAACATATTGCCAAAATCTAAACACTCGTAGGCTTATACATACGTATATACATATATACATATGTATATATATGTACATATTATACTTTATTACAGTGAATACTTACTTAGTTAAGCATTTACTACAAACTTTCGTAAATATATTATACAAAGTATATGATATTCACCCTTAAAGCACTTTATAAGGAATGTTTCCAAAATAAATACTTAAAGTGAAACATCTCCCAAAAGCAATACCAATTAAAAGTAATTTTCATTTCCATTCCCCCCAAAAAAAAAAAAAACCAAAAATAATGATAAAGGAAAGGAAATTTAAGTTAAAACCCTATCTCAAAATGTACGTCGCTTCGGCCCAACAGCAACAAAAAGAAGAGTCACCCATCGAAATTTTCAGATGGAACTCCCAATAAAGCCCAACGATTGCGCGAACATAACAATCTTTTAATTAAACGAACCTAATGAAGGATAAAATCATCATTTTATCAAGACGCCAACGGAACGACGACGACAATGATGAAAAGGCAGGCTCACCCTCAAACAATGAACCAAGTTACGGAGGGAAATTACTTTGGCAATTGGAACGCCAAGCAGAGCAGTAATTGATTGGGTAGGGTTGGAAGAATGACATCAAACTGAAGGAGCTCCCTCAACCAGAGCGGGAGACAACGAAAAAAAAAAAAAATTCTTTCATAAAGTTTAGCATCTAATTTTAAAGTTTGCCACCATTGTGATTGTCGTCCACTACTCGGTTGGTAGTGTATACACCTTTATGTTATCGAATAGCAGCCAGGATAATGACATTGTTTTTCAGGTGCAAATGCAAGTGGATGGGGGAGTTAACCACTACAAATAGCTGGCAAGGGAAATTATATTCTATCCCTAGCTGTATTACTCACCAGAATTGGATCATTACGGCTTCGCTCATTTAAGTTCTCATTATTGGAGCTTGGCAGTTTGGTTTTCTTTCTAATTATATCGGTTAGTCCTTCCTCCTCCACCTGGAGTCCTTCATTGTATACTTCTTGCTTTAGAATTTCGAGTTCTTGTTGAAAGGTTTTGTTGAATTTTGGATCTACCTTCCAGTCTAGAATGGATGTGGACGCAGCAGCTGGTGTACGAGCAACAATTGGATCTGTTCGGTAATTAAGGTCGGGCAGGGCAATGTCACCCATAAAGCCACCTGAAACGGAAGGAAAATGGGGAAAAATAAATTTTTTTTTTTTTTATTTATGTTTATGTAGCAGTTTTGTAGACAAATATTAGCCACAAATGAGGGTTGATTTAACGATAAGTTGCTTTCAATTGACATCATGCACCTAACCTAGTGGTATTTGGACATGAGATACATTTGTTATGGATGTGCCTTGAAATATGTATGTAGAAGGTTTTGGAGAGAAAGTGTGATTACCATTGGGGCAGTCAGGTTATGTTTGTTTCTAGTTTAGGTTAAATACCTCGTAGAAGTCTTATTCAATTAAGATAACAGAGTTACGTTTCTACGTTCCTTAAGGGTATTCAAGTTAATGAGTCTGAGGCGGTATTTGTAAAGAGGCAAGATGAAAGGCTCATTCCAAGGGCATATCGACGAAAACGACATTGAATGTTCTCGATTCTACACACAAGAACTTGTTGAAAGAGGACCATGCTTAGCTCACATACCCAAGAAGGGATAAAATGAAAAAAAATCTCTTTGCACTCTAGAGATCTCTCGAGATTTTTGTCATAGTATGAAAGACAGTTTCTGATACAACTGAGACACCCTGTGACTAGTCTGTCCCAAACACCAATAAAGCTGTTAATGTCACGTATTTTAGTTTTAAGCTAGTCCTTAAATAGGTCCACTGTCTCGGGGCTAAGACAATCCAAGCGATTAATCAGACCTTTTTCCTACAAGGAAATCCTTAATCAAGATAAGGCAAGCATCATAAAGCTGGTGAGCTTTCTCACAGGTCACTGCGGCCTGCGATGTCACCTTAACAAGCTCAATCTGTGTCCAGAAACGAAATGTAGGTTCTGCTTAGAAGATGACGAATTCTCTGAGCAATTCTCTATCAACACCCAGCATTACATTGGTTAAGGAGGCGTATTTTCCATAAAGAAATATGTTCATCAGCGGAGCTGAGGAACTCTGCTGCTAAGGACGTACTATCCTTCATAAGGGAGGTGGAACGTCTTTTGGCTTAGTAGCACCCTTTGATACAATAGATCTTCTCAGGTCGCAGTGTCAGCCATATGGGCAAGGGTCTTTTTAAAAAAGAAAAATAAAAATTGTTCTTAAATAAACTTTGAATTATTAAAATATATCAGTTTCAATTGAGTCTCTTTCATAGAACGGGTAGTTTAAAAATGATATTCGATGCGCCATGGTGGATGCCTTCGCTAGTTTGTAATGCTCATCCGAAATGCTATCTTATTGACTGCTATAGTACTTAGTTGTATGAATTTATAATTCACAATGGATTTGCAGAGTTTTGATTCTAAAAAGATTTCGATTCTTTAAGTCGTAGTACAGCATTCGATAACGAGGTCACATTTTATACCCCTTTTCTAACTAATCCCGAGTTCGATTCACTCAGGAGCGAACGTGACTTCAACAACACAATTGTCAATTTATGTAAGTTTCCTTAATGTCATCATACATATACCTAAATCACTCAAGAACTATTGAGCCAATTTTTATCAAATTACTCTTCATTAGTAGCTTATTAATGAGCCTAATTAGATATGAATAACTACTATCATAACATTAAATTATAATAGGATAATAATTACACCATGCCACGAGCTACAGTATCCACCTCCCCACAGTTGGGGACTTATAAATTAACGACAAATCTCAATTGCACACCATACGGCGATAACCGTTTAGTGTTCTGTAGTAATGTGTAAACTTACACCAGGGAGCAATTCATAATTTGCCATTAGGGATGAATGCTCCTTTATTCCACGAAAAAATAAAGTAATTCAAGTGATACCTATTCAAGGAAGAAAATGTGAAATTTTGCTTTAACGAGAATTCATTTAAAGTTTTATGTTTTCATGAAATTGTTTACATAACACTGGGTGCTGAATAAGTGCTTGACACACATTCATCATATTGATTGGTTTCAGCGGGAGATGTAATATTATTATCTTTAATTGCAGTCAACGAATCATAAAGTTGGTATAATTCAATGCACTTTACGACTAGAAATGTTGATAATACTATATTTAAGTAGGTTTTATAGAAAAAAAACCCAGTTCTGTTGATAACAAAATTGAGTAGATTTAATTTTCGCCTGATGCATTTCAATAAATTTCTAAGTATTTTGTCAATGGTTCAGTGTTAATATATTGCCAGTGTAATTTTAATAATTTTTTTTTTGTTATAACATTATGACATAAAAGACGTCAATTGTAACAAAATGCGGGATATCTTAAGTAGTACAAAAGCGGGATATCTTAAGTAAATAAGCGTAAATATATTTTTTGAAATTTTCTTCAAGTTAGAGGTTGTAGTTGAAATCAAGAGGTAATTGACATCTGCATAAAATCATGACCGTCTCCTGAGACAGCACTATATATGTATGTCTTAAGCAAAGCTTTGTTAATAGAACTTGCATGAAATAATCATCAGTTTAGTGAGATTTGCAAATATAAACTACCAAAAGTATGACTTATGTTTGAATACTCCTTCACAGCATAACTAGCCATTTTTGAATCGAGCGAGAAGTTTTGATATCTTATGGATACTGATTCAGTAACATACGAGCCGGAAAATTCCTTAGACCAACGTTTCACAAAGCCCAGCGCAGAATTGGCTTTTCTTATAATGTTGTCAATATGCGAACGAAAGCGAAGTTTCCTATCGTAGATGACACCTAAATCGCGCCACGATGAGGCTGCAGGGATAGGTTCGTTGGAGAGAAATTAGTACATATTGAGAGGTGAAAGACGTTTATGGGAGTATGTGGTAGATTGACATTTGCTAATATTAAGTTCGAGGTGATTTTTCTGACAAAAGAGAGTCATGTCATATGTTCATGTCACCGGTATAGACGGAGAGATAGGAGTCTTTGATAATGTGGTTAACATCGTATGTGATAAGGGCGAAATTAAAGGACCCAGGTGACTGGCTTAAGGGACACATGATGTGGCCATAAATGGGTTAGAGATAGAAGATCTAAATATAACCTCGTACTGTCGATTTCGAAGGTAAAATTAGATCCGTTTGATAAAATCGGGTAGAATACATAGCGCTTGCAAAATAAGAGTGATAATTGGGTGAGAGATTGTATCAAATGCTTTACTGACGTTTGACGTACTACATCACATTCGCAACCATCTTGAGATGCATACAGCGCATGAGAAACAAATTCTGTTAAGTTGATAGTTGTCGATCTACCTAGTTGGAGAGACAGTCTGTGAAAAGGACTTCTTTGCCTGAGGTTGCATTTAAAGGAACGAAATGGAATTCATCCTTACACCTCAGTATGAGACCTAGAAAGCGTTATTCATTCAGAACAGTCCATTTTGTTTTTAAATAAAACTTAAAAAACTTGTACATATTTGAGATGTCAAATGATATTAATTATGAAACACAAGATCATTGAAATATCCTCCATGGAAACGCTAGCACGAGTGAATGCGCTGAACCCAACCATATCCCAGATTTGGCGTTCGATATTTGACCTGAGGTCATCTTAAATCTATGGATAATTGGCATACACCATGGAATAATTAACATTTATTCTTACATATTTGTAATCTCATCCCATCAATCCAACAATTCTCCAGAAATCGTACTTGAGGGTTTTGTACTCTTTCTTATCCTCGGCAGGATAAGCGTGCAATATGCTTGAGCACCTCATTCATTCCATTTTCTCTAAGGAATCTGAGAATGGAAAACGGGTCAACATATAGTATATACCTATTCTCTGATAGCTGATAATTTCCCAGACTTATGATTCTCTTTTGGGTCAATGTCCCACAATATTGAAGAAGAGGTTCAGTCTGATATACCTAGTTTCCATGCGTTTACAATGCCCCGTTAGGAAACCTGTAAGGATGCAAAGGATATTTTTGTTGAGGTTGATGCATCCCTTGATATATCCATCCTTCTTCTTCTTGATGCATTCTTTCTTGGATATAAGAAAAAAGTTTCTTAGCTTCTCTCAGACCTTTGTTGATTTTTCCAGATTCTTGCCCTGTTTTCTTTTTCTAGCCTGGTGAATTCTTCTTTAAGGGTATATTTCCCTATTCCACAGAATGGTTTAAGGTCTATGAGGGGTTCCGATGCTGCTTGTCTTGCTAGTTCACCCGCAGTTTCCTTACCCTCTATTCCCACATGGCCTGGTATCCAATAGAGGGTCACTCTATTGTTTCTGCCTATTTCGTTAAGTTTCTGTAGGCATTAAGATTAACTTAGGATGGCAAAATGAGAAGAATATTATGCCAAATAGTCGAGAAGAAGCCACATCAACTGGCGGTGAATTGGAGTGGTTAATCAAAATCCAATATTTCCTCAACTCTCGTCTGTGGGCGATCAGTCTTGGAGAGGCTTTAGTGTCTTATAGAAAACAATTTGCCCTAAATCGTTTTAATGAGCTACCATTAACCTTTTCAGCAAAAAACCACGCAACACTTTGCATAAATTTCCCTAAATCCAGCTTAAAACTGCCTACACATGCACCATCTTGAACAGTCTTATGATAAATGTTTTGTGTAAACCATCTCAACCCACATCCCAAATCAGTTGCATATCTACCGTTAGCCAGTGGACACAATCCTCATTAATCTTCATATCGCATTTGCAGCACACCCCACACAGGACACAAGCAACAAACACCTTCCATGACAAGAAACCACCCCACCAGTTACACCACACTTAACCACCAGTCACCATGAAGGACAAAAACAAATTTATAAATCTCCCACTCTAATTAATCGCAACTGCTTATTGAATAATCCATTTAGCGATGGCAGTGATATTGCTAGGAACGAATTCTCCATGATATAACCCACCGCCACCACTCATGCTCATGAGGAACAGAGTCACATTAGTAGAGGCATTAGGAGACACCCAATCTCAAAGCCAGCTTAACTATATGTAGATAGATAAAGAATAAGCAAACGACAACGACAACGACGACTTGCAGGATTTATTTTGGCTCTTGTTCACATGAGCATAAATTAAAGGGAGGGTTCCGGTCCTCTGGTATTGCCTTTATGCCAAACAAAAGGCACACATAAGCAATACATTATCCTTTGGCATAACAAGCTGAATATATTGTCATTGTCTGGTTACATGGTGCATGGAAAAAGAATCCTTTTACTCGTACACCATTACTCTAAGTTAATTCGTTTTAAAGTGCTCCCACTGCATGCTGCTGCACTGTACTACTCGTTTAAAGGATCAAAATATCTCTTCCCTAACGAACTAGCCCCAAACTAGTTTGTTTTTAAATTAATTTGTGAAATTTTCGTGCAAATACGAGATGTGAACATTTGTGTAACATACAACGAAAAAAAAAAGGATATAATTTCAATATTTATTTTAACTGGTGGTACGGATCGGATGTATTCCTTTGGCCAGAAACCATATGCACAAACAGAGTGCGGTCCACCACTGTGTGGCATGCCTCGGAATGATAAAATTTCAATTAAAATGTTAATTTTAATGTCATTAAATAAATTTCTGAGATTTAAATGGGTTTCATACGTGAACGAAACAGATATTAATTGTCAACGAATAAACAGTACCACTGTGGAACAATAATTGTGTTTCGGGAAATATGAAAGCCCATTTGTCAAATTGGTGTTACGAAGGATATAGTAGGATTCAGGGCACAGTGTGACCCAAAAGAAAAAGAATTATTAAGTTTGTACTAACCAGTTTTATAAAATTTCAAAAGATCTTTTCTTAATCCTAGCAACACTAGGGGGAATATGGCGCACAGACCTAGCTTTATGTGGCAGGACGCGACTAATAAAATCCTTAAAAAAATACCTGTCACTAAACAATGATTTTATCATGCTATACTCCCTTTTATTATTTCAAGCGAAAATACTCAATATTCGTCATCGAAATTAGTCCTGAAAAGAGTTAAGTGCTTTCAGAACTCTAATAGAAAAACTTCGTCATAATGCATAACGACACATAAGGACAGATGAACAATGACATGAAATGATGGATTCCGAAATCAGGACTTTGTTCCCACTTACTGGCCCTGAATCCTTACGCGGAATTATCACAAATATTTTTCAAAAACTCGTGGTCAATTATGCTCTAGCCTGTTATCGATGGAATATATCTAGCCATGCTACCAACTTTTCATTGGTAGATTGGTACTGTCATGGTTTGCTATAACCTAGCTTTTCGACTTTTATACGAAAAATCAATGAAAATAATAATTTACCTACAAATAACTTTAGTCCAACAAGTCTGACATCCTTTCTGCTAAAAAACAGTCTGGTTGCAACTCCTTTTCCCCAACATTAATCTAAAGGTACACTCCTAGTAAAACATGTCTACCAAGGTGAAAAATCCTGCGAGATTAGGCTTCAAAATTTGTGGAAGATGACAGCATAACACGAGTATCTCAATGGCCATAAGCTCTATTA
Source organism: Xylota sylvarum (assembly GCA_905220385.1). Classification (NCBI taxonomy): domain Eukaryota; kingdom Metazoa; phylum Arthropoda; class Insecta; order Diptera; family Syrphidae; genus Xylota; species Xylota sylvarum. The sequence goes on from LR999958.1 coordinate 15,659,340, forward strand.
TATATATATAAAGAGTATGTGGGAGGGCCCGAGTTTTAGGGGCAGGTAGGCTTCGCTTAAAACCTTGCATAAGCACATCCAAAATGGTTCAAGGAAGCGGAACTCACGGAAACATTTCTGTACTGAAATAGATGGGGCTGCAAGTACCGGATGATTGAAGGGAGCATATCCAACCAAGGATGAGTGATATCAGAAGAAACTCTCGAAAGGCTAATGCGGACCCATTTTACAGAATGTCTCGATGAATCTCCCCATGTATCGTACACAGGCACAGAACTGGGAAGAAGCTGGCAAGGTCATAAACTCCTACAAGATAACTCATTCTTTCCGTATGAGCCTATCTTCAAAGAGAAGGGGCCAAAGATTTTAGCGTTGCATTCTCACCTACATATGCGGTCTTGGTCTACACACCGATTGCCTGGAATAAAGTAAGATTGGCGTTTTTACCCGAACCAGGAAAAATTTTAGTACAGCATTTACATCTTTTTACTAAAAACTCTAGAGAGGATTTGTGATGAATAAATCAGATGAAATTTTCTCAGATTCTCCATGAGCATCCACCAACACAAATCTATCAAAGGGAAGTCCGTGTTGATGGAGGTGGTATTTATCAAAGGAAAGTCCGTGGAAACAGCCCTCCACGATATATGTAATTCAAAGATGCCCTCAAGTTGAAAGGAGCGGTTCTTAGGATCTTCCTACTCATAAAGGGAGATTTCAACAACTCAGAAACTAGAGGTATTATGAAAGCTCACTTTCCCATCGAAGCTAAAGAAAGATACTAAATAACTACAAGAATACCCGATCTAGGCATTGAAAGTAGTAAAGGTAGAACCCAGATCAAGAAACGGGGAATCCATCATCCCCTGTTGTGGATACTAGTGGTGGCTCAACCTCTGTCTTGCAGGGATGCCAAAACTAGACATACACAGCTCTATATAGCACTTCTCCATAGATACTGTCATAGGCGGCCTAAAAATCGATAAAAAGGTGGTGAGTATCGATTTGAAATTCGTAGGTTTTTTCCAATATCTGCCGTAGTGTGAAAATTTGGTCGATGGTGGACTTTTCTGGCTTAAAACCACACTGATATGTACCAATCAGATTGCAGATTTTGTAGGCAACGTTGAGGAAACTTATTCCTCTATAGTTGGCGCAGTTTAGAGGGTCTCTTTTCTTGAGGATATGGCAAAAAATGCTGAGGTTCCATTCATCGGGCATACTTTCGTCCGACCAAACTAGTTGGTGCATGCGCCTTTCCCCCACTCTTAGCAGTCAGGCCATCAGCACCAGGAGCTTTACTGGATTTCAGCTAAGATATCGCAAACTTCATCCAGGTCGGGTGAACGGAAATGATGAGTATCATCGTTCAGATTGAATGGTTCATCTGTCTGACAGCGGAATTTTAGTCATCGTCGCCGTTATACAGTCTGCATAATTGTTCTTTCCATATCCTCAACATCGACTGCGATTCTACTACTAGGTTTCCCTGTTCGTCCCTGCAGGCTTAAGTTCTGGCTTTGTAGCATTGTTCTTTTTACCTTCTGGTAAAACTTCCGAGCCTTATTCCTGGAATAGCATCTCTTTATTTCTTCAATTGTGCGCTTCTCATGCTCCTTCTTTTTCCTTCTGAAAAGCCGGTGTTCAGCCCTGCCATTTGTTTTTCTGCATTTACTTACCGGCATTCTTAGTCGATCCAGGAGTTTCGTTGTGATGGTCGAGAGAAACCCAGCACATCAGATGTGGCATCCGTGATGACTTTTTGGGCGTGTAGCCACTGGTCTTCAGTATTTGATGCTGTGGCATAGGAGCCCTTGAGAGATTAAGAGACATTCGATCGGAAAAGACTTGGGCGATCTCTTACGATTGTAGTCGATTTCGATGTCAAACATAATATTTTGTAAATGCTCACTTTTAATTAATTTAAGTGAAATGAAAAGAAGTTTCTTGGATAGCACAATCTTGACCCAGCAACACCGCGTACACACTTTGATCAAAACTTAGGTCCATTTTGATACCAGTATCACAGATGTGCCATATACTTAAATAACCCGGATCCTCCCTAACTGCTGACCTTAACATATAATCGGAAATATAAGATTGGCGCAGTACAATCACACTGGAGGTGGGTAGTTTTTAGTTTGTTTCTCTAATTAATCTCAATATTTTCTACAGATCTCTCAGGGCACCAATTACAGAGGTATTGACGTTCTTATTGTTTCAGTGCTAAGATTTATTTAGTCTCTTAAATAGGGATAGGTAGAGCTTCATTATCTTTGATGTGGTACCAACTAGCACCCTCTTTTGCTAGTTCACCTGCTTTGTAATTGCTTAAAATCTCCCTATGACTTTGGACCTAGCATAGGGGAAGTTTGCAGCTGTCTTCGATCTCGTTAACCAACTTCAATCTTAATGTTGGCATTGCTGCTGGAAAGCTGGCCCAGGTGTAACTAATGCCTATCACAATATCTTTTGAAGTTAGCATCTATGCAGATACCGCAGAATTCTAGCAATAAGTATACCATCGCTCACTAGTATGAAAGCAACTGATTAGACTAGGAATCGCAATTTAAACGGACTGTCTTCTACCACCTAAAGATGCCAGGCATTGGGTAGTGTCTGATATCATTCTTAAAGTAAACCTGTCTTCAACAAACTGAATACAATTTTAGGGAAAAAACTAGAGGTGGTTCAACTTCTACCGGATCTATCTAAGATACCATTTTAATTAATGCAGTAAAAACTGCTTATTGCAAGGCACTCCGATTCTGTAGGGCTAGTTTGTAGGATAAACATATTTTAACTCAACATCTCTGTGTATGCAAATGAAAGCTAGATGGAACCTGTCAACATTTCAGCTAAAGCTTTTCATAATGAATTCCAAAGAAAGGGTCCTTTATTTCTAAAGATTAATTTTTGGCTTATGCCATGACCTTATTAAGTAAATAAAATATATTTTATAAATAGAACGCCCTACTACTTCATACAATACTCCATTCCATCTTTCATCACATCATTCTTATCTAACTGTCAGTATGTTCTGTCGACGTTTTATAATCATATGTTAATCCTATGGGAAACCTTAGGGACACGTATTTTTGTAATAGGGTTCTCCCAAAAATTTCACAATAGCTAAGCAGTGAACGAAATTTCATTCTCCCCTTAAAAAGTATAAAATGAAAAAAAAAAATCGACACAAAGGTAAAAGATTATATATCTTTTATCGTTTCCACCCGCAAGAATATATACAAATCTAAATATTTGCATGTGATTCTTTTTTTTTTGAAGACGAAAGCAAAGGGAGGAAACACGAATAAAGATTAGCTTCCCTCATCATCCTTGGAATGAATTTATTTAGGCCAATACCATATTTTAAGTATTCACCCTTCACAGAACTGTGAGTACGGCTTTGTAGCTAAAGAATTTTTAAAATGTGGAAGCATGTTGATAAGAGGCTACAACGACGACAACGATGACGATGTCTATGGACGTGGATGTGGATGTGGATGTGGATGTACTGTAAGGTAAGGGGTACTAAAAGTGGGTTAATTATTTACACATAAATTTACAAGAGTACAGCAGAATGTTGATGAAACTACTCTTATTTGCTGTGAAAGAGAAAACTTTAGGTGTAAAGTCATCATTTATTCAAAGCATATCTGTTATGTTTGACCGAGTCGTTTTAAATGATGTCGGTGAGAGTGGTTGCGGTATAAATGAAACACCGAAGGGTTTCACTCATTAAATCACTCCAGGTTACTTAATGTATTTTGTGTTTTCTATTTGAAGAAAGGGTTTAATTTTGGTTGAAAGGGATGTTAAAACTTTTGCAGATTCATAGAGATTTTTGCCAAAGTGTTTGATAGGGCATCACCTTTGAACGAAGGGGAGCTATCTGGTTGCAGAGTGTTCTGCTTCTGTAGTAATGGCTTTAGACGTATGCTGAAAATTAGAGTGGAATAATTGGGAATCCTAGGACAGAATTGAAAATGTGTTCAAATGGAAGTGGTTTAGATACGAAGTTATTCAATAATGCTTACTAATACTTGTCATGTTTATTGCAGTACTTATGTATAATTAATGAGATTTCTAATGTTTAAGCATAAAGCTTTTTAATTTTATGAAGAGGTACTGCATGTAAGATTACCTCCGGAAGGCTTTCTCTTAGGGCATTGCAATTTACAGACCCTCTTAATTTGGGTCCTGCAAAATTTTAAATTTTATTTGCATGTCCTTAGACCACTCTTAGGTTCTATGGAGTAACGTGCTGTAGCTCATAGATTTCGAAGTTGTGTCTTCTCCTCCGATTTATCGGCATAGCAAATTGTACCAAATATTCCACAAAGTATGTATGTTTCTTTGGAAGGGTCGCAGTATAATCTTTGTACCATATGAACAACCACTTCGACGGCTGTGTGACTATTCGTTATAATAACCGTGCTCGTGGGTACATCGACTAATCTTCAGAGCAACAAGTGGTCGATTTTTAACTTACGAATGATCCTTCCATCTATCATTACTCTCAAATATTTTAGGCCTCGTTTTCATGACTTCGATCCTTGTCTGCCTCCGTTTTCCTTCTGTTGCTGATTTTGTGTTTTATTATGGGCAGAAATAGTTCATCTCTGTACCATTTCTTTAGCGTTTCTAGAGCTTACAGTTTACGCCACCGTCATAATTTATGATACACAACACGCGACTCAAACGGAGCCTTAAGGTATTCCAAACGCTAGCTTTTTATACTTCTATCGATAATTTTCTAAAGATTTACCATTATATTAGATCCGTAGAACTATTGTGCTTTGAATGTCACTTGGTCCCAACATCCCTTAAATGTGCATCAAAATTGTTTATTTTCTTGTCGAATTTTTACTACCGAAGCTTGTTCTTTGGCCTTATGATCCCTGTGTGTGTACGCCATGCTCTTTAATGTAGTGTTCCGTACTAAGAAACTGTCTACATATGTACTTGCTGTACCTCAATTTGTATTTGCAATGCCAGATATTCCAGCTTCCAACAAAGTATTGTTCATAGTTTTGTATGTAGTAGAAGTATCACTAGTGAAGAATCTCAGCCCTGCAGACTCATACTTCCAACCTGGAATTAAAGCTCACCATGTCATGTCATATCAATTAATTCAAAATTTTCATTAGAATTCAGATGCATGTACTTAACATTAGGCATATGACAGGCGTGTTCAGATTCATTTTACTTCAACTACCCACTTGTCCTTAAATCCCCACAAGTCATCCATCATAATTCACTAAATTATAATAATTTCAACCTCAACTGAACACTACGTAAATATGCAAATAGATGACAAATTTTATTGTCAACTTCTGGGGCAATGGTTGGAAAGCACAATTACTCCCTATCACTTGCAATTTAATACCCACTTAGAATGTGTGACAATTACGCAAAAGGACACACCGGAACCAGTGGACCACATTGATCGCCCACTTTGTAAATATGCAAGTACCTACATTTGTATTTGCTGTCATTCGAGCCGAAGTAGCCTATCAACATCCGTCAGTTCTCCTGCCCAAAAGTTTAACACAATGAACAACAGACGAGCAGAGCTACTGTATCTCATGAAATAGGAAGCCTTTGGAGCAAACATACCTATCCTTGGTTCAATATTTCATGTGATTGCAAATAGGACAAACAGAAATGCTCACTAAACCTCTGATTCAACAGTATCTTCTCTGTTTTCTGGATTCATATGCTGTCATCCACCGAATGGAATGCCAAAGAAAGATAAGCATGCTACATCTAGATACCCGTGCAACCAATTTAACCAAAAAAGCGGTACCATCAACACAGACAACATATAGAGGAGATCTTGCTTCTGGCACCATACATATGATGACGAAAGGCAATCGGTACAGGATACAGTAGTATGATACCAGTATCACATGCAGTGACTTTAGTCCATCTCCCAACTGTCTCTGACGAGACCGACGCCAGAAAACCTCAAATTATAAAATACTGTTCTGTACGAAATATATTTTTGTTGTTAGTGGATATCCTTAATTGTGAGTTGGCTTTTTCGGGATGCATGGAAGGATGATGAGACGACCAAGTACACTGCTGACAAATAGATTTGGAAGGATGATATCCCTCTTGGGTTTGGATGCCTCCGGGCGTCTCTTTTCATGTTCAGCACATAATGCCATCCGTCTTCGTTGTTTGTCATCGCGTCGAGATACGGATAGCAGGCAGTATTCTCTCCAACGAATATGTTCTTTGTTGATATTGTATGTTGACGTACAATAGTATTGAAATGTGAAATCTGAAATGAATGTGATGCAGACGAATCCTGGTTGCGTCACAGATACGTACAAATAGATTTTAATGTTATTCACTTCAATTTATGTTAGAAGTTTGTTAGGCAGCTGGGACATAAGTTATCTGTTTTAAGGGAATACTGGTCAAATGAACTGAAATGCAGTTTGAAGGATTACGGTCTTGAGGTTTTCTTTAAAAGACTGCTTTGACTGTACTCCTATATTATGTATATTTATTCCGAACTCCATATTTGGTTTTCTATGGGAAAACAACAAACCGTGGAATTTAAGCTTGTAAACGTCTCAGGGAGCTCAAAACGTCTCTTTGGACATATGACCCATCAATGGAATGGGAATTTTCTAGCGATTTCAAATACGGCACAGAAACCGCTGTAAAAGGTATGTGGGCGAAAAAAGAAACTTAGCGAAAAAATGGCAATATGGCGAGCGCATGGACATTTTCCAGTGCTTTGACGGCGGAGATTGGAAAGGTGTTGGAAGTGGGCAGTAGAGCTATATAAAGCCGCTGTTCGCAAGGAAAGCAGTCAAAGAAATAGTAGAAAAGATTATTAAGAAAAGTTTAGTTTGAATAAAAAAAGAAAACATTTTGAAACCTCTAATTCTTCCCCTCTCTCTGTCTCTCTCTGCCACTCTAATTGTGCGAAAAAGATACGTGAATTATGCTTCAGTGTATACCGTGAGAAGAAACAAATTTGTATAGGTATGTTTATATACATCCATCCCTTTCATTCCATCTGTTTACCATAGGTATTGAAAAGCATGTGTTCGAGTCAGTCAGAGTACAAAGCCCAATACTAAAATAGAAGTTCCACCCAAAACTCTAGCTAATGAGCTAGTGCAGCTGTTCCATCAGAAAAGCTCTCCCATTCATCTTAGTGATTGATATATTCTCTTTTATGTTGACAACCAGCCGATTGACTTTCCCTCCAAATGGACTACTTTCATTTCCTAATTATCTCCCAGCTCTCAACAGCAGGGGGAACAAAAACAAAGGAGACTCCCATGCACTAGTTGTAAACAATAATCTTTTATTACTACCAAATGAAACATATGCTCCAACATTTCCAGCACAAAGAATACTTTATGGATGCATCAAGTCATAAAATCTTTGAAAATATCTACCGACAGTTGAATGTAAACATTGAATTCGTTATTGACTTGTTATAGAGGACATCTCTTATGAAACCAATGTAGCTACACATATTTATAAATACCTAGTAGGTACATACATGGTAGTATGTATCTTTTGTAAACATAATGACATTGTTTGCGTTCACAATCCTAGCAATACTATTGCAATGCAATCCGAATCAGTTACTTTGATATTTACTACAAAAATACGAATATGAATATCTGCTTGTTTGCCATTGATATACATTTTGTGTATGATTGTTGAATGCGAAATGCACGTATGAAGAAGTCATACAAAACATATCCAAAAGAATGTAAAAGCCAGTTACTGCATGCTAGAGATTTAATTGGCAACTTGATAGATACTCCTTAATTATGGCTTTGAGAGGGTTTACTATATTCTGAAAACAACGAATCAAGTAAACATATCGTGATGGAAGTGAGTAGTACTCAATTTCATTACTTTTGTTATATTGCGTATGGATGTTATTCATTGGAACAGAAGTGAATGAGAAAAATAAAGATTGTGGAATACTTTGCATTTGACCCAAATAACAGTGAATGACGATTTCAAAAGATTTTGAAGTTGAAATACTTAGAATAAAGGAAATAATTCATTTGTACACAACTGAGGAACTTCGATCGTCATAAAACTGAAGAACAAGATCAAATAAATTTGTTTAAACAAAAATTAATATAAAAAGTAGTTTTTGGTCAAAAAACAAGGTAGTTTATGGTTGCCTAAACTTAGTCTAAAGCTACAATTAGACGGTCATTAAAATGGCAGTGTGGCATCACGAACAAGCAATAGCAATATGTAGCATATATGGCAACAATAGAATTTTCTCAATTTCCTGTCATTTTTCTGTTTCGCAATCACACGGCAATGGCAACTATTCCGATTCACTGTATTTTTCTCGGCGAAATTTTAAAATAAATTAAATTGGAGTGAATAAAAATTGTACCAAAAAGAGTTCAGTATTTTTTAGAAATACCGTCAAATCGATTCTTTATGCACCAAAAAGCCTTTGGGCAAAATGGTGACAGAAAATCACAATGATATATGTAGAAGCAAAATTCTACTCAAAAAGCTCAAAAAGCAAGCTGTCCAGAAATTTATCGGTTTGAATACAATGCGGTTCAAAAATGTTACAATTGATTAAATGTCATTAGAGATCATAAAGTCACAAAATACTGGGATTTTGGAAACAGTGATATAGAAAGAAACGAAAGAGCAGTCAAATTGGCAAGATGGGGGCTCACATCAGTCTCATTTTCATTGCCCTCGATAAAACACGATTTGCACAACATAACACAAAACACGCCCAACAACCCCTATTGTCCTCTAGCACCAAATGTGGTCTATCTCGTATGTATGTATATATATTAAAAGTTTCCTGTAAATGGAAAACTGGGGCTAAATACATACATATACAGGGTCTAGGAGACGAGGAAGAAATGAAATAAATCTAATAAGATACTTAGAGCCGAATCAATCTAACATTATCTGAGGTAGCAGCTGCTAACAAAATAGATTTCCCACGGTTTTACGACGATATGCACCAATATGCAATGACAATCATGCCTCTAAACTCTCAATGAGCACTAAACAGGAGTGGCACATGAGTTGTAACTCCAATAAGATTTCTATAATCTGGTAAAGAAAGCATGTAGTATTTTCATAGAGATGGCTCTAGTTTCACAGCAGTGTCCAAAACCCCCATCAACCAAACAACAATTTCGTATCTAACAAATCAAATCCTGTTCGACTATTGTGCAATATGCCTTATGTTCTCAAATCAAAAACATGATATCTATCTAATAGTTGTATAAATAGGACTAATGATAGTGATTTTCCTGAGAGCACCAATGTCTAATTCGAACTAAAAGAAACGATCATATGATGAATGAAAATAACCAAAAATATGAAGAACTAACTTTAGTTTTAAGTGTTTTAGGAGAAAGTTCAACAACACAATCTTTACGTATGTACATATATATGCTCCATTCTTATAAAATTTGCCAAACGATCAACTAGGGCTGCTCATCAAGTTTGCTACGATAAAATGTATGCCTCAATGGAACGATGTGTGAAAACCAATATAATTAAAATATGTATTTATGTAAAATGTATTCAAGAAAATCTAATATACATATGTATGTAAATAAATTTTGCCAATTTCATTTATTTCTTTGCATTAAAATATTTTCTTCTTGTTCCTTTCCACACCAGCAAAATGTAAAGTAGAATTTCGGAAAGATGAACGAATAAAAAACAGGGCTTGTTTTAATTTTAGGCAAATATTTATAACTGAAATTGCCTGGTTTGATTTATGCGTAAAGCGTTCACCTTTTCGAGTATTCAAAAATCAACCCGTTCATCTTTTAGAATACTGCATCCGTTCATCTTTCTTGGTAGTTCATCATTAAGAACAGTTCATATTTCCGAGATTCTACTGTATTTTCATGCGAACCCCACCGAAATTACATTTGTGTAGAATGTAGACAACGAACATAATGTAAGTATTTTTTTTTTTACATAAAAATCGTAAAGTGCCGAAGTGGACCGTATATACTTGCAACTCTATGCTCTACAGTTTCAAGCTATTCACTATATTGAAAATCGAGTAAAATTATTTAAACATTTAAACGACAAATAAACTGGATTCTAGTAAAATACATTTTATCACAATAAAGATATTCGTCTATGAGCGGAAACATTTTCAAATTTTAGTTCCTGTTTCCACGATTTCTTGCCTATCGTGCTTTATACATACATACATATCATATACACTTTTTTGTGTCCCACGTATATGGAAGAAAACATGTTGTGACAAAATGTAGAAGGTGGATTACATGTCAAAAAAAAGTAGACTCTTACATAGAATAGATTAGCTTATCAGTAATATAGTAAAACACTTTGAAAATTAGTAGCACCCAATAAAACAGACGATAGATGAAAACAAAAATAAACCTGTTGCATTGATTTTGGATTAGAAGTGCGCAAACCTTTAACTTCACTTTTCTTGGAACGATGTCAATGTCGTATGGGACAAAACAGTTCTCAGAAGACGACATGTATTATGTATAAACCATTCAAATAGGAATAAAATAAGCTTGAACTAGAACTTGAAGAACCGAATATGTGGATAGAATTTCCTGTTTTGATATACATATGTACATATAATACCAGGTATCGATTTATTTGTATCGATTGAATAAATATATTTTATTAGATTTGATGAATAGTTCGGAACATAGGGGTTCTATAATGTCCTATATATTCGTAATCAGTATTCATAGCGAATACATTTTAGTCAAGTCCGTCTGTCCGTTTGTCGCTATGTCACTACTTCTTGGGCCTTTAATTTTGAGCTAGGAGGATGAAATTTCATATCTGGCCTTTTGAGAAGGCGTAGCAGTACAAATGTAAAAAATGTTGAAATCAGACCACTGTCACGCCTACTTTTTCAATATTTTATGCGATATAAACTCCAAAAATAAAATAAGGCCCCAAAATGTATACATACTGCAACAAGAAGAAATAATATTACATATTTGGTCTATTTTGGTCAAATTTCTTTTTTCCATAATGAAAAATCACCCCAAATTGAGAAATAAAAAAAAAACCCCTCAAAAATATGATATATCACCCCAATTTCAAATAATTTTATCAATTTTTTGTTGCTGGTTTCCATATAAATATTTTAGGGCCATTTGTCATTTTGTCTAGGCGTCAAATTTTATGTAGCCGGAATTGGCCCTTTCAAAAGGAGCGGTAACGGAATGAGAATGATTTCCCGTAGACTTTATCTCCACATTATATTTTATATTTTTACTTTAGGGCCTTATTTTTCACAGCCCATAACTTTAATCAAAAATTTTTGTTAAGAACAAATATTTAGATATTCAGATTACTTACTATTCACCCATAGCTTGTCTTTAACCCACTTCTTGGGGCGTTTTCATTAAAAACCCGATTTTCACGCCCACTTTGTTAGGGATGATAGAAAGGAAAGGGGATAGGGTTTCAAACAATCCGTTTCAGACGGATTGTAGCTATTCTGTATATTTTGTTTGGCTGATGTTTTTTCGTTGACTCACTATAAGATGAAATAAAATTTTTTTTTTAATTAATCAATTTATTTTCAACGATATGTTGCATAACAAAGCAAGAAATCAGAGACGAACGATCAGGGGATCGAGGTGGCTAATCGATATCATCTCTGTTTGACATTAAGCGGTCATGTGCTTCGTATTTACGCAAGTGGACGGTTATTTAGAAATATAAAAAAGGTGAAAAAAGAAAAGTTTAAACTTAGAGAAAGAACAAATGTTGAGATAAGAAAAAAAAAAAAACATTCGGTAAGACTAGCATATGCAATTTGATGGTTTGTCTTGATTCTTAAAATCTGCAACGTTATTTGTTAATATATGTATGTAGATGGATCCGAGGAATGGCATATGTTTGTTTGTCTATTTTATGTATATAAGTATGTGAAACCGAGTGACCTTCAAGTGAAAATAAATTAAACTTTTGATAAATTAAACTATTATTCAAAGAACTTTTTTAATTGATTGGTTATGCTTTCAACATTTAAAACTGCTTGTTTGTTTGGGAGAAATTAAGAACTAGAATGCACAGGTACTTTGATGTACTCTTACTCATATGTATCTACTTTTTCAAAATGGGTTTTACTTACATACATATGTTCCTTATTCAGTTGACTTTCGATCAATGTCAAAGTTATAAAAATTGCAGAAATAAATTCACAGGATTGCATAGATTCATAGATAGACAAATTTTGACAAAAAGATAATGTGACTTTAAATTTGTTGTCCAGTGTAGGTATTTAAACAAAAAAGAAATACAATTCAGTAATGAGTAATTATTGGAAATTTCCTATTCTGCATTCGACGAAACTATGCAAATATTAATAGCAATTGTGACATTCAAGTAAAGTCACAGTTAGCTTTAAATAAAATAATGTACGCATTCGTTCTGAATAACTAGATTTATGTATATTAAAATTATGGTACGTACATACATACTACATACATACGTACACATACTAAATCTGGTCATTCCAGAATTACCACAACATCTTGTCCAAAATGCCTTGTTCCCAGAATGAATGAATTCATAAACAAGTCTTTAAAAATAACATCATGAAACCACCCGGACTAACTGCGATTAAAACGTGTTCTTAGTGGTCCACATTTAATCCACGATTCCCAGAAAAGAATAGCTTTATATACGACACATGGTGAAAGCAATTTTACGTCAGCTAATCCGCAAAACATAAAAAATATGGTCACAGGCTCTGAATATTTGATTCCTTTTTTTAAAAATAAATTTTTTTTTCTTGGATCATCCCTCAAATTTCTTTACAATACATATATTGTGTATTTAAGGTAGACAATCTTATTATATTGTTCAATTTTGTTCGTACAAGAACCAAAATTTGACAGGCAAGCCAATAAAACCAAGTTTAGTCCCTATTGCAGCTGTAGAATTCTCAAAAATCGTAGAATCCCGATGCAAGCCGTCCTCTTGACTTTGTTGAAACTTAAAAGATCATATTTCTTCCCAATTATTCTATAGAACCATATACCAGAATGTATCTCATAACTGCCGTGTATAGCCAGTACACCACAGTTGTTTTGAAGCAAAAAAGGATGATTTCTATTGAAGGATGATTTGAAAATTTAACTCCCAAACATCGACTGCCGGCCCAAAATGTTACCCAAATATCGTGAAAGGAGTTTTCCACCGCCGATACTACTTTGTTAAGAGCCGTATCTATCCTTTCATGTTGTGTTTTAAACAGTTATTCTACCTATGTAAATATTTAAAAGGGTTTATATATTTTTAGAACTAATGAAGCCAAGCTGATCGGTTTGTAATCCCAGGAGTAAAATCGCACGTACACTTAGTTCCCGAGAGGACTTATTGTAAGTATGTACGAAATAGGAAAATCTTTAATCAAAAATGAAAACCAAAATGAAGTACGAAGAATAAATGTAGTGACAAATATTTACTATTAACTTAAGACATTAAATAAGCAACTATAAAACACAACACAACTCGTTAAAATTCAAAACAACCCGGTCCACCAGCAACAGTTTCCTGTCCCTGATCCATTGACAAAACAAAACAGGAAACATCACCTTGTGTTGTTCCGAGCATGAAAAACCTGCTCTAATAGTCCCTTTTACATTTAGCAAATTAATAAGTCGCAATTAAAAATGTTTAGAGCGAAATGTTTCAATAATTTGAAAGGATTGCCTTGTCAGACGCATTCACCCATAATTGCATCCTCATTGCACTGCTTTTTTATTATTTTCCTTCTAAGAGACTTTTCAAAGCAAAAGGGTGCACTAGAGCCATTGTTTCAAGTCCTGCACACAGTTGTCTTGCACAAATCACTACGCCCATTGTATCTATAAGCGCAGTACAACTGCACACCACTTAGAACACAATTCATTGAGCTGCAACCATTGACTCTGCCCGGACGCGCGATGCTGTAGAATTTTAATTTTTTTTTTTTTTGTTGTGGCGAATTAGCTACATATTTTATCAAGAGTCGCCATTGCCAGTGTATTTCAAAAAATTCTTCCCGCCTGCTGAATAAGAATCAACCCAGTTGCTTGACAGGTGGATTGGTACTTGTTTTTGAAAGAAAAAGTGATGAGCCTCACTTGAGATGCGAATAATCTCCATCCAATGGATGATGCTGATGGCTGTGGTGGGCAATGGAGTATACGAATGCAGTCGTCTGCCACAGAGCAGGATGAGTGCCACTTGATGGTGCACCTGTCTAATTTCGTATTTGTTGTTTGCTTAAGTGCGAATTCTCTCTTGTGTAGCTCTGTGTAGATGCCTCTCAGTCATAGGCGACATGGTGTCATCGTCGTTATCGTCGTTGTTCCATACTACGTCTGTCGACTGTGTGAATGGAAGAATGTGTTCCAATTTTCAATTTCATATCTCTCGCCAATAGTGATGGTATAAATAGATGGAGGATACAATGCCAACTATGAGGATGGTTCTTACGAGTGCAGACAAAAATAAATTCTTCTCTGGCGGCGGCGTCTGAAACCCTCAAATCGGTCTGCTCTTGTCGGAATACACGTTTGAACGGTAGGTTTACAAAAAAAAAAAAAGACTGGAAGATATTACGGGTGGGTGGAATGTTGGTATTGTAATGTATTTATTAAAGCTCTGAGCCATACCGAATGGGGATGTTGAAAGGAGGATTTCATTGTGGAAATTTTGTGAAAGTAAAGAGTTCTGGGAAACTCTATCTTAAATTAACGTAAGACGATATGTTTATACATACAGTACTTTATGGGATAAGGAAAGTTAAAGTAATTCACTTTGTGGCAAATCGTTGTCATAATGGGTCCTTGGGACCTCGAAAAACTGCAGAGGTTGGACTTTAAATGCATGACAGGGACAATGACAATACAACACAATCTTCCATCCATCTTTAGATCCATAATGTATTCTCAAGTGAGGCTACATACATTAGTTAATAGAGACGCCTTAGCACAAAAATTATGTATATGCTCTATAATAGGTGGATGCACAATGAATATGTTTTAAGTCGTAGGTAGTACCATCAAACTTGCTTCTCTTTTAGTAAAGTTATCTCTTTCTTCATTCTCTTACTCTAAACATTATAGCCACCAGAGGATGCCCATAAGGGGATATTTCCCCTTTGCTCTGAATTTTGGTCATGAACGAACTCCTAGAATTACTAACAAAAGCTGATCACAAAGTGGAAGGTTAAATCCTGTCCTTGCAACCTTTTCAAGAAATACGATTGGGAATTGAAACTCAGATTGAATAATTGGTCGTACAATCCCATAATCAAACCAATGCGTCATTAGTATGGTGGTAGGGAGGAGCAACCAATTAAACTATGTCTTGTCTGCGTGGGTATCACCGGGCCAAGGGAAACGTGTCCTATTGCAGCTATAGGAGCAATGCTTAGACTCACGCTGCTAGCTATACATCTCGCAGTAGCAGAAAGAAACAAGGCAGAAATGCAAAGTCTATGTTCAGACATTCCAATTCAAACCTGGTGAAGAGATGTAAAGATGCACTCAAATAGTTTAGCTCAAGCTTCAGCATCACGCTTTGCTGGATTCCAATACTTATGGGTTTTCACGGGAATGAAATGGCCGCGTCTCTAGAAAACGTTGGGCCCAATACGAGAAAAAAAGACTAGAGAACTTCTATCGCTAAATAGACCACAGCTGACTCTCCTCATAGGTATCCTTACAGCTCACAACTCAATGGCGGTCAATCTTAGAAGAATGAGAATCAGCACCACAGGCCTATGTAGAGGCTGTGGCGACACAGAGGTAGAGGAAGATACAACACATTTCCTCTGCCTTTATTTTGTCCTATAGACATGCATTTTTCTTGTTTCACTGAGTCCTAATTGGTCCTGACAAAAAATACAAATTTTTGGCGCAACAGGTCCATGGGACCCAGGGCCTAGCTTCTCACAACCATTCGTGTTGTGCGTGTTATATTCTTCACATGAATGGAAGGGGCCTACTGTTTAATGCCGGATCCGAACGGCAACTTTGAGAAGCTTTTTCATTACAGTTTTACTCTCGGATGTTTATCAGACGCTCGCAAGAGGTGGGGCCGTGAAAGAAATTTTAGGTGTTGTCTGGGGATTGAACCTGGAACCCCTTGCTCCGTAGTCCAACGCACTAACCACTTGAGCCACGGCGCCCACTTGGTCCTGACAGTCAGCCCAAAATGGCTTTGAAAGCCCCTTTTATTGATCGCATTATACTGGACACACTTGTTATTGATATACATACATATGTGACTAGTGCGTAGCATATTCGAAAGTTTCCCACTCACCTTGGTGACTTTATACCTAATCATGTATTCTGTGCAATTTTTAGATTCATCTCATCAAGTCCCGAATTTGGGTTTTCCCAGGGTAATTATATCAGTATGAAGGTGGTGGTTGTAGTCGTTTGCAATAATCAATTTAACAACCACAACGAAGTGTACTGAATTCCTTCCAGTGATAGTGCAAGTTTCATATAATCCGCCTGTTCCGACTTCATTGCCCCAAAACCCTACTAAAACGATATTCCCTACTCCACTTAAATTCAACTTATTTAATTTAGTATTTGTACGAAGTTAGTTTTATCAGCTTGTACATTGCATTTGCATTTAATTGCAGTTGTTAGTTGCAAACACCCCCTGCTCTGTCTACATGCATGTAAAACAAAATAAATCTTTTCATAAAAACACCAAACCCATGCACATTCCGCAAATCCTTTTGAAACCAAAAGTTTAACGTACTCAGTACGAAGAAAACGCGATATTTTTTTGTAACCACACCGACCGCCACCAACAGTTGCATTCCAAACTGTATGTATATAAACATTCCTTTGCTCGCGTACTCCTCACACAACATGTTTACTCAAAGTCTGCGGATACCCAAAGGGCTAAACTTTGCACACAACCCTTGCGTGGGGTTGGATTTACTATAATGAGGACGAATTATGGATAAATAAGTACTATCTGATACACAGAGACCAGCACATACCCCCGTATATCGAATGAATACACTTCAATCCCCAGGGGTGAACCTAGTCATATTATAGGTGAATATTCCCCACTTGAACTAAGACGAGGAAGAAAAAAAAAAGATTTTTCGCTGAATGGTTAAATTTATTGTACCGTCTGCACACACACTCGTAAGCCTTTGAAGAGCATGCCTCCGGAAGCACCCCCACGTCGGTCGTCGGCGGCGTTGGATTCGTCTCCTCGCACAGTCGAACACATAACAATTAAAATATAATTTTTCCTCCACAGCATTGTGAACAATTGTTTT
This sequence comes from Xylota sylvarum, assembly GCA_905220385.1. NCBI lineage: Eukaryota > Metazoa > Arthropoda > Insecta > Diptera > Syrphidae > Xylota > Xylota sylvarum. Next base: position 15,676,657 of record LR999958.1, read on the forward strand.
GTAGTGTAGAACAAAAGCCGTCTTCTCGGCTTGCACAGCGCGTCATACCAAAGTTCACTCACTCATCGACGGGAATGATGACTTAAGTTGAATCCATAATGGAAACCGATTGATGTAGATAAGCGTGTGTGCGACATAAATTCAGCAAAAAATGAAAATTGATGCATTGCCATCGGGCTTATATTGGGTGCTCCGAAGTGGAGAGGGGTAATGAAACGTTGGACGTGACATTTTCTAAAAAGCCTTTCTTTTACCTCACTTCAGCGCATTTAAATTTTGTTTATTTGTTTACGAATACGCACTTCTATGTACGCAGGCCATACGCATTCTTATCTGTTGTGACTAATTTTAAGATGGGACTTTTTTAAAATAAATAACAGGTCTAACTTTAGAGATAGAGATTAACATAATCTTCCTTCTGTTTTGTTCGAATTTTCAAGATTTTAAGCGGTACGAGGTAATTCAAATTGAATTGAAGCTGTATTATCTGGTTTCAATGTAGTGTGGTGATCTATCCGGTTTATAGTCATCAACTGGGCGTGTCCGCACTGAAGGAGGTAAATACCTAACCTACACAAATTTTACGGAGAATCCTTCTCTCGAAGCGATCGAGGATTTCTTCATCTACTTTAGATAAAGTCCCAGGACTGGTCTTATACAGAGTCTCCTTAATTGTTCGGGATAGTGCTCTACTACTGGAGATCTACTACTAGACATAAAGGTCTCGGTGATATCATTACCGACCACGTTTCGTCTGTGCAGGATAGACGAACGAGTTTGGCAGGGATGTCAAAACTAGACATGGCTCTGTACAGCTCATCTCCATAAATGCTATTTATGCGATTTAGACTTCTTACGTTTAATCTATGATCTGTAGAAGTGTGAAAATTTGATCGACTTTGTACTTTCCTGGTCTGAAACCACACTGATTTGGCCCCTATCAGCGTTCCTGACGAAGGGTTTGAGAAGTTCGCACAGGTTGGCAGATAGGATCTTGTATGCGATGTTGAGGAGACTGCTACCTCTGTAATTTCTTGTGAATCTGGCAAACAGTGTTGAGATTCCATTCATCGAGCATACACTCATCGGTCTAAATCTTAGAAGTGAGTAATTACCAGGTCATTTTCAGCTGCTTTGAGCAGTTCGGCTGGTAAGCCGTCAGGTACAGCAGCCTTCTTGGATTTTAGTTTGGATAACGCTATCCTCTTTTCCTTTTGATCAGGTGGACGGAAGTTATGGCTATCATCGTCTAGATTGATTGATTCATTCTGCTTGACAGCGGAATGTTGGTCTTTGTCGCTATTATATAGTCTGCAGAAGACATTTCTCCATATTTTCATCCATGCAAGGTTGCATTCTTCCTATTTATCGGCTTCTGTACGGTTCTTGTTACACGTTGTTTTTACCTGTTGGTAAAACTGTCGTACATTATTCCTGGAGTATAACCTCTCAATATCTTCGATCGCGCGCTTCTCGTGCTCTTTTTCCTTCTTTCGGAGAAGCCGATGTTCTTCCCGTCTCTTGTGCTCGTATAGATCGCGAGCCGCTTTCGTCCTTCTTTGCAGCGCCGGTTTGTACGCCTCTAGTTTAGCTGTGGTTCCAACAAAGTAATGATTCGAGTCTTTGACTGCTAGAAAAGTTCGGACATCCAGAATACTGGAGGCAATATGATCAATTTGGTTGACCGTTTGATGATTAAAAAACCGCCATGTCCCCTTGTGGATATTGAAATGAGGAAACCGTGTGCTTGCTAAGTTAAGTTTCAGCGCGCAGTGAAGTCAATTAGCCTAAGTCGGTTTCCGAATGTGATGCCATTTAGCCTTGATGGGGATAGTTATGAGACGCTCGCTCACGTATCGAAAGCTCAAGACTTCTTGCCTAAGTTTGCCGCGTATGACAAATCCGCATGCTAATAAGCGCTATTTCTGCTCTCTTTCATTCTCTTTTTGGACGGCGGCGCACCCCATCGCATTTCCTGGATGGCGGTGATATCTGCTTTAAAGCAGGGCCTCTGCGAATTCTTCGGAAATTCCAAGTGCAGATCCGAAGGTCGTTGTCCGTGTTTCGATTGCTAGGATCGTCAACAATGAGGTCATCCATATCCGAGGCTCGTTTTAGTTTCGGGACTAATGTATTTTTTTCGTGGTTGGGAAGTTACCCCTACTCACAACCCCCAACTTGGAGGACCAGTTTCCCTAGGACGAGAGGCCGGATTTTCTTGAGTCAGTACCCCGCCTTGTGGATATAAGCGTTGGCCCATTAAGGGTTCATCCGGCACCAGCTCTTTTCCAACACCCTGGCTTTTCCCGAAGCAGCTCATATAGGGATAATACTAATAGTTCGACCAGAGAAACCTTCCGATTAATTATGGAACATTATTTCATTCAAATGACTGCCTCGACTGGCTTGGCAGTCAATCCATCCTCTCAACCTAATTTTTCAAATCATTTTCGATGGTTTCGACCGCTATCTCACGAATAGCTTGACCAATGTTGTTCTTGAGCGCCTGAATCGTCTCTGGTTTATTCGTATAGCATCTATCTTTAATTTAACTCCACCAAAAAATGTCCAACGGGGTCAAATCGCCGCTCCGTGCCGACCAAGCAGCATGGTGATTACACAACTATTGAACTTAGTGTGCAATAAATCGATTGTTGGACGGCTTATGTGGCATGTAGCCCCATTTTGCTGGAGCTATAACTCGCCCAAGTAAAAATCCGCAATTTCTGGTCATAAAAAAATCGCAAATGTGGAATGCTATTTATTAGATATACTGCATCCTGATCCAATGGAAAACATCAACATACATAAGTTCGTTTAAACTTGCATCACAGGAATCAAAGTGAGAATTGTGGCACAATTCTACAAATGGACTTTCACGTCAGTATTACAAAACTCGCGAGGATTACATTTTTTGCACAGAAGTTTGCTGCTAAGCTTCCCCTATTCACTTCTATATAAGAAACAACAAATATTTTATCTTTAATCCAGACCTTCATAATCTAAGGCTACCAACTTTCCCCTTCAATGATAATACGCCCAAATGAAGTGAAATTTTCTTAATCCAAAACCTTTTTCCTTCAAAGTTTGGCCTTTTCAAATTTGATTGCACAACTCCCGTTCAAATTGTTTTCACTATTTACAAATGACTTATTCCTTGCACGCAATCTTCGCATCGTACCCTTCTGTCCGGAAAAAAGGATTAACCAACCTTCCAATTTATGTCCCAAAAATTAAACAAAAACAACCAAATAGTCCTCTCTCTTCAAGTCTTAATTGACATCCCAATGAATACAAAATTTCATTTAATTTCAAGCGGAGGAAAAGAAAAAAAGTTCCGTAAACATCATCCCCCCAATGGCTGGCAATAAATATATCCTCCACAACGCAGAGGATCCTTTTTTGTATGCTTTTCCTCATATTTTACATCCCGAACACATGCAAAACCTGACCCAAACAATCTGCTCATTGAGATTTTACATTTTAATTTGGGATGCCCGAGATCTCGTGTTTCTGATTCGCATTTCAGAATTCACACAAAAATGCTCAAAACCCACATCTGCACCAAAGTAGTTCCCCAACTCGAAAGCTACAATTTAAATGAAGCAGAAAAATAAACAAATGTGATTAATTATCCCCCAACAGCCAGCAGTACGGACAAAGCAGAGCATCACGCATTGAGCATCCTTGGCTCTCATGAAAAGGGGCTGTAGCTGGAGACCATAAAATTTATATCATCATATAAAGATTAAAAAAAAAACACAAAAAAAAAAAACAAAAATTGTGTATAAATCAAGGGGGCTGCCGCTGTCTCGTGAACGGAGGGCATCGTCCTTGAATCACTCTTTAAGAATCACCCCTTTAGGGAGGTTTCACAAAAATCTGTCTCCCGTTTTTCAAGGGCCTTCCTCAAAAAGATATCAATTACTCTTTCACAAGCTTGCCGCAACCTCACTCACTGTTCTTGGACTGTGTTGCGTTGCGACAGAGCTAGGCTAACAGCGCTACAAGGAACGTTGCTTCACTTGGGGCGAAACGATATCATGGTTTTTGTGTTTTATTTATCCGAGTGGAAATTATCGAATTAACATGAAAACGAAAATGAAAAGAGAACACAACAACAACAACAACAACAACATCACTCTAGCTAGCTAGCTGAGTGAGTAATGATGCTTTATTCAATCGGCTGTGATGAATGCGCTTTTATCAAGCATGAAAATTGAATTTCAATACCTACACGCGGCCGGCAATGCTCTGTGCTCGTGTTCCGGTCGGTGGCGTACTCGGCGGCAGGCGGTGTACGGTGCTGCTTCTAGATATTCGCGCTAAAAATGAAAGCTCATTCAATCCAATCATTGAATGTGGTTTCGAGTTGTGTGCACACGCAAATAATCAAATGAATGATCGGATGTGATTGTTGATTATAAGCGGAGTATTAGATATGAATTCGATTATTTATTGCCCGGCTTGACATTTGCCATTGGGTGCCATGTTTTGGAGTTTGTCAAGGGTCGTTAGATTGCTGCCAAAATTCGGGTCTGTTTGTGATTGTTATTATGAAATGTGGCCAAGAAATGTGATATAATAGTCCAACTTGTAGGCTCTTAATCGGTCGATTAAGTTTATTAAGTATTTGTTCATTTGTATTGGAGGAAAGCATACTTAGACAATATTTGAACATTTCACATTCGTATCCTAGTCTATCTCAATATTAACAAGGATGGGTATTGAATACACAGCATCGTATTGAATGATGCCTTGCCAAACAGATTGTGTCTTACAGAAATATTTGGAAATCATCATTGAGAAACTACTACTAAATTTCTTCTTTAACCAAAAATATCTTAAACATGATTGGTAAGGACTGCCTTTGAATAGCTGGTGCTAATTATGCTAATTATGCTAATTGTCCTTACATTAGCTAATTATGTGATGTAAGGACAATAACGTATGTTTTCAAGAAAAAGAAAGTACATAGCGAAAGAATCCACAAAGAATGCAGACGGAGGACTCCGGAAGATCTTATCAAAGGTGCCCATCCGATGCATCCTAGATGAAATCATTCACCGCAACTCTAGAATTTCTTTTTGGGACACACTTTCCAGGGGGCAAAATGTAATTCCTAACACTGGAGTTAATCCACGACACAGAACGGCTATATATGTCACTTCCAGAGCAATCAAATTGTAGGCGAATCCAAGATCAACTAGATAGTTAACTCTTTCGCCTTTTTTACGGACTTGACGGTATATTCCCAATGATGCTATAAACCAACAAGGAGTATGTCAGGCCATGGTTTGCGATAATTTTCCGCGAGTGCCTTAATTACTCGTATATACAAATGTACATACCTCAATCCTGAATAGTACTCTAGATCATTTTCATACCCAAACATGGGCCATAAAGACCTTAGACTCATAAGCCTGACTCCGTTCCGGCGCAAGTAATTGAAAAGGCTGTTAGATTTGCACATCTGCTTCAAACTATGTCCTAGGGATATTTGTGGCGAAAACGCTGGAAAAAATGTCTAAGAAATGTCTAAGAAAGTCATCAGAGATGTCAGATCCTGGCTACAGACATCAGAGCTGGAATTGGCAAACCACAAGACTGCAGCAGAACCAGCAGAACAAGAGTAGATAACCAGCAGAACAAAAGTAGAACACTTCATTATAAAGGACGGTGAGCCCACACATCAGACACCTGGGAGTGCTGCTGGACCATAGCCTCAACTTCAAAAAGCACATGATGTGCGCATGTGAAAAAGCCTCTCAGGCAGTAGCGGCACTGTCCAGAATTATGCCAAACATTGGAGGATCCAGGCAACCAATCAAAAATTTGCTAGCAACCGTAAGCAATTCGATGCTTATCAATGGGTCTCCCATATGGGCACCAGCGACGGAAGTCAAAGGAAGATGGACATACGCATTGATCCCCAGTATTGAAGAGTGGAGCAGTAGAGGACATGGAGATGTAAACAACTACTAACGGACGCAATTCCTGTCCGAACATTGATGCTTCCGGGAGTATCTCTCCAAATATAAGCACATAGCACAGGCAAAATTCAGAATGCAGAGCATATCCTGATGGAATGTCAAAGAAATACAAACATCCAGCATAACACAAGACTTCTTGATATGAGCCAATGATGTAGGCGAATCCTTGCACTTAAAATAATGAACTTAGCACCTTTCATAGAGTTCAGTGCCACAGCCTCTTGGCGACACACCTAAGGAGAATGAGAGTAAGTACAGGTGACCCACTTTAACCAAAATCATTGATATTGCTACGTTACAGGCTTTTCTTTAATTCTTATCCATAAAGGATATTTTCCTCGAAGATCGTGGAAGAAGATTATCGTTAATGTACATATGTAGGTCTGAGACACTTCCATGGATTCTTGAACCTGCGTGTTCAGTGTAAGTAAATAAGACTTCATCAGATTCATCCTACTTTGAAGAGAGTCAACTGCCAATACATTGACTAATATTCATTTTGTTAAGGTAATAACATAGATGACAAGGTCCCTGAAACTCAAAGACTTGTTTTCTGTTTCTGCTTGGTTCTCGCTTTAGACAATTTTTAAAAATTAAAAATCACATTGGTGACTGGACTGACTAGTCGATCCTTGGATGGGTTAGATACAAGCCTTTTCTATCTACGTCGTATGTCTTTTGGGGACCTAATTGCTATATATGGTTCAGACTGATGGATTGAACCTAGTAATCAATATGTGGATGTGGTAACCCAGTAGCCAGTAGTAAAAATATGACCGCTTGGAATCTCAATCTAAAATGTACGTTTACTACTTTGAAATTAGAGTAAATAATGAATCAAAGGCGCTTATTAAACGTTTGGCAAACATCCAAGAGTATAATTGTCATAAGATTGATATATAACAGATTGTCCTTCGTATTTTGTCATTCAAATCAAGAATATTATCAAGAATTCTACTGAAAGGTATCTACATATGTACATATGTTCCTAACGCACTGTTATAACAAATTCTCGAAAACAGAGATATAAAGTACTACTCTAGCAGCCTATCTATTTTTGTTTTTCATTTTGCGTTGTAGTATTATCTTTTAGTTGCACAGGTTCTACGATAAGAAAGGGTTTCCCTTTCAATTAACTATCACAAAATATTCAAGGTAAGATTCAACATACATAAATAGCTCCTCCAATAAGTCCCCTTTTCCCATTGCTTTTTACATCATTGCAGAGGCATACCTAAACATCAAATGTCGACATCAACAACTCTTCCATTCATCCACTCGTAAACATTTTTTTTTCTTTAAATCTCTCTCATCATGACATAAAAAAGAAAAAAAAAAGTCCATCCTGATAAAAATCCCAGATAACCAACCGGATTACACCCGATTACCCACATTGGAGTGTAACCCTTTTTTCGCAAGAAGCTTATTAACGTACGACGAGGATCTGAAACATCGGATGAATTTGATTTCCTCATATGTCAATCTTAACGAATGGCATCACGTATGAAGTAAGTGACAAAAGGAAATTTCCTACCCACTCATTGTCATCCTCAGAAGTGAGTCTTTTATTTTACTGAACTACGCTACCGTTGGTTGGAATAGTAGGGAATAGCGCACAGGGTAATCCAAATGTGTCACCCCAAATGGGGATCATCATACATCAGGCTATGGTGAGTGAATGTAAGGAATACACTTTTAGGGAGACCATGAAGCATATACACAGAATACATGGGCTTCAATGGGCTTCATCAACAATATGCGGAAATTACGTGTCTTCATATCAAAGATATCCATATGAGGAGGGTTCAGCTCAGGTAATTTTAAACAATTGAATTAAATTTAAAATGAATTTTCGAAATTCTAGACGAGCAATTTTTTTTTTATGAAATATAATATTTCTGAATGAAATTTTATGAAGTACGATATGTAGCCAGAAGCAAGGGATGCTATTTGCAATTTATTATGGATTTTAAGAAAATGAAATGAGTGTATGTATATGTACATATGTACAAAGGGAGGTGAAATGATACAGAGCATACACAAACTCATCGTTAGATCCCATGACACTTCCGTGACACCTCCATATCATGGTCTGCGGTGTGCTAGGTTAAGCTAGGATAGGTTAGGTAAAGTAGGCTTATGAAGTTGTCTTAACCATTGGAGACTATAGTGGGCCCATCGCGATCTCTAGAGAAACATTATGAAAAAAATACATTAACCATGCATTTAATATCCCTACAGAATTTGAATTACTCTTCAATCTGGATCAAAGACCCAACCTCCTCTAGGATACTAAAGTATTTTCCAATATGTTTTAGTCTTCACAGAGCATTTGCAGAGTAGATGATAGCCTTGGAGACGTACATATAGGTCATTGCAGTGTCTGCATACACCCATATTTAAATAAATATTAAATAGCGTGCTTCCTCACAAGACAATGACCAAAGAGTATCCCTGTCGCTATTTTTATCTGTAATCTGATTAGTTTTAGTTTTTATAATTTACTCAGATTTTGCCAATTTAACACTGGCCGCAAGGCCTTAAAAATCCCGTGCCCTCCTAAGTTGGAGCATTTGCTGTTACTATCGAGAGTAATACTCTTGGTGGTTTTATGCTTGCAATTATGTTATCGTAAGTGCGTCGGCCCTTTCGTTGCCCTCTATATCACAGTATCTAGGTACAAAGCATAATCTGGCACGATTCTGCGTGCAGAATGCCATAGCATTGTGCAGAAAATCCTGACTATTTCAGTATTTGTGATGTAGTACTACATCGCCCTTAGCACATCCTGACTGTTATTGTAGATGGCAATATACCTGTCGGATATTAATCCTATCTCAAATAACTCCGCAGCTTTGAGCACGGCCAAAATTTGCATGTGCGTGTCCTTAGTGAACCATATAAGGATATGAATAAGGGCCTATGGACAACAGACTCCATGCGAATTTGCGGAAAACGTGCCTTTCAAGAAGAAATGAAAACACCTGGTACTGAATTCGTAAGAGCAAAAGTTGATTTTGTGTATACATATGTATGTATATACAGTTGCTATCGACTTAAGCCTTTAGATCGAAGAATTCGAGGAACGCTTACACAACCTGGTAAACGATGTACTAGGAAAAAATCCCGAAATCCGCTTGTAGCGCAAATTCCATTCCCTTCAACAAAAATGTTTTTTTGAGTTATATAACGAAGCAGATAAAACCTCTGGACCACTGCCTATAAAGTTGTAACAAAAAAGCAAAGGAGATGCCAGCCGATTTCCACGTGCCCCAAATTCTTGCATATGATAGTTACAGGACTATTTCCACTGTAAAACATCCCCCTAGTTATAGGAAACGAATCGATCAACATATTCAACAAATTTTGGGGTAAAATAAATCACCGGGACCTGAGGACCCCAATATAGTTCTCAAAACGGTATTCAAATTGTGTGCAGATTTGTTCGTAGAAATGCACAATGCGTGCTTGAATGAAGAGTCAATGAAAAGGCAGAATTTGGTATTATTCCCCAAAGTTGGGTAAGCCACCGGAAGAACAATCATCATATTATACCACCCGCTGTGCATCCATTATCTGCAACAGAGTGGAAGCAGTGATAGATACAGCAGACGGGCTATCGAAACACCGACATCGTTTCGGGAAGGCTTGCTCAACAGTAGATGAAATCACCTTAGTCCTTAAAACTGAAAAAGTGGTAGAATGCAAGAGGTGGAAGGGTGATACCAAAATACTGCTTGGACAAATCTGGTTATCAGAACTGCATTCAACTCTTCAAACTGGAACCATATGCATACATACATACTACGGGCACTCAGAAACATACAAATTCTACTGAAACTCATTAAAATCGCAGCAAGTTACGTCAGATGCAGAGTTATAAACTTCAACACAGGCAATGGACCCAAAGAATGTAAGATCACTACAGGGGCCAGTGCTAGGTGCTTTACTCTGAGATGTCATAAATGACGGCGGTTCCAATATCTGAGGAGACAAAAATTATAGGTTTTACCGACGACGGCAAACTACTGGAAGAGGTGGAAGAGTTAAGCAACTCCACAATAAAGACTATACGGAACTGATTGAGTTCAGCTGGGCTCACGCTTGCGGAACAGAAAACGGAAACGCGAGAAACAGTCAATATTGCTGTGGTTGATCATACAATAACATCAAAGCCGCACGTAAAACACGTCGGACTCGTACCAGTCTGGGCGAGTATTATGACAACTAGAGAAGATTGCCTCAGTATGCATATGTACATTGAGAGTGTGCTGCTATATCGTACTACCTCCAGCGATGCAGCCTGTCCTGACTCCTGTACTACTGCCTGGAAAAAGCTTCGGCTAATGTTTCCAATATTTCCTCACTACTTTCAGCCCCCGAACCATCAAATTTTCTGAAGCTGGGAACTGCTGCGTTTTTGAACAGCATCTTGGGGAATCTGGAGGTAGGAAAATCCTTGAATTCAACGTCAAAATAAAACCGAATTTCAGAATTCCTTACCACCTTAACTACCATCTCCATATTGCGACACTTGGGCAGATTTCTTATCTCTCCGTCTAACATTGCCAATAACTTAGCTAAATCCATCCTCAAGGTTTCTACACAGCATGCATTTTTGGCGTTGACAAATAATATTTAAAAAGATTTCTCAGTCAGTACCTTGAGCTCTTTATCCGGAATCCGGTAAATTGAAAAGAAATCTCTAACAACTTGGTGCACGAAAGAGAACATAGTTATCTAAAGTTCAAGCTACCTGGAGACTGATAAAATGAGACCAAATGAAGCTAAAAGACTGACTATCCCCAACCCAATAGTCTGCTATTTAAAATGGATCATATCACAGAAATCCGCAACTGTTTTCAAAACTCCTCGTAAAAAAACGTTTTCGTATAAGCATTAAATTACAGGACTATACTTGTATCTATTCCAATGCATAGCATTGAGGAAAAATAATTACATTCCACTTCAGTGCAGATCATCCTTATGTAACTTCTCAAATTGAGATACTTTTCATCAAAAAATGTAACATCCACCAAAGTCTGGACACAAAACAAAGAAACCACTTCCATGATACGGTCAAAAAGGCTTACGCAAAAACACTACAACCCATAGACAATCATTTCAAGCACATTACCCACCTTCCCCACTTTCTCATTACACCCATGAATGTAGACCGTATCCACATGAATTGATTGGAACGAGATACTCACTGAAAGATAAAGTCATTCCGAGGAAATTATCCTTCTCAACGATACCGTACCGAACCTACTGAACGAGTTAACGTTAACGACTCGCTCCATTGGACATGCTTAACTAAAAATGACGAAAAAAAAAAGGAAGAGCAGAAATATTAAAAGGCCAGGGATAGAAAAGAGAGCAGTAGGTACTTTAGCTTAACAAGGGTATCGTAGCTCGTACGTTGCTGCTTTGTATCTCCCCAACTTTGGGCTGTGCTTTGGGTATCTACAGAGATTTTTTTCTTTCTTGTTTTTGCTTTATTTTGGGGATACATCCGATACAAAACAAGGCACAGATCCATTCAAGTATATGAAATGACACACTATGCACATTCTTTTGTGTTTCTATAAAACAACGAGGCAAAAAAAAAAAAAAAAAGGCACAAAAATAAAAGAGGATTACTTTGGAAAAAATAATCCAAGGGTACACTCTTTAGGTTCTTACGAGTAGAGAATGCTTTGTGTCCATGTCCACTACTATCCAAATCGAGAGGGGTACAGCAAAAATGCCGGTCTTTGTTGTCCATGGCTTTTTGTTTAGTTTTTTGGTTATTCACTGTTGTCATAATAGTATTATATTTTATATTGTTATCACGTGTATTGTTTTGGTTTTTATTTATAGTGGCACTGCACATTGTATCTGTGTCTCTGTGCACCAGACCATAAACTTATCTGTCAATATACATAAATAGACTACAAACTTTTGCCTCTAGTGTGACTGTCAACATTTCATTTATTACCATCGCAGTATTTATACAGATGCTCCTTTAAGAATGAGCCATCAACTCGTAATCCACCTCCGAAATGGGGTAGAACTTTCTTCATAGATACATCACCCCCATCGCATCACTCGTACATTGATGATGAATTAATTCCGACGGAATGGGGGTGCTCTACGCCCAAAAACTTCTGATTTGATTGACGATGAAAATGTTAGGGAGCAATTGCTAAAGGTTGGATTACGTTGTTTAGCTACGTTAAATTGATTGCTCCTCCTCTCCTCACCGCTGTCATATGTGCGTGGGAGTGTATGAGAATCTTGCCTAACAGGCAATGTCTTTATTCGAAATCACTCTTCATACCGATGAGGATTAAACGAGGGTTCTGTTCAGTTTGGTTCGGTTTGGGTCGGGGTGGACTCTTATTCAATGGGCAGATGACAAATTGTGTGCGAGGGCCAACAAGTGGCTGGAAGACATACGCAGAGATCAACAGTTTAATTTTGAAACTTTAGACAAAAGTTTTACTTGTTTTTTCTTTTTTTTTTTTTTTTTGTGAAAAGGTTCTGAAAGTCTTGATTCCTTTTCAACAGAAACAATAAAGTTCTTGGAAATTCGAAAAAGGAAAAACGAAGAAAAAGATTTTCTTTGAATTGTTCTCAATGTTACATGTGTTCGAGATTAAGAAACTCCCTGTCGTTTAAGTGTATTTAAAACTTTTTTTATTAGCCTAGATTCTTGGGTAGGAGTTGCCTATCTTGCTGGGAACACTGCTTTTATTTCACAATGCCTTGTCTTCTGGTTGATTTATATAATGATGTTCGATATATCGCACAGTTGGCAGAAGAATCAGTAGCAAAACTCATTGTACTCGTATAGAAATGTCTGGCGAAAAGGAAGAAAATTACTTTGTACCTACTTGAGTCGCATTAAGATGCATACTATACCTATATATATAACACAATAATCGCATATTCAACTTGAGAATCATGAACTTTGACTTGTGGAACTTCGCCAATGTCTGTCACTCTTAGTTACTAACTTAGATCGCACTTGAGTTTATGCGTTGTCCTCCAGAATTTCTGCTGTGATTTTCCTCTTGCGAATCAAGGTTTGCGTGGTAAGTAGAACTTTTAGATGAGCATTAACTTTGGCCTTTAGAAAGTTCAAGAGGCATCAACACAATTTTTGTATGTATATTCGAATGCTTTTGGTGATTCGTTATTGGATCAATCAATCAAGAAGATTTTTATTGAACAAATAAATTTGGTTAGCATTTTGATTGTTAATCTATTTGCAAAGTTGTTATTTGCTAGTATTTTGTATTTCGTATTCCTATATCCGATTAGCGAGAAGTTCATGAAAAATAGAAAGCGTATCCCATGAATCCAGACATCACTTACGTACGTGCTTCATTACAATCCCACATCCGCCTTAAGCATAAAAGGCATATGTTTAAATACATTTTATAGAATTTAGAAAAAAGAGCGATTCCCAAATCCATGTTAGTTTCATAGAAGGGTTTGCTTTTTTACATCACCAAGAGAATGCATGTATAACTCAACGAAAGAAGATTTCAATAATAAAGACGCTTTTCAAATTTACTATAATATGATTATGGTATCATCAGTACCGAAGTTCGTTAACCTGATCCGAGCAAAAGTAAAACAATCACAAAGTAAAAGATCCAAAGCATCGTCTACAAGGTCTACAAGCGCCACAGACATTGTGCAATGCTTAGAAAAAGAAAAATGTTCCATAAGAACCCCATAAGTTGCATTTTTTCTGCTAAGAGACAGCAAGAATGCAGCTAATGTCTTACAGACGTTCAGAAGTATTCATTCAAACTGACTGAATCTGTATTCTGGAGAGCCGTGTAACACGCAGTGTTCGTAGGAAATTCAATCGTTGATGGTGGCCCTGACCAACGACTCAGGTGTAGCTCCTAAATATTATCCTCTGAGCCTTGTTTAACAACTTCATCGAAGATCTCATTCCCAATCTCAGTGTGACTTGGGACTCAGACTCGTAGAGCTCTTGCATACTGGAACTGGCCTTACAGGGACCCTAGCTATTGCCACAGACGCATATAGTCCGACTCCTCCACCTCATTTTTTACAATATAGTCCACAGCCTTTAGTCATTATATTTGGTAGACAGTTTGTACGAAACTCAGAGGTTAGTTTCTCACATTATATTCATCACACGAATGGAAGGGTTCTTCTGTTAAATGTGTCCGCAATTTTTGCTTGAAAAACTTTTTTATGACTCTCGGATGACGCAGAAAACATACATCTCCACTTGAAAAATAAAGGCTTAACGAGTAAGGGAAGTCTAATATTGTTGATCTTCATGAAAACACCAGCATCGAACCCTTGACTGGTTTTGGAGCCATCCGTGAAAATTCGACAACAGCCCACTCCAGGTTTATATTCTGAAACCAATCGTGAACATACGGAAATACGGCTTTAAATTTGCACAACAGCCAAAATACCGGTGTTATTGCATCTGACGCCATATCTATAGAACCGGAGTAATTCAATAAGTGTCGCACAAGGTCATCAAAACAAAGTACCTACGGATAATGCCTAAAACCACTCTGAATACGATGGTAGATTGCTTTAATTGTACAGCCGTTGAAACATGTAAGTAAGTATCACGGGGAATAAATCAAACAGATCATCTAAAATAGCAGAAGGCACTTAAGCGAGAGTATCCACCAGCGTATAAGCTGGTCTTAAGGACCTTTTTCAAAAATAAATCACATGTCTCACCAAAAGCACTCTTACACACTGAGACTTCATTGGATGTCTTCGATTTGCCAGGTTAACTTCATCGGAGATCTAGATAGTCACGCCATTTACCAAGAGCTGAGTTAGACTGGTCACAATCCTCCTTCTCGTAAAGAGAAGAACGTCAGTTTTCAGAAGAAAATAAAAGATACCACCCTTCAAACTCCCGACGCTATCTGGAGTACCTTACGGATTGCGCAAGATACATATCTTCATATTAGACTAGATAAAAAGCTAAATTGAAAACCTAGCATACAGAAGACTCCATAACGCTTACAATGCTCTCTTCATTTGTAAGAGGTAAAATCTTGAAAAGATACAATAAAATGCTGGTATTCTTGGGACATTTGACCGAAAAAAGACAAATATAGACCATGCTTCTACTTAGTGTGTCAGTCACAAGAAATATTTTAAGGACTAGAGTCTCACAACAAGAGGTTTCTGTTTAATGTAAACATATAAGTATTTATACTATCAATCATAGCACCCTTACTCTACGAGTATATTTCAGAAGCAATAAAATTAAATAAACGGTACCGTTAACACTTAATTTATGTTCACTTCACATTCTTGTATTCTCAGTCAAAGGACACACACTCTCTGCAGACTCCTTTTCTGCGCCAGTATCTCGTGTACAATTTCAATTCTTCTGCCAGAAACATTTCATGTAAACTATGTTTAGTCATAAAAAAAAAAATGCATTCTCCAAAAGCATCCATTCCTGCATCCCCATCCATCAACTAATGCATATACAGCATTTATTAACAAAACAAAGAGGACCAAAGCACAAAACTCTCCATCCAGAGGCATCTCCAACAATTCGAGCGCAAATTACAATAATATTTCAAAAACTAACCGCAAAAGTGAATCCATCATGTCGTCGGGTACGAAATATGCGTTGACACTTCCAACCATCGCGTGGCCCGGCACACGCTACCCGCCGCAAATGCAATAACTCCTCGACCACAAAAAGGACATAATTTATATGCAAATTAAAGTTAGCACAGCATTTTATTCAACAAAATTCAACGCGCGCTCTACACAACATTTGCGGCCAAATGAAATGCATTTATAATGTCCAATAAACAGGAGGACCGCGTTCCGGTCGGCCCGTGGCAGAAGCCAAAAATAGGTCCGCACTCTGGCTAGCAAATTCATCTTGTATGCCGAGCCGTTGGCTAAATTAAATAAAAATTTTCAAAATTCCATTGCGAAAGCAAAAGGAACGCAATAAATTACGCGAAACGCAAAAGTGTGCATAGGGGAGGCTGACGACGCACGCCCCATCCTCGGCCTAATGGAACAGAATGGTTGGAATGACAGCAGGATAAATAGACATTTAGTGGTTTCCTGGCCTGTAAGCCGTCGAAATTGGTGCAAATATTAACCATATCCTTGTGCTGAGTGGTAATTGTAAGTGAGGGCCGCCCGCAATGCTAATACTGTACCAACAGAGCCTACCATCGTCTGGAGTAGGAGTAATACGTACTACACGTGTAGTTGTCTGTGTGCCGGTTGACTCCTGGGTGCCGGTTGTAATATTCGAATTTGGTTGTATAATCCTTAAAATTACTGTCTTTGTTTAGTCGATTTGGCTCTGAACCAAAAGATAGTGCTGCTGTACTTTGCGAAACTATTAATTTATGTTTTGCAGGTATCTACTACAATCCTTGATGTAAGAAGGGTCATGAGAGCGCCATTATGTCTGCTTTGGTTTTTTTTTTTTTTTATTTTTTCTGTCTTGTTCTGGAAACCATTTGTCTGAAGTTTTACTCTCTGACAGTGGAAACTCTCTGATGTTGGCCTTCATTAAATTTTTTTTATATTTTATTTTTATTTCCAGAAATGTGTGGGGTGAAATAAAAACATGTCGTGTTTCCTCAATGACAAAGAAAAATCGGTGTCTGTGGCTTAGAAAATCCTGTGGAATGTCCTTAACCTAATCCGAAGAGAATAACAATTTTTGGCTATAACCCAATAATGGTGATTCTTAGGGAAATCACGAAATTGAAATCGATACGAAATTCCTCTCAGGTATACTCGTAAATCGTATAGGGAAATTGTGTTTTGTGATGAAAACATTTTTCGAATTGCTTTGTGCAATATCTGGCTAGGATGGATAGAGTCCCATGGCAACTCTTTGAATTGGGTTAAATAGATTTATCTTGGGAGTTCGAAAAAAAGGAGACGCATGCAACACACGAATTAGGTTAAATCAATTTACAATATGAATATCCAGAAAAGTTACAAGCCGTCTGGAATGGAACGTTTGATACTTTATTTCTTGGGTTAGGTTAGGCTGAAACGTGTTTGCATAAAGAGCATCCCTAGCTCAGAATGAATATGTTAGTGACACTGGATGATTGTAGAGAATTCACCCAGATTATTAAAGAAGTCAATACCATCATTCTCTTCAGATTAAAGCAGGAAGTTTATCTGATCTCGAATAAGGAGTCCCCGTGCCTCTTATTGGTGTGTATATAAGAGACGGGTAAGAACTGTCTAAACAAAATAAAGTAGGCATTCCGCTTCAATGAAATAAACCTCTGCGCCTTCATAGCCATCGAAAGCATTTTCGATAATACCGGTTACAAATTCATAGCAAGGGCAATCAGTAGTAGAAGGATCAAAGATTCGATAAGAGTCATGCAGGAAATGTTTACTTAATCCTCCGGAGGACTGTTAATGACTGTTACTCCAGTTAAAGGCTGTCCATAAGATGTAGCCCTCTCTCCTCTTTTGAGTTCACTAGTCTTCGATGATTCTCTAGCCAATCGACACAGATTAAGCTACGCCGCCATTGGATATGCTGATGACAATTGTAATTAATGGTAAAAGCAGTATGACCAATCTAGTGTCCTGCAAGTAGCTGCAGTACACGTTTTGATCCAAAATGTCCCGGTCATCCTATACAAAAGACTGAACTGAAATTAACATCCGTAGCAAGTTAACCACTCAGCATGCTACTGAGTTCCAAAATAATACACTGGTTGTATATAATTATGGTTGGACTCATTGTCAGGTACGCGGTCAACGTCTGGTTGCCAAGAGTTCTTGAACGGACAAACTCCAGAAACTACAGAGAATTGCCTGTCTTAGTATTACAGGTGCTATGATAACCGGCCCTACAGTAGCACTGAAAACTATTGTTAGGTTCTCATCTCTAAAAATTCTCATAAGGAAGATGGATGCTATATGTGCTATAAAACTCCAAGCAATACAAGTACAAAGGAGACGATCTTGTGGGACGCCTGGCAATACTTAACTCAATTCGAAGAAGGAACCTTTTTTGCACTATCCTCGATGTGATCGTCAAGGAGTATTGTTTTGAAATGTTATTGGAGGTACTAATATTAGACCATGAAAACTAATATTAGTACCTCACATGCTACACGATATCTAACAATGTTTTACAAGACACAACGAAAGGTAAAGAATATTCATACTAGCTAGGACTGGGTCAGATTGCGCAAAAACTACCAGAACCTTACTGCTACGGTGCTAATTAAACCAAGGAAACAACAACTTCGGCTAGGCCACTGGAAAACTGTCACAGGGCTTAGACAAACAAAAAGATAAAGCTTTCTCACAGACCTCTGCGACTTGAGGTACCTTCTTAACATAATAAATTTCTGCCAAGAGATAGAATGTGGCTTTTGTTTGGCAGAGAATGTAACTGGAATTTCTTTGACTTTGGGAGCACTTCGGCGCACTGCATACGCTTACAGTATCAACACTCACCACATTAGCACCGAAGATCTGCTACTTGATCCGAGCAAAGGCAGTACAATAATAAAGGAAATGATCCAAAGTATCGTCACCCTCTCCAAAAGCGTCGCAGATAGTGGTATTTATTAAGCCTAGCACACTGATATGCTTGGCAAAAGGATAGTGTCCCGTAAGAACGCCACTAAGTTGTCAGTATTCTTGTTGTCTCTAAACACAGTATTTTGTGCTTAGAGGCAGCAAGAATCAAGCTGATTTCTTAGAAAAGTTCGAGAGAATATGTTTAGTCTGCCCAATCCGCAATGGAGGCCCGGACCGAGGACGCGGAAAGACCCAGCACAGGTTTAGGTACTGAAAAATCATCCACTGACCCTTGCTTAACAATCTCATCGGAGATCTCATTTCCCACAATCCCAGTGCGATATGGAACCCAAACAAGACTCAAAGAGTTCAACCCCGCGGTCAAGTTCAAAAAGTTCTTACATTCTCGAACTATTTTGGAACTGGTTATAGGGTTGGGCAAGGCGTTAAGCGCAGCCTGACTGTCGCTATAGACGCAGATACTCCGAAGCCCGCCACCTCTTCTTAACGCTACAGTAGTCGGCAGTCATTAGACAGAATAGATTTTCGCTGGAAACAGAGGGATGCTTGCCTAACGAGTAGTGAAGTCCAGTGTTGTAGGTATCCACGAAGACACCAGCGCCGGACCCTTGACTAGTCAAGGAAGTCGACTTTAAATTTCCACAGCACTTGAAGTTCCGGTGTTATTGCATCAGACGGCATATGCATGGACCCAGTGATAAGTGTCGCACAAGGTCATCGAAAAGCCCACCCCATATAAGACGGTAGGCTGCTGAGATAGTACAGCCCATGATAAAAGCTTCAATGGGAGGTAAATCAAGCAGAACATCTAGAGCAGAGCCAGGCGTACTCGCGAAAGCTACCGTGCAGCAGGAGGCAGTCACATTCTTACGCGAAGTCCCCGTGCACCAAATCACCGCCGCATAAGCTAGAAAAACTCTTGCCATAACCGTATAGATCCAGGTGACCTTTTTCGGTGAAGAGCCCCATGTCTCTCCAAAAATACCCTTACACTGGCAGAAAACTGAGAGCGCCTTGAATGTCGTCGAATTGGCATGATTTGCCCAGGATGACACATAGATATTTCGCTTCTGACTGGCTGAGTCAGATCGGTCACAATCCTTCATCTCGTGAAGAGAACATCCTCAGTTTTCAAAAGATTAACCAAAAGCCCATTCCACCATTCCTCGACAATGTCTAGCACAGACAGTCTGTAGGCATGACCCAACAGAAATTATGGTAACTACCTTACATCATCCGCGTATGCCTAAGCGTAGACGTTTGAACTATTCAGAGTATGTAACATAGAGTCAGCTACCATGCACCACGCTTGCAAGTTACCTGCTACCCTATTCAAAAAACCAACGAAACTAAAAGCACTTCCCTCGTCAATAAATAAACAACTATTATATCAGCTTATACTTATCTGCATACATACATATGTATGTGCGTACAAATTACCCTCTTAGTTGCGGCAACCTACTAATAGGATTTTCGTTTTGTTAAGTCAGTGTAGGTGGCTAATGGTTATGTATGCACTTGACTGCCTACCGTTAATCACGCAAATGCGATATATTCAGTGGAAAACCACCAAGCAGGTGTATACTGAAAAAATGTTATTCCAACATAGCGAAGGTTAAAAACCAGTCGCAATATTTCTGATAGACATACGAAGTGGTATGGACATGCTTTGAAAAGCACTAACCTCTATCAATGAAATACCTGCTGACAACAGCATGTATTTCATTAATCAAAAAACCTGACTCTGAAGTCCGCACAGATGTCCAATAACCCATTTTGGAAAGCGCAAGAAACATTCATCCAGCGGAGCACCATTCAGCAAGCAAAGCAGATAAACTTTTTTGCTGTAGCTTGTGCCACATTGTGAAATGTAGCTCCTTGCATACATATATAATACGCGTAGATGTTCGACGATGAAATGATGTGAATCCTTCTCTTAATTTTACAACAGTTCTGGTTAAATCAAATGGTATAGATACGACAACGACATTTCTATAGCACTTATCTATAACACAAAATCTAAAAATGATTATGGTTCTCAATCACTGATATCATAATTGAAATATATAATCACTTCTAAGTTACACCCTTAAACTATTTCCATTTAATAATAACCAATCAAAATTAACCACAACCTTACCACCGTGAAGCACAACAGCCACAGATGCTGATGGACCTTGTGCTTTCAAGGAGTTTATGCAAAATGCATTACATAATCCCGCAACACTTTTGCCATCAATGCCGACGACATCGTCATTAACACCGTCATCAAACTTAATTCCCACCGAAGACCGAATGAATCTTATAGCCCGCCACAACCTCAAGTATGCACACGGGCACAGGGAGAGACGGGTAAAAAAGATATTCCACGCATAAATTTTATCGCGATTTATGTTGATTTATAAGTAGCACACGACGACGCGACGGTGCAGCCACCATTATGAATGGTGGCGGTGGATGCAGTAGCAAGCCAGTAGACGTCAAGTGTCGCCTCTCAAGAACATCGACAAAAAGCATTTTGCTTCCCATTTCAACGATGAATAAAGGCGCAAGGGCATACTCTCGCAGCAAAGGAGTCTCATCGGAGTGGGTATTATGTAACCGATTCAAGTGGGCAGCATCAGCGATATTCTTTGGACATAAAGAGCCTTCTTGTCTCTGACGCCGGCGATGAGAACGTCAACGACGAAGACGATGAATTAACAACTTCTTAAAAGGCTCCGTTTTCATTGAATAACAATGCATCGTATAGAGTGCATATACAAAGAAGGCTCACAGAGGGATTGAGATGTTTCTGTTTAAGTGTTAAACATAACGTATTCAATGAATAGGTACGTTGTACGTTAAGAGTCCTTAAGTGGTAGCGAAGGATTTTTTTTTTTTTCTCTTGTTTTGTTTGCATTAAACGCTGCCATGCAGTTGGATTTGATTTGTAAGTGATTTCCAATTTATGAATGAGAAATGTAGATAGGCCACCTAAAGTTCAATATAATGCACTGTTTAAAAAAAAAAAAACTATTTAGTAAACATATACATACATATGTACATATGTGTGGGCATTGTAGCTTCTGATTCGAGGTTCGATTAACAGACAACACTAATGCTTTTTTGCGGTCAATCCACACGCAAGCATCTGACAAACATTTGACAGTTTAACAGTCATATAAAATCTTCTCATACACATACATATGCTGCGCGTTATGCAGATCCTTCTACACTATCCGTATATTTGTATCTATACCTCTCGCGAGCGTCTGATAAAAATCCGAGAGTAAAAGTGTCATGAACAAACTTCTCAAAACAAAAATTGCTCTTCGGATACGGCATTAAGCAGTAGGCCCCTTCCATTCGTGTAAAGAATATAGCACGCACAACACGAATGGTTGTGAGAAGCTAAGCCCTGGGTCCCATGGACCTGTCGCGCTAAAAATTTGTATTTATTTTTTTAAAGTGGCTCTTTTACTGATGACATTACGGTTTCAACGTGTGCTGTACTGTATAGTTTGAAACATTTCTATTTAAATTCCATACGGGTCCAAACGTCGAAACTACCTATACGTATGTATATGTGTATATATAACAGAAACTATTGATAAACTGCATTGTTCAGCATTAATTTCTAATCTTTAGAAAATACTGCAGAGAAGGGCTATCAAATGCAAACGTCTATGGTATTCTTTATCAAGAGATATCAATAAATGGGAACCAGACTGTTTTTACTCGTACCTTACGTCTTATCTTAAAGCACATTCCAAGTAAGTATGTATGTTTTATCTTGTAAAATACCTTACACAGTTCGTGTTTATAATTCTACCATGCTTGTAAGCCTTCGGTTGGAAATGAAGATTTCCTGGTAGGTACATGGTTCCCCGCCGGAAGCCGTTACGCTACCATCACCACCTAGCGTCTGTCGGTACATTGAATGCACCCACTTCGCTTCCCTAATAAACCATAACAAACGCCCAGGTATACCGTAGCTTACTGCACTCCATAGCTAACAGATAATTCATTAAAAGGTCTAAAGTGCGGAATTAATATTCCACCAATAATAAATTAATGCAAGAAATTCAATCGAGACTCACCTGCCTTACATGGATCCATATCCACATCGTTGGACGTCTTAGTCTTATATTTCGTATGGAGTAGCTCCTCTATGGTGAACTTGCTATGATAGAGGCGTTTCCCAACCGACTGTGGAACAAATTCATGTTCCTCATGGTTATGCCGATGACTATGATGATGGTGGTGCTGCTGCTGCAGAAATGGATCCACCTCTACCTCCTGCGAGGCAAGAGATTCTGCACGGTGGCGATGATGATGATTATGATGTAGATGCTGATGATTGTGATTTCTGTGCGGATGCTGTTCTTGTTCATGTTGATGATTATTATGTTGTTTATCCTCCGCCAGCTGGGGGTCTGCAGTTTGATTTAAATATGCACATTGCACAACACACTGCAGCTGAACTAGAACTATGAACACAAGAGCACACGAATAACTGCACAATAGCGGATGATTCTTTCGGAATTTAACGAAGGCCATTGCAACACAAACAGAGGTATGCACTATTTTTCCGATGAAATAATTTATTTTACTTTTGTAATAAAATTATCAAATTACAAATACGAGTACACACCGAACCGAAACGAACGTTGACCGAACGAAAGCCACCACGACAGAGTATGTTACTTCTTTTTTGTGGGAACGAATTTTTCCATACAATGCGAACGCTTTTGTTTTTTACTTCACTTCATTTTTAATTCTGATAACGACAATAACAATAATAATAATAATTAAGTGCGATTCATTTACATTTGGTATTGCGACGCTGATGCATTGTGGTGATGCTGGGCAGTTTTTGCATTCGCCGATATCGCGATGACTCTCCCAAGAGCGTGACTGCTGTATACTTTGATATTCCCACTCCCTCGGTGTGTTTTTTTCTTCCTTTCCTTTTAATCTTGAGAGGTATTTCCATTCAATGGGTCATTTTAGATTTCTGGAAATTGAGTACCGAAATAGATTCGCATATCACTGCAAAGAAAATTTGAAAACAAAGCAGAATATTAAAAATCAAAATTTAGCAGATACAAACATAGAATCAATGCTATTTGAGAATGAAAACATACGTAGACAGGTAGGAGAGTTTGAAACAGCGCTCCGATTGGAATGTTATTGTTTTGATTAAATATGGAGGGCAACATTTCCATCTGTCAAATAAATAAACTTACTAGCCATTGCATCAAGGCATGCAGGTTTTTCTTCCAATGAACAAAATTAATCAAAGCTTGCAGTCTATTTGCAGGAGCAATGCATCCTCAACTGTAAAATTCTGGCCTCCCCAATTCAAGATCGGCGGAGGGAAAACGATCGTCCTGGTGTTGAAATTGTCAAAAAAAATTAAAACCTTGTCGTGGAAAACAATCGATTTGGCGAAGAACAAATTTGCTAAACATTTAAACTGAAATTGAATTGCGGATCTTGCTGTAAAAAATAAGTCATGAACAAAGTCAGTTAGCGTCAGTTGCTGACAATCGAAAACAAATGCCAACTATTGACAGTAGCAAATAAATTTCTTGACATTTTCAAAATTTCTAATGTGACTTGGATACACCGTTTCGACTCCGAAATAAAAGAACAGGGCAGCAGCGACGGATTTTAAAGTTCAAACCAGCGCGGATTTTGGTTTTTTGGAAAGAATTACTGACTGCTTATTTCCCACACAAAACCACCATCATGAGCGCCTTATACATATACACATATATGTGTATGTGATTCAAGGAGATTATGTCAAATAAAAAGTTTTAATACAAACATTGTATGTCAAAGTTAGGCCGAACATTTTTCTAGTCCTGTTATTCATACTATTTTTGATTTTTGAGTACCGACTTAGTACTCTGGTATGCCGTACTCTGTACTGAATTGACCTCCGGAAATGGACTAAGACTCAGCAAGTTCGACGCGGGACAAAATATGATAATGTGTAGCACGAAATTTTCACATCTCAACATCCACAAAACAACTTAGAAGTTACAGGATTAAACCACATACGCTCCAAGGTTCCAATATCGACGAATATCAAGTAATGTCGAGACCCGAAATACAACTATAAGAAAAATTAATTTTGAAAGTGCGAAAATTTCGCAACCGATCACAAGAGCATATACCGATCGAGTTTCCCTAGAACTCTAAAGAACCAAGCGATTAGAAAACTTATGTACTAGGTTTCATCCCTCTACCACGAAAAATCATTGGTTTGATGCCGAAGACACACAAAAAAAACAAAATGGCTGCATATATGTAAAACAGTGCTAATGAACTTCTTATCAGCGATACGGAAAAAGGAAAGAGGAATACACTATTCGTGCACGAGCACGAGAAATGTATGATGTTACGGCAGGGAAGGGATCTTGAATTATTATTAAGGCGGAAATAGGGCAATCCAAGGTGTCAATATAGGAACCGGAGCCAGCAAGGACAAGAACGGGAATACTAATAATAGTGGAGAAGCGAACAGTGTGACTGTTTCGGCGACAAAAGCTAACAAAAACCGCTGCCAGACAATCTAACAATTTCTACTTACAGAACAACAAATTACTAAAACCAGAACGAAGTTGGGGCGCCATAACTACGCCGCAGATGAACTAGGAGCTGAGCTGTTTATGTCTGCAAGAGATGATTTAATAGGTAAGATGCACTAACGGATCTGGAAGAAATGGAGGCTTGGCAAAAATCGAAGCGGAAGATGGGTCTGGTTGTAACAAAAAAAAGATCGTCTAACTAAATTCGGAAATCAGTTCTGCCAACGATATCTAGGTGGAGAAAGTAGAAAAATAACACTTTAGCGCTAATCGCTGTTACTACGGCCTTAGGAAACATTTATTTAGCAAGGCTCTGTCGAGACGAACCAGGGAGATGGTATATAAAACTCTCATCTCCATTCTGCTGTATGATGCCGAAGCAAGGACTTTGTCAAAATCGAATGAAAACGATATTGAGAATTTTTTAAAGCTGTACAAATTATTCGATTTTTATAGCGACATCGACCTTGTCTTGTCTTGTCGACGTCTACACCGATTAAGATGTTTAGGTTAGATAGAGTGGATGAATACCAATAACCTCAACAAACAGATGCAGACGTCTGGCTAAGGATAGTACTGCTGAGTACTGGCTGATAGAGGCTTTTTGGTTGAGGTTTTGGTTCACCCCGAACTGGAGCATCATTAAATGTAAAGTAAAATAAAGTTTTATAGACTCAGGGCTTTGTTGAAATTGAAACATTTAAAAAGACTTAGTTTCGCATTGCGAGACAAGTAAGAACGAAACTCTCAAGGCTATCTTTATCACTTTTCCAAGGATGCTAGGCAGGCACTTGGCATCGTCAATGCCAGTCCATGTGAATGGTGTAAACCTCCGACTATAATATTTACCCTGATTCAAATGAGAGCAACTACCAATCCTACGTACCCTGAGAGTTCAGTTTTAAATTCCTCACAAATCAATATCAAACTGTTTACATCTTAAAATTTCACAGTTATCAAATCTGATGATTGCTGCAGAATACAGGATTGGGTATGCAGAGCCTTGCAAAATAATGTTGGGTACCTCAAAAGGAACACTGCAATGTAAAAGGAAATGGCCCAGCTGACGAACCAAGAAGAGATGACACAAAATCACATGGTAGGGGACAGAAATCTCTGATAACCGATAAATTTAAAGACATTTTAAATCTCAGAGTTTATTGGAATGGCAGAGTAAGAATAACAATAATATGGCGGCAGAGGAACTTAGCAGATACGAGCAGTATATTCTATGCAAAATAGATATTCTTTCAACTGACTTAAAGTTTTGAAAAACAATTTTAATAAATTGCTAAGCTTGACTTTCCAACCTCTCACAAATCTAAAATTAAAATAACTCAAAAATTCCAGGATCTTCAGCATCAAGCACCAAACAAAATATTTCTCAAGTTACAATGAAACTACTCTCAACAGAATGTTAAAACACAGGCTATTCAGAAACTTTGTTTCTAAAAGTTTACTTCGAAAACATTGCATCATCCTTTAAATTCATAAAACACATTCATTCGTTCAGCTTAATGCTGAATTAAACTTTAACTTTCTTATTACGAATATACATTCATAGAGATACTTAAACAAAGTTGCACCCCAATCCAAACAGAATGACGCGTTGGTGGTGATTCAATCCAACAAAAGCGATAAAAAATTAATTATCCGTAATTCTTTGCTCGAAGGATTGAAATAAATGTTTTCTTCTTCTGTTTTGGTTTCGATCTTTCCAAAATAGATTTTTTTAAGAAATTAATCATTTTCAGCTCCTTTTCCGCGAAAAAGCTTGGTAACTCTTTTCATTTTCTTTAATTTGTTTTTTTTTTTTTCAAAAATCGACGACAAACTAGGAAAGAATGAATAAAAGTTGAATCCTTTCATCTGGAATATTCAACATGCGCCAAGCGAACTTATTCAATGCAAAGCAGAACAGCCCGAGCGCGGTTTTCATTATTCGCGTGCACTTCGTCTACGTTCATTCAAAACTCAAAAAAAAAAAAAATTCTATTCCCTCATTTTCTCATTTATTTGCATTTTTTATTATGACGGCAGGACTCGTCTCCTTTGAGTCGAATACTGCTGTTGAGTTGCCTGTCGCTTTTCAATTTGCAATTCTATCATCAATAGACGCTTTAAGGAGTAACATTAGGTAAATTATTTCAACTGTTTGAGTTTCTTTAAATCATCCCTTCAGGCGGTGTCAACTGATTCCGATTGCATCCAATCAAAGGGTATTAAAGGAAATGTCCTGATTTGTACAGCTCAATTCTGTGTGTAACATTGCAGAGCCGTGGCACTAGGGGGCAGACAGTACATAATGTATGCAGCATTTCTGAAGGCGCTTTGAATTGCAAACATAGAACGTTTTGCCCTGTGTACTAAGCTCGATTAATTGCATTGGCAGGGCAATTGATACCTATGGTAGATTTGAATTCAATTCAAATTCGTAATTCCACTTTGTCAACACGAAATTAAGCCGAATACAATTCGACTAAAATCCAGATTAAATAAGTACAGGTGGTGACTGCGATCTAAGTTCATTGTCCTGAAGTGGATTATAGAGATACAAATGTATGTTGAGGATTAATTTGAAGGGATTTAGTGTTAAAAGGATATGTGAGTTGCTTTATGGGTCATCTAGATTTTGGTGTCTATTTAGTAAAGTTGAATATGGATCAGATGCCAGGGTTATACAGTACCCCGGATCAGAGGCTACCATGATAATACTACTTATGGAGTTCGTACGGCTAATTCCATTTTATGTGAATCATACCATATATGAAAAGGATTTGCAGCGATTTTAGTTAATGGTTTTCCAGAACCATTGGGCGGAATCCGTATCAGCTTTTATCCTTTGTATTCACGTAATAGGTCAAGTGGCGCATACTAAGTGTGAATCATCACTACTTTCAAGTAAAATACACACTCAACTAAAGGAGTCTATTGGTTCTAAACCTGTTTTCTGCATTAGAAGGGCACATTTAAAATGTTTGGATTCTGCTAATGAAACATTACTTGTCTTAGCCAGTTGATCCATTGCCACATTGTACATACTATATACTCGAGCTTACTTCTACCTACTGTAGTTGTAGCTGCAATATGCGTTGTATCGGCTCGTCGATTTGTCGCATGACAATTCCGCCCTGGACAAACGTATCACAAAACAGTTCAAGAGAAATCGATCTCACTTGGAAAGAGTTGGAAGGAGCTGAAATGCATTGCAGTGCTCGGAACAATATGGCGTGCATCCGTAGTTGATGCCCTTTCGAAGGCTGACAAGAACTAAGTAAAAAGTAAATAACATAAATGTATCCTTGCCAATGAAACTATTGGATGGACTTTAAAACAAAAGCTGAGTTCGAGATTCAAACTCTGGAAAAATAATGTATTAAGCAACAAAAGTAATCGGTGGCTTTTTCTTTAAGGTCGGAAAATACCAATCTCGGATTTGTTGATAAAAGATATTAACGATAATATGTGGCAGTGCAGTGCGTAAAAGGGAGGTAAATATGTAAAGAGAGAAAGCGCTACTATGCGATCATTATGAAACATCCTTTTCGTAAATGTGGATCGAGGACAGAGATAGCGGGTGTATATGTATATACCTTGGGTAAATATGCTACCACTATCAGATCTGAGCGACTCAAGCATCATGAATGAATTCTACTACCTACTACCTACTACTACCCTACTCAACCCTATATAATCTAATCTTACTTTATGTGCGTTAAATCCTCATCAATTAAAATCATCAACCTTATCTCGTATCATCCTTTCTCTCAGCTTCCGCATTTGTTCGTACACAACTTACTATCTCTGGCAGGCGAGAAACAACTTCTAAATTAATTACTAAATCCCCTGAGCGTAAAAACTTAATCAATTATTATCAATGCAAAAATATTAGACAAGCGACAACGTCTTGTCCTCTTATTCATGCCTGGAAACCAACAAGAGAAAGAATATCACCCACTCGCTCTGACCCAAATCTAATATTTAATTAAGTAAATCGACCAATTTCCGGAATCAGTTATCAGTTGAATAAATCTCCTGCTCGGGGGAAGATAGGTAAATTGCTACTCAAGGAAACAGATAATGGCACACGCTACTAAGTCGGAAGGAAGAAAAACTGAAAGGAAGCGCACGAAATTCTCCCAATCCCTGACATTGATGTTGCCAAAGCCACTGCCAATATAAATCACAATAGCAAGAGCTAATTAATCTGGGATTATGAGTTAAGGTACTCAGTTGGACAGCCCAGTGGGAGAAAATAACCATTTCCCGAATGCCCTGGATGTGTGTTCAATCAATGGATTGGATTTGTTAGATTTGTACACCACGACACGATATATTATGTGAGAATAATAATATTCCACTGGTTATCGCGTTCCTAGAGAGATTAATCGTCAATTGACTACCAAAGGTCTAGGTTACCGAATATAATTTTGTTTATTCCTACTGATGAAACGTTACTCTACTTTTTTTGTTTTCTTTGATTGGTTGCCTTGCAGCGCTTTCAATATATGTACATAGTGTTATCAGCTCTGAGCGGGGAGTTCTCTTTTGATTTATAGGTTCAAGCGATTGTGTGTATCTTTAGACGCATTACTGGACAACAATGTAGAGAATAATATTCCACGTTCAGTAAAAGCAATTGCCAAATCAAATACACTATTGTTGACTTTTAAATTAAAGTTGTAAGCTCGACCATCATTGTTTATAACAAGTAATTAATCCATGTAACGTGTCCATCAACACTGACAATGATATAGCGCACAGCTATCTGATACGCATTTGCTGGTAGATTGGTTTGTGGGTAGAGTGACAGTCCCTGTTTTTTTCGTTATCCGGGACACTGTCAGATGTCAGATTACAGGGACTAAAACATAAGGGTGTACAATTTCTGAATACACGGATGTCACATTAACAGGGACAAAGAACAATTAAAATTTTTTTGTTTGAAGATGCGCGACAGATAATCTTATTTTTAATTAAATTATAAAACAAGACATGACTTTTTTTTTTTGGGAACAAAGCAACCACCGGCCGTCAGTGATACAGGATTGAGATAAATAATGCGTGGGTATTTGATGTTTTGTTTTACCAAATGTAAAGATTTTAAATTTGTTTAAATTTTATTGGGAGGACATTAAGTCATTTTATGGTTTCTTTTTTTGGTTTTTTGTGTTTTGGGTATAACTACCGAATAAATTGTTATTTAATAGCCGTGGTGGGTGGCACATATTATTCACCCATGGGTGTATTAACAAATTCTAAGGCACGTAGAAACATAAAGGGTGTCGCATTAGAAATGCCTAGAGGATTTTATTTACGTGACTTTTAATACCCTATCCTAAGGATTCATTTAGTTTGATATATACCTTGTAACATAGAAAAATAATCGAGATAGACTATAAAGTTTACACATTCGTTTAAAGTTATTTCACATTTTTCTACAGGAACGAACTGCAGAGTTTTAACAAGAGTTAAAAAGAACGTATCAAGGCAACACCTACGGGATGTATAGAAATCTAAACCATCCGTTGGTTTCTTTTCGAATCATATGTTATTTTGACACTGACAGCTTTTATGCGCTCAAAAGATTGAAAGAAATTATATTTTTTACGGTACGAATTGGATCAATTTATGCTTAAACAATGTTGGGAAATATTGCAAAATTACTTCCACAGTGGATGCTGTGTTGCCGAAACAGTGCGAATTTTGAAAAGAAATTTTGGTCGAAATTATGCACCAACTCCAACTGATGTACGTAAGTTTGTGATGAAAGTTCGTAAGACTGGTTTGATGATTGATAACCGAACATATTCCCGTGTTCGTCCCGTGTATTCAACGGCGAATATTGCAGCTGTAACAGACTGTGCGCCTAAACCCGAGAACCTCAACGAGCCTAGCCTGAGGAGAATTTTGAACAAAGATCTCGGATTATTCACTTACAAAGTCCAATTGACTCAAGAATTGAAGCTAAATGACCACCCGATTCGTTATCGCTTTGCTAAAAAAAATCATCTTGGCGGATGAGGCGCAATTTCATCTCGGGGGCTACGTAAACAAGCAAAATTGTCGTATTTAGGGCTCAGAAAATCCAAACGTAGTCATAGAGAAGCCAATGCATCCTGCACGTGTGACTGTTTGATGTGGTAGTTGGAATGGCGGCATTATTGGCCCATTTTTCTTCCAAGACGATAATGGAAGAAATGTTACAGTTAATGGAGAGCGCAACTGTCGGACAAAATCTCGAATGGAATCTCAGCCCCCGCTCAATGCGCACATCACATATCGAATATTAAAACCAAAGGACATCTGAACTCTAAACGACTACAGCACGAAATGGACCACAGGACCAAAATAGTACCATTTTACACATGGTTTTTCATTAAAAGCTTCTCATTTTCTTTTTAAATAAAGAAGCTTGTGTTCGAGATATCAAAAGAATATTTAATTCGAGTTGAAGTGACATCAATGCGATTAATTATGAAATACAACATCATTCCTTTATGGAAACGTGTGCTCGAGTGAATGCACTGAACCTAATTTTCCATGAATTTTTCGCATAAATTGTGTAATTTGGCGACTTTGACTTCAACTGTTTGACCAGCCATGACACCGACCATGTACATAAGTATAGTCGATATCATTCTCTTCCAATTTATCCCAAAAATTGACTGAGACTGTGTATGGATCAATGAACCCTCGAGCATGAAATCCGCATCAAACAGATGCAGATGTAATGGCATTTCGTGAATTGCTTCTGGTTGCTAGCTTTAGAGCTCATAGAGGACTGCCAACCTGAGACTACTCAATTTTGACGGTATATTCTTACTTACTTACTTAGGTGGCGCTACAGTTCGGGGTGAACCTGGTCCTTAACTAACAAGCCTCTCCAGTTAGCTCGGTCCTTAGCTGACTGCCTCCAGTTGCGCACTCCAAGCTTGTTCAGGTCCCCTTCAACTTGTGCGCGCCACCTAAGGCGAGGTCTTCCTCTGCTGCGTTGTCCCTCCGGGTGTGATTCGAAGACTCTTCGGGCCGGAGCATTGGTGTCCATTCGCTCTACATGTCCTAGCCATCTCAAACGACTAATGCGCAGTTTTTTGACTAGGTCTATGTCGCTGTACAGCTCGTATAGTTCGTCGTTGAATCTTCTCCTCCAAAGCCCGTCAACGCAAACGGGACCGAATATTTTTCGAAGAATTTTTCTCTCGAAATGACCGAGGATTTCTTCATCCGCTTTTGATAAAGTCCAAGCTTCAGCGCCATAAAGCAGGACTGGGATGATCAAGATCTTATATAGAGTCTCCTTAGTTGTTCGGGATAGGGCTTTACTACTCAATTGCCTTCTCAGCCCAAAGAAACAGCGATTGGCAAGAGTTATTCTTCGTTTTATTTCTGCCGAGGTGTTGTTGTCAGAATTGATAGCAGAGCCGAGGTAGACAAAGTCCCTTACTACCTCAAAGTTATAGCTGTCGATTGTGACGTTCTGTCCAATTCGTCGATGTTGCATATCCCTTCTGGTTGATAGCATATACTTGGTTTTGCCCTCGTTTACCGCTAAACCCATTTTGGCGGCTTCTGTTTCAATACTAGCGAACGCACGCTAGTAGTTGTACAGACTTTTGAAAGATTGTGCCTCCGGTGTTGGCTTGTGAGTTTCGTACAATTCTTTCAAGAACGATGTTAAAAAAATCACATGACAGCGCGTCACCTTGTCTACCGACCTTGATGGAGCAGCAAGAATTCTCTAACGTCATCCTGCACAGGCGAACGAGTTTGGCAGGGATGCCAAAACTAGACATGGCTCTGTATAGCTCGTCTCTAAAGATGCTGTCATATGCGGCCTTAAAATCGATGAAGAGATGGTGGGTATCGATTTGAACGTCTTGAGTTTTTTCCAGGATCTGCCGAAGTGTGAAAATTTGATCGATTGTGGACTTTCCTGGTCTGAAACCACACTGATAGGGTCCAATCAGGTTGTTGACGAAGGGTTTCAGACGTTCACACAATATGGCAGATAGGATCTTGTACGCGATGTTGAGGAGACTGATACCTCTGTAATTGGCGCAATTGAGGGGATCTCCTTTCTTGTGGATCGGGCAAACGGTGCTGAGATTCCATTCATCAGGCATACACTCATCTGACCAAATTTTAGAAATGAATTGGTGTATGCTCTCTACCAGGTCATTTCCACCTGCCTTGAACAGCTCGGTATATCAGTGATTATTAAAATATAGGTAGTAAGGCGAGAAACTATAGACATCACTACCATACCAAAATAAAAGTTTTTCTTCAATCTTAACATCTATTCAAGCCTTAGTCAGTCTTGTCTGCGGTCATGTCAAAATGTGATGGAAAAACATACATATAACATTTGTCATGAATTTTTTATTTTTTTTTAAGAGCGTACTAGTTTCAAAACGAAGTTGTCTGCGAGTTCATGACCGGACCGGACCGAAAACAGCTGTACTTGAAATATGCATATTTCTTAAAATGGCGATTACGAATCTGAGCGCCATTTTATCGTTTGGAAGAGTGTTTTAGACTGTTTTGTTTTAGGCCTAAAAATTAGATTCTCTCCCTTAACCCAGTTTCTCTAGAGAGTAGTCTTGGCAATACTCGGGATGCAGTCATTCTATTCATAATACAGATTTTCCAATACTGTTGTGGAAAAACAGTGGAAATTTAATTTAAATCGGTGACTATTCTTCGTTAGTACAATACCTTTGCAATGTGAATGAGAATAACTAAAAACATAACATCATGTAAAGGAAGAAAAGGGGAGATCGACCCAATAACCTTATAAACTGGCTTAGTCGTACATACATGAAAAGTAGATTCTTGAACCGCACGTCAATCATCACCGCTACTTCAATCAATAATGCTTCTTAGACTACACCAATCTATTGTGTGATCCAATGAATCTGATCCATTGCCGATGAATGTAATTTGTTCTATACAGTGTTATGTATGTAGCTTGGTATCAGACTCATAGGCTGTATCGGATATCGTTGAAGTTGATACCGACACTTTTGTTCGATTTGTAGTGACGCAGAAGTGTGACCTTTATCAACGTATTGGAGGATCTTACAAACGTATTGGAGGATCTTGTAAGATTTTAAATCGTGTCACCTTGACAGTCATTTTTGAGATTCATATACACAGAATGCAAAGAAACATCGAGCTCGAAAGAAGTTTATTCCTTGATACATTTAGTTTGATTAAGATTTATGATGTTTTCACAATTTTTGTGCAGAACTTGTCGGTCATCAAAAAGTCTAAATGTAGTTAGTGTCATTAAGAAAACTCTGAAAAGATCTTAGAAGTACCTTTAATATTTCGGCAAATAAATCTCCTAAGTCCTACACCAATAAGTTAAGCTAAGTTAATTTTATAATTTTATCGAATTTTTGGTAGCTCTCTTAATAGATTCCTTGGAAATGACAACCAACAAAGGTATCCATTATGGATAGCTTCATACCACCTATAGTGCTTCGAAGGATATGAACAAAATCCAAGTTTCTCCGGCTTTACCGGATATTATTTTCCGTGCACAAGCTGGAAGCTTTCAACGGACGCTACTTAAAACAAAACCAGCCAACTTGAGTTCCGGTGGACTATGTAAGTATGTACATCGCTCTGTTGAGACCGGAAATAAATTTAATGGATAGCAATTAGGGAGCTGAGTATCTACACTGTTGAGTAGTTTTGATTCATCCCGTAGAAGTGAAATTCCTTACATTCATTCATCAAACCAAACTAAATCACCCATTACCCCCTTGGACATTTGTTACAACTCCCACTGATTCCATCAAATACAACCTAAAATTGAAATGCAATTTCCTTAAATGCGGTAAATTAAATTCCAATCAACTACCTGCGGCTACATGTCCTCACAAAATTCCCATCAAAGGACACAATACACACAATATAATCTCTTTCAAGAGCCTGCGGCGAATATAGCTTCAATAAAAATAAATCTCTATAACGAAAAACTTTACAAAACATAAAAAACAAATTATCCCACAAAATGGAAGTGAAAAATCACTGCACAGTAGAAAATCGCTCCACCACCACTTTACAATTGCAGAATATCATTTACTCTGTCCGTGGATTTTTCGTGAATAATTTAGCAATCAAATCTCTGGAAACACCCGCCAAAGATTCACCATTAAAATCCACCCGCAAATTGAAAGACAAAAGAAAATTGAAAGGACACCAAAAGTACTTACACACATACACAGTGTGCCAGCCAGAGGAGGAGAAGGATGAAGATGCTGCAGAAGGAAAAGACACCAGTAGAAAAGCCACCCTCGATTTAGCGCCAAATTTTTTATCCTTCGAAACAATTAAATAGTAAACGAATGGTGGAATTTAAAATCTCATTAGCACGATAAAAAAAATTTCCCAGATTCATTGCAAATACACTTTCCAGTAAATTTACCCATTTCATCATCATCCCCCCACGGACAGTTCTCCTCTTTTTTTTTTTTTTCTATCCCTGTTTAGTTGGAGATGTTTTTTTTTCGTCGATCTCATTATAAGATTCAACAAATCATTAATTTCATTCCTCTATAGCATATTCCTTCTCCCGCAGGAAAGTAATCCTATCAAGGCCACAAGCAGCAGAAAAAGAACCACCACCAGCAAAAGCACAAGATGAAGAGGAAGACGTTTGCCCAAAACCCGAAGTTAAAGAAGAGCTCACATTTCACTATCATGGTCACAGTTGGCTCTGGTCGTGGTCCTTGTCGAAAAAAAAAGAAGGAAGAATAAATTACAATTATTTGTCGTTAATTTTTGAGCGCACTGGGCGAGTTTTGCGTTATCTCACTTCACCAGGAAGGTTTCAAAAAGAAGGCCTTCATTCAGATTGAATTGCACACGCTGGCAAATTTGGATTAAGTAGGCAACATCGTAGTATTTTATTTTATTCCTTTCATAATATTCTTAGAGGTTTGTACAAGAATAACTAAAACCGGGATAAGAGAAAAATAAAATCACGAATCCTTGCATGAATCTCTTCGAATCCATGAAGCACTTCATTTTCCACCGATATTAATGATATCTCGTCTGAGGGTTTTACATATGTATGTATATGTACGTACCTTTACAAAAGGAATCAGGTCTGTTTAATGGCCCTGGTTACCGGCTTTGTATGTATGTGGATGGATTCACTCGATTCTCGATGAGTTGTTCAAAGGGATGGGAAGAAGCGCGTATCGGGATTAATGGAATTCTTTTCTTTTTTTCTGCCAACGAAGAAAGCGAAATCCAATTGGGAATCTTAACAAATTGCTCTCACGGTTTAAGGAGATTTCATAATTGCACTATTTCTTTTCCAAGGAGTAAGAACTGATAAGAAATATTGTCGCACACACCACACCACAAGAAAGAATAATTAGCGTTAGCAAATTTAAACTGAACACTTAATACACCCAGTGGTAGTATCTCTGAGGTCCTTTGCCGTCGTCCTCGTACTGAGTTAAAAAAAAAAAACCAAAAAAAGCCGAAACCGTCTAACAGTTTTACCGTACCTTAGCACTCTTTTCACTATCAACAAACTCCGTCCGGCGTTGTCTGCGTTATCGTCTACCACGGTTGGTAGTCTGAACTCAACTGAATAATATAGCTGAGAATAAAATTCTATCTACTGGCTTCTGTTGCCGCTGTTGTATCTGTATCTCTGATGCTGTACAGCAGTGTTGGTACTCTCTGTGGTATTATCTTCTAGAAATGAAATTGAAAAGCAACGCGTTTGTTGAGAAGAGTATCTGAACGATGCTGCCACACAATTTGAACTGCGGCTGGTGCATCATTGCTGCTTCTGCTATCATGTTCCAAAGAATATTGAGGCATGCCATCACCATCCTCATGGACCACTACCAGCCAGCCAGAGGCCAGCCCCTTTGCAAAGGAAGAAGAATGAAGCAGCAGAACAAGTGAATATATATTTTTATTTTTATTTCATTTTTTTTTTTTGCAACAACAGTGGTAGTAATGAGATGTGAGATGCAATGCAATTGAAAAAGATACAGATACATTATAGACGGCGATACGTGTTGATATTGCTGCGGTGGTTATTTTTAGCATTGGCGCAGTATATTTTTAAGGTTGAAGGGTTTCCGCGTGTGCACGGTCGTGCACTGCTCTTGTGCATATTGATATGATGATGAATTTGATTAGGTATCGCGGATTATTTGCATTTTCTATGGCTGTGTGCGTACAGTAATTATCTAAGTGAATATTTAGAATAGACTTATGTTGCTATATAAATTTAATGAGTAAATGTGTAGCTTTACTTAAGATTTCTAACATAATGCATTTTCTTCAAATTTTTTTTGCAGGTACATACATACGAGTACGAACATATGTATGTGGGTTTTAAAATGTTAAATTTTACTTTTGAGTTTTACAAGTAATTATCTGTCATTAGTTGGGGAATTTTCGCAGTTTTAGGATTATTTTATACTTTGTCATATGGTTGAATACTCTTAGAATAAAAGAGAGCAGAATGAGGTTTGAAAAGAATAATATACAACCTTTATATGATATTGTAGCAAGTAACGTATTTTATCTGATCCGATAAACATAAGTTCACAATTAGTGTAAGAACTAATTGCATGAGGTTTCATTAAGGCTACGTCACTAAAATTCATTGTAGAGACTATTGGATATAAGATAGTTTAGTGAATGAAGGTTCAGTCAATTTGGCTAATTATTTAACAGATGGTCTTAATTTAACAAACAAAAATATATACTTCGGCATCAAATCAAAAATCCTGACTAGGAAATTTTTTTTATAATCTGCTCTTCTGAAACGGTGAGCCTATAACACGCCTTTAAGCACTCCAAGATGCCATTAGATGGCTGTTGTGTCTGGTTTTTAATTGTTGATATTGATAGGTAGGAACATATGTATGAAGACACTTTTTAACACCTGATAATGAATTTGAGAGTTTTTTCCCGTATTTCCAAGGATCATTTCATTGAGCTCTTCAGAACATCTGTAGTCGGTAGTAGTAGTAAAGTCGAATCCTAAAGCTTACAATATGAATATGCTTACAGACTTTGGCTTGTGATAATAAGGACAAGACCATTATGTCTTTACTGACATATGTACATAGCTTTGACGTAGTTATGGCATTACTGATATTCCACTTTCATGGGAAACTATAACAGGCTACGGAAATTATGGAAAATGGCCTAATTTTCAGCTGGCGAATCATCTGGTTTCAAAACCATATGAAATATGAACAGGAAACTGAAAAACTGAGTATCAGGTAGCAACTAACCGTTCAAAGCTTGATTAGAACCAGTACTGCATGTAAAATCAAATTATGAATTTATGTATTATGGACACCCATGGATCAAGTGATTAGGGCGTTGGACTACGGAGCGAGGGGTTCGATGTTCCCCAGAAAACACCTAAAATTTCTTTCGAGACCCCATCTCTCGCGAGCGTCTGATAAACATCCGAGAGTAAAGGTTCCCAAATTATAACTTGACCTCCAGTTATAAATTGACGATCGTTAAGAGCCAGCGAATCGGAGCAGTTTCTCAACAAATAGTCAAAGCTGGTAGCCCTAAATAATATTTTAAAATTGGCACCATTTTAGAGTTCCAACGGCAATGCTGCTTTGCATTCTCGATTGTTTGTACAATTCTTACCTACTCTCCTGTCACTCTGTGTCCTTTGAGGATTACTTATTTTTTTTTTTTTTCTCTACGGAGATGTGAAATACGAAAACGGGAATTTCGGGCATTGAATATTTCATTCTCATTTAGGGCCGCTCTAGCGCTCCTAGGTGATAATGTTCACGATATAGTCTTCATCGGGCATCGAAGCCACTCTTCTTTTCAGAAATAAAGAACAATTTTGAAATCCGTACATAAAAAAAGAATATCATACATATGTGGGGGTCTTTTATGTGCCAGGCTCCCCAGAATTCTTTACGCCACTGGTAAAATCTACCCTTACTGATAAGACACCGCACCAAGATAAGATTTCCTTTCAGCTGTTACTTGTCCATTACATCCGCACACACTAATACAAAGTCCTCTTATAGAATACCCCACAGGTCTGTTGAATATCGTCTATAAAAAAAAATATAAACAGAGAGCAAAATTTCGAACCTCTCTCACAACATTGTACTGCGCAGGATTTAGATTTTAAATCATCTCACCAGATTCTAGTGGACTTCTCTTACATCAGTGTTCGTTGCTGGCACAGTTGATAGCAACAGCTCTGGTATTGTACACAGAATACCTCTTCACAGTGCCACTTTACAATAATGTAATTGATAACAGTGTCATCAAAGTGATAAAAACAAATTAGGGGTTGGACAAAGGACACACACATCACAATGGCAAAAGCAAACTGGGATAGCCAGTATGTGACCGGTGTTACCATAGTCAGCAGAGTGTATGGTCGGTTAATATGAATTTGCATTTGGGGACGATTTTTATTTCATATATTTCAATGTTGGCATATTTTGGCATCCCCTTAGTTTACCACCAACCGACGATGTTGATTCTGTACAACAAACTGACTGAAGTACTTTTCTTTTTGAAATCCTTGTGTAAACACATTCTTGTTCCTTCCTCTCAGAGAGCTTCTTGTGTTAGGTGGGTGGACGTGTTGTGTCAATAACCCCTCATATTTATGTGTTTTCTTTGGTGGTTTTATATTTGAGGTTAACTTTCTACCGGGATTTTTTTATGCAAATAAAGCATTAAGCGGGTTTATTCTGTTAATTGGTTTGTATGTTTTCTTCGGGTTACTTTAAAAAAAAAGGAAAAACTTTTCAATTTGTGGTAAAGTTGGCATACCTACCATCTGTTGAGAGTTTTATTGGTTTACAGAAAACGTATAAAACTTGGAAGGTTTGATGTTTATTAACATGGTATCTATTCGAATTGGAATGTGCTAAGATTTTCTTTGATTTATTTTTCATTGAAGGCCTCTATCACAAACATAAGGCAGGTGCCAGGTTGCATACACATGCAAGAAAAATTGCACATGTTTCAAGATTTTTGAAGACAAACCTGGAACATATGTACAAAATACCCTATATTTATGTATGTACACTTTAGAACCAAACAAACGTCTTCAAAATTCAATCGGTGGTTATGAAATTTCGCTCCTTATTCTATTAAGTTTCTAACATTTGTAAAGTGCACTTCAAACCCAATAGCTTGCGAAGAGTCTTTGCTCATGCACTGCTCATGCTTCAAATAGAAGTTCGGTCTTCCTGATCATCTTAAAGCTGAGGGCTAGGTCCGAAGATTGTCTTGGCTGGATCGTTGTTGTTGTGAATTGCATCCACATCTTAGAGCTCGCAGTTAAATCTTCTCCTACATTCGTCCCCTCGAATATGGAACGGAATATTCAACGAAGTATTTTTTTTTTTAAGGAACCTAATATTAAGCTTGCTTTCTTGTATACCTTAATGATATACGATTTCGAAAGGACTACAGGGTCACAATCCTTTTATGGGAATTCTGTGAAATCCCCTTTTTATTCCAGTAAACCACACATAATTTACGAACTCAAGTGAATATTGCCGATAACTACAGTTAGAAGAGAGGCATTGTATTTTAAAATTCTATTCATCCCTCCTAAAAGAATACTCTCATTCGTTACTAGAACGTTACTTTAATTTACAATGTTCAAACAAAATCACTGTATGGCTCTTGTATTATAAATCACTCGGTACGAGTAATGCATCGGCTCGGACTCGCTGCTTAGAAAGGACTCTTTTAATTATTGTGACCATGCCATAGTAAATGTTTCTTAATGTTTAATCAGTCTGGAATTGTATTCTTACAGCAATTGTAAAACAGGTTAAACAAACGATTGCCAAGACCTAAATTTTCTGGACATATGTTGTTCCCAAGGAAAGTTAAGACTCTTACTTAAGTTAAAAGTACTTAGCTTATTTACTACTCAGTTATTTACTTAAATTCTTGTACCCTTCGAGGGGCGTTTGATCTGCATCCAACTCATTCCCAAAGAGTTTGATTCCTCCTCAACCAATCTGTACCACGTGTCCCCAGAACATCCCGCAGTTCTGGCTACCTAGCTAAGCGGATTTCACTGCATGGATGGGTATGTCCAATCCACTACCACTTTCGTATCGTAATGTTTATAGGTTTGAATTCACCCTTGACGTGGTCCACTTTGGAGTTCAAAATTCTCCCACACCTTACCATTGTATAAGACGTAGCGCTTACTACCCTCGTTATAATAATGCTAATAATAGCTATTAGTCTTTCTGGAATGCGTCCCTTGCGCAAGGTCGACCAGATAGAATTTCGATTCAAGCTGCCGAAGGCCTTCTCGAAGTCGATAAACACTGGATGTAGCGAAGCCCTATACCTATATATGTATGTATGTACCTCTACACTTTCCACAATCCATCAGATGTCTCTTTTTCGGAAGCTTGATGATAATCCATATTTTCCATTGCTATCCGTATGAACGGGTGTACCAATTCTGCTGATGCATTGAATGTCGCTTGAAATAGTTCGGTAGAGATACCATCCATTCATTTTGTTTCTCAGGAGGTCGATATTTCGGTTTCACTAGGAGATTTGATGTCAGTTCGGGAATTTATTGCTTCGAAAGACTCATTATAGTTCAAGAACGTCACACCTGCTTGCTACTTTTCAGGCCTTGTGACACGTAAGTGTGTATACTGACGCTTGTCAAATTTCACTGTACTCTGAACTATCATCTTTTTCACGTGATATTCGGCTTTCAGCTCGGTACTCTCTAATGCTGAGACCTCTGCAATCCAACTCATGATTGTTGTACCATCATCGCAAAATGTACACTTAGACTGGGATGTTCTAATAAGTATGGTTGACGACCCGACCCTACCCATCTCATCAGAAAAATTTCATGAAATTAATAGATTTTTAAAATTAAAAAATAATTTCCCTTTCTAATGCCCTTATTCTTGCATAAGTACTTAATTCAAAGAATCACTTTTAAAATTGTTAACCGGGCAATTTTGTACAACGTTCAATTATATAAAACTCAGCACAATTTAGAAGACATTATTATCAAAAGAGGACGAACCGTTTTTGTCCTTATTAGATACCATCCCCATGACCTGATATTCTAAAAGTTCATATGAAAGGACAAAAAAAAAATATGCTGAAGCCACTCATGCCTCCTTACGCGCACTCACATGACACCAACTATCGCATAGATAAGTAACATAATTTTAATTATGTAAAATGTTCCTTTTTAAGCGGAAGCACCAAATCGAGCGCATATCACGACTGAGGAGCGTCGACGTTTTACTCGAAGCCCTGAACTCCCTAGAAGTGGATGTTGTTCGTTCGGGATATGTCTATATCCTGAAAAGGAGAAGAATTTCCGCATAGAAAATTAAATTGAAAACTTTTATAATATGTATTCGCTTTCTCGGTCGTATCCTCGTGTACAGTGTATAGAATGTATGTAGGTACATGGAAAAAGTTCGAAGTGTGTCCTCGATTAAAATGCGAAATATGTGAGAAGGGGGGAACTGCTCTCGCACACACATTCCAAGTTTAATTGGGTTTTCGGAGCATCAGGTTGTCTTCCTTCCTTTCTTCTTGGCAATATTTTCTCTACCCACACTACCAGTTCGGGCTTCCGTTAACCGATACATGGTGCTCCCCGGCTCATGCATGGATAATGTCTCCATCATAAAGTAGTTAAAGTTTTTGTTTCTCTCAAATCATTTGCTTTGTTATACTCGTACGAAGGAGGCTAGATAAGCGCCTGCAGGGGGAAGAGAATTTTAAATAAAATTAAATTTAATAGGGGAAACTTGATTGGCGATTACCGTTATATGGTAAAGTTAAAGTTACTCGAAACAATGCAGATATTAGTGGCGTCATTATGATGTTAAGGAATTGAGTTGGGTGAATTGTGGTGGTAGTGGTGGTGGTGGTAGCTTTTAGTTGAAAGCTACATATTATACTTTAAGATGATTTGCTTCAACCTGGCGCAAGTGAGTAAGGAAAAGTCCTTGACAGCGGAAACAACTTTTACCATTCAATAATTAGGGAATAATGTTTACTCTTAATTATGAAGTTTTGCAAAGCGCACTCATAATGGCGTTTTTTTTTTTATGGCACGTCCTCGGGAACTAAAGTTTAAGATGGCAGAGCAGAATCATAAAATACTTCTCGAGTTGGATGTGCATAGTTTTGTTAGAGGGAAAAGTTCATTGCAAATATTCGAGATGTAACATAGGAAATTAATTAAAGTCATATTCAAACTTGATGGAGCGAACTGACTAAGTATCCCGAGGACCATGGCAAGGGTTTCCTGATGAGTTGTGAGCTAGTTTCACACGTTTTGATTCCGATTACATGAAAGTAGCAGTTTTGTGATGAAATTAGCAGTTTGAGTGAAAACTTTACTGAACTTGCTCAGTGAAATGAGCAAACTTTGTACGTACTACATACATACATAACACATTTATGATGTTTTACGGACACTCAAACGGCTAGTAAGACTTGGTAAAGCATTTATCCTAGTAGGTACTATTATGGGAATAATCCATAGAATAATTTGAGATTATTGAAGAATCTTTTCGATTCCATCCAGAGGAGGTCCCTCAAAAGAGGAAAACTTGCCGCGTGCTGTTGCAAAGAGATTCAACCGATTAAAGACAGCTGAAAACAGAGAAACTGTGGTAGTGGGAGAGTATTACTGGTGGAGCAGACACCAGACTGTAACACATGTGAACGATTACCCCTTTCCGACTTCCTGTTTCCTTTAATG
Organism: Xylota sylvarum; assembly: GCA_905220385.1. Lineage (NCBI taxonomy): Eukaryota > Metazoa > Arthropoda > Insecta > Diptera > Syrphidae > Xylota > Xylota sylvarum. The sequence continues at coordinate 15,720,594 of LR999958.1, forward strand.
CTAATGTGATTGGAATGATTGACCTGTCAATCAGAGGAAACATTGATGGTGATAAGCATTTTTCTGTTGACCAGCATTCCTATGAAGTGTTCAATGTTTGTTTGCTGTCGATCAATTTGTTTGAAGTGATGTTTATCACTTTACAGTATCGCTTCAGGGGCTGTCCGAAGGTTGAAAGAATATCGCAGAGTTGTAAGCCAGTTTATGAATTAAAATACAAGGGTAAGTTGAAATTGTATTTATAAGATGTATGTATACTAGGGTAAGGTGAAATGTTCTCGGCCTGACGCAGAGATGGCATTCTAATCAGCAAAAATTTATGTTTCCTGCGTGGGTGCACTTTTCATTAGTTCGTATGACAAATTTCAACTTGTTCTCTCAAGTAGTTTGTTAACACGAATTTTTTCAATAGACGTCTTGCGTGTTTTTCGTTCAAATTGATAAACTTGAATATCGTGCGGTGTGTGCGTTGGCGATGGGGAAAATTGTGGGATTTGGGGTATGATTTGCTCGGCCATCCCCCCTATTCACCGGATTGGCACCCTCAGACTTCCATTTGTTCCAAAAAAAAAAACTTGAAGAGATTTGTTTCTGAGAAGCGCTTCGCATCCAATGCAGAAGTTGAGAGGGCTGTAGATGAATATTTTCACAGCCTTCTAGACTCTCACTTCCCAGAAGGAATACTGAATACTGATGTTGAAGAAACACACAACACAACTAAGTGTGTTGAAATCAAGTGAGATTAAGTAGAAAAATAAAATCATTTTTTAACTGAAAATCGCAGGCCGAGAACTTTTCACCTTGCGCTCGTATATCCTATCCTAAGTGTGTATTAAGTTTGATACATAGCTTGTAACATAGAGGAAAAATCGATATAGACCCTATAAAGTATATATGTTTTTCATGACAGTTATACTCTCGGATGTTTGTCAGATGCTCGCGAGGGGTGAGGCTGTGATAGAAATTTTAGGTGTTGTCTGGCGATTGAATCTCGAATCCATCGCTCCGTAGTCCAACGCAGTAACAACTTGAGCCACGGCGCCCACTTTTTTCTAGGAGGATGAAATATCTGTTTGTAGAGAAGGAGAAGCACTAAAAGAGTAAACTTTTTTGAAATTCGTCAACTCCCAAGTCCACTTTTTTATAACTTCATTATTTTACTTAAAATCGAAAAAAATCTTAAGACTTAAGACTGTAATCCTTTCACACGTCGTGTGACTGCGGTAGCAGAAATTGAGGCAATAAATATTACACTGCCCTAAAGGTACATTTTTTTATAATATCTAAAAATATTAAAAATGTTGCCTCAACTTCTATGATACAATACATGATACAATGATTGTCAGCTCTTTAGACAAGGCCAAAATGAGGAACCCCACTTCGCTACACTCCTAGATTGCGCATTGCCTCTCCCTGTACTCCCTCTATTGGACAAATCTGTTTTTATACTCGTGCATGGATCTGCAAAGATGTTAACCTTAACAATCCTTTGTTTCTGGACATGAAACTTTTTTGACAAAAAAACGGGCATCTTCTTCTCCCCAAAATTACTGACCTGTTCGGCTTGCTTGCTTTAATAGCAAAAGCTCCAGTGGTGATTTTATGGTATAGCTCACCAAAAACTGGAACCACACTTCGTCATTCTGATGAATATAAGATGATAACGTTTGTCATGTCAAAGACAGATTTAACAGAGTTTGGCATCAAGCTCTTTTGACGAAAATGGGTTTATTAGGCATCGATGCATCTCTCTTTCAATGGACTAGAAATAACCCTTGGAAATGTTCAACTCAAGTTGTTTTGAAAGATCTCAAATCTGCAATCAACGCTGCAAGTTCACGTGATCCCCAAAACTCCATTTAGTCTCCGATACTCTTTTTTTAATTTCATAAAGGAACACTTCTTCACAGTTCGATATATTCCTTTACTAACGGCAATAGTCTCACCTTCTCATATTCATACCGAGACTCACCTAGCTGATATTATTTAAAGGCATATCTTGACAACATTATCAAATAGGGTATAGACAATAGTATGGATATTCAAGCCGAATACTGTCTTCTGTCGTTAAAGATTAGCTTAAACGACTTCTTATACACTTTTTATATCTAGGTTTCTTTCTTTTTTTTTAACTGGAAGAAACGTACATGCAACTTAATTCCTTTTCTCTCTTATTATGATTCACAAAGCATTCTAAAACAACATGTCTTATTTTTTGGGACATATCACTAATGTATCGTGGATTATGTACACTGGTATCCAAATTTTCCGTGGTCCATTAAAAGTAAATTCAAAATTAACGCCCATTTGTAACACTACCATATCCTCTTTATTATGCTGTTACCGCCACCTACTTGTGACTAACAAAAAACAATAAGAACATGGTGCCAAAAATATGGTATAACCACAGGCGGGCAAAATATTCGAACATTTATGTATATCTGCTGTCTTACAATTTTCTTTCTCAAATTTATTCAATCAGCATAAACATATATAGCTATTCCACAACTATAAGTTGATTACAATAAATTTTGTTATTTTGTATATTTTGTGTGTATCGACAAAATTAAACCAATTGCATCTAACCTCCTATCTGTCAAATTTGCCATCTGTGCAGTGCACTCATCATTTGACATTTTATTCATTGTTGCCGCTGATGGAAAACAACCGAATTGCAGGAAAGAAAATTCTATTTATAAACGTTTCTCAGTTTTCCGGTTTCAAAAGCGCAAACTAGAAAATGTCTTTGATATCTCATAAGTGCGAAACACCGAATTGTGGCAAAGAAGCTACTCTACAATGCCCCACATGTCTAAAAATCGGCATCCAAGGATCTTTCTTTTGCTCTCAGCCATGCTTCAAGGGTTACTGGAAGGAGCATAAAATGATTCATGCTCTGGCGCGTAAGTAAACTAGATTTGATGCAATTTATGTATACCATGTGCAAACTATGTTCTTTTTAGAGGGTTCAGCTAAGCCCGATGGTGGTTCTGAGTCGAATGGATATAACCCTTGGCCACACTATCGTTTCACAGGGAAACTTCGTCCCTATCCACAAACACCCAAGCGTACGGTGCCTGAGCTTATTCAACGTCCAGACTACGCTGATCATCCGAAGGGGCGTGCTATGTCTGAGGAGGCTATGCGCGGCAATACCACTATCAAGGTGCTGGACGATGAAGAAATAGAGGCCATGAGGGTTTCGTGCAAATTAGGTCGTGAGTGTCTGGACGAGGCGGCCAAGGCTTGCGATATAGGTGTGACTACCGATGAACTAGATCGTCTTGTGCATGAGGCTGCAGTCGAACGCGATTGCTATCCATCGCCGTTGAATTACTACAATTTTCCGGCATCGTGCTGCACTTCGGTAAATGAGGTCATTTGCCATGGCATTCCGGATACCAGGCCGCTGCAGGATGGGGATATTTGCAATGTTGATGTGACAGTCTACCATCACGGTTTCCATGGGGACCTGAACGAGACATTTTTCGTCGGCAATGTTTCGGACAAGCACAAGAAACTGGTGAAGGTCACATACGAGGCTCTTTGCAAGGCCATTGACATTGTTAGGTTGGTAATCTAGTCTCTTTCCTTGAAACATACATTTATTTTGATTTTCCAGGCCCGGTGTTAAATATCGTGAAATCGGTAACGTGATCCAGAAGCATGTACAACCACATGGCTTTAGTGTGGTCAAAAGCTATTGTGGCCATGGGATTCACCGGTTGTTTCACACAGCACCAAATGTGCCTCATTACGCCAGTAAGACCTAACTCCCTTTCGAAAGAGCTAAGTTTCACTAATTCGATTGTATTTCCGCAGAAAACTCAGCAGTTGGTGTCATGAAAGCTGGAAACAGCTTCACCATTGAACCAATGATATCGGAAGGCGTGGCAAAGAGTGATCAGTGGCCGGATGATTGGACAGCAGTTACCGCCGATGGATTGTGGTCGGCGCAGTTCGAGCAAACTCTGCTGGTGACTGACAACGGGTGTGAGATCATGACACGTCGCCGTGAGAACAACGGACAACCTCATTTCATGGATAAAATGTAATCGGTTATTTAAAACCCTGACAATTTTGTTAAAAAAAATTTTAAATGAAACTTTGTTTAAAAATTAGTTTTATTGACTTTTTACACTAAAATTACATCTCCTATAGAACATTACACTTCTTTACTTCTCTAATGGGGCGTAGTTAAGTAGTTTTTCGATTAGGTCCACATGTCCAAGGAGCATTCTGCGGCAGCAGTACCTTTTAAGGCCGAGCGCATCGAGAGCATCACTAGAAATAGGAAATACTTGCAAATTTTTCAAGAATTTGAGAGAATTTGTTGCATTTTACTTACCCTTCGGTGTATTCCGCTTGTAACAGACCCAAATATGACTCCCATTTGTTACCAATGACTTTTCCACATGTGAAACAACGAATGGGGATAATCATTTTGTCTGAATTAAATGAATTAAATTGTGAAATTAAAAACCAATCCAGAAGATTGTAGAAGCAGCGTTGTTTGTATTCGGAGGTTCAACGTGACGGTGACAGTTGAGATAGCATTGGACGCGTTCAGTCCGATGCGAAATTTCAATGGAATGATTCAAATTAAAAATGTTTAAAAGAGCAAAACAAAAAAAAATACATAGGGTATTTATTTAAAGTAAACGGTTCGTTGTTTTCAAACAATTATTTGCATTGTATATATGTATTTCTATTCTTCCAGGTGCAAAAACAACCGACGATATTTTAGTTAAAGACAAAACTAAGCAAAGCGATTGTTTTATGAAATTTTCATCGAAGTTTGCCTTCAATTCATAAACAGTTTTAAAAAGACGAAAGCATTTCATCGAGCACTTCATCATTTCGGACAAAATAAAACTTAACAGGAGATCATTTGCTGAAACTATAACGTAATGGTTCTTTGTTGTACTTCTTTGGTAAACTTTTTTTCTCAATTTATTTTCATTGTGATTTCCTTAAACTAACTGCTCAGTTTGATGTACTAACCAGTTCATCGAAGTTAAGTGTTCTTTCTTGTAACCATGTCTAAGGTTTTTGTTGATCTTGATTGTCGGGATCATTCATTGACGAGCGTGCTTGTCCCAATAAAAACTGTCATAGCCCTAAGATCGTTAACAAGATGGATTTTGACAACTAAGGTTTTCTACAGGATTTAAGGTATTGCAGAAGCTTTCGTGGTTAAAGATCGCATTGATGGAAGCCAATCAATCAAGTTGTTGAGGACGATCCATCATTCGAGCAAAATGACGGATTTTATTTTAAAAACATACAGAAGAGCTACTATCCGTTTTCAAAAGCCCATCCTTCTAGCTCAAATTTAAGTCCCAAAAAACGCTGACATACGGACGGACGGGTAGAAGAATCATCTAAACATATTCTGTGTAAATGCCCGGTACTATAGTTAAGGCTTGTCTTCCAAAAAGAACCACGTTCGTCAGTGGAGTTCAAAATATTCTACTACGGACAAACTAACATTCATAAGGAAGGTGATACCTCTATTAAAGGGTCGCCATCTGATGATTTCTTTTTGATATTATTTGACACTCATATATTATTTTGACACTGACAGCTCTTATGTGCGCAAATATTTCATTTTCGTGGATCGATATGAACAACGTAGGGAAATATTGTAGGGAAATAAGTTACTTCCAAAGTGGATGCTGTTTTTCGGACACAGTGCGAATTTTGAAAAAAAAATTTCGCTCGAAATAATACACCAACTTTAGCTGGTGTTAGCAAGATTGTGATTAAATTTCATACGACTGGTTTGCTGATTGACAACAGAACGTATTCCCGCGTTCGACCTGTGCGCTAAATCGAGAATATAGCAGCTTTTTGAAGGTCTTTGGAGTGGCGGCATTTTGGGCCCACTTTTCTTCAAATACGACAATGGAGAAACGTTACAGTCAATTAAGAGCGGCATAATAACCAATTGTTTATGGCCAGAAATTGAGGATTTGGACTTGGACGAGCTATGGTCCCAGCAAGTTCTTGCAAACTAAGTTCAAAAATCGTGTAGTCAGTCGTTTTGGTGTTTTTGCTTGGCCGACACGAAGCTCCGATTTGACGCCGTTGGAGTTTTTTTTTTGTATAATACCATTGAAGATCGATGTTATGCGAGCAATCTAGAGACAATTGAGGCACTCAAGAATAATATTGGTCAAGCTATTCGTGTAATAGGGACCGAAACCATCGAAAATGTACAAAAAAAATTGGGTTGACAGAATGTCCTACTGCCAAGCCAGGCAGTCATTTGAATGAAGTAATGTTCCATAATTAATCGAAAGGTTTACTCTTTTCAATAAAGCAACAATCGTAAAAAATATTGGACAATGGTTTTTACAGCTTTTTAAAAAGAAACCAATAGATGCTCCTTATAGATTAATTCCACCTTTTAACATAAAATAACTTCTATGTAGGTCTTACTGTCAACTAAATATATGGGCACGAATTTTAAAAACGATTCAATCACAAATCAGTTGTTCGTTTATAGCCTGCTTGATGGATCCAAACTTGTTGAGAATTGTTGAGAATCCTGCAGTTCATTATACACAACCAATTCTCACTTATCTGGGTACGCGAGTTAACCTCAACTAGATGTGGTGCTACAAAAATTGGAGAAAATTTAAACCGATGACGAACGTATGTAAGAAAAGACAAACCTTTTCTTTTATTAAAATTGGAAGTATATATTTATTTGAACTTAAATCAAAGTCTGTTAGTCATTCAGTTACACATTGATACATGATATTCACCACAAGTCGCGCGATTAATTAAAAATTAATTATCATAATTAAATAATTTAACCTATACTAATATCAATAAATAAGGTACACCCTTAAGAATTTCCTAAAGCACGACAATTATTGCTTCTGATCTTCACTGGAAACCTCAACTGAGGACGACACTGAGAAAGCTCTATCCTCGGCGTTTTCATTCTTTGATGGTCCTTTGTCAGCGCGTCTCTTTAGTTTTCGACGCTGCAAATGGAAAGCATTATTAAAATAATAAAAAAAAACCATAAGGACTAATTGCTCACCCCATCCGTTGTTATAGCACCTTCATCGTCGGGCACAAATATTCTCAGCGACTGTGGTCCCAATTGTTGTTGCACTAGTCTTGCATGTTCTTCGAATGCAGCTTGTGCTGGATCTATCGAAGGCTGAGGTTGAGCTTGAAGCTGAGCTTGCAGCTGAGGTTGAATTTGAGGTTGAGGCTGAGGCTGAGGCTGAGGCTGAGCATGTTGAGCTGCCAACAGCTGTTGTTGCTGATGCTGCTGTAGTTCATACTGCTGCTGTTGGTGCAGCTCTAGCTGGTGATTCCTTTGTTGTTGCAATAGCAATTGCTGTTCCTGTTGTTGCAAATGCAGTTGTTGCTCGTATTCCAGTTGAGCTTGTTTTTGACCTTCAGCTTGTTCGCGTTGAGCTTCTTCTTCGGCAAACGCTTGGAGCAGTTGAGAATCGGCTGGAGCGTTTCCAAAGAAATTAGATACAACAAAGCCATTCTGTTGTGGGGTAGCTACGTTTGTCAACTGGAATGGAGCTCGCTGTTCAATGTTAATTGCATGAGCAGTAGAAGCTGGAGGAGCAGCAATTAAAGCTGCAAACTGTGGGGCAGCATTAATAGCCACATCAGCTGCGGAGTACTCGGGATGATCCTTGGCGGCTTGTAAAATTTGTCCATTACTTGCTACCTCTTGAGTCAGATCCGCGTCGGCATAGGATGAGACAATGAGATTTTCATTCGGCCTAAATAGTTGATGCTGCTGGAAGAGCTGATTTGACTGAGTGACCAGGTAAGTGGGATTCTGCACAGCAAGCGGAGCCAATTGAATTGGTTGACTTACATATTGAATGCCATATAGCTCTGGGAACTGTTGTTGTTGTTGCTGGGTGAGAGCCTGAGCGGCTGGCAAGTAGTTTGTCTGTATATCAGCAGGCAGTGGTTTTCCATTGCTGGGTGTATTAAAGGGCTCCGTAGCTGGACGTATTTTAGCTGTTGGCAGTGATGGATCTGGATCAGGAGCAAAGAACTTCTGTTGACCGGAGAAGGGATCTGTTATTGTCTGGTCGTTTGTTTGATCCTCATTGACTTGGTACTGATTAGAGTGGTAGGGTTGTGGCTCTGGGGGAAGATATTGTTCCGCTTGATAAATGTGATTGTCCTGAATACCCAGATTTGGAGCTGGAATTGTGTGGATTGGGGCAAAATGTTCCGATATGAAGTGAGGATTGCTCTCAAGCTAAAAGGAAATGCAATTAAAAAAAAATGTTTCAATGTAAAGAACTTATTACTTACTGGTAGTTTTTGTACTTCAGAGACTAATTGATAAGGCTGTTCGTAGTGATAAGGTTTTTCAAAGTGCGTTGGCTTGACACTTGGAATTTTGATTTTCAGAACACTTGTTGGCTTTCGGCCAACTAGTTTGGCATTCAACAATGACCCAGACTTAATTATAACTTTATGTGGTCGTCCAATCGGTCTCTGCATTAGGGCCTGTTGATGCGGAGGTCGTTTCAGTACAATTGGCACATGTTTGTCGCTACGAATTTGAAGTACAAGAGTTCGCTTTCCGCCAGGATTACGGCCAATTCCAGTTTGTTTGGCGCTTTTTGGTGGCCAACCTGGGAATACCAAAGGCCTTTTGGACAAGTGTATATCGCATGATGACAGCGCTACGATGGTCAATGCGAAAGCAATGTAAAAGAGCTGCAGAAAGAGAAATACATACATAAATAAATTGAATAAAACAAAAACATGAGAAAGTTGCTTTCAGCATTTTAAGTGACCAACCAAGCACGTGGATATTAAATCATAGAAAAGTGCGTCTCTCAGGTATTTATGTGCCAAGTGCGCGTCAATCAAGTATGAAATACTTAAAGCATTTTAATTAAATTCATTTGGTATCAGATGCCAATAAAATACGTAACTGTCGTGAATTCCACTCGTGTCAGTGATATCATAGACAGCATTCAAGGGAAATCATGATCGAGATCAGGAATATAATAGAAACAAGAATATGTTAGTCTCGGATTCAAACAGGTACCTACTTCTTAGTGAAAGACTCATGGATAAGCATGGTTATTTAAAACTGTTAAACATATCTTCTTCAAAAGAATGGGGTTACATAGCGTTTTCAATAGTCCTCTTCTTTAGAACCAATTAACAGTAGAAGACTGCTTTAGAAATATGTTTTGTGTTTTCCCCTGAGAAACACTATGAGACACTGCCTAGAGTAGTTCCATTGACAATATATCGTTATGAGATTTTAATCATCATTATCTTTGATTTTAAAGTATTAATGCATAGCCCCCGATTGTCTTAATGTTGGCTTAAAGAAGAGTATTTATTTTCACTCCAGTAATTCCTACAGCATTTAGGAGGATATCAGAGTTATTATAAACGTATAGGAAAAACAGAATCAGAGCAGTTTATTAAGTAAGAGTAAATGTATCAAATGAAGCTAGACAACGTTTTAGAAGAATTGATTCAAACGGACAAACTAATACAGGTACTACCAAAATTAGACTCTTTTTTTGTTTCTTGTTTCGTTTTCGAACAAAAACGGCTTCAGAGAAAACCCAGAAGGTTTTCATATTAAACGTAATGTTTAACATGAAACGTTTTTCTTTTGAGATGGTTATTTGCAAGGAACGCTGGTCTTGGGGAAACAATGTATAACATGGGCATACATATGTAGGAACTATCATTTAAATAACCAAAATCTTACGCAAAATATGATTGAAAGCATTCCTTTAAACCACTGGTTTGGAAAATTGCGTAACGCGAACAGAAGTTACATATGTATGGTCAGGACAGGGATCATAAAATCGAAACAAATAAAAGCAAAGACTTGGTAAGCGACTAGCAGTTAATTGATAGCCACCAAAGGACTTATGGATAATTGAAGAGTTTTGATCCTTCTGTCTCAGTTTGGGGCAAAGATGCTCTAATAAAATATAGGTAACTACTGATAATAGTTCGCGGTTGTATCTTCTTCTCCATTCGCCCTCCTCGCATACGGGACCGAATATCCGACGAAGAATTTTTCTCTCGAAAGTGTTCAATATCTGCTCTGCTTTCTGGTAGACCATCAGAGCCAGCGACCTTGTTGTTCTTCAGTTTTTTGATAGCTGAGCCGACCTCTTCAAAACTAGGAGGGGGATGGATTTCTCATTGAATAGATGCTGGTACTCTTCTTGCCCTATCACTCTCTCTACCTGATGTCCATTAAGTAAAAGGTGGTTGCAGCATCCCAAAAATGTTTTGAGATCTCTTTGACACCAAGCCGTGTCTCAAACAAATAACTTTTAAAAAGAGATATTTATACGAATTCGGTTATAGAAAGGGGGACTAGTGTGGTTACATCAGCTGCATTATGAAGTACTCACAAGTCCGTAGAAGTATAAGTAGTGCGAAAAAATCTTTCCGAACAATTGAGTTGGAATTTTGCCAACTAACCAGTCTTCTTTATCAATAATTTTTAATCTCAATTCATCATTATTTACAAGTAAATTGTAATTGCATTCGAATTCGGTAGGAGGTCTTTCAGATCAATTTTTTCCAAATCCTCCAACTTAATAAAGAAGCAACTATTAGTAGTTTTCATTCTTCTGATTAAGAACCACTCATCCTTTAGTTCAATTTTGCGTTCATCCTCATTTGATGAATTGACGTGCCAGAACATTCACACAGCAAATGACGAACACAGATTCCATTTCTTCCTCGTCTCTGCAGATTCTGCAATAGTTGTTTTGTTATGAGATATCTGCAGACGCTCAGCATGAATAACCATGGCACAGTGCCCGGTAAGGATAGCGGAGACGATCCGTGTTCAAAGAAATTTTCACATATGGGAGAGTCGGTGAAGTACATATATAGCGAGGACCGTTTCCTTGATCTATCATTACCTGAGGCGTCATATCCGTATTGGCTCTAGATATGTCGAGAAGATACCACCTGCAGAACCTCACTAAAACAAACATTCATGTTGAGCGTGTTATGTTCTTTATAAGAATGAATGTTTAATGCCGCCACTGAAGGGCAAACTTTTGTTGGAAAATCTTTCCCATGACATCTAGTCCGGAATAATATAATCGGTTTCGGTTGTTCTATTTGTACCCTCCCATCGTAGGGTGCTAGTGACCTGCAGTCTAAGTGCTATTTTTGTCGCTGAGATTTTGTATTGGGTATCGTCCTGATTTTAAAATATTCAATTCAACTCCACCGATCCTTGGGGTTTTGAATACAGGAACTGCCCTATTCTTAATGGACATCAAACGTTATTAAAGGCTATCTTAAGGTCAAGAAACCCACCTAAAATGAGCTGCTTGTGATAAAGTGATTTTTCTACTATCGCGTCACGGTCGTCGCATCGATACCACTTTCTGAAGACCATCTTTCTTTCATATACACTTAAAGATACTCTCTATGCAAGTAACCAATGATCGCCATGAATTGGGGTCTAATGAGCTTGCAACCATTCAAATACTTATAAATGGTGACGCAACGTTCTAGCCTAAGACATGGTAATAAAACCGAAAAGTATTAACAGGATTATTAACGTTTTCTGGAACAGATGAAGTGGCTCGTGCCGAATTGTGTACCTAATATGAAAAGGCTGATTATGTATTACTTATTGACAAAAATTTTGTAATCAAAAAAGAAATGCAAGTCAACCCAGTTATTATTACAATTTGATTTTTACACAACAATTTGTGTGTCAAATTTCAAATCATCTGTTACCAATCACCAATGAAAAAAAAAAAGCTTAATGAAGACATTTGGCCAGCCTTTCAGTAGCCTTATAGTAAAAGTTATTATAAATAAAACTTTCCTTTCTGATTCTCATTATCTAGTTATTATTCCCCGCTATTTGGTATCTGTGCAATACTCTGAGTATCCAGTGATTTTTTCCTCCGTTTCCCCTCCCTTCAAGTGAGCTCGATTAAATGGACTACACCAGACGAACGCTATAATTTAGTATAAAAGAAATGTAAAAATAACAAAACTCAATTTTCCGCTGCTGGTTCGATGTTTACATTTCTCCAAACATACATAAGTAAGTATACTCAATCGTGTGATGGTTACCTCTATCCATTGGTTGATCCAACAGACCTATTTGTCATGAAACTACCCAATTCCGCAATCAAACAAATTGCAGTTATTCACGAAGAATCAGTGAAGCAGAGAAATTAATTAAAATTAGTTTACTTCGGATTTAATATCAGTCATTTCAAGTGATTGGAAGATTATGCCAAATTAAAAGATGGCCAATAATAATCGCCATCGGCAACGAATTGGTCATTCCGCTCACGTAATTACAATTTTACTTTTCACCTGTGTAGGTATGTATTTCAATTGTACATTTGACATGTTTTCAGTTACAATTTAAATTGTCTAGAGTATTTTAGTGAAATTTCGACTATTTCTATCAATAAATACGCGCGTACGTACATTTATTTGTCAACAACAATCCGAAGTCACATTCGATTAGTAATGTGATGGCATTCGACTTTCGATTTCGTAGTTCGGTACAATTAAAAGATACCTAGCTATGTACTATTAATTATTGTATGATAGAAAGGTGCACGAATATAAGCACGTACTACTTGCATACACTTAAATTACACATTTAATTCGAGTGTCTAAGAGAAGACTCATTAAAAATGTAGAAAATTGCTACTGTAGACATATTGAGCAAGTGCTCATGATGAAATTATTAATTTGTCGAAGGCTTAAGACTTTAATGACCGATAGGCTTAAAGACGGTTATTAAACTCATAAATTCGACCACAGGAGAAATTCTGACGTGCAATAGGCGCAAGCGTACACTCTTAGTTAATTGGGTCGTTATAAAGCAGACCACGATGCATGATGGAATCGAATACGTAGCGAAATGTATCTTGATAGATATACGGTCGAAGTAAACAAGTAGTGAAATTTCTATTTTATCGCATTTTTATTTTCTTCTTCGGCGTCATTGCTGCTGAACGATAAAAAGTGAGACCAAAGCAAACGTTCAAAGTGAATTTGGTTCAATGTGGATGGGCGTGTTTGACCACATGTTCGACCTTGATCTTTTTCTATTATTACTTTTCTATTAATGCATTAAATTGGACCTAAGCTTCCGAGTTAGTATTGTGATATATGTACATACAATGTACATGGGAACAATGCTGTCAAACGTTCTTACATACGTTACGTTTAAATAACATCTACCAAACAGTTGTGTGGGTACTTTGACAAATTAAGGTGCCAAAAATTCCAAGATGATAGAACTTGCTTCACTTCAGTGCCTACATACATACTAAGACCATAAGTAGCTCATAAGACCACAATAATTCGATGCCATCCTGGTTATACATGACCATGTCATGCGCAATTGTTTCATGTCGTTGTGACTTGTCAAATTGTTGAAAATGAAAACGCATCAAGTGATTCATTTGAAAGATGTTTCAAATACCAGAATACTGATCCAGAATTCAAAGATTCGAACCCCAGAAATATAAATAAAACATTTCTCACGAACACGTATGGTTGGAAGTAGCTAAGCCTTGCCCCAAAAATTATATTAGGCATACATATTTATTGTAAAAATTCCATTAAGAACTTTCATTTTTCGCGACCTATTGGAGACTTAAATTACCCGCCTAGATCATGCGATTTAACGCCGCTAGGCTTTCTTTGGGGATACGTTAAGGATATGGCGTACGCCAATGATTTAGAATCAATTCAAGTGCTCAAATGTAACATCAGACCTGTTATTCGCTCAATCGAGCAGGTTATGCAGGCTATGCAAATTTTCTCAAAACCATTTGCAAAAGAAACCGAGGTGGACATTTATAAGATATCACATTCCATATATGTAAATATAATGGTATAGTTTGTACTTCAAAATAGAATAAGAAGACTATTTAATTTACTTTAAAAAAAAACTTAAAAAAAAAAAATCTCTTTTTTACTTAAAATTTTTTAATTTTAATGGAAAATTTTTTATATCTAATTAAATCGCCTAAAAACTTGGCAGTACCATCTGTAGAGAATATTAGGGCTACGTTAGAGAAAGGTGGTGAGTGGTTAATGGTTTATTATCAAAATGTACGTAGATGTAAAGGGTGTCCCATTAAGACAGCCCATTTGTTTTTGTGTCGGTCGTACAGCATTGTTGTTTGACAGCTGTCATGTGTGCACATTAAAGTTTGGTCATGGAGAATTACACGGATGCACAACGCAGAAAAATTGTGAAAATCCACTACCGAAATGGTGAGATTTTCGCGTCAATGGTGAGATTTTCGCATTTGGTAAATACTTCATTTAGTATGCGGATAGGGAATTGATTTTGATCAGCGGACCTATTCGCAAGGACTGTATATGGTTATTCCGAATTCCGAAAGCTTTTAAACCTAAGAAAGGAATGGTACATAAGTGGATTGATTAGAAATTATGCTGTATCTAACTCACTTTCCATACTAACACTACCCTAAAAAAAAAACTAAGTGAGACTCGTTCTGAATTAATCCGATAAGAAAGAATTAGCATAGTGTGTATTGTAGAGGAGAAGAATTTATGGACTGGCTGACACCCGCGTGGAAAGAACACTGTATATCGTGAGCTATAAATACCTTCCCAAATCTAAAATCATCTCATAAAGGTGACATACTTCCTTACCAATGATGTAAAGTTAGAATATCATAGTTTAGTATCAAAATTTACAAGATGACGTGCGAAATTTCTGTAAAAAGGTGAAGCTACTCATAGTCTTTATTTCAAAAAGAAAAATTGCATCTTCATACCGAAGTTTTCAGGTCTTCACATAAGCCTCACACAAATATCAGCCTTCTGTATAAGAAGACTAACTCTATAAAAAGCGTTCTGAATGTGTAGAAAGTATCTCGATTTGTTTGACAATCCGCCTAAATATTTTACGGATTAAAAAGAATTTAAATGTGAACTATCAAATCATGAGTGCAACAAGACAGAAGTATCTACTCTTTCTAAATGAAATGCCAAATCAAAGGATTCCAATACAAATCATTCTCAAATTATCTCAAGGCATAACCTATATTTTGCTGTCAGGTGAAGAAAACAGTAAATCACTTATCCAGAATATCGTAAGTTGGAAGTAAGAAGAAGAAATGAGTACCTACGTTCTTTTACCAAAATCCTATCAAAATTTTACAATAATTAGAATTTTGTTTGTTATTCGTTGAATGGTGATAATCGTTTCTTGATCCAACAACCAAACAACAACAATTACTTAATTCACTACGGGAGCCATTAACAAATGAGGTTAAGTTTGTGCATCAAGTTGCTAAAGAAATTAGAAAAGATCATCAGTGATAGAAAAAAAAAATTCACAGTTGGGTTGCGACCTAATTTATCTTTGCCATGTTATTTTTAACGCGCAACAATGCTAAACAATCTAAAAAGCGACGTTTTGTCTCATTTTCAAATGAGCAAATCCTATTAGCGCTTTCATAAAATCAGTAAGTTGCTTCAATATTTTCATTATCCAATGATTAGTTGGTTATGGGCCCCGTGGCTCAGTGGTTAGTGCATAGAACTACGAACCGGGTGGTTTGACTTCCAGACAACTTCAAAGTTTTTTCACGGTCCCACTACTCGCGAGCGTCTGACAAACATCCAAGAGTATAACTGTCATGAAAAGGCTTCTTAAAAGAAAAATTGCCCTAAATTTGCCAAAAATTAGCACTAGACAGTAGACCTCATCCATTTGTGTGAAAAATATAACATGCACAACAAGAATGTCGCGCCAAATATTAGCTTATTTTTATTTTTTGGAAATATCGAAAAAAATTTTATTAGGAGTCAAAACACTACCAAAAAATCAAAGAACTACAAAGTTCTGAGAAATTCAACCTCAAAATTCATTTAATCTTTGGAAGCCAATATTTAAAACAATACAATTCTTTTAAGAACTATCTTACCTTCATCTTTAATCAGGAAGCGTATTAATCCATATACAAAATAGATCCAATTCTATTTACGGTTTTTTTTTTCGATTAAATAAAAAACAAGCTAATTCGTTCTATAATCTTGTTCCGGCACAGCACTGAACTAGATTTTGTTTTTATTTTTCGTTAGTTTTTCCAATGTTTTTCATTTAATTGAAAGTAAATGCAACACACAGCAGACGCGAACAATTAAGATATCCCACAAACGAATGCACTTAATCCGTCACAAGAAACCAGTCACATCGGTGAGTTTCCTTCGAAACTAACTTATCACTTCAGAAACAGGAAAATAAATATCCCAGACTACCGCTAGAAAAATGCTAAACCAAGGGGAGCTAATTAAGTGACTGGACAATCCCGGTGGAAATTTAAAAACAGACTGAAACTTCAATTGATCGCAAAATGCAACAATACCTCGATGGTGTATCTTCCATCACGCTAACTACTGCTAGAAGAAAGTGCAGAATGTGGAAACCATAGCTGGGTGTAGTCTAAACTAACGAACGATAGCGCCGCACCACACCGTTAGTACACACATGCTATAGACAAGCAGTATCTATCTTAACGTGATGCGTGTATTGCTTTAGTTGAAGTTCAATCGCTGTTTTTTTTTTTTTTTTGATTGTTTGGTAAGTTGACCGTTGTCGGACTTGTCTTCTACGAGTGTTGCCGTATATAGTAACATGCATCAGACGAACATGACCATCGTAATAAGGTAGCACTTATTACTTTGCATGTGTGTGTCTTATCACAACAATTTTAGCCACCAAAAGAGCTTAACTAGGAAATGGCGAAAAGGCGCGAGAAAGTGTTAACTTTGCAGCACCTAGCTATTACTTGGGTTTATAATTAGACGCGTGTGGGGAGTGATGGCTTAACAAATGCGTTCTGAACATTACGATGACAGTTAATTCGCATTATACAACATATAGGGTTTGGTGTGACGCACCCATTTGTCTTGGCAAGTACATATTGTATTACATTATTGGCTTTCAGTTTCAAGCGCTAAATTCAGATATTTTAATATTCATAAGGGGCAGTGAGGACGCTTCAGCCACCTGGCTTATTAGTTCCGCTATTTGAAATAGGCATTTGAGTAATTCGGCAAAATGCATTTGTATTTCATATTCGTATATTGCCGAAATAATTATTTTAATAGTTTATGGCCCAAATTTCACTGCTTACTTGAGACACTTTGGCATTTTTTTGTACTACTTGGTGCCCTTAAACCATTAAGGCGTATGCAGTTTCACTTAGGAATAATTAAAATGCTTTTTGCTTAACGCAAAGTTCTGAAAATTCGCTGGTATAGAATTGTACTCAAATATCAAATTTCTCAGTATATTTCAAGACATCTAGAAGGTGGTTGTGGATTAAATGAAAAGGTATTATGAATTAGCTGATACTATCGTGCTAGAAGTTGTGTTGCTCTTTAACATGTTTTGGCATGTTACTGCTCTGTGTACCACGACTACAAAAAATTTTGTCATCCAGACTTGACGATAGAGTTTTCTACATCATCTTCAATATAATCAGTTGATTATCTGTTTCATAATAAAGACACCAAGTGAATTTGTGAATATTGAGATAATGAAACAGTGTGTGTGTGGTACTTTAAGCTAAGTTTCCAGCGATATACTCTACTACTTAACCCAAGTTAACACACATAGCACAATGTTGGAAAGTATTGAATTCTAGGTAAAATACTAAACACATGATCAACAGAGAGCTAAATGCAATATTTCTGTAATGAAATCACGGACACGAAAGATTCTTTGACACTAAGGAAAAGTCCAATCTAGAGAACCAACAACTTTACTCTACTCTCTACTGCGACTCTCAGAGACTCCAACTAAAACTGGATCAAGTCCTGCTTTTTTAAGTCTTTTGTCAAGAAGTCTTACCACCTTCGTTCTGAAATCTTTTCAACATGTAGGCTTCTCTCCATAGCATGGCTATGCGAAGGGTAAAAGCGTGGAGGCAGTGTTGCACTACCAAATACCGACTAATGAAAGGATTACGAATGCGATGATAGAGTTTTATTATTATTTATTATATATTTATTATTAATATTCAGAAAAATCAAAGAACCAAGTCCCAGTATAATCCTGTGGTTGTATACGGCAATTGTAGGACCTATACTTATCTGTACCGGCCAAATATGATGATGAGGCGCCAACCTCAAAACTATCACAAAAGTTTAGAAGCTAGCGTTGTAATGGAGATACCAGTACGATTAGAACAATATCAATACCAGTTAGCAATCCTGATTCCACTGGGCATGTCCAAGTTAGTTAGACTCCTTAACTATAGTGCTTTAGTGGTAGCAGTGACAATAGCCGCCCATTGGACTGCGATAAGAGCACATCAATTGAATCTTATGAAGTGGTGCCGAGAAGAGCTTAAGATTATTGGAACACAGTATAAAGATGAGACTCTGCTAAGTCCCTGGTCATGAGGGTGCAACAGTAAATGAAATGAGGCACTGATGCCTTTCACACCTAGGCATGAAGCTGGAGTTTTTTGAGCACACTTGCTGCAACAAAAAAACTATGTACTCTATTAAATAAAGGAAGAACATACATGATATCCCTTTTACGTTTATATGATTCATTACAAGGTATAACACGTCTTGTATCAATGCCCAAGCGTCTGCCATCTACGGAATAAAGATATTTCTTCTGTAGATATGTTCATTAAATGATGGTTGGAATTCCGGACTTAGTAATAGGAAAGGTAATGCTCCACGACCAAAGTGATATACCTTTTTATCCAATGTGCATGTGTCTGCATTGGCCTGAATGTGGCATAGAGGAGTTCTATATCCTCTAAGTCAACACACCTCCCTTGGTAGGTAAAACGAAGAAACCCCACATGCATTATCGCCGTACAGTGATTCCTTCGCAGGCCTCACATTCTTTTCCTTAGCTGTCGTCTGTACTATTAAATAATTAGTAATAATTAATCGCAGAAATTTCAACAAATAGATTTAAAATTTCTACTTTCCTTTTATTAAATCATCTGTATATAATGGTATTAACCGTAAGTTTAGTATATAGACACAAATGTAATTCTGATTTCATCGAGAAATTGTATTCCCTGTGGAACTTGTCGCATGGCAATAAAAGTATTCATCGTAATGCATATTGCAGCTTATCTCCTTTCACTGCTTACCAAGAATTCGGTTCAAATTCTGTTCTGGCACACTTTCATCGTATTAATAGCTAAGATCTATTGCTACATCAACTCGTATATGTCATCTAAGACATGAGTTAATGTGGGTCAAACGCTACAGAGTGATTAAAGATTTTTTATCGATTCCAATTTTCTTAGCGGTTCGAACAACGTTTATGATGTTTTAATACCGGTCATCTCCTCCAATTAGTAACAAAAAACAACGAAATTATCTTCTTTTGCATATTTTATTTTGAAATATGATTTTTAACAATTATTTAAACGTTAACAACATTGTTTTGTTTTATTTTATAATTTTTTTTTTTTTGTAATATTTTTATTCGTTTTTAATAAAAATTTTAGTACATGTCCTTGTTTTTTTTTTCAGTTTTTCTTTTTTTGGTTTTTAGTTTAAATATTTATTTATATTACTACATTTAATTATAATATTTATAAATAGCAAGTAAAAACTGAAATTATATAATACAAATATATCATTACCGTTTTGTTTTTTGTTTTTTTTTTTGTTTTTAATTTAATTTTAATTTACAATATTAAATTTATTTTGTTTTTAAGTGCGGTAAATAAAGATTACATTTTTGTTTTAATTTAATTTGTTTAATATTTATTATTTCATTTAATAATATTTGTTGCTCAATAATTTGTTATTTTTCATTTAAATTCATATTTATTTTTCCTTTGTTTTGTTTTCTGCAAACGATACTATCTATTAAAAAAAAAATATATGTCTACCTATGATTAATTTTGCAATATATTTAAAATTGAAAAATTACATTTACAAAATAAAAGTACATTATCGCTTTATTGTAGTAATTCTATTTTCCTTGTTATATTGTATTTAAATTGTTTTGTTTTTGTTATGTCGATTTTCTTTAAAAGAAGTGATGGCTTTGTTAACGGCTTATTTGATAATTTATGATTTGTATATATTGTTTTCATGGGAATTTTTTAGTTCAAAGTGCTTTCGTGTTGATTATTTGCAGAATCATAAAAAATATATGTAATTTATTGTATTCTATGAATAGTTTGTTTTTATTATTAAATATTTATATTTACCTTTTTTTTAAATTGTTTCACAACATCGAGAGTTTATTTAACTTTATGTTCTTTTTTTTATTTAATGTGTCTTTTTAACTCTGTAAGATTTTTTCATATAATTTGCTCGTTTAGTAATTTATTTTTAGATTTGTTTTAAGTGTTATGTTTTATATTTTGTTTGAAAAATGATTGGCTGCATTTTTGTAAGTTTTTTTTTTTGTTTTAATAAGAAATAAAAAAAAATTAAAAAATTTGTTCTCGACGCTCGTTAAAATTATGGTTTTTTTATAAAGTTTCCTATAGTAATTAAACATATTTATTTATACATCTACATAACGTTGAAGGCGCGTAATATTCACATTTTTCTTTTACTTAATTTATGTATGTTTTAATTTTTTTTTATGTGTAAGCAAATGCTGATTTTTTATTTGCTTTTTAACTATATGTTTTTACTTTTGTATCCAAGCAGTAGTTTATGTTGATTTTGTTTAGATTTGTGTCAATATTACTATGTGAAAGCTCGAATTTTGTTTTTTGCAATTAATTTTAGATATGAAAAGAAAAATAATAAGATATTATGTATTTTGGTATTTTGTTTTATCTTTTTTTAATGATTATTCGCTGATATTAAAATATTTATCTATAAATTGTTTGGTGTTATTCAAGCTCCAATATCATCTCGGTATATACTATACTATCATGATCGAACGAAAAAAGGATTAGACTTTCTTACAAAAGTTAGCGCTTGGATTGAAACAAGGTTTACTAATTTTACCACGATGATGAATTATGTATTCGAAATAATTAAAAAGAGGCTCACGTTTACCGTCGTAGAAAAGTACGATTCTATCCAAGCGCAAACAATCTTACATTATGTAACTTATGCTAATTAACTCTTTTGTTTTAATAAACTAAATAACTAACAGATGTAGATTCTCATGTACAATAGATTCTAACAAATAATAGATAGAGACAGAATTCGTTTACTTATCAAATTGTGCGGAATGTGCAAAAATAAACAATTTAACTTAACAAAAAAACATGTATTGTATAATAATGCAGACATACTAGTATTCAATAAAGAAATGCTATATTTTCGAACAATATTGTATGGTACTGCAAAGAAAAAAAAATCAAGGCAACAAAGTTGACAACAACGGTGACAACAAAACGAAAAAAAAAATTAAGTGAAATTGAAAATGGTTTGTGAAATTTGGAAGAAAGCTGAACATTTTTTCATGCACAGAAAATTATGATTGATACTTTTTTTTATTATTATTATTTATAAGTATGGTTGTTAGTTTCTTTACATTGCTAGTGCTGTGTATAGCAAACGAGTGATCGAGTTGACCTTTTACAATGACACTGATATTTTATGGGAATTTGTTTCGTATGAATTTATGAATCGGGCAGTATACTCTTATTTTAGACATGATCGTTTCAATGAATTTATTGTACAAAAATTGTTTAGATATTTTATTTCATTCTTTATTATCATTGAATTTTTCATTTAGATTGTTCTTAAGAAGTGTTGAACATAGTGATCACAAGTTGCTGTGCAGAAGATTGAATAATTTAGTGCAGAAGAGAGTTGTAGAAAAAAAAAGTTTATTCGCCAAATCTTGCTATCCATTTCTCCATAAACTGAAAATTTAAAAACAATTATAAAATAAAAGAAATCATAAAAAAAAAAAAAAATTATTGAAATAATAGAGGATAGAGTAATGTTGTTAGTTTTGGCTAGAAGGAGTTTGAACTTCAATGTGTGGCAGTGTACTATGAATGTAACTCATTTGGATATAAAATCAAAAGGGCCTTATTTTAAAATTAATTTAAAAATAAACGCATACGATTCATTCTTAATAATATATATGGCTCACGAATTTTTAACAGAATAAGTCATTCAATACAGAATAAGTAATGTCACTTCCAAAGAAATGCAGTCTAAAAACTTGGACACTTTAAGCCATTAAATTTTTTAACGATTATTTAAGTCCATCAAACTAAATTTCGTATTATGTAGTCGTCTTTGTGTACGGAAGCCTAAAACTGCTAAACGAATTTCGGTAAATATTATATTTGCCGGTAAGATTGGAATAAATAGTAGTGACATTGACGGTACAGCCTATATAGACGACACTTGACAATCATACTACGTTGTATCTTCGAAACACAGGAAGGCATAGGATGACATAGTTTGGACTTATCCCTAAACTTTTCTGTAAATCCTCTAGTGACAATTATTGTCTCAGTTATCCAGAAAATAATTTTCTTGCTCATCTTACAGTCAACACTGCGATAGTTTAGGGAAAGCTACTTACCTAACTGGAAATTCTTGTAGATATTAAATTATCCTAGACTGCATAAACAAGTGGCATCGTTAAAAATAATTGGGGCTTGACCCGAGATAGTGTTTTGCCTTGCACTCTTATTATTAGACCGATGATAAAAAAAACTATGCCACCATTAGTAAACTTAACTAACCATAAATATAAAGCTTATTTGGAACCTGCATTCCTCTCATTACCTATCCAAGCATTCATTTCCTTTTTCATTCAAATATGTATAATCAACACTATCATGAGAACCACATATGTATTTAAACTTTTAGTTAGATTTTATGTTCATTGATTCACGTTTAAGAAAGTTTTAAACTTAGCAACATTGATAACGCTCTCAATATCGGCTACGATGAGCCTGGTTATTTTTTATAAGGCTTTTGAGCATTACAGTTTGCGAATAATCAATATGAGATCTTTGCCAAGTATGTTTCTCTTCTTGATTGAAGAGACTCCTTTTCAGAATCACATAAGAAACCTCCTACTTTTCAAATTTAAGGAAACGTGGGGAAACTTAACGAGTCTATATTATATCCTAATGAAATGTTTGGTAAACAATATCGACCTTGAGAGGAACACGCTGGTAATTTTGTTTTAATAAAGTATGTACATTCATGCAATAGGTTCCACTTAATACCCAACTAACATAACCATTCCTAAAAACTGAATCATGATACATAATCTAATCCAAATAAACAATATGTTATTAAAAAATTAATAAACTAAACTTATTAAATTTTTCAGAGCGATTTTTACTGTATTTTGTGACTTTTTTTGTTTAACCCTAGCCAACAATCATTCAAAATTTCACAAAACCATAAAATTTGGGATTCAAAATAAAATTGTAAAAAAAAAAATATCAGGTGTCAACAATTTTTTTTTTAGTTCTCTACACGTTTTCTTAAAAAACAAAATACTTATAAAAATCTATCCTTCTTATAGAAAGTGTGTAACAATATTGAATTTACAATAAATATTTAAGTTTTAAAAATACCTAAAGTCTCAACGTAATATAAAATTATTTACAGTTCAACTTCGAATAAAAAAATGTATTTAGATAAAACAAGAATATATATTTTATGTAACATATTCCTCTTTCTTCGGTCTTAATGGTAACTACATATATATAAGTATGTACATATATGTATGTGTTTTTTGTGTTTCGTGTTCTAATTAAAAATAAAAGTATTTTAAAAAAGAATTTTCTGTAATAAAAAAACTTATGTAAACGTGATCTTTGTTTTCTACTTATTTTTAAATATTTTCTTTTTTTTGTTTGTTTTTTTCCCTTGTCCTACAATGTGATCTGCATTTATCTAACACATTTGGTTTTTACTTAATTTCTTATTTTGAGGATCTAACATAAACAACCGTTTATTTAGAGTTACAGACATTATATATATATATATATAAAAAAAAACCCAAGAAGTGATTGTTTTAGTATTAAAGATCTGTTCTTTTAATTACTTTTCTTATCTTTGGCGATGATCAATAATATATTATGTATTTGTATATATTATTTCTATTTTATTTTCGCGTAATCTTACGATTGTAATATAAAAAAGGGTTTTTGTATTTGTATTTTTATTTTTTACTTTAGAAGATCTTATCATGCCATTTATATGTGTAAATCCGTTTTTTATTGATTTTTAGAAGAAAGCATTCAATTTCTAGTATAGTAAATTTAAAAAGATAGATGCATGTCATTTGTTCCTACTCTTTCTTGAAGTATTAGTCACTTCTAGAAAATGCCTTTTCTAAAGATTAGATTTTCTATTTTTATAGTATCAAAGCGTTTCCGTTTTTTTTTTATTCCTATGTAGAGACAATTTCGTATCTAGTATTAATTTTTGTGTCTTATATACTTTTGTGAATGTCTTTTAAGTGTTTTTGTTGTTTTGTGTATTCACTTAGATAGTTCCTATAAATCTTTTTTTATATTAGTTTTTTTTAAATTTGTGTTTAATGTGTAGCTTACCTTACTAATGGTTCCCAATTGCTTACGTCACACCATTAAGATGAGGAAAAACTGTCGATGGTTAAATTATAACTAAACAAAATAAAAATGTGCAACAAAATCTTAAAAATACAAAAAAAAAAGAAAAAAAATCCAAACATACCTTAAAGGCAAAAATAGAAAAGAATGCAGATTTTTGCCCTAAAAATGAATCTAAATGTCCTAAGGATATCACTATTTGAAATAATACTATAAGAAATGAAATAAAATCAAAAGAAAATAGAAAAAAGGAATTAAGTCAAAATTTTATTTGCATTTATATTACAAACAAACGAACGAATATATTTGTAGATACAAAAAATATGTGAACAAAATCTTAACGTTTACGCACAAATCAAACAGAAATAGAAAAAAAAAATGACAACTTAAAAACGACAGAGTGATGGTACAAAATATTAAGTGCATAACATAAAAATATAATATAGAAAAAATATTAAACAAAAATTATACAAAGGTTCTAAAAGGCATACGGAATGGTGTGGGAAGCAATCTTAAACAAATGAAAGATGGTTTCTTTTTATATTTGCAATGACATTTGCCGATGGAAATAATTAAAGATATCCTTTGATTGCAACAGGATACATGATGGTATAATCAAATGTTATTGCAAATATAAAAGTACAAAATAACGCATTTAGTTGATTTCTTTTTGTTCTTTTAAATTTTTTAAGTTTTGTTTTGAATTTAATTTAAAATAATATTATTTTTCGTAAAATATTTAATTCATATTAAGAGAAAAAATGAATATTGTTACAAATACTTATCAATGTCTAAACCGGTTAAAAATTAAAAACATTTTCTGTAAAAATTTTCGAATTGTTTGCTGCCATAAATGCGTTATTTTGTACAAAAGAGTATTCTCCATCGTTCATATGTACGAATAAGGACCATCAGTTAAGGCGCTACACAGTAACAATCAAGAGTTATCATCCTTATTAGAACCACCCCCACCGACCCCAGAGCCTTGCGTGTTGGCGTTGCGTCCACCAACTGGTGCCCGTACGGCTGGCGGCTTGTACTCTAAGCCTGGATCAAATTGCATTAGAACGAATACCTATACAAAAAAATTAAAAAAATAGTGTTATAGAAATAGTTAAAAATGAAGTCCTTGAAATTTACCTGATCTGTTGGCAGTAAGGAAAAGTCATCGGGTGGGTTTGTTATAACATATCGTTTACTACTCGCATCACAACTCGAACTTGTATCTCGAAATCTGTAGAGACCAATGCACAGCATACCATAGGATTTGAGCGCAGCGACAAAAAGATCTCCATATTTGCCACATTCTCCAAACTGGGCCAATGGCCCATCGTATAGAGAAATTTGACCCACTCGGCACCTAAGGAAAACATATATTAAAATTTATAACACGTTGTGAATCTACCAGCTAGATAAATAGATTAAGATTTCAGAAATAGGTACATTGAAATGCAACAGCCCAGTCGTGTATTATTTCCAGGGATCCTGGTAAACAATTAATGAAAACCAGGGAGATTTTAAGTAACAGGTTTAGTCAACGTTCCATAGCATCTCAACAGAAGCATATATTTTTATAGTCTTGTGCAGTTGAGAAAATTACCTATTTTTAAAAAGACTAAAGCACTGGGTCCATGACACAAGCAATGAAGTGATGTAAAAAATGTTATATCGCAACAATCTTTTACTACACCTTTTTATATTTTCCTAACTATTTTGCACCTAAAAATAAAATTTACAAAAGTAAAACTCACCTATCACGATTACTTAAACTTTCGGCCGTACTGTAACCACCTCTAAGTCCAGCACCTTCAGCCAGGATCAACTCCAATTCCGGCGTAGCTCCACCCGTTATGAGTGATCGTATCAGTGTTAAGGCGTTTTGATTGAAATATGTCTAAAA
Source organism: Xylota sylvarum (assembly GCA_905220385.1). Lineage (NCBI taxonomy): Eukaryota > Metazoa > Arthropoda > Insecta > Diptera > Syrphidae > Xylota > Xylota sylvarum. The sequence goes on from LR999958.1 coordinate 15,747,057, forward strand.
TCCAATTATTTAGGTCATGTCAAATGAAAACTAAAAAAAATCAGTCTCCTACCGTTGACATCAATGAATCTAATACACTAACAGCGAACGCAGTACCGCAAGCGAACGGTTGTGTTAAATAAAGTTCCGTATCGGGATCATCGTCATCGTCTTGATCAAGAAACTGCACGTTACTATCGTTCACCAGTTCTGCAACATATTCAAACACCAATTAACATTCAATTTCAGTCAGATAGTGCCTCAATTAACAAACCTGTAATCATTGGTACATTCGCACCATAAACAGAACCTCTTCGCTGCAGCACTATCGGACTACCGGCTGTCGCCGACAGGTTATCAAATTCTGGACCACGTTGACTTAATACACCTATAGTATCATCGAATGTCATCGCTTTTATATTTAACGATGCTAGAATTGCTTCCTTATCGGCTAACGTTGGATCATCATTACTAGGAACTTTGGCCGATAGAATACAACACATATCACATAGGTTCACATTGACCGCACGCAAATCGGCTCGACTTAGCGGCGACCCGTTTAGCACTGAGATTTTCGGTAGATTCTGTAACATCTTCCATTCCCGTCGGATGTAATCGACTGACCCCACTATCACCACATGCTTGAGTTCGTGATAGTGAAAATTGGACGCACGCAATGGCATAACCAAGTTGCGTAGTCCTATCAGCGGTGAATCCGGATCGGCAAACAGGCAAACCACAACGTGACCATTAAGGACCGTCATTGCCGCTTGATTTCGATCCTAGACGAAAAACAGAAAATTTTTCAAATGCATGTGTACTTATAGATTTATGATAAAATCTTACCAATATACAGTCTTCTAGGTTTCTCGCCGGACTCCAATGGAACATTCCGGTCGAATCGTACTTCATCTCGGTCTTCTCAAAATCGAAATCCTTTGACTGATCATCAGCTATACCAGCCGGTAGCGTAACACCACCGGGCTGATTCTGTGTACCAGTACCAGAACTTCGACTAGTCGGCCTAAATTTCAAAATAAACACAAATTTTAGAAATACTGTTCCGTTTAAGTCATGCAGCTTGCATAGTTCCGAAATAATGTTTGAAATAAAATAATTTTGCTAAATGCATTCTAAAACAGATTTGTTTACGATGCAGAAAATATAATATACATTTTTATTTTGTTTTTGTTTGTGTCGAATTATGAGAAAGTTTTGTACGGTTTCTTGCAAATAAATAATGTATCCAATCCAAAACTGAACAAAAGATAAACAATTGCCTCCTAAAATGTTCCAACCATATACAAGTTGTTTGTGCCGAAAAAATGTGCTGTGATGCGAAAACGTGTGTGTCAAAATTATACGTTTAGATACTCAAAATTAGGTAATGCTTGAATATTGCAAATGAAAGTAAATGCCAAACTTTAATTTTTTTTTTTTGCTGTGATAAAACAAGAGTGTTAGATAGCCATCAATAATAGTTAGTACGTGTGTGGTTAGAGAAATAGTGGTGAAGAAGTATTATATCTCAGTGATGATTGTTATGAAAATGTGGTCTGCTGTGTGAAGATACTTTGAGTAGTCTCGATGAGAGAATTAAAAACAAAAAAAAAAATAAAAATAAATAAAAAATTAAATTAAAAGCAGAATAAATGAATATCATTTACGAAAGTCGTGCATTTCTTTGTTTCTAAATATATATATATAAATAAATAAGAGTGGTTTTAAGACTAAATTATATACTTGCCTTTATTTGAAATTTCAATGAAAAGAAATAGTTTTAAAAAGCAGAACGTAGGCGGGTTAAAGAAGGCCAAGAACAAATCAAGTTAAAAAGAAGCCAATTGAAAGAATAAGTTATAAGTGCCGGCGATCAATTATGTAGTGAACAATCAGAAGCGCCATACAATCTGGTGACACAAACTGGTTTCCTCTTCGAGCAAAGCAAAAGCTGGTAAAAAGTAGTTGTATATATTTAGATATTATTTTTTTGGTGATATCGAACGTGCACTTCTATGAACTCTTCTTTGAAGCCTACGTGAAGCTCTACAGGATGTAGAGTATTAGATGGACGTATATATGTGATACTGTCAAACGTATCACTTATAGCCACAAATAATTCTGCTTATTTTTTTTTATCAATTAGCGTACTCTCCTGCCATCGAATATTCAAAGCAAGCAATCGGAATGACCTTTTACAAAAACTGATGCAGAAAGTTTCAACGTCGATTTATCGCGGAGGAGAATCTGAAGTCGAGGTAATTTTGTTAGTATTAGCTTTATACCCGGCGTTACATGCGTATTAGTTCGTTTTTAGTTCGTTTTACGTTTAGAAAAAATTGGTAGGTAGCCATTCACCGATCGTTCACATCAAAAGGACAAAGATTTGTTTCTAATCATATACCTATTTGTGTGGATATTCATGTTTATAAAGTATCTTATTCGGTTTATATGGTACAGAACCTAAAAGCCGAAACCTTTAAAAAAGTGGTAGATTTACATAGCTTAAGCAAAAATTAAAACCAGCTTTGTTTCAATAGAGCCGAACTCAACCTATTTTTTATATTATTTCATAGTATTTCATTTCTCCGAAGCCTTCAACTGGGCAATTTGGAACAGATAATCGAATATTAATGTTATATGAGATTAATGTAAAAGTCGATAGTTACGGATCACCAGAGCAGACTTAATGTTAAGCAAATATGATCGAAAGGAAAATCACAAATTTTCTAGAATTCCACTCCTGACTTTACAATATTTTGTCCTGATTTGATTCTTTTTGGATTACACAACAAGAATTCATCAAACTATCAACTTTTTTACCAAAGCCTGAAATTCAAGCTAAAAATGTTGTTGATTTTACAACGACATAGTATGATACTTTAACAAAATTAATTTTCAATTAAATTTTCTTCAATTCATGAAATAGTTGTGGCATACGAAGGTTTTTAATTAAGGACTTAACTCTAGCCTGTGGACGATCACCATTTGTAATGCAGAATCGAAAAAGCTTAGGTTACAATCAGTAAATCAGCTAGTGTAAGAGGGAGAGCACTTTGGACCAAAGTCTTAAGAAATGTTTAAAAACTAGGCAAAGCTCGCTAGTTCAATAAACAAAAAACAATCAATCTTATTTGAAACATTTTCATTAAAACGAAATACTGTTAACTTTAAAGTTTATCAACACTACACTAACTGTGGATTGATTCTTGACAACTACATTAGGTAGTGCAAAGCATCAGAAACATCTTTGGTTCAGTTACAATTAGAATTTTTATTGCAGACACATATTTCGAAAAATACCATCGGAAACCTAATAATACTACAATTTATCGATTGTCAAATTTAGAGTATGTCTTCTAAAAATTATTTTAAAATAGCTCATATAACACAAAAAATACTGCACGTGTTAATAAAAGCGCTAAAGGAACAGTCAATCATATATAATTAATTTTCAAAGTCTGGGAGTTAGCCCATCAAAGACACAGATTGTCCTCTTCAACAAGAAGATAGTAATCACTGTATTTAAAATTCAAGGATTGGTGGATTGAAATTAAACATGTCAAGAACAGCACGATACATTGGCGTAATTTTGGATTCAACTGAAAGGAAAATATTTATAATTTCATCAATAAACCATGTGTAGCCTTCTACATATGCAGGAGGGCTTTCAGTAATACGCTATATGGATCGATAAAATATTGGAAAGCACTTGGAAGAAAAAAAAGTTTAATTTCATGCCGCTGGATCACTACTGCAGTTTAGATGCTGGTACTTAAACTTATAAGGTTCATTTACAAGAATTCCTTACAGATTTATTTGGATGAATCGACAAGTCACTAATGAAAAAAACTGGCAATCTACTTTCACAGTTCCTACATGGAAGTTAGTACGCAAGCCTGAGCTTACTAAGACTCGATTTTTCTCTTAGACTGCAGAATCCAGTCCAAACCAAATCACAGACATACTACAAGCAACGGAAATCATATTAGGAATTATCATTGTCAGAAGAATAATCACTGAATACGTCGAGTGTCAGACATTAAGGTACTACACTCCGCAGTGACCCTATGCATGACTGCATATGAACTCGCAAGATAAGGGTCGGCACTACACTTTTTCCTTACTGAACAATTTTCTCAGCTCCCTAAAAACATCTATTCACAACAAGCCCATTGAGTAAGCCGCTAGAATCTTATGGATACATCTGCAACGGCTAGGACCGTTTGCCAGGCTTATGACAAGAGAAAACTTTTTTTCTGACTAATCGTAATCGCAGCAACACACGCACTCTAGTTTTATAGCTGCGGACATTGCTGGGCGTCTCGGAATACCTCACAGTGAATTCTGCAGACGCTGGCTAGACGAGGAAGAAATTGAATCTATTAAAGTGACGAAAGTTACTCGTTAATGCTTTTTCCGATAGGAAAATGAGGACTCATGGCATTCACTTCTTCATGGAATTAAAGAAACTACACAAAAATGAACTAAAAATTCTCTATAGACTCGTATTCCTATCTGGATGGTTCTAAATCCTGTTCATATATGTAACATATATGTATAAAAAACCTAGACGAGAACAACCGCTTGTCAACAGAAGTCGTCCCCTGTACTGTCCTTTTCTGTTCGTTGAATAAATTATCGACTGAAGTATACTCGAATCTTTAATCATAAGAATAATTCAAAAAATTCTGCTTCCATCTTAAAGCGAAACAGTTCTAAAGATATTCTTTATTCGATAATATTTTTTATTATGAAAGCTTACACCTGTTATCTAATTATAACATTATTTAAAGATCATTTTATTTAAAAACAAAAAATGCCTAGCAATAAATGGTTTCTGACTTTTCCTTAAACAGACATTTTGAGGACAAACTAAAATGAAATCTATCAAAAAAAAGTAAGTGTTGTCCACAGCAGAAAATTATTTTCAAAATACCATTGAAAATGGCTTCATTTCTATTACGCTGTTAACTCAGCAGAAATCCGAAGAATTCGATAATGAAATTCAAAAATATGTGCTATGTTTTTTGGCTGTTTTGTAAAATATAAAAAGTATACATTAAAAATATTAGTATTCAATGCAGCATTATGCAAGCTAAGATCTAAGTTTTCTAGGTTTTTGTAAACAAAAATTATTTAATATGGACAAAGTTCGAGAAAAAATTCCTTTTATTATGAGAAATGTTTTAAAAGATTGTTTAAAAATAGTTGCATGCTCTATATGATGTTAGATGAAAAAAGTAGTAGTATTTTAAAAAAGAAGTTCAAAAATCTTAAAACCACTCATTATATTCAATATCAATCTAAACAGGATTAGAAAAGCCTGTCTAAGCATATTTTGGGTAAGGTAATGATTGAAAGATTGAAAATAAAACTTGCACAGTACCTTCCGAATGATATTCATTTCATTTGAGAAATTATTTGAAAACAAAGTAGTTTACGAAAAATCATTACAAGAATTGTTTTTTTTTTTTTTTTTGTCGAAATACGGTCTAGCAAGACAATGCAATGTAACACAAATTAGACATGTAAACAACAAGTAACAAGAATTATGAGACATAGCACAAAGAACACGACATTAACATCATTATTATAATATTTGTGGTGGTAGTTGAGTAGAATAGTAGTTTAGTTTTTTTTTTATCATTACACATAAAACAAGACAACACAAAACAAAAGGAAATTAGACGCATACATGAGCTTTTTAACTTCGTAAGCAAGTTGATAGCCCGCATAAGGATTAGCATCGGTTTCTGTAGGCCTGAAATTAAATTTGATTTTAAGCAATATTTTGTTTGATTTTTTTTTTGTCGATAAAATTAATTTTTTTTTTGTTAGTTATTTGTTATCAAATTTCCATACAGTAAAAAGTTAAATTTTTGTTTTTTTTTTTTTTGTTTCTAAAAGTCAATCAGAGTAAGCAGTAAGTACGTAAGAAGGTTAAGAGTATCAAAGAATCGATAGCAAAATGATGGTTAATGAATTCACCACGTTTCCCAAAGAATATGTAATTCGGGTTTGACTTGCAAAACAATAAAACCTAAGCGATCTATAGGTATATATATTCGAGACGTACTTGTATTTAGATTCGAGTTATCGAAGTATTTATTTCTTTGTTTTTTTTTTTTTTATAGCAAGTTTGGAATCAAATCTATTACCAATCCTACGCGACGAGGCTATCTACAGTGGAACAAGATACTTACCACAAGTGCTTAAAAGAAAACTATAAACAACTCAATTTATTTGCTTTTTGTTTTAGAAATTTAAGTGGTAATAGAAATTATAGTACTAGGTCTGGCAGAAAGTAAAAGTAACCTTCTTCTTTGGTATAGGTCGGCATTTTTTCTGTTTTTTTTTTTTTTTTTTTATGTAAAAAAATAAGTATGAACTTAAAGTCGTACCTATTGTATGTTGATGGTGACATGAGCGTGCCTTCGATTTGCCCTCGATTCACTGTTGGTTTCACCTTGTTCACCTGTTTTGTGGTAGAATTCATCTGAAGCGTTGATCCACCATTTGTACCATTTGGCCGGCGTCCGTTTCGATTTATAACTGAAATGTGAATATTCGTTTAGTAATTATCAAAAACTGAAAATATAATATCAGGATATATTAGGTTGTGGAAAGGGTTAAGGAGTTTGAATAACGTTTGTGTTTAGTAAGACATTTCTTAAAATGAAATCGACCAAATTAAATAAATAATTATTATAACTATAAATTATATAAAAAAATGCATTAAAAATATGTTCTTGTTTTTGAACTTCACCTCAACGACTTGGTTTTTGCTTATCTAACTTTGCTTAAGTAACTATCGTCCTGTGAACCTAATCTTAGGCCCAAACTGAATAAAATAGAGACTCTTACATAGACATTTCGTACCAGCACGTACAGCATATGAACTCCGAAAATTGGTGCTTATCTTTAATCAAACAGTTGCATACAATAATCGTACGATTTCTCACTCTCTCTTTTCAATAGTCTAAACCTTGAGGAATATTTTTTATCCAAAAAAGTGAAGACAGAAGTAAGGTTCAAAGGCAACTTTAACTAATTCAGGAGCGGAGATAGATCATCCAAGAAGAGATGATCATCATACTGTCCGTATTGTTTCTAGAATGAAAGCCATGCACCGAAGATACACGAGAATCCATTTGTAAACCTTCTGTTCTACCCCAGTGTACTTTCATGGAATATTACACATTTTAATACAAGTTTGTGAAATTGATACAAAAAATAATTCTTGTGTTTTCAATTTTCTTTAGTTAAAATGAATTATTGTAAATACATATATATAGTTTTAGGATCAAAAACAGTAGCTGATAAAATAAAATACTTACGAGTCATATCTTCCCGATCTCTAGTAATATCACCTGTAAAATACAATCAATATAAATTATCTAAATTCAAATAACTATGTAATAATAAATAAACAAATTTATTTTCACATTTACACAATTCGATAGCAACAAACGATGAAAAATATGCCAATAAAATGAAAAAGACATCTATGATTTTTTTTTTATGTTTCCTTCAAATGAATGTAAGCCAACCAAAAAAATTGGAAAAAAAATTTTAAGGAAAAACAAAAATTTTATACATAAAAACACAGCATTATGATAGAAATAATTTTATAATATGCAAATTAATTTACAACAATTTTAACATTTATTCTTAAGATCGTATTCAGTTCGTAAAAAAAATTATGTAATAAAACATGCTTGAGATATATTTTACGTCACGTCTCTTTCGCGTTAATTTAATATTTGGTAGAATCAAAGAAAACATATTTTGGATGAACGTTTAAACAAAATTAGAGAAAATAATTAAAATCATTTAATTATAAAGCCAATACAGGACGAACACAACAAAAGCATTGACAAATGAATTCAAATAAATGATACTCAAATTAAAAGCGTTTTTACTGGCATCTTATCTTAAAAAATAAGAATTAAATAAAATCATGTCATATTTAAGGCAAAGAAAATAATAAATTAAACAAAAAATCTAATGTGGCATTTTGTTGTTGGGATTTTGCATTGAAACAGAAATGCATTGCTTCATATTTTTTTTGTATTTTGGGGCAGACATCATTTCTTGCTTTGTGGTTATGTGTTTTTGGTTTTTTTTTTTTTGCTTGTTTTCATAATAAAATTTGGAATTAATTGTATTAGTATTCTTTTACCCGATGATGATCCACGCACATGCACCCTTTTGGGTAGTTCTGGAGGAGTAAATGTAGGTGCGGGATGATGGTCATCTGTAAAACATTTCACTTGATCAGAACCTCAAACCCACATTTCGATTTAAAACATAACAGAAATAAAACAAAAGAAATTTCACTTCAAATTTTCTTTTTTTTTATCAGGATGGTTAGGGAATTTTTAATATTAAATTAATAAAATAATTAATTGGAGTAATTTTTCATATATTTCTTTTAACGAAAGGATTCTAGTGTAATTGTAAAACAACGTAAGTAATTAAAGGAGTTAAATTATTGGACAAACAAAATAAATCACTAACTCGAAGGTAATTGGCACAGGAATTTTTTTTTTGTTTTGTTTGATGCAAGAAAAAAAACTAAAATATCTTTATTCGTGTTTTTCGAAATGGTTTTGACAATGAGAATTGGTTTTTGGAGAATAATTTACTTTCCTGCACATGTACAGACAGATCAGATCGTGCTTTCAGAAGCCTTACATACTTAACTGCAGAATTAGAATGGCTCTAAGAAAATCCCAACAAGTCCGCCAACCAATTTTACAGATGGCAGGAAAAACAATAAATATTCTAACTTTTTACTCGGAAAGCAGTCTTATAAGTTGAACATATAAAAATAAATTAATTAAAAAAGCTATTGGTACCTACCATAGAGTACACATTAGCTTACGTTTATTACTTTACTACAATTATTACAAATATTTAAGCATATTCCTAGTCCTTTATGAAAGCTCAGAAGAATAATTAAGCCAACGAAAAAGGTTCTTTAAAAGGCTTTGCAGATCCTTTTGATAAATTCAGTCTTATATTTCAAGACCCAATCGAAATAATTTTATGGATATGTGGTGCTTACCAAGTGGAAGTTATAAACAAAGGACACTTTTTAAGACTTTAATATTTTGACTAGAAACTGAAATAATTATTGGGATGATATTTATAGGCGGTACAATAATTTATAATTCACTAGTACATTATATAGAGTAACGCCCGCCTACTTTTTGGGGCACTCTAAAAAAATAATCTTCTGTTCATTGTAATTTTGCGGATAACATATGTATGTTAAAATTTGGCGCGATAGTGAACTCAAAAATGCGATATAGCACGCCCCATGCATAAGAAAATGGGTAGAAATTCATACCTATTATTTCAGACTTTTGACTTGAACTATTTTACTTGAAAATATAAAAAAAGAACAATGGTTATCATTGTGCCTGTTCAGTGTCAAAAGCAAAGATACGATGAAACAATTTCTTTTCAGTGTTTTACAAGGAAAAGATTGCGTACATTGGGTACTGCTGTTACGAATATGGATTCAGTACCACCCATAAAGGCGTTTCTACTTGGTACGTTTTTAGATCTAAGTGCTTGCGCTAATTTAACCTTTAAACCAATTTACTTTACTTTGCTATAAAAAATGCCGATATGTCCATTGGAAGTAAATAATTAAAATAATAAAATGCTCTACTAAGGTAATTTTTTTTGTAAAATACATATTTATGTACATTAAAAACAAAATAATAATAAGACTTTTTATTATACTTCTGCAATTATGAAGCCTTTAAATGTAGATTGCATTTTGCTCTGGCCAACTACCCTTTATGGTAATAACATGTTAATGTCTTAAAATGTTTAACAAATTAATCAAAATTAATCTAATTACTAAAAAATAAAACAAAAAACTGGGAATAGGATGAATTTTTCTAGGGATATTCGATTGAATATGTATGTATTTCAAAAATATTTATTATTAAATATCAAAGCATGTTTTTCTTTTTTATTTCAAAATTTTACTCAAGGCATACAACTTGCACATTACCTAGTATAAAATTACTTAAAAAATATAACTACACTATGTAATGTCACTAAGTGATATACATATACTAAGTTTAAAAAAAACATGCATTTCTATCTCTAGAAGTACCCATTCCGTGCAACACTAATTTATGCAGAGATGCAAACTAAAATTATTAAAAAAAAATATATGTAGATAAATATTAGTTTAGCGAAAATATTTATGAGTCTGTTTGAGTGCAAAGTCAGAAGCGTGTATTTGTGTGTAGCCGCAGTTAATATAATTAAGAATAGAAAAAAAAAGGATTGGATTGTTTTGTGGCAGCATGATTAAGATAATTCATCACTATCTACGTCAAAATTGCATTCAAACAAATGAATGTCCTCGGTTTTGAGTAAATATTTTAAAATTGTTTTTTGTAATTTTTAAGTTATTAGCAGAAACTTAGCGCATCCTTATTAAATGATTTGAACAACTACATCTAGGAAAATTGGTATGTTTCAAAACTACTACAGTTAAACGCTAGTGTTCTTAATTTTTTCCATTGATTTTATTTTTTTTTTTTTTTCTATTATGCTTTGTTGTATATTTTTACTTCATATTTTATGTGATATTATTTTATTTTGGATTACGTTCTAATTTAGCTTTTTTAAAAAATATTTATATGTTTGCAACGTGAATACGCTTTCGGATATTTTTTTTCTTGTGATTTTGTGATAGTGCGTTGCAGTTTGATTGTTGAAACTTTTGAATACTGTTGCATTATTTTTTTTTTTTAAATCTAATTTGATCGCAGTGAAAAGTGTTTCATTAAGTTACAATTCTTTTTTTGTAAAATCAAATACATCAAATTTAAGAAATATTCCTTCAATATCTTTTTTTACTTTACTAACAACGAAACTAAGGAAAACAGACAGAAGTTCAAAATCAATGTAAAATCATATAAATCAAAAACAGACTGTATTTTTGTATCAAAAACATATATGAAAAACTTACGAAAAATTAAAAGAAACAAACTTCAAATAAAGTCATTTCTGATAACTTACTTGTCAGAGAGTAATCATCATCTATGTAATCCATTTTTTGGGTTTTTTTTTTTTAATGGGTTTTTTGTTTTAATATTGGATATGTTATTGAATTGTTTTTTTGCGGATTGTTTTTTTTTTTTTTTTTAATAATTATTCACCCATAAGACATGGAATAATTTTATTGTGTAGGGGACAAATATAGTAAGTTGTTTATGGGTTGGAAAAGAAAGAAAAATTGTTTAATAAATATAATTGGTAGGAAGGTTAGTATTTTATTGTTAGTTATATTCAAAAAATTATTTTAATATTTCTGATTTGCAATTGCGTTGCCAATTAGTGAAAGAAAAATAAATTGATTGTACTTATTGGAATTGTGTGTCAGTAAATAAACAATGTGAAGAAAAGAAAAAAAGATAATTAAACAATAAATATGAGAAAATGACACTCCCATATAAAAAAAAACACTCATTCACAAAAAAATTTAATATTACAAAAATACGACATCATAAGGAATATAATACTTATAGAAACAAAAAAATTACATTAAAATAAAAAAAATTAATAGACAATAACAATGTAGATTTTAAGAAATAAGAGAGTTCTATTTATGTAAGATACTTGTAAAAGAAGTTAAAGTAATTATAGTCTTTCTTTAGATTTAATCGTAGAAAATTAGAGTTTTATTAAGATTTATATGTAGGTAGTTGAGGTTTTGTTTTTCATTAATAAGGATGCTCTTTTGATTGTATAGTCACAAACATTTGTGTACGGTACTAATTTTTTTTTTTTTGACACCTGAGAACATAACCCAGTTAACTATCTCCACGATCGTCTGACAAACATTGGAGAATATAACTGTCTTACAAAAACTTGAATGGTTGTGAGAAGCTAGACGCTTGGTCCCAGGACCTGTTGCACCAAGTATTTGTATATATGTATTGGTTTCTAATTTTAATTTCAAACGAGCATCAGGCACTAAATGGGGCAGAGATCCAAGAGTTGACCTTCATTGTAACCCCAACACCCATAATCTACAGAGACCACTAAAACTATAGGCGCGATTTTCCTTAAAGTTAAATATCAATGTATTGTTGCATAGTAGACCCTATGAGTATAACCAATTGCTCAAGTAATTTAAATAATTAAGGTTTCGAAGTTACATAACTTGAACAGACATCCGAAAAACATATATTCATATGTATATGTAATAATTTGAAGATATATACGCATTTATGTAGATAGATTTCCACTGACTAATCAGAAATCACAAATATTCACGAAAACTTGTGTCAATAAAACTCAATTAGATTTCATTTTTTAAACAAAAGATTAAACGACTTTATCTTCCTTTGAGTTATTAAATTATTTAAGAAATTCATGTGTATTATCGATATAAAAAAGAAGACGATTACATAAATAACTACTTAACATTTTTGAGAATTTGACTAAATCTAACAAGATATTTGAATTACAATAATTAAGAAAAAATAATTAATTTAAAAAAAAAAAATAAATAGAAATTGTTACATTTACATATACTGAAATAAGTCAAATTATTTTAAAGATTACTAAATACAGTACAATACGATCTACCAACAGAATCTAATAAATAGACATTTATATTGTTTACTTAAACAAAAATATTTATTATCGGACGGACATAAATAAATGGAAAACGATACAAAAAATTATAATAAACTTATCACAACCACTCACAATACGTACACACAAATGAGTTAAAACACAAAATACATGAAATAAAACAAAGTTTCATTGTTTTAATTTTTTTTTTTTTTTTTTCGTATAAGTCAAAAATAAAAATTTTGAATAATTAAAAAAAAAACACCAGTTAATTATCAATTTCACTACAAAACTGAAAACCATTCGAATTCAACGTAAGTTTATTAATCTTTATTTTTGTAGTTGTTAGTTCTTTTTTGAAATTTTTTGTTTTTATACGTACTTGCACGTCCTACCATTTGTACGGCACGGACGCCTTTCCTGAAGGTAGCCACTGTGGTCATAGAAACAAATTTATAGGATTGTAAAAAGGTAAATGAGGAATATGGAAAATTATAAGAAAACGAAAAACACTTAAAATGAAAATAGTGAAATAAGGGGTTGTACTAAACTAAGGTTAATAATAAACGAACGACTAATATTGTTTCTTGCTGTTTTTTTTTTTATATTAGTAAGTAGTACGTACTTTATAATATATTGGATTTCTCACTTGTAGATTAGATATAAAACATTATTTTAGTTAAGATTCTGCTAATACATTTAGAGTCCTGCTTATTTTATTTTAAATATGAAATGTATTATACTCTAAATTGGTGTATGGTTCAAAACATATTTAAATATCATTGCTGTTAAAAAAAAAATACTATGCTTTTTTAAACTGCATACCCTGGGTCAAAAAGCATTTCAAAATTTTCTGTAAAATGTTTAATATTTTTGATGGATAAACTAAGCTACTGGTTGATTTATAAAGCCACACACACTCCACAATTTGTATTATTCTATATTATTTGATAAATACTGAGGACACTATTAGGGGACATATACGAAATATTATGTATATTTTTGCTTCGTCGGAAATAATTTTTGTCCATATGTTTTTTATGAATATTTTATTTTAATTTTTAGAAATCTAAGCGGTACCTATTTGTTTTATATATTTTCTTATAATAATAATAACAAGAAACATTATTTGAAGGTGAAAATTGCGCTGCTTCCCTTTGAAAAAAAATTTAAAGAGGCGGTAAGTTTACTACCGCTACTTTTTCTATTCTAAGAAACACTTTGTATTTTCTGTTTTTAATTTATATAAAGCAATTTTTTATGAATATCCATCGTTAGTAGTATTGCTATTTATCGCAGTCGATAATCTGATGGTCGGTACCGTTTGAAAAATAATGCTACCAAGATTTATGCCTTTTCCTTTCAGCACTACTTTTTCTTTTTACTCAAAACTAAGTGAACTTGAAATGATTTTGACAAAGGGCAAAAGGAAACTCAGAGTTGTAGAAACAGAAGGGAAAGCGAATGCCAATGACTTATAATCGGCATAGACAATTGTTTGTTTAATGCGAATCAGTGATTTTACTGAAAGACTACGCCGATGTGGCTTCTAAAACATACAACCGTATGTACTTGTAGTGCAAAAAGATTAAAACAATAATTAACAAGTGTCAGTCCTTTCAGAAAAGTTAAGGTATTAAGAACTTCGAGGGAATACAAGTTGAGGAACAGCAAAGAGTCGCATAAAAAATACAAAGCAAAAATGTTCGCAATTGTACTGTATAGTATAGACTGTCCTGTATAGCAGAGAAAAAACTGAAATAGAAAACTGCCTGGAGGAATAGAAATAGAATTGAGTAAAATTTTTTAAGTGTGTACAACATAGGAAATTTTCATTTTTACAGCTCGAATTGTATTAAAGTGTTAAAGCATTAACATTGCGTGAACACTACCCCTGATTCATATGCAATTTTTGGACATCCTAAGCCGATGAATCTCTTCTCGTGATTTCAGTACACATACTGTTAGTAAAATATTCTATATGACTCTAAAAAGACTTTTAGAAAACATTTTTGGTAAGAAGCTAAACGTAACAATCGAACACCAGAAGACCTTTTGGAACACAATACGACAAAAAGGAGTACACGACATGGCTGTGTCATAATATCTCTAAAAATACATAGTTGACAATCTTCATGATATATTGTTGTGTACTTTTATTCACATAGACTCTCGTATATTTAACTTTACCTCATTATCTGAACTAAATCAAGTCCATTGTTAAGTGTTGCATTTCAGTTTAGTAAACATGTTTCATTGCATCAGATTATCGATTGCGTTATTCAAATTATCACAAAGAATTAATTAAATCACACACTCCGAATAATCACGTAAAATATTCATTGTAATTCGTTCACAATTATCACCCCCTTATAAAATTTTGTAGTTGCATTTCTTCGGTACAAACAAAAATAGCATAATTGTAACCTCAGATCAAAGAATAGCGAAAGTTTTACAAAGCATCATTTAGCACAAGTTCTTTTTCAATTTAGCATTACCTAAGTAGATCCATTAAATTAGCATACTTATAAAAATTTAATGGACTTCCGTGTCCCTTTTAAAGTCCTAAGACTTTTTGTTTTTTTTTGCAGTACAAAATAATAAATTAAAAAATTATAACTTCTCTTAAGAATTTGCTCACCTCCCTACATTTGCTTTTTTTTATAATTCAAATGCAAAATAAAAGATCAAATCTTTGCGTTTCATAACGGTTATAATAATAAACATTATAATGAATAAGATCAGTACAAAGCTTGCATAAGAAGTAATTTGAAAAATAAACAAAAAGGCATTAGCAACAAAATATTATGAAAGTTTTTTAATTATTAGCAAACTGTTACGGTTTTTTTTTTTATTTTTTTATTTTTTATTTTTTATTTTTTTTCATTTGTAATTATTTTATGAGTAAAATTCTTGATTAGATACAAAAAATAATACTCGAAATAAATAAATTTAGCAATTTGAACAAAATTGTGAGTAAAAAATTTTTTCATTTTTATTAGTTAAATTTTGTTTTCATTATTTGAAGGTAACATTTGGTTTTACTTTTCATTATGTTGTTTATTTGGAAATTTTGGAAAAATTAATACTTAATGAGTTTTGCGAAAATTATGGATATATAGCAACAAAATGCTACATAAATCATATATGTATATAAGGTATTTGTATAAACGGCTATGTTAGCACATTGTTTATAAGAAAAAAAAGTATAGGAATTTAGCAAATTTATTCGTACCATCAATTTGATTAATGGCTGTGCTAAGGCCTTGATTAACCATTCCAGTCTGCATCATAATCATGCCCACATCTGAAAATCGCACAATTAAATACATGGAAAAAGAAAATAAAAAATCAAAAAAAAACAAAAAACAAAACAAACGAACAAAATATTCTTCTTTTTGTTTGTATTTTGTACAATTCCATCTCCTTCATAGGTTTTCACTTTTTTTTTTTTTTTTTTGTCCCTTATTAGATAATTAAGCTGTTAAACTTTGCAAATATTGTAACTAATTTAATAAACAGTAAACACAAGGCAAGTTTATATCATATTGTATATTTATTTACACTTCGGGTTCAAACACCTTTTTTGGCTCACGAGCGGTGCGCTTAAGCTGCAGATATTTACGAAAAAGCTACAAATGTATGTATATTTTTTTTTTTTTTTTAGTTAGAACATCCTAGGCTATTGTGTTATGTACACTGTACAGTATATAAGAAACTAAATAAGTCGAAAGGATTTTCATTAAATAAAAATAAGTGCTTTCGTCAGACAGTACATAAAGAACGAAACACATCAAAGGATCAAAGAGTCTATTATAAGGCCTTGTTTGGACTTCACAAAGCTGTCCATGTGTTTATCCAGGACTAAAAATATGAGAATCAAAATAATGCTCAGAAAAATGTTTGGCATACTTCTGACAATATAAACAGTCTACTTAATCGACCGAATAAAACACTAGACAGTATGTGTCTAACTACTCACACCTAAAATTTACCATTAAAATTCAGCTGGGTGGATAAGTTTACTGAGTTCTTTGGAAATCTCTACCGTTGCAGAGATACAAACCAATCCTCTTGTGCAGTTACTCCTTCTCAAGCCATTTATCCTTCAGTAAAGTGTAAACAGAAGCTTTAAAGTAGACCTCATATTGCAGTTCTTCGAGTTTAATCCGTTTGAAACCCAGAGTTAATAAAATCAGTGCTGGTTTGGGGAAAAGACAACTTAGGTACGCAGGAGAGTTTAGCGATTGGCCGGTACCTAGTTGGAAGTTTCATTCCTAACAATGGATTATGCATAGGCTAGACTTTTTGTGAAATAGATTTAGAAATAAGTCGTGACGAGTTGGCCAAATAGTTCGCACAATTTCTTAGAACTATAAAGTTCAATATCGAGGTCAAAAAGCCTATTATCCAGCAAACTGACTTTACGGAGACGCAAAATATTTAATGAAAATATTTATTGGACTTATTTAGTCTTATTTTAATCTATTCTGCTTCGACTTGACCCCTTTCCCAGGAGTCTTCTTTTCTCGTGTTTTATTTTACTAAAACGTTGTACCTTCTATTTTTAATGTGTACCACCTACAAAAGTGATACACACACAAGATGATCACAATCCTTATGAAAAGCTAGTTCAGTTAAAAACCGAGTTATTTGTAAAACACTAAATTGCATGTTATTTGTCATTTTCATTAAATTAAAATAAAAACATTTATTTACAAAAACCAAAACAGAAAATATCAAACACCCAGGGTATATCAGTAGTGCACCTAAAAAATATAATATATTTATACATATATACGAGTATGTACATATATTTATTATAACTTCTAACTTCATTATTTCATTTTAAATTAATTTCCAAATCTACTTTTATTAATTTTTTCCTGTTAGTTATATACATTTATTTTATAATAAACTCATTCTTCAATTGCAATAATAATTTTTTTAAAAAAACCAACTTCCTAAAACGTGATGGGATATGACTTTATTTTTCTATTTATTTTTAACGATAATATGTTTTTGTGCAAATCATGCACTCATGATAAATTAAAGGTGCAACAAAATCATATTCAAATATATGTATGTAGGTACTCTCAGGCAAATGTTTTTTTTTTTTTCTTTCAGTTGTCGGATATACATAAGTAAATTTAAACTTCTCTAAAGGAAAATCTACAGTGGACAATTATATTCGTTTTTTTATATTATTCACTCTCTTTTGCATTCGGAAGTGGTTGCACTTTCAAATGTGATATATTTGTTAATGTAAATTTGTAACGAAAAATAAAACATTTAAAACCAAAATGATGGGTGGAAATAAAAATAATAAAATTCTGTGATAGCTCTTGTTATAGCAATCTTTCCAAAGTTTAAGACAGTTATTGTGAAGTTGAGAGGTTAACAAAGGAATCTGCAGGCTTGAATTAGAAAAATAATAAATCTCACAATACAATTCAATAGTGTAAAGCATATTATTGTTTCGCAAATTTGATTTCTTAAGAAAAATAAGTATGAAATTGTGAAATCAAATTCATAGATCATTCGAAAATATTAGAACTAAAAGTATGTGTTTTATATTATTATAAGTTTTTTTTTAATTAGTTTTTCATTAAGAAAAAATGGGTTTCGAGATTTATTTTAAAAATTGAATGGGATGCATATTCGCACAAACATATATACAAATTGAAAATAAGCCTTTAGAAATGTTTCATTAAAAAAAAAAACCAACGAGTCTATATTTTGAAAAAATATTTTGAGATTGATATGGGTTTTAAGAAATAAAAACTAAATCAAGTATTTTTTCATAGAAAGGGGTACAGGACGTTAAGGTCTTAAACATTTCATTAGATGTTCTAGGAAATGGTTATGTCCGATTTTGAATAAAACAAAATTCAAATAAACAAATAAACAAAATTTAATTAATCCCTGTGGTGTATTAATATATTTTTAAAAATTCGTCTCTACTTTAATTTTTTTTTTTTTTTGTTTTTGAACAAATCTCGAACTAAACAAATCTGTGGATAGATTCAACTAAGGAAACATATTTACAAAAGGTGTATGTTTAGTACATATATCAAAACTACAAAAAACGTAATTTAAACAAACTGAAGATGTTTTTAAAAATATATTAATCACTTGTGAAACATAAATAAAATAAGATAACAAAAAAAATCTGTAAAGTTAGAGAAGTCTAATACAACGAAATATTAATAACAAAATTTTGGACCTTTTTTATTCTTTTTAGGGGAAAAACAGGGGAACAAAACCAAAACAGAAAACGAAAACTGTAACAAAACGTTTTGTTTTTTGGTTTATATATTTTTTTTTTTTTGTTTCCTTTACCTAAGTCACCAAATTTGTTCCTTGGTTGTACTGTCACTGTTTGAAAAATATTTTTCATATTTTGAATTATTATTTTTTGTTTTAATTTTTGTGTTTGAATTGTTTGCATTTTTTAAGTAGAATGATGATCGCACCAACGCGTCATTATTGTTATAAGAAAAAAAAACATAATAACATTATATATTATAATTTGTTATATAAATTAGTTATAAATAAATTTTATATAGATAGATATATCTCCTGGCTCCTAAATCTCTTAAAATTAACTTTACATGATTTTTTTTAAGGCTATAGAAAAGTTTTCTTTCTTTTTAAAATTTAAAATGTAAAATAAAAAAAAAGTCTAATAAGAACTAAAATATTATATAAAATATATATAATAGAAGAAAAAAAAAAAGAGAAACTAGACATGAAATAAAGCACGATACTTACAATTTTTACATTTACACTTTTTTATAAGGGTTTCGTCTTTAATGTCTTCATGACATGCTTTGCAGTAGAACCAAGCTCTATTTAAAGTTTAATTTTATATAATAAGTTTCTTAGAGCATTTATTATTTTTATGGTTTCGATTTACCTTTTGACTTCATCAGCACTTTGTGCAATGAAAAATCCTTGAGTATTCGCTTGGATTTTAGCACCACGAGGATTAATAGATATCTTGCTATCGGCACCTTCTTCGGCTCCTTTTATTTCGATGGCTAACAGCAAAAGTTTCAGCTTCGTAAAGCAAAGCCTATAATATGAACGAGGTTTCAGTATTTGTTTAAGCTTAATTAGATTTTTAATAATAGTGGTTAAGGTAAGAAACATATTCCTGTACTGCGATGCTTTAATTTAAACAAGATTTTTTTTCTCAAATACAAAAGCTACATGCATTTAATAGAAGTTTCTTTTAACATAATTTTATAAACTGTATTGAGCAAGAGAGTGAAACGATGATTAGTGTTACTATCCACTGCTAATAACCCTCGATTGACTTGTAGATAACTTATTCCAAGAGTGGCATTCATTTTTTAATGCCATGGCCCGCCCCAAAAATATGGGTGTTGTAATGACACCCTCTTCTAACACAAAATGCGTTAATGGAAATTTTATCGTAAAAATAGTATCTCGATATTATTTTACTTCACTTACTAATTATTTTAACATGAAGGACAGCTTAAAAAATCCATTCAAATAGTGCCCACAGAGCCCCTCATTAAAGAAAACAAATGTGGGTAATGAAGGCATTGAGCTGTAGTTTAAAGTTCTAACTATCTGGACTACTCTTGCTCGTATTTTATTTATAGTTAATGTAAAAATTTAAAAATAGTAATATTTATTTATTTCTTTGCACAAAATATTTGTCAAAAACTTTTTTTATTTTGTGCGATTTAATTTTCTTGAAAAAAAAAAGCATCGCAATATCAAGGCAATAAGTATATATATCTTTGTTTTAATTTATTATTTAATTAGAAAATATGATAATAAACATCTAATATTATATATAATTATGTGGAAGTGTACAAAAGCAGCGAAACAGACATGCATGCACTACACAAAATGTACATATATAAACATCACAACAATTATTCGAACAGTACGATTATATATACATATAAATCAAAAAAAAAAACATATTTACAAATAAAAG
Organism: Xylota sylvarum; assembly: GCA_905220385.1. Classification (NCBI taxonomy): domain Eukaryota; kingdom Metazoa; phylum Arthropoda; class Insecta; order Diptera; family Syrphidae; genus Xylota; species Xylota sylvarum. The sequence continues at coordinate 15,767,635 of LR999958.1, forward strand.
CAAATAAAGTTCAGCAATAAATAAATCTGAAAGATAATAATAGTGCTTTGAATCAAAGAATATGTGATATAGAGAAACAAAGTCATTTGAAAAATGCAATTTGCAATCAAATTAAATGGAAAGAAGGGAAATTGTATTCACATGAAGTTTTGAAGTGTGACAAAAATGTTTATATATAATTTTCAAATTGTGTAAATAAACAATATATAATAAGAAATTAACTTATTTTTTTAACTATAATTGTTTATTTGTAGTTTTACATAGATGGTCACATGAGCTCATGCGACTGTTTGAAGTTGGTTCCAAGTGAGTTTAAAAAATTTATTGTATTATACAGCGATGTTGATTATTATCATATTTATTAGAGATGTGCTACAACTAAACAGATACATTCTTGAAATATTTATAAGAATAAAAAATATATGAACAGGTATCGACAAATTGGGTACACCATTATAAGTATGTATACAAAAAGTTAAATTCGTTTTATTATTATCAGATATATACAACAATATTATTATTCTAAAGACTTGAGTGAGAAACATAATCAATATTCGCCCGCATATGCACGCATATGCATATGAGACCTATGATTCAACACATAATAAGCTCAGCGTCGATTCATTAAATTTAGTTCACTTTCGCAAACATAAGAGAGAGCGATTTCAGTCGCTCATCGCATATGTAAACTTGATAGTTCAAATATTTTTGCTAAAAATTTGAAATTTAAATCAAAAAAATGTCGGAGTACGCATTTGTACATATTTTGATAGAGAGAAATGAGAGAAATAATTTGTAGATTGTTTTGACAGAGAGATATGTAGGCGAAAGTATTATAACCTTCGACTTGAATTCGGAGAACAGTGGGAAGCTTTTCGTTCAGTTATGACATTAGGTTATACTTCCCTATGTTGATTATGGTTGGGCTTTTAGTCATTTTGAAAATTAATAATCTATTTGGAAAGAATCGTTTCGATGTGTTTTAATTCCAGCTCTGGCATTTTCTATCAAGCATTTTTAGAATTTTGTGTTCGTCTTGTCAACGGAGAATATTGCAGGTTTTTGCGCAAGTTTTTGTAGCTAAGCAAGACACAATATATTTACATACAACATTCGAGAATTTACGGTAATAATACCGAAGAAGTACCCCTAAGGATCAAGTATATCAAAAGTTACCTGATTCATTATTTTTAACCATTTCCCCACAAGCAACAAGTAAATACAACTTTTTTGAAAACATTTTTTGACGACAAATCGATAATGCCGTTCAGTGCTGCCGATTGAAAAATTTAAAAATAAAACACCGGAAATTTCCTGTTGAACCAATACAAGTTACAGTCGATTTAAAATTTTGTACTAACATAAATAACAACGAGATGTTTCAATGGATTGTTTACTTAACTTATAAAAATTTACGAATTTGTAACAATCTTTGTTTCTTCTAGATTAAATACGTTGAGTATGAGTTTCGTAAAAAGGCTAAACAATTCCCCTTAATCGAAAATCTTAAGAACTGTTATTCAATAAATTTTTGAGGACTCATACGGTGTATGAACTATTAAAATCACCTGGTACGTCAATTTTGATATTACTTTTCTCCCAGCGATTTAATTTGTACTTTTTTTTTATAAGCACACCGAAATTTTTACATATTCTTCTACAATTTTACAAACCGTATGAATTTTCGTGCAGATAGTGATCATCATTTAATAGTGATCCTTAATTTATTGGGATTAAAAACAAGAACAATAATGGAAATAACAGGAAAAATGTCTTAAAAAACGTAAATTTCACATTTTTAAACCTACATATGTAAGTAGGCTCCTGTTATAAAAAGAGAAATGGAACACATTGAAATTTATTAATTTATATCACTTTTAAGTAATTTAAATCGAAATATAGATTACACATTCCTTTAAAAATCTGTTGATTTTATATTATTTGACTCAATAGTTACGAATATTGAGTGGAAATTCGAGGTTAAGACAACCCAGACAACTCCAACGTTTTTTTTTTTTCATTTTTATTTCTCACTCTTGCGAGAGGATAAACTTCGGTTAGGATCTGTGGCATGTTGAACATTCAAAGTCCATTTTCATGAAACTATTAGTATAAGTAATACAAAATATCTCAATACTATATTATAAGGTATTTCTTAATTTTTAATTTTAAGCTCTGAAATCTTGAAACATACGAAGAGACCTACCTATGCATACATCATTCTTAGTCTTCTTTATCAACGGATAAATAAATAAATGAATAAAGAAATAATATAATGAATTTTAACCAAGTAAAATTGAGAAAAGGGAACACTTCTGATTTGTTCATTAAATATTAAAGTATCAAGTGTTGTATTGAAAGAAATAATATCCAGCAAGTACATTTACATGTTATGTTTAGACACCTTTAGAGTAACAAAACTCTCTAATTTTTATTTTTAGTATAAAAAAAAAATTTGCCGATACCATGTGCCAAACTAAAACAGTTAAATACATCCATTAGTTTTTATCTTGTTAGATATTTTTTTGTTTTTTACTGAAAAATAAAGAACACTCTATCGATTAGTCATGCAACTATTAAGTGATTGTACACCACTTTTTAAAAAGAAAAAAAAATCTTATCTCCAAAATGTTAAAAATGCAAAAGTCTAGTATTAAAAAGGATATACATACATTTAAGTATATATATTTAAAAAAAAAAAAAACTATTGATAAAATGATATTACAAACAACAAACAAAACTTTTCTCATGGCATTCCATTGATTCAAGACAAAGGAAATGTTTTCTTATTAGGTATTTGGTACAATCATTTTTCCATTAAATATTAATATTATCAAAAAGAGTAATTAAAACCAAAAAAAAAAGTACAAGAGTTGCTGTTATATAAATTTGAATTTTTGTATCTTTTTCACTACAAGTCGAATTAGGATCTTACTCGCTGGCTTGTGGGAATGTCATGCCGGTAAATGAAGGTGAAAGGGTTTCTGTATACATCTCACACCCTGTACCTTGAAGATAATCATTTTGCCAGGCCTGAGTATCTGGTGACTGTAAGATTAAAATGGTTTTGTTTTTGTTGATGGGTTGGATATTTAGACACAAAATTCGTTACAATGTGCAAAGGAGTAACATTTTTATTTATTTTTTTTTTTTTTTCTTAATTTATTTGCTTCAAGAATAAGGAAATTCCCCGATTGCCTAAAAGTATACGAGTACATTTATTTCACATCATGTGCATTATCTTACACTCTTCCAGGAAGGTTTACATAAAGGATTCAAAAGTAATAATAAATAAAATAGTTAATAGACGATTTTTGATAATTGAACCAGTTCCTTGCTTTTTAAATCACACTTCCATCCCCTAATTTTTGGAATTAGCACTAAGCATTCATAAAATTTGCAAAATCAAATCGAAATCAAAATAAAATTGAACGCAAAAAAGCCACTAATAAATTATTAAATTAAGAAAAAAATTTAACGAATTGGAAAACATATGAAATTCGAAAAAAGAAGAACTTTTTACAACACTAAGGATAAATTGCAGATCGCAACGATACGCAATAAACTCGGAACGTTCACAACATGAAAAGCCTCTTTTTTTATTTCTTATTTAATCTCGTATTTATTGTGAAGTGTAAAGTAGTTTATATAGTGTCAACTGAGTAAAATACTGTATCCATTTTATAAATTGTTATTGAATTGAGAATGGATGACAAAAAATTATTCGAATTATGAAGAGCAAAAAAAAAAATACTGGATTAACTTATGTATAAAATGAAAGGAAATTATTTGAATATTCAGTAAGAAGGACGAAGTAAAATAAACATTTTTGTAATGGATGCCTATGTGGTCGAGTTAGTAGACCATGCTGCACTGGTTTGTTATCAATTGGCTAATCGGCTCCAATGAACACAACGTTTCCTTAATTGCTTCATCTAAGCTTTTATTTTGAAATCCTTTCGTGGATTTCGGCTGTTGTAGTACAAGTACTTATTAATGCTTAAACAATGCATTTCATCTCATCTCAACCAAGCTTAGAATTTCTGTTGTCCAGAATAGAAGCTATGTATATTCTATCGGAACTAAATCAATCAACCATTCTGCAATGGAAATATATAACAGTATTTTCGCGTAAACAATCCATAAATATTGGTTTAAGAATAAATAACTCTTCTCAGTCATATTTCGTAATACCTGAGGAATGGAAACAAAGGCGCTTACGTAAATGCCGCATTACACCTCGTAATAACGTTTATTAATTATGAAGATCTATTACAAAAATGACAATTCAAATGTTACCTGATCATTTTGGTGTACAAACAGAATCCACTCTTCATATATTTCGGGTTTACCGTGGGAGCAAAAGGCTTTCGATAGCTTGAAACGAAATGCTATCTGGTTGATCATGCTCAGGAGAGGCATATTAGAAAAATGTGGAAAATGTCACGTTTTGCATAAGGGGAAGGTGTCAAAGGAATACGATATGGTGGTATACTCTCACCACGGTGGCTCTTAATGGTCATCAGCGATATATTTCGGGCAGCCCTAGTGGAGGGAAACCATGAAAGCTGGTTGACATAGGGTAATGAAACTGCATGATCCACAATTTGGAAGGTGAAGCAAGCAAAGTGCAGCTAAAGATAAATATGCCAGAAACAAAAGCTCTGTGTGAACTGAAAGTAAAAGTGGACAACTTCCTATATTTAGGAAAGATGGTCTCAGCCCATAGCAACTCCGAACTGAATGTGGTAGCAGAATCGAAAAAACTAATTTTGAAAAGCAATGTTTTCAGTATAGAAACTAACCTGAGACTGTTCTACTCTAACATTGAATCAGTACTGCTGTTTGCTTGTAGTATTTGGAAGGTGATCACCACTCTCAAAGCTACAAACCTTCATAAATAGCTATCTACGCATCATATTTAGGGAATTTTTGCCCGCACTGCATGTCCAAAGGATAACTTTATCAGAGAACGGGCCAAAGAAGCTATAGACAACACCATCAGGAGGAGAAAATGGCAATGGATCCGTCACAGCTTATGGATGTCTTCCAAAATCTCATCAAAAGGGTACACAAAGCTGCGGTGTCCCTTTGACTAATCAGTATGCGCTTGCTGCTTTGGTGAATCTCACTGAAACTCTCACTCAGTATCTCAGGGTCCTTGTTCTGGAGTCGAATTCAATAATGACATATGCGATGGGGTGAGTTTAATTCGAAGTAAGAGCAAAACGGTCAATAATAAATATTAGAAGCATGGTAAGAGAGGAGCCAGAATAAATAGTAAAAATAATAGAAAGCTCGCAATCCATTCTAAAAAGACGTTAACCTTTACCTCACAGCTTGTTAACAATGCAATCAATCGTTGCGTAATATAATTTGGTTCCAATTTCTAACAGGAAAGAAGAAAACTCCTGCCTGTCTGAAACTATACTGAATGCCGAAAAGGAAACTGATTCATTGCAAATACAAAGGCGGTAATTAGAAAATTAGAAAAATAAATTAAACAACGATTCGGTACTTACAAAAACAAGAGGTTCTACAGCCGTTTTTAGGAATTGTTTGAACGTGTGCAAGTTCGCACCTATCCCGAAGATTGCCTATGGAACATAATAAACAAAAGAACCCACGTAAAGATTTGGCTAGATTTGAAGAACCCTTCCACTTAGTTTAAGTTTTTTGTTTTTTTTTTTTTTGAGTAAGCTGAACTTGACAAGACTTTTGTGTTCAGTAATCTTACTATGTATTCGGTTCTATCCGAAATAATTCCGAAAAGTTTTTATTACACAAAACTTCTTATGCTTTGCGACTATGAAATATATACATACATATGTACGTACATATTTTAATTTTATATAAATTATAGAAAATACATTGAAGACCTTTGAAAAAATTATTATTTTAAAAAGGCAAAAATACTTGAAAATAATATTTTCTAATCTATAAGAAAGTATTAAGTTATACTTTATAAAATTTAATTTCTATTTATCACAGAAATGCATTTTGGCAACATGGTAAACAAAAAGTATTATCATTATTCTCTAGATCTGTTCCATTAAATTAGAAACATATTTTCCTCTTAATTAAGATTACAAAAAGAAACTAACTCTAAGGACATCACATAACAACCACTGCAGTCTTTTACACTTTCGCAGGTATACAAACAAATATTTACAAAATGTTTCATTTCAAGCGGTTTTTGTACGGCTTTTATTTACACGATATCAACTATAAAAGGAAGAAGTAAAGTGTGTAATATGTACGATATATGAACGGATTTATTTATGAATAAAATAAAAATAATAATTAATTACGATTAACTGATGAGTAGATGGGTCAAAAAGCGAGTTTCTCCCGCAACATAACAATGACATTAAAATGTACGAATACGAAACTTAAAAGAGAGAATCAAAAATGCAAGTGTCTGCTTAATGAAAATCAAAAATGAAAAAAAAAAAACAGGATACAAGTATTTCATGTATGAATAGGAGTACATAGTAAAAAATAGTACATTGACTGGACATAAAATACTAAATATGACCAAATTACACGTATATATAGTATATGTAGTGTTTTGTGTTTTTCTTTTGTTTTATTTTAAAATGTTTTTTTTTATAGCTTTTCGTCTATTATAAACCAGAAGACTTACTCAGTAGCCTGAGCAAATGGTATTCCGATAAAAGTAGGACTCAATGTTTCTGTGTACATTTCCATTCCAGTTCCGCGTAGATAATCGTTTGTCCACGATTGCATATCTGGTGACTGAATATTGATTGATTTTATCAAAATAAACTTATTTATTATTAAAACAAAAAATTAATTTGAACAAACTTAATAGACGAAAAACAATATTTTGTGGCAAATACATTCTCAAATTTAAATTAAATAATAGACTCAAAAACAAAAAGTACAAAAAAAACTATAAGATTAATAAGAAACTAAATAAAAGTATTAAATTAATTTAAAATTTGTTCAGTTCCCTTGTTAATATTTGAATTTAAAAAAAAAAAAAAAACAATATTTTCATCTGTAAATACGTTTTTACACCTGCTGGCAATGGCGGACGTTCATTTATCCAAAATATACTTAAAGATTTCAAGAAATTCCTTTGGATTTACTTTGAAAAAAATTATCAAGTCATACTTATGGTGCAATACTTACTGTTTTAAACGATCGCATAGCGAAAAGATTCGCCATCATCGTCGAGAAACCCGGCGCCAAGCAACTTTGTGCAATAAAGCCAAGTTTCAGTTCGGCCAGACAGATGACATCATCTCCTTGCTTCCAGTCCCATGAAGGAATATTCAGCAAATATGCCTAAAACAACATAATTTTTATTTGTAGATGTTATGCATTAAGTCAATATAATTTGAACTCACCTTATTGTGATATTGCATTAATTGAATAATAACCCTAATATCATCACTGTAATTTTTTATTGAGATAACTCTCATAATATTGGCAGCATCTTCGGCGTCTGGATCTTGGCAATATTTGTTTGCTAGAACCAAGCAGGCATCAGCTTCATGAACCTACCATTATGAATTGTTAATAAATTAAACTTTTATATTCAACGGGTTATTTTTTTTTTTTTTTTTCTTATTGATATTTTGTTTATTTTGTTGTCAATGGTATGAAGGATTGCTCAATTGAATACTTGCATTGATGACTTACGCGGATAATTTTTATTTTAAAATTTCATTTACAAGTATATACATATGTATGTATTATTAATTGGTCAACGTAATGATACACGTTTCGTTTCGACGAAGTCGATGTCTTAAACTCCAGCAGTTTACCAAACTCAGTTACTTGTTGGAATTGTGAAATCCGTCTTGAAGCCATGGGAAACGACAATGTGTCATAAAGGTATCATAAAAATCTTCCATTGTATATCGGAGAATATCAGGAACCGTATCTTGATAACGCAGATTTCAGGCCACACCTGAGTTCAATCAAAGTAGTTACTAAAGAGAATGTTGATCCTTGCAACCTGACTACAAAAGACCGATAGAGAGACGAAACTACCTAAGACAGAAAAGAATGAATAATCCACCCATCCGTAGAAGGGCAATATCAGAAAGTCTTATAAAACTCGGGGACCAGAAGTCGCCTGGCATCGATAATATTCCCGTTGTCCAATTAAAAATAGAAATCACAAACAAGCGAACTATGCGCTGCACATCAAAAATGCCTTTAACACAGCACACTGGACATTTATTCTGTACAAACTCAAGACCAAAAGCAGAAAATGTTGTAACTAGTCTTATAGAATAGACAGACAGATGGACAATAACAAGCAGAGCTCAATTTTTACATGACCCAGATGTTATCAGGCAATGGATGGTACAGGACGTATTTACACAGGTTCTGGCATGACGCGTAACATGTTAATTCTTATATCGACGTTATAAGACCCTGTTCACACAGGACTGACGGACTGAATTTTTTTTTTTATTTTTACAGGTAAGGGAGGAAGCGGAGAGCTGAAATGTTGAGGCAATGTGGATTTTCAGATTTTCTGAAAGATTCAGATTTTTTTTGTCGTGTGGATATTTTATCGGTGTCACTCGATAAAAGGGTGAAAAAATATGGAACTACTTTCCTTTATGGCCTATTCGGGAAAAATTTGAAAAAAACCTTTTATATGTCAAATGGCCTCTTAAACTATCGAAAATGGAATTTATTTTGCGATGAAACTATTATTAACAAAGTTATTAACAATTATAATTCCCAAAAGACGTCTAAACGGAACGCATTTTCCAGGTATTATTCACAGATAAATAGCAATTTCTCTTCAATTTCCACTTTCTACGACCATATTCTTTGTTTTAAAACTGTAAAATATTATAAAAAAATTCGTAGAAATAAAGAACTTACGATGCGGTTAATTATACAAAACAAAAATATTTTATTTATATATATATTGAACGTCCTAGCTTTCTCGTAAGGATTATTACTCTCAGTCATTTTTGTCGGATGTTATCAAAACGTGGGGTGTTTTGCTGACATAGACTTTATTTCTCTTAATATACAAATTAAAGCAATGACAACAGTATTGGAACAAATGTATATTCAAAACAAAAACGAGATAATATCTGTATTCTTACGGTATGATGCCATCACCTCTGCTCTGGTTCTTGATGGCCAATATATTTAGCCAATACTTAAAATGGTTTAAAAATATGCATCTTGTATCAAGGCTGATTATGTTAGCAAAAAAAGATTGGAAACCATGCTGCCTTAATTTGCAAAATATCCAGAGAACTGTGGATTAAGGGTCAATATTCAAAGATCGAATTTTTCTGTAGATAGATATGCCAGAGCAAAATCTTTTGGCGGTAAGTGAGACCATCAGTATAAAGTGAGAATGGATGCGAATTCATGTTATTCTATTTTTCGCGCCAAAGAAAATAACAAATTGGAATGATTTATTGTTACTAAAAATTTTGCCCGATGATGTAAATAAAATCATAAAACATTATAATATGTAAATCTACACGCATTTGTACGGTAACCCATCAATACAAATATTCCAGAGCTGGAATGGATTCTTTTTTTACATATTTACTTTTTTTTTATTTAAAAGAAAATAATATTAAAAAATGAAATAATTAAAAACTATAAATATAATATCGGGTAAATAATAAAATGCATTAAAAAGTAATTTCGAAATCCTGCAATATACATAGAAGCATACACAAAATACAAGCAATCAGCGAAGCGTAAAGATAAAAAGAGATTTGAAAAATTGTTTGAAATAGTTATAGAAAATAGCAAACTTTAGTTTTTAAATTAAGTTAGCTGTAGTACTCGAAAAAATACAGAAAAAGTAAAATTATTAACAAAGAACATGCAAAACATCTAAAGCTACTAACACTTACCTACCAATGTTACATTTATTTCTACCACACAGTTTAGTTTAGGTACTAATTACCTATTCACATAAAATGTACACTATCTACCACTTTAGATGATAAACCACGAAAGCTACTTTATTTATGTTAACATTTTCTTCTTGCATGCTTTATAAGTCGTCGTAGAATCAAACTCATTACACCGTCTAATAAATATATGTAGTACGGGTAACTAGAGACGTACACAAATTAATATTAATAAAAAAATTTTTTTTTCTTTTGAAAATAATTAGCCTAACATTCTTGATCTTGCTACAAATTAATGTTGCCTGAATTTCTTGATACAATTTGTTGAATTTATCACTAAAATGGAACGAATTATTAATTTTTTTTTTTTTTGTTTCTTTTATAAACACTGAAACATATATAGTTGTAAATAATACTATAAAATTGATATTCTAGCAGCAATTACACACATATAATATTATAACAAATATCACAATGGTGTAAACAATTATAACATGTTTTGTTGTGAAATAATAATTTGATTTTGGTAATTTAATTTAGTTTAGATATTCATTTTTAAGCTATACTAGATGAGTAAACAAGATAAAATTGTTTGTTAAATGTCAAAAAATTGTCAAAGAAGAGCATTTAAATATGTTTGTGTGAATTCTAAAGACCTCAAGATTATTAGTTTTCTCCAAAATTACTTCCGCTCATTTGTCCTTACTCGCCTTTCCAGTTGGGGACCACAGGGTGACTAATAGGTTAATCGGATTGATGATAGGACTATTAGTAAGACTGAACAAGGACTGACAGACTTATGCAAAAAGACAGGAAATCCCTTTCTACCTCGATAGGAATCATCAGGGTGCATAATATTCTGCGTTACAACTTCAAAGCACCAAAGATGAGACAGTCCATGAGGATAAGACCCACTTTCTCTGTATCATCTACCTCAGGATAATACTTTTTCCAGCTCATTTTCAACTAAATCAAATCCACTTGACCGTTTGCAAGTTCACCACAGTAAGAAAGAGCTCTACAAACTTATACATTAATACTTTGATGGAAATTTAAAAGGCTACAATGGTTTGATCGTAATAATACGGCCACATTAAATGAATAGACAAAACTGCTCCAGATAATATCGGAGAATCCTAGCACCCAAATTTGGGATAAGTAGCTTTAGTAGGCCATCTTGTCAACCCAATTTTCCAAATCGCAGCTCTGTGCCGGCTAAGCAACATCACCAAAACGACTGATGACACGATTATTGAACTTAGTGCGCAATAAACCGATTGTTGGACGGCTTGTATGGCACATAGCCCCATCTTGCTGGCCAAGACCAAATCCTTAATCTCTAACCATAAGAAACCGGTTATCATGCCTCGGCAGCGATCTCCATTGACTGTAGCGTTTCTTTCATTCTCGGCTTGGAAGAAAAATGGGCCAATAATACCGCCACTCCAAAAACCACACTGCAGCTGCAATATTCTCCTTTGAGCGCACAGAACGAACACGGGAATATGTTCGGTTATCAATCAGCAAACAAGTTTCACGAAATTTATCACAAACATGCGTACACCAGCAGCAGTTGGTGCAATATTGCGACAAAAATTTAAATTTATTTTCAAAATTCGCACAGTTTCGGCAACACAACATTCGCTTTGGAAGTATGTAACTATGCGATATTTTCCAACGTTGTTCAAGCCAAAATCGGTCCATTTTGAACCGCGTCAATTTCTGTCAATTTTTTTTACCGCATAAAAGCTTCCAGTTTCAAAATAACATATATGTATATGATTCAAGAAGAAACCAACAGATGGCCTACCTTTTACATTGTATTTTCATGGAAAGGCGTAACTTAATTAACAACAATAGAATTGTTAATTAATGCAGTGGATCTATAATCTGTAGTACAAACAAATTTAATGTACATACATACATACATATGTACTTAAGTTAGTATAATATTTTTGGGAAAATTAATCTGAGATTCTACACAACTTTCAAACATTTTAAATACTTCGGCATCCTTCCACTAAAGATTACCAAAATTTAAATATATTTTATTCATTTGCAAATCATTGTAATTAAACTACCAAAGTCAAATTGTTTTTAGCAAAAAAGTTATAGTATAGTGGTATAATGTAAAAATAATGTTTGAAGAATTTTAAGCGTAGAGTATAACGCCTTACACAAACGTGTTATGTAATGTTAGTGTATAATACATCGAAACATAATTTGCGTTTTTGTTTTCTTTTTTTTTTTCTTGTCACAACAATTTGATGAATGGATGAATCACAAAATGTAAATCAAAATATGTGAATGTTTATTAATTTTTAAATAAAAGTAAAAAATAAAAAATAAAAAACAATAATTAAAACATTTATGAAGAATATCGAATTTTGGTTAGGCACTTAAGAAAACATGGTTTCTCGTTGAAACTTTGAAATATACGATTGCGTTGTATTTTACTTCTTTGTTTATTAAAGTGATTAAATAAAAAATTAATGAAATAAAAAAATAATAATGTTAATTGTAAAAGACAAAAATGAAAACGTAATAGGAATGAAATGTAGTTTACCTTCACCCTCTGCAGATCTATCGGGTTCATAATGGTTCCCTGGAAGAATTCCACTGTGGTGAAATGTCGTTTAAACAAACCCTCCAATTCCAGATCGGGTGGTTTACTTTGGTTTTGTTTTTAACAATATTTTTTTGTTTATTTATAATTTAATATGCATTGCAATTGAATGACGATTGTTTGTTTTTTACGTTGAGAGGGTTTGTTTCAATTGCAAAATGCAAGTTATAAAATTTGTTGGGCAGTGTTTTTTTTTTTTATATTTTGGTTGCAAAGGAGCAAGTATTGATGGAAATGATAAAATTTTTGTTTTTTTTTTTTTTTTCATTTTTGTAAATTATAAACATAAAGGGAAAGAAAAAAAGAAAGAAAATTGTTTATTAAAAATGACAAATCTTCTATCAATTTCAAATAATCCTAAATCATAAAATAAATAAGTAAGTAAGTTAGTTTTACCATTTTTTTTTTTTTCAAAACACATATCCTAAAACAAAAAACTACTAGTTACTTTCCTGTTTAGGTAGATTGATATACAATAAATATTTCAATTAATATGTTTAACATCGATTACAGTTTAGGTTTTCTTCTAAATACGAGACTATTATATAACACAGTGAATTTTATTTTGGATATTTTTTAAAGAGTAAATTATTTAAATATTTTAAATATACATAATTAGAGATTAAAATAGAGAACCATCTACAAAAATATTGTATCTAAAGAATAAAAATAGTACAATTAGTATTGAAAGTGTGTGTACATGATGATTCATTCTTTGTGCAGGAGATTTGACCGCATTCCTGAAGCCTTAATAAAATTATATTGTCTCAGAACATTTTTAACTTTACTCGTACACATAGAAGGCCATCACTTAATTTAGAATTTATGAAAAAAAATTAACATTTTTAGACTGAATCCGCAGATACATTATCATGTACGTCCCTATAGCACCTATTTTTAGTAAAGATAAGGCTACAACAAAGTTAAGGGTTTACGATCAGTTAGAATAGTTAACTGAATATTTTCAAATAAATCTTTATTCACAAAAAAGAAGCTTTAATAAGAAACCTACCATTACTTTTGAGGTTAGTATGAATTATAGTATTAGCCTTGAATTAATATCCCACAGATCTCACAGGTAGGGTCTGGGATCGTCCTTGTGCTCACTTCCTGAGAAATAATCACCAGAAAATGTCCAACGGACCTCACAACATGTTCCTCACAGAAAATATTCCCCTAAGTCTGGCATACACAAGTGAAGTATTTACCTTCAGTGAAATAATTATTGACCCTCTATATCACGAATTACTAAACTAAGAATAACTAGAGGCTTTTAGGAGAACATGATTGGAGTTGCACCTCAATACGTAATTATAAAATACGACTTTCATTCATATTAAAAAACCTTACAGTTTCTTTTCTAAAAAACATTTCATTCTAAAATTTTATTAAGGCTTTTTTTCGTAGAACTTACTTTTTATAAATGTGCATTAGCATTTTCTTCACACTGAGATTTACCTACACAAATTTGTTGTATGTCAGCCTTATGATATGTTTATATTTAAATTAATAATAAAATTACATTCTAGCTCTACGAGGAACAATTTAAAAAGCAAATATATTTTCTTGTTTGTTTTTTATCAAAAAAAATTCTTTTATATAGTAATATAAAAACCAAATTTTAAGAAACCATTCTAAACTATTTTATAGAAAAAAGAATAATCAAGACAAAAATAAAACAATATTTTTCATTCCTTGAAGCAAATTTGAAAAAAAAAATTAAGCTAAAACTTAATAAAATCAATAAAACAACTGAAACAAAAAAAAAAAAGAAACAATACGTACTTTGGACTTAAGGATAGGAGTTTCGAAAACAAACATGTGACTTGGTTTCATTTGACAAAAAGAAGGAAATCAGGGTGGACTTAAAGAAACGGAATAAAATCAATTAAATATTATCCTTCATAATAATAGTTTAGAGTATTTCGCATTCAGAGAATTGATTTAATAAATGATAAATAAAGTAGTGTCTGAGGTGGTAGCTTGAAAGCGATTGGAATCTTTTGTTATTTATTATACCTTGACTCGCTCCAAGTCGACAGCGTTCATCATAGTTCCCTGAAAAAACGCCACAGTCGTGTAGTGGCGTTTCAATAGTCCTTCTAGTTCCAGATCAGGCTCCTTGCTAATTGTTTTGATTTATACATGTATACATTTTGTTTTTATAAATATTTTGGTTTTTGTTTTTTTTTTTTTTTTTTTTTTCAAAATTATAGCACTATAAGTTTTTATAGTCTCTCAATCAATCTACCTTAGAAATAATCTTATCTTGCTATACAAACAAATATTTCAATTTACTCGCAATAAGATATAATTTCATAACTTATTGCAAACAGTTCTATTTAAAACCAAAAAGACATATAAAACTAAAACAAATAATAACTTAAATTACACACTTAATAGGTTATAAATACACAAAAACAAACAACGTTGACTTACCGATGTAAAAACACTACTTCAACGTCCACATCCTCTCTGTCTTCGTGTAGAAAATCCTTTAGGAAATGTGACACCGATTCGTATGTTATATGGCCACATACCACAATGTGTCTAAATTTTTAATTTTCCATTCACGCGTTGGCCATACAAATGATTCATATTGGGTGAAATTTGGTAATACATGCCAAATTTTTCGAATCGAAATTCAACGTAATACGGACGAAGAAAGAAAAAAACCTTGTATTAGATACTTTTTACACTGATAAAATTTTAATTTTAAATAGTTTTTATTTTTTGGATATCTTACAGATAAAATAATGATAAAATGATATTTATTTATGTTAAGTCTGATGGTTGTGTTTTTTTTTTATTTTTGTGTAAGAATGTTAAGTGTTATTTTGGAATGCAATTCAAGGAATTATTTCTATCTTTATACATTACAAAAATATTTCCTTAAATTGTGAAAAAAAAAACAAATGGATAGTAAGTATGGAAAATGAGTGAGAGAAGATACAACAAAAACAAAATAATTTGAAAGAATATGTTCAAAATTAAAAAGAAAATTTACCACGATTGTGTATTATTGTAAAATAAAGTATAATAGTAAAAAAAAATATAGACTTTATTTTTACTTTAATCTCAAAAATTATTAATAAAACAATAATTACGAAAAAAAGATAAATTTCAGTATTTTTTAAAATATTTTAGTCTGCTACCCCATAATTTATTTACACAAAAATTACTGTTTCATATTTTATTGAATCAAATGAAAAAATCGAATATAGCTGGTGTAATATATTTTATTTTTTCGGTCCATTTGATTCAATAGTGACTTTTTTCGAAAATTAAAAAGATAAATAAAAAATACTCTCATAACAAAACTACCATGCATTTCTAGAGAATTTTTTGTATAATATTATTTCTTATCAAAATCACGGTAACAAAGTACATAGCAGCAAACCTCATGAGCCAAGAGTGTAGTGCAAACACTACTTTGTTTGGTTAAGTATATCAATGTTTACTACTATGAAAAAGATATAAAATGAAAAAGATAAACAAATATGAACATACAATTAGTTTGAAATAACAATTCATTCACTATAAACATTACAACATTCCGGTTTACTTAAGTACACATGTCCTGGATTACAAACAAATACTCAATCATTGACAAATTCTAGTCTACAGAAGTACAATGGTTCAAACATGCGTGCATAAGTTTATAATTGCTGTCGCCTATGCAATTTGCAGTATGAGTCTTATGGATTATGTTTTTTTTTTTTGTGAAAGATAAAAATTGTTTTGGTATAAAATTTTGGGTGTCTGTTTTATTGTAATTTTTGACAATACTCTAAAGAAAGTTTTTTTTTTGTTTTGTTTGTGAATTCAAAATAAACCAAGCATATCCACAGAGTACATCGATAAGACATTCGAAGGAAAAAATTATCACTCCCAGGAATGAATGTATAAAATATTGAATATTTTCTGAAATTATTTTCTTTTTATATGTGAATATATAAACTTTAATAATATTCAGTTTTTAAGATTTGTGTGTTATTTATTATTTATTATTATTCGTATTTGAAAAAGTCGTGCCTTGCGTAAAAACATTTCCTTCAAAATTGTACAGTTGAGGAATATCAGACCAGATAAAACCCATGTATTTAGGTCTGAGCATTTACAAACATTTTCCCGACAACTTTTTTAATTGGATGAACTTATATTTTAAGAACGTTTTTCTACAAAGATTACCTCGGAAACCTTGAAATTCGTTCCCACCAATTAAAAATTATTTAAAATGTCAATACATGTTAATCTGACGTCATTTCAAATGTCAATTTTGGCTGTCAATTTTTTGTGGCTGACAAAACAATTGTTAACAATTTCCTTTATAATATTTTTTTCTTTTCCGTTTACTGAAAAAAAAATTTTATGTGTGTAATTATAATATTACCTCTTTGTCTCTTTGTTTGTAATATCTACAATTGACAATATAAAAGAACCAAAATAAACCAAATTTCACGCTATAGGTTTATTCGGTTTTTTAACCTCTCATAGATGGATTAACTCAAAAGGATTTCAACTAATTTTTATTGGAATCACGAGATTTCAAAAATGAGAAGAAAATATATGGGAAACCCTTAGAGATTTCGAAAAATTTACTGAAACTTCGGGATTTCATTCAGTAGGTAAGTAACATAAAATCATTTTCTTTTTTAAAATCATACATAAATTCTTTCTGCATTTTAAAAGATATTTTAAAAAAAAATATTTTTCAAATTTTTCGTATTCAGATTCAAATACGGAGAGGAATATACATATTTAAGCAATACAGTTCCGATAGCAATTCATACAGTCGTTACACTAAGAATAGATTAAGTGAATTTCAATCATTTAAGAATCAAACCTATACATACATACATATGTATGTATGAATGTTTGTATATACATATTTATATGTAGTTTTCTCTACTCTCTACAAAAATAAACTGCATAAAAAAGCAAGTTTTTAGTCCGCCTCTAAATTAAACACATATAACACAGGCGCCAAAAACAGAATGATTGGAAAACATTTTCAAAAACAATTGCTAATTTTTATTGATTCCTCATGTTCACTTAAAATCGTACGATAAAACGGTCCGCATTGAAAATAAAAAGTTGTACTCTGAGAAGAAGAAACATATCTTTAATGAAATTATTCAGTCAAAGAATTTAATATCACAAAAATTGTTCTTATGGAAGAAAGAACCCATAAATCGAAATGGCCATCACGTGCCTTATCAATTTCACAAAGATATGTAACTGCATATAAATATGTGAATTGTATCTTTGTTTCAAAATCAGGTACATGCTAAAACATTGATAAGAGAGATTAAATATAAAATATATAATGCACCGCGTGTTTTTCAATATCCTGTAATATAGCTGGATTAGTTTAAACGGGATTCTAAATTCTCTTGTCACCATATAGAACTCAAACCCATGAATACGGTTATGTGCGTCCTTGAAGCAGTCAAAATAATGTTATATAGTTTGCCGATTTTATTTTGAACAATATTATAATAAAAGACACTAACAGTTAACTTTGGGGAGCTCTGTTCCTTAAGCAATCAAATATTGGGCTTTATTAAAAAAAATCCAACCTTCTGCAGCAATGCATACACAAATAGGCAAGTTATGTCCTTTTAGGGTGGACAAATCCATGTGAACTCGAAAATCTAAGGAAATTCACGGGACACAAAAAAATGATTCAACTTAAAAGAATATTTTTAATATACAAAAAAAAGACAAGAGAACACAAAAATGTCCAAAAAAAGACGATATCGTGGAAATTTCGACTTAGAAAGAGCTTAAGTAGGTGATTCACATGACAGATAACTATAATCTGTTTGCTTTAAAATTGAGATACGAAATATTGTATAATTGCGTTATATTATATCTTTGAATCTTACCCCACATTTATATTCAAAATTTCAAAAATTCAAAGTTTTCAAATTAACCAGAAAAAAACTTTTAAAATTAAAACTTTTTATTTAAAAATGGGTAAAAACCAAAATAACTATAATACTGATAAGCAAGAATTGTTCAAAGATATCTGGTTTAAATCAAATCAAAACCGATGTCTAACTAAAATTCAGTCCTAATGCCAAATTGGCAAAAAAATATTTTTTTTACCAAAATCTGCGATCAAAAACTCCATATTACAACCAGACCAGCCACTATCTGATTGAGGCACATACATATGTACTATATAAGCCAAATATTTAACACTGCGTAAAATTATTCTAGGATACTGTAAACTGTCAACGATTTAATCTACCACGCACGATGAGGACGACACCAGTCATTCAGGCCATCAAAGACGAAATTCGAATAGATAGTGTTCAAAATCAAGAAATGTTTGGTCGTGAGACGAATATCATTAAAAAAGACTTAGAACTTAAGGGCCTTCAAATGCCGCCTTAATGAAAAATTATTGACTCTGGAACTTAGAAAATAAAGTGCACGACTGGGTCGTATGTACTTGCACCTTAATGCTATAAGTTTACAATCTTATAGGCACTGAAATTCAAGTTTTGTTCTTCTTACACATGAGGCCTAATAACGTGGGCATTCATGGAATTGATAACATTGATGTGATTCTATCTCGGATGCTATTTGGGAGCTATTTTTGTAGAAATGCCCTCCAAAAGTGGACATGGCCATATATGGTGTTCAAGTGAATTATAGAGAACTTCATTTCCTTTTACCAAATTTTTTCGATTTCTAGTAAAAATTTTTAAAAAAGGTAAATTTTTCAAAAGTGTGTCTAGTAGCCGAGAAACAGCTAATTTCTAGTATTATCATTATACGAATTTTTGCGCAAAATGTGGTATGTCATCTAATAGCACATTCCCAAACTAACTTACATATGAAATTTTATCGAAATCGTTAGCGCTGTTTTCGAGAAAATCCACTTTTAGTGAAATTGGCATTAAGTAAAGTACCCTTAATTTTGAGGTTAGAATGAAAATTCCAATTTTGCCTCTAAGGATTATCCTACAGATCCCAGATATGAAGTTTGAAACAAATCCGTCCAGGCGTTTAGGCTGCAGTCGAATATACAGACAGAAAGACATCCAGGCATACAGACAGACGGAATTGGCGGACCCACTTTTTTGCACTTCTCCATCATAGTAATGTCAAGTTTGTTTAAAATTTCGTGTTCGAAATTTTTCACGAAACCAATACTTGCCCTATTGGTATAGGTGGAAGTAAAAAGGTATAAGATGTATCACCTTTTTGCTATTGGTTTATGAAATATTCAGTTAAAATCATTAATGCCAATCTATTTCAAACAAAAGTATGAAATGCATTTTTGAGTGAACTACAGCTTTAATTTGATCTTTAAGATTTCATTAATATTTTTGTTATGCCCTTAGTTCGTGGCTAAATATGTATTGTAATTTAAGCATGTTGTATAGAATTTTAAAGTCTGTAAATGTTGTCTTATAAATTATTTCTTATAAATATTTGAAATTTTTTAACAGCCGATATTGCTATTTCAAGCTTATATACTCATACATTTATTTTAAGCCCAATAGCAGAAGATATATTCGAAAAATAGACAATTTTTCAAAGCGTAAGACCGAACTAACCAAAATATGAAATTTTATCATAACCGTAAATCCATTTTCGAGAAAATTCGTTTTTAGTAAATAAGGTTAGAAGGAAATGTAAGTTGAGGTTAATGAAATATCAGATTTTGTCTCGAACTCCAGTACGTAGTTTCAAGCACGTTTTTTTAACTTTTCCATCAAGTCAAGTTTAATAAAATCGTCGAGTTGGAAATTTTTCGAAAAACCAATACTTTGCCCATAGCTGTAGAGGTGCATAAAAAAATAATGTTAACAAATGAAAGCACTTGTTGCTAACATGTTTGCAGAAAAAAGTCCTCTTTATTCGCTGTTCAATCATCTAAGGCAACATCTTATTTGCATTCTTTGGAAAACGCGTTTATCAAGAGATCGTTTTAGAACGTTGAAAATCATTGGAGATCTATAAACCACAACCTATTCCAGAAACAGTCATAAATATTTCGATATGTTTAGCGCCAACTCGGAAAGCGAAAATATCCCGGCTTTTGCTTCTAATAAACGTACCCCGGTACATCGGCACCGAAGACAGGCTTTCTGCTAGCCCAGATCTCAACATTGTGAACTATTTTAGAGGAGACAGTAAGCCGCAAATGATGCCCTAACATTGAGTTACTAAAGTGTGTTCTAACAGATTTTCCTCTACATGACGCGACAAAGGTACTAGGATTAAAATTGTACTTTATGTAAATACATATATTTAGAATATATGTACAGTCACTCGCACTGAAAGTTGGACAACATAACTATATATATCGTAAGAATTTTTTTTAATTAAGTAGTCATTTCTTTTTTGCGAAAATACTATACGATTTATAAATGCGTCTTGTTGCATAAAAAATAAATATTTCAAGAAGATAATTGAGTAAATTCTTATAAAAGACCTGAGCAACCAAAATTGACGAACTTGGAACACAGAAACAACTTAATGGTCCTTGAGAAATTGATGATTGCTCGACATGTAATTGTTTAGTACGGTTTTTGGACAGTCCTTCTACTTATGTTGAACTTTATAAAAATAAAGCCAAAAATTCAATAACATTACAACATTGGTGGATTCTTTTTCTGGAATCCACGTTTAATCTCAGCAAACTACAATTAATATGCAATGAAATATAAACATACAGAAAAGCTACAATCCGTCTAGAACGGATCGTATGATACCCTATCCTCCTTTCTATGTAGCCCTTATAAAGTCGACGTGGCTATATTGCATTTTGTACTGAAATACGACGATAACGTCAATAAAATTGTATCAAAATCGGTTTTATGATGAAAACGAAACGAAAAATTTTTCGGATTCATATAATTTAGTGAAGTTATGAAAAAGTGGGCGGGGCAGTGGGTGGATTTCAAAAATTTTACATTAGGACTGTATCTTTTTCTCAGAACCCAGATATAAAATTTCATCCTCCTAGCTACAAATTTAAGGACGGATGGTTATCGCGATTTCGCTATTGATGCTGATCACGAATATATATACTTTATAGGGTCTATCTCGATTATTTCTCTATGTTACAAACTATGTGTCAAACTTAATATACGCTTAGGATAGGGTATAAAAATCATCTTGCAAATCCTATACTAAACTCTTTTCGTTCTTAATTGAGTAATAGACACTTAATTTTTATGGTTAAGATATACAAATATTTTTTGTATACAACTTCTGGCACATTAGATATATGTATGTAAGTAAGAAGAAGGTTGTCATACTTCCCATAAAATGTAATCCCATTCGAAAAAAAAGTACATTCTTGTAAGTTTATATTATACGATTCAAATTTGTTTATTTTTGAAATTGTTAAAACCAATCCATCAGAAAAAATAATAAAGTGGCCGTGGCAATTCGGATTTTTAATAGAATTGCCACAAGAACAAGTATAACCTCCAACATAATCTAATCACATCACGACAACACCTAATATCTGCAACATCAGTAGATTCTTACATCCGAAAAAAATATGATATAAACGTTAAACTTCTCACTTGTATTGTACTACTTACAACTTTCATAGATATGAAGTTGTAATGTTCTGAATTGTCAAAAATTCCTTTTATTGACACCATCTCTTTCCAATTTCTTTTGCTATGGCCAATTGTTGGAAAAAGTTTTATATATGTATGTATTACATAAAAAGATTTCATAGGAGCCTTATGTGGTTCAAATTGTTTGTACAAAACGATTGGACATAATTATTTACAAGAAGAAATAAAAAACAAAATTAAACTTCAGTCACACTGTCACTTTGCTTTATGAGTGAAGGTCTTCAATCATTGCAGTGATACATTACCATAAAATCGTATCCTTGTTAAATACACCATTTCCTCAAGTTGCTGACCAAGGATAAAATAATTCTGTATGTAACGTAAGCCAAAAGCGATAAGGACTCTTAAAATACAATCTGAAGAATTGGTGTAGATTTTAGAGTTTCTTAAGTGCAGATATGTGAAATATTTTCTGCCTAAATTTAATTTCAAAAATTGTATCATATAAAGCAAAAAATTAATTAACAAAACAAATTGTGTTTAAATTCTAAAAAAAAAACTCTTTTCTGCACCCACATAAAGCTCCGCAAAATAAAAATAATTTGAACAGTGGAAAATGCAAATGCTTGCAGTAATGTAATATTTAATCAATTCAAAAAACAAACTCTGTAAGCTCTAAAATTATCTCTAAAATTAAATAAAAAAAATAAAAAAGGGTCTTGTGTTATATGTAAATAGAAAAAGTTAAAAAAAAGATATGCCTGGCCACGCATTTGAATTTGTTTTGGATATTTGTTTAACTATTTTTTTAACATATTTTGGTTCTTTGTGCTTTTCAAATAGGTATCTAATTTTATTTTGAACACAGGAAATCCAATTTTCTGTCTCAACAATTAAAGGGTGGGTGGATTTGTGTTTTAAAAATCTTTTACTGTAATCTGCATGAAGTTCAAAAGGCTAAAGGGAGGAAGGTATGGCAAGTTTTACAATCGTTTGCTTCTGTATGGTTAGGTTTTTGAGTATTTACAAATGGCTAAAAATCGTGCAGTTCTAGAGATCAGACCTGGACACAAATTTTGCTTTTTAATTCATTGAGGAGAGGGATATTAGGATGTTTGGTTGTATTGTTTTTATTTTAAGAGAATCAAAATAAAGGGTCAACTTAGGGGAAATAAAAATAAAACTATATTCGCTGACTAAAAAAAAAATATGAAATCATATACGGAAAAGATTTTCTTTTAACTGAATATAATACAGAGGACATTCACACGCAAAACTGTTAACCACACATCCGAATAAAGATCGGCATACTTAAGAGTACTTTACAACAATTACAATAGTTTCATATTTAGTATATTTTTTAAAGATAGGAGTGAGATATCACATCATGAAGACTTAGCGCACATTTAATTTTTTTGTTTTTTTTTTGGCAAATTTTTTTGAAAACTTCAAGAGAGGAAAAAATTTCTTGTTTCGACAACGCGATAAATCTTCAAGACAGTTATGTTTAACTAAATATTTACCTACGATTCGATTTTTTTTTTTTTTATAAATATGTATATCGACAGTGGAATTCCAACACAGAAGTAAGAAAAAATAGTAGTAGTTTATTATTATTCTTAGGAATAACGTATAGACACATACTGTAGAAATATAATAGATATATAGAATATATATAGACAAAACACGACAGATAAACACAAAACGACGATGTTTTACGACCTAAAAAAAAGACAAATCTATTTGCACACTTTAGAGTTTAATAGAAATATAAATCTTTTGGTTTTTGTATTGAAATTATAATTCAATTAAATAAATATTTATATTTACGGAAACGAAGACAAATTATAGAAGTAGAAGTAAAACAAATGAAATTTATTGAAAAGAAAATAACTTAGCTTTTTCGGAATTTTGGTATGGTTTGTATTTTTTTTTTTACAAAATAAGAATTAAGAATCGGAGAGGAAAAGAAAACACAATGAAAGAAATGAGATTTTGAACTGAAGAAATATTTATCAATAATAGTACCACAATTAGGTATTCACTAAATTACTAAGTTATGGACATTTTGTTAGTAAGTGAAATAGAGAAAGGAACAAAAATAATATATGTTAAGAAAACTACAACACAATTAGTACACAATTACAATTTCATGTATTTTGAAATTTAAAATTTCTGCTTCACAACTGCTATCGACACACAAATATATAAAACTAAATATTAATGGTTTAGTTAAAAAAATAAAACATGAGAAATAAAATTTTTTTATAAAAGCATTTTGTAATTTTTATTCCAATTATGTATTGTTTTTATATGTAAGCGTTTGTTTTAATAGACTTTTTTTTAATACAATGAGAACTATTTGGGACCTATAATATATCTTTTTTTATTGTCATTGCATACTAAGGATATTGCTGCAAGGCACACACGCTTTAGTATTTGTATGTATTACGTTTTCATTTAACTTTTAGAAAAATTTTAGCACTGAGAAAAAATTGAATCTTGTCAAATTTTTGCAGAAAAATACAAACGCATGATTACAAAAGCGTTTGTTTGTACATTATTGGCTTTTGTATTTGTTTTCAAAATTTTGTGCCAAAATTTGGCAAAAATTTTGAGAATATGCATAAACTGGTGGCAGTTATCAAAATACAAAAATTATTATAATCGAAAAAATTTTAAATATTTGGTCTGATATCAGCGGTTACTACCTCATATTACGTAGCAGGAGAACAAGGTTCGATCAACAGGCAACACCAAAGTCTGGCACGGATTCAACTATCACAAAGATCTGAAAAAATCTGAATCACGAAAAAGTTTTAAAAAACTATTGTTTTCGGAAATGGTAAGTCCAAGTAGTTCCCGACTTTATACGATCTTATTTCTTTTTCTTTTTTAAATATTATGACAAAAATTTGCTAGATTGTTAAAAATATGTAACCTTCCAAGTAATACAAGGGACCTATTTTGAAACCTTTAAGTATACTTTAGTTATTTACAACATATATTATAATTTAGTCTAGGATATATTGATGGTACTAATAAGATTAAAGCTTTCTTTGATTTTTATTTGAAAGAGTTTTAGAGATAGGTCCTAGCAGCTTGCCAAAAACTATAAATTTATATAATAAACTATGTTTTCCAGTGAATCAAAAAAATGCTTAGATAAAGTATACGTTTAATTACGTATGCTGGTTATTAACCATAAGTCTAGTAAATTATTCGTCTAATCGGCAGGGATTAGTCTGAGAAGACTTATGGTTTTTCATAAGTTAGACTTTAAAACTAAGAAGCAGACATTTTTTTAGCAAATATTTCGATAAAGGTCAGTTTAGTGGCAAACTTCAAAAAAGTTTTACCAATATTTCTATGCACAAGACGACTCTTATATTAAATTTAAATGAATTCTTCTTAAACAATGTATCTCGAATTAAGAAAATAAGTATACTAAAAAAGTCAACTAAGCTTCCTATCAAACCGTTTACAAAAAACAGTCTAATTAAGATCGAAAATCGAAAAATGACTAAGCTAATTATCTTAAAATTTACCACGTAAGCTATTGTCTGCATAATGCAAATTTAATAAGTGTTTACGCATTTCATAGTTTTTATTATAAAGAAAACAGCAATTACAATTTCCAATCATGACAATGAATGAAAATGTCTAGATAAGTAAACCTATGCATATATCTTTCAATCCAATCTTCCAAACAAAAAGTTCCCGAAGCGAATTAGACGCGTAATTTGCGGTGGGAAATAACTTTACCTTTAAGATTTTTATGAATGGGAATTTGATTTTGACTCGAAGTAATTATTAACCTTGGGGATATAATTCCAATTGTGTAGGCTGACCATCGTGAGGCAACATAGCTTCAGAAGTGTGCTATGTCAATTACTCCATTCTTTGGCAGATTTAGAACCCCTTGAAAACCTAAAGTCTTCTAATATCTAAGCACATTCAAAGCGATACGACTATGAAACAACAGTTTCTAAACCAAAACATTGTTTCATTTTTGGTTAGTAACAATATTTATGTAGAGAGACTTGAACCTAGGTTGCGATATCTTATCCCAAATGGTAAAATTTTAGACTTTAGTGGGTATAGCAAATAAAATATGCTTCTACAAAAGAAGAAAACAATTTGAATTTTCATATTTTAGTTCCAAACTTCTCTTATATCTTTGTACTATTTATTAAACGATTGTTTAAAATATAATTCAACTGGCATCGACAAATATTTTCATTTTTGTTTTAAGTCCCTTCCTACAACCTATCTAAAAGTACTAAATAAATTTTATACTTCCAGTAGTTCTCATTGCAAAATAGTTTTACATTTACTTTGTTTAATTAAAAATTAAGCCAACTAAATATGAATTAAAATTATTTTATACGAAAAATTAACACAAAACCACAAACGAAGAAAAAGATTAGTAACATTTATTAATATAATTATAATCACTTCGACTGGACACAGTAGTTAAACAATATTATAGAACAATTACTTTAATAAACACCAATCTTTAGATTTATCAATAAATTCCCTTATTATTATTATTTTTTTTTTTTTTCGTTTTAGTAGTAACAACATTTTTTTTAGATTGTTTTTAATGTTTTAAAGAAAAATTAACACAAACACAAAGCGTGCAACATGAGAATGATTAATTTTAATATAGTTTTATTCCATATCACAAAGAAAATTAATCAAACTAAAACAAATTAATTATTTAAGACAATTTCTATTTCAAAACTTTAGTTAAGGTCTTATTTTGTTTTTTCATTGTTTTTAAGTAAGTTATTGTATTGAGGATAAAATAAAGTGTGTAAACGTGATAAGTTCTGTATTTGTTTTGATTTTCCTACAAAAAAAAAAACAAAAAAAACAAAAATTAATTTTGAGAACGTGCTGTGTGGTATCGAATTATTTGATTTTGGAATTTGTTGGCTAAATGATAATTTTTTTTTATGGATAAATATATGCGATTTAAAAGAAAGATAATTTAAAAAAATTTTCGTAATATGTGTTGATAATTTTTATATAAATATAATTTTGTTGGATTTTGTTTTGTTGTGGTGGTGGGTTTTTTTGTTTTTGGTTAGTTGAAAATTTCGTTTTTTTTTTTGTTTTAGTATGAATGGGACGCAAAAGAAAAACAACGCATTCAACAAAAATCATTAATATATGATTTTTTTAAAGATGTATTTTCAATTTTTTTTTTCTTTTGATTTGGTGTTTATTTTATATTATTTTTATTTTTTATTTCTCTTTGTTTTACTTCAGAATGAATTTCTTTTGTTTTGGATTTTTTTTAAGAATACTAATTGAAATTTGTTCTCACCTTCGACCCTTTTCATTTTTTAATGTGCCCCCATATTTGGCTCTTGTTCCAATCAAGTCTATTATCTCAGGTATACAACTTGCAAATATCGCCTGTTTTCAATACGAGAAATAATAGTTAAGCATAATTTCGATAGTTTTTTTTTTATGTTTTGCATGATATTTTTCTTTGTTTTCTGCTACAAAATTTTGAAGAAAAAACATCAAATTTGAACAATTTCACATTTTACCGTCGTGTTTTTTTTTATCTACCCAAAGAAACTTTCTGACACCCTATGAAACAGGTAAGTGAATGACTAGAAAAAAAACCTTGCGGATTTATATATATATTTTTTTAGGAACGATGCTCCATAACGACACGAAATAGACGAAGAATTTGTTGCTTGAGAATCCTTAAGTCCAGTTTTCGGTGAAAACCAAAATTATAATTTGTTTGTTTTATTATTTTTTTTAATAAAAAATTGTAAAACAAAATAATGTAAAATAAAATTCATTTTATATACGTATTTACATAAATAAAAGTTTTAATAAGAAACTAAATTAAAAAATAAAACCTAATTGATAGTAAATACCTACTGTTTTTTTTAAATACACTCACAATTTAGAGCAATTTTCTATATAAAAATAATATGACCGAAAATGAATTAAATAAAACAAAAATAATCTACTACCACAATATTCTCTTTCACACAATGGATGGAAAACACAAACTTATTGATTTTTTTTTTTTTGTAGCAAAAAAACTCAAAAAGAATCTATAAAGGGGTGCTGTGACTAATAATTTTTCTGACCCCAATCATGTTGTTCTTTGAATTTTTTTACACAACTAGGCTTCGATTTCTTGGGACATTTATGTATTTATTTTTGTGGTGACTTTTAATAATTTCACTACAATACTCTTTTTTATATAAAAAAAAAAAACTTAGCTCATTGAAATTTATTTTTATAAATATATAATATATTGAGGGGACATTTCGGGATATGTGTAATATTCTTGACAAAAATCGAGGAATTTTTTTTCTCATTTAAAAAAAAGTTTTGGGAGTTTTGTTCTAGAAAAAGTATTGAGAAATGGATTTAATTATAATTATATTGAATCTAGGAATAACAATAAAAATAAATAAAGAAGGGAGAAAATTTTATAAACATTTTTCATAATTGTTTTTTTTTTTTTTTTTCTAATTATGCGTGGCTGCGGCATACAGGCTGTGCAAGCAAAAAACTTATTCAACATTATTATTAATTAATATTGTTAAATGTATTAAAAGTAAACTTCTACTGAATAATTCGTTTTTTTTTCTGTTAATTCTTTTATATTTCTTTTTTGGTTGATTAACTAAAAAAAAGCTAAAAAGTAAATTCTAAGAAAAATATATTTATAATTATGTTATTTATATATTTATATATAACAGAAAAAAATTAACACAAAATACAAAAATTAATTCAAAATTAATTATAAGAAACTTAAAAACAAAAAGGTTGCTTAAGTTAAAGAAAATTGGTATTCTAATACAAGGAATTGCATATGAAATCAAACGTTCAATTAAAAAATTGTTTGTGAGTGTTTGATAAAGAAAACCAAATAATTTGTTATTCTCTTCTAAGAAAAAATTTCAACTCAAACCGTGTCGCACTCCCCGAGCAAAGAAAAAAAATAAAAGAAAATGTATAAAGAATTACTTCTCTTACAAAACAAATAAAAACAAATAAATAAACAAATCTTATACAAACAGGACAAAAATCAGTGTGCGCAGTGATTCGATCCAATCAATTAGAGCTATTTTTATTTATTAATACAGATTTTCGAAAACCAAATCTAGTTAAAAGTTTAAACATACTTTACAAGATCTAATTGTTGTTTGACGAATTAAAAAAAAAATAAATAAAAAGGTATTATTAAAAATGTAATTTCATGAAAATTGTTCGCTTTTTTCTTGTTGGTGCCAATGAACTGATTTTTGAAGTTTTGTTTTCTGTTTTTTTTTTTTGTTATGTTGTTGTTTTTGGTTTTTCTTCAATTTCTTTCAAAGGTGATATTCAAAAAGCAAATAATATATCTAATTACGTATAGATTTTGACTCCTAAAATTTACTGTACTGTAAGCATTATGTTTTCAAAAATTCATCGATTTCTGTTTAGCCGCTTTTTGAGTAAGTTTTTCCTGATATTTTATTTTTAATACTTTTGTTAAACATAAATTTTAAACATCTTCTGTAAATTATACCAATAATTAAGAACAAAAAAACATAAAAATTAAGAAAAAACAAATAACAACGTATTAAATAAAAAAAGCTAAGTAAATTAAAATTCTAATTATTTAGTTTACTATTTCATTAAAATAAACATGCAGTTAATGGAATTTTGAATTCTGCTTATTTGAAATAAAATTGTTAAGAACAAATTTTTTTTATAAAAATTTTAAGTTATTAATATCTTTTTTTTTTAATTAGCAACTTATTAATCTACAATATGTGTACGTAACATTTACTTTTTTATGTTTATATTTTCTGCATTCTCATTATGTTTGTTTTTGATAACATATTATAAATATGGAATAATTTACAGAAGGTAAAGAAATTTAATATTTTTCTTATTATTTTTACCAAAGAGAACAATAATAATAATTCTATTTTAGGATATCCATCTTTTGTATAAAAATTAAAAATTATATTGGTACTTTTATAACTTATAGGCCACGAATTAAATTGAGCTGAGACACATGCCGCCAAGAAACCAATGCCTTTTGAAAATTAATATTTTTCGTAATTGATGAAAGAAATCAAAATAAAAACTAAGTGTATTTAAAAAGCTGTAAAAAAATAATTTTGGGATACAAATTGATGGATACGCTTGAAATTGTTATTTGATCAAGACAATTTCGGATGGTAGAATGCAGCAATTTTATTTCAACCTTAAGTTCTGAATAATTTGGATTTTTTTAACACCAAGGCGACTTTTGCTTTGGAGAGTAATATATGTTTACTACTAGATAATTGAACCGTTTTCAAAGAAAGCTAATATTGTTGTATTGATGAGAGCTTGACCTTAACAAAACTCAATGATAAATCTTTTGAAGGTGTCAACAAAATTGTTTATTTGAAGTTGCAGATAAAATGAGATCATCAGTAGTTACAAAGTGTTTACACAACTCATTATATTCTCCTTTGTACAAGCAACACAACAGAATCAGATAATTTACAAACTCAAATCGATTGCAGTCAAGGTAAAGTAGATCAAGTCTTAAGGTTTCTAATAAGCTATAAGGATTAGAAGAATGTTTCTTTTCGTTTTAAAGCTTGGGCTTTATCAATCAGACCAATATAGGACTGTTAATAGTGGGTGCCTAGTGGTGGTGTATTTATAGGTATATATGTGCATATGTAAGTGAAATAACCACAAATTAACCATCATATTCCATACTTAGCGTAAGCATTCTTTTAAAATACTTCGAAGCATAGAGCAACTATTAACGTAGCTTACAGTAGACGCTAAAACGGGTCTATATATGCACGTTGGCTGAGGTGCCATTTGTCCAAACACTGGTGGGAAATGTACTCATAAAATAAATTTTTGCAGGTTGCTGTTGAGTGTCAAAATCATAAATATGTACATATGTACATATCTCATAAGCAAACGACTATAGACGTTTAGACCAATGGTCATAATTGATTAAAATCATTAAATTCTATACCAAGTCTTTACATGTATCATATTAAGTTGACGTAGCGAACTACTGATTATAATTGGTCACGAAATGGGGGTTTAAAAAGATGTTTACAAATATTATTGCAAAATGCAGCAAGTTACGTTTCCGGTTCGATTGGTTTACCGGTCAACACCAAAGTTTTTTTTACTATCCTACCTCACGATTGTCTGACAAACAGTCATGAGTAAACAAAATTGCCATTTGGACACCGCATTGAATATTAAGGCCATTTCATTCATGTGAAGAATATAATATGATAAATTATGTGAAATATTTCTTGCACTGTTTGCATTTCTATCATTATATTCCATTCCAATAATTTGCTAATAAATATCTTCTTAGAAATAAAATGTATACCATTATTCTCCTAACTCTTCTCAGTGTTCAAGTACTAAGTACATCATTTTGTATCCCAAAATATATTTATATTGATAAAAAGAGTAGGAATGTCCAAAAGGGTGACTTAAAATTTCCTTTCTTTTTAAATAATTTCTACAAACGATTTTTTAACTGAACGTGCATTGTTTGCAATTTTTTCAATTTTCCAAATGTATTTATTTCGTTCAACCTTTTTCGACATTCATAGTGTATTTTTGTTGTGTGAATTGAAATGATGAGTAAACAGAAGTGTTTTAAAAAATGCAAATTCATCCTTTAAAATTTGTCTGACATGACTTTTGTAATTGATACTAATAAATTATAAGAATTATTACAATAAATCGACAGAAAAGAAATTAATTATAAAGAAAGAAAAAACTAAAATAAAAAGTCAAGCAAGTGTCCTTAAATGCATTCGGTAATTTACTTTAATAACAAATTAAAAGAAAATAATACTATAACGATTAGTAAACAAATAAAATAAAAAAATAAAAATAAAAAAAATAATAAAACTAAAAATTAAATCATAAAATAAATACAATTGTTGATTAAATACTTTTTTTATTACGAAAAAAAAAATGTTTTTCGCTTCTGGTACATCGTGATGTGTACCTTTTTCTAGGATCCTTGCTATACGTTCCACCATATTTGCTTCTTTGGGCAGCCAGTTCAGTAATTTCTGGAATCCAACTAGCGAACACAGCCTAAATTTAACATACATACAAATATTTATACGACATTATGACTTTTGGTAGTTTTTTTTTTGTTTTGTTTTAACTTTTAATTTATTGCTTTCTTTTCATTAAGTTTTTTTTTACGTTACCAGCAAATAATTGAAATCTAAAAATTTGATACTTCTATTAAAACAGAAATTCCTTCCCTGAAAGTTATCAACTTAAACCCTTATTTCAACATACTTACAACAACAGAAATACCACTCATTCACACACTTTTTACACTCGCTTAATAAATTATTAACATACGGTACCCTTAGCTTTGTATAACTAGCTTTTACCAGAATTTTAGAGAAAAAGCGAGAAAAAAATACTTTCTTCTAAATAATAGAGGAAAAAGTCGACTAATCAAATGGGAAGAATTCAAAATTTAAAAAATAAAAATATATAAATACAAAACTTAAAAAACAATACACAAAATATATGAAAGAAAAAAGAAACGTAAACTAAGGAAAATTATTTTAAAAATTAGTTTAAAGCATTTGAAACAACGTAAGGTATTCAATAATATTCTGATTTAATTTTCTGTAAATTGTTCTGTTTTTTGGGGGGATGAAGATAAAAGGATTCGAGGAATTTTTTTTTCTATATATCTCATCTTGTTATCTCTCTCAGTTTGTCCATTGTTGCGTATGTTTTTTCACACCCTAAACAATGTGTTTTCAAACAAAGAATAAAATATTAAACACTGATGGAATTTATAATTTTAAAGAAAAGTATGCACCAATGCGTGACCCAAAGTTGAATTTTGTGTTTCCTTCTTTTTATATATATTTTTTTTTAATCCACATAATAATTAACATCATAGAACAAAAACAAATATAAAGACAAATATAAAAAACACATATATATATAAATATATTAATATCTTACGTTGCTTGAAATAATTTAAATTTAAGTCTTTTTTTTTTCTTACAACAAACAAAATCAATTGAATTTAATTTTTCTAAGACTAAAAGTTTTGCTATTAAAAATCAAAACTATGCTAACACGGAAAAAAAAAGAATTAGATTACTGGTAGCATTGCAAATTAACACATTTATATTATTTTGTTAAAAAACGAAAATAAATAAATAATAATCATAACTACTACTTTAAAAGGATTACTTATGATTTTCAACTTGTTTTCTCATCTTTTTGTTTTTAATTTATCAATGAAGATAAAAAAAATTGTGCAAAACAACATGGTAGTCATGAAAGTATAATAGAAATAAAATACAAAAACTTTGGGAAACTTAATGAAAACAAAACGAAGAAGTTATAAATAAATTGGGAAATTTCATTGAAGAAAATGGAAGGCGGGGAATAAAACTGTGTCTGTCCTTGACTTCAATTGCCTCATTAAGGGATAAACAAAATTTATGAATTATTTTCATATGTGGGAAATAAAATATTTATAAACTACTTAAAATGAAAACCATTTAAAGAACAAAAAAAGGAAATCATTATCAACAAAAAAGGGTAACAGACTATTTTATGTATAAATTGGTGCTGAAACGTTAGAAACGAATAGAAAAAAATTTTTTTAACTAAATAATTGGTTGTAAATCGAGCAGTTTAATTTTTACTTATTTTACTTTCTTTTTTTTTTTTTTGTGTAACCATTTAAAGAACAAATTTACACGAAGATTTGTTTTTTATATTTTTTGAAGTTTTGAAGAAGAATTTTGTACATAAAAATTGAAAATAAATGACACGTAAAAGAGATAAAGACTAGAATGGTCTTATTCAGCTTCTACGTGAAGTGAGAAAATAAATGAAATAAAAAATGAATAAATACAGGAAATAAATTAGTAATAAATTTGAAAAAAAGTTTCATTTTTTTATCTTTTTTTTTTTTAAGTTACTGTCTTTGTTTTTGTTATCTTATTTGTCTACCTCTTTCCATGTTCTCTTTTCAGTTCACCACCATATTTATTGCCACTACCGACGAGTTCAATAATTTCCGGTATACTGCTGGCAAACATTGCCTAAAATTTTATTACATTGGGATTTTATATATTAAAAACAATAATCTTTCCAGTTTTTTTTATTTAATTTAAAAGAAAAGTATTTATAAAGACAGAACAATTAAATCATTAAATAAATATTAATTTATTTAATATTTTAAAAGTAATAAATAAAAACAAAATAATAATATTAAAAGCGTTTCGTAGTTTCGTGTTAAATAATAATAAAAAAAAAACTTTAAAAATGGTAAACTATGTTCGTAACTTTAGTTTTCATTAGATAAGTTAGTGTATTTAGTTAATTCATCAATATTGGCACGTATTTCGGATAAATGTGCTTAAATATAACCTAACATTGAAAATTGTAAACCGATTCGTGAATAGCTATTCGTGAGATAGTGCTACTTTGTGATCTATCGATGTGTAATGACCAAGGACAGCTTAATAGATGCCTATTTTTGAGATCTGATTTTTTACTACGTTAAAATGATTATAGTAGATAGTTACTGGCTAATATTAGTCAATTCATTTTATTATATCTAATTATGTCTCTTCTGGCAAAAGTATTTAAAATTTTAGTGTAATCATTCCATGGTTTGGTGGGGCTATTCTTCAGTGATTACTGCATTAGAATACTGTGATATAGATTTAAGATTCGAAGGCTAGAAAAATCAGAAAAATGTTTTTTAAGGTTCCACCTCTCGCGAATGTATAAAAAACATCCATGTACATGCTATTTATTAACTGACTACTTTACCAACCATTGCTCTCTCAAACACATACATTGTCTTTAGGCCACTTTTCATGGCGTTTTCATTAAAAATCTGATATTATAATTTTTTGCATATTTATAACATCCTAAATGATCTAAGTTATCGTAGCAATTCAATAAAAAAAAATCCAGTATTTTAGTAGAGCTAACAACGGAAGAAGAATTGTAGCTCTACTTCTCAACAAGCAATTGCAATTTTGAGTAGCATTATACATATACATACATACATCATAAAAATATTCTACGAATTCCAATATCCTAGATGTCATTATGAATGAACTATTGAAACACGTGGAAGAGAGAAACAATGGTATTTTAAAATTACTAACCAAAGCCTTACCTAGGTTGACATTAAACTAGTGAATTATACAACGTCAACAGTTAGGATTAGCACTAATATGGGTCATACAAGTCGCATATCATATCAATGTGATGAATGCATACACTAAGAGTTAGCTGTGTTATTTTACCTCAAACTATCTAACTACATCATAACAAAAGCGAAGTTTAGGAATCGAATAATAAAATATACATAGATATGGATTAACTAAAGATACAGAGGTTTGGAGTTACGCCTAACACTGTTTCTGGTACTTGAATATACCGCGACTATGTACGCTTCGGTCAAAATTGTCGCACAAGGTCTGCGACATGAGAATGTCTCACAGAATTTAACGTGTTCTAATTACATGTAAAAAAAAAAAACAAAATTATAATTTACCATTTTTAAAGTTAAAAAGTTTTAAATATTTTTTCTTATTTACTTTTACCCACTATACGTTGGGAAACTTTAGTTTCGTTACCTTTTCGAGTACAAACATTTATACAACATCGTTGTTATTATTTTATTGTTATATTTATACATATACTCGTAAAATTACATTCCTCTTTATGAAATCAGTTAAGGAATATATAGCTTTCTTCAAAAAGCGGTTACACAATATGCAGCAGCCAGCATTTCATGCAAGAAACACAACCATTTATCATTGGCAAAATAAATTTCCAAAATCCTGAAATTCCTTTTGCCAAACTTTAAAGTTTATTTCTCTTAACTATATAACAAAATAAATACTTTTAACTGCCTATCATAAACGTAAACAACCAAATGAAAATCTATTCCTACAATCAATAATAAGGAACCTCATATTATAAACGTAGAAATGTTTCCTAACTTAAATTCTAGATGAACGAAAAAAATGCAAGCATGCAAACCTTATAACTTTAATGAAGGAATTAAACTAACTATCATTTAAAAGTATTAAACACAAAAAATTTAAAATGTTGCAAGGCACTACTTGTTTTGAGTGAAGTTTATTGCAACTTTTTATGTTTTAAAAATTAAATTAGGAAACCAACTAAGCAAATAATCAGAAAATCAATAACAAAAAGTATTTTTTGTTTTGTTTTTAATTTAATTTTGTTGAATCTTTTGAATACAAAAAAAACAAATAAATTTATATATATAATATAATTGTTTTAGTGCAACTATTCATATAAAAACAAAAATATGTAGGGGATAACTATATACACAAACTTTACTTACACTTTCTAGAGGGATCTCATTTTAAAGGTGTAATTCAAATATGTAATTCAATTCTTACTTTTACGGCAAATTAACAAATTGGCGTTTATTTAGTAAAAAAAAATATATGGAATAAAATATTTTGTTAATTTCTTCAATACATTCACTCCACATTGTTTATATCCTAATTGGGCCCTATAAATGTGTAACTCTGTCAAAATCCTATTTATTTTTTTTTTCCATAAATGCCTATCAGCCTATTGAAAGCGAAAATAATAAGTAAATAAAATTTTAACAACACATGTGTATAATTTTTAAAAATATTCTACCTTTATGGCTAAAAATAATCCTGAAAAATAAATGTTTTCCTTTTGAAGGGTATATTTTTATGATTTTTTTTTATTGGCAGCATTGTCACTTAAAAATCAACAGTTATTTCTTTTCTTTTCTTTTTTTTTTTTTTGAAAAAAAAAATATTGTGCACATATTTATATATATAATTTTCTTTTACTTAATAAAGGAAAAGAAAAGCAATTAAGGAAATTAAATTTATAGATAGATATAGAGAGAATAAAATAGACAAAGAAACAAGTAAAGGAATAACAAAAAAATAATAATTTGAACTTAC
This sequence comes from Xylota sylvarum, assembly GCA_905220385.1. NCBI lineage: Eukaryota > Metazoa > Arthropoda > Insecta > Diptera > Syrphidae > Xylota > Xylota sylvarum. The sequence goes on from LR999958.1 coordinate 15,804,725, forward strand.
CAAGCCGACGAGTAGAAAGAACACCAAAAACGTTCTTCCTAAAACAGTCTCACAGTAAACGTCACCATATCCTACCGTCGACATGGTCACAATTAGGAAATAGACACAGGTCCAATAGGATAATTGATGAGGATTTTTAAAATCTAGCGGATCGCCAGAGTTTTCCAGCTAGTTTTAAAAATGTGAGACGATTAGAGCAAATAATAGGAAATAAATTGTTTTTCTTTTTTTCTTGATAAAAACAAATATTTGGGCAAAAAACTAAAGTTTTTTTTTTTTTTGTAAAGAAGCAAAATAAAAATTTTTAAACAAAAGATACATACACGTATAGATAAAATTGAAGCAAATTTCTCTTACCAAGTGTATTATGCCCGCTGCTGTTAACCATACTGATATAAAAATTGATACTAATTGAGCCAATCGTATAGAGCTCGATGTTTTTAGTATATTTAAATATTGTAAAATATCTGGGACAGTCATAAGACGAAGCGCTCGAAGAAATCGGAGACCTGTTGTAGTGTTAAATAAATATACAAGTATTTCCCTTTTTAGTCGATAAATAATAAATGTTGAGGTGTACTTCTATTTATATGCTTTTATTCTAATCTAATCAAGTACTACTACTAAAAGACGACTTCACTTGTTTGTGTTTTTCTTTTGAAATGTTTATTTTTCCAACTCAAAATAAATTCATAGACAGATTACGATGATTTATTACTACGGTTATACGAATAGGAAATGTCCCTGCCATTGCATAAAATCGCAAGAGAAGATATTTTTTTTATAAAGCTTTCATACATACTATACATACAATAAAATGAGTTTTTTTTTACAAATTGTGTTTACATGTATCATACTAATTAAATCTCAGATACACAGTGGTGAATAGACAATATCGTCAATAGGTGGTGCTTTCTGATGCTTTTCAGCTTGAAAGTAGAAACAACGACCCCCTTTAGGTTGATTATTTGTATAGTATATTATTTCAGGTTTGGTTTGTAATTACAATCGAAGAACGACTGAGATGAATTATAATAAGATGTTGTATCTCATTCTTTGTTAGGAAATTTACAAACCCACATATCATTATTCACCAGTCAAATGACACTTGAAGACGTCAATAAAGTTAGTTTAAAAAACTTTTTAAACAGATGCAAAAGTCACTTCGACCAACTTCACACCCTCTAGTGAAAGGGATAATGATCTATATATATAAGTTAAAGACTGGAGTTAGCTATTGTGAATGATCCAACAGTTTAACAAGTTTTCGACATCAGTTTTTCTAAATAACTTTGTGAATAAGAATGTGTATCTCATTATAACTCACCTCTGCCGCCTTCGATTATAATTGCAAACCAAACGTTGAGCAAACTCCCGAATGATTTCATTATATGTACTTACATATGTTATCCCGTCCTGGGATCCGGACGGAATTCTACTTTGTAACCGAATTCAAGGAAACTTTTTATTTTTCGCCAAACTCTCTCCGTTTTTTCGAAACATCAATACAAATACGACCACTTTTTTTTCAGGCTCTGGTTAAAATCCTCCTGAAAGTCAGCTTTATATTTTCATAGAAGTCTATACCATACTTCCGTTCCTTGTTCGACCAAACAACCGACGCTTACTTATATATACTTATAGACGCTGCTTAGTTCAATACGACATCCTTGGGAACCAACTTAGATTTGCCTGATCTAGTCCTAATGTATAGTTGTTATATCTTGCCATTTTAATTTATGAATTAAACACTCCTTCAGCAGTTAGGAGCTTCACTTTTGGCTAATTCGTCTGCTTCAGAATTCCATGACACGTCTGAGTGACCAGAAACTCAGCACAGAATGAGATTACAATTATTAAGGAAATTAACTAACAGAGTAGGACAAGAACAGGTCAAGAATAATAAGACTTGATGCGAACATAATAGCGCAATCAAGGGGGAAATTGGTGGCTGTAGAAAATACCGTGCATACATTCATAGATACGTCTGGTATCAATAGCTTCCGACGTAAACCTTTTTGGACTAAGTAAATTTAAGTGGTTAGAGCAGGGTGAACTCGCCTTGCACTCCAGAATTACCTTTAAGTTTAATATTGGAGTAAGGAGGGCTTTAATTTTTTTAATACCAGCTAAAGAGATAGACTTAAGATATTGTCTAAAAGCAAATGTAAACAAAAATAAGGAATGGTCCTGTGACCAGTAAAGAAGTTTTTACGAAATTAGTCAATGGCTTATGAAACGAATCAAATCTGTCAAATATTGTGACTATCAGCTAATCGTAGTAGGATTACAAAATAGTAAAAGAACGAGGAAACAACGAATTTTTCCCACTTTTTAATCGTCAAATGTCAAATGTATACAAATACACATGCCAACAAAAATTACGTACGGCGATTTGACTGATTTAGCAGATTTCATAAATCAGTGCAAAGAAATATATTGCACTAGAATTCGTAGCATAGGGAAATTTCTTACTTTCTCGTGAGCACTCTCTTTTACGAAAATCTACCAAATTTCTATGTACTCGAATAAAATTCGGAAAAGTTCACTGTTTTGGAAGGATACCCGAACAGGTCTAGTTAGATAAGTATTTCCGTTTACATATTTCATTAATAATTCAAAAAAAATTTCAGAACGGAGAAAATTTAAAGTTTCGATAATTTCGCATAATTTTGCATTGAGTTTAGAAGAAATAACGTAGAACATCTATTCTTTTATTTCAAATTAAAATGTTATGATATATAACAAACTTTAAAAATTTAAAAACATTCTACATCATACCCTAATCTATCACAGTTATTTATTTCTAAGAGTAAATGGTTTATAATCACCTTCATGTCATTATGAAAAAGTTTATCTTTATTTAATTTATATATGTACATATATCTTTTTACTCCTAGCTCTTAGTAAAGAATATTAAATATATATTTAAACATCAGTTTATTTGATGTTATTATTAGATCGGACTACACAAAACTCCCGCACGTGTTTCTTTTAAGATTTATGAGTGTTGTAGATAACACAGACACAATCAATTTTGAAATATCTAACAAGACTATGTGTCTTTGTATTTCTTTTTAATCGATAAAAAAATCTGTACTAAAACATCAATCGTAAAACGCTTAATTATACCGAAGCAAAAGAGTGGTTTTCCTCCAGAGGCACATTGCATGTTGCATACCTTGGTCACGTCATTGGTTTAGTAGCAATTATATTGAAGACATTAAACAATCTGGAGCTTGCATGATGTTTATAGGATTTTGAATTGATTTAACGAGTGTTTATGAGTTGTGTAGGGAATTTAAAGGCAAAGGCGGATGTTCACATCAATTGCACTTCATTAAATCGTTATAGAAGTGTTATAACACACAAGAAGCAACTATTGAGGCTATTATAAACTCAATGCTAACAACCATAAGCAGTAAACTGTTTGATGGAATGTTTTAATAAAATGTTCTACTTTTTAGTTAAAGCGGCTTAAGGAATTTAGTTAAACTGCACACGCGTACAAAAAGAGCTTCGAAGTCTCCCAACAGTTTTCAAAATGATCACATGAGAACAAAGCATCTGAGAGGTAGATTTAGAAGGATACTTATTCACTAAAGGAACTGTAGAAGGAGTAATATGACAAAATAAGTACTCAGTTGCAATAATAAAGGAGCTAAGAACCAGATGGAAACTTTAGAACATCTTATGTACACCCAGCAAAACAGAGATAGTATAATATAGTGCCAAAGAATGTTACAAGAAAATACAAAGATAGCCCTCAGGGCAAAGTATTATTAACACTACTGTGGTGGTGAATGAAATACTTCTAATCCTGAGTAAAAAAAGTTCCTTCTTATAGTTAGAGAGCTGTTGAAGTCTTCCCTAAAAGACTAGCTAAGTAAACGGAATGTTGGTCTTGGAGTTAGTCCCACCAGGACTGAATTAGTATTGCTCACAAGAAGGTACAAAATATCATGTATAACTCCTCCAAAACTCAAGGATATTGAACTGCAATTTGCAGATACCTGTTTGTTATTTACGTTAAAAAGAACTCAACTGGAAGCTTTTTTTTGGAAACTACTTATTAAAAACTATGCTAGAAAGGCCTCAATTGCCTCTTACTGGGGTCTTCACTCGCCCAAGATTGTTCACTTAGTATACACGGCAGTCGTCTAACCTATCCTCATATGCAGAGTACTAGTCTGACAAGACACTCAACAAGAAAAACAACATTAGCATTCGGCCCGAGACTCCACTAATAACGGAGAATAATGCTGTAAGTGGTAAAGAGTAATCTGTTACAAACTGGCAATGCGATTTTTTTAAAACAGACATTTTTTCAGACCTAATACTTTAGGGTAGTAACGACTCTATAGGTATTATACATTTAATGGCAAGACTTAAGCAGATTAAGTAAACAATATTTTACTGTATTCGTAAAGTTTCTTCTTCACTCTGTTACTATGTATATCGGATGAATGACCAAAACATAAATTTGTAAATGAAAAAAAAAAATACAAAATAGAAAACAAAACACATTTTATTTAAAATGCGTATGTACTAAAATATCTTTTATTGCGATTTTATTGCCTATTACTACGACGAGGAGGAGGAGGACTATAAATAAAATTCTTCTCAAATTTTGTCTGATTCTCTATCTACAAATAAAATACGTAATAGCGCTTCATTGGAATTTTAATAGCTTTTCAACTGCTTGTTATGTCTTGTAGTGGAAGAAAAAATTTAAATATCAACAACAACCACTTACCGATCCATGTCCGATCTAAATATATTGATACAAAGGACGGGGGTATTGTAAAATAATCTACAAAACTGTACATTTCTAACATAAACCAAAGTTTATCGGACGCCGCTATGAACTGAAATAGATACAAAATAAAAGAATACATTTAAAATAGCTCTTATAACAATTTTAAATATAACAACTTACTCGTATAAAAAAGTAAACCATAAAAAATATATTGAATGCGAGATCGATTTGTTGCGTAATGTTATTACTCCACTTTTGACATCTCTCAACTTCTTCGCTAGATGCGTCAATAAAATATATAATAAGTGATGCAATGCTGAGAATAAAAACGAGAACCACCTGAAAATACAAGAAAATAAGGGAAATTATTTTAAAACTGAATTTTCACCATCATTATTAATTTATTAGAAAATTATTCCCATTAGATGACACTCAAATTGTCATCTAATTATTTATAAAGCCATATGGACGGTAGGCAGAAATATGTATCCAACCCACATATGCACACTTGTCTCAATAGTTCCGTCTGTTTGTACCCATGAATGTGCAATAAGCATAGTCGGTGTGTCTAATGTTTTGAGAGCCAATCAAGAAATCAATAGAAACACGATTATTACCAAACATCCCTACTAACACCCATCACATCCCCCCATTCTAATATACCGATTTCCTTTTGATATTTCCCAGATAAACTCAAGCTTGAACATGTAAAATTTTCCATCGGAACGAAAATAAAAATAAATCATTCTCAAGTTTGCAATTAAAATCGAATTATTCCACTCACGGATAAAGCCCAAAGATTGCATCTTGCACATGGCGGTCGAGTGAAATGAAAAAAAAATATATATTCTCCAAATTTATTGGCTTAATCGAACTTCGCATAGTGTTGTAGGTGCACACATAAGACCATATAGTGTGTACCCATGCAAACCTCAAAATTATTGGCAAGAATTCAACGAAATTATTTCTTTTTTTTTTTTTTCATTCGGTTGGTGTGTTAAAAGCGTTACGGGATGGTATCCTTGTTGGTCCAACACCAGCCACCCAATCCACCCACTCCACCTGTGAAATTGTGCAACGTTTTGTAATTGATATTGTTAAGTTGAAATTGCTGCACATTGGATGGTATCTGAATATCCCTTGGGAGTAGTTTATGTCACAATGTGAAGGGCAGAGTTTGGGTAAATTTAGGTCTATCTGTGGATTTGGCGCCATCTGAATTCAACCATTGAATTGGACACACAGCATGGGGTGACATTTTTATTTCTTCTCTATGGAAACACAAAAGAAGGTCAACATTTCCATTAGAATGCAATCTAATGAATTAAAATAGAATTGCATGGTGTTCTATGGAATTGTCTTCATTTTCTTTTTCTCATTTAACATTTCCAATGAAACTTTTGTGTACCTTTGATAAATCGGAAGTTTGATCATTGTTTTCAGAAGAAAAAAAATGTTCCAATGAAATTTAAAAGGTTAAATAGTAGGTAATAGAATAGAAGGTTAATTTAAAATGAATATCTATGGTACTGCACTTAAGTCAGTTCTTATGAATTTAAATTATTCCTAAGACGATTCTATTGTTGTTTTGTGTGTCTTTAATTCAATAGTGAAAAGCAAAACTTTATACTGAATATCAAGGACTAGATCATAAAGCTAAGAAAAAGGTTTAATATTACTACAATAAAGAAATTGGAAAAATCTTCTTGAAATAAGAAACTGAAAAAAACCACTTATTACATTATCCTAATGAGAGTGAAAAATAGAGGCCAATCAAAGAAGAATTGCTTAAATTCAATGGGCAATCCTTATAGAAGATTCGGTTGCTAAAATAAGAGAGAGAAAATTGCTCTCCCAACTGTTTAAAATGGTTTTGAAGTTGGAATTCCTAAAGAAAGATTCAATGTCGATAGATCATAAATGAATCCGAAAACCTCTTCTAATTTCTAATTAACATTTCCAAGCTTAAAATCAGTCTTAAACTCTTAAACTTAATAAAAAGAACCAAAACTTAATTTTAAATAAGTGTCAGTTTACTATCCGTGAAGCCTATAAACTAAATTCCATGACAATACTGGCGTATATATGTATGTATGTATATGTTCATAGCAAGTAGATCTGGTTACCAATGTCGTAATGTGTCTGGGTTTTGAGTGGAGGATTGTTATTTTCAATTCTAGCCATACCTATTCTTTTTTTTAGTTACAACATTATATGACACGTTCCACAAATGTCTCCGCTCAGTTCGGACACCACCCATTGAGTATATTCTGAAACATAAAGACACTTAAATCTCAAACCACTGCACCACGTACTCCATGTTACTTCCGACGTACGACAAACAGGACTGTATATTCTAAGACGTACATAAGTGACCATTGGCCGCTCGCGCTACATCTTATCATTATAAGAGCATTCACAGTCCCTTCTGATACAGACTTTCTGTCCCTAAGCATTGGTTCATTTAGTTAAGATCATATTTCCAGTTTCGACCTAGCTTTTATTTTTTGAATTATTGACGTCTTTTAGAAATAAGACCTAATTAATTAATTTTACTGGCTCAGACCTTAGAAAACTGTGAAATCATTGCTATGGCAGCTACCCAATTAACACCACTGTAGAGTTCAAGATCTAAGCTGACCTAAACCTAGCTAATCATAGCCAATTCATCCGCAGACTCATTGCCTACAATTCCTTGTTGACCACTAATTTTTACATTGTCGTGTCTATTTAGAGCTTGTAAAGCATCGAAGGAGTTCTTGACTGACAGTGGAATCCGGCATTGATTTTGTAGCGCCTTTTATCGAGAACATACATATTTTTTAACTATATATTATACATATTTATTATCACTTGTTGGATTTGATACTACTTCTTGGAGTCAAATAACCAAATGTTGGATGGGGGTTTGTGTTTTTGCCTAATCCAGTTCCTCCTACATCCGCAGTGGCGTCAATTTTCACGACACACGGCCTAAATACACTCAAGTGGGTAGCTTATACAGTTTCCACTCTAAATCTAGCCAAAAATTATTTAAGAAGGATTTTTAACTGGTAAAGCTTACCAGGCTACACATAATCTGCTTACTTACCCGAACAAAGCTCAGAGTAAGAATTTTATTCTACACCAGCAAACCACTTGGAGTAGAAATTATTCAACGGTGTGATATTTCAATTTGTAGACTTTAGGGCAAAGTCTTACATAAGATATTAATAAAAGGCATGACAAATGTGGCAATGCTGAATAAAAAGGAAGGGATTGTCGTTTCCTCTTCTACTTTATTGCAATGTCCAGGAGAGGAAACGCGGCATGAAATTCATATGTATGTGCATGCACATAGTGTTTTTTTTCTACCACTTGAAGGTGTTGGAAATGAAAATTGCAAACATTTCAAACTTATTTGAGGGAATTGGGGATTTTGAAAACATATGTAGCACCATCTATTTAAAAACAAAGTAAGTAGTCCTTTTCAGGTCAAAGACATATGTATGAGGTTTACTGATCTCCACTTTAAAAATTCCAGTAAAGTGAATGAGGTGATTATCGTCGACAATGACATTGAACCACTAACTTTATTTCAAAAATCGCTGACCCGCCTGTATCACGCGTGTGTAGTAGATACGAAAGTACATAGTGCCAATTTATTGTTTGTGTCATCTTCGTCTTCCGGATTTATTGTTTTTATTTCCGGCTTATGCCACAACTTTTAAATCATATTTTTGTTACTCCATGACAAATGTCGCTACTGGTATCTTTTACACTCCATGCTAAGTTTTGCGCGTTGGGATATAGTTTTTTGATGATCTAGTAGGAACTCTTTCATTTTCCGGGAAAGGAAAATGACACAAACTACAAGTTATCACTGTGAAAAGTTTCATCAAAATCAGACAGACCAAAATTAGAAAAATCTATAGTTTTATTATACATACATATGTATGGATTCATTATTTGTCGGTGAATAGTTATAGGTATGCGCACTCGACTCATACAAAATTTAATATCCACATAACTAAAGATTGTTATTTGTTTCATAATTGCAATCGATTTAAATTATTTGCCTTCCTGGATAAAGTAATAAAAGACCATGTTTATTACACCACCCTTAAGCAAATATTCAGGATCATTTCTAGTTTCTAACTATTTTGTCTATGTGGATTAACTTTTCTAATTTATTTCACAAAGAAAGACGAAATTTGCGATAAACAAACGAATCATTTGCATCAAAATTTATTTGTTTTTAAAGTGAACTCATCAATACATACATACATATATTATTATTATCCTCACATTAAGCAACTATGCGCATAATTTCTTATACCAAGAAGATAAATACAAGAAGAATACAAGAAAGTACAAATTACAAGAGCACAACAAAAACAAAGAGGCGAAGGATTCTTCCAAATGAGAAGACGAAAAAAAAACAACATTCAAACAAGAATGTGTCACAATAGACTTTCCCAGTGTTTTCTAACTCCTCTGTCGTAGTTCCACCTTAAAAATTTAAAATGTACGTAAGGATCTGCGCAATGTATGTATGTATATCGTTATTTCATTTATATATGTACATATTTTTTTCTTGCCAAGGATGTATAGCCACACGACGACTGTACTCTTGTAGTGTACATCATTAAGTCTGAGACAATATTCAGGAAGGAATGGCTTCAATTTAATGATGAAAATGTTTACGCTTTTGTTTGTTCAAGACTTGTTTTCATTTTCTTCCCTTCATTTTATTCCTCTTTTGTGTTGGCTCTGAGTTGTAAGTATATTTTCCTTTTCTGGCAATCCTTTATTTATATATGTACGTACGTTTACATGAAAATAACAAAATTCTGACTGAATTTCAAAAATGCCCATTTGAATAAACACTGTGTGACGTTTACAAGTTCATAGATACACATTACCACTAACATCTATAGATTTTTGGGTAAAGGTCCTTTACTCAACAGTGTAGCTTAGTTGTTTGTCGCCTCGTCCAGTCTAATTAAGAGTGGCAGTTGCGTCATGCGGAAGCTACCATGTTTTCTTTTCTTTTGTCTTGCCCTTGCTTCCTGTTTATGTTACTAGAATAAAGAAATTTCACTCTTGGAAATACCAGCAACTGAGTATGCCATTAAAGTTTGGGCGCGGGTAAAATGGATCCAAATTTTAGGGTTAATAAACTGACAAGAGGATATTTATTTTTTCTTTCTTCTTTTCTCATTTGCAGGATACTGTGAGGGTTTAGTATTACCATGTCATGGCGTCGTTTTGAGTTACAACAGTAAGTAAATGTAGGTATGTACTTTCATAAAAATTTTGATTTTTGTGGCAAAAATTTCGAGATTTAGTAAGGTATTTGGTTTTTTAGAAGTTGCACTTTTGATATGAGTTAAAGGCTTTGAAAATCACCTCTAGAAGTTAATGAAGTATTTATAATGTTTAAGTCATTGACATACACGCTAAGGAGCAGAATAAGTACAATCGCAGTTACTGGGTTAATCTTTAGATCTCATCCGTGATGATTAAATTTCCAAAATGTCATAGGTGAACCACTTGCCAACGCCATAAAGGTGTTATAAACAATGGCATTAACTTAAAGTGAAGGTGGGATATGCATTTGTGACAGAAAGCTTGATTGAATAAACAACAATGTCATAAATAACTTTAACCTCGTCTGTGAATTAATTGCATTAAAAGTGGCTCTAGTAATGAGATTTCGTTAAACCTACCGTTATCGAGATATCTGCTGGAATTTCAATAGTATCACCTAATGGTTGCTTCTTTTTATTTTTCTTCTTCATAATATGGCAGTAAATTCGGCTTTAAGGAGTTTTTATCTTACGAATCTTAAAATAAAATGATTCAGTTGTGGCGAAAGGAGATATTTGTGAACAAGTACAGTTTATTCAGTGGATGATGTAACATTCCTTTAGAAAAACAACTTTGTAGAATCACTTCGTTTATACGAGTATATGCAAGTTTGGTGCTAGACCATAATTTTGTGCAAGGGTCCATGACCAGAATCATTAAAATCGGAAAACACAGCACGTGGTGCGGTCGAGTTGCTTATTGCAGAAACTCAAATTCTTTGTGGTGTACAGGCGGAATAAAAATAGAAATCGGAGCTAGTGTTGGCATTTGTGATCCCATTTTCAAAATAACAGGCCCTCTCAGTTAGTCGATTCTAGCAGTATATATTCACTTGGGATTTATGCAAATTTCACGTAAATATATTCTCTGGCTATCAGACCACACTTAATGTAGTGTATTCCAAACTAGTACGAAACTTTTTTAATACTCTAAAGTGATACGGTGCCTTTAACGAAGTTTGGCAATTAGATTGTCGATCAACAGCAGAGCAGTGAATGACCCCGGACCCTTCTCAAGTCTCTTTCGCAGACACTTGAAGTCATATCATATCAATACAATGCCATACTTTGCAGTATATCAAGTTGAGGGGGTTAAGTTTTCGGTCTAAAAAGGCCGACCCTTCTGAAGAAAATCGAAAATGACTGCAATGGTCTCATTCGTCCTGTTAAATACTCCTTTGACCAAAAATTGAGGAAAAAAATCCTACATTGTTCCAAAGGTAGTACAAATTTCTAGTCGTTGATCAAAAACATAAAAAATTGTACCTCATCCTCCATCCCAACGCTCGTTCACAAGGGCATTCCAGCTGTTAGACCTTTAGACAAGGCCACTCTGCTTGCAACCCTCTTCGCTACGAACTACACTCTGCCAAAATGTGCTTTAGCTCCCCCTGTAGTTGAGCACGTTGAATATTCTATGGGACAAATCCACTTTCGCACTCGTACAGTAGCAAGAGTACTTAAAGATCTTAACATAAACAAATCCGCTGGTCCAGATGGTATCTCACCCATTATTCTGAAGAGGTGTTCTTCCACGCTGGCAAAGCCACTGCGTAAACTTTTTCATCTATCTTACTCTTCTGAACTCTTCCCGAGTAGACCGATAAGTATGGTAACAAAAGGTTCACTAGAAATTTGGTGGTATAACTCACCAAAAAGTGGAACTACTCTCTGCATCATTCTGGTAAATGTAAGGTTATGACGCTTGATATTTCAAAGGCATTTGACAGAGTTTGGAATCAAGCTCTCTTATCAAAAATGCGTGAATTTGGCGTTAATGAATCTTTTCTTCAATGGATTAGAAACTACCTTCAATTCACGTGGTTTTGAACATTTTCAAGTCTGCTATCCACCATATAAATGCTGGTGTTACCCAAGGTTCCGTTTTGTCTCAGACTCTCTTTCTTATCTTCATAAATAATCTTTTATCTACCTACCCTATACATACGATGACATTTCATTTGTCATAATTTCCATATTTACTTCCCGTTTTCATTTTTAATAATTCATGTGCTGTTATTTGCAAGCAAATTGTGTTATACGTAAATAGTATAAACTTTAAAGAAGATTCAAGTACGAAGGACGACAACAAAGCAAATTAGTTTTTTTACTCTTATAGGTACAGTGTTTCCACCAAACCGAAACCTCAACGTTTCGATTAAATAAAATAAGCCGTTCCCACCATTTTGAAATCATTTCAAATGTCATTACGTGTCAATAGTGAACGTCAAAATAATTGTTCACACTTCCCGTTTAAAAATAGAAAACAATTTTTTCCTTAATTTGCTGAAAAATTTTATTTAATAATGTTGACATACTTCTCTTTGCGTGTTTAATAATGACAATACAAAGGAACCCCAAAATCAATGAAAGTTCACGGTGTAAGTTTGTTCGGTTTGACAACCTTTCACGGGGTTTCCTTCGGTGTGAACATAGTACAAAGAAGAATTTTGGTTCTACTTGAGAACTTATCATTGTAGAGCAGTCCAACGTAATTCTCTTGGAGTTTGATTATCAATTTAAACCACACAAATAATTCAATTCTTAAACCACAGCCGCACAATAAACAAAATTCTAATCAGTCGGGTGTTTTTTACATTTCGAAAACTGACTGATATTTATAGTAGAGTTTTCTTGAATTAAAAGTCAATCCACTACCTAGAATACGGAACTTACCCAATATGGACTATTCATCATAATTTGCATCGTCGACAATCCGTCAGTTGATTTTTAGAACAGTACGAAGTATAGCCTCTTTTGTATCTTGACGGATACGTACATAAATTAGCAAAATTGTTGGATATAGAGCTTAGCACATCATTGTGAAACTCATGAAAGACAGATGCAATCTCAAAACGTTTTTTTTTTTTCTTTTTGGTTTTCTGATCCCAAAAATTAGTTTCATGTCACTTAGCCTTATATCACGCACAGTTCTGATTCACGGAAATCTTGTTAGCTTGCACGCTTTAGTGCAACTAAAACGCATTATTTTCAAAATCCAAATTATGGGAGAACTTATAACTAAAAATCTAACAATCTTTTAAAAGTTGGTTAAGATAAGCGATTCTCATCCACCGATAAAGTAATGTTCTACATGGATGTATGTATGTTTAACCCTATATAAAGGCTGGAAACGACCTAATTAAAAGTTTCCCCATCATGCACGTCAATTTATTCAATCACGGGTCATTACAAAGTGGTTTTCTATTATGCGTGTCAAAACTATAACAACTACCCCGTAACCTAATTCCTTGCGCATTTGCTTAATGCTCTCCACTTAAGACTGAAAGAAAAGTTCCTTCATATAGAAATTACGTCAAAGCCTGCAATTAGGGTCAATATGACTGCCATTTATTCGTCTAAAGTTCACCTATTCTTTCGCAACTCTAGTGCAATTAATTATAATTAGTTTGGATAAATTTCCCGACATTTACCTGAAATGTTCAGATCCAAGAAAAGATATTAATTTGAGTATCAAGGTCCATTTTCAAGACAATACCCATGGTGGAGACTCCCCAATATAAATAAAGTAATTATTAATTATTTTATTAGGTTATCGAATAAATAGTGCTAACCCGTTGCAATCCATTAGCAACGCGATAAATTTGGCGCTATGCCCATCCTAAAGAGTTTATTATTTTTATTTTGTTTTTCCTTTTTAATTTAAATTATGATCCATATGCCTCTGATTTCAATTCGCTTGAAATCACTACGAAATCATTCAGATAAAGTTGATTTTCCGAAAAGAATATCAAACTTTTTTTTTACCGCTTCAGCTGGTTCTTTTTGAGACGTGGGGTCAAAAACTCTTCAGTTTTCAAAATAAAAAAAAAAAAAAAACTTACGTGTGTGTGTATGTACATACATATATCTCATGTACTGAGAAGTATTTAAGTTTAAAATTAAACTCGCATTTATTTACAAACGCAGAGTGAGTGCGTATATTTTTGGAAAACCACACGGCAGCGACCGCCGCCGTTCAACGTTTGTATAAGTCTGTTGTGGGGCTATTTATTCGGTTGACAGGTCCAATCTTATATTGATGATATTTTGATGTTTTGGAACGCGGGGCTATAGAGGTTTCATTTGCACTTATTGAAAATATCTTCAGTAGAGTAAATGTTTCCATATGGCGATGTTTATTTCTAAATTCGTATGTACTTTTCGGTTTTGAAATTTTAAGGAAATAAAATGTTTATTCATATATTTTACATGATTATTTTGTGTTTTAAATTTTAATGTAATGCGTCACGAAACACTTTGAGGTGGCAAAATATTTAGTCAGCTGATGTTTCTGACTGTAATGCAAATGCACTATAATCTATTTTAGTTTCATGTATTAATATATTTCTCTTACAAATAGATTCAGTAAACAACAAGTAAGTAGGTATAGTTTCATATATTTTAAAATAAAAACATAAAAGAATAATAAATCATGTCTGCACAAAAAGATGCCTGTCAAGGAGTACCTACCTCCAGTAATTTTTAAGTTATTAAGAAAGCAAATTTTACAATTTCACATCAGTAATTTATAAGATTTATAACTAAGAAAAACTCATTTCGTAAGCTATATACCGACGATGAAAACCAACATTCAACTATCAGGCTGTATGGATCTTTCAACCTAGACGATGAAAGCTAATATTTCCGTCCACCTAACTAACAGGAAGTAAGGATAACAATATCTATGCATAAATTCAAAATGGTTTTTGGACCTGAACTTATCAGTCCAACTATTCATATCAAACCAAAAATAAGAATGGCAACTTACTTCCAATAAGATTTCCAATTCATGATTCATGGAAAATTTGCTCTTCCTTCACAGAATTAAACAGAAGACTCTTCCATTCGTTTAAGAATATAACACGCACAGATCCTCAATCGATCCAGATCCAGAAATTGAGTCCAAATTATCTGGCTATCTTTTCTCATTTCAGGTATGGTACCTACCAAATAAATTTAAACTTTGGAACTATCTCTATTTAAGATAACGTTCCGAAGGTGAATCTGCTCCTCAAATTATGTCGATCTTTAGCAGGCTGTCTCCAGTTTTTTTAACAAATTGCTTTTATAATCATTTAAGTTTACATAAGAGACACAGAGTGCTGCTGATGTTCCAATCATACTTCATCTAAAAAACATCAATGAAGATTGTCGTATAACCTCATGTTTTTTGTAAGAATCCTTTTTCTTCAATGAATTGCACAAATGTGGTTAGATTGGAGAACACTCGACTAATCAAAATCACTGCCTCCTATGTCAACATGCTGATATTATTTATTTACAAGAAAAATGTTCACTGATATTTTTCAATTAAATCACTACACCTGCAAAATGTACCCAAATTTCCTTTCAATATAAAGAAAATATACTCAGCTTTTATTCAAACCACAGTTGGATTAATAAATTTACCATTAAATTAGCAGAAAAGTGAAACTAAGCGTGGGAAGATGTTACGCTTCAGCTGAAAAATCCAGAGCAAATTAATCATCGGCTGTTAGTGCGAAAGTTCGTGATAATATGCGAAATTTTCAACAAAAAAACAAAAATATCCTTGGAGAGAATTAATTTCAAAGTGAAACATCGCACAACAGCTGCACAACCTTCGACTGGAACCAAATACGTTTCGTTCTGTTCCGTATTTTTTCTAGATTTTGTATTTAATTTAAAAATCGCATAATGGTTTTCATTTTCATTCTTGTGCAGAATTTGCATTTTTTTTGTTGTGTTTTATATCATGACACTATTTAAAGTGAATTGTGTCGCCTTCTTCGTCATCAAAAGCATTCCAGCATCAGCATCAGACTCAGCTTCATATCGCCCTGCAGTCGTCGTTCGTCATTTAATGCAAATTTATAGAGTGTCATCTAGTGTAATTTACTGCCATCATCATCGTCGTAACCATGACACAGCAGCAGTTGTATGGAGAGTGAGTTCACTGAATGCATTCAGATGCGCTTAGTTTAAATGCCAATGTCGCAGACAATAGTTTCGATTTCCGCCCACCATTTTCGTTACATTCGCAACAAAGGATTTGCTTTTTCCAATTCAATCCTCAAAGGAATGATTGAAAAAAAAAGAAAAGAAATAGTTGCTTTGTTAATGTAATAGGAGAACGAAACGATTTCGGTGCCTCGGGTAACAAATAAGTGATTCAATTCACAGGCGGAACTATTTTAATTAACTAATAGCAGAGGAGGACAGCTATACCAAAGCTTTCCTATTAAAGTCTTTCAGTAAAGGCTTTATTTCACAGATAAATGCCCAAATATTTATCAAACGGAAATTTAATTAATGTCGAAACCATGAAATATATTACATCAGTTACTCAAATGTCAGATGTTTGGGAACAATTGAGATCGGTTTGGCATAAGGAAGAAAGTGTAATTTTTAATAAATAAAGGAAATAGCTCCTCAAGTACTGTACCGTGTCATGTTTCTTGTTTTCGGCAAAAATATTTAGGAATTCGAAAACCAGCCTTAATTGGTAATAAGTGTTAAGTGTTTCGTGCTGTCTTTATGTAACCTTCAGCAAAGGAAACGGAACCACAAATTGTTTTAGATTCGTAATCAGGAAAATGGCCACGCGAAAGGAAAATAATAAAAGGAAAATGTTATTCGGGGCGTTAATCGATGAGCCAGATAAGAGTAGGTTATACTAGATTTGTTCGTTTTACCTCATGGAGTTGCTCTTAGTTAATTAATAACCTTGAAGTTTTATTAAATCAGAAAGAATGTTGGCCGTAGTTAAATATGTTGGTCGCTTTTTTAATATTTCCCATGAAATCTATACGTAAGCAGCGAGTGGTTTAGTAACATTTATGGCGTCAATAATTTTCACTAACAGTAGCTAACAACTCAATTTTTTTTTCTTATTAAGGGAAGGGCCTTCATTCGGTTTGTTAATAAAATTTTATAGGGAATAGTCGGTACGATTATTTATGTACCTATCGAGGATAGTTATGCACTTTTAGTAGGTAGTTATTTAGATTAATTGCCTATTCGAGTATATAACTATTTTATGAATTGTACTATGCTTGGTCACTTAAAAAAAAGGTGTTGTGGATTTGTTAGATGGATATTTCAAAAACTTTATCACAAAACCAATCACTTCGTACCAGATACTGTACAAATCACCAAGCACCAAAGTGATCATCTGTTGAGAATTTATAGATACGGAGTCATTAACATACAGCCTATAAATTTTATGTTTGAAATAAGGTTGCATCCATGCTCCACAAAACTTCGAAAAATGGCATAAAACCTTTATGTAAGCTATAAAAAATATGAAGCTGATATAACAAAGGTCCACAATCATACCATTGTCATCCAGCTGTATACAGTGATAATATTTTCTGGATGTACATATGCAACGGGCTTTCCAATTTGCCTTCACCTATTCCACTGTGTCTTTCCTATAGAACTCGTAACCACATTTGGTATGGTATTTTGCGCTTTCTAAAACGATATCCGAAACATCCTACTTAAGACGGAAGAAAGCGGTCAAAACAAGATAAGAACTTTAAGGTAAATACCAATCATCAAATCGCAACTGAGATGCTCAAGTTCCTGAATGGAGTATGTGGAGAAAATAATAATATTGCCGAATAAAACCCTTAAATTTAAAACCTGCTCTGCATCGAAATTCACATGCAAAATTGAATTATGAATACAGTATGTCATTAGACAATTACTTTTTAGATTTTTTAGTGTTTCCATAAGATTTATAAAAAATAGTCTTCAATACTCAATATTTGAGTATTAACATCAATCATTATTAAATTAATATATACTTATTTAGAACCATAAATAAATTACACAATGGAGTACGTTTGTTCGATACACGAAAATGTAGTACAGAAGACGATAGGACCGCTTTAGTTAATGAAAGCTATCAGAAATAAAAGTACAGCCAACATACGAGGAATAGCTCTAATTGAAAAGTGCAATGCACCATAAATAACTTTTATGCAATTAACATATGTTATTGGCAAATAAATTACCGGGCAAAACAGCTGATTTTCATGAAACTCTTTGACATAAAGAGTAGGTGCAGGAAACTGTCGTTCTGGATACTTAAAAATTTCCCAACGACAAATTTTTCCAGAGTGCAGGGAGATGTTATTCGGTTAATTGTTAATCGATTTTTTTTATTAAAAACGACTCCTATATATTTAGTTTTTATGTTTCGTTTTTTTTAATTTGCAGTAAAAATACTACTACTACATTGTAGTAGATTTAAATTTTATCCTTCTACTCTAAATTTAAGGTTCAAAAAGTGGTACATACGGAAGAACGTACTGACATGGCTGAATTACGTCATTCAAAAGCCTAACTCAGACACAGTAAGCCGTCCACATACCAAACCCTTTGATTTAATGCAAATCTTTATCAGAGTACCTAACATAAGTTGTTGCAATATCGGTGACCAGACCACAGTCAGACGGCCTTGATTCTTCCCCGTTACTACGAAATTGCTTTCGCAAAGGGACCGTTTCTTAACGCAAAATTCTTGAAAAAACTTTCCGCACTACACGACAATTATACTTTTTAATTACTTTTGACACTTATTTTTAATTAACAGCATTTGTTCTTGTATAACTTGAAGAGCCCCATTAACGCTCCCATTCTAATGACTTTCCATTAATTCATACTCGTAGTCATTAAAAAAGCAAAGATTTGTTTTAATAATTTTTTTTTTTTTTTTAAATTATGTGGAAATTTTCTAAAATAAATGTTAATTATAAGGTTTAAATTCATTAGGTCATCTTCAATGGAGCGCAGAGAATAATAATTTTGAGCATTACTATAAGTCCGCCCTTGAAAAACTTTAAAGTCTTTTGCGTGGAGATGTGTGCGAACTTCTTAGCGCAACTGCTTTCATAATGTCACTAGATAAACTCTTTGTAAGTTTACATCATAAGTTATGCAATGTGACTTAAAGTAAAAGTCTTAATGTAATCTATTTAAGGGTGGAAGATCGATTTAATATTCAGCCAGGCAAGAGGCCTGCTATAATTTTGTTATAAATTTATTTTTAAATCAATTCTGTATTCAAACGCAAAGAATACCAAAACTAAATGTCAAGTTCTACGAATTTTGGCTAATTCTAATTCGCTACAGATTTTAAGAACACCACTTATCTGTACAAAAAAAAATTATTTTTGGATCTATTTACAAAGCAGCAACTCAACACGCGAACAATAGGCAAGTTTCCAATTTGCCACATGAAATCAATCATATCGAGGAAGGAGCACCCATCCAAACAGAACAACAAACTGAAACGTGAATATCTATTATTAAATTTTATAATATGTATTAGCAAAAGGAAAACAAAAAAAGAACAGAGAAGGTGGGAACGTACACACGCAATAGTTTCAGCGCAAATCTTCTGTTTACACTTGCGAAGAGTTGAAGCATTTATGGCCCTTTCATTTGAATAAAGCATTTTCATGCAAATAAATATCTATAAGAATGATTTGTTGATTTCGATTAAGTGAGCATTTATAAGTGAACATCAGGAGGCCAGCATTTATGAACTCCTAATGGTAAGAGATTTAATATTCTAGTTGGTACCTTAAAGAATATAGTTTTTTTTTTTATTGAGTAAGACCAAATACATACATATTCCAGTTCATCCGGTTCAGAAAAGAAAAAAAACACTCAAGTTCGACAGTAAAAAAAAAACTCCTTTACACAAATGGAAAGCCTTCCAATCCAACTTGAGTATCCTTAAGTCATCATTTCCGCCGTAGTCTAGTTTCGAAGTTTTATACATTTTTTTTTTTTCTACCCTGTGCCACAACCAAGCGGCGAAGTACTTCTGCACAAGGACCTGATAAGTAGCATTTTTTTACCTTCACGCCCCACCCCCAGCAACGACAACCACATCCTCACGGTGCGGCTGATGTCGAATATGTGAAAGAGGATAAAGGAAGTGAAGACACGAATAAGTTGAAAACGTAGTATACCCACTCGTAGTCGTATTTTTTGTGTGCAATTTCACGTTTATTTAACTTTGTACTTCAAAAAGATGAAAATAAAATAAAAATGCATATTTGCTTTTGTCGGTGAGGGGAATCGGGTAGAAGAATGAGGAAACTAATTTTCCTCTGACATAGGAGTGATGCTACTGCTGCTTCTTTGAGCATCGAGCGCTAGTTTATGGATGCAACACCACCACCACCTCCCATAACGTATTAGGGAGAACAATTTTACGTAATTCATATATGTAAGTCGTTATTGAATTCCTTTGAACTGTGATTGACCTAGTTCTTAACTCATCGTCTTCATTGTCGCCGCCGATGTCGTTGTCGTTGTCATTTTCTTCGTGCTAGTCGTCTTCTTCATCGTCATCGTTGTTGCCGTTGACGTAGGTCGATTGGGAGAGTCCTCGTTCGTTATTACTTCTGAGAGTTTGAAAGCCAGAAAAGTGAAAGTGATTAATATTGCATTTTTTTGAGTGTATGCAATGCAGGCTATCATCTTAGACGGAAAATGTGCGCTATACGTACTTATTTATACAAAAATACATATGTATGTATATGTACATATGGTTCAACATTGTATGAGGCTTTATGTCGTGCGAAGCTATCAAGTGCTTTTAAGTGGTACCAATTCCAAAGAGTTTTAATTCTATGGCTTCATTGGAAGGAAGATACATAATTCCGTTATGGATGTTTGTGATTTACGCTTTACTGTTCCCTTAAAATGCAGTCATGATCTAAATTTAAAAATGATGAACGATGGGTTGTTAGCATCCTCGATTTAACCTTTTGTTTCAATTTTACGTAATGAGTCGACACAAATTTCAGAACAATCTCTTTGTCCTTAATTTGCTATAATCCAAAATTGGAATGCTGTAAACAAATTGTAATATGGAATTTTGGGAAGTATGGAAATATGAAACATTGGGAAGTATGTGTCTTCTAAAATACCCAATCATTCTCGAAAAAACCGATGAGAGGCTCCATTACTCTCAAGTTTTAAGGCAAATTTGTAGGAATTTAATTTCTGAAAACTGAATAACTTTGCAGTTGACATTTTTATATCTCACAAAGACTGTTACTGAAATTATTTCACTTCCTATTTTTATTTCGAATTGTTTGTGGGAGGGTGTTATTGCAACCGTGTAGTGTTCTATTTGTTCCTGACGTTTCTGACGCCATTTTGTTGGTGTATACACGTGCACGTTCAAGTCTTGTTTCTTCCTACACGCTCAAGTCTTTTATTTTTATATCTGATAGTGGTCCACCCCGTGTTAGTTATGTTGAAATAGAGATGGGTTGAAGAAAACTTCACCTGTAACTCGTAGGTGGTGTTTACGGTGTGGGTGGCATTTCATTTACATTAGGATAGAGTATAAATCAAAGTGTGATTACTAAATAAACTATTAAAAAGTAAAAGAACATCCTCGTACTACAAATAAGATACATTCAAACTTTTATTGACATTTATACAACTGACAGATGATTCAAGCGATATTTTTAACTAAAAATAGTCCACTGCCTAACACACAAATTAACTGCATTTATCGTTCATTTATGGAAGAGAAGAATTATCCAAGAACTATATGAACTGTACAGCAACACCAACCTGATGAAAAGAATACGTGTACAATGATTGAGATTAAGTAGGTTATATAGAGCGGAAACTTATCCAATGATGCCGCGACATAACATAACATAACACTCCGATATCCAAGGAAATGAATCGGCGAACGAATCAGCAAGAAGGGGATCTGAACAGGACCTGCTAATTGACATTAATTACCTCCACTACGATTTATTTATTCCAACGTAGCTTGAGAATAGTATATGAGAGATGGAGCACATTCTCATTTTGTTGAGTTTCCAGAAAACTCTCGACAAAACTAAAACCAAACAAATTCTAACGCTTAAATCAACGCATTTAACCACTCCTTGTAAGGATTTTTTAGAAAATAGATGACCTCTGCAGAGACTGTGGCGATACAAACGCACTTTTTCGAGTGCCCTACCATATGTAGACACAGGAAAGGGACCATCGTCCGTAGTCCGACAAATTATTATGATTTCTGTTTTGTAATTTTGTTAATTTTTTCCAAATTGCTTACAAATCTTGAAACACTTGCAAGCATTTAGATTTTCAACGAACATGTACATACATATGTATGTACATACATACGTAGATTCTATTTAGAATATCGTTAGAGAACATAAAGAAAAAAGCACCAAACTACAACCAAAAATATAAATTAATTTTTTTTTAATACATATTTTGCATCTCTTTGCTCTTCACGTCACCATCAAAATGATATAAGAATCGTAAACAAAATAGTCGTCCTGTCATTTGTTTTGACGCAAAATATCTCTCTATGCATATACATACATATGTACGTATGTATGTAGAAGAACTTTTTTATTTATTAAGCAGACAAACTTGTGTTTCATCTTTGGCAACATTTCAAAAACAGCACACCGCAACCATACTCGTATAAGTTACATTCTGTCCTATCTGATAGCATAGCAAAAAAAATTTATTTTTTATCCTCTTCAAAACGAAGAACATGAACTCTTGGTAAAGAAATTTGAAATTCACAAAATTATATTATTGTTTAGAAAGCAGAACCGGAAAAAAATGAATTTGAGAGAATTATGCTTGCCAAGTGCACAGTTTTGAAAGTTTCGATTCGGATGCATTAGAAAATCTGTCAGAAATGGGCCACCAAACAAAATGAAATCTTTGCCAAGAAACTTTGCTTTTGAATCATCATCGTAGAATCTTTTTTTGCTGTTTTTCTATCATGTTTTATTTTTTTATGTATGTTTTATTTTTTTTTTTCATTGTTATTACCTTGTGGTGGAATAGGTCAGGGAGTGTACTAAACTTTTCGATCATTTTTCATTTTAAATCCCTAACATCTTTCACAAGAAAAAGATGCCTCCTCCTTCGGTCCTGACATGGATATACATACATATAGTTGCATAGCAACCTTAGAAATCCTTTCCGTTCATTATACAGAAATACCGTTTAATACTTGTCGTATGTCTATGTATTTTAGAAAATCTTGTAAAAGCAGGCAGCATCAGGAATTATTAATTAATCATGGGTTTCTTGTAATAAGATCTGGGTAAATTATATGTCGGATCAGAAGTGGAACAAATGTTTCTTTAGGAGCTAACGGGGAAATGGAAATACATTTTTCCTCAATTGCATATCCAAAACTGTGTGCCGTGAAATTGTAGAAAATGATCCTTGACTTAAAGTTTAAAATATGACCTATCACTTTCAGTTTTTAATTAAAATTCAGAAACCTAAAAACTTTATTCATATAGTCAAAAATAGGAAAAGAAAACGATTTTAGATCGAAATGTCAAACTACCATGGGATGATTCTTAAGTTTGCAACAAATGTAGGTCAAATAAAAAAGTCGTTGCAGACAGTTTTGGAGATATATGTATACCCTTTTGGGTTAAGTTAGGTACGGTACGTGAAATTCATTGGGTGAGTTGTAGTTCAAGAGATTACTGAAAGAAAAAGCGATAGAGAGATTTTACTAATGGAATGAGACTAAAACTGTTATCAAAACCATAAAAAAGAGGATATAGTAGTATGGCCCCAGATAGTGTTAACAATTTTGAAAGAATGGTTTCAATGATTACTAAACTGTATTAAAAACCAATAGCCAGAATAAACAACGCCATCTTAACGACGACGACGAGAAAAACTTGATCCACCCTCAGAACTGCTGATGGATAGTCTAATTGTCAATCTACTTATTGGAAAATGTTATTAATTTAATATTTTTCATTGAAAATATCTTCGATGGATGGAGAAATATCACCGTTTTTGAACTTCCAAACAGGAATTCCTCTGAACTACGCTAACTATAGAGAAAACATTCTCCAAATTATAGCTTGCAATATAACTCAACTGTACTGTACTAAAGCCTCTAATTTGCACTCTGATTGACCAGATAAGAGTCTTAGTTCAGATAGTCCCAGCAGCAAATTAGAAATTTACATATATTTGATGATTTTAGCGTAAATTTGGTTACATATTTGAGCTGTACAGGCAAACTATTCACTGATTCATCACAGATTGGGAAAGACATGTCATGCATTTTACTATGACATTTCAAAGGATTATTTCAGACTAACTTCGTAATGTTACAAGGAATATATGTACATGCACAGGTACATACAATCGTCAATGAAATCACATTACAATAGGAAGATGACTAGAGCTGTCTCTGGCGTATTTCAAATTACATATGTGTAAATATTTGCAAACATGTAAAAATATTTGAAAGCATATCCCCAGAAATAAAATGTTAGAACAATACTATTGATGGGCCCTGAGTTGGAAATATAAATGATTTTACTATCTCTCGTGAAAAATCCTATACCTAGTATGTCCATGTCCTTATTCAGCATTCCGAGGCGTTTCTGTTAATCCAAATTTAAAACATAAAAGCCCAACGTAAATGATTTCATTCCAAATGGAAACCCATTTTCCTTATTACAACAAAAAGAATTAATTCTATAAACTGCAGAACTTAGTGCACAACATGACTGTCCCCAGGCAAAGCTGAAGCTCAACATGTACGAAATGGGTGCGCTATAGAAAGTATGAAACTTCCCAACCCCACAAACTAATACATTAATGGAATTCCGCATACTAAGTAGGTCCAAACAAATACACACACTTTTCCCTTCATTCAGAAAAATTTCAAAGGAATTTAGTCTAACATAATAAAAATAAATTCTCAATTCCCCCCGCTGCCTCATCCGGTGGGTGTGTTACTTTCATCATTTTTAATTGTCACCACTTTCACCCTTTCACTACTGGATGTTGCAGATATACAGATATGTAGATACGTAATGCAGCAGCGTATCGACAACAAACTCATTAAAACTTGCTCTAGTTTATTCTTGTCGCAGCTGCCAAAGGGTTGTCATCTGCACTGAAAACCGTGTTACCCCTGGCACCCTCTAGGTGCAACTACCTTTCTACTTTACCAGTGTACTACATTTTCTTCTTTTCATGTTATTCTGCTTCTTTTCAATGTGTTTTTCTTTTCTGTTTTTTTTTTTTTGTGAAATTTCCATTTGGAAATTTTACTTCTAAGAAAATTTTTAACACGGGAGAAAGGAATAAAATTTATGAAAAGAACAGGAATGTATCCCCAAACTGTAACAACTTGTTTGGGAAGTATCCATATAGCGTGAGGCAAGCGCGCGCACTCACAAATACATACACACGCAGAGCCACACATGCAATTGTAATATAATGCGAAACAGGATAATATTAAGGCCAGAGAATTATGTGACTGTGCAAGGACAAATGGGATCCAAGTAACATAACTTGCACTTTGAAAAATGGGGTTAACTTAAAAATGTACGAATGCAAGGATGGCAGCTCAGCTAAAGGACGTGGGTGTTGTCTAGGTATGTGTGACTGGCATGGTATAAACTCTTTTATGAATGAACGAAGGAGGGTTGAAACCCATGTAGATTTGGAGAAAATTTCCATTTTTGAATGCATTGTCACGAAGACTGGCTTTCTTTGTCATTAGTTTGCACTGACAGCGGATGAAAAGGATTTTCATTTTGTAACTTCTGTAAAGGAAGTTGGAATTTTCTCGCAAATTTAAGAAAGTGAGTGTATGGAAAATTTATTATGTAGGAAGTAAGAAATTTTACTAATTTACAAATAAAAATGTAAATTAGCCTTTGAATACAAATTAATTTTTCTTTCGAGAGACTGAAACATACAACTTTCATTAAAATAAGCTGCTGTACCAAAATTGTTTTGACAAGTGTCTGCGCCCCTATATTTTTCCACATCGAAGCTTCCGTTAGATTCTCTGAAGTACTCCGTTTTTATGCAAGATTTTACAATGTAGTTCGTATGTTTAACATCTAGCCACATAACACCACTTTTCAGCTACAATCTGGGGTTTGGATTTTGGCTTCATTTCTTCCAGTAATCAATTTCTAAATTCTGTCTCTGAACTGTCTTTTACGAATCAACAACTTGCATACATTCGTATATGTTTATTTTAGCATAACAAATATGTATATAGAACGGTCAAAGAAGTGCTTATAAGAATCTTTGGCCACTTGTAGCTTTAAAAGCATTTCGTGCCTCTAAAGTGTTGGAAAATTTTAATTGCTACGAAACATCAGTCAACGTTTTTCCGTCGTAATTAGAGAAAAGTTACACGCAATTACGTGTGAAGTGTTCATTTAAGGAGAGGCAAAATATGTTTACTGCTCTCATTGCAAGAAATAGTCTACTTCTGAATGTCAATACTACATTAAGTTTCCTTGATTTCAGCACTTGTACAACTTTAGTTTTACTAAAACAATAAAATACATTGCTAGATCCTACGTAAGGGTGTAAAAAGGAAAGAAGGTAAATTTCTTGTTGTCTAATATTGTTTATTTTAAATGGGCACTATAACATTTAAATCACCTCTGCGTACCCTCGCATTTCATCTATCGTGGTGTACATCCGGGATACAGCGATGGCATCCTATCGAGCACCAGTTTCGAGTTTTGTAATAGTCCGTATCTTGTAACACCAAGTGAAGGTTCTAGAAAAAGTTCAACAGAACTTAACCCGACTTTTTGAAATTCACTTATGTCATGTGATAAGTGAGGTGTAAGCCATTAAAGTCACATGTTAAATACTCGCGATATTTAAAAACTTAGCTCATGCTGTGGGAATGATTTGAAACCCCGTTCTCGAAGACATGACTGTCTCGAAACTATAGTTTGCTCATTCTAATAGCGTAAATAGAGGAAGGAGTATCCAAGATCACACAAGATCATTGCATTAGTTCCAAGGGGTATCATTTTTTTTGCATATAATATTTTTTTATTGTTGATCTAAATAAGAAAGTGAATTAGATGAAAGACATAGTTCCAATTCTTATGAACAGTGGAAATGACCGGCATTTAAGTAACTATTTTACAAAGAGCAGCAATGTCATATTTTTAGCTTTTCAAATATTTTCAATAAACTTTGAATAGTGCTTTATTTCGGTATGTGATTCTAACCAAAAATTACACACAATTTACGCCCAATCACAGTAATTCGACAGTAACATTGATAGTGATACTAAGTTTTGGATTATTGATTCTTTCTCTTCTTCATAATGATGTCTCTCGTAGACATCTGTCAAATGAAGTGACGCCTACTAATTACAGCAACTATGTAGTTACGAAAATGCGAGAACCTTTTCACGTACGTAGAACCTATATAAGTACGCAAACACCTAACATACCCATTGTACTTGATACTCACGTGTACAGGGTGAGTATCAAAAAGTTCTAATTTGATTGATTAGGGAATAACATAGTTTTGACAAGAAGTTAAAGTTACCTACTTCTCTCGTAAATGTGTCAACAATAAACACAATTTACTAAAATGATACAACTTAAGTAATGCGTAATCGTAAGTGGTTTAATATTCTCCCGAACTTTGCAATATTATAAGAAGAAATGAATGGAGTAAACTTATGTAATTCAGGTTATTAGAAGCTAGGACTTCGATAATAAGAAATGCGAGTTCAAATTTGTTGTCCAAAAATGAATCTAATTAAGCAGATTCATTAAGAAAGGATTCATATACTATGCACAAGTATTAATTCAAACATGCTACTCAAAATTACCACATGAACTCTCAAGTACACAGCTTTATTCTAAGCTTGGATTCCGCTGATATCAGAACCAACTTTCAACCACACATACATATGTATGTATGTATTTATGTCATGTCTACGGGTTTTGTGGTTTTATTTGACAATCCTATTATAACTTTTGTATCACTTAACGAAACTCCTTACATATATTATTTAATATACCAGAATAAAAACTTTTTCAATTAATGCGTCTCTTAACGGCTTTAAGTGCTTGTAATATTTATATGGACGTAATTTAATATTTCAAGAAGAATGTGCTTACAACACCGACATGATTTACTTAAATTGCCATGCCTCCTTCAATTGCACTCCTTAAATCACATCAATACACTTGTAGCAGACACTTTTACTTCAGAGTGAACAAAAAATATATGTATATGGAACGCCCTCGCCACACGGCTTGTGTGAAAAGGACATGTGTCAAATAACAATCAATTATACTTACAAACATGTGTACAAGTATTAGAATCCAGAGTCATGTACGCGTATCATGTTAAAAGGACACACCCCATATAACTTTCAACGAAATTTCAAAACAAAACAGAAAATCGATCCAATAAATTGATTTAACAAATGACAAGCAATGGCATCGTCCACAGGGCGATTGAACTTTGGAAAATATTTTCTGTTTTGCTGTTTTTTTTTTTAACTAGGTACATACGTATATATGTGTGTATATACGTACGACCAACCCAATAATATTATTTATGCTTAACGGGTTATATACGACATGCAAACATGCTATCCTATACAAAAACAAAACAAACCCACAAACTAAATGAAGGATCCATCACGGATTATAAATAGTCATTTCGTTGGTGTGTTATTCCATTTGAATCTATCGACGTAGAATCGAGGAATGATGTACGTGACTTTTTGAATTAACAAAAGATAATGTGAATGCTTTTGGCCTTTTCAAACTGTAATAGATTTTACTTTCTGTTGTGGTTCATGAAAAAGTTTGGAATGTTCTTGAAAAATATGAGAAAATTGTTAAGGATGGTTTTTGTACGGTGTATACTTCGACAATTATTTGTATATTATTCAGAAAACTTGTCTAGCATATTAGGAAAAAATTATATAAAAGTGTACCAATTACTGAATTGTCAATTCTGGCAGATGGAATGTGGCTGTACTGCTGGCGAGGTATGTGATACCAGATCTCAACGCACGGCAGCGCTTGGAAAGACACAAAAATATTTCGTCGCTATTAAACTTTGTGCATGGGTGCCGTAGCTCAAGTGGTTAGTGCGTTGAACTACGGAGCAAGGGTTTCGAGGTTCAATCCCCAGAGAACACCTAATATTCAGTTCACGTCCCCACCTTTCGCGAGTGTCTGACATCCGAGAATGAAACTGTCATGAAAAAGCTTTTCAAAAACTTAAATTGCCTTTCAGATACGTCATTAAACAGAAGGCCGCTTCTATTCATGTAAAGAATACATACATATAACACGCACAACACAATTAGTTGTGAGAAGCTAGGCCCTGGGTCCCATGGACCTGTCGCGCCAAAAAATTTTATTTTCGTATTTGTATTAAACTGTGTGCACGAGAATGCCTACGGATAGGAATTGAACCAACTTGCAATTTAAATCTTTACAGATAGACAAGCAGTACTTTTGGACCTTAAAACCTACACGTTAGGTAAGCTTTTCTGCGTCTGTCCCATTCTGCTTGAATGATAATTTATACTTTTAAGATAGACAAGCAGTACTTAAAACCTACACGGTAGGATCTAAGCTTGTCTAGGTCTGTCTCGTTTTCCTCGAACGTCTTGGATCTATAATTGCAGTAACCGTAGAGTAGGTCCCAGTTCTTGAACGTTTCGAGTATAACGAACGGGCTTACTGCTGAAGGAGAAGAGGTGCTTGTCGCACTATGGTTCATCAAAAGCCTCAATATGACTTCTTGTAAAATTATTTGGCCAGTACAATAGATGTCATAGGTTATAGTCCACATTCCAAATATTAACTTCGTGATTATCCGGCACTAAACTACTAAAGTTGTTGAAGCTAAAAAAAACTTCTCAACTAGGGATATACTCACCTCACAAGGGATGCGGTAAGTAGCGAAGACTGATAAGATCTTTGATGCAATAGACCATCAAATAACTAAAATTTATCGACTTTTTCTTACCCTCTTTTAGCTAAGAGAGACAGGGAAAAGATGCCATTAGAATTAGCCTTTCATGACATATCGAGCTTCATTTCAGTTCTACTTAAAGATAATGCTGAAAGTGAGAAGCATAAACAGGAAGTTTTGTAGGTGCCACCAGCAAACCATTAAAGCGGTTATTTGCTCATCTACGCGTATGGAGGGATTTCAAAAAGCAGAAACAACTTCAACTGCAGCTTAATTCTCCATGTCATGTAAAGGCTGACAGATGAAAACGGGATACATCAATACAGATTGGTTCTCTCGCAGTGTGGCTGTATTTGGAAAATTAACGATTATGCAAAAAAATGTATAAAAATCTCTGCAATTAAAAGAAAGATTGTAGGAGCTGAGATATAACACAAGAAATAGTCTACTATAGTAAATAAGAAGCAGTTATACAAAATGTCAAGAATTGTAGTTAGCTTTCTACCGAAAAAAAGTAAATTATCTTTCAAATTCAGCTTTCAATCTTTTAACAAACAAGTCCCGGAAAATAATAAGTCAAAACTTTAACCAATATGTACTAAACATCGGACTCTAGAAATGGTGTGAAGTTTTTGAAAAATGGTATAAACTCGTAAAGATATAGAATAATGGGAAATTTGTTAAAATTTAAAATAAAAATCATCGCAGGAAAAGTAGTCTTTGGAATAAAATAATCCTGCGTAAAGTTACGATATACTCCAAGGAATTAAAATTACGTAAGTAAAGTTGTGCTACGATTTATACAATACATGCAAACTATGACTATTCCCATTGGAATACAGTAAAGATAACCTAAAACTTATCCTTCATTGGTTATGCATTTGTCAAATACTTTGAATAAAAGTTACTCACTCGACAAATCTACGGAAAACAATTAAATCCCTTTGCCTTTGTGTAACTCACTGAAATCTTCACTATCCATCTGCTTGATGTTGTCTTTTAATTAAGTTCACCCAACTCCTTGAACCAATCTTTTAAAGCAAACCTTTGAAAATTGCTTATCTAGTAACGTACAAAACTGAAATGGAATACTGACTCCAATTAATTTAGATGTTCGTGGTTGTCCCAAAAACTAGCTCTACTAACAGACAGACAGATACATATGTACATATGTACATACAGGATTCCATCTCAATCATAAACAAGGACTCTTAGCCATTCGACCAACTATTACTCGTCCACCATCTGAGGCTCTATTATCCTTCTGGAGCGTCGACCTGTTAATAATTAAATATTCGAAAAATCGATAAAGTGGGTCTGAGTGGATACCTCTCTACAGGCATCTTCAGCAGCAGCCCCATAGTAAGAGAGAGAATGAATTGGATTTCTTTTTTTTTTTTTTTTTTTGATTTTCCATTTGTGTTTGTGTTTTGCGTCCGTTCGTTCGTTCAAAGTTCTCTTTTGTTTTTATTATTTTGTTTTTTTTTTTTCGCCAAAGGATAGGGTTGATCTGGGGGAGGAACGGCTTGCATGCATGTGTGCATATAATTTCAGTTTGAATGAGATTACAATAAAACAGGAAAAATGAACACAGAAAAACACAGAGCAAAGCAGCTAAGAGGTTTCCATTTTATGATTTCTTTATGATTCCTGGGCAAGCTTTTCGTTCAATGACCGCATTGTGGATGGTGGTTGGGTATTTCAATTTGGTGAATTAAGTGGAATTAAATCCATTGCATAGATGTGGTGCATTACATGATTGGAATTTTTTTTTTTTCTTTGAGTTCCTCTTATTTCTCTTTGTGTTAGTTTGTAGTGTTATACACTTTACACCGTCATAAATTGGATTTATGGATTTATTCTTGTGAATACAGTTATTGGTAACAACAATACAATAATTGTTTGCTTTTCAAAAGTTTCGATTTCGAATAGGTGGGTACTCCATTTTGAATAAATACTTACCGTTTGTATGAAATATGCATATGTATTAACGTATAACGTATGTGTAAAATGACATTTATAGGCAAAATATATACTACGAATGTATTTACAAACATCTATATATATATTTATAAAACCACATATTTACTACATACATATGTAAATTCTCATGTGGATACAAACACGTTCGTTCAAATATCACCTGGGTTTAGTTTTTGCATTTCAACTTATGTGTGATCAATCCAACAAGCTTACATGCCTAAAACGCCATTTTACATCACTATCTGGTAGGATTTTGTTTGATCTTACCTCGCAGCACAATAAACTGCTGTCAAAAATGTTCTATTTGGCAGATCAGCCTATTCTTACAAGGCACATGTCAAAATGAAAATCAAAGTACCGAACCTAGCATACCGATCAAACTTTAAACAAACTGCAGATACGATGATCCTATACATATAAGTGTACAGCTGCTTTTTTTGTGAAAAAAAGAACTCTTTATGCTTGTGAAAAATATAACCATCGCAGTACGAATATCTGTGTGGCTATAGTCACTGAGTCTTATTTAACCTCTTAGTTCTTAATCCACTTAAAATTATAAATTATGTTTAAAACTCCATTTGATGCAAATATGCTATGATTTTTTGTATGTAAGTCTATTCATTTTCCATTTGTATTTCATATCCATACATATATGTATACATATATACATGTGTACTTACATTTGCCATTGTGTATAATTTGAATTTTTATTTCTATCACCATCCTGACATTTAAGAAAATTTATTCATGAACTAAATTGTCGACAAAACCAAATTAGGCCGTTAAATAATTCGAAACGAAATTTATTCGCCCACACTTCCGTTTTATTGCCAAGGGAGCATATACCCCAATTACAACCATATGTTTATTTTCCACCCCATTGTAGCATTTAACATATTAACACACATATACAAACCCAAACATATGGCTTAAATAAAATCTAATATTCAATACTCAAAGTTCCAAAATAAACAGAATCGTCCTCGCTCATACATAGAAATTCCTCTTTATGCAATCTTAGGTAATAATTTTCATTTCACTATTGCGAATCTCTCCGTAGAGATACAGATACATACATATGTATGTACATATGTATATACTAACACTACCTCTCTGCGAGTGTAATTAAAAAAAATTCTATTCCTCCTTTGATAGTGAAAAAAAAAAATAAAATAAAATGTTGTGCATACATTTTGATAGGTATTTTAATTTTTATTACACCTTTCCCTCTCTAGTTTTCTCCTTCGAGGTCTGGCGAATCTCGAATCTGCATGGCCAAGTGGTTTTTGGGTTCTTTATTTACCCGGCAAATACGAGAGTGTATCTACGAACAGTGTTAGTGCGACGCAAGAAGTATCTATAAACTATGTGTGGTTGAACTATGTTATTTAGAGACAAAAAAATGCTGGCAAGGACTCTGTGGCGGAAAAGGCAGATTTAAAATATTCATTTGGTAC
The DNA here is from genome assembly GCA_905220385.1 of Xylota sylvarum. Taxonomy (NCBI): domain Eukaryota; kingdom Metazoa; phylum Arthropoda; class Insecta; order Diptera; family Syrphidae; genus Xylota; species Xylota sylvarum. Next base: position 15,838,051 of record LR999958.1, read on the forward strand.
TCATGTTTGTGTCCACCAAAGTCGTTGTGTTATGCCATTGTTCTGCAGCCTCGTTCACATTATTCTCCAACCATCTACATACGTTAAATTTTCACCGCTGGAACAAACAACGCAGCAAAAACATGTTGCTTTTTTTTTTTTTGTTTTCGTATTTTGTTAGAAAACATAACACACGCCTATGGAAACGTGAATAAAACGGATGATGTCTATTCACCTTGCGTGAGGTGGTATATATCAATGTATAGGTATGTATATGTGTTTTTACATACAGTATGTAGATGCCACTTATGCTGCGAGCATACTCGTATATTATTGCGCATGAATGTATCTCTGATCAAATAGGAGCATAAAAATGCGAATAGATACCGTAGCATAAAAGTGCGGTTGAAACTAGTTCATGGATTTGAATAATTTACGATATGTACGTGTAATGGGTGAAGGAACAACACACTTTGGCAGGGGAAATTTAGTCGATAAGTAAATATTCTGTTTCTACATATTTGCGTGACACAAACATAATAAACCTTCATGAATTTCGAAATCTACAGCATTCCCGGAAAACCTATTTTAATGAATTGAAATTAATGAAAAAAATTCTATTTTTATCAATTGCAATGACAACCAAATAAGACAACTGCAATAGGAAAGAAAAAACTTTAATGAATACTTAATGATATTTATTCTGACATAATTTAATTAACATACTGATGACAAATGTCATTTTTGGAATGATAAATCAAAGAAATCCTATTATTTTGATGGTCATTGATGTCATTGATAAACGCAAAATGATAGCTGTGTAAAAAAAAAACTGTCGGAACTAAAGAATTACACGTCTATAATAGAATTTGTCTTTCAATAGAATTTCACTGTCAGTTGACTGTGAAATATGAAAATACATACATAGGTATATGGTGACGATCCTCTTCATCTTGAAATGAATTTATCGTAGTGCAAATTTTGCTCAGCTGTTTTTGACATTTCATCTACTACATACATAATTTCTATAAGATTATAGTACCGTACCTACTCATATTCCGGATAAAATTAAACTTACATTAGGCATTTTTATTTTTTAGTTCAGAGCAGAGCTCTAAACAGAGCGTGAACATGTCGATTGCGCTCTGAACGACCAAGCTCTGAACGCTTTATATTATTTAAGAAACACTATTGAGCACTCCCTGTCATATGATTCGAAAATTAATCGAAGATTTATGCTTTTGGTCTTCTTGAACTCTGAAATAGTGTTTATACACACATAAAATACTTAGTAAATTATTATTAACTGCTAATAATTAATTAAAAAGAAAGCCTCGAGCTCCATTTCAATTGTTTTCGATTTTAGTTTACCTCTTGTCAAACGTCAAATTCACCGTTCTCGGGATTTGTTCAGGATGCTCAGTCAAATCATACTGAGCTGATAGAGCGCGCTCTGAGCACGCTATGAATGAAAAAAGAAACACGGATTGAGTGCTCTGAGTGCTGTGAACTAAAAACAAAACATTTTTTTGACAACTCAGGCTTTGCTCTGAACTAAAAAAGAAAAACGTCTATGAAAATACTTTTCAAAGGTGAACCAAATATTTAAACTACGTCAAAAAGTTCGCACACATGTATCTACATACATATGTATATTGATTTAAGCGTTCGCACATGTATTTTCTTCACTCCTTTCCGCATTTCGTTGCACTTATACAGTCGTTGGACACAGTTCAAGCAACCTCTTTTTCCAGTTAGATATTATGCGAATTCATGCAATTACTGCTTTTAGTTAGAAAAGTGTAATTAAATATTTATTACTTCAAAACAGCTGTATATATTGGATGAAATGTAACATTTTTATGTACATTATATTTAAGAAATGCAATTTTGGCAGTTTCCGAAAAATTATATTTTTTGACAGACATATGTATGCAGATAAGAGTTTTGCGAATCGACCTGTATATTTCATGGTTAAGATATGTCTTATAGAAGACGTTGTATGTATTTTCGGTCCAATGCAAGCATAACTGTAAAGACTTGAGAGCAAAAAGACTTATTGTTCTTCTAGTTTTTCCTTCAAACATTAAATCCAATTTATACAATACAATGTAAACAGTTAACCCATCTATATTCCTAAAAAAAAACATTAAAGTATTGACCTATTGATTAACATTTCAGTAACTCAATTCCCTTGCGGTAACAATTTGAATTTCATAATGAAGATTCCTAAGTTAATCTACAATTCTACTCTAAGATATGCTAATTTTTAAGATGTAAAGAAACTCATGTTCAAAAAGAATTGAAGCATTGCAAATTTCACTCGAAATAAAATATTTTTAAAATCTATCTCAGATTTTTTTCTGTGTTCCACTTGAAATTGACTGAAATACAAATTTTTAGGAAACGGAAACAAATTCTTAATTCTTTTTTATAAAATTCAGAGACTGTCAAGTTGATTGCGGATTTCACAATAAGCTCGTCCAACAAACGCTTTTTGATATAAAAATTGAAAATTCATCGATTCACTTAGCATTTCCTATTCTGTATTTATACAAAAACACAATGAGATGCTAAAAAACAATTGCAACCTTAGATACTGAACTTGAAAACTCTGAATGGCAGCATAATTTTTCATAAATACAAGTTTTTCTTCATTCACTCCACTCGTTAGACCTTTTGCCGAACTCAACAGAGTCAACAATAAAAATCCCAAAATTAGAATCAAACCTGACCTTTTTTAATAATTAATTACTGTGTCGGCCATGCCAGAGAAAAGTTGGGCGAACAATAAAATTTCGTTTTACATACGCCTACGGTTCTTTAACGCATAATTCCATTACACTTATTTCTAATGACTTGTTATTTTTGTGTATACCTTATCCAGGAAATCCAAATGTCATTGGGTTTATTTTAACAATCTGTCGATTGTATCTACATATGTACATGTATATATTGAGTTACTTTTTCTATAAACTTACCAAAATTCGACCAGTTGTCGTTTGACCGGATATAAGTTCACCAGCCCAGTCTTTTGCTTCTGTCATAAAAGTTCCTTCGAACTCCTGTTTGTTTCTGGATGCCTTTTGTTCCTTCTGTTTGGGATCGTTTGGTCCAAGTTCGGGCTCCTTGCGGCAGCATATGAACGCAAACGCCCGCCATAGCAGTACAACCAATAATCCAGCGAGAAATGTGAAGATGCTGGACAATAGGAAACACCAGTATTTTCGAACTTTGAGACAATCGTCATCTTCAAATGGTGAATCGGTTGTTTCTGCTGATACTGATTCAACTCCGCTTTCGTCACACCGCGACATCCCCTAGAAAATAAATAGAAATTCTTATTTAAAGAACATCTTTTATTGACACCACAACAACAAAAATATAGGTAAATGAATCACAAACTTAATTATATTGCAACAACTCTGCCCCAAATATTTAAGTGTGTTGGCCCCCCAACTGCCACAATACTCACCCCACACATAGTAAAGTTATCCATTATGCGTTTACCATACAATCTGATTGGTCGTACCAAAAATAGATCTGAATTTGATTTATTTTTAATAACAACAAGAAAATATAATCTCAACCAAGAGGCTTATAATTCACTGCCAAAGGCATTATGATCCCTAAATAACAACACTAGAAACACTAACAAGCTGCTGCTGCTGCGATCCGTTGGCGACACAAGTGGTGGCTAAAATGAAAATAACCCGCCGACGGAATGTTCTATGACTTTTTATGATTCCTACAACTCGCCGTCGATCGATCGCGTAGCAGTGAAAGCGCGAACGAACTAGCGACGCGCAGACCTAAATTTAATAGATTAATTAATCTCCTCGAAGAAGATTGCACCAAACGAACTGCATTTGTTTTGAGGGTATTCGTTATGTATATAATAATGAGTGACACGGTGGTCGTTTCAAGACCGGGGGCTATTGTAGTGTGAGAAGTAAATTTAATTTTTTTTTGTTTTCACAGAGTTGACTAGGATGACATCATGGTGACGCTTTGGGCGCAGGCAGAATGAATCCCTAGAGTTTTTCTTTTCGCTCAGAATTAATGAAATTAAAAATTCCTTCCTTCTCAGGAGGAACAGCGAAATTCATCTGTGACTAGTTAGTGGCGGTGCATTTGTCGGTTGTTGGGTGTGTTAATGTCCTTTCAGGCGATGGAATGAATTGCTGTTTGTCGTATTTCATTATTACTAAGTATGGTCACATTTTTATCATTGAACTTGGACTTTTGTAATTAATTTATGTAAGTCTAGGAGTGGAAAATAAATGGGTGAAAATGATATGATAGCTTAATTGGAAGCAATTGTTGCATGCACGGATCCATGAGGAATGTAATTGAGATGAAGTAGAAAATTATTGATTAGATAAAAGGAATGACGGAATTTTTATTTGATTTTAAGGAAATTCGCAATGACATACAATACACTGTAATTGCTTTGAAGGTTGTCCATGATACATGTGACATTAAGGTCCTTGTTGTTATAGATAGAAACAGGCGAAACTATATGGATTTATCTGAGAGTTCAGTGAGTCAGTTGGGCGTGGGTGTAACTAAAGTAAAATCTATAGTAATTCAAATGTTCGAATCTTCGTAGATGCTTTAGGATTTATTTGTAAGAAAAGTATAAAAAAAGACAGAAGCTTACCAAATTATTTTTATAAAGTCATTAAAAATAGCATGCAGACATAAATTTAATTTTTATGTGATTACTGTTAGTGTTGATAGGGAAATATTAAATAATATTATCTCTGGGCACCATACCTCAGTGGTTAGTGCTTCTGACTACTAAGTTGGAGATACGAGGTTCGATTCCCAGACAACACCAATAGTTCCTTTACGGTACTACTTTTCGCTATCGTTTGATTAAACAGTAAGCCCCTTCCATTCAAAGGAAGATGCTTGACACGAATTGTTGTGGGAAACTATGTCCTGAAGCCCGTGCGGACCAATTGGACAACTTTTTTTTTAACTGACTCTAGAAAACTTAAGCTTAAGCATATGAGTGGAGTCACATTCTAAAAAAAAAAACACCAAAGTTATTTTTCCATTCTGCTCAACGTTTAATTACCCTGACTCGATATAAAATAAATAAAATTTCGAATATCGGAGCTATTTCAAGCAACTAATTCGGTGAAGGAGTTCGTAAGGCACCAAAATATCGAGCCAGGTTTATTGAAAAACTACTTAAGGTATATGTTGCAACTGTTACCAAAATGTCGATAACTTTTACACAAATCTTAGCAAAAATATATATAATCATCCAGTTGATGCATGCTTTTCAATCTTCAGACCGAGAACTTCGTCGCAATTGCCGTAATTGAATGACAGAAATCATTGAAAACCATCTAGTGTGATAAGGTTCACTGAAGGACTCAGTGGCTTCAATGATAAGAATTAAAATATTGAGAATGACATTTGACCAATCCTACGGTGAACGCTATCGGTATATGATCAATAACTTTATCGGCCCGCAATTGGAGAATAATAATTGGAGATCGCCAAAAATAATAGCGGTATATCGTTTTGGTATATTCAAAATCTATTGGATTCATGATATTTTTAATAACATTTTTTGTCCTGTCTGCATTCATGTCAGATAGATATTTGCAGCATACCTAGTGAGAGTTTTATATAAAGAAAGATAAAGAAAATTTATTATGAAGAGGACTCATTTTGTGCCCTTTTACTTCTGATCACTTAACTCTCACAGAACATTTGGGTAAACCGATTGCTAATCAAACCGTAATGTTGCACAATCGAAAAATAATTTAAAAATAAATGCGTGTGTAAAAAATGTCTTAGGTCAACATCATAAAAGGGAGAAGAAAAATAACACTTGATTTCGATAATTGTGTTTTTAATTGGAATGCGATTGATAAGAGACAAATTGTGATTACAATATGCGACGTTTCATCTAAGATTTACGTACTTCTGAAAAATTTAATTATGAATTTCAATGTTATACTTAAGAATAAACGAGGCTATCTTTGAGTTTCAACATTCATATATTAAGTAGTAAGACAGTATTGATTTCATTAGAATGAGAGGCCAGACTGTCTTAAATTGATTGCAAACTTTAATCAATAAGTCTATTGTTGCAGGAACAAACTTTATGAATAAAGTTGTACTTCTAATTTAACTAAAGACACATATTAAAGAGTTTAACGATGCTGGAAACTTCTACTTAATAGCTTACTTTTTCTAAATACTGATTCACGAGAGTTCATGCTCGTAAATGAAAACTAAGCTTGAAAGGGTATTTTAAATATTTAAGGATACTAGTACTAGGACTTTCATGTCCTATGTCAGATGTTCAAATAATATAAGTTTGTCCAGTAAAAATTTGATAACAGTACTCAGTAACCAGTTTGAACATTCAAATCATTCGAGTTATTTAGAATGTTATTAAAGCCTTGCTCTACAAAAATCATTCGAGTTATTTAGAATGTTATTAAAGCCTTACTTACTTACTTAACGGGCTCCCGACCCGTGAAGAGTCTCTGCCTGAGACACAGCAGCCTTCCACTCTCTTCGATCCCGGGCACGCTGCTTCCAGTTATCTAGACCAAGCGCTCTGGCATCCGCGATAGCTTGATCCTTAAAACGGAGGTTCGGTCTTCCTTGTCTTCTCGAACCTGGGGGCTGTGATTCGAAGATCCTCTTTGCTGGAGCATTATTGTCCATTCGCTCGATGTGGCCGAGCCAGTGTAGTCGACGTGTTTTGGCTTTTTGGACTACATCCACATCCTGGTACAGCTCATAGAGTTCGCGGTTATATCTTCTCCTCCATTCGCCCTCCTCGCATACGGGACCGAATATCCGACGAAGAATTTTTCTTTCGAAAGTGTTCAGTATTTGCTCTGCTTTCCTGCTTATCGTCCAGCACTCGGCTCCATACAGCAGAACTGGCAGGATCAAAGTTTTGTAGAGCATACATTTCGTCTTTCGAGTTAGGAGTTTTGACCCCATTTGTTTCGCCAAACCGAAGTAGCAGCGGTTTCCTAGGGTAAGTCTTCGTCGAATCTCCACTGAGTTGTCATTCGTGGAGTTGATATTTACTCCGAGGTAGGTAAACTCCTTAACCACTTCGAAGTTACTGTTGCCAACAGTGACGTTTTGTCCTAGGCGGTGGACAGATGCTTCTTTGTTTGTTGACAACATGTATTTGGTTTTGTCCTCATTCACTTCAAGGCCAACACGTTTCGCCTCTTCTTCAATTGCCGTAAAAGCCTCTAACACGGCGCGCTGGGAGCGACCGATGATGTCGATGTCGTCTGCGTATCCCAGCAACTGGACAGATTTGTTGAAGATAGTGCCTTCCGTGTTTACACCTGCCCTGCGCACTATCTGTTCCAGCACAAGATTGAAGAAGTCACATGATAGCGCATCCCCTTGCCGAAATCCGGTGCATGTTTGGAATAGTTCAGAGGAACTGTTGCCGAATTGCACGTTGCACCGCGTGTTATCCAGCGTCACGCGGCACAGCTGGATCAGTTTAGCCGGGATCCCGAATTCGGCCATCGCCTTGTAGAGCTCAAGACGATGAATGCTATCATATGCGGCTTTAAAGTCGATGAAGAGATGGTGAGTCTCGACTTGAAATTCGTTGGTCTTTTCCAGGATTTGCCTTACTGTGAAAATTTGGTCGATCGTCGATCTGCCGGGCCGGAAGCCACACTGGTACGTGCCGATTAGTGTGCTGCAGAAAGGCTTCAGACGTTCACACAGTACGTTGGATAGGATCTTATATGCGACATTAAGCAGGGATATGCCTCGGTAGTTCTTACAAGACATAGGATCGCCTTTCTTGAAGATGGGGCATATAGAGCTGATAGTCCAGTCATCGGGCATGACTTCATCCACCCACACTTGGTTGAGCTTTTCAAAGCATCACCACCATGTTTGAAAAGCTCTGCTCTAAAGCCTTGCTCTACAAAAAAAATACAAATATTTCTCGCGACGAGTCCGTATGGGATCCAGGGCCTTACTTCTCGCAACCATTCGTGTTGTTTGTGTTGTCACACAAATAAGGCACCTACCAGAGTTGCCGTTGGGGCACTTAGGAGTCCATTTGGACACTTTATAGTGGTGGACACTTTGGTAGTAGTGGAAAACCATAAATTACTCATAAGTCACTCTGTCAATAATGCCGCTTGTGTAAGATGAGCAGAATAAAAGGACAATTCAAATACGAAGGGGATGTTTCTATTACCAATGCTTTATTGGAACTGTGCTGACCACCTATTTTACACTTGTTGTGTACTCAAAATTTTATTAAGTTATTTCTTTAGGTATATAAAAAAAACTTTGAAATACATAAATAAGTAAATATGCAGATGAGCCAATCTAGAATTATTGTGCAGAAAAACCGAAAATATAGCGCTACTGGCAATATTCAGATATTCAAGCAACTATTCTGATCGTTTGTTACCTCAATGAGGTACCAATATAATTTTACATAACAAACTTCTGGCTCAAACAATACCTTCTCATAGGCGTACATCTTCCTATAGTAGAACGGGGTTGTTTGCAGAGTGGAAGCCTGGAAACTTTAAACCAACCAACTAAGTCAAGAGGGTCCAAAATAGACAATTTGGAAATTCTAGGTCTTCTTAGCATCACATGGGACCTTAGTAATTAGTCTTGGTACATGATAACAATGTGGTGATCTATTCTAGAGTGTTAAAAAAAAAAAACAGAAGTATTCTTAAGACTGGAGATAGAAGAACTAAATATATGTATAAATAAGAAAAAAAAATTAAAAAATTTTATTTTAAATTATGTGAACTCGTTTTTTACTTCGAGACACCTTTTGGACACTTTTCAAATTACCTACTGTTTAATGCCACATCCGAAGGCCAATTTTTGTTTTGAAAAACTTTTTCATGACAGTTATACCTTGGTTGTTTGTCGGATGCTCGCGAGATGTGTTACCATGAAAGAACTTTGGTGTTGTCTGTGAATCGACGGCAGAATATGTTCATCTTAAATAAGGACTTTTCAACAAATACAAATCTCAAGAGGTATGTATTTCTACTAAGAAGATGTTCATTCTAGTTTATAAGTACGCGTAATACTAAATAATTTTAAATTTTTAAGCCCTAAGATTCAGCAAAGGCTCTCACATTAAAATGCGATTAATTTTATACCTGCAAATACCTTGGGCGACCATTAAATTGTTAATTTTAAATTTTTTTCTCCATTTGAAGTTTTAATATTTACACCCAAAAAAAAAATTGCAAAAATTAAATTAATCTTTTATGGAAAAAGCCCTAGTTTGTAGAAATCTCTACTAATGAAATATAAAATTAATAATAAACTCAATCAATGCACACTAATCAGGCCTAAGTTTTAATTTACAATTTGCTCGCGAGTATTTACTCTTTTTCTTTGCCTTGTTTCAGAAAGTAAGAAATTTTATCTGGCGAGATTATTGTTTGAATCATTGCTGTTCTCTCCCCACAATAGTTTTTACGTCGTGAGGAAAAGAAGCAACGTTTGAAGTTCTTTTTTAAAAATACACCTAATTTTGAGTAAACATTATGCCTTTATACTAAACCTAGTTCAAAACCTTTTGAGTTCATCCATTTGTGAGAGGCTGTCAAAACAAACAAACCTATAACATGAACTAAGGTTTATGTATTTATTTTTTTATTTTCATTTTCAATTGGACAAAGAGATGATATTTAAAAAGAATTATTGTAATTACACAAATAAATACATTTTTTCAGCAAGCAGAAAAGAAAAAATATAAAAACACAAGAAATTGTTGATAATTGTTTTGTCAGACACTTCAAAATTGACATTTAAAATGAGTTCAGATTGGTATGTATTAAGATTTAAAATGATTTCAAATTGGTGGAAACGACTTTCAAGGTTTCGGTAAAAGTTCATCGAAACCTCGACTTTTCAGTTTAGTGGAAACATAGCATTATAGACAAGAAACTTCCTTACTCGAATTCGAATTAAATAAAGCTATTACCTCGAATTAAACCAAATAAACGTTAATCATCACAACGTGAATTTCCCTTTATTATGAGATAAAATAAAAAAAAAATGGAAAATTTTACCATGAGTAAACATACTTATGTATGTACATACAGAGTTAGATCAGTAAACAAATGTCTGTTTCACATCTTAATTCAAGTACTTATTTTATAAACTACATATATCTCCTACGAATAAATGTTTCTAATATTAAATTGAACAGAGCTACATTCGCTTGTCAATTCCAGGAACATTTTAAACTTCTTGTAAAATAAAAGAGAACAAAATCGTAAAAATACGACTTTGAACAAATGTTTCGTAAATCAATCTAAATACGCCACAAAAATGCTTATAACATATTTCCACCAATTATTCTCACATTAAACATTAATATGTTCAAATGGGATCACGTATTTGATATAAAGTAGGCAAGAAAGAAATATCCTTGAAATTAAATTTTCCATCGAAAAAATTGTGTTTCATAGGTGCAGTCATGCTTGATATTATAAAGAAAGAAAAATCAATCAATCAATAGATGAAACGAATACATTTATTAGATATCATATAAATAGATAGGCGAAACATGCTATTCTGTTTCTGATGAATCCAATGAATATCCAAATAGGATAAACTTATTACATTTCTTTGAAATCTACCTCCTTATACAAAAAGTCAAAAATAGAATGTAGGTAGGTAATAAAAACTATATATTAGAGTATTACTAAGTAAATACATCCATATGAATGTATATGCCAATTATTTATGAAATGATTTACTATGCTCTGCTGCTTTGAAAATTATATTATTACAAAACAGATAATAATCCACATATCGAAAGCAAAATTCCAATGTTTACATATTTCGCAATTAATACAAACCTTAAACAACTACATATGTGAACATTTTGGTAGCATTAAACTGGTATTGAACATGGAACGGTTGTATGGTACAGGATTAGCTACTTAAATTAAAATAGGCACTATAAAAAAAACGAATTGCTTTTGAAAGTACCAAGTGGATATCTTTCGAAAAAGAAATAGGTCTGAAAGAACCTAAGGGAAGTGTGGACCGCATGATACGAAGCCTTCAGAACGTTACCACGTTACATGTGTTACATGTGTACATACATATGTTCATAAATATACATACGGGAGCACCGTTGGTATTTTAGAAATTTGGCTATAAATTGACTTAATATATCGATCAGTCTAAATATTTGCCGGAAAACATTGTCAAGAAAGTTTTTTTTTTCTGTTCCAGGTAAATGTTGTTTGGCCGCCATTTCGGTTTGGTTCACATTATTCAATTCAAATTTGATGGTCCTGTAGAGCACTCGATGGTAAATATTTACATAAGGGGGCGAAGTTGGGTATTTGCAAAGTTTCTTTAAATCCATGCGAAACATGCTAAACATGGATATAAAGGAACTTTGCGTACACCCAACTTCGCACCTACTCGAAATCCAACAGTGATCCCAAGCAGGAGGTTGCAGGGGACAGCATGCCCCCCATATACATACATATATTCTTATATCCCGTAAACTATATGTTTGCGACCCAATTACCTTATCGGTAATAATTTATTATGGATCATCTCAACAACAACTCAACACGTCAACAGCGTGTTGAAGGGATTAAAACATTTTATCTAAAATTGTGAATCTCGCATAATTTACAGTTAGTAAACAAAAAAATTAAAACACCATGGTCAGAAGCGACCATTTGGTCGATAAAATATTTCCTGTATAATTGTTGTGGTCGCCGTGGCTCAAGTGGTTAGTGCGTTGGACTACGGAGCGAGGGGTTCGAGGTTCACTCCCCAGAGAACACCAAAAATTTCTTTCACTGCCCCTTCTCTCGCGATTGTCTGACAAACATCCGAGTGTAAAACTGTCATGAAAAAGTTTCTCAAAAACAAAAATTGCCCTTCGGATACGACATTAAACAGTACGCCCCTTCCATTTGTGTAAAGAATATAACACCCACGACATGAATGGTTGTGAGAAGCTAAGCCCTGGGTTCCATGGAGCTGTAGCGCCAAAAATTTGTATCTGTATTTTTGCATAATTGTTGTAAGCTAAATAATCAGTCAATAAAAACCAAAAAATATGTTTCATTTCATGACATAGTTTTGAACATAAAAAACTCCTTGTGTGTATCTACATATGTATATCTAAACCATTAAAGACCCTATATCAATTGAAAACTCAGGGCTGTATTAAAGTGTTGTTTTATATACTATAGGTATATGAGAAAAATAAATTATTATCGGATTGTAATTATGTATTTAGAAGAAATCAAAGTATCACAGACGGTCGTAAATTAATAATATACGTCATTCTTTTTCGGACAATGTACCCAAAAAGTGTGTCGGAACTCGAGTCGACCGAATGCCATTTTTTGGCCAAAATCGAAAGTATTACATAATGCTAGAAAAGCTAGGAAAATACTTATTTTTTTTTAGCTGAATGATTTCGCTGTGAGGAAAAAAAAACAATTTGTTTGAAAACTTTATTAGTCAATACAACATTCAGCATCAGTCAATCCTTCGACCTGATCAAACAGAACGTTTGTGGTTAGTGGGTTGGACTACTGAGATGCAGATTAGAATTTCAAACTACACCAACAAGATTTTTACGGCCCCCGTTTGACAAACATTCGAGAAAAAAAATTGTTATGAAAAAGGGATTTAAAACAAAAATTCGTCCTTTCATTTCATGTAAAAAATATTACACGCACATCGCGAATAGTTGTAAGAAACAAGACCCTAGGTTTGATCAACATGTCGTGCCAAATGTTTGCATTTTTATTTATTTCTTTTTAGAACGTTTAGCTGAATAGAGAATTGTTGGGTGAGGATGGCCCAAATCGAAACTGAACGTTCAGTCGAACACTGTTCACGTATTAGCCAATTACTTTAAAATCTCGAAAACTTTGTCAAGAAAATTTCACTTAATCCAATAAGATAACTATTGTGTTCATTATATACTTGCAAATTATAAGAATGTATTTACAAAATTTGAGTCCAATGTCGACAATGTTAAAAAGCGCTTCTTCTAAAGCAAAATTGGTGCATTTGGATTAAAGATAACCTACAAAAGTTCATAAAATTCACTTTCGGAATTTATAACCCTCGAATAACAGCGACGCAGATATGTTCGCAATTCTCTTTTTATAGCATTTATTCTGAATTAACTAAAACGACTTAATTGTAAGAAATTCTTAAATTATCGACTAATTAGTTAATTCTATAACCATATACACAAAATAAAAGAAAAACGCAAATCAATATTATTTCACCTTCTACTGAAGAGTGTCAACTATCTTCCTTAAAAGTGTGCACATAAACAAGCACTTTAAGGCTTAGTAAATTATGCCGTTTGTTACAATGGAAAAAAATGAATAAGCATTTAGTCTCGCATATGGTCATGAATTGATGAAAACTCAAATAGTCTTTACCTTGTGTAATACTTAGACGAAAGACGGAACTAAAAAACTAAAACACTTTTCCGTTTCCGTCACCTGGTCATGTCTGTTATTGATTTTTAGTTGTTTTTACATTTTATAAAGAGAAAAACTACACTATATAGCATAAGTTTGTAGAATTCTTTTGTCTTATAACAGTTTATTTCGATACCTTAGAAAATGTAATACTCTCTATAGGTTTTCCTTGAATAAACAATTTAGGAATCATGCACATTACTAGTCTCGTAGAGCAACGGTACGAAAAAGTCAATTTAATTACTTTATCGGTTTGGAATACACAACCCATGTACATATAAGTATTTCGATGAAGCCGTATGAGTTATCGTAGTTTGTTTCTGTTTCATCTAAATGTCCAATGTTTATTATAATTTAAACTCAAAATAAACAAGAACACATTGTCCGATAATTTAGATAGATAAACAATTCTTTATGTGAAGTAAGATTTGTTGAAAAAAATACAAATTAAAATAGATTGTTGCTATTGTAAAAAAAAAAGTTAGTATTTTAGAAAATCTTCGACATGATTTACACATCTTTAACAATTTTGGTATTTAGTTTCTACGGGCTCCAATTAATTTCTTAATTAAATTCAATGTACACAGAACTCTAGAGTGTCGAGTCGTGCACCATATTTCGACAAAGATATGCCGAATGTTCTTGTGGTGGAACAGGTGGTGCTCAGGGCAGTTATTTACACGGAAAGTACTATATTAAAAAAATTGTCGAGTTAAGCTTTTGGGAGAAGCAGACGACATCGATATTATCAATCCCTTTATAGAGGTTTTACAATAATCGAAGAATACTCGAAACGAGTTGGACTTGAAGTAAATAAGAACAACACTCACATGTTGACATGCTGTCAACAAACAAAGAAGTATCTACATATCATCTGTCAACAGTAACTTCGCAGTGGTTAAGGAGTTTACCTACCTTGGAGTAAATATCAACTCCACGAACGACACTGAAATGGGATTTCCGTGAAGACCTACGCTAGAAAACCGCTACTACTCCGATTTGATGAAACAAATGGGTTCGAATCTCCTAACTCCGAAGACGAGATTCATGCTCTACAAAACCTTGACCCTACCAGTTCTGCTATTAGCAGCCGAGTGTTGGATGATACACAATATAGCTTCTGAGAGAAAAAATCTTCGTCGAACATTCGGTCTCGGTGGCAATGCCACAGTGAGCGAATAAACAATAATGCTCCAATAAAGAGGATTTTTGAGACGACAAGTATGGCAATGTTAAAATATTTAATCATTAACTTCTCCCCCTTAACTTTACAACTAAAAAGTATCAAAAGTAAGAATAACAGAATTTTAAAAGAGGTGAGGACTCATTAAAGTTGAACCTCTACTGATCAAGAAGTACAAGAGAATTTAAGTAGCAAAGTGCCAAGTACTCTGCAATAGCCTTCGAAAACCATAGTTTATATATATGGAAACACGCACAGATCTGCGGATTAAAGGTGAACATTTTTCATCATTGTTCAACTAGAAATCCTAGTAAAGAGAAGGCAACAACCAAATAATCGGAACGAATGAAATGAATGAATTATCCAAGATAATTATGGCAAGAGTAGTGAAATGAAAGAAAGAAATTATCAGAAATAAGGCAGTCGAAAATACTCCAATCGAAAACTATAGAGAAGCTTAAAACACTTTGCAGGTAACACATGTTTAAGATCCAAAAAGAGAAAGAGCAGTTTATAGAAAAAATAAATGCTTACGGAAATAATTTGAGCATAGTCTGCAAAATTATTGTACCTGTGAATCACGGAAACATCTTAATAAATTAGAAACCTCATCCGCAAGATGTCACGTATACGCCCCCACTACATCTTTCACTTTTACTCTTTTGCTACGTATCTACAATGCAACCTTGATGATTTGCATAATTTTTATTTTACAAGTTTGACGTTTCGGAACATATTTTATAAAAAAAACATTTGCCAAAATGGGAACCTTTGGATTAAAACAAATTTTAAATGTGTGGATTGAATGTGTGAAAAAATCCACCGACATATCCAACATCTATCTACAATAAGAATATTATTAAAACTTGCCTTCTCCATATTAAAACCAGAGCTATTCCGAAGGAAACTTCATATATCTATACAAATGTCAAACGAATGTAAATATTATCGATGCGTAGTTTTATCAGTCGATGTGCATCGATAGATTTTAGGATACGTTTAGAAACTTGCGACTTTGTCAAAGTTCTCTCGTTCGACTTTTGGAACTGAAGACTTTGCATCTATGCCACATGTGGATGTACTCATATACTCAGCCTTCAATAGAGAATACGATCGTTAACAAACGTTTTTTTACACTACTCCTCTCTCAGTTTACCGCAATATACATAGACTGAAATATCCTCGTAACCGCGGATTAATTTGGTAGAACTACAAATATGTCTTAGATTTTAGAGGGGCTTGTCCGACCCCAAGCACAATCATCTTATACCGCTTGCTTGTATTTAATATTTCATGAGGAAAAAACAACAGGGTTAATTTCAGGGTCTGCTCAGATGTGGCCGCCATATACAAGACGCTCTCAAGTTTACACACCGAGCTGTAAAAAACTTTAGTGTTAATTTTACGTACATTTGGGGTCGCACAAATTGAAAAAGTTTCAGTTTACTGAAAACATTGAGGAGCAAGCTGGAAGATTATTCTTTGACTTGATAACCATAAGTCCATTCTAAATGACATAATAAATACATATATAGATATTGGAACAGGTGTACTTTTTTATTTAGAATGGACACTGAAAATATATGTGTTAATAGCGAGTCGTTATGCTATTCTGCACTACATAATACTCTAAAATACCAAGTAGAGTTTCTATTACTTCCTCACGACAAAAGCGAATATACATACATATGTATGTCTAAATCTGAATCAATAATTTTGACATCAGAATCAGGTCGAAACTATTGAACGGAATTTTAAAGTACAAAAAGGTGAACTATCAATTAAAACGATATGATAGTCGTTCACGAGGCTTAACCTTAAAAACAGTAAATAAATAAATAATACATAACTCTCTAATAATATTAGAAAAGAAAAAAACTTGCCTAGTACACGCTAAACCACCGAGGCACTCCAGGGTTGCCAACATTCACACTATAGAGTGAAACATCTGTAAACACCATTCACGATTAAATCCAAAATTTGGCCTATATTCCTGTTTACATTCAGTAATGCACACCAAAGATGCTTTATTTGCTGTACTGAAACTTTCCCCGTGATGGAAACAAACAATAAACACTTCACTCTACACTGCGTTGCACTTAATTAATATATGTATGTATTTTTTTTTTTTTTAATTATTGTACTTAATATCTTGTGCGTTAACTATTTTCGCCCAAATTGAGGAGGGTATTTTGTTTTTTATGTACGGATTCACTAAAAATTGTTGGCGATTTAATTTAATAATTTTCGTTGCTAGATTTATTTTTACTTCTTTTTTTTTTTGTGTTTCTTACTGAAGAATTAATTAAATATTTTTTTATTCTTTACGATATGTTAAATTATTTATTTTTCTATTCTTATTTTTATTTACACAAATAACGCACATACTTTTACACTACATGAAAACAGAATACAGGCACATTGATTATGTTACATATAATAATATAAATACAATTAACTTTACACATCTATATATATATGTATATTTATATTTATTTATTTATTTATTTTATAAATATGTACGGCTTTAAAGTTGCACTATGCACTTTCTTTTGTTGATGTATCTTTTAATTTAGAACCACTATTATTGTTGTATAGATCTATTTGTATTTATGTATATGCAAGTGTGATTATATTTATTTAGAATTAGTTTTGCAAATACACTTTTATTTAGTATAAATCCAACAGAACTCGCTCTTTACACTGGTACTGGTACTGGTTAATTTGTATTCAAATTTTGTCGTTCTCTCTTCTTGAGTCTTAATTTTTTTTTCTTTTGAGATCGTATCTTATTAATCCTTTCCGCTTCGCTTTTTGGAGAGAAAGTAAAAGAAAAAATGTTTTCTGCGTATCGGATTGAAAAAAAGACACACACACTTTTTTCGAGTGTCCTGTATAAACCGCGCGCATATACAAACAACAACAGGACAATTAGAAGACGTTAGGAGGACACAGAATTACAAAGCTTCAACATACACTCTCTTCACTCACAACAGTAGCAGCAGCAAGCAGCAAGCAGCAGGAGCACAAGATAGGATGACACTGTTTACGTATTTATAATCTAACGAGTTACTCATTAGAACAACGACGACAAAAGGACGATAGGCACACATACGGGATGGTTGGTGATGATGATGGTATAAAGGAATAACAACTAAGCCATGTATAGTTTAGGTCACTATGGTATATATGTGATGAAGAAATATAGCACAACTGACAATGACAACGACAACGAATACGAATACAAGTTCGAGATACACGGAGAACGATGAGTGCCGCAGAGAGTTGGATATTAGATGGAGAGAGTCGAACGTGAGCATGAAAAACTAATAACAAATTTTTGTGTGTGCATAGAGAGTCAGAAGGATAGAGGTAATAAAAATAAAAGAAAGAAAGCTTTCTCTCCCTCTCTTCAAACGATAATCAGCGCAATTTCCTTTTCACTCGTCTCAATTAAATGTACATTTTGAAGATTTTTCCTTCTTTTTTTCTGTCGATTTCCCTTTACTCCTTATTGAGCCGTTGTATATTTTTTCTATTTGCTCAAAATTGTATTCTTTTCACTGACACACTCACGATTTAAATTAAAAGCATCACCAGCACTTTATTTCGCAAAATGAATCTAAAATCCCGAAAAGATCTATGTAAGGCTGTTTTTTCCTCTTAAAGGAAAATTATATTTTCCTTTGTAAAATCCTTTTTTGGGGCCGTCGTCGTCGTCTTCGTCGTCGTCGTCGTGGTCGTGGTCGATGTTCGTATTTGAAGCACAGTGCCCTAGTTTTTCCACCGCACACACACACTCAATCACGCACACACACAGGCATATGAATTCATTTCTATATACACATTTTCAGATGGAGTTTCCCCCATTATCCTTGTTATAGAAAAAGATACATCATTAATAATTCTTAACAGAATGGAAAAAATTTTCTATGAATTCGCCCATTGTTCACGATTTTCAGAAAAAACACCTTTTGAGACAAATTCGCGACAAATTCTCTCTTTAAAATGTTATTTAACGGTGCGGAGGATATATTTATTTGGCAGATATCCAGTAAAACAGAACCAGACCACAGAGCAGAGATCTTTTCACTTTTTTTTAGAAATATAAAAGAAAATTTTTTCCTCACTATTATACATATAGATTGTATATATGTGTACACTTTGCTCTCGGACGACGGACGCAGCGCACGAACCTTCCTCGATTAAAGCCGATACTATTCTGAGGAATGAAAATTTTTTCCCACTGAGAGAAGAATTTTCCTTTTGATTGCACGGTGCGGGGGTGCAGTGGAGATGGACTTTTCATCTTGCGACGGTATGGAAAAGCTCAGAATCAATATCTGTGACTTGGTGAAATGCACTGGCGCATGTGTAGAGGTGGGAAATGTTCAGGTTGTGTTGGGAAATTTTTCGGTTTGTTTTGTTGTTAGTTGTATACTGCTGGTGTACGTGTCTGTTTTGTGTTCACCCTATTTTATGGCGGTGTGGCGGTAACGGTGGGGAAAGGTCGAAAACATCCCTTTGGCCAAGTTAAGTGTAATTTTTTTGTTGGTGTCCTGCGGAAAGGATGTCACAAGTTGGCGACAACACGCATATTTAGTCTAGGTTTTTTGGTTGGCACTGTAATTATGTACTTTTAAGATATTGGTAGAGTAGCGGCGCACAGCGGGGACAAGAAAACGGAATTCGATTGAAGTATTTACCTCATTTTGGAGGGTTATTATATTTTTATTGGGTTTCGGTTTTTGGGAAAAGTGTTTTATTGATTTTGAGGTTACTGCTTACGATGTTACTGTAATTGTTTTGCTCCTTGTTACTGGTGGTGAATATTGTCAGTCATTTAATGAGTGACACGTTTTAAGCAATTGCCATTGATTCAAACTTCAATGTTTTTTTTTTATTGTATGCCAAAGAAAATAAAAGTTACGTATACGCCACCATACTGACTTGATATGATTGCTTTTACTGACGTCTGGAGTAACTAAAAAACAAAAAAAAACTTTAGTTGTTTGGTCTAATACAAACTTAAGACCATTTAGTAATTTTCATTAGCTTGTAAAGGACATATTCTACATTATACATATGTACCGCATTTCTGGATTGAGTAAAAATGTTTTTGCTTGCAAACCAGCAGGTTACATACCAATAACGGACGGAGATAACAGTTGTTGGGTACAATTCTATAAAGATCATTGAAAACTTCGTCAATGTTTCGTTAAGATTAAAAAACATGTCATCTGTGCTTTTTGTTAATATCGGAAGCATAGAAATAGGGAGCTATTGTAAGCGCACAATTAGAATTAAACGCCTGTGTTTTTTTTTTTTTGTTTGACCGTCGAACTATCATAATTTCCACCTAAGCATGGAACCTAAGACAATAGAACAACACTTTTCTATAGACAAGTCTATTCATTGACGTATATATGTATGTATATACATATGTCAGATGTTTGTAATTGGTGAGGTTATGTTTCTGCGACCTAAACAGTGCACTTAAACGAATGAAACATAAAAAATTAAAAAAAAAAAATTTAAAGAAAAAACTAAGGGTGTGTTTTTTTACGGTCAAAAAGAAAACGATTCATTCTAGGTTTTATCTCCAAGTTTGCAAAATTCAATTGACAATGACTTGTCACTTGCATTCTGAAGAACCAAGGCGTACATAAATGGACATTTTTTTAAAAATTATTTGTAGCTAATGTTTGGCTATACTGATAGCCATTTAGGGATTAAAAAGCAGATACTTTAGGCACTCTTCTGTTTCACTTTTTGAAAATTCCGAATGAGCCACAAGCAAAATGTCGATGTACAGAGATTGTGGGAAATCACGATTTTTAAAGTACTAAACTAACAGAAATTCTTAGTTTTGGCCATCATGCATATTGCCCGTGAAATATACACCTTCATTTAAAGTCCCACTTTGTTTAAAACATATGTATGTATAAACTTTATCAATAAATTACAGCCAATGTAAAAATTATAAAAAAAATTTCTATGGTAATAGAATTTTGCAGCAACGTGGTTAATTGCTACATACAAATATTACAAAATACGACAGATCCGTACTTCGCTGTTTCTTTCGGCTAAGTAAGCAATTGAGTAGTAAGGCCCTAACCCGAATAACTAAGGAGACTCTATGTAAGACTTTGATTATCCCAGTCCTGCTTTATTGCGCTAAAGCGGATGAAGATATCCTCGGTCGCTTCGAGAGAAAGATACTTCGTAAAATTTTCGGTCCCGTTTGCGTTGACAGGCTTTGGAGGAGGAGATTTAACGCAGAACTATACGACCTGTACAGCGACATCGACATAGTCAAAAAATTGCGCATCAGTCGTTTAAGATGGCTAGGACATGTAGAGCGGATGGACACAAATGCTCCGGCCGTTAGAGTCTTCGAATCCAACGCAGTAGAGGAAGACCGCATCTTAGGTGGCGCGCACAAGTAGAAGGGGACCTAAACAAACTTGGAGCGCGTAGCTGGAGGCAGTTAGCTAAGAACCGGGCTAACTGGAGATGCTTGTTAGTGGAGGCCCATGTTTACTCCGAACTGTAACGCTACCTAAGTGGAGAATGGACCTAGTGTGTTATGCCGTGTCACGTGATACACGTTTTTATAATAGTTATACTCTCGGATGTTTGCCAAATGCTCGTAACAGGTAGGTCCTCGAAACTACCACTAAATAGTATACTAATATGAAGAAATTTCTCTCGCACTTGTTTGTCTTTTTACTTTATTTATCTATTTATTTATGAGTACATACTTTCATATATGTAATATAGGTACATATTATTCCAAACGTAATAATGGAATACATGTTAGAGTGTCATTAACGGTATTATATACTAAATAAAAAGAATGGTATTATATACAAAACAAATAAACAAAACGTATGAATCTTATAACTATCATCATCTAAATTCTCATTCCTGCTACGCCGCCTATCTTTAGTGATATTGCAATGCTTAATAATTCTGATAAACTATATACATACATATGTATATATATGTATATACCTACATAGGAGCATTTTTGTTTTTAAATATAACGAACATAATTCATAAATAGATTTCAACATGGCGTCAGCATCGACGGAAACTGGTAAAATTTCACCTCAACCAGAATTCATTCTACAAAAGTCACAATCGCAATTGACACAAATGACATCTTTACAGCTGTAGAAGTAGCTGTCGAAAGAAATTTTTGGATATTGAACAAAATCATACGTTTTGACTTTTCGTTGTGTAGAAGCTTATATTCATTTGCTAAAAAAAAATAATACAATCTACCCGTATCGATAAAAAAGGTCTCCAAGGCCCATACATATTTCTAATTTCTGCTTGGGGAAAACTTTAGATTGTGACTTTTTTCGGATCTGGAGTGCTGAATGAAATTTTTATTCAATTTTCGACATGATACCAGCTGTTCACTTCGCTAAAAATTTATTACAAAACTTCATAATTTTCAGATAAAGTTGCTTAAAATGCCGGTGGTTTTAGGTGGTGGAATAGGCGGCCTTTCAGCCGCCTACTATCTCACACGGCGCTTCGTTACTCCATTAACCATATATGAGTCATCTAATCGTCTTGGCGGTTGGATTCGTTCCGAACAACGCGATACAAATTTCATCTTTGAGGCAGGACCCCGAACCATACGTACCAAAGGCCCAGCTGCCATGAACACTCTGGAAATGCTGGAAGATCTTAATCTACATAGCGAAGTCTCTCCGGTATGTGCAACCCATCCGGCTGTCAAAAACCGCATGGTATATGCGAAGGGTAAGGTTCAGATAGAATAATGCTTTTGTACTTATTTATGGATATTGTATGTAAAGGTCAGCTCTGCATGCTTCCTAACAGTTTGAGAGGAATCTTCAAGACTATGCCCCCTTTCACGAAACCGCTAATTTCTGCATTGTTCCATGATTTAAAAGGTATGAAGCAGAAACAACAACTGGATGATGAGTCGATTTATAGTTTTGCTGAACGAAGATTTGGCAAGGAAATAGCTGAATATGCGATAAGCCCGATGATTTGTGGTATTTGCGCCGGTGATGCAAAGCAAATCAGCGTTCGCTTTCTCATGAACGATATATTCGAAAGGGAACAGAAGCATGGTGGCGTTGTCAAGGGACTCCTCTGGGGAAGCAAGAAAAAAGTGCCTAAAAAACCATCAGCTGATGGAAGTCTGCGAAAATTGGCAAAGGATCAAAAGTGGAGCATTTATTCTCTGAACGGGGGACTTGAAACACTGCCCAAAAGATTAGCTGAGTATTTAAAGAACTATGCGGATATTAATTTAAGTTCTCGGTGTAAAAACATAAATTTCCTTAGCGACGGCACCGCTGAGCTCAACATAAATGGAAACGTCGTCACAACTGACCATATTATAAGTTCAATACCAGCGTTCCAGCTTGCTACTGCCGTCGATGAACAGCATCCTACGCTGGCGTTTCAATTGAACACTATTCCTTATGTAGATGTAGCTGTTGTCAACTTGCAATACAGTACGCCAGATGTATTGGATCATAACGCCTTTGGGTTTCTTGTTCCTCCGATCGAAAATCTGCCCATCTTGGGTGTGATCTTCGATAGTTGCTGTTTTAAAATGAGGGGCAACACGGTGCTCACAGTCATGATGGGTGGGCATTGGTTTGAGAAAATTTTCGGCAAGGAACCAACACAAAAGCAAATTCTTGACTTGGCTTTGAAAAATACACAAGATATTCTGGGCATTGACAAAGAGCCAAAGAATACAAGGGTGCACATTTTGCGAAAATGTATACCGCAGTATACCGTGGGACATAAAGTGCGTGTTGAAGAAATAAGAAGCTATATTGACAAGTACAGGCTTCCGCTGACGCTTTGTGGGGCAGCTTATGATGGTGTTGGCGTAAATGACGTAATCCTGTCTGCGAAGAATCAAGTTGATCAGATTGTTGGTTGTTCTAGAAATTAAAACGTGTACTTTGAAGACGAAAATAAATGTAATGTCGGTGTAACAAAGAATTTATTTATTTCCCAAAGCCACCGAGACAATTTGGACTAGGTTCGATTTTATAGTTGGGATCCCATTGTTTCGGTGTTTTTGCCTCGATTGAAAGCGCATGAACAAAGTCTCCTTCCAACTTAGATTTCACCAAGTCATTTACCAAACGATGTCGCTGTAAGAAAAAATATATGAGCTAACATTCCATACATTATTATGGCTACCTTAATAAGCGAAAGACTTTCAAATTTCTCCGAGACAACCAAGACTTTGAAATGTGATTCAAAACCCTTAGGGACATTGTGCATGTAAGATTCATTTATTATCTCAAGGTGAACTGGTGCTAGATTCTCTGCCAGAGTTTCTCGAATAGCTGCTTCAATTGGACCTGACATGCCGGCATAGAATCTATTCACAAAGGGCACTGAAAACAACGATCGGATTGCACAAATTGCAGTACGTTTCAAATTGTTACTACCTACCACTTATAACTTTTAAAAGGTTTTGCTTAATCATGTCGCGTACTGTTTGATAACATTTACAAATCAGCTGTCGCTGACAGTTTTGACAGCAGCAATTACACAGAGGTGTATTCAAAATGAATAATTGATTGGTTCAGTATTTTATTGTGAACACTTCATAAATCCTCCCATGCAATTTTCTTGATAATTTAAAAAAAATGATAAATATTTGATTGTTAGTTAATTATTGATTTCAGTAAAGTGCTATCCAAGGACTATCCAAAAAAAATTTGTTGGTACAAATTCAAAGCTTAGTATTCGGTAGTTCTTAACTGCATTAAGATCAGTTTGAGGATATAAGAGCTAACAATACTTACTTGATGCCCTAACCAACGCGAAGCATTATAGGAACCTTCGCCCTTGTTTCTACATATGTACGTACATATATACACAGGAATGTATTGGGTTACAATGTATACTTAAACCTACTTATGTATGCTCCAGTTCACTCACTGTTATTTAAGCCTTCATTTTCTAATTTTTGATTTCAGTTGCTAGAAACTGTTGTTATTTGGTTCTCGAACTATGTATTTAAAAAGAGATAACATTCTAAAAATAAATTTTGCTACTATCACCAAATTTTTGACTAGATACTTAAGTACTTACATGGTTTTCTACAGCATGAAAGAATATATATAGATGTGCATGTACGTATACTTAAAAAAAATATATGTACATACATATATTCGAAGAGAAATCCTCCCATAGGAAAAATTGAATTTTTAATTCTCGATATCTCCTAAACTATGTAAAAATGCGATTGTTGTTACTTTATATTTTTTGCTTATTTTATCGATATGTAACAAATTGCGTTTTCAAAACTTGGTGTCCCGGATATCGTAATATCCCGTTTTTTTTTTATCCTATTGTAGAAATTGCCCCATTTCCGTTCGATTAGATTTATTGAGAAAACGGTCTAAAGACTAGACTAAAAGCCTATTTCTAAGTTGTTGGTGGTTTTACATTTCGGCGACTAAACATTTATTTGTAATTTTTTAGACCCCCTTTCGTACCCACGTGTTGACACACAATAGAATTCTGGCAATGCTGGTATCAACCCACGTGCTATAGGTTTAACGAGATATTTGAATAACCCGTACTTGACAAATATTACCAAAACATAAATAAAAGAATACAAATATAAAATTTGTTTCTACTAAAATTAATCTATTTATTTATTTTTTGAGTCCTTTTGCGGTTGCCATTGTTTTGGTGTCACTGTTTCTATAGATAGAGCGTGCACTGCTCCACTGTCTAATTTCTTTTTGACTAGGTCGGTAACCAAACGATGGCACTGTTAAAGAAAAATTAATTGGTCATGACAACTTTATAGCCGCTAGATTAATACTTGCCTTTATTAGGGGAAGATTTTCAAATTTCTGAGATACAACTAAAACTCTAAAATGTGATTCCAATCCATTAGAATGGTCCACCACTTCTAAATGGAGTGGACTCAATTCCTTTGACAGAACTTCACGTATTTCTGTACCAATTGGTCCCGGTTTTGCGGTGAAAGATCTCAGTGATAGTACTAGAAAACAAAATATTTATATTTGTATAATATGTTAGCATACTTTTAAATTTATTTACCATTTGCAATTTTTTTAATACTTTTCCTAAACATGATTTTAGTGTTGAATAATCAAAACAGCTGTTTTTTTTTTTGACAGTTCTTATTCTGTCGGGGCGTTAATTTGAAGTATCCAATTTTTAATTTTTTTTTGTGGTTGTTCACAATGAGTATTTCATAATAGAAGATGCAGAACCTAAATAGAAATGAGTTTTAGTAATGAAATTAAATTGATTGATTTTTTTCTAGCAAACCTGGTTATTTTAAACTTTATTAAAAGAGTTATAAGTATTAAACTGAAATATTTGTTTACATATTTCACAATCGGTGAGGAACGTAGCTTAGTAATTAGTCCGTCTAAGATTCGACGTTCGATTACAAAATATTACCAAAGTTTTTCGCGTTCTCACCTCTCGCGAGCGTCTGACAAATATCCAAGAGTATAACTGAGAGCATAGCATACCTCCACCATATAATTATTTTCTTAACAATGCGCTGGAACTCATTTTAATTCATGTATGGACTTGTTGCTGCAAAATATTTATTTATTTATTTCAAACAAGTATCTACAATTAATTGACATAGACGCCCAAGTATGTACATGTAAATATGAAAAATGAAAATGAAATGAATGAAAAAAGTGCAAGGGTAAATATTTTTCAAAACCACACTCGATCCAGCGCTTATCTTCAGTTATTGTGTGGTCGATTTTTGGTTTACGTATCAGTCATACCCAATAAATACCAGCAATATTAAAATTTAATGACACACCGCTCAACTTACCGGTCAACTTACCGCTCAATGCTATTCAACCATCCGCATTGTATGCGCCAGGTTTTACAAGCGAATGAAAGGTCCCTGTAGTTTTACCTCGATTCCAAATAACTGAATTGAAACACTTTCTCATAACGGTTTCATTTTCGGATGTTTATTGGACGTTCATGAAAAGTATAGTCGTCTTCGCGTACCTTACTGGTCTTGTAAGTAAAAATGGTTTTAGGGACTTTTCTTATAACAGTCCCGAACAGTCGGAGTTTTCTTCGCTTTGTACAAAATCGTGCAATTACATTATCATATCTTGATCGACAACGTCCCACAACGGCTAGCAGTGATGCATTTATCTTTTTTTGACATTCGTTCAAATTTTTTTCTCCGGGATATTACAACCGATAGGCCTTTTAAGAATTATATAGAATCAACTGTGCAAGAGCACTATAAAAGTGCCAACAGTACTCGGAATCAGTAATCCGGTAGGGATCAAGTTGAAACATAAAAAAACAAGCAAATTAAGAGGAACTGTTTTGTTTTTATTTGCTTCGCTTTCACTTCTCTTAACAATTAAAATAATAAAATAACAAAAAAATAATTTGAAAACTGCGAGTTCAAAATTAGTAATATATATATATATATATGTATATATGTATATACGTACATACATATGTATGTAACTTTTGTCTCGTATAGATTTATTAAGTAATTCTTTAAAATGTCTTTAAAATACTGGCATACTATCCTTGGACGAGATTTTAGATGGTTCGGATTCACCATCAATCGAGACCATACATTATAACTACCAAAAGTTATCTACTCTATAGGTCAAATGTTAACGTGAAAGTGAATGGCAAACATTTTTTTTTAGTTACTGTTTTGTCGCCCCTGTGGTTCCAATGTAAAACGAAGGATATTATGTGAAGAAGAAATACGCATCTCCCCTTGATAATAGCTATAAATGTAACGTTAGTTCCTTACGTACCTTCTGTTTTTTTAGTTTTAAACAAAAGAACATTTTCAGCTTTATGTCATTTGGTTTGTCGGCAATATGGATTTATTCACAATAACGAATTTACTTTACCATGGACTTCCACCTCTCTTTAATTGGTTAAAAGTTCGTTGCTCCTTCCTCCGGATATTACCATAACAATTCGGCTATCACAACTGTCAACCAATTTGTTTTGTTTGTTGTTTGTGTATTTTCAAAAATCGATTTTTATTACTTCTTAAATAACTTTTCTCAGTTTAATTAATTTAATTGCAATGAATTAACTTAAAATGTCCGCACGATTCTTCTACTGTGATGACAGTTTACCTTCATCGGATTCCGACTTAGATTTTCAAGAAGTACAATACTCTTCAAGTAGCATCGACAGAAGTAGCATTGGATCCATACCGTGGGCTGACGATGCCATTAAACAAAACCAACTCGACTGGGAACGTGTGGAAAGAATGTTTCGGGGGGAACAGAATCTATCCGATGCCGAAACTGAGCTGAGAAATGAAATACTCGAATGGCACAGAAAGTTCCCAAACATTCTTCGATCGCAAAGACCTTCAAGAGAAATGGAAAAATTGTCAAGACTCAGTTTTACCTCAGATGATGAAAGAGATTATGATGATGATGACGACGAGGATGCTGACGGCGCAGTAACTCCTACAAACAGCGGTCCAAGTTCCATGTACCAACCGAAACTCTCGGCGAAGTCTTTAGAACCACTACCTACCAAGCAAATAATAGCACATGAGAAGCTTATAAATATGCTCGCCAATGATCTTAGAATAAGTTCCATACCAATGGCGGTGAGGCGTCTTGGAAATGTTGCTCCACAGGAATTGAAATTAAGCGGACGACGAGCACCAATTAGAAATCGCGGTAATGCTGCCCCTCCTGTTCCAAAATACAGCGAAATCTTCGATAGCAGTTCGGCAAGTAACCAAGAGCAAAGTTTATCAAAGAATGGTTCCAGCTCAGCAACTCTTACAAGAATGCCTCCCATTTTAAAGGTAATTGAAGCAAAACACACTTTTCGAGAATCGCGCACAAAACATGAAAGTTTTGTTCAATTAACTGCCCCGAATCAAGCTCAATCTGCAGCAGTGACCACAAGACGTAGGAGATGGTTTCCTCATCAAGCAGCCGCCAGCAGTCAAGTTAATAAAAATGCTATTATATTACCAGCGATTAACTTGCAGCGAATTCACGAGGCAGTTCCTCTAGTCGGACGTTCCATATCAGCTGCATTCAATCGCGGACAGATGAGCTGGACATATGTGCCTTACAGCGCTGCAAAATTTAAAATACCAAAATAAACCAGTGTGAACCCAGTTTGTGTTGTGGCAATGTAATTATTTTATGTGTTTCTTTTTTTTTATTTTAGCTTCAGTGTACAAATTAGTGGAGAATACAGTTTTTATTAAAAATGTAATAGTGTTCATTTTATTTATTTCTTACTTCCTCTTCTTAAGTCAAGAATTTCGTAAGGGTAGACAAACTACTATATGTACCAAATTAAATGAATTCTTATCCAGTGTACAGGGCACGTTCGACGACGGCAAGAAAGTGACTTAATCGCCACAGAAATTAGTAAGGCAGCAATATAAAATGCCTTTAGATCCTGCATATAGTCCTACATCGCTCCCACCTTATCTTAGTCCTCTGGTATTCATCATGGCAATTAGCGATGTTGACTACATCATCAAAGGATGAACTTTAGACTGACTGCAAGAGGACTTGAACAAATTTTCAACCTGGTGCTATCAAAATTTTGTAAATGTGCCAATTTAAAAAAAAAGTTAAGCGATCACATACACCCATAAAATACGAAAATATATAAATATCATGTAGTGCTATATATTCCTCACGCAAATAGAAGGGAACCTACTGTTTATGTCATGTCCGTAGTGCAATTTTTGTTTGTGTAATCTTTTTCATCACAGTTTTACTCTCGAAGATTTGTCAGTATATCGTGAGAAAGGGACTGAATTGTAGGTTTAACTTTGAAAAGCAGAGCTAATTCTGTTCTCGGTATCGTCAAAAACTGACACAAAAACAAAAAAACCAAAATCGCTCTATTTTTCTTTTATTAGGCCAATCCTCCAATATGCTAGGCAAGTCACCTTAAAACAATTCGCATTCCCTTTCGATTGAGGCTGTCCGACCTAAATTTATCGGTTTTGCCTTATAAAGCCTTTCTTGATCGATCAATTTAAATATTTAAATTTCCTATATTCTGTTTCTTCATCAATTAATATTCAGTTTTTTTAAGGCCTAAATAGATAATTAATTGTAGTGGGGTCTTGAGTTTTCTGAGCTTAAATTAGTTACATATTTAATCAGTTAAATTGCTTTTACTAAGCATTAAATAAAATAATGGAAATTTTCTCCTTCTTCCTACGTTTTTTTCTACACTTCACTGGCCTGTTGAATTTATAATTTTTCCCTTTAAGCCTTCATACATTCTATCAGCTTTCGTACCTTGAGAACTTGCAAACTGTATAAGACTCATTTGACTAATTTTTCTCGAATTTTATCTTTGACAACCTCCAGCAGTCTTTGACTTTCTCCTGCAGGCCTTTTGAAAACGGCATATTTACAGCCAAAACAGCAGTAATAGGAAATATATGTGTGGTACGAATACGAACAATTGGAGAGCAGTAAAAGATCTACTAGTTGCAATAAATTTAACAAAATAAATATATGGTGAAAAATAAGTTCTTAAACGATAGTTAAATTTTTTTATTTACCGAAAAATTATAATTATAATCGTAAACCTATTTTACTTACTAAAACAAAATTATTCAAAAATTGCTTTCTTTCAACTGTTGTCGTTATTATTTCAATCATTCAAATATCCACTCACATCGCTCAGTTACATTCTAAATTAATAATTAAAAATATAAAAAATAGAAAGCTTTTTACAAATGATAATTATCCAATCTCAATCTTCCTCGATTTTCGGTTAAGAACAGCAAATCAGACAACGATTGTTCGCTTATCAGTTCTTCAACTCTGTCAAATAACTAGGAATGAATAAATGTTGAGATAACCTTCGTTTAGAATATCAAAATTGACGTACCCCTTTCGCGTTACACTCGGTCAAAACCTCTGGGTGCTTAAAGTTTGGACCAAAATTCACACTTACTGTTGCACTCTTGTAGATGGATATAGTCGGAAAATACGAGCCCGCGTAAACTTCTGTAAACGCAACACCTTGAGATTTTCCATTTTTGAAGAATTCGATTTTGCTTTTCGGTAGAGCTTTAAAATTCTTCAAAGTCTCTTGCACCCTATCCTTGTCCTCATAATAAAGATGGCTCTTGAATTTAACAAGCGGCTAAAGAATGTAATAGATATACAAACACTTCTTGCATTTTAGTTTACAAACAAAATCATGTTGAACGCACCCTATCTTTGAAAGTAGTGGGCAGATAATCTGTATCCTCCAACTCGGGCAAGTCGATCATAAAACCCAAGGTATCACCTTCAACATATGCATCGCTGTAATGCTTTCCATGGCTTTCGTGGAATCGTGTTCCTTTGCGGGATCTCCAAGAATAACCAAATTTATCGTAACCAAGTGGTGCCTGTAAATTTCCATACTCCTGACCCCAACCTAAACGTGTTGCTGATCCTTCAGGCATTTCTTCTATGGTCACTTCAAAATACCATTTGCCACGATTTACAGCTAGAAAAATATCAGTATTCCAATCAAGCTGAATGGGGAGGTACATATTTGGCATTATACTTACAATGTGTTGCCCGAACCATTGAATAACCCTTTTCTCCTGTCACTGCCAATCGGTCTTCTGCTATTTTCAACTGGGGGGCTCTATCGTGCAAAGCCAGTAGCACTGAATTTGGTACTAGAGTTCTGTATAACCAACCTGGAATAGGTTTCCCAGCCCAATCCGAACTTTCATCGAATTCCTGTCGAAATGGAGCATGTGGATCTGGCTCAGCCAGAATATACCTGTATCCATCTTTATTGAATGGATGTTCCAGTGGATAACCGTGAGCAGGGAGTTTTAGATTTGCTGCTACATCGGCACTAGGTCTTCCTTTTTTAGTTGTTGTTCCAGAATCATTTGGAGGAAGTTTTCGACGTTGTCGGTTATTTTTCGCAAGCGATGCTAAAAAATCAAAAAGTATTTATTTAATATATATTGATATGTACATATGTACGTGGTTTACATTCACCTACATTGATGCATACGCACATCTACATATCTACATATGATACACCGCTCTTTGTTAAATCATTAAGTAGATATATGCAAACTAATTGTTTCTAACAAGGTTTCAAACTATAATTGTACTTTATAAAATGTTCATGGCACAATCTCTTACAAATCACACCATTAAAGTAGTCACTGTAAGTTCTCAAATCTAATATTTTTTTTCTACCTGAATTGTTCATACTTCGTAGATCATTTTTCTTCTGCCTAAGGCTTGATATAATGTACATACATATGTACATACAATATACATACATACATACATATTTTTTTTCACTTGATTGCGTACAATTGCAATATGTAGTGACCTTACTTACATTACGTAAGGAATGTCATCATGCAAAATTGAACAATTTCAAGACCCTAATTATGCCTAACTAGTAGATTGGCACACTACAGCCCTAACTAGGTGGTCGTTCAGAAACCAACTGGAAACCAAACTAGGTATCCCTAATTGGAATTAGAACGTGGTCCGTACTCTGCGACGATTTTTTTCAGAGAATCTCAGAAAAATCCATGCAAACTGTTAAAAAAATGCAAAGCATAGTGCAACACTATACTCCATCCCTTTTCAGAGAATGGGTCCGATAAATGTGTCAGAACGGATGCAATAAATGAAAATCACCGAAAATGCAGGATATGAGTTGATTCTCTTAATATACCTTATCTCAGATATCCAGCTTATATAAATGCATACATACATACATATGTAGGTACGTAAAAAGAGTGAATCTTCACTGTTGACCAACCTCAATAAAAACAATCGCTTTAAGATTTCTAAAGCTTTTATCGTTTTACAATTTTTAAAACGAAGAAAAAGTAAGCTTCGTGTTAGTAATAGAACATTTTATTTTATCTGAGAAAAACAATTGCATCCAACGACACCATTCGTCGAAAAAAGAAATGTACATATGTATATTTGCATGTTTCATGAGCATATCGTACAATTCGTTCATAAAATGGCTTTTGTCATCCATACCTACGTTGGATACTTTAGGTTCGTGTTAGCGCTCGCGTTCGTTTTGATGAGGTTTAAATAAAAATTGCAACTAAAAACAAAAAAATAATCCACGTGGCAATTTATTCGCAAGGCACATAGGCATGACCACATCAAACATTAGCTAATGCACGAAGTCCAATACGTGATGCAGTTTGTATGGATACAACAACCGTATGATATTCATTTTGAACGAGAAATTTCCTTACCCACACCATGTACATACATACATACATACATACATACATATGTATACACATACCCACGCAGCTATTCTGATTTATTAAAAAATATGTAACAAATTATCCCATCACTATTTTGTATATTCAACAAATTATGAAATTTGTTCTCCTCCAATTAGTAACAGGTGGTGTTTCTACATATGTACATCTATATGCACATACATATGTATGTAGGTACATATGCATATATATGTACATACATATATGTATAATGTGCATACTCTACAAGTCATTATCAGAGAAGGGTGCTGCGCAAAATCCACACAAATACGCAATGTGACATAATTAAAACTTACATTTCACAATTTTTTTTATAAATTCCATCGAAAATATTTCATAATACAGACCACCCATGTAACCCCCCGAAACAGAGATTATCCCCACGACAATCAGCGTTTATTAAATCATTCGTACAAAATTACGTGCCATTAAACATGTCATCCAAGTAGCAGTGCAAACAAGTTTTATCTATGATAGGGCGAACTTATCTCTCGTTTATCTATACAAACTTAATTGGTTACAAATTAAACATACCTTCCAGCTCCATAGAATGGTTTTTCTCCATATTATATGGATTTATTCAAATTACTCTTGTTGTATAACTTATCTATGTGTTCTCAAAGAAAGTCTATTATTCTTTATTATTCTTTCACATGCAAAAGAAAACATAAATTGGAACACAGCTCACGAACTAGATCGTAGTAACCCGAAACTGAATCCGTGCGGTTAAAAAAGTACTACAACAACTATCGCACTACGCCATCTAAAGAAATATAAAAAAAAAATTAACGAGAAATATCAATAAAAAAATCAATGACTGAATAACGCCGCACAGTGTAAAGATAAACAGGAAACGCTCCTCAAAACAAAATCAGCAAATTATTTTTGCAATCAATTTGTTTTCTTTTTTTAAACGCTAAATTTTCTTTATTTGCATTCAGGGTAGTACGAGAAACTAATTCTCTCATCGCAGATAAGCTTCAAACAAGTTATCAACTATGAGAAAAAAGTACATGGTACACAAACATAGTGTGATAAAATACGAATGGTCTCCTCCCCGGCACACAATTAAAACCAATTACTTTACATTGGCGGCCGTCTGACTCTTAGGGTCTAGTGAATATTTCAGCAGAAATACTAGACCAAAAAATAAAAAATTAAAAAAAAAAACGTGTGCAACAGCAGCAATTGAATTGTAAATTTAGATTTGTTGAAGCTTTCGCTTAATGTCAAGTGCCGAACAGTACTATCATAGTAGGTGGAGTGGTGTTGATAGTATAACAACGAAAAACAAAACAAGCGGAAAATCAAAATTTAATAAATCATACAAGGCGAACAAAGCACAAACCAATAATTTGTTAACAAAAATCACTCGCAATCAGATAGCTTTTTAGTATTAGTTTAACTCCAATCCCACCACAATTACAGTCTGAAAGGTGATTTAATAAACCCTTTTAACAATTTGAGTGAAAAACGCAATTTTGTTTTTTACATAGGTAGCTGCAATTGGAGCAGATAATAATTTGTCACTCTTTTTCATCCCCAATCGCAATCGAAGTGCCGTTGGAAAACTGATTCAATGCTCTATTTATAGAACATACATATGAATAAGCTCCACACGGAGTTGAAATGTGGGTTAACACATGCGACGGCAACTAGTTGGTGGTGTTTGCAAACAATGAAAGCGTTTTTATTCTCTTTCTCTCTATCTCGTCGCTTTCGATTTTCGTACCTATGTACTTTAAGTTTGTTTATAATATTAAATGTGATAACATACGAAAGAAAAATTGCAATAGCTCAGAGCAACATGTTGATAAAACACCTATATGTAACAAGAAGTGTGCTGATATTTTAACTTATAAAACCAAAAGTTAGGAAAATATATAAGTTACAGAGCCTAAGCACTATTACATACACATTGCTATATTCTGTTGTATTTTAATATTCATTTGTTCCTTCCAAATTTTTCTTTGAAAAGCAAGAAAGTTTCCAAAAATTCTGTGTAATTTTTTTTATACAATCCCCTTTAAGAGGCGAATCTGTCACGCTTTTGAGCATTAATTTTGAATGTGTATCCGGTGCCATCTCTACTAAGTTTACTCGCTCTGTAACAACAAAACTGAAAGACCGTGTTTGCCAGGTAGCTATTGTAGGATGGGCCTTGTTAACTAGATGCTCAAGTGTTGTGTCCTCAACCCTGAGTAAATTAGTTATTGACTTTAAAATGAAAACTCGGATTTCGCTTTGATTTGCGAGCCAAGAGACCCTAGATATGTATGTATGAAGTTTATATACGATGAAGAGATAGATAGACAGACAGACAGAATTGGATGAACTACAAATGTATTTTGTTTGAGCTTATCCATCATAGTACATACATATGTACATACATATTTAAATAGCATTTCGAGTTTAGTGTTATCTGTGAATCAAAGCTCCTGCTCAGTACTCCAACGCACTAACCACTGAGCCATGGCACCCACATGTAGTACGGTCTTCTGCCACTTTATTAGGGCTGACGCTAAATAAGAAGGATAGGATATCATACGATTTGTTCGAAACGAATTGAAACTTTTCTGTGTTTTGCTAACTGGGAGTTGACTATGATTTAACAAGATACACTGCAACTTTCGTTAATTCTAAACGACAATCATAAACACTATGTATACATAAGTGTTACTCTTTCCTAGTGACCTGTCGCAGGGTTCTTTTCTACCGTCTTACTGCAACGTCTTATGTACTTATGTATGTACAAACATACGTATACACATGTGTGTATTTGTACATACAAATACGCATATGTACACCATCGTAACAGTCGCATAAATATTTATTTAAAAGCAGCAGTCTGATCAAACGTTTTTAATTTTAATCAAATCAAAACCATATACATATATATACATATGTACATTCATAAATACATAATTTGCTTTAATTGGATACATAAGTATAACTTCAAGCCTCTTGTCAACATGCTGCGAAGCAAGGAAAAATTTTTGACAAGAACCAACATATCATTTCGCTCAAACTTTGAACTTTGGTAAGTTATTTATACATTTAATATGGAGAGCTTATCAGAAGCTCCATACCTAATTTTTTTTTTTCAAAAGACTGTCACTTGTCAAATAGTTGCATGTAAGCTCGCTTACCCTGTGCATACCCGTCCTCAGTTAATCGCAGTGCACCCAGTTTCACCATCGCATCGTAATTAGGCTTGATTTTCGTGAGATCTATGTTAAATAAGCCAAACATGGCTCCGTTTTCCACCGATTCTTCGTACGTGAAAACAATTTGGATATCCTTGAGAAGTGCGCGTTGCACTGTTGAGTGCCTGCATTCAAAATATTTCTCATTACAAGTGAATCAACATGATACTAAAAACGTTCTTACCATGATTGTGTTATTCGACGAGGCATTGTAGTCATAGCCTCCCAATAGTGATCGATGTAGGGGATGATTTCTTTATCTTTGCTAAAGAGCAATTGGTTCTTGCCTTCTTTTGCAGAATTCTGCTGCATATTGGCAATGGCAGTGACACACATCTGAGGAATCGCTGTAACAATATGAAACATGTATCATTTTATATTTAAATGCCTATAAAATGTTTCTCATACTGGCTTGAGTTTTACGGAAACTTTCCAATCCACTTGGTGAGCAGTTCTTACAAATAAATACATAATTTGTTACAAAAGGTACAAGTCTACCAAGTTGGTAACTGATACAAGATTCATGATACCACCGATTGCAATTAGCACAAAGAAGTTCCACAATATTTAAATTGCGATCTTTACCACTGAAAGGAAAAACAAAATTCATACGTACATTTAACTCTAATAGAAGGCATGTGTATTTGGGAAAATCCTTACCAGTAGCAAATGCCGCTCTGTTCATCTTTCCGTTTCTCATTTTCTATTGAAGGTGTTGAATCCATCTTGGCTTTTTTTTCTGGATGTACATTTTCCATTTTCTTATATTTTCTAATACGATTCAAGTAATTTGTTCAAGAAGAATAAAGTGCCGGCGGGATTTTACTCTCCTATGTGTAAACTATTTGCAGTGATGACAGTTGCCATCATACAGTGACAGCAATACGGGCAGCGTTCAATCGCTTACTGATTTATCCAATTTATTTTCCTCTACAGTGCAATACCAAAATGCAACCCAAGCCAAAACGTTTTTACTTCTCCGAATAATGTATGCTTTAAATGTTGACCGAGTTGAATTTCCAACATAACGGTATTCAACCTTTGCCTTCGTTAATGAGACATTTTCGTCCTAGCCGCTAAACAGAACCAAAAGAAGAAGTTATTACCAACAGGTACTTGGATCTTGGATTTGCCCCATGTTTACCGAAATTTTAAGTAAAAAACACACAAGAACTATGTACATGTGATTTTCCAATGGTTTTCCCAAATATACGTTCCTTTTGAATTCCTACGGAAATTGAGAAAATAATCTTGCCCAATTGTGTGTGTTTGGTGAAAATCAAAAATTGTTGGAGAGTTGAACTGTATCCTATTTCGCAGAGAAAAAGGGGATCATTTTGAAAAGTACTTCCATATAAGAGTTTATATACATATGTATGTACATATGTACATTAAGCTGGACGTTCTAATAAGTGCTTTTCCACATTAGACAATAGCTTCAAGAATTTGACTCGTTTCTTTCTTTCTTAATGGCAAGAACTAATTTCAGCTTCAGATATAAATACATATGTGCATATTTAAAAATTACACTTTTGTACTGAAAGTGTGTCTTCTGGAGTACAGTTAGTGTGCATTGTTCGGCTTGATTGATTTTCACTGCTCGAGTTCATAGGTACAATAAAATTGTTTGATTAACAACTTTTTGAAAAAAAGCTTTTTGTCTGAAACATTTCATTTTTATTTTTCCTAAATAAACTGTGTGGAATTTCATCGCTTCTACTGAACGCACCTATCCACATAGTGATACCAAACTCTTTTCTGGTATAAAATGTCAGTGGTTCAATTTAAATTTCAAATTTTAGCTATTTGTTTTGTGCAGTTTTTGTTCAGTTTTGTATTCATATTTTATTTGTATAATCCAATAAGAACTTTTTAACTAATTTTTAATACATTAAATTGCAAGTAAAATGGATCGTACAGTGATTGATACTTGGAAAGCAGAGGAAAAAGAATTTGGAGAGAAACTGCATAGAAAACTTACAGCTTTAACCACAATGATCCATACGCCCACTGACGATTTCAAGAAATGTTTTGTTCAAGATATGTTCCTGAAACCTAATCAAAAGGCGTTCTTTCATGTAATGCACTACCTTTTTACATTGCTTGATCCAGTCGAATTTAAGAAACGCTTCTATTGGCCCATTGCGGATAAGAAATCAGAAGCGAACTTTCGTTCCTCTACGATTCAGTATCTTATGTACTTAAATGAGAAACACAATCTACAATGGAACAACATTAA
Source organism: Xylota sylvarum (assembly GCA_905220385.1). NCBI lineage: Eukaryota > Metazoa > Arthropoda > Insecta > Diptera > Syrphidae > Xylota > Xylota sylvarum. Next base: position 15,876,491 of record LR999958.1, read on the forward strand.
GAGCTACCTTGTAGTTATGCCGGGAGGAATGAAGTTTATTCTTTTCCTTTTAGACTTAATAGACTTTATAACGAAAGAACTCATCAAACAACGTGAAAAAGGAATTACCTCAGAAGGGTGTTCTGCTCAGTTCTCCGACTTCAACATAAAACGAATGAGAGAACAGAATAAGTTACACAAAGAATACGCCTCACGCTACATTAAAGCAACTGATTTACAAATTGTTAGGTTGAAAGATAATTTTGAAGCCTTGCGCAAGCACATAAACTCTATCTCAATACCAAAACATCACATGTTGGAGGTAATGGACGACTTAATTGTATCTGATTTTGCTTCAAGTAATCGGCAATTATTTGAAAATGGTTTAAAACTAAAGATTGTAAAAGTGGCGTCTATTGAGGATTCGCTGAAGAGTCTAAAAGAAACCATAGACCGCTTTCAAAATCAGGAGGCCGGTGTAAAGGTCGATAAAGAGATGGTGAAGCGTGCGTTGTTAAAAATTAAATTGTCTTACCCTGACCTTGACGTTGGAGTATTGCTGTATGACACAGAGAGCGACTTACAGATAGGAACTTTATTGACTGCATTCAATCGTATTTATCCAGATGTGGAAAACAATATAGCGGCATTCGATCATAAATCTAATAGATATGAATTCATTGGTAACGGGCTTAGTGCTTTGAAATCTGATATTATCCATATTGAAACGCAACTGACCAAATTCTTGTCATCTGTAAGTAGAGATTCCAAGAATCCTCAAACAAAAATTACACCAGTTCGTCCGAAACCCCAGTCCCAGTCCGAGTGCGTTCTCTTTTCGAAGTTCATTAACACTCCTCCCATAAAACTGGACATGATTGATAATAAAATGAACAATAATCCTCGATTGCCATTCCAAGATGATATTGTGGTGGAACGTTCCATAGAGTCGTTTTGTTTTTTAAATCAACAGAACATATTGTTTCCTACGATGACAGCACCGAGGTCTGCCAGAAAACATCAAGACCACTCGATTAGGCAACCACAGAGTACAATTAAGTCCAAAATCGTTGACCCTTTGCAACTGCTGCGCACCTTGAATAAGGATACATCAAAATCCAGAAATATATCACGTAATCTATCATCACTCGCCTTAAAGTGGAAAAAACATGAAAGTCTTTTCGGTCCAGAGGAGGCAGATTCATCGCAAATCGAACAATGTCAGACTATACTGACTATGACAGTTAATTCGCCTTTTGGATCGAATGATAAAACCACGGTCGCTAGGCAGCAACTGAATATTTCTCGAACAGCAAGTGCACTAGACACAAGCTTTATTTATTCCCGTAAAATCTCAGCTGTTCAAAAAGTACAGGATGCTTCCTGGAATTTTCAGAATTTGAGCACTAGTCCTTCTGGAAGGTTGGATCCATTGGTGTCATTTGATCCGAACGAATTTCCTAAAATCTTGCTGAATGATAGAACTCTGCTGGATGCAAATGCAAATAAAAGTGGATTCTTAAAAGTAAGTACTGTCCATAGTACATTTCGAATTGCAATTCATATCTGTCTTTGCAGGTGATCAGTACCGAAAAATCCAATCTGAATCATGATGATCTGAACCGTAGCTCAAGATTTAACAAGAATGGGGTAGTTTCAGATGAAAATGATGGAAATGCATCGAATTTACGTTTCAATTTCAAAAATAAAATTGGCAACATTAGCTCTGACGCAATTTTTGATATAAGCGATGGGGTTTTGAAAGATATCACTATGTAATACTATATTATTGTATTTTATATGTTCGTTGTCAAAGCATAGTTTAAGTTTTTTTTTTATTTTTGGTTATTTTCATGAATTCCCCAAAGGGTATTATATGATATGTATATTATGAATATAGTTTAAACATCGACAGCTTAATGGCTGAATCAGTGGTGCAGTTTATTAAATAAATAATTTTTCAATTTATTTGAAGGTGTACATTAATATTAATTCCATTACCGATCGTTAGCAAATATTACCAGTTTTTTCAACTAACGTTACTGCCGATTCATCATTCATCCGATCGGAACGAAATTTCATATCATAGTATCAGTCCCGTCACTCTTAATGGAGATGATTACAACGTTGCACAACAGCTACCTTTGATGAATTCCATTCTTTCTGCCCTATCATGTTTATTTTTTCTCAGAGATTCTCCGACAGACATTCTTCATGGAGAAATTTTACGATTGTTCATGGTGCAAATACATTTAAATGCGTTGAAAATTTCTGTACGAAACGGAAATTTATTACGATTTCAAACGGATACCATGATGGGGCTGAGTGTAAGACACTGTTTGGTTTGGTCTCTTAAAACTGAGATCTGGTTATTCAACGTGTAGAATTTTTTCGTTGTATCCAAAGAGTAAAAAAGAACACAGCATATTTTCATAAAATATTTTTATACTTGGAGTGCCTCCAGTTGCCTTAATATTACTTAAACGGAAGTATAGATTTATGACGAACAGCCCACCACCATGAAAGCAAGTAAATTTAATTATCAAAAAATAAAAACTAATAGATACATATACTGAATTTAACATAAATATACATACATATGTATTTTAATATAATAACTATGGTAATGCGTGTGCCAGTACTGCTAAGTAAAAAAAGTGAGATTGCTGTTACTATTCTTGTGGCTCACTTTCTGCAAATCAAAAACTTTCTTTAAAGAGGAAATAAACAAAATAGTGCGCAAAATCATTTTAATAATGTTGATGGTAGGTATCATTTAGCGTCACAAAATAAAATTTTTGTTCAATTAAAGTTTTGACTTGACGGCAGTACTGGGGGCTAATTGTCAAGATTCACACTGAAGGCTTACAGTGTTGCTGGTGGGATTATGAACACCATTTGTGCTAGGAGACTCATCGTATCTTATAGTCATTGAATTGGAATTTCCAGGCAAAAGCACATATCCTATAGACTCGTAGAATGGTATAAGTTTATCTTTACAATCCAAAGACATTTTATAACAACCAAGGTGTTCAGCAAGTAAAGAAACAGTAACCACAATGCTATAAGAAAATAAATGTTATTATTCGCATAACATATTTGCTTATTTTTTTATTTACTAACAGTTTTCCTAATTGTTTTCCTCTGTATGTATTATTAACTACAACATCTTCAAGGCGTCCTCTCTGTAAAAGTAGTAGATAAAATAATTTTAAAACAAAACGAAATTTAGAAGTCCTTACGATTGCGCATCCATGAATAAATTTTCGTTCAACAATTAGAGATGCTGCTCCAATAATTTCATTTTTCCTTGTGTCTTCAATGACAGTAACAAAGTAGTCGCCACTTGCTTTCATTTGGGAAAATCTCGCTAAAAATTCAGAAAGTAAATTAGAATTAAAAAAAAAAAAAAATTAAAAGATTTCTAACTTATAATAAACAAAATATTTATCATGAAATTCTTGCTCAAATGTACATATTACCAATAATCTTTAAGACATTTGGGAATGTACATACATAGAAAGAACTAAAAAAAACGGCGCGAGATCTTAGGGAGCCCAGCATTTTCTCAAAAAAGTATTAGCGGAAAGCGGAAGCCTAAACATAAGCAAATACCAATTAGGTTTACCACGCTATAACTAAGCAAAGAAACGTTATTAATTTTGAGGACCAATGTTTTAAAGTGTTCTTTCTCTCCTAAATAACCAATTTTTTATAGTTAATATAGGTATAAAGTTTTGTCATGCAAAACTATTAGAAACAGTGCTTTACACAGGATTACTTTCGACCATATTGGGACAAATTACCTATGTATGTACATATGTATGTACTAAGAAATTGGTTACTTCAATGACACTCCAACGTTAAAAAAGCTTAATAATGTAATTCAAGAAAAGGTAACGTGCAAAACAGGAAGTTGAACAGCATTCCAATAGTACTTACATATGTATGTATGTATGGATAAGTATGTATGTACATAAATACGTGAACAAGATATAACCCATACTTACTTAAAAATTGTGTCCTTGAAACCTCACCAACAGCCGTTAGCTGCGAAAGCAACTGTAAGAAGCCTCTATCATAGTCGCCATCTTTTAAGGGTCGAACTTTCAGCCACGTTTCTCCCGGTGTAGCAACGGAAATAAATGGATCAAACTTAGCTGCACTCTTGCGGAAATTCAATTGCAGCAGAACTCTCGGATCGTATAGATAAACTTCCTCCTAAAACAAAAACATCATTGACATGAAATAGATAGTGTTGGCAAAAATGTTGTTTACAAATTTATCAGCCATTACAAAGCAATAATGGTTGCAATAAAGAATGCGACAATTTTATTTGATATCTATTTGTTATGTGATAAGGAACACCTGTCTTATTTAAGTTTGCACTTCAAATTGAAGTAATTATTGCCAATTTTGTCTGTGAATAGCAAATAAAAAAATCACGTTTACAAACCTTACGGTATCCCCCCATTATCTTTCCGTTCTGATATACCTATTGTCACAAAGATACAAATGAACTAACAATTCCAAAACGCAAACTTCTTTGAATTTGTGTATTGCAAAGACTTCGACAACTTTCTATATGTCATTTGGTGATAAACCAGAAACAAAATCATAATTATAGGACCGGTTTTTCAGGCCTAAAGAATATCAATGGATTAAAGAAATAAACCGGTAGAATGAGTACGTCAACGAATATGACATACAAATTTAATTCCAGACTAAGAGGAGAATACTTTTGGGTGCACTACTTCAAGTCGATTAACATACCAAAAAAAAAAGTTCACGTGGGAGGAAATTGCATTCGTTCTGCAAAAATCCCTGCGCTTTTGCTGACATACACAACTATGTGACCTTGAATCAAGTTTACACCCGCAATTTTGCGGAAATCTAATTTTAAAAAATAATAAACCAATACATGTACATACTATGTTTTTGATTGAATTAAATCAAATATTAAATTTCTAATTCGATGAATTTCCCTTCGAATTTGAACATCGATTATGTAGTCCAGCGTATAACTTATCAATGAGAAACGTTAATTTCAATTTTATTCTCACCATTGTAAAAAAGTAAACAAATTAAACAGCAATCACACGTGGATACAGATTCACGAAAGGCTGAGAGAGAAACGATTTACTACACTTTCCAACAATGACCACACCACACTTTATCACATATTTTTTTAACTAAAGTAATTTAAAAAAGTTTATTTGCCCTTCGTGGCCACTTTGCAGGTTTCGTCTGCAATTTAATTGATTGCGAACCCAACAGCTGATTTAGATGACAGCCCAAAAGTGTGTTCATAAAGACCTATTTTCTTTCGTAAGAGAATAATATGGTTTTATAGGTTTAAAGAATTGAAGATGCTATCTAATTAAACTGTTATTTAATCTAAGATCGCATGCATTTGAGTAGTAAATTTTAACTGGATTTTCAAAATATTGTTTAAAATCATTTCATTTTAACATAATCTTCGATTCCATAAGTTACAATAATTCCGTTCTAAAATAATAAGGAAATTATAATCCGCGTAAAATCAAATAATCATTTTTATTAGTGACATACATCCATTCGAATATTTGAACTTTAAACCAAATTAATATATTATGTTAGTTTTATCTTCTCCCTTGATAAAAAAAAATACATATTTTTGGAGAGAAAGGTCCACGAGACCCAGGGTTTAGCTTCTCACAACCAATCGTGTTGTGCGTGTTATATTCCTTACACTGTTTAATGCCGTATCCGAAGGGCAATTTTTGTTTTTGTGTAGCTTTTTCATGACAGTCTTACTTTCGGATGTTTGTCAGACGGATGCGAGAGGTGGGGCCTTGAAATAAATTTTAGGTATTGTCCACGAACCCCTCGCTCTGGAGGCTAACGCACATTTGAGCCACAGCGCCCACTTCTCCCTTAACAGTATCTGCTATTACCCACTTGTGGAACGTTGTGCTGTACATCCTTGATATTTTTCATGAATGGATAAGCTTTTTTCTTTACATTAGTAATGGTGTCGGTCCTATACAATACATTTATGGATGATGATTGTTTGTAGGTATCCTTTGTATACTATCTCTGAAAGCTATATTAAGATCGATACATAGTTCGCAACGTAGAGAAATAATGAAGATCAGTATCAGCTTTGTTTTCCGTTTGTCCGCCTATATTTCACCAGTTTTTGGGCGTTAGATTTTGAACTAGGATGATGATATTTCATGCCTGGACTTTTGAGAATGAGAAACAAAATTTCACAAACTTTGTAATTCAATTCCAGGTAAAGCTTCTGAATATTTCTATTGGATTTATTCTACACCAGGAACTAAAATTGTCCATCCATGTTATCGGTTGTCTAACAACTACAAAAATTTATTCAGTGTCATAATTTCAGCGCCCTGGCTCAAGTGGTTGTTAGTACATTGGACTACGGAGCAAGGGGTTCGAGATTCAATCCCCAGACAACACCTAAAATTTCTTTCATGGCCCCATGAAAAAGCTTCTCAAATTACCCTTCGGAAACGGCATTAAACAGTGGGTGCCTTCTATTCATATAAAAAATATAACACGCACAACATTAATGGTTGTGAGAAGCAAGACCCTGCGTCTCATAGACCTGTCGTGCCCTTTTTTTTTTTATAATTTCAGCAAATTTTGTTTTTCTAAGACTTGAAGATAAATAGTCATTCATTAAAGGGCAGCTTACAATTGGATGAAATGTCTTCCCCATTAAAAACTTTAAAAATTGATTTTAAAGAGCTCAAGTATGCCACCAATTCTGAAATTGGTATTGACAAAACCTGATAACTGAGATGATCCCCCCAGAATCACCTGGGGTTCCTTTTTTTTAAACAGATAACGTCTTTATTTTATTCAATCATGCCCAATACCAACCAACTTTAAGATTAACTTTAAAACTGGCGTCAGTGATCAATAGTTTCATCTATGTATGTATGTATTTCTCATTCTACAGAACCAGATCAAAGCAATCCAAAATTAATATTTGAAATATACCTTTCCTTATTGATTTTGATTTTATTCAAAAAAGATTGCCATGTAATTTCAGTAACAGGTTTATAAAAATTTATTCTTTAAGCGTTTTTCAATAGCTAAAATGACTCAAAACATGCTTCATACCACTTGGTCGGAGAAAATTGCACAATCTATGGAAGAGGAGTTAGATGATAGTGCTCGCAAAAGTACTTCAGGACATAGGCGGACTTTCAACACCACAGAAAATGAGACCCTTTTAAACCACGCGTTGCGTACGAATGACATCGGCTTGGTTCCAAATGTTAATTTATCTGACGAAACGACTTTTCAAAGAAGAACTCGAAGTAGTAAATAGTGATTGTTCTTGAGGAAATGTTAAGACTTTTACTTTCAGACCGTTACCTTGCAGCAGATGAAGTAGACTACGATACCCGAAATTTATCGTTGAAAAATTCTCCATCAGCAGATACAGTTTATTCCAGAAATTCAAGAAATTTTTCTCGTAGCAGCCCTCCTGGAAGTTACCGGAGTACTCGTAATACAGGTGTTCTAAGTGCACATTCGTCGAGAAGAGAAGACAATAAGGATGGCGTTAATATCATAATGTTAATTGGATTTGCGATTGGAATTGCCTTTGGGGGACTTTTCAACATTGCGGAGGTCTATTTGAAATGGCTTCAGGCAAAAATTACAGATTTTCAGTTGCGCCTTTATGATGGGAAAACTATCCAAGACTTTTATTATGGACAAGAGGAGTCGATTGCAAAGAAATTATTATACGGCCCATTCAGTGGATTATTTTTAATACTTCAGTCCGTTGTGTACGTTGTGCTCATTAGCTTAAACTTTTTACAAAGACCTGCTCCGAAAACACTTGTCTCAAATGTTATGATGCGTTATATGAACGAACAAAACTCTTAAATATACGTTTAATTTATATAAAGCACTAATATACATTTAGATGACAAACAAAAAATCAATAATTTGTATCTTTGGATATAATTGCGTGCGTCTTTTTATGTACATATACATACATATGTAAGTACATATAAAATTTGTTAACTTCCAGCCAAAGTCAAATACTTTTTTCGTTAGATTGCATGCAGCGAGGTGCATATGTAATTCTTTCTACAGAGCATATTGCTATTCTCTACCAAGCACACCAAGCCTAATTATTCTGTATTACCTTTAGAAATTATTAGTAATCAGACTTATATACTATGCATTTTAGCTGTTTTGAATTGTTTAAGGATGGAAAACAAACGCACTAATGTGGTCTATAAAATCAACTGCCAAGTCAACTGCAATGACATGAACCCAAAAAAGGATAATCACAATATTTTTATTTGGTTCTAAAATGTGTGCTTTGGCTGTCAAAGTTGCTGTTGCTGTTACTGTGTCAATGTGTTTCTTGCCTTAAAAGACCCAGAGCCTTCTCTGAACAATACATGCTATACATATTCTTCACAGCAATAGAAGTAGCCTACTATTTAATGCCTTCCCATAACTTTTATAGTCTCGGGCATTTGTCAGACGCTCGTGAAAAGTTACGGCATGAAAAAACTTTTGCAACATCCATTCAATGAAACATTCTCATTTTTTAACGTTTTCTTATTATAAAACATAAGAAACTTAAGCATATGAAATGTCAAATTTTCGGTCTCCCTCTACATATATTTTTGTAAGTATGTCAACTGTCAACTGCTGATCACATTGTTGTTGCATTTTAGCCAAAACAGCGGACGCGGGTTAAAATCGTTGGACAGATTGGCTAATCGCAAAAGTTCTAAATAAATTTGTACCAATACATTAATAAAAATAGGATGTTGTAAATACGTTTTAACTGTTTGGTCACTTTCTTTTGTGTGCCATCGAAAAATATACATTTTCAACTCAACTTTAAAGTTGAGGGTTACGAAATTCGGGAAAAAAAAAATCCGCAACATCACCCCGCCAACATCAATTTATTCCAAACTCTAAACCAGTTTGGCATTGAATAAATAATCTTGCCATTTCACAAGAATACCTCAATGCAAAATGCTATCAATTGCAACAGTGTGCTTGCGAACGAAGAATAACTCTCAGTGCCGGCTCGTACTAAAGAATTTACTCAAGCCAAGATCATTGGGTCTTAATTCAGTTCAACTACAAAAAACACAACATTTTAATAAGGATGTGATATTATTTAGTGCGCGAAATCTGAGTAGGTATAGTGGAGAAAACACGTTGAATAGCATTCCGCCAGAAGAACCTGCTCAAGCCAAAACTCTGGTGCAGCAAATGCGAAGTGCGTTGTCGCCTTATGGAAGGCTAATGCGACTTGATCGTCCTATTGGTGAGTTAAGCATATTGGCCTCTAGCAAGTATTACTAAGAGTAATACATACATACGTACATTCGTTAGAATAATCGGCTTTTAAAATCTTCCATTGTTAGGCTGGCACAGCCACATCAGCTTATTAATCATCTAATTACAGACTATTTTACTTATTGGAAGTTGAGAATGATGTCAGATATTTCACTGAACTAATTTTAAATACTATATTAATGTTTTGTTTAAATAATTGCACAGTGTCTCCTCTACGAATGCCTAAACATAGCGCATATTAAGCAAAATCTTCTTTAACAACCTTAACGAAATTTTTTTCAAATTTTTTTTCAAAAAATTGAAGAGAAAATTGAGAGCTCAGGTATCTGCTTTCCCAAAAATTTAGCCTCTAACTTTGCAGTGACATAAAAAAATTATCGCAATTGTGATATAAAATCGTCATAACTTAAATATAGAAAATGACCTATTTTTGACCTGATAACATTTAATTCAGCTTGCCATGTCTATCGGCACACAACTTTATTTAAAAATCTGTTTTAATATAATATAATAATTGGCTAATTCTATTTTAACTAGTTTTAAAAAGAATTTCTAAGGAATATAAAACTTATGCAAAGTCTGTGGTATGCCATGTTTTGCACAATTGCAAAATGAGTTCTAACCTAAAATTTAAATGTTTATATATACATACAAACATATCTACTGTATATATATACTACATATTTGCTTCAATATATTTATTGCACTCAATCAATTCCGAAAAGACTATTTCCACTATAATTCCACCATTCATTCATATTTCTCTGCAGGTACCTACCTCCTATTCTGGCCATGTGGATGGAGCATAGCATTAAGTGCATCGGCTGGTTGCTGGCCTGACCCTACTACACTCGGCCTCTTTGCAACCGGTGCACTAATAATGCGAGGAGCTGGTTGCACTATAAATGATCTCTGGGACAAAGATTTGGACGCTAAGGTGGAACGAACAAAAACCCGCCCTCTGGCTAGTGGTGAAATTTCGCAATTTGATGCGTTAGTGTTTCTTTCAGCACAACTTAGTCTAGGACTTTTGGTATTGTTGCAACTGAATTTACAATCGATTATTCTCGGTGCTTGCTCCCTAAGTTTGGTTATTACATACCCGTTAATGAAGCGCATAACATATTGGCCACAATTAGTACTTGGAATGGCTTTCAATTGGGGTGCGGTACTAGGTTGGTGTGCAACTCAAGGTGCTGTGAATTGGTCAGCTTGTTTACCTCTATATTTGTCTGGTATTTGCTGGACTATAGTCTACGATACAATTTATGCACACCAAGATAAGCTTGATGATGTACAGGTCGGTATCAAGTCGACTGCTCTACGATTTGGTGAAAACACAAAGCTCTGGTTGTCGGGATTCTCTACAGCAATGATGTCAGGTCTTGTGGCTGCAGGAGCGGCTTGTGATCAGACATGGCCATATTACACAGCTGTCGGGATGGTGGCTACACATTTGATTCAACAGGTAACATACATTTAATAGAAAAACCAAACCAGTTAATTTTAACTTATTTACGATTGCAGATCTATTCCTTAAACATTGACAATCCAACAGATTGTGCGAAGAAATTCATTTCGAACCATCAAGTGGGACTTATTCTATTTCTTGGCATTGTTCTTGGCACACTTCTTAAATCTAAAGATAAGCAAACAAACAGCACCAGTCAGGCTCATCCGAGCGCCTCGTATGTAAAAATTCCAACGCAACCAGCGATGCTTTCAAGTTCAGTGTGATTGAATACAAAATTATTTTGTAAATAAGCCGAGCTAGACCAAAGTACATAAACCACATGTGTTGTAAATCATTTAATGAAAAACTAATACATTTTATTGAGAGAGTGAAAATATATGTATGTTAAATATAAAATTCAAATTCATGAAAGAAAAAAACACAGTTGTTAAGTATGGAATTCAAATCAAATCAGCTACATTCATTGGCATCTCATCAATCTGCGTCGAGTAGTACTGTTCAATATCTCGGAGAATACGAATGTCATCGGATTTTACGAAATTGATTGCGACACCCTTGCGTCCAAAACGACCGGAACGACCTATACGATGAATGTACAACTCACGATTGTTTGGCAGGTCATAGTTGATTACTAACGAAACCTGTTGTACATCGATACCACGAGCCCACACATCTGTTGTGATTAAAACACGACTCTGTCCTGCACGGAATTCTTTCATAATTTCATCGCGTTCCTTTTGGGGCATATCTCCGTGCATTGAGCTTACTGTAAAGTTAGCCTCTCGCATTTTTTCGGTTAGCCAATCTACTTTACGTTTGGTATTGCAGAAAATTACAGCTTGAGTTATTGTAAGCGTGTCGTATAAATCGCATAATGTATCGAATTTCCACTCTTCCCGTTCGACAGCAACAAAGAACTGTTTAATTCCTTCCAACGTCAATTCATCACTGTGAGGAGAAAAATACATCTTTAGTTATTGACACAAAAAAAAAATACGTTGCATTTTTATTTCCTTTAAAATTATATTGTAAATTAATTGTAGGTTAAGGTTAAGTCTTATAAATAAATAAGCGAATGCAGAGTGAATACCGCCTATCAAAACTAAGACGTGAAGAAAAGTCCAAATAGGTAATAGCATTATTGCCAGAAAAGTTAAAAGAGCCTGTTAAAACAGATTGTTTAACTCTGTAAACTAATCATTCTTACCTAGCCATTATAAAATTAATTTTAAAACCAAATTGCTTCATGGAGACTTGACTCCTGTCGTACTTCTATTGTAGCTGCAGAAGCTGCGAATCTTGAAACCTTCCATAAAGAATGAAGAAAAGGGATACTTGTCGCAAGAAATGCTTATGCAGGACAAATTAGGGGCTATTATAAAAGCAAGTTATGAAGGTACGAATTGATATGGCGCCTTTATGCGAGAAGAGGCCACGGACGTATACAAGAGCGAAAGTTACAGTCGATTGATGACACCCTTCGTAAGGACGATTATTGTGTTTATCCGACAAGTCAAGGTTTGATACAAGGCAAGGCAAGATACAAGGTTTGATATCGTTTTTGAAAGAATTGTGAAGAATTCACACGATAACATTAAAAGCACAAACTTCCAAAAGTCCGTGCAACTACTTGCATTCGCCGATGACGTAGACATATTGGATAGAACAAAGCTTGATGTGATGTCAGTAATGCTTTTGCGACGATGGAGACGGACGCGGCTAAGTACATATGTATATGATGTCAAGAAAAAAGGACATACAACACAGAATACAGAATATGATTTAGAAGTAGTTAGAGGTAGTTAAGGACTTTGTCTAGACAGTGACACCAACGCTGAGATCAAACGAAGAGTAAGTCTTGCCAATCGCTGCTTCTTTGGGTGCTTCTTTGGGCTAAGAAGGTAGTTATATAGCAAAACCCCTCTCTTCAACAACTAAAGTAAACCTATGCAAAATCCTGATCATCCCAGTCATACTCTACGGCGCGGAGACATGGACATATGAAGAATGAATGAGGCTGGTCTAAGTTAGAAAAAAATACTTCGAGTGATTTTTGGTCACGTCTGTATATACGGTGAGTGGAGAAGATACAACCATGAGCTGTACGAAGATTTCAAATACGACGACTAAGATGGCTAGGTAATGCGGATGAACAAATGTTCGGACAGCGCAGTAGAGGAAGACCCCTGCCTTAAGTAGAAAGGGACCTCAACCACCTTGGTATTTGAAACTAGAGGCAGCTGGCAAAGGCCCAGGTTCGGACTATAGCGGCACTTAAGTAACCACTGATAAGAATTTCTAAAGCTAAAGCAAGCGTATATTCACTGCCATTTTCTGTGTCCTTACTGTGCCTAGAGAGGGACAAAATTATCTATTAGATCCTATGCTATCCTCCGTACACCTGCCCAATTCTGAGAAATCTTCGCAACACATTCTGCGATCGCCCATGGTTTTGTTTTTCTAGTGAATTGTTCTAATGTCAAAAAAAATACTGTATTTACTAAATATTTAGGAATTGTATCCACAAACTAAGTATTCGAGAAACTTACCGTTTGACAAGTATGCGTATCGGATCGGTCATGAATTTAGAAGTCATCTCGAGAATTTCATGCGGTAATGTTGCCGAAATCAACACAACTTGTGTTGCTGGAGGCAAATACCTATACACGTCGTATATTTGTTCTTTGAATCCCTTATTTAGCATCTCATCTGCTTCATCGAGAACAAGCATCTTGATTGCTCTACGAAAAATGAAAATAAATTACCTACATATACTATGATAGAATATTGGCATTTCACTTACCTGGTTCGCAAAACCCTTCTTTTAATCATATCAAACACACGTCCTGGTGTTCCACTAACAATATGCTGACCATAATCCAACTTCCTTATATCCTCACCCAAATTAGTACCGCCAATGCAAACATGGCATTGTACATTCATGAAATCACCCAAAGCAAGAATAACTTTTTGGATCTGAACAGCCAACTCACGAGTCGGCGACAAACACAAAACTTGTGTTTCACGTAAACTTGTATCCAAGCTTTGTAGTATCGAAATGGAGAATGTTGCCGTTTTGCCCGTACCCGATTGTGCTTGGGCAATAACATCACGCCCCTTAACTATAGGCTTAATACTTCTCTGTTGAATCGCAGACGGTTTTTCGAAGCCTATTTAAATAGTTTTTATTAGTTTTAATAAAATAACATGCAATTGACCCACTTACCGTATGCATAGATACCCCGCAAGAGTTCTTCCTTGAGGTTCATGGAATTGAATGTGGGTATTACTTCAACATCTTCGCTGGTTTCAAACTCCACGTTTGATAAGTCTTCTGCCTGCGCCCCGCGACGAGCCATTTTTAAATTTACTTTCTCCGTTGTTAGGCCGTTTAAAACCAAAAATAATCAGAAAAATTAGTTTCTATAAATTTCACGGACCAAGCTAAGTTGAAACGTCACAAATCAATGCGGAAACTTTGACATGTACGTATTAAAAATTTCTTAGACATAACCTTTTCAAGTGAATGGCATCTGAGTTTATAGTGGCATCTAGTAATCACATCCATCCTAAAAGCTAATTTAGGAAATGATTTCGCGCAGTTGTCTTAACTCAAGTCAAGGTAAGAACCAACCGCATGTATGGTGTGTGTCTCCGATTATTTAGTTTTCGTATTTATAAGGATTCTTAAGGGGTCGGGTATAAATGGTCATAGGACATATAAATGTCTGTGACAGCATTTGGTCCCAGACAAATCGACATGGCTGACAACTGGTCATAGGACATTTGGTCATGGAATTAACACTCGGTGTCAAGGATGATGATTTCGATTTCTCGTTCGATGTTCGTAAATATATAAATATTTGAGGGTTGCTACGAATGACGAAAATGCATATTAGCAATATGATTGTCGATTTTGGGTCGAGGACAAATGGACATGAGACAACTCGACATGGGACACTTGGCCACAGACACTTGGACACGGGACATTTGGACACTTACTTACTTACTTAGGTGGCGCTACAGTTCGGGGTGAACCTGGGCCTCAACTAACAAGCCTCTCCAGTTAGCCCGGTCCTTAGCTAACTGCCTCCAGTTGCGCACTCCAAGCTTGTTCAGGTCCCCTTCAACTTGTGCGCGCCACCTAAGGCGAGGTCTTCCTCTACTGCGTTGTCCCTCCGGGTGTGATTCGAAGACTCTTCGGGCCGGAGCACTGGTGTCCATTCGCTCTACATGTCCTAGCCATCTCAAACGACTAATGCGCAGTTTTTTGACTAGGTCGATGTCGCTGTACAGCTCGTATAGTTCGTCGTTGAATCTTCTCCTCCAAAGCCCGTCAACGCAAACGGGACCGAATATTTTGCGAAGAATTTTTCTCTCGAAACGACCGAGGATATCTTCATCCGCTTTTGATAAAGTCCAAGCTTCAGCGCCATAAAGCAGGACTGGGATGATCAAGGTTTTATATAGAGTCTCCTTAGTTGTTCGGGATAGGGCCTTACTACTCAATTGCCTTCTGAGCCCAAAGAAACAGCGATTGGCAAGAGTTATTCTTCGTCTTATTTCTGCTGAGGTGTTATTTTCAGAATTGATAGCAGAGCCGAGGTAGACAAAGTCCCTTACTACCTCAAAGTTATAGCTGTCGATTGTGACGTTCTGTCCAATTCGTCGATGTTGTGAGTCCCTTCTGGTTGACAGCATATACTTGGTTTTGCCCTCGTTTACCGTTAAACCCATTTTGGCCGCTTCTGTTTCAATACTAGCGAACGCACCGGTGACAGCCCGCTGTGTTCTTCCAATAATGTCGATAACGTCAGCATACGCTAGTAGTTGCACAGACTTTTGAAAGATTGTGCCTCCGGTGTTGGCTTGTGAGTTTCGCACAATTCTCTCAAGAACGATGTTAAAAAAATCACATGACAGCGCGTCACCTTGTCTAAATCCTTTTTTGACATCAAAGGTCTCGGTGAGATCGTTACCGACCTTGATGGAGCAGCGAGAATTCTCCATCGTCATTCTGCACAATCTGACGAGTTTGGCAGGGATGCCAAAACTAGACATGGCTCTGTATAGCTCGTCTCTATAAATGCTGTCATATGCGGCCTTGAAATCGATAAAAAGATGGTGGGTATCGATTTGGACTTCTTGGGTTTTTTCCAGGATCTGCCGAAGTGTGAAGATTTGATCGATTGTGGACTTTCCTGGCCTGAAACCACACTGATAGGGCCCAATCAGGTTGTTGACGAAGGGTTTCAGACGTTCACACAATATGGCAGATAGGATCTTGTACGCGATGTTGAGGAGACTGATACCTCTGTAATTGGCGCAATTGAGGGGATCTCCTTTCTTGTGGATTGGGCAAACGGTGCTGAGATTCCATTCATCAGGCATACACTCATCTGACCAAATTTTAGAAATGAGTTGGTGTATGCTCTCTACCAGGTCATTTCCAGCTGCTTTGAACAGCTCGGCTGGTAAGCCGTCAGGTCCAGCAGCCTTGTTGGACTTAAGTTTGGATATTGCTATCCTTACTTCGTTTTGGTCAGGTGGACGGAAGTTTTGGCTATCATCGTCTAGATTGAATGGTACATTCTGCCTGACAGCGGGATGTTGGTCTTCGTCGCCGTTATACAGTCTGCAGAAGAAATTTTTCCATATTCTCAGCACCGACTGTGACTCTACTACGAGGTTTCCTTCTTCATCTCTACAGGCTTCTGTACGGGTCTTGTTGGCCTGACACGTTCTTTTTACCTGTTGGTAAAACTTCCGTACATTATTCCTGGAGTATAATCTCTCAATATTTTCGATCGCGCGCTTCTCGTGCTCTTTTTTCTTCTTTCGGAGAAGCCGGTGTTCTTCCCGTCTCTTCTGCTCGTAGAGCTCACGAGCAGCTCTCGTCCTTTTTTGCAGCGCCGCTTTGTATGCTTGCTGTTTAGCTGCATGTGCTTGCCGGCACTCATCGTCAAACCAGGGGTTTCTAGGTGGTGGTCGGGTGAAACCCAGCACATCAGTTGCGGCACTTCTGATGGCTTGTTGGCAGCGTTGCCACTGGTCTTCGGCACTTGATGCTGGCGGCATAGGAGTAGTTGAGAGGTTTCGGGATACGCGTTCGGCGAAGGTTCTGGCGATCTCTTGCGATTGCAGCTTTTCGACGTCAAATCTTCTCACAGTAGTTCTTCTTAATTGTGGCGTTTGGGATATCCGCATTCGTACCTTGGCTGCAACAAGGTAGTGATCCGAATCCATGTTGGCTGCTCGGAAGGTTCGGACATCCAGAATACTGGAGGCATGCCTTGCGTCGATCGCAATGTGGTCAATTTGATTGACCGTTTGATGATCAGGAGATCGCCATGTCCCCTTGTGGATATTGAGATGTGGAAACCGTGTGCTTGCTATGGTGACGTTTCGCCCCGCAGCGAAGTCAATAAGCCTAAGTCCGTTTCCGGACGTGGTGTCGTGGAGGCTGTGCTTACCAATCGTCCTACCAAAGATGTCCTCCTTTCCTATCTTGGCGTTAAAATCGCCTAGAACGATTTTAACGTCATATTTAGGGCATTGCTCGTAGGTTTCGTCGAGGAGCTCGTAGAAACATTCTTTGGTGGCGTCGTCCTTGTCTTCGGTGGGAGCGTGAGCGCATATAAGGCTTATGTTGGCGAATTTAGCCTTGATGCGGATTGTCATAAGACGCTCGCTCACGTGTCGAAAGCTCAAGACTTCTTGCCTAAGTCTGCCGCGTATAACGAACCCACATCCAAATAAGCGCTGTTTCTGTTCCCTATAGCAATCACCGTAGTATACGTCACAGTTTTTCATCCTCTTTTTGCCCGAGCCATCCCATCGCACTTCCTGGATGGCGGTGATATCTGCATTGTAGCAGTCTAGGGCCTCTGCTAGTTGTTCGGCTGCACGCGGCCTGTTAAGGGTCCGAACATTCCACGTGCAGATCCGAAGATCGTTGTCCTTATTACGTTTGCTGGGGTCGTCAACAGTAGGATCATCCTTATCCGAGGCTCGTAGTTGTTTCGTAACTATTTGCTTTTTTACGTGGTAGGGAAGTTACCCCGACGCACAACCCCCAACCTGGAGGACCAGTTCCTTTTTTTTTTACCCCTAGGACAAGGGGCCGGATATTCCGGAGTCAGTACCCCGCTTCGGGGATGTGAGCGCTGCCGTTGGCCCATTAAGGGTTCATCCGCCACCAACTCTATTCCAACACCCTGACTCAGTATTGAAAATCCCTATAGACCTGGGATTCGAATATGTCGAAGCAGCTCATATAGGGATAACACTAATAGTTCGGCCTAACTGGAACTGGTTGACGCCACCGTTGATTCCATCTAGAGAATTCGTCCGCCGTCGCCTGAAGCAAGAGAAGGTGTCCTAGTGAGAAGACACTCCTCCCCCCTCTCTCGTTCGCTGCCACCAACAACCTTCCAAAGGGGTTGGTTACCCAATCTCCAGTTGAGGTACTAGGCACCCAGCAGCCACCATCGTGGAGGTGTAGAGTAGGAGTTGATAGTGAGAGGCTAAGGCGAGAACGCTTGTGTTCCCATATGTTCCGCATCACTATCCTTTGACCACCGACATTTGGACACGGATCCCTTTAATTTCCCGCTCGATGTTCGTAAACAAATAAATATTTGGGGGTTGATACGAATGAGGGAAATGTATAACGAAAAATTAAAATGCCATTGCCGACGTGATTGGTCGAATGTATTGGTTGATCATTTCTTATCCTTTTTCACGTTTTGCATGCATCGTATGTAGGTATTCAGCTAATTTTTTGGTGGTTCATAACAATAAGGTAATGCTTATCATAATAAGAAGGATTGAAATGCCATTAGCAATGTGATTGTTGATTTTATTTTGTGTGTATTATTTTACATGAAGTGAATTTGGATGTTTTCTTTGTGTTAGCTCAAGGGATTTTTAAATGTGTCGTAAGGGGTGGAGTTTGGTGGCTTGATGTGTTCGGGAAATTATTTGAATGTTGTCAGCGTTTCCGCTGCTTAAAACTTCGGTTAATTTTCCGCTTCCTATGGCAATTAATCACTTCATTTAAAAGAAAGTTCAAAATTAAAACACTGGAAAACGTAGACATTTCTCCTTTTTCTATCAATTTGTTTTTTTATGTCATTGTCCGATTTTTTTTTAGATTAATCAGCGGCAACCCTAAGCAGACAGCATTCAAATAATTACCCGAACACATCAAGCCACCAAACTCCACCCCTTACGACACATTTAAAAATACCTTGAGCTAACACAAAGAAAACATCCACATTCACTTCATGTAAAATAATACACACAAAATAAAATCAACAATCATATTGCTAATGGCATTTCAATCCTTCTTATTATGATTAGCATTACCTTATTGTTATGAACCACCAAAAAATTAGCTGAATACCTACATACGATCCATGCAAAACGTGAAAAAGGATAAGAAATGATCAACCAATACATTCGACCAATCACGTCGGCAATGGCATTTTAATTTTTCGTTATACATTTCCCTCATTCGTATCAACCCCCAAATACTTATTTGTTTACGAACATCGAGCGGGAAATTAAAGGGATTATACTTGCAACCGGGTTCTAATGCCGTGTCCAAATGTCCCGTGTCCAAGTGTCTGTGACCAAGTGTCCCATGTCGAGTTGACTCATGTCCATTTGTCCTCGACCCACATAATTTAATTTCTTTGGTTAACACAGTACTTCCTCAATTTAGAAACTTCAGTTCTAGATGGTTTTACGCCTAGATGGCGTTATCGATTTTAACCCACATGATAGTGTGAATAGATATCAGACTTTGTAGGCCATGACTCGTTTTGGTATTCCTACGAAATTTATCCGTTTATGTAAGATGGCGATGCGAATCGTCAGTAAGTACAGTAAGTACAATTACAACATTGACATTATCGGTCGGGAGAACGAGGCCAGCAGTCCCTGTCGCCTTCGAGAACATCAAATCAAAAGCTGCTAAAATAGGTTTGGTAGTAAATGAGGAGACAACTAAGTACATGCTGTCTACGAGCACTGAAGTACAAAACCGATATTTCAGACAGCGTTACGATGAACAGATACAACTTTGAGGTAGTAAAGGAGTTCATCTACCAAGGCTCATGTAGGACATGTAGAGCAGGTGACTGTAGAGCAATGCTCCAGTCCGTAAAATTTTCATTTCCTTCAACTGCATTCACAAGATAAGAGAACCATCGTATTTTCGATGGCGTGCACAACTGACTGAAAACTTCAATCAACTCGGCGTACGTAACTGGAGATAGCCTGGCTAAGTACCGCGCTGGATGAAGAAGCTTGCTGGCTGAGGGCCTGGTTCACCCCAAACTGTAATACCACCACAAGTAAGGAGGTGTTGTACTATTGGTTAGCCTTGGCAAGGATAGTACACTCTAATCCAGTTTTCAGAATCAAAAAATGAGAAAAGAGTCTATCGTCGGCATATTCTAGTCAACAATATTTAATAAATGTTAATAAAACTCGGTTACTTACTTTTCAATTAAGAAAAAACTTCTGTAATTCGAAAAAAACAGAAATAGGTGCAAAATTTCAAATTCTACATTATATAATTTTAACAAAGACCATGTAAAAATTTATCCCACTGAAGGCGGTTTTGCAGTACTTGTTGTAGTAGTAGATGTAACAAGTGCAGGTGTAGGCGGTGTGTCTGGGGGAGATGGTGGGCCTTCTTGGCTAGTGGCCGTGCCACTAACATTTGGCGGTGTAGATGCAGCAGTTGGTATACTTGGAACTGTGAAGGAAGTCTGCCCATGCACCATAATGGTAGCCATAAGGACGATAAGCACTATAGCAACTACATTGAATAAATAGAAAAAATAATATTGAGAAAACTGATGTCCGAACAAATTGATTTAAATATGTATTTAACTCATACTTTTCATTATTCGTAGGTATTCCACGTCTTAAACTCAAATAAAAACTGAAGAATACAATTTGCCATGTTCGGGCTTTTATTGAAGTCCCAAGCGGAATACGTCAAGTACTTATCACAGGTCTTTTGGGGAAATTTGCATTCAAATATTTCACATGAAATTTTATAATTAGTGAGTCTTCTGATCAAATTGATAGCAAAACTAATCAAGATAAAATTATTTCATTGAAATCCTGCTTGTAATGAAGATGGGTTTTATCCAATTTTTAGTTTACGATAAGTTAATAACAAAAAATATAAACATTGGGCATATTGAGTGCGCGTTAGTGAAAATGCTTATTCACCCTGTCCTAGAACTTAATTACATCAACTGGTGTGTAGGCGACTATGATAAATATGGAAAGTTAATCAAGATACTTTATACGTATACACATACATACTATGTGCATATAGGTTAGCTGGCTATCCTCCGTTTACGGTGTGAAACATTTGGACAAGGAAAGATCCATTATGTTAGCACATAAGCTGGTCACTTCCGTTACTCTTGGAATCATTTTGATTTTTGAACGAAATGATTCCGAATAGGAAATATCTTTATGCTCCTCAAAGAAGTATTCTCTCATAATCTGGTGAGTAACAGACTTGTTGTCGTGTGTGGTATTGTGTGTTGAAGTTTAAGAACAAGGTTACGTATCCATGCCTTCTATTTCTATATGTACAGGGTTGCCAAGTTCGATCTTCTGACGAAACATAGTATACTCCTAATATTAGTTTGTATAAGATCACTAAAATTATTAAAATAGATAGCTTTTAAGCGATAGACGATCGACAGTCTAGATCTACTTTCGAATTGTTAGAAAAAGATTCCAGGGATTTGATTGCTGCATGGTTATCCGAAAAGATGCGAATATCTTTAGCGGATATCACGTGTTTCTAAGCCAAAATAAGACTTCCCTTGATCGCCATTAATTCCGTCTGGAAGATGCTACAATGATTTGAAGGACGGAACGAGGTACTGAGATTAAGTCTTTTCGAGAAAACACATCCACCCCACCTATCACTGTGGTATTGCTTTAAGGTGAACGCAAGTCATTTGTCTAACAGAAATGTCAAGGGGTATCAGATGAAACAAAATCTCTAGTGCTGCAGAAAACTGTTGAACTGGGTATTTCACTGAATTGGCATTGGTTGAAGAAAAAGTAAACCTATAAAACAAGGCAGGAATCATTTCTGCGCTGTTCGAGCGAATCTCAACGCGTTGTTTTGAATCCTATCCGGCAAGTGCAATGAGGTTTTAAGTGCACCAGACCAGACATGACCATTATATGTACATCCCGAGCTGGTGTAGATGCAGGCCTGCATATCACAGCCAGATCAGCAGGTCTAAAGTAAAAGAACTAACGAAGGTCCTCAATTGTGGAATGTCTATATCATTCCCATTAAACAACCCAAAGGGCAAGTCTAGACCACAAGCCTGGTCGAAAGATCCTCGCATCCACTCCCAGAACGCCTAGCTACACTCATTAGATTTAAGACTTTAGATTGCAAAGATTATACTTTGGTAGCGTTCCTGGATATTGAGGTAGCGTTTAACAACGTCGAGCCAGGAGCAGTTATAGGCGCACTGATGAACCTTGGAATTGAGACGTCAAATCGCGCACTGATTAACAGATTAATCAACTCAAAGCTGGGCGAGGCTTCAGTTCATAGGTTCGTCAGTACGAGCACACTACAAGGAGGTGTGATCTCCCCTCTTCTTTGGAACCTCGTGATGAACGAACTGCTTCTAATCCCGGAAGGGGAAGGGTAGTTGCATATGCAGATGATGTTGCTATTGCAGTACGCCCTCTCTAAGCTCTCTCAATGGACTAAAAATTAAGGCCTGGGGTCAATCCTCAGAAAACCGACCTGATCCTCTTCACAAGAAAGTATAAAATTCTCAACTTTTTTCCACCAAAACTAAACGACACCTCCACGGTGCTCACTAGAACGGCCAAGTACTTAGGCCTCATCCTAGACAGTAAATTAAGCTAGAAATCCAACATCCTGGAACGAGTTAAGAAAACCACCAAGGGTCTGTACTGTTGTTGCTCTTGGTAAGTAGAGACTTCAGCCTCGATTTACGTATTGGATCTACATATGTATCCGCTATCTGGTGGACTGCTCCGGATAAAGTCATCCACTACAACTATTTTCGTCATGTGCAAAGAACGGGGACTATGGAGATATTGTTCCGCATGCTATCGTTTGATATCTATTGCAAACCAGTGTCAGCAAATGAAAGTAAATCGTTTGTGCACCAGTCTGCGAACTGGAATAGACAAGTGTCGAGAATGGATATCACCATTTTTACCGACAGTCAAGCCGTGATTAAATCTCTGGATTTGGTCACCTCCTATGCACCTACCAAGCTGTCTAAACTCGAATAAAACTATAACTAAGAAATTACTTCGACAACTTTGGCGAACTCGCTAACATAATCATTAGCCGCCTCCAACGGGGATCCTCAATCCTGTGGTATCACAATTGGCATATGCCAATCGAACCTAACTTAACCTAAGAGCTAGCAGACAAGTGATCTTTTATAAAATTAAAAGGGTCAGAGGTAAAACCCAAGGAGCCCAAGGAGACGCCGGCATTTATATGGTTTGAAATGAAGGGTCCGAATGGTAGTTTCTAAACCATTGAAGAAAAGATTCATCGATGCCAAATATCTGCTATTCTCGAAAAAAAGTTTAGTGCCAAACTGCCCAATCCCTTCGAAATACCAAACTGTAATAATCTTACATTCAAGATACACCATCCACACCAGTGGACCTTTTGCTACAAAAATCATTGAGGAGTTTTTGTAATTCAAGATATTTCACAAGCTGACAGTTTGTCAGCAATGGGTCGGTAATTGAAGGAAGAAGTATGTATCAAGATTTTAACATGTTTTTACGCAGTATTTCAACAGAATGATTTAAATTCGTGTCTTAAACCCGACACAGTATACAACGTAGGTTCAACAAGAGTACATTCATGAAAGAAAAATACAAAAAGCAAAACGTTTCCAGTTTGTTAACTGTTATAAATAAATTGTAATTTATTTTATAATTTATTGCCCCCTTACGATTGGCTTTAGATAACATTCTCTTTTCTCGTTAGCTAATCTCTCTCTCTTTATCTCTCTTTAATTGTATTAGATTATTGTCCATAAAAGTAATGCAAAAAAAAATAAAACATTAAATTAAGTAGTAATACCCCATTGACGAAAAACAAATGCAAACATGTAATTGTATGTTTATAACTAATAGGGGATAAACTGATCTAGTTCTTTGGTCATCATCAGAATGATGAAAACGAACACCTGAGTTGAACAAAACAGTCGGCCATTTCAAATTGACTTTTTCAAAATTTGTTCTTTCGAAAAGAACGTCGTCCGTGATCCAATATATTATCGCCTTTACAATCCTCGTCCAAGCCCACCTAAATCAAGAAAATTAAAGCAAATATCCACTTTTTTTAAAGGGCAACGCAAAATACCTTGCAAAAGTTATGTTCCAATAGTTGGACTGCTGTCCAACGCTTTTTCGGATCATGCTGAAGTGACATCTCAATGAAATCATGTCCCTCTTGTGACAAACTATCTGGTGCTTCTGGAGCCTCACCCATGCCAACTTTAAACATAATTTGGAAATTCGAATCGTACTGCGACCATGGACGCTAAAATAACAACGTTCAGATTGTGTAAAACTTATTGGTTATTTGAATTACCTTTCCTGAAGCCATTTCGACTACAACACAGCCGACAGACCAAATATCTGCCGCACGACCGTGCCCATCGCTATTGGATTTAGTGAAAACTTCAGGAGCCATGTACGCTACAAAAAGAAAATCGTTATAATTTTACAAACACATTATACCTTCTAGCTAGCTCACCTTGTGTCCCAACATATCCCTGCAGTTCTCCAGGCACGGTGGTGTGAGCTTGAATTTTAACTGCCGAGCCGAAATCGCCCAACTTTAGGCTGTTACTCCCATCGACTAAGAATATATTTGCAGTCTTTATGTCACGATGAACAATACCATGTTTATGCAGTTCACAGACACCCGAAAGTAATTGTGCTGTAAATCGTCTAGTCAGGCCCTCAGGAAGTCCACCCGACATTTCCACTAGAGACTCTAATGTTCCCTCTGAACACAGTTCCATGAATATTAAAAGTTCCTCCTTGAAACGACGCCCAATTAAACATGAACTAATAACCAGTTGTAGTTGAACTTACCCGATGCACTTCAATGCCATAGTAGCGCACCAAATTGCGATGCTTAATACCTTCTAGAATTTTTAATTCTTCTGCGACATTCTTTAATGCTCGTGTTTCTCCTGGCTGAATAGCAATTTCCTTCATTGCCATCAATTCACCAGTCGAGTTATTAACCGCTGTGTACACCTTTCCGAAACGACCTTGACCAATCTAAAAAGACGAAATAATATTACTATCCCTCTAGGTGGGTGGATCTAGTTTTTACTTACTTTAATACCTCTATGCCAACGGAAATTGACACTACGTGCTCGAATCTGTATTTTGTCACAAGAGTTCAATGCCTTTACCTGACCAATAAGATTTCTATCACGCAATCCATCCTCGATTTCCATATCCAGTCGATTAACAGCGTCACGAACTCGGATTTGTCGCAAAGCGAGACTATCTACCGCCGCACCACTTGGTACAATCAGTCTAAATTCACGAGGTTTCATCGAGCTTTCGCAATCAGGTGTATCAACCGAACTGTAATCAGATTGTGAAGATGTCTCCTCTTTTAAACTGAACTGTGGATGAAGGAATTTCTGAGGTGCATTAACTATCATTCCCGCTGACATTGGTGACAGTGGTGAACGTGTAGGTGTCCTTGATCGACTAGTTGCCGGCGATGATGTCTTACGTGTGCGAGGACTTGCCCTTTTTTTTGTCTTCTCCGGCTCCGAAGTAATACCAATTACATGTGATATACAACAATCCATTTTTTTCTTTAACTCTTCGAACTGTTGCTCATCGAGGTATCGTGTAATCTGAGGATCACAGGCAAGTATTAGGAATTCCAGTCCCTGAGATGCCCAACGTGGCCGAACGCCACGTCCGCGTTCACACCGTTCCGTCACGAATTGCATCCACATTTTCGCAAACGCTATTATTCCTAAGGCAAGATCTTTATCACACACTTCCTCTCTGTTCATCATAATCTTCTGTTCGAACAACCGGATAACGTCTTTGTTGTACTCAAATCCGAATTTGTAACCCTGGTGAAGAATCTCACGCGAGCGCGATAGCACCGCTTGGCGGTCTTGTTCATCTAATTCAATGATGTTTTTCAAGCAACACTCGGCTTGTACACCTTCAATAATATGCGTCAACTTATTGCGAACGTCGAGTACATCTTTTTGTACCAATTTAAATTCTTGTTTCACCGCAGGACACACGAAATGATTTAATTTATTTTGACTTAGGTACTCTTCGTAGTGCTCGCGATGGAAATCCGATTGCTCTACATCACGGCAAAATGTTTTCGCAAAGAACAGAACCTTTACGGAGCGTTCACGTTCAAGGGTGAACAGAGATTGAGTTTCGCGGCAAATTGTGAGAAGTTGCCATTTTTTTGCTTCTGTTTGGGTGCTCGTACCTTCAATTTGGACATTAAGTTCCTGTGCTCGTTTTATTAGACGCTCACTTATACCACGAAGAAGATTTCGTATAATTAGACTAAAAACAAGCAAAACAAAACATTCAATTAACATACAACTAAATGAACGGTTATTCCATGAATTCTTCATGATCCTGGGGTAGATCGATCTGATAGTTTTAAGAATGAATAACAAGAAATTCTTTTATAGTCGTTTATGAAGTAAAAGCCCCAACAACATCGCACATATCACTCAATTCTCAAAACTTTCAAACCAATTTACTAAAATAATTTTTCTTTTTTTTCTCACCAAAATTTCTTTGTGGCTAATGTATGCATTCCATTGATCATGGGACTAACGAGCTTAGTGAACATCCATTCCTTTTCCAATGCTGATTTCTGACTATTACCAGCTGAAGCTACAAGCACCATTTGGTCAACATAATCCAGATAAACCTTCAAATTTAAACGATATACAATTTAATTTTTATACTGTACATTACAAATTCAACTCACTTCAAAAACAGTTCTAACAGTAGAATCAAATTGATCCAAAATCGCCAAATACTTCTCCAGCTCTGTTTCATTATCCGTTAAGGCAGTGTTTATATGTCTCTGATAATGTTCTCGATGGGTTAGTGCTAATGTTAGACCCTCGCGTAGTTCCTTCATTAGTTGTTTTAAGCTAAGCGGATTTGGTTTCTGTGGTCGTGTTTCAAGTCGCATTCGTAAAAACTCATGCATGAACTCTAGGGGTATAATGCTTAGAAAAACAAATGTTGGAATATATGACGGTAAACCAAGCGATTGAGCTTCTGGACTCCAATAGCCATATCGGCGCAATTCCTCGATTTGTTCTTGACTTATTTCAGGATCAAGGCGTGGCAGGTCTTTGTCTAGTGATTCTGTCTCGAAATCATATTCTTCAGTGCCAATTTTTTCAAGCGATATTTGTGCTTTATGCAATACTACGTTATGAAGACGATGTAGGAATGAAAGTGATTTCGCTAATCCACGGGATTTAAGTACGTTTTCAATAAATTTTCTGAAATTAAAATAAATATGAAAACAAACAAATTTAGTACAAAAACAATATTGTGTATATGTAATATGTAGAAGAAGTTAATGTGAATAACAAATTCCTCAGCCTTCAAACTTCAAAACTTTTGAAAGTAGAAGCAGTATATTGTCGCTTCCATACGTATCACTGATCTGGAAGCAACAAGGGGATGCTTCAATCGAAAGCTTCGGACTCTTCCTGGACACGTTTTCCCCGGGTGCAAACAGTTATAGTTGCTCAGAAGTTGCGATCAAATCATATTTTTAAGTCAGCAAATAATAACGTCATACATACATACATATGTAAGTAATAGCCTGACAAAAGATACAACCAGATTATAGTACAGGATTGTACATGAATAGGAAACGACAATTTTTGTATGACCTATTTGGACAACAAGAAAGAGCTCGCGCTATGTACCTTTCTTGGTAAATATTTACAAAAGGGGCCTCCCACCCGATTTTGATAACATTAAGTATTATGTAGAAGGCATTTTTCTGAACATTTTGATGTACATACATATGTATGTATGCATATATCTAACCCACTTGCTTGGGATCACTGTTGGATTTCGAGTAGGTGCGAGGTTGGGTATGTGCAAAGTTTCTTTAAATCCGAAACATGCTGAACGTGGATATAAACGAGTAACATATTACAAATGGTCACGGTTTTAAAACTACATATTCTATTGTAGCTACTACTACATAGCCGATTCGATATGTTCTCTTACCTTCAAACAAATATGAACAACTTTGACGAGCAAGCCAAAATATCAAAATATCAAGACGTTCAAGTCAAAAAATAATCGAATACTATGTCCCAAGAACTGAAAGTAAATACAGAATAACTTACCTATATAACGTTGTAGAATTTTTCACATTGTCGTAGGTTATGTTGGCCAAAGGTTGGACATTAAAAAAACTAAAATCGTTCACCCTTTTCGCTAGTTCGTGAAAGTCAGAGCACTGACTCATGTTCGTTGACGTAGATCTACATACATTATAAAAAGAAACAATAAATAAACTAATTTCAAAACAATCACTGGTTAGTATGCACTTACTCATTACTACTAGATGCATCACTGGGAACACTTTGCTCATCTAATTGAAATTGTACTTTAGGTATTCGCTGGAATTCCTTTGCTGAGCTTTTTGAATCAGAAGAGTGTATAGCTGAATCATCATTTTCATGACCCGAAGAAGATGAGGAACTCTCTGTAACTGAAGTCTGAACGGGCCAACTGAATTTTTCTCCCTGCAATCTTTAAATATCAGAAAGTCATATTAATTAACGATTTCTTATATTTTAATTTAAAGAAAAAAAAATCAACCTTGTTAGTATTTTACCCAATATAGTCAGTTTAAGACGTGTCTGACGGGTAATGTTGTACCACAAGCACATTGCTTTTATCCGACCAACGAAACTTTCACTTTTGTATATTGGATGGAACACACCCATGGCTTGCGATGACGGATAAAGAGCCTCAGCAGCCTCAAGTCTTGTAAGAAGTTCTTCGACTTCTTTTAATGCGGTTGCTTGCTGGTCAGCACAGTCTTTGCAGTATAGCGACATACAACCTGTGCAAGTTTTTGTCGTTGGCGCTAAAGAGGAACGAAGGAACACCAATGAATTATGAATTAAGTTTTCTTTATTTCTTTTGAACTTACAAGCACCAGCAGATGCATTTTCACTACAGGATCCAGAACTTAGTCCACTGTCAGTGCTAACTGTACTGAGCTCTCTTCCATATTTCGGGCGAAATCTAGATAAAAATTATTATTTTATGGTTGCTTTAAATGGGTTTTTAAAACCAAAGAAGCATGCCATAGCACTGAAAGTTTGTACAGCTAACAAAGTAATGCTCGAATACAATAATCTATAAATAACATATTCAAAATCACTAGACGTACAGAATGGAAGTGCATAAAAAATATATGTAAATATGTATGTACATAAATAAGAAGGGTCACCACTTTCATCGATAATACTCGTTTCGCCGGAGCTAGTTGCTGAGATAGAAGATGACGATTTCAAATAGGGATTATAAGCCGCCTACAGTGGAAGAACAAGTAGGGGACTTAATGTAAAAATAGAGGATAACAACGAAGCACTCTGACATGATATGAGTTAATATAGTCACATGACAACAGAAAAACATTTATTCCGTAGGAGAATGAGCAAGTATAAAACGGACCGAACCCGAGGTACAGCTCAAGTTGATCGCATTCCGATCATCTGAAAATTCAACAATGTAATGGAACGCGCCATAACAAACGGTATTATATAGATTTCCCGAAGAAGCTGCGACTTACTTTGACAGTAGAAGTGTCTACCAAAATGGATCATTTTGTCCACCGTTTTAAAACACAGAGTTCGAGGTTCAATCCCCAGACAACACCTAAAACGTTTTTCACGGTCTGATAAACTTTCGAGAGTAAAACTGTCATGAAAAAGCTTCTCAAAGAAATAAATTGCCCTTCGGAAAGTGCAAGAAACTAAGGAAGCATTCTACAACAGATTTCAAAATTTCCTTAAATTTTGTAATAAAATTAATAAAACATTCAACGACAAGCCTAATAATAATAATACATTTGCAATAACTATTTGCATTGGCACAAACTATATACACAGTCAATATTCAAACAAGTGCATGCATTACTTGTAATTTATGATCTCGGTAAGAAGATCAGGAACACCTTGCCGCGATGTGAATAAAAATCTGTCTTGTTGTTCCATTGTACGATCTGCTTGCCAGGCTTGCAATTCAAGCCAGATGAGATCTTTCAATTCTGTCTGCCATGTGTGTTCTTCTTGAGTGGGCTAGAAAAAAAACCAACTCATCGAACATAAGACATATTTTCTTTTAAGTATTTTGTACAAATTACCTTAATCTCCTGACGATCAGTGCTACCTAACTTAATTAGATTGGCAAAAGTCTCGTGGAATTCCTTGCGCGAATGTAAAGCAGGTGTTTCCTTTGCAGCCACTCCCAAGTTCATTGCGAACGCCAGGGGTGGGGCAGATGAACGACATCCGATTGGTCTTGAGGAAACACTCATATAACGATTACATGATTCAATAAATGTAGGCACTTCGGAGTTGCGTGAACACGCGTTCGCAGAGGTATCAACAATCTCAGGATTCACCTCATGGAAGCTAACCACTCGTGGATGCTGATTGCCTGCTGCGTTTTTCATATCTCTCTCCGCATCGCGTAACAATGCCTGAGCTCGTTTGTCATTACGTTTGGTTTCCTCATCAATAAATATCTCATTAAGCAAGGCACAGTCCATTGTGTTCCGTCGGCATACTCTAGATCGAGCTAGCCGACTCATACCCTTTTTCGGAACTGGATCGATACTGAAAAAGATGGATATATCTGATAGATGATGAAATTTCACCGCATTATGTCAACTTACGACTTCTGCTTTCTATCCCAGTCGCGATTTTTTATTTTTATCCTAGTTCGTGGCGGTGTAGTTCCGAAGTTATCAAACTTCGCAAAGTAAGCATCCTCCGGATGTGTCCACTCCCCGTCGAGATTTCCTCGCTCGTTTGCATTTTGTATTGTTTTGGCAGCGGATTTCACACGAAATTCCACACTAAAAAAGATAAATGGCAAAGAAAATATAGTTATTAAAAAACTTCGTTTTAGACAATATGCTAACTTTAGTTTCTTCATTTCGTATGGTGGAGAGTGGAGAAAAGACGTTACGGTCGTACGATGTAATTCACTGTGATCTGATTGAGTGATTGGCATGCGATTAATTCTCTCGTGCTCAATAATTTATGCATAATTAATGAGAGCCACTTGACACATTAAGAGACGCGTTAACTTGCTGATAAGTGGCCAAACTGATTAGATAGTAGATAAATATGTTCTGTATGTGCAGTAACAAAACCCTTTATTCTATGGTTATTTGTTATTAGATTAACGCAATCTGGGACTGTGGGAAGAAAATTCAGGCTGGCATTTAATTACCTAGCATTGAATGAGGTTTGAGTGGCAGGAAAACGAATCGGAGAGCTATTTCATTACACGAGATACTGATCGAAGGTAAATCAATCGATTTTTAATGTCTGAAGGGATGACACTAGGCGAAGTAATTTATATAAATGCATTCGGTACTGGTCATGGGTATGAGCGGTATGTTCAATTCCCAGACAACACGATAGTTTTTTCAAGGTCATAATTATAATATATTATATTACTATCATGAAACAGTGGGCCCCTACAATTCCTGTGAAGGATATAACACACGTAACACGAATGGTTTTAAGAAGCTGGGCCCGTACGGACCTCTCTTGAAAGACTTGAACAGTAGCTTCAAGAATCTTTCTTAAGTAAAATATAATATACATAATAATATACTTCAATTGCTATTGGTTTGTACATTCCCGGTTGTGGTGTCAAATCTGTATCATTTTTCTCTTTACGTGAGCTGCAAGAAACAGACTTTGACTTGCAATCGGGAACAATTTTGATATGAGAAGCTGTTAACGCCGCGATTGCTCAACTCTGAATCACTCTTCGACAAATCGTATACCTGCATTAAATAAAAAGGAGATTATGTTTTGAAAAAATATTTTTTGTCGAAAATAACATGTTTCCTATATTAATATACGAATTCATCGAACACTCCTCATATGTAGCTAGGTTCAACCTAGCCTTGCACCTAACATCGAACATCGTCATCCTCGTTGATAGTCACGACTACCCTAGCATCGACTACATTGTCCTCCAAACTAGTGCAGTGCAAAGAGAAACTCGCTTGATTATTATATATCATAGGCAGATGTGGTTCAGAACACATACATATATGTATGTATGTATGCACACGACTCTTGACTAGGTATCCAAGGAAATACTATTCCACTTCCTCTGCGGGTATCCGGCTCTAGGCAGCGTCGGTTTAATGAATATGAAAAATCACTCCATTACATGTTTGGGTTGGTACATACATATTTAGCTTCCTCAATGCCACAAGATGTAACATAAACTCCAGGTCACGTAAGTTGTGGTTAGGAAAAGGCGCTATAGTGGACGCTAAAACAACCACTTTTCATAACAACCACCATTCATTCCGATGCATGCATATGTATGTATATGTATGTATGCTAGAATCTTTATAGGATTTGCAAGGAGCAAGAACATTTGCTTACAACTTTTTGTACATTTGTTTCCAAGTGTATTGGTAAAAGTTATTGCTTGCTTTTTTTACACATTTCCCATTAATGCATTGGAATAACAGAAAATCATACCAAAAAGCATTCTTGAAGCATAAACAGCAAAGCGATCAAAAGTAAATATTAAACAAGTGGATCTATTGAAATGGCGTAACTGATAGCAGAGGAAGGGGCAACTATTTCTTTGGCATACACACTTCTGGGCGTTGAAGTACCTAAGTGGGTAAGTAAATAAGATGAATGCTGCTATAAACTTGTTAATAAATAAATTTTGCGTGACAACAGTCGAATAAACTAGAATTAACCTTCAATACGTATACTCCAAAGCCACTATTACAGAACTTTCTCTCTCGATTTTCTAAGGTGTTAGATCTGCTTCATATTATGTGAAACAAAATTGAACAAAACAACGAAATCCTTTAGGCTAAGTATACTGCTCGGTGGATCTAATCGTAAAGGTGCTTATAAATGTGGCCTTGAACCTGATGTTCACGTGCTCCTGCTTGTATGTATCTTTTATTCGTCTCATAGAAAAACAACAAATTTAGACTATCAACATGTAATTGTAGGTTACATCGAGGAAAAAAACACCATTGATGTCACAATAAATTCTCCACCACACATTGCTCTGTTTTGTTCAGGAGGAGATCCCCTAAAAGTGTTATTCATTCGATAGTTGTGTGTTCTTACTTTTTCTTCTGTGTTTTCTTCATTTGGATTCGGGAATTCTCCTTTAACAAGATGAAAACTTTATCACACCCACTATTTCACTGCGATTTACCTCTCCACTGCACAAGTGAACAAGTAAAAAACACTATTTACACTGCAAAACTGGATAAAAAACTTATCGTTCTACACAAAGGATAGTTCCTCACATCGATGGGGAATTACCATCGCTTAAAATTCACGTTTCCCGACTTGGATACAGAGTTGGCCACCCAACGTAAAGCTGTCAAAATGCATGCAATCGCGGCGAACTTCTGTCAACGAAAATTTTCATTCACACTTTTCTTCTCCATTTAGGGGTCAAATTTCCTCACACTCAGCTGGAATTCTCTTACTGAATGATCGCCACTATCCATTGGAATAAGGGAACGAGCTTACATCGGTAAAATAATAAACATTTCACTCACTATCGATTGGCAGAGACCGTGTACATATTTAGGTAAACGCGTGAATATTGTGCCGCTTGTGGCGTGTCGAATGGCACCCATTACACAGTCAGCGGATAGCCGCGATAGTATTATTTACTTATTTTGTTTTTGCCATAACCGAATGCCTTTTGGAGCCCCGCACACATGTGTACAACACATCGACACTCATGACACTCATAGGTATAACAAACAAAAAAAAACATCCAGTAGAACACACAAATAAAGCTGGCGGTGTTTGGTTTTTCTTACCTAGATTCTTCGTCGTTGTCACTTCGAGTGGTGATTGGGTTGTCATCATCTTGAGTGTCGTCGTTTTTTTTGGTAACGTTGTCTGAACTTGTGGACACTGCTAGGCGCTTTTTCCGTAGAATATCCGACACTTTTCCGTTCATTTTCGATATAAATACGAATTCAACGGGCTTGATTCTTTTGAAGATATGTAATACCTTAATTGATAATTGATTATTTATAAGGGAAATTACTTGTTTTAGCGAAAATCTTACCAGATCAGGTGTTCACTACCATCTTTAACCTTCGTCTTTGAAACTTTCTTGACAGTTGATAACAATTGGATTTTTTTTTTCTGACGTTTGGTTTCCGATTTTTATTTTGCCTGGAATTATGCTATATAATTCACATAATTATGTTGAATGGAACCGCTGCACAGAAATATTCACAATACAGTAGGAACCAAATCTACGCCGAAAAGGTGAAATTTCGCCTCAATGCGCATGCATTTTTTATTTTGAATGAATTGTCAACCATTTTAAAGACGTTATTCTCAAGACAAAATTACTTAACTTTAAATAATGTTATAGTGGAATAGTCGACGGGGAAACAGCTCATGTTGGTTCAGGTAGTATCAAGTTGTATGATGTTTGTGTACGTCACGTGTGCTCGTCATCAAAATGAGTCTTCTCTACTGTACTTAGTCTCCAGGATAGATAGGAGGACTTTTAGACCATATCGTTAGAGACCAAATACTAGATATGATCTTTTTTATTTTTTTATATAACGTCCATGTTTACATGCCATATATATAAAGCTGAGCAGATCCAGATATAATACTTAACCAGTGTGGCATTATGTTCAAATTGATTTTAATACTGTATAAGGCCTTATTTCGTTTGCAGAAAATTTACCTCGCTTGGTCTATTCTGCTTCGTATTCCTTTGACGGGATTTGCAGTTGCTGTTGGCTCAAGTTCGTAGGTACTTGAAGCTGTTTACCATTTAAACTACTGCACCATCTATTCTCAGTTCGGTATGACATCCTGTGGCTACTGGTTATTTGAGATCACCATGAACTTGGGTGTTGTAGTATTAACATTAAGGCCATATTTATGGCTTACCCGGTTAAGGTCATATAACATTTTTTTTTAAGTTCCTGTACATTATTCACTATAATGAGCCCATCATCCACACATTTTATATTATTTATCTTTACTCCGATTAACTTAGTTCCGCCGACATTATTCGATCTTTAAATATCTATTCAGCGTACATGTTGAATACTGGAGCTGATAGAATGCAATCTTGTCTCACTCTTCTTTTTTCTCCATGGCCTAGACATCGTGGGCGCCCGTGGCTTAAGTGGTGGCGTTGGATTACGGAGCGAACGGTTCGAGGTTCGATCGCCAAACAAGACCTAAATAGTATTGTATGGACAAACTGGTCTGTTGAACGGATGTAGCTATCTATGATTGTACTTCTTTTCCAAATCCGCAGAGATGATGTGGTCTTGATAGGCTAGTCAAATGGAATTTCTATGAAATTATCTTACAAGTTGAACAGGACAAGCTGAGCTGCTGCTTTATTGTCGATCTTTCTCGGGTTGCAAGTTGAACAACTTTACTTGCCACAAGGCAGTCAAACTACTTGCAAAAAATGTCTTGCAGAGAATCCTTCTTAGTTTAGCTTTATTTACATTAAAATTTAGTATAAGCCACCAAGCTGGAAGTCATCTGCCTCCAGTTGTTTGAAGTCCCTTTCTATTTGAACGAGCCATTTAAGGTAATGGTGTTCTCTACACCGCCGACTGCCCGGGCCAGAGGGTTGTACTCCATCCACTATACATCATCCATCTATCTTTGTTGTCGTTGTACTTTTCACTGTTCTAACTAGGCTAGGTTAGGCTATATATACATAGGTACGTGACACCGCATGGTTGTATGTATCTTCTTCTCCACTAACTGTTTGAGCAGTGGGGATCAAGAATAACTCAAAATATTTTTTTTACCACAGCAACCGAAAATGACCTCATCCATTTTGACATAGTCCAGGTCTCTGCCCCAAAGAGCAGGACCCAAAAGAGAAAAGAGCTACTCTACGTTTGATTCCAACGCTGGTGTTATCACAACGCTGGTGTTGTTCTATCGGAAATGTTAATCATTAAACTCAGCCGCTCCTTGGTAATGAGTACAAATTTCAAATTTTAAATAATCCAAAACTGATCTGCACCAACTATGTATGTGTCAAACATTTCTGATTGGTGGAGAGATTCAGATTTGACAAGAAAAGTAATGCATTTTTTTGGGGTAGTGGACTGGATTTGTAGGTAAGAAAATTCTCCCTACATTTTAAGTCATCTAAAAAACAGCTGATCGGTTAGTATTTCATTTATTGCTCGGCTATGCTTTGTAAATTGAATGATATATCATTCATTATTAATTAAAGTAATTAAATTTCAAGTGAATTACGTTGAAGTGATCTACAATTCAAGGCAACCAAAGAATATGATCATTTGTTCAATGCGTGAAATGTTTTAATTTTTTACTTCAAAACACAAGTCTAAGGTTTTAAGTGGTGCCGAAATTCGTTCAAAAATAAACAAACCTTGTTTTCTCTGCTGTCGATTTTTCGCACTTAGCATTCTTTACAGTTTTCCTTTCTATAAGAATAAAGTTATCACTAAGATACTTTGAAAACCACAGTCCATAATTTATAGAAAGTGAAAACGGGAAGTGGAATGAAAGTTATGACACATGAAATGTCACCTACTTTTTCAGTCAAATAACCCTTCCATAAATTAGCCCTTACCTCAAAAAGTAGACCTAAAATATGGAACCATTATAAATCTTTCTTTTTTATAATATTGCTAGACTTAGCTTAAACATTTGAACACTCACTTCTCAAAGGCAACCCAAGGGATCATACTACTATAAAGTGATATGTCATGAACGGATATATTCATACATACGCAGATATGAGAGCAGATACTTTACGTGCGCGCTGGCCAGTAAATATTTATCCGTGCCACCAAGCAGACCGTCTCTGAATTCAACTAAAGTCCCCGCGAACTTCTCTCTGCCCAAATTCTGGAATTAGGAAGTATATTTTTAACAGGTTTTAAACTTATCGAAATCAAACAAATCGAAGCAAACTAAACCCTATCCCAGCATTATAAGGTTGGGCTTTCCTGAATAAAACATCATATCACTCTGGTTTTATTTATATTTTATTTGAATTTGCCATTTTGTTGTCTTTTAAAAAGGACTTATTAAATAATGTACACTGAGATGGATAATTGTTCTGCAAACAAATCGGTTTCTATTGTGAACAGGTCGCAACCATCCATTACGTCGCAATGGAAGAAAATGTCCTTGCGCAAAGGCGGAGCTAAGCGCGCCCCTCGACAAAATAATTATACGATATACTCCCACACCACCGTCATCAAATTGAATAATAAAGGATAATTGCCTCAAGTTGAACCAATCCCATTGCAATAGTCCAACTGACTGAAAGTAACCCTTTTTTGTAATCTACAATTCCTCCGATTTACCCCTACAAAATGATTAATTGCGATTAAGGAGGAGTTTATATTACTTCCTTCTTATGCGTAAGGATAAGGGTTGCCCAGTCTAGCCAATGAACGACGTGTGTCACTTGTCACACAGGAATTATCATCACTCTCTCTACTGCTCAAAACACCTGCCGCTGTACCTTGTCAACGGTGAGTGTCGTTCGTGATGATATACGTACCATCCAGTCGGGGTGCTGTTCGGGTGGTAATTCAATACCGATTGCGTACGCCTGGTGTCTTAGCTGATGTCTGTGCCGGTTAATCACCACGGATACACAAATATAAGCGTAAAACAGGAAGATTATGAAACGGATGTCAGGAAGCAAATTTTCTCTTGTCACTCCTTGCACTGCGAGGGTGTTTTATCGAGTGCACTGTTCATCGATCAGGTGATGAGTTGAAGATACTTTCTTTCCATTGTAAAGCGGAAAGGATTCGCCAGTGGTCAGTTCCTTAAGAGCGGTCGTTGAACGTGCGTCATATTTGCGCTTGTTTTTATAATTGTCTTTAAATTGCGTACATTTTCTATAATGTATCCGGTTAATCAAGGTTTTCAAAGAGTTTCGCCGACTTCCCTAGCAAAAGCTTCATCCGTTGTGCTCACACATAGACCTTCGTCGCCGCGACAATTTTTCGAACGACTCTATGGCCACCTTGAGACTACACCGGCTGTAAAGAATGACGCTGTTAGTGTAAAACCTCCTCAGGAGAATAGAACAAAAAGTGATCTCTCTTCTAATGAGTTAAACTATAAGACAAGTCAGAAATGTGATACATCTTATCAAAGTGATATCAGCTCGTCACCTGACATTGTTAATGATGAAAGGTTGGTTTTTAAAAAATGTTTGTGAAATCAATATTACATACATATGTACATACGTATTTTTTTTATAGGCAATGTGATAAAAATTCAATATATAGCAGTTATCCTACGGATCATGCAAGTGGTTTTAATACAATGACTGCAACATCGACTCATTTGCCATATATATCGGATAGTTTGAATGGAAAATCGGCCTTCGGATTCCCGACGGATACACACTTCCCTGTTGGATTAACAGCATTTTGTAAGTTTTGTGTTTCCATCAAATGGTCATGTTGTAGAAATATTTTTAGTCAAAGATTTGGATTTTTTCTGTAATTTATTAGTTTAGAATTTTATACCCACATTTTCTAAGGTTTGAACTCCAAGCTCAAGGCTTGTCAACTGTATTTCTTCTCTAACTATCACCAAACTACAAGGATACCGGATACGTTGTATTTAGTCATAGTTGAAATGTTTCTTTGACTTGACTTTCTTGATTTACATATGTATGTATGTAGATGCATAAAACGAATCACTCAAACACGATAAAATAAAAGTCTTCTTTCATGAAATCAAATGCCCAATCTAACTCTTACAAAAACATGACCTTCTTCCTTGTGTTTCTAAGTAGTAGCAAAAGTCGGTGACGTGAAATAGCCTTATTATCAATATGTCTTATTACCGTGAACAAATGGAAATAAAGTCCGGCGGAAAAAAAGGAAAACTAAAATATGGCATTGTTTCCATATAAACATAGAAATAAAGCCAACGGATATGGCATTGTTAAAAGTTTCTGATCTATCCAAAAAAGATTGTTTGGGAAACGGTTGATTGTGAAAAAGGGCAGTGGTCAGTGGGGACGCGGGGACATAAATCCATACAACAAAGATGAGATATAAGTTCATAATTGTTGGGAGCATAATCAGGCACAATGCTTGCTCATTTTGGTCATAATTGTTCTTTTAAAAGTTCATTAATCCCCAAATTCTTATGACGATCGTTAAAGAGCAGCAAAGTGAAGCGAGGAGTGACGTAATTTGGAAAATTTGCACGTTTGTTTAGGCTTTAATTCATGTCACCATTTTTACTAACATAGGGCATTGGATTCGCAGAGATTATTAATCTCGAATTTTGATGAATTTAGACATTATAGAGAAGTCGAAAAAAGTGGGTATGGCAATGCTATTTGTGTGTCTGTGCACCCGGGTATAGCCTGAACAGGTGGACTGATTTGGATCATAAGTACAGGACGTGGAATGATTCCTAAAGGCGAAATAGAAATTTTTGTTTTGGACTTAATATTTACGATATTATATAAAATATTTACGGCCAATTATACAAAAAGATATCATTCTGTTTTACGTTTTCTCAAAAACGGTTCCACGATTTTGATTGAATTTCATATTTGAGTTGGTCAATCAATTGATATACCGTGTTGCTTGCCAAAATTGTTAACAACGCTACCTTACAAATGGTCAATTTGTGAAAAAACGGCTATAACAATTTCGTTTAAATATCACGTTTGGACTAGTGAGATGGCGTACCAGGTTTCTGTCAAAAAATATTATAACGGTACTATGGGCCAATTTGGCTAAAAGCCAATTTATTTGAAAACGATTAGATTAGATAAAACATAAGATTTGTTATTACATTTTTGGATTGCGTTTAACGGTACTTTTCCCTTTTCAAGGATCAAGTTTGTATGAAAAATGAACGCCCAAAATTACTTCACCTTAACGACACATACAATAAGTATTTTGAAAATAA
Source organism: Xylota sylvarum (assembly GCA_905220385.1). Lineage (NCBI taxonomy): Eukaryota > Metazoa > Arthropoda > Insecta > Diptera > Syrphidae > Xylota > Xylota sylvarum. The sequence continues at coordinate 15,916,646 of LR999958.1, forward strand.
TACACTTTTGAAAGGGTTAAAAGGCACATGTAGCTTTATTTCACGTCCATCACCAAAGTCTATATTTCAGTACGCTTAAAGTCCTCTTCTGATTGTTGAGTTAACACCTGTGTAATAAGAATAGTATTCCGATATTATTAAACAGATAGATAGACTATTTATTTAATTAAATTCAGGTTTGTTCACTTTTTAATATTCATTTTTCATTATACAGTCGTCTGCCTGAGTGGCAATTCACTATTGTCTAAACTTTCTAAGTACATAATTTTACTACAAATTTAAATTACATATAACTCTAAGTGGGTTTTAGTTTAGTTTCATCCATGACTGATTTTTTTTACATACCATCTTTTTCCACTGGCCTGGATTCTCCCAATTTAAGTTAAGAGTTATCCAACACCCCCGCCATATCAATCTAGGCTTTATAAATTAGGCCAGTCTTTTATTTTGCAAAGCATGCAACAAGGTCTGGAGCTATTCATATGTAGGTATGCGTTTTTAGATAAGATAGTACATCAAAACTACTAGAAACTTTAAATTTTGGTTAGTTATTCCTTATTGACTATAAATGCGAGATAAGAAGAAATTTTCTTCAATTCGAGGTCTAAGTATGAAAAAGAGGGTAAATATTCCGTCAATAAAATGAGATTACACAGCCCTAATTCAATAATGAGTTATTGTATTTAAAAACAACAAAAATTCATTTGAACTATAAATCATCCTTTTGCGTTGTCCTGAGGCTGAGGAATACTGAAAATCATTGCCAATGATTTCCCATCAGTGGAGACCACAGCCAGCAGTCGAAATATCTCAAAAGCTATGTAAATATAAGGCCAAGAAAATTGAAATAATATACATACATATGTATGTAGGTAGGTTTCCGAAAAGAGGGACATGAATAAATACTCCAAAAACGGCATACCATTGGGGTTTGTTTACACAACCGCATAATACGCATCCAATTTCTCGAGAACCAAAGAGAGTTGGAATTTTGTCGATGTCTTATAAACATATAGTGTTGCTTAAAGCAACAATGAAACGTAACTTTTTTAAATAAACTTTATTTTCATCTAGAGACAAACACAAAAGAAAAAAAGTAAAAATTTATTTACGCATTCAAACTGAAAAAATCCAAAAACTATAAAAAATGACAAAGAGAAATCGCGGGCACGTTCAAAAACGTGGAACCTTTCAGACACCCAATGCATCAGCAACCATATAGTGTTCCCTCTCGTACCCTTCGCCCCTGAAATGACCCAACAGTCGGACGTCAAACATAAAGTGAAAGTTATTATACAATTTTGATACATTATACGGCCTTGCATCTAGATTCTTCAAGTATTCTTTTTGAAGTATGTATAGGGTGGGCTATCTGTTTATTTTATTTTTGAATCATTGAATCATATGTTATTTTGGCACTGACAGCTCTTATGCACACAAAACATTGACAGAAATGGATCGATTTACAATTGAATAACGTTGGGAAATATTCCTGTGTACGTCCTATGCGCTCAACAGAGAATATTGCAGCTTTTTGCAGGTTTTTGGAGTGTCGTCATTATTAGCCCATTTTTCTTTCAAGACGACAATTGAAGAAACATTACAGTCAATGGAGAGCGCTACCGAGGCATGATAAACAATTTCTTGTGGCCAGAAATTGAGGATTTGGACTTGGGCTAGCTATGCTTCCAGCAAGATAGGGCTACATGCCACACAAAATTGATTTATTGTACACTAAGTTCAAAAATCGTGCAATCCTTCATCGATGTATTGTTGCATTGCCGGCAAGGATCTGCGATTTGACGCCGTTCGACTTTTTTTTAGTGGAGTGCCATTAAAGATCGATACTATACGAACAATCCAGAGACGATTCAGGCACTCAAGAACAATATTGGTCAAGCTTTTCGTGAAATACTTATTTAGGTGCCTAAACCATAAAAAATGTATTGAAAAATAGGGTTGACAGGATGGCCTACTGCCAAGCCAGCCGAGGCAGTCATTTGAATGAAATAATTTTTCACAATTAATTAGAAGGTTTACTTTTTTCAATAAAGCAACAATCGTTGAAAAATATTGAACAGTATTGTTTTTATAGCTCCTTTCAAAGGCCAACCAACAGATGGCCCACCCTATACATATATGTTAGAGTACATATTGGAAGCTGAAGATCCAGAAATAAACACAAAAGATTCTCCTCCGCTTCATATCCCTCACTTCTTCAAAACTGTGCTCTGTACAAAAAATGGCATATGCTCTAAAAACACTATTTCATAGATATTAACGTGGTGTTATAGATTCTCCTGCAATTGGCGAATGCGAGTACTGCTGTATTTAGTCTTGCCAACCTTTATCTGCAAGTGTTTATCCATATTCATGTTGTGCATACATACTTATGTTACTTCCATTACTATTTTCAATGTATTTCTTTCGTCTTAAAAACATCACTCTTGATTTATTAATGTCTTATTCGGGATTCCAATTCTAGCAGTATTCTGACAGTTTGTCGATCATAAGCTAAACAGAGCTCGAAGAATCAGCTAGAATGACCATGTCATCAGTACATTTACATTAAGTCGTCTTTCTACTCCATTTCCTAGTCGTTTACACAGCAGACACGTACATACAAATAAATTATTAAGACAGCGTTCAGAAACGATATCCCTTTGCAATTACTGGGATTATGATTCCCCTTTAAAAATTGTACTTAATGTTAGGAGCGAGTGCTAAGTTTTCTTTGAGGTATAAACTTTAGCTTAGGGTGGGATAATAAGCCGTTTGAACTAGCAGATTTAATGTTTTTACACGTCTCAAAAATGTTAAAAACTTTGTCCGCATCCAAATACTCGTTCCATATACGGCCCAGCATATTTCCAAGTCCGTGATTGTGTTAATTAGATCATCCAAGTGAAATCGTGTTCATTTCTAGAACTGCAATTAATTAAACTTTACCAAACTTTCTTTATTTTTAGCTTTTTGTTCTCGGTTGATACCGACATATTCGTATTAAATACTTGCGCTGTTGAATTTTCTGGTACAGTTTGTGTATGTAATATATGTACATATGTATATATTTACATATTAAGGAAGAAAGTCCTTTCCTGAACAGGGTAAGAATTAATGTAAATTAGACCCGGTTTTGCTGATTCTTACGTCATCATTGTAAAGGATCTAAGCTTTAATAATAAATGTATGAATGCGCTAAATTTAAACAAGCGAGTAATTTAAATAAACATTTTTGCTATATTTTAATTTGTCTACAACTTTTCTATCTACAAAACTACATATTCGAAAAATCATGTGTCAGTTTTTTTCTTTTATATATTTTAACTCTACACTTAAAAACATTTTCAAGTTGGGATCTTCGATTTTTTCCAAAACTATATCCCGAGCTTTTTCACCATTTCCTTCGTATAATTTCAATAGCTCTTCAGCGTATGCAATCCACACACAGTTTGCACAACCAGACATACAGCAAGTTGTCGGTTCTGGAGGAAGCTAAAAAATATAACAATCTACATTAACAATACACCCTCCATTCAACTAAGAACATAAGTAGAAGTACACACCTTAATATCATCATCAGATGTGTTGTTTGAGAATGACCCTGCCGTACCGGTCAAACTTCTTATAATGCCTTTGAAAATACTCTCACTATATCTGTGAGATACCAAAATACGCATAATCTGAAAATTTACAAGCAGCAGATGTGTAAGATATCCAAAAAAAATGCTAATAATTCTTTAAACAAATCACAAAAAACGGTAATGTTCCGGAAAAACGGGAATAAACGGATATGAATACAAAAAATAGTTTCACAATGAGATTATGACAAATCAGTATCGAATTTCAAAATATCCGATCAATAGACACTCATTCATTAAGGATTTCTTTTAATATTCTTTTTTTACACAACACCTAAAGTCCACAGGACAAAAAAAAACTATACGAGTAGTATCATATCCCCAAGTGACTTTTTTTTTACCTTTTTCAACACATTGGAAAAAAAAGGAAATCACTTACGTTGACCATATGTGGTTCGATCGATTATGGGATTGTGGTACAACCTGTTAAACGTCTATTGTTAGCATAACACTTGAAATATGTGGAGGGTTCTTGATTTTTTGTTAAACAAATAAATGTTTATCTGGGTGTATCTATTTTTTCATTTTAAGGAAAAGATTGTAATCGATCTGAAAAGGAAGCCATCAAAACGACAAATTGCAATGAGCTTGTATCAAGTGACCATGTGCAGCAAGAGCAGTAAACCGTACGGACAGACACTGAAAAAAGGATTTACCACAAGAAATTGAGTAAAAACTCAATAAGATTTATCGTATGTCAGAGGTTAAGATGTTGAGAAATGAGGGGGGAAACAGTAATAACAGATAATGATTTGAATTACTGTCAAAGTAAAATATACATAAATGTAAGGTAATGTAAAGTTCGCTATGTCACCCAACTGTAGAATACTACGTTTGATGATCATTTTCCCATTGTGCCCACTGTAATTCGTAGGTGGACGTAATGCTTAAGACACAATAGCGCTTCGGCTTTGACTTTGTTCGCGTTACATTACATCCGCTTTGAAATGACATCTCTAAAACGGCATTACACAATTGAGCACTGCAATTTTTTTTCAAAAATGTTTTCCTTTGTTTTGTTCTTTGAATTGAAAATATGGATACAAAATTGGTAAACTCCAATTTATTGCCAAAATAGCCAAAGCAGCCTATTGTGTCTATGTTCAACTACTAGATCCAGAGAAAGTGCTGTCTGAAAGGCTTTGGTGGATTTGGGAGCTCAATTTACGTACAGATGAGGATGTCTTCTATCCCCTTAACTTGGAAAAAACTTCAAAAGTTTGAGATACTCCGTGTACGTATTGAACCCCAATGTGCTCAACTCTTTCTATCACCAATTGCCAATTTCTTTCTTTTTTCCACACCTGCTAACTGTCAATCAAGTTCAGCTCAACCCAACTTCTGCTTCTCCTTGAAATCAAGCATTACATAGTTCCCTACCAAACATGAGGTCGAAGTGCAAGAGATGCATTGAATTCCTATGGTTTGACTTGAAACGCCGAAGCCGAAGGGCTGTTTTCCCCATAAAGCACTTAACTCGGATTCCATTGTCTTGCAAATTCAAACGGTACAGCTCGACAGTATCTTAAATTCATCCATAGTTTTACCTATTCCGTTCCAGTTTTTTTTCTTAATTTCTAAGGGTATAATACATGTCAATAATATGTATTCACGAAAAATGTTGTGACGAGAGTGTCCTCCATTAACGTCAGCTCCCCATTTTCACATACATTCTAAGATATCGTGACTTTTCGCATCGCAAATAAAAAAAACGAAATTTTGCGAATACTCCTGTCGCTGTTCTAAATACAAAAAAATTGATGCCACAGGTCCATACTATACGGAACACAGAGCCTAACTGCTCACAACCATTCATGCCATGTGGGTTATAATCTTCATGCGTCGACAATCGCCTACATTTCCGCTTGAAACATGCCCTGAGCGGCTTTGACATCTTCAGATTATCAGACTAAAAACATTTTAAAACTGTCTGTCAAGATTAAAATATCAGATTTCTACATCACGCAGATGCAGACTAGCATCCAGATTCTCTGAGTCTGACAGCACTGCATATTATCATTAGTTTGAAGACTTACGAGAGAAGTGTATGAAGGAGAAAATAAGACTGCAGCCGTCAACAATTTGTAAACCGGATTTTTCGTTTTGATTTTCTAAAATCGTTTTATGATTATACCATACATTCTTTTCAATTTGATAATGACTGCTCATGATAATGACAGCACTCAGCGGGTTGTCCGATCGCTAATATTAAAACAGAAGTTGCCAAAATGCGTTTAGTGGTAAGCGAGGGCAAAACCAAGTACACACACATTCATTATGCTGTCAACAAGAACGGACTCACACCATCGATGAATTGCACAGAATGTCACAGTTGACAGCTATAACTTTGATGTAATAAGGGACTTTGTCTACCTTGGCTCTGCTACTAAAGCGGACAATAGCATCTCAGCAGAAGTAAAACGAAAAATAACTCTTGTGCAATCGCTGTTTCTTTGGGCTGACAAGGTAATTGAGTAGTAAAGCCCTATCTCGAACAACTACAGACATTTTATATAAGACCTAGATCATCCCAGACCTACTTTATTGGTCTGAAGTATGGACTCTATTGTCAGCGGATGAAGATCTTCTCGGTCATTTCGAGAAAAAAATTCTTAGTAAGATATTCGATTTGGGTGGACGAGGTTTGAAGAAGGAGATTCTAGATTCTAGATCGCGCCAATCGTATGATATGACTAAAGCATGTAGAGCTAATGGGCACTATTGCTCTGTCCGCTAAAGTATTCGATTGCAATGATGTGTGGAACAGTAGCTGCTCCTAATTTTTAAGTTTTATTTTACGAGTATTTTATTAACTCAATGGCTACAAGTATTAAAAAAGAAAAAAAAACCTTATCACGCATTCCTTCCAACATTAATCTCCATTGTTATTATTTACAGTTTACCCCATATAACACCATGTGTTCGCAGCATTTTTTTTTCTCGACTTGCTATTAACGACAAAAGAGAAAACTTCCATATTATTGTGAAATAAAATAGTTGTGAGAGAACGTTCTCTTCCTGTCCAAAAAGGATTCAAGGGATAACAAGTTTTTAATGCGACTTTTTTTTATTGTGTACTTCACATGATTAATATGAGAAACATATTCAAGTCTTCCGCTGACAGGACATGCAACATATTCCGCCAATCAATATACACGGTGAATTCATATCACAATTAAATGGGTGTAAACACGACAATGATCCACAGCGCAGAATTAATAGCATTATAATTCATTATGGATGATTTATATAACTGAGTTGCTGATATAATCGCAATTGCGGCGAGTAGATAAACAAACCACCCCCACTCGTAGTGGTACTCATTAGCTCGTATAAGAAGCTACAGAGGGAATTTCGAAATTCTGGAGATTAATTTTATTGTTAATGTCTGTGGGAATGTTATACAATTGTGTACATAAGGTTGAGCCAAACGGTGTTGCAATACTCTTCCTAAGAGATATGTTTGCGAACCCACTTGAACAGAGGTTTTATATCACCCTCCTCGGATGATTATAATGATAATATATAGCGAGGAGTGAAATGCGATGTGGCGTCTTGGTTGAGTAGGTTTGGTTGTATTATAATTCTGATAATCTTGTGTGATATACTGTGAGTAATTGACTGTTGTAGTACGGTAATTGGATTTAATTGGTATTGTGATAAGGCGTTGAAGTGAGCTGTGATTTGTATTTGATAGCATAAGGTGAATTTATTTTGTCCGTGCAAGCCCGGACAAATATGGCAAGGATGGCATCCGCTGTATAACACTTGCTTGGTATGTATAGGTACATACATAGTGAGATACAACGAGCTCGATGTATGGGATTCGAATGTGTCTTCCTAGGTCGGATGCCGACTTTATACACTCAAATGAATTTTGAAATGATGTTTGTTTGTATGCTCGACTGCAGCCTATGCCGCTATACATACATACATACATACATACGTATAACAGTAATTTTAAAATTAGTTATTTTTCGGCAAGTGGTTAGTGAGTTAGACTACGGAGCGATGGGTTCAAGGTTCAATCCCCAGACAACACCTACATACATATGTACATATATATTTATATACACACATATATGTATGTATGTACATATATATCTTATCGCGATTATCTGACAAATATCCGAGAGTAAAACGGTCATGAAAAGGCTTCTCAAAGCAAAAGTTGCCCCTTCTATTCGTGTTAGAAATAAAACACGCACAACATGAATTGGTTTTATTTTTTTTTTGTATTTTGCGGCTATTACTTCGGCAATTGGAAGAATAAAAAACGGGACTTGTTCATCTTTTTGAGTAGATACTTAATTTTGGTTAAGAAGGAATAACTAGTTAACACATTTACAAAGTATAAACATATTAAATACAACATAACAGGAATTAATTATTTTTATAACACAAATGAACAAAAAACTGGGGAAAACAAAAGTTATGCACAAAATTTATTTACGGGTTTGTTCGAAAAAAATTATTGATCATTGTTTATCGCCCGGAAGAAAGTTGCTTAATCATAGCCTTCTTTCTTAGGTTTCTCAAGCTTGAAATTGTGGAAATGTCGGCCTCACATTGCTCAGCAAAATTTATGCAAATGTTAACGGCTGAAATGGCCTGTGCTGGTTTGATTTATGGGTAGACCGTTCATCTTTCGAGTATCCAAAAATCAACCCGTTCATCTTTAAGAATACTGCAATGGTAAAAAAATCCGTTCTTCTTTCTGTGTACCTAGTTCATCATTGAGAACAGTTCATCCCCTTCCGAAATTCTACTGTATGAGGAAAATAAGGCATTTGCAAGGATGTGGCGTACCAAGTTTTAAACCATTCACGCCCACTTTTTTAAACTTTCAAATATTTTCATATTTTGACTAGAAATTGAAAAAAACTATTAGGATACAATTTATAGGCGATAAAATTCTCTACAAAGTAGTTTATTTTAAAAAAACAAAAAAAAAATTTCAATTAAATTTCCAGATAACATTTAGTCATCGCGGTAGTACCCTCAAAAAATGGGAAATATACCTTGTCTACTTTACTAGGCTTCATGTATAAGAAAATAAGTGGAATTTCATACCTTTCAAGTCAGACTATTGACGTATCATGTATTTTACTTCAACTTCAATCTGAAAAATTTATAAACCTTCAGCATAAAGGTACAAGTACGTACGAGCCAGTGGTGCACTTTATTTACATTTGCCTTCGAAAACGTTCATTCATCCATAGAGAACCATAAAGAACTCAACAGCGCAAGCATGCAGACCTATTCAGGGTTTTACATCTCCGTAAGCTTAGCAGTCATCAATTAGGAGACAGAGTAGTAACTCTGTAGGTGAAGGTGTCTGAACATTTTTGCAGGAAAATCCTTCCATCTCCTGGTACACAGAAATGCTAATTCATATTTAACTGAAATTTTTAATTTTATGATAAGATCTAGAAATTTTCTATTCAAGAAACCTTATCATTTTTTCAATAGCATACAAAAGAGATCAAAAATCAATCACAAACTGAGATATTTGTTCTTCACCTGCGTAGTAAAGAAAAGATTATGAAATAGCTCAATGAAAAACATTATATATAGTATGTACATATATTCTTTAAGCTTAAGCTATTCAACCACTATTTTGCTGTTATATGTACCTAACATTAGTTTTTTTTTATTTTTAAATGTTCTAGTGGCAAGACGCCGTCGAAAAGAGGGACGTCCACGGCGGCAACGTACAACTTTTAGCACAGAACAAACACTTCGTCTAGAAGTTGAATTTCATCGCAATGAGTACATTTCAAGAAGTCGAAGATTCGAATTAGCAGAAACATTACGACTGACAGAGACACAAATTAAAATATGGTTTCAAAATCGCCGAGCCAAAGATAAACGCATCGAAAAGGCTCATATTGATCAACAGTACAGGTAACAATCCTTTTAGTTACAGTAGTCTAAAACTTTATTGCGAGCAGTAAATTAATTTGTTCAAACAATTTCCGGGTTCCACCTGTACGCTGTCTAAATTTATCCCAAACCCACTTTTAATTGCTTGAATAAATGTCTAATAAAATAAACACGCATTAATTACCAACCCCTGCATTTCTCTATTTTGCAGGAATTTTGTTGTGGCCAATGGTTTTATGACATCGATCATGGGACAAAATGCTTATCCACCAATTATATCGAATCTTCATCAGCACTTCCATACCCAGAATGGTCTGCCATCACGAATGCTTCCATCAGTTCCTCTGCCAACAACACCATCGACCCCTGGCCAACAGCCACCATCAACAGATCCTCCGACAGCACCCTCAGCAATAACAATATCCGCCCCTAATCGAAGCGATCTTAATTACAATGAAATAAGTGGCTTTTACAAACACAATGCAGTAAATTCATGTTAGCAATTATTTTAACTTTTATTGCGATTTTAATTACCCTTATATTACTATTGTTGGAAGATTAATGGGGGCGCATCCACGCGCGCCAATACTCGAAAATAATCCAAGGTAGGAAAGTGGGGCGGAAGGTTTCTTTTTGTTTTCATTTATGAATGGAATACCTTTCTTTCTTTCTTTACAACATAGTGATGTAAATAATTTTGAAGCTTTTTATTGATAAGAATTATTTATGCCTTTTCTAGAGAAATAAGACAAATTATGAGAGAATAAAATGAGAAAAGTTATTACAAGGAAGCGTTGGTCTTTTGTTATATTTCAATCACGCGAATTTAAGTTACCAAATTGAAATGCCAAGAAGAAAAGGTGGTTACCTTCAGATTCAAGCCTTTGAATGGATTTGGGAGAGCGAATAAGGGTGAGAACAATCTAAATACAAGCATTTGTTGCTTGCTTCGTTGACTTTGAAGAGATTTGTCGAAATCTTTAAGGAAGTAATAATAAAGACAATTTGGAAAGGAATCAGCTACTAGTCATCACTGATTTTAGTTTACTTCTGAAATAACAAGGATTCTTCTTGCTGGTGTGTTTTTATATCATTGCGTTGCAATTGGAATTTTATTACGATTCTGTACTTTTCAGTACGAATAACGCTGACTATCAAGATGTTATGAAAAACTAAATTATCGTTTACATTGATGGAATCAACTTGCATCTACTTGCATGCAATGTGATGATAATGTAGAAAAATGCGGATCTTAAAGTTAAAGACAGAAATAGACTTCAACTGGTTGTAATTACTTGTAAAGCATACACTTCTTTTAATATTGTAAAATTCAGAACGGTTGCTATGATAAAATTTATAGACGTTAAGGCTCTCTATAGCTCACCTAAACTCGCCCACTTTTTGGAGTGATAAAATAATAACTTAACCATCATAGTTTATTATTTGAATTTATCTAAATAATTTACAAAAAATTACTTTATAAACTATTTATATTGAAGACTTAAGGGCGGGAAGACCATTTGAAGTCGTTATTAGAATTTACATCTATAAAATAATCATTATAGAAAAGAAAAAGAAAATAAGGACAAAATGAGAAAAGAAATAAATTACTTATTCAAAAAGTTTTAATAATCTGTATGTACAGCCAAAAATCATATCTTTGACGTATGCATACCAAAATTGCATAGTTCAAAATGTCTATATTTTCGCTCCCGTATATTTACTTTAAGTGTTTTAAATTTCTTGTAATAAATTGTTTTTTGAAAGAAAGAAATTTTTATTTTTCGGTATTTATGTACACTGCAGGCCAAAAGTTTGAGACCACCCCAAGTGCGCGAAGGAACATTTATGTATTTGGGCTAGGACACTTTTGTGCTTCTAGTATTCTATGGGTAAATCCAAGATGGCATTGTGCATCACTTTATTGCCGCTGTAAACTTCGAGGTTATTGGTCACATTTTTTCACAGCGATTGTATGTAAATGACAATTCACTAACAATCAGAGATGGCAAAAATGTCACTTTCTTGGAATAACTACATTTGTTACGTCTTTACTTCATTGAGGTAGTTAATGTAGTAGACGTAAAGCTAAGTATTAAAATGTAATTGAGATGTTAATTTAACGTGGGTAGCAACGCGCTGTCAAGAAGAACAAAGGAGATTTTATACAAGACCGTCATCATCCCAGTCCTGCTGTATGGTACAAAAGTATAAACTTCAAAATCGGATGGAATTTTCAAGAAAAAAGTTTTTCGTTCAATTTATGGTCCTATCTGCGTTAACAATTCATAAAGGAGAAGATTTGAACTATAGGAGCTGTACAGCGTCATCGAGTCTCTGGTTCACCCCGAACTATAGCGCCAGAGAAAGTAAAACAAGTATACACTTCTTCTGAACTCATAAGATATTTTTCTCACGTTGTATCTTTCTTTTACGAAATCCTTGCATTACGGAACGTTGTTATTTGTTATGATTTATGTTTGAAGAACATTTTTATGGTTCAACAGAAGGGGCAGGTTTCCATTATGTAAACTGTGCAATATTTGTTTGTTTATTTATTTATTTATTTTTTCTTTCAAAAATTCGAATATAATAACTTTTTGTGAGAAAATGAAAAAAATGGGAAGTCACTCGCCCTCAAAATTTGAAAAAAGCCATGTGAAATGGTACCAACATTGACATACTATATATGGACTGCTATTAGCCAACTCCACACTGGTTCCAATATTAGCACTAGCGGTCTGAGTTCGGAACGGAAAAATTTCGAAGTTCACACTTTTTTTGAGATTGGATGTGAAACGAGTTTACATTTAATTACTGTGATTATTGCGCGAAGTTAAAAAGTCGGAGAAAACTTGAATTAAAAATAATGGAAATTGAATAAAACACATAAATTACAACTTTTTATTCAAATTTTTTGACAACTGTTCGAAAGGATGTGCGCAACAATTTGAATTTCAACGCTTTTACTCAGCAAATCCATTCACCGTCAATAGGTGCCTCTAGTGTTCTATGAAGAATTACAAGGTCGCGAGCATTTTTGCTTCGCATTTTTGCTGCTCCGAAGTCCGATCAATAGTTATGTTTGCGCAGAGATTATACGAAAATATTACACTAGCAGTCCATGGGTAAGTGATTTAGTTTTGGAATTTTAGAGATTTTAATACCATTTCACATAGCATTTTTAAAATTTTGGGGGCGGGTTACGCCTCCCAGAAAAGCGAGCGCCAAATTGATTTTACAATTTTGTGATGATTGTAATATAACGGAATAAAATAATAAAAAAATATCTGAAAATGTTCCGGTAATGTAAAATCTAGCCCATTTTTTTTAGTTTTGTGATCACTTCAAGCTATTCTAAGACAAAAAATAAAAAAAAATTTTTTGAAGATGTTCCGGTAAAGTAAAATTTTGCCAAAATGTGGATTATTTTTTTACATGTCACGCCTTTTTAATATTTCAACAATAAAAAAAATATCTTACCGCATATGAATTAAATTTATTTAAAATACCAAAATTCCGAACGCCTGAACATGTAGATAGCAAGCCCTTACGTGATTCTACAAACAAACAGAACCAATTGCTTCTGAAATTGCGCACTTTGCCAACTTTATTTTCCAATACTGCATAACAAAATTAGTACAAATATGATTGCATTTTCATTGCACAAACAACATTCACCGATTTTATTTACATGCCTGGTATTTTATTGATAAATATCTTAACACATAAACTCACTTTAATTTATCAACAAACTTTATTCAACAGCTGTTAACAACTGTCACTGCATTGACTGACATTGACAATACAAGAGCAGTCCACTTGCACGTGCATGATTTTCAGAGACTTCAGCGCGATCGATTTTTACCATAAATAAATTCTTGTGGGTTGATCACAACATGCTCGTAGTGCAACGGATATCTGATTTTTTCCAAGCGTTACTTAATTTATAAAGCGTTGACTGTCGTTTTTCTTCTTCTGTGTTAATGATAAAGTATTTATAAATAACAATGTCTGTTTTTTATATTTTCATTATATTTATTTATTTTGTAAACTGAAATTTATCGATCAACAATCCGCTTTCTTAAAATCGAAAAAAAATAAATAGTTACGAGTAACTTAGATAAATGTTTAGCGTCCCGAGCTAAAGTAGAATATATTCGGTACCAAGACCATGGTATTCTCCGTCATTGGATTATTTCTTGTGATGATATGTTAAATCGCTGACTGTGCTTACAAACAAACGACAATTAAAGCTTTGAAAGTCCATATTGCTTGCCTTATTCACGATATACGGTCCTAATGACTTGAAGAAGTTGTCAAAATTGGACCTCTCAAATGCACTTTCTAAGCCAAAGGTAGCCAAAGATCACCTATACCTGTAATTGTCTTCACATACAAATTACCATAAAAACAAAACCTCTCAACATTTTGGTCATTCGCTCTAAGAGCCAACAATAATTTATTACATATTTACAATGCGCATCGTGTGCCTTGATAGAATAGAAAAGTGTTTAGGACCTAGTTGACAGCAAATTACTACATTTTCACGTAATGGTGACAAGTGTGTATTCCTAAAAAATCTGGAATTTTCTTAAAAGCACAATTGCTACCTATTTTATCGCTACCTGGCCACAGATTAAGTATATAATCTGAGTACCTGGCACTCGACTGAGCTCTTACGATCAAAACACTCAGTAAAATACTCATAAGTCGCTATAATGGTTGATAACAGTTAACGGTATTCCAAGTAATATTTTCACTTGGAAACCGAATACAAACGTTTGCTTAATATTTTGTTTAGCTTAACATGCTTTTAAACTGCTGCTTTATGTCACTTCTGAAAAGCATTTCATTTCCAACATGAACTCGATATGTATTAAAAGTGGATACTACGAATTATTCCGGACTTAATTAAGTGTGTATCTTAATTTTTCTTGTTCTCTTTCAGTGAAACAGTTCAACGAAATACAATTAAGCATTGCCACGCGTCTTATTTATCGACTCTCGTTTGGTTTTCCAGGGATGTTACAAAATTCGCGCTATTCTGTGATTCATTCTAAAATTAGTGGCGGCCGAGTTTGGAAGTGTTTTTGACTGAATTTAAATTCGGTGTCTGTGTTAACCCTTGTATTGATTACTAAAAAAGTTAATCTTCAATAATGGCTACTCGTAGAAATCCAACGATAAAGAGTGAAGAAGATGTAAGTCACATCTACAAACGTTGCCAGAGCAAACATATTCATTCAAAATCCTTCTTTTATTCTTTAAGGAAATATGTGAATTGGAGCATTTGCGAAAACTTTTCATTGGAGGACTGGCACCGTATACGAATGAAGAAACTCTCAGAACCTTTTATGAGCAATGGGGTAAAGTTGTCGATTGCGTTGTAATGCGGGATCCTGCGTCGAAAAAGTCACGAGGATTTGGTTTCATTACATACACCAAAGCGTTTATGGTTGACAAGGCTCAAGATGCACGTCCGCATATAATCGATGGAAAGTAAGTACTCATTAAGAATCAATTAAGAAATGGTTTTCAATTAGTATATTTAATGTTTGTATGCAAGGGTGTGGTTATATAAATCCGCCATTGTAATTCTTTTGTAAATTGAGTGCAGAAATGGATGTGGAATTAAGTGTAATTCTGTGAGGTAAAACCCATATCTTGGTGTACATACTTGCTACACTAAAGTATTTACAGACAGCCGACCGCACGACGCATGTGTTTTTCCAGATATAAACTTATTACTCCTGCGGCGTCAACATGTATGTATAGTGAATTTATATCACACTGTCGTCATCAAGCAAATTATTTGTTTAATACGATAGTCAAATGAGGCAAGCACAAAAAAAAAAAACAATATTTGTCACGACAGGTCCGGGACCAAGGGCCTAGATTCGTGTTCTGTACATTACATTCTTTACACGAATGAAAGGGATCTTATTTAATCAACTGACCGAAGGGTAATTTTTGTTTACCTCGAATGTTTGTATAATAAATAACAAATACTTTGGTTTTTCTACGCCAGTTCTGGGTGCACACATTAGATAAAAGTAAAATATGCTAGGGTCCTTTGGGCCATTTAAAGCTGCAGGAATAGATAACATTCGACCTACTGATGCTTCAAAAGTCAGAGGAATCTACTAGTGCGAGGCTCAAGCAGATTTTTACAGCTAGGATTCCAAGGATGGCAAGAAGTGCCTATGATTTGCATGTTCAAAGCTGTGCAAGCTAGTCACACCTTTTTCTTGAAACACTAGAACGCCTTTTAAGCATACCTATTAACCAGGAAAATTTTTTGATACAATTATCTGACAACAGAATGTGTGAAAAGTGAAAAGACGGTAGATGCGGCTCGTACATACATACATACGTACATATATCCATTCACAAGGAATTAATTTTTTGGGGGTTTCTTGACATTGAGCGTGTCTCCAATAAAGTGAATGCCCAGTTTCTTGTATCACTCTTTATTATTTGTAGCGCTAAATATACATAATATGTATGTACATAGTTATTATTATACATAATTATGTGAAAAATCTTCATTTCCTTTTTATGATGCATTTTTGAAGGAGTGTTGAAGCCAAACGTGCTCTACCGCGTCCAGAACGTGAAAATCGCGAGTCGAACGTAACTGTTAAGAAAATCTTCATTGGAGGTCTTAAGGATAACCACGACGAAGAATGCTTACGTGAACATTTCTCACAATTCGGCAATGTGGTCAGTGTTAAAATTCTCACTGATAAAGCGACTGGAAAGAGGCGAGGTTTTGCTTTCGTCGAGTTCGATGACTATGATGCCGTTGATAAAGCAATTTGTAAGTTACATATTTTTATTAAAGAGAATTTATTACTTACTTCTTCTAATTCCATAGTGCAAAAAAGTCATTCCATTAAATACGTCTTGGTTGACGTAAAGAAATCAGTTTACAAACAAGAAATGCAGAAGCGTGCACAAGCAGCTGGTGGTCCCGGAGCTGGTGTAAACATGAATGGTCAAGTACCACCACAAATTCCGCCAGGTCCTTATCAAGCTGGACCACCAATGAGTGGCCCACCACAACCACCGGCGAATTACAATAGCTGGGGTCCACCAAACAACTACAACGGTTATAATCAGCCACCGATGAACAACTGGAACTGGAATCAGCCCCCACAAAATGGTTGGAATGGTCCACCACAGGGTCAATGGAATCAGGGCAACTATGGTCCACCACCTCAAGCTAACTGGAATACTGGCCCAGCACCACCACAAGGGAGTTGGAACACTGGTCCAGTACCACCGCAAGGTAACTGGAATGCCGGTCCTCCTCCTCCACAGCAGCCACAACAGAACTTTGGAAGTGGCTATCAACAGAATTATGGAGGCGGTCCACAAAAAAGCAACTTGGGAAACAATATTCGCAAGAACCCCTACAACACGCCAGCGGGAGGTAAATTCCACTATTAGCTATAAATTTAGGGATGCCTTCTGACATAAATATGAATGTGTTTGTATTTAGGAAACGTAGAATCGCAACAGCAGCCCGTTCCGCCAGTAAATGCAGCCCGTCGTTATTAATAAAAGGAGAATGTGCTGACTAGTGTGGAGTGTGAAAAGGTAAGCTCGTTGTGATAGCCTCAGTGTGTAACTGCCTTACAGACTCGTTGAAAAGAGGGCTAAAGGTATTTTGTGTATTATCAATCAAAAGGCACCTAAGGCTAAGTCTTTAGTCGACAAACTTCCTTTCTATGTATAATATAAGTATTCGTTAAAATCTTATAAATTATTATATCCAAACGTATAGATTTTATATATATTCTTTTAAATTTCACTAGGACGATCATCT
Organism: Xylota sylvarum; assembly: GCA_905220385.1. Lineage (NCBI taxonomy): Eukaryota > Metazoa > Arthropoda > Insecta > Diptera > Syrphidae > Xylota > Xylota sylvarum. Next base: position 15,934,007 of record LR999958.1, read on the forward strand.
ACAAATTTTAAGAACTTATGCAACTCAAGACAATGAGAGCTCTAAGAACTAATACACAATCTATTAAGTTAAAAGTATGGAATGGTATCTCCAATCGTAAAACTAGGTATAATAATTTAATTATGTGTAAAACCTTTAATTTACTCAATTGCAGTTAGTATATTTAAATTTACCACTGCAAACGGGCCAAATCGTTATGTGTAAAATTTACACAATCTACGTTTGGGATTTATTTAAAATTGTTTTTTAGTATCGGAAACACTGAGCATTTTATTACACGATAACATTGTATAATTGTTTTAATTTATCCTCTATGATTAATTATAGTTTAAGAATTATGTATGACTATAATAAAGAACAAAACACATATTTTACTTATGTATGCAAAGTCTTACGTTTATCATTAAATTTTTTTTTATTGCAAATTATTATTTTTATGTATTTTTTAAGTTTAGTATTTCATTGCAGATAAGCATTATAAACTATTATTTATATTACTGTATTTATTATAGCCCTCGAATTTGTGTATTCCACTGCGTAGATACTAATCTGGAGTTGGTGGTGGTAAGAGTTTTAGTGTGCACTGGTTAGTAATCACATTATCATCGTAAACAGTTTGGGACTACAAATGGTCTTGTTTTGATGTACTCTTTAAAAAAAAAAAAAGAAGTCTCAGTAGTAGGTTGTCGATCTTAGGACATGCGTTAAGAAGTGGGAGAATATTTAGCCTTTTTAAGTCGTATTTAGATGTTGCAAATTAGGATTCAATTTAAAAATACGCGTGTCTCGTTGAAGTATTCTGCATGTGATCTATATGCCCTATATACATATGAACGTCTGTTGAACTTTACTTTTCTTTCGTTCTTATTCGATGCCATTCTTAGTATCTTGTTTTTGAGATATGTAGATACATAAATTCTTGGATAACTTTAAATGTTTATACAGTTTGTTTACTGTTGAAAAAAAATGATCTGTTAATAGACAGCTTTGTTTTTCGCCAAACCTAATCGAACTGCGGCAGTCTCTAATGACAACTACATAGTTACGACGATGTCAGTATATTAGATGTTAAGAATATAAGTGTTTTTTATCCAACAGATTGAATGTTTAACTTGCAAGACTTTCATGCAATAGCGCCCATTTTCAAGTGTAATCTTGAATATGTTTGAATGGAATATCGGGCAACCACATTTTCAAATATTTCTGTGAATAGTCAAGCTGAAGGTGTGACTACACCACCTTCAGAGTAAATGCTGAACGAAATTCTAGAAAAAAAACCAGCAAAAACTATCTACGAACACAACCCGCTGGGAATCCAATAATTTTTTTAAATTTTGTAAAGGCTATAATACAAGTACTACATCAGTGGCTCTAAGTTAAATTCATGAGGTATCTCTTTGGAAGCTCTTCCATTTACCGAAATTTTCCAATGTCTTCTAACAGTCCTTAAAACTTACCGAGCTTAAAGCTCTTAGTACATACTATCAATCCAGCCAACCAAACGAAAAACCGCCGTATGGACCAATAGTTAGGCCATTATGCCTTCAAAATATAAGAATAGTGTCGCCTAACCTTAGGCGGCCCCGTGCAGACCGAATAGCTCCGAACTTAACAACACTCACCAAAAATTTCTTTTCTTTCCTTTTCTGGACTCAAGTTGATTTGCTGTTTAAGAAGAAGCTATGTACATATGTATGTGAATCTATTTCTCCGCATCTATTTTTTAATATAAACACAAGTAGACTCTAATCGTAGATAATATAATCACCTTTATTCCACGTGGCGTTTTACTAAAACGCCGATTGTCGCTCTTTAAGGTGTTTCGTTTTTTAAGAGTTATTACAGATATTGAACTCCAGAAAACGCCTTCGTCGGTAAGTAGGTATACATTCCACATAAAATCTACTCTTAAAAACGCCTTATAGAACGACAATCGTCGTTTTACAGCGTTTTAGTAAAACGCCACGCGGAATAAGAGGGTTAATATTTCACTGTGGTAAATAGTCAACCATACAACTTCGTTTAGACGATCGGATGTTTATTGTTAAGAAGGTTTCTTTATGCTCTCTGGATAATATGATTGACATTCACTACCATTCATACCGGAGTGCGATTCCTTTATTTTTCCTTCCTTTGCGTAGCAGTTCTTTCGTGACTACTCTTCTGATGTACTTTCTCTTCGTAACTAAAGAATTCTCTGTAGATGATGCAGTTCGATGCTTTAAGAATGTTGAGAAAGAAGATCATTGTAATTTTAGTGGGGTATTAAGTGGTTATAATGCTTTGACACTAAAGATTTTCTCCACAATTATTTTTTTGTATACGCTGTTTTGCAGTTCGTTAATTTTCATTGGAGTGCAATGAATGTAGACATTTTCTTTGGTTTTCTTTGCATTCACATTTCCCAGTGTGTGTGGAATTTATACTTGTACTTGCACAAATAAAGTTAAGAAGAGTAGTATAAGCTTATTTACAGTTTCTTGTCGTATTCGGAATTCCCCATTTATTCATTTATTTAAAGCTGGAAATGTGCTTCGCAAATTCGTAGTTATTCATTTAACACAGAAAAAGTGAAAGTAAACAAAAAATCTTAAAATAATTGTTTGCTTGTGAAAATGAATCTACTTAGTTAAGTTTTTTTGCTTATTTCAAATATCATTGTATGTCATAGACAGTTGGTAAGTTAACAGATATCGACTGAACTTGGATGTATGACTTTCATTTTACTGAAGTTTACAGGTAGTTGTTTGTGGATTGATTATTTTAAATAAAGAAAAAATGAAATAATAAAATGACTTTGTAATTGAACTGAACTGAGCTAGTACTTTATGATTTGGACTTTCTTACGAACTTTAGCACACTCGAAGGCTGCAAAATGAAAAAGATTTTAAGTAACAAATGGTAAGTATACGAAACCAGTTGAAATGTAAATGCTGAGGAAATAGATTATTTTGAAAGGTAGGTACACGGAAACTTACAGTATCAAGACATTTCAAGCCATATTCTACCTATATTTTAATGTGGCTCTTAGAATCAAAATGCAAATGGGACCAGCAAGCCCTTAGAAATTGAAACACGAAAGTTTTGCTTCGAGAAGGAAGCAAATGTAATTTTTAAAGTAAAATGCGACAATAAATCTTGGAATGTTATTTTGAACAATTACAAAGAAATCGGCGAGGATAATCATTATAAAAACTACTTTTCCCAAACACTAAGAAGAAAAAAATAAAATACTTGTTTCTCACAACTATTCGTGTTGTGCGTGTTATATTGGCTGCTTTCCTAAATTCAACCAAAATGCGCATTACGGCTGCACATCGCATCCGTGCTGCAGACACATGATACTTTCAGTATGCGATGCGCATTCTGTTGCGTTGTGAATTATGAAGTTTAGCAATATTATACGATGCGCACAATTTATTTTTTGGAAATCTGTTGAACAATGTGCAATAAATTAATTGCAACTCAGATAATTATTCATTTCCTAAATAATTTGGTGCTGACAACCGAATATTCACGAAATATATTATAAAGCTAATCCAAAAAGAGTAGCAATAACAAATACCATTTGCATCGTGTTAGTTCACGATGCGCTGTTTGCTTTTGTTTGCGCAGTGTATTCATTCACAATGAATTGTGTGATATTTTGAATTTGCATTTAGGAATGGTTGCTGATGCATACACCAATGGAAGGGACCTACTGTTTAATGCCGTGTCCAAATGGCAATTTTTTTTTATTTTGAGAAGCTTTTTCATGACAGTTTTACTCTCGGATGTTTGTCAGACGCTCGGGAGAAGTAGGGCCATGAAAGAAATTTTAAGTGTTGCCTGGGGTTTGAACCTCGAACCTCGAACGCAATAACCATTTAAGTCACGGTGCACCTGGGAGAAATAGGAGTGATTCATTTCAAATCTTTAAAACTACCCAGATGCATGAAAACGCAAAGTGGACCGATAGCCTTTTGTGTGGAGAAATGGGATCTCTCATATGCGTGTCTCTCTTTAATCAAAAACTAAGGTTACAATAAGAGATCATGGTATGTAGGTACCTCTATTCATTAAGAACAAATTAAAATCTGGCAAATTTTCTTCTAATTCGCGAAGAAGTCCCACGTGCGAAATTTACGTTTTGTTTTAATAAATAATCGCCGTGTAATTATATGTAACTTATAAGGATATACTATGCACACCACCGTCGATGTTAAACGAATAATTAAAGTATGGACACTTTTGTGTGGCGAAGAAAAATGTTTGATGTCAACATTTATGTTCTGTGTGTTGGCTGTTTACGACTCAGTTTTGGCGCCTAGGTTTGAAAAGGGCTGTTTGTAGATCTCGATAAAATAAGCACAATATGTAAACAATCGATATTTCACTTGGTTTTCAAGCCACTGATAAAAGAAATTTAATATGTAGTTTGTTATCCTATCCTGTGTGTATGCTCGAATGCAGCCTAAATGCCTAAACTGATTTGCTTTATATTTGAGGTCTGTAGAATCGCAATTCGAGACGAAATAAGAAATGAACCTAACCTAACCTTTCATCTCATGTCTCTCCAATCTACAAATCCCCATTGTTTCCGTGGAGCCAAAATTTGTTAATGAATTCTTGTAGCATCGTCTTCGATAAGAGTTTCGCAATTGTTACAATGGTAGAAAATTCCGTTCCGATCGGATACCATTATACGACTGTATATCAGAACAAATTTAGCCAATCGTCCGTATACTTGGATTCAATGTGAATTGCAGATGTTGCAGATGTTTTTATTATGAGAACTTTATCAATGCAGGACTGGTTGTGTTCATAAATGTACGTACAGGAGATCTCGATATGCATACCTATACATACATACATATATGTACATACATACATACATATATGTACATACATACATACATATATGTACATACATACATACATATATGTACATACATACATATATGTACATACATACATACATATATGTACATACATACATACATATATGTACATACATACATACATATATGTACATACATACATACATATATGTACATGTATACGTATGTACATCGTTTTCGGGACCGAGAAAACCCGACGTAAATTTTAAATTAAATTACCTAACACAAGTGCAAAAAAAGGCCTGCATGTGCACGAAATCGTCGAAATCGAAATTAGGAAGTAAAAACCTGGACACCGTAGATCGAGTCATTCCTGTATACAAAACGGACGACACCACCTTACAGAAAGGCTGAATTCATTAATGCAGTTCTGCCGAAGTACTGCAAAGTCAAGCGTTTCTTAAAGCAGCATTACTGTGGTGTTACAATGTATAACGTTTCAAATCGCAGTGTAAACGCATGTACTGCGCAAATAAAAGTAACCTTTGCATAACAAACAGATCTGATGCAGATGAATTGCTATGAACATTTTTTTTTTTTTGCAATTCGTCTGTATAAATTTCTATCATGTGAACCGAAATTGTTGATTAGTATTTAAAATTATTGTTCTACCAATGTTTTGACTCATAAAAAAAGCACCATTTACTTACGATGCGCTTTTTTTATATTTAGGAATTCATACTAACTGATTTATAAACTCAACGAACTTCCGTAAATCGCAGTGGAGATTAAAGGAGGCACATATTATACTTACAGCTCGACGCAGAGAACTACCCCTTTTATTGGTAACAGTAGTTAATATCTCCTTATTATTATCAACATAAGAAATAAATCAAAAATATCATATTGGAATAAAAAAAAACTTTTATTACCATTTTCTTAAAATACACTGAACAAATAGTTTTCGTATTACCATTAGACAAGAAGTCATCCTGCCTCATTAATTTACACACTCCAGCAAACACTGACACCAATTACGTCCTCAGCGTCGGAAAAAGCTGAAAAGGTGAAAAGAAGACTTACCTATACAGTGATATAACATCTTCCTTTCAACCGGAGGTACTTCTCTAATAATTGTAGCCCGCTTGAAGAAAAAAAAAATGAGAAAATATTATTTTAAACATTGGATGCATCGCCATTAGTGCTTAGTCCTTATTAAACTAGATTATTACAAGAGCGTGCACAATTAAAATGGACAAGCATGAAAAATAATTCTAAACGATGTCTATATTGTTTTGTTTATTTGTCTTATTCTCCCAGAAATCGATTGATAGATTATTGTTTGATCATATCCTAAACCATCTTTATGATCTTAACTAATCTTAATATGTACATATATGTATACATAAAACCTGCGTACATATGTATGTACTCCAGGTAGCCATCTCATTTGTACACCTAAATAAATTAGTAAAACTAATATGTGTTCTAAAATAAATATGGAAATCAGACGTAAAAAATTAATGATGTACAGCTATTGCCAAAATAAAAGCAACACCTCTAACTTTTTGAACATATGTTATGTATGTAGTTCCTTCTTTAATCGAATAAATGAAATTATTTAAATGCAAATTAGATCTCATGTGCTTAACACATTTAACAAATGATCACCTAAATAAGTTGAGACATTCACGATTAAGAGTAACTGCACTATTATAGCCTCTGTAATTACCTGGACAAAATAATAACAACATACAAAGTGAAATTAGAAAACAAAATCCGAACAAAAGAGAGCTGAAATATCGGTAAGTTGTGTACATTGGGCACGATCCTGATATATTAAATACCATTTGGTTTCGTTACTCCACACCTAGCAAGCAATAAAATGGTCAGATTAAAACACTGCACAGAAGCTCAAAGAGGAACCATTTTGGCATTAAGTAGTAGAGATGAATCAATAAGAATGGTGGCAAGGATGTTCGTGAAGAATGATGTTCAATCCTCTGCACTACAAACAAAAACTTGCTTAAACCACAGTGCGTCCACATAGAGTACCTGCAAAGGAAGGAGCGAGTTTGATAAGGAAAGCTAATCCTTTTATTTTATGTCTTGAAATGTACACTCGGGCCCAACATCTTTTGGATTTTCCGATAACCGATAGAATAGATAACCATCAGATAGGGAGATAGTCAAGGGGCTAGCGAAGATCTAGGTTCGGCTATATCATTCTCCAAACAGGTAGAACAGATTAAAGAGAAGCTCGCATAGACATGTTGTCAATGTAAAAATGTAAACAAACAATTTGCTTAGGTAGTATCCTTTAGATGATATGCGTATTTAAGCTTTATTCATTGCAATCTTGCAGCTGTCAGAATCGTATTGTTTTGCAGGAGACATAAACTTGCATTTGCAGCTTTTCCTTCTTCGCATTGCGTTTGCTTTGCAAAGCATGGATCGTTTCGGGCAAGGGTTAGAAGTCAATTGAAAAGTAAAGCCAAACTGCGTCAAGTATTAATTGGAAAGTAAAGCGAACTGTGTACTAAGTAATGACAAAATATTTAATAAAGATAATACAACGAATTATTTAGGAAAAGGGACCATGAATTGTGTAGAAAGATGAGTTCAACCAGTCTGTAAAGTCTGTAAAATATTAGTCGACCATAACAGATATGTAAAGTCCTTTTGCTTAATTTTCTACGAAATGAATAAAATTTTCTTAGACGTTTTGGGATTCTTAAATGTGTCAACATCATGCTTACAAAAAAAAGACGACTTACATATGATATTAAATAGAATATACCACTAAATAATTTAAAGTTCATAGACTTTCTTTCATCTACTACCTATAAAAGTATATGTATAGCTAAAGTCCCTTAAAACTAAGAGCTATTGTCATATAATCTGTAACAATAAATCCAGAATGTTACAAATAAAAATATCTTATCAAATTACCTATGAAATAGTCTTTAATTATTACCATAAAACTGAGATAAAACCCCACTAACAATAAAAGTAGCAGTACTACTTAATAGCTAAATAAATGAATCCAATTATGTAACTGCTCTCCGATCGTAACAAAAATGTTTGTTGTCGTATCTGATAATATTTCTATCCGCCTCTACAACTACTAACACTTTGGACATACGAATATAGTTGGCGTTTATATCCAAATTAGGCACATACGCCACAATTTTCTTAAAGGAATTTATGTAAAAAATATATATTATTCATTATTATATACATACCTATACCACCATAATATAAATATTTATATATAGCATAATATTTATATAAGTAATATGTATATATGTATCTGCTGAAAATTGAGTAAATTTATATTTAAATAAGTTTAATATAAGATAAATAAGAATGCTGCCTCTTTGTGAGGATGATGATTTTCATATTAATATATGCGCAACGCAATAAACTTACATATTTATTATTTCAATATATATAAATTATTTTACATATAATTGCATACTTGAGAGTTATCATTTGTCCCGTTTGCTTACGTTTTTTTTTTCTTTTATGGAAATAGTTTTTTTTTTTAATATTTAAGTTTTTATTGGAAATACAATGTATTCATAAAAAAAATAATAATGGAAAACAATGAGAAATACAAACATATATCCCTACAACACTTCACAGATTTGTGAAAAAACAGATGAGCAAAAACACAATAACATCAAGTGCAAATTTGTTTTTTGAAGTAAATTTTACAAATATTCTCTCCCATGATGTTATTGCACTTCTCTTCCAATCTTTGTATTTTAATTACTGTTTATTAATTTAATTTTGTTTTAATACTCCTGAAATCTATTTATTATGAATAGATATGTGTGTCTTGTCGAATTTAGCTTTCTTTTCTATTTTATTTAAAGTCTTTTCTTTTTTTATTTGTATTTTCACTTTTAAATAATATTCAGTTAAACTTCTTGTTATTGGTTGAAGTTTTTTGAGTTTTTGTTTTGTAATAAATGTATTTTTTTTTTGTGTTAAATTTATACAGTTCCTTAAAAAATATTCTGCGATCTTATTTGAAGAGATAGAGATAAACACATGACGTCACTTTGTTCTGGTATTTTTTTTTTTAAGTTTTTCATATAATTAGGTATACATCTTACATGCCTAAAGTAAAGAGAGATAAGATATTTATAGAAAAATGATATATAAAATAATATAACAAATATTTATACGAATGTAAATAGAAATGTATTTTTGAAATAAATATGTTCAGAGCTTTCTAGCAGAGTAGGGCCACCTTATTAATACGTAATACGGACAGAATACTGCCTTACCGTAAGAAATCATTCGACAACCTAACGATTGTTGATAACACAACCAAGTTTTTTTGGGAACTGGTAAATGATTTATGCTTTCATACGGTTTTCTTTACACAATCTTGTTTCTTCCTATGAGAAATACTTCTTGTCTTGAAATTTGCAAAACTCTGCCCTTGTGTTCCGTGAGTGAACTTGTTTGGTCATCGTTAGACCAACGACTGTTTTGTCCTCCGAGAAGACGAAATACTTTTACAGCAATTCACACTTCAGAGGTATTGGCTGATTACTTTGCCTCGAATTTTTTTGGAACAACATTAAGAAGATTGACTATCTGATTAGTCTGACGGAGGGGAATAGATCACAAATAGTTTACCAATCTGAATCTTCAGTAAAAGACACCACATTCCAGATAGATTTAAGTACATCAACCAGTGCCTAATGATCTTTAAAGATATTTCTGAACAAAGAAATAACGGGTTGTGTTGCAATTCGTCTTAGAGTGCAGCTTCTTCTCACAAACCAAGTATGTCGAATTACTCTCTCATCTTGATACAAAGAATGAAAAACATAATCTAAACTGTTTTACTATTCTTTTCCTTGACGTTGTCTGTTTGCAGTGTAAGCAAAGGCAGTCAACAATATAGTCGAAACGTAGCAGAAACGAGATGCTTTTTCCTCTAAACTTTATCCTCCAATGATATTTCTAGTAGTATTATATTATTTATAATAAGAATCTCGCTTCAAATATCTCCATATGCTCTACATGTATCGATTTCGATCTCCCTATCATGTAGCTGGAAACTTTACTTAAAGCAATACGTTGTACTGTTTATTAAATCATTTTCTTCTGACCCACCAAAACCACAAAATCGAGTGTGTTTCCACAAAGTGCTTATTTCTAAATATGTATTTAGGAATACACATAATTTTCAAGATATTAGACCTAATACCGTGGATGTTATATAAAGGATGACCATATTCAGCCGGAAAACGTCGCATTCGTCTCCCTTTCCTCCTTTTCAACCTTTGCATATACACAGTCATTTTAAGATACGTATATTGTTGATTCCATTGGAATATAATGGAATTGAAACCGTAGTAAACTATAGAAGGATTTATTAAATTCTTAAGAGATGCCCTCATTCCCATAACGCGTATAATAAACCAACCTGCTTAAATAATTACTACTTAAGCGAACGGGATATGTATGTACATATGTATGTACATCCTGCCATTATGAAATTTACGCTTATAACATACTAATAGCATAAACAATAGTGATATATGTAAATAGCAACTACCATAATTGTCGTTTGTATCAGCATTGTAAACATTAGTAAAACATTGTGCCGTTAGTGCAATAAAATCCTAGCATATACATTAGCATCTTTTCAATAACTTAAGACAAGTAAAATAGTAACACAAGAGGTAGGTATACATACATATGTATGTATGTATACCCATATTAATATTGCTTCTGAGTTACCATCAATGGGAGTCCAACTACTGGCTTAATACATACTACCTAGCATACTGTGTTTTATATGTAGTTTGCAAGAAATCGTCATAATAATAAATAATATAATGGTTACAACAATGACGGAACCCAAATGTGTTTTTAAATATGTATATCCGTGAATTACACACTACTTATAGTCTTAGAATAAGCGCAGAGACGATCGCAAACATACCTGCAAATATAGTGTTTAATATTGCCGATTTGATGCACGTCCAGATGCGCCACCACCTTTAGTTGGTGTATAACTTGCCGGTGGGGGTTGTTGCTGCGTACTATACGAGTTATAGTAGGCTTGAGCGGAACCATAAGTGTTCTGCGGAATGTTTCCTGAAAATAAGTTTATAATTGATGGCAGCCATTCTACTTGTTCTCATGTTCCTAATCATAATGCATACTATTGTTTCTTAAAATGTGTATGGTTAGTAGACAAAAAAATGTTTTTAAAAACAATAACACAACACGGGTTACAGGTACTTTGCCACCGACTGAATGACACACAATTCGCTTATTATTAGTACTACTAATGTACATTTGGTGACTACAAAATAGTCAAAAGGAAGAAAACTTATCTAAATGTATTCTTCTACACACGCAAGTGGCTTTTTTCAAATATCACACACCCATTTAGGTCGTCCTAATGAGTAAATAAATAGAAACACCCTCTTCCCCCAACTATAGAAGACAAATCGTGTTTGATTTCTTACCATAATTATTTCCTGCCGTTACACCATACGGATTCATACGATTGCCACCTAAATTACCGGCCTTTGTTGGACCACCATTATAAGCTTGTTGATACTCACTGCCAAAATTATTACCACCAGTCCAATTGGTGGGTGGTGCTGCGCCTGCCGGTGGGCCTTGTGGCGGAACAGCAGCGGGCGCTCCATAGCCTTGGTTCTGATTCCAGCCTCCCTGATAAGCGGGCGGGGCATTATTCCAACCATTCGCGCTACTTTGTGGTGGATAACTGTATGCTTGTGGAGGAGCTGCACCTGCTGGTGGTGGCTGACTGTATGCGTTTGCATAGCTATTCATTCCCCAGCCATTATTGGCGTAACCTTGCGGCGGTGGTGCCATATTGCTGGCCATTGCGTACTGTCCATTTTGTGGTACAATGCCACCGGGTCCTTGTTGATGTTTACGCATAACTTCCTGTTTATAGACGGATTTTTTTACGTCTACAAAAACATATTTGATTGTGTGGTTCTTTTTTACTGAAAGTAAGAAACAAAATATAAATTTAGTTTTTTTTTTTAAAGAAATTTGATCTCTATTTAGGTTTTGAATTTGTTGCTATAGAATTTCGCATTTTTCTGCTGATATAAGAATTTTGCCAAACGTAATACATACATAACCATTTCACTGCGGATTTTGTTTTTTTTTTGTTTAACCCAACATCGAAAAGAATAATTAAAAAAAAAACCTGGGGGAAGGAGAAAATTTTATAGCAAAACCTACAAAAAGAAAAAAAAATATGTACGTTGTTTTTAGTAATTTCAGGAGATTTAATTGATCTAACTAAAACCTCTGTTACGGTTAAAAACCGATGAACTTATAGAGAAAGTGATTCCACCACGACATGGGTGGGAGGAATACCAACGGTAGTACAGAGAACACAAGTGCGCCACGCACTACTTAAACGGTTGTACTGGATAAGCTTCTTAATCGAGCCGGTTTCACTGCGCTTACTAATGTGGGCTTTTAAAAATTAGAAATGTGCAACACTGCTCTATTTTCGGTGGACTACAAATGCAAATATTTCCATGGATCCAGGGCGTGTGTGCTATATTATTCACACGAAAAGTTATTATTGAGCTGGAGGCTCGTGGTTCGAACAGACAACAGCAAGAAATTTTTCTCTATAATGTACATACATCCTTATGTACATTTATAATCAGTTTAACCTTCATCCCACCCTTGTGTAGAAAACTATACAAATACCTCTTTTCTAATTTTTCTCAAAAACCACTAATTGTAAAATTCCGAAATTTTCTGACTTTATTAAAATCCGTATTTTACAAAGAAAAAAAATGTTCCCCATAAAAAAAAAATTTATAACGGTTGTTATTGCTAAAATTACGTTGTCTACCCTCGTGTGTAGATTTCTACACATATGGAAGATTGGTGGTTTTCATATAAAATTTCATATCTCACAGTTGCAGAAATGGAAGCATTTTTGAATGACGGTGATGATAGTGATATTTCTGTAGACAGCGATGGCGAATTTGTGCCAGAGGAAAATGTTGATTATAACTATGCCTTATATTTGCCAATACAAGTGAAATATGAATTAAAATTCTAGTTGCTGGTATCTTCTATACATGTTATGATTGCAAAATTCAACCACACTTGGGAAAATCGATTGGAGATAGAAACACAAGGCGAGAGTGTTCTTTTGGATCTCGTTGACGGTTTGAAAGGTCTAACATAACAATGACTAACTTTTTTTCTTCGTATGAAATTGGTCGAAAATTGTTGTCAGAAGAAATTACAATGGTTGGCACTATGAATGAAGGCCGTTGTATCAATTTACATTCGCATTTACCGATAACAAAGCACTAGTTTCGTAAATTGTAAGAAAAAATAAATGTTCTGTATTGCAAAGTACAATACATACATAACTCTTTTCAAGTCCTCTAATGATTTTTGTTTTCATTCGATATCGGCGGTGTAGATACAATTGAGAAAATGATTTCATTGCTACAGCTGAATTGAAATTCATTAATTATTTTTAAAGATGTGAATCCGAATGGTCAAACAACACAAAAAACAACAATACGATGGAATTTTCTACGTGGATTTTCACTTGCAAAAGCATACATAGATGCCAGCTAGATGTGGTAAACTAAGATTGGCATCATCTGCAACTTTGCTTGCAACTGTTTCAGGAGACAGTTCACCAGCACAATCTTTAGAAAATACATATTTCTGCATCCACTTATGAAATTCACTAATATGATCAAGAAGTGTTCCACTATAAATAAAAGACAGAGCACGTTTACTTTGTCCGCCACGAAAAATAATATTTGTACAAATATAAGACAATTTGTTGTTTTTGCACAAAAGCTGCTTGTAAAACCCAACATAATCGAAATGTTTCTGTAAAATGTATTCAAGAAAAACTATATTTAATTTATTTTCACTTGTTTCCTTAGAATAAAATTATAAAAGCAGTTTTTTTTGCTCATTTTAATTAAAAAAAGCACCAAATTCCACATGTGTAGAAAGTTAAATAGCGGATCGACTAATGTTTGCAAGGTTTATTTTGGTTGTAGAAATCTGACAACAAACATCAACTAAGGCTCAACCTAATAACCTACTAGTCTTCTAACCTTATAAATGTAGTCCCCCCCTTTTTGAAAGGATTTAATTATATCAAATGATACCCCGATTGAAAAATGTTTCTTGACATTATAAGTACCAGCATGTAGCCACAGTATACATGTTCATATGTATGAAGCTACAAACTGAGGATACTTTGCAATAACATGGCAATCATTGAGTGGAAAGTTGTATTGTTTTGTCAGTGTGTGAGTTACTTGTTTTGATTGTTCAGTTCTATTTTGCCGAAAGAATGGATGTTTTAACCTTTGTAATTTCGTTGTTAATACCTACGTACATATGTATATATTTGTTTAAAGAGCTTTCGCAACGGCTAAGAAGAGTAGAAATCGTAGGTAAACAGTTGTCGAAAGAAAGAAATAAATATCGAATATTGACCCATTTTTAATATACTATGTTGTTACATTTTCGACCTCATATTAAGAGAAAAATATCTCTTTTTTTATTTGGTAATGAAGACGCACACAATAATAGGTACATATTTCGCAGTTGCCAAATTGCCGAATTACAGTAAGGTTTCTCAAATCAATAATTTAATTGTACATACATATGTCTTATCGCTACACCGCTGAAGTGCATGCGCAATAAAACTGAGTAACAAAAAATATAATTGTTTTCCCTAGTCAATCTCCATCTGCCTATATAATTTTAATTAACCTTTGCCAAATTTTAATCGGCCATCTTAAACCAATACTATAGAAACTTTACGAAATAAGTAAAAGCAGTACAATACATGCACATAAATAAGTGAAGTAATACATTTTTATAGGTACTTACAAACTGCCTTGTCTACGGCATCGTAATCATCAAACTCCACGAACGCAAAACCACGCTTACGTCCAGTGGCCTTATCTGTGAGAATCTTCACACTAACCACATGGCCAAATTGTTGGAAGTACTCATCCAAACATGCTTCATCATGAACTTCTTTTAGGCCACCAACGAATATTTTCTTAACCGAAGCATTCGATTCGGGTTTATCTAATTCTGGACGGGGAAGAGCACGCTTTGCGTCAACAGCCCTAAAATGTTAAGAAAAAAACCATTAATAAAAGCCCATTCAACTGGTGTAGGCACTCTTTGTTTAACTTACTTTCCATCTATTACATGAGGCCGTGCCGTCTGTGCTTGATCGACCATAGCTGCCTTAGCAAAAGAAATGAAGCCAAAGCCCCGGGATCGTTTGGTAGCTGGATCTCGCATGACCACAACATCCGTAACTTCACCCCATTGTTCGTAGAATTGTTTCAAGGAATCTTCATTTGTCATCGGCGATAAACCACCAATGAATAATTTCCGCAAATGCTCTAATTCACCAGTTTCCTCCTAGAGAGAGAAAAAAAAAAAAAAGAATTTTTACAAGACGCCATTTTGGGAAGTCTTCTGCAAGACCTTTTTTTGACAAAACTCTATATAAAATTATCTTGATTAATTAATTTAATAATACAAGCAACCTACCATTCCATTACCAACGGGTCTATTCATGTAATTATCCTTATGCATTTTTTGTGTTGATTTTAATTAACTCGAAAAGACAAATAACGTGGAATACTTATTAAAACAACTGCACCTCGCAAAAATACCGAACGAACTGAAGTGAGAGAGAGTACGAAATGGACGGCGTCGGTACAATTTGCATGACACAAATAATTAGAGTTGCCGTGATATTACATGCATGAAAAAACCTTTTTACAACCGTTGTTTATATAAAACAGGAAACAAAATAAAGTTCAAATTAAAATAAAAATATATATGCATTATTTTGCAGGATAGAAGAAGGACGAATGTGAAGAATAGTTTTTATCTTTAAGAAGGGTTTTCATGAGTATGTACTGTAATCGCGGATAACCGACAAGAAAATATACGAGGAATGGGACCGTGAAGAAAATTTTTCCGACGGCCGTGAACAAACAATTCGATGATTCTCGGTAATCAATATTATCCGCAGTCCGGACTATTAGAGGATTCTAAATGACTTATAATTTTTGTATTTCATTTACTTGTATACATTTTAAACATACATACAGCATAAATCAAAGTCTGATTTTTAGCAAATTCTAATAATTTTTCTTTAATAAATAATAAAATCAAAAAACATTTTTATTCTCTCATCATGTCTTCAAAATAATAATAGTACTATAGTACCTTGGACTGAACTCACTCAGTATCTGAAGTATGTAATTAGAAATCGAAATGATTCTCTGATTCGAGTATCGTTGTAGGCTGTACGCGATACTATTATCATATAAGGTAGTGTTTGCATTTCTGCTCAAAAAGGAATTCTTTTAATCTACTACGCATAGATATATTTTTACTGAAGAAACTAAAATATTTGAAAAAATCTCAAAAATTGTTGATAAGAAAAAATTATACATAGGTTTAGATTAGAGTAGCCGTTTGCCTAATACACATCATACGTAAGTTTTGAACTGCTCCGATATCTCTGTAAGAGACAAACGACAAAATCCAAAGACTACACCAGCGGCCGCCCAAGCAAGTTCTGGCACTGGCACTTTTTAAAAACAAATACAAACTTTTGCTACTTGCCCATCAACTGATATGGAATTTCCCAACCCAATAGCGAAGCACGTTGCCAAGCAAGTAATTTGACAGCACATTTTATAAATGAATCATGTGAGGAACTGAAAGCAAGGTAGTTAAGTGGTGTCCAACCAAAGTCACAGCAAGTACAGATGTAGGAATTTGACAGGTAGATGTAAGCTACTTGCTTGCCAGAACTTGCTCGTGTGACCGCCTGATAAGCTACCCCCAAACCAACGCAATTTAAACGCTGCAGCCACGAAGACTATTATTTTGATTTCAACTGTGATAGCGACAAACTGTTGCATGCACCAACACTGAAGAAAATCACTGCATAATTGCCGTCACGGCGGCGTCGAATAATCGCCTTGGCATAGGTTCATACACCGCCATGTAATTTGATTGACAGCAAGCACAGAGATTCATCGGCTTCATGGCAGCAGCGATTAAATCTCATTGGTTTGGGGGTACCCTTAAGAGCCGCTTGACTGTCAGTGAAGATGCTTATATTCATTACCGGTATTGTATTACATTTAAACTAGGATAAGAGAATTTCCATCTAAAAAATACTGCAATGATTTAGGAAACAAAAAGAGATGATCAAATTGAGTTTTGCAGAGAGATCCTAGAATGCGCGCTACTCCATCAAGTTCGAAAGAGACCTCACCGAAAACTTTCATATCAAAAAGTATTTAGACAAAGAGACGCCCTGTCATGTGGGCTCTTCAACGTTATTCTTGAAAGAATTCTATAGTATTCACATATCGATAGTAAAGGCAGTGCATGATAACGTTGATGGTATTGACATAATCGGAAGAACACAGGGTGATGTCTGCAGTGCTTTGATGAGAATTGAGACAGGAGCGGATAAGTTGGATTTAAAGGCAAAAGAGGGCAAAACAAAACCACCACTTTTCGAGCCTTAAAATTTGAGCTGATAGGGCGTTTGAGAAGGAGAAGCAGGACAAGTGTAAACATTTTCGAAATCCACCCACTGCCACACCCACTTTTTTATTGGCTGCGTTCTATTCAGCTTTGAATTTAATTATTCTGACGGCAATACGGAAATTTTATGTAACAAAGTTACACCTCGAACACCTCCACTGTTAAATGCCAATCGATAGTCGAAATCATACAAAGTAGTTTCATTCTATACGTTTCGTTTCGTTTGCAAGCCGCAAGCCGGTTGTTTTTGCTACCGGCATCATCCGCCTGTTTCACCAAAGCCGCCTTCGTCATTCGTCATTCGTTTCCACCATCTTTTTCTGGCAAGTTTGTTCGTCCCGCGTGTGTGTGGAAACGTTTCTGTGAGACTTAATTAAATTAAAAAATATTAGTTGAATAAAGTTTCATTATTTTCACGTTTTCAATTTTATTATAATAAAAATAATATATTCACAATGACCGACGTTGATAATCGCAATGGTAATTCGAATGGAAACTACGAGGAGGAGGTGAGTTATATTTATGCATATGAATACATATTTTCATGGAAAATATATTTTGGTGTAAAATTTTATAACTCTAGCGTTCTTTTCTAATAAAAAAATACATATATTTTGTGAGAAATTTGTTTTGTATGTCGTGTTATAAAATGGCGGCCTTTTTTGCAAAACGCAAACTATGCCAAGTAATTTTTAATGATGTCGACAATTGTTTTTTTTTTTTCGTTTAATGTGGGGTGGAAAATTTTAATGATACATTATGTGTATGTAGTGTTTAATTTAGACATATATTTGGGTTAATAAATTTTCATTTTTATTCTGCGAAAGAAGCCATTTTTTATAATTTTTTTTTTTTTTTACCAGGGTATCAATGAACCCGAACACTTGAGAAAGTTGTTCATTGGTGGCTTGGATTATCGTACCACTGACGATTCATTGAAGGGACACTTCGAGAAGTGGGGCAACATTGTAGATGTTGTCGTCATGAAGGATCCTAAGACCAAGCGGTCCAGGGGTTTCGGCTTCATCACCTACTCGCAGTCGTTTATGGTTGATAATGCCCAGAATGCTCGACCACATAAAATCGATGGACGTGTGGTTGAACCAAAACGTGCTGTGCCCCGCCAAGAAATTGATAGTCCCAATGCTGGAGCCACTGTTAAGAAATTGTTTGTCGGCGGTTTACGTGATGACCACGACGAAGAATGTATTCGGGAATATTTCTGCGATTATGGCAAAATTCTTAGCATCAACATTGTTACGGACAAAGATACAGGCAAGAAGCGTGGCTTTGCTTTCGTGGAATTCGATGACTATGATCCTGTGGACAAAGTTGTTTGTAAGTACATATATATGTATGTGTTTGAATTTTTATTTATTTTCAATTATTTTTGTTGATTATTTCATGCAGAGGATTAATTGTTTAGAATACTGTAGAGATAGAATACCTACTAAATAATTGCTTAACAAAAATAGTCCCTAGGCGAATGAACTACGTATTCCCTTGAAATTTCAAGTCGTACGATAGTCGAGAAATATGTACAAGATGTCACAGAAGAAACAGTATAAGTATTTACCTCGCTGGTTGTGACATCCCTATTTGTGAGTTGCGTGAGATCATGAAGTTATACATATGTATATATGTCGAAAGAAAGTTCTCCAGATATACTATATGTAGAATATTAGAATACTTCCGAGCCACACTGTCTAGATCAATCAGTGTGCTGCCAGACAATTTTCCTCGCTTTCATGCTGATAGCTATACTTGGTTTGGTAACCATAGTTTTTATTCCTGCATGTCGTCAGATCTCCCTAGTCTTTGTACAAAACCATCTTTTGATTGATGACTAGTATTAATCCAGATCTCTCAAGTTTTCTGTTAAACCAGCATATTCTCCTTTTTTCCTTTAGAAGGTGGAAATCTTTTAACGACGAAACTGTGCCCCCCTACTCAATATTAATGTGTGAGTTTCACTATTAAACGAATGCAGCAAGTCTTCGCGGCACCGCCGTCAAGCATTTCATCGCCAGTGGGTCTCCAGCTTTATATCATTGTCTGATTTTACATTCCACTGCAGCTCTGATTCTTAGTCTTATTATTATTTTAATAGTCTTTCTGACTACCTGTCAGGTTTTCTAAGACTGTGAAAACAAATTATATTCGGGATTATGGTTGTGACTAATTTTAAAACAAACTTTACTATCATTAAAGATAAATAAATAACGGAAAATTAAAATTACAATAAAATTATAAATTGTTTAGCACAGTAAGTAAGTTGCTTTCACTAATCGATTTTCCCGAAAAGTACTACTATTGTGATAAAACTTTATATGTATCTGGTTTGTATGAGCATATGCCATAAATGGGGAACAACCACATACTGTAAAGACACTTGCGCCAACAAAATCTAATGAACATTTGTTTTTCAACTTACAGTACAAAAGAACCATACAATCAAAAATAAGCTTTTGGATGTAAAGAAAGCGATTGCTAAGCAAGATATGGACCGCAATCAAGGTGGCGGTGGAGGTGGTGGCGGCGGTGGTGGTGGCCGTGGTGGACCACAAGGTGGTCGCGGAGGAATGGGCAGCGGTGGCGGCCGTGGCGGTGACCGTCAAAACAACTGGGGTGGTGGCGGAGGCGGTGGTAATAATCGCGGTCAGAACAGCTGGGGAAGTAATAGCGGAAACTTTGGCAACAACAGCGGTGGTGGTTACAATCAAGGCGGTGGTGGTGGCGGCGGTGGAAACTGGAATAGTCAGCCAACACCATGGAATAACAACGCTGGAGCTAACAATGATTGGAGCCAAGGAGGATCCAATGGATTCGGTGCCAATACGAATAGCGGAGGAAGTCAAGGCGGCTGGGGTAGTGGTGGTGGCGGTGGAGGTAATTTCGGCAACGATTACCAACAAAGCTATGGAGGTGGACCAGCGAGAAGTAACTTTGGAAACAACAGAGCAGCCCCGTACAACCAAGGAGGCGGCGGCGGCGGTGGTGGCTTCCACAAAAATCAGAATGGTAATACACATGAATAAAAGATTCGATGACGATGTTCATTATAATTATAATTGTTTTATTTTAAAGCCGGTGGCATGGGACAAGGTGGCGGTGGCGGTGGTTTCGGCGGTAATTATGGAGGTGGCCAGGGAAACATGGGTGGAAACAACAGACGGTATTAATAGGTAAGTTTTATTATATTGGTCGTAGTGTTTTGTAATTTGTGCGTTAGAGGTTAGTGCCAACATAGAGAGTATGAGTTCATGTCAAAAATGGATTTTATTTTATGTGCATACGTTTCACAAGTTTTATAAGCGCTTTGAGTAGCATTATAGATAAATGCTTTGAATATCTTATCTACACATAAGTTGAGATAACACACGATTGATTCCAAACCGTATTGCTGTATAGAGTTATCGACGGATCAACTGCGTAAATAAAAGCCAATTGAATAGCAATGATAATCATTACATACCAAAAGACGGAGTCCGCTTGGGAAAAGCAGTATTTGTATTGTCCACCTTTAGAGCAAAATCCCATAGGTAGGGCCAGAGATTAAAAAAACAACATCAACGTACAGTACTTTAGTGTTCTGTTTTGTATTTACATTCAAAAAGTACGAACTCCATACATCATCCGTAGAATACACATATTACAGAATACAGTGCACAAACTCTTAAAGAGTGAATAATGTATGTGTACATAGTACCAGTAAATAAAAGAGCAATGCATGAGTACAGTAGTTCACTAAGTTAGTGTTTGCGAATCTTACATTGATCAACGGTAACGTACTGAATTTCGGATTTGAGACACAAACATAATAGGTAAAAATCAAAAATTCCTAAGAGTGAAGAAAATTTGAAGAAAGTTAGGGAACGCATCGAACAACAAAAACAAAGCGGAAATGTTTTATTCTCTCATGTCCTCGCTTTTTACGTTTTTCTTGTGTTAGCCTCGTGTTGTGTTTACCTAAATTCCTTTATGCAGCACTGCCTTCATTGTGCATCTGCAAACATTCCTAAACACCGACAAAGGGAGCGTTACATTGTGCATATGTACATATATCACGTTTCGAAGTTTTTTTTTTTGTAGTTTATTGCAAGTGCAAATTTTATCCATAATGCAGTTGCACCACAAACGAAGTAGAAGGATGAGGAAACTTCGAAAAACGAATAAATACTTCGACAAAAGGAAAATTGGGCAGCACACTTGAATAATGTTACATTATTGATGAGCAATCTTGTAAAAGTGAGAAAGCGGATGAATTCCAACGCTGTAATGTTTCAAATCGCAGTGTAAACATATGTATACTGCTCAAATAAAAGCAACCTTTGCATCACAACTGCGACGAATTTTTTTTTTCTGTTTGCAATTTGTGTGTATAAACTTCTATTTAAGAATCTAGAGTAGTTTTTAAAATAATTATAGCAATGTTTTGATTAATTTTTGCGATTTGTATTTAAATAAAGTTCAAAAACACCAGCTGAAAAAAATGTGCACAAATGGCATTTTAAAAGGTCGAAAATTGCAATGTATCATAAATGTATCATTTAGGTACGATGCGCATTTTTTGACATTTAGGATTTCAGCCTTTTTTTATTAATAAATGCATACCTTGAAACTGTCCCATTTTACCATATTGGGCACGAGTGTATTCATAAGATAAAGTATTATTTGTTGTAGAAAACCAGCCAGATTTTGTAATCTTTGTAAGCTAACCTACGTAGTTTTTTTCTCCTTTATACATAAAACTTTTTTTTTCTATACTTCACCGCAGCGCCAAAATATAATTCAAACTTTTTTTGCAAGAAAATGAACAAATCTCTCTAAAAACATAAGTTTAAGAAAAACTTATAAAATTTTAATTTTAACATTTTTTCTTTTTACGAATATAGGTAAAATGCAAAAGTACAGACAGAAGAGTGACAAGATAGGCAGAGAGTTGTAAGAAAATCAAACACAAGCGATGAGGTAGTTAACTGAGGAATTTAGTTCCTACCTTGACAAAAAGAAACAAGAAAAGCAGACAAACCAAAATTTTTAATCAATGAACCATGAACTCAATTTCTTATCGAAAACAAAAAACAACAAAAAAATATTATAATATTCATCAAATAACATTTATTACAAACAATAGGAAGTATGTAGTCCCGTCATAAGAAACCTTCACTGTTAAAATTTTTATTTGCATTTAAACCAAAATATGATCATTTACAAATAGTAATTTTTTATTCAATAACTTTTAAGTGCTTGTTTATAAAAGAAGAAGAGAAACAAACAGCTACTGATAATTATTTATATTGACACAAATAATTTATCCCTCCAATAACATTTTCAAAGAGAACTCCTGTCGTAGAGATGGTATTTTTAATGCGTTATTCCAATTTAAATCTTTTTTTTTATATAATGAAAAGAAAACAACACAAGCGCGACAACCGCTGTATCTCTAGAGTTTTACAGTTCGTCCACCAATTATATAATCTGAATATTAAGTACTACTAGTAAGTTATTAATTACTACAACTATCTGTGTAAGAATTAATAAAAAAAAAAATAGAAGATAAAATAAATGTTTAACATGTAGTATCATTTTTAAGCGCTTTTGCTGAGGGGTTAGCATACAGTTTTCATTGCTGTTATGCGAGAAGAAATTCCTCTTTCCATTTGAGCTTCAAATGCGAAGTACTCCCAGTAGGGAACAATTATGTAGCCCAAATGAAATAAGAACACACCAGCATTCAACCCGAGAAATTCATCAACTTATGACCAGGTAGGAGTCAGCAAGCAAGGGCATTCTTCCTTCTTCCTCTAAGAAAAAAAAAAAACTTCTGAAAGAAAAATTCAATGCTGTGAGGTAGTTGCAGGAGCTTTACCAAAAACAAGTCGGCAGCTTTTTTGAGATTTTTTACGAAAACTGAAAGCAATATATGTATGCACATTTATTTACAACCCAGGAGATACAGGAAATCAAATCATACATATTTTTATCATTTACAAAACCTGACTAATGAAATGCTTATGTATTTTGTTACAAGCAATTTTAGGTAGTACCTGCTTCAAAACACGAAAATGAAGGCGACCGCAATCCTATTGACACTCGAATAGTGACATTGAGAACTTTACATAAAGGATCAGGATGGTGAGTTTTAATCGATATTTATTTTTCAGATAGGTCGCACGCCAGAGGTAAGGCTAGTCCCGTCTCTACATTTAATTTTACAAAATAAAGCAAAAAATAAACTTAAATTCGTTGTTTCATTTGTAGTTTCCAACAACTACAAGTTTTGAATTTTCTTGGCATTTTAAGGAAGATATACTAAATAAGAATGGTAAGCACTTTGGTGAATATTTTTTTCAGGAGCTCTGTAAATGCAAACACTCCAAAAGGTACATATGTACATATGTACATACATACAACTCTTAAGCTGTAAATGCTACGCATAATAGGCTCCTATTGTGGTTGTTGATCAGCAATCGATTCAGGTTGTTGAACCTAGAACTTTTTTTCATAAAACGATCTTTAATGGGGCGATTTTGAGCAAATCGAAGAAAATTCCATTACGACCTGTGAACGATCCACATATGTACACATGTAACTAGGATGCACTCCCAATTAAATTCGGTTGTCGGCATTTTTTTATGATTGACCTTTTAAAATGTTAATTTAGAACAACTTTCTTCAAAATTATCTATAAGTTTGCTTAAGACTATAGAAACAGAAGAATGATCAAAAGGAAAGTTGTAGTCTTGTATTGTATTGTAAACAATGACAAGACACAATAAAATCGCCTGAAGCAAGAAGTATAAAACACTATGTTTTACAATTAGTGAGTTATAGACTGGGAAAAAAAAACGAATTTTTCTCGCGTGTTTTATATAGAAAACTAAACTGACATAAGTCAATACTTTAAACTGCTTTCCTCAAAAATTGTAAAAAAATGACTAGGCTGTCCTTTGTTGCCACAGAATTATAGACAATTGAAATATCATTGGCAAATTTCTTCGATTTCTAGTTAAAATCACCAATCGACGAGTTTGGAAGATTGTCAGGCTAGAGTGACCAAAGGGAGACACCAGAAGTTGTCAACAAGCAGTCGTTGGGTATACAGGAAGGATGAGGAGGACCTGGAAGTTTTAAAGGACTTAATCTCCCCATATCTGTTTAACCGTAAAGGCTAGGCAGAGTTGATAGAATGCGATCCAAATCAGGCTGCTTATTTTCTAAAGGCCTGCGTTGATCTGAATGAATTGACAACCGAATATTCACGAAATATATTTCAAAGCTAAACCAAAAATGGAGCAATAATAAATATCATTTGCATTGTGCTAGTTCACAATGCGCTGGTTGTTTTTGTTCGCGCAGTATATTCGTTCACAATGCATTGCGGAACGTTATCGTTATCATTTTGGGTTTGAATTTAGGAATGGTTGCTGATTTACAAAACAGGCAGTGCTGCATTTGGGAAAGCATCGAAAGGGTAGCGTGGTAGATGCTTTTTGACTGCTGACGTTTTGGATCAGCGTGTTATGTATATAATCAGCTGTGTTTTGTGTCATAATTTGGAAACATTTTTTATGCGAAGCTGTCTTTTTCGACAAACTTGGTGAGTTCCTCCTGGTCCGGTGGGAAACTTATCGAGATTTTGATTCTTGGGTAACGCAATGGCTTGCTAAGAGCTGCACGTCAGCTTTGCAGCCCAATCTTAATTTTGTTCACATTGTCGATATTGGTGTTATTTTGCTTTTTATATTACTTGCTGGCTGCGGCACGATTCGATATTTAATTTTTTGACACTCGCAATAGGGACGATTATCTTTACTGTCAATTCCCGTTCTTTTGATGGCGGACTTTATTAAATGCTTTTTCATAATCTATGATGCATATAAATACATCTTGCTTCATTTCACAGTACTTACCCAATGTGTTTAGAGAGGAGGGATCAGTTGTTCCAAATTTTGTCTTAAAGCAAATTAGTATTGCTCATACGCGATTCTAGTTTTTTTATATGTACATACTAAATTATTAATGTCTTTCGAAAGTCGAGTCTCTCTATCGAAAGGATGAAACTGAACAGGAATTGTCGCATGTTGGTTCGTTATTCATCTGAAGATTCAATGGCAGTTTTAACGCTGAATGAGCCGTCCGACCGCTTTCCAACGTGTGCTTTCCAGTAGGTAATTTTGGGTTTTCAAGATTTTCCGACTTATCCGGTCGAAATTTTCAATTTTCGGCTCCGTAATGTGTTTACCCGGTTCAATACGAATCCAACAAAAAAATTCCCATGCAAATAGGATGATGTTCAACGAGTTATGCGCGTACGAACCGACACCAATTCATTTTTATATACATATAAACATAGCTGTATGTATACCCTACACAGAAGAAAGTTTTAGCACGTAACTTATTGCTTATCTAAAACGTTGGTTTTTTGATATTCTTAAATCCGTTACTGTGCAATTCTTTGTGCACATACATATGTACATATGTACGATACTTACATACTTCAAATACGTGTCTTCTTCTTTACCTCTGTGTACTGGAAAATGCTTAGATGTTGACAAGATAAAAATACAACTCTTAATTTCGTTTTGTAGATCTTTATTTATTGAAAATAGAAATTGGTGTATAATAAATGACATATCTGAAACAATCGTTTGAGCTTAAACCCATAAGAAACCAATTGATTTTTGATCAAATAATTTGACGAATTGTTTTTTTTTAATCTAATGTAGATTCTGAAATCACTCATCGGTGCGTTAACGTAGATGTCGCATGTGTATAACATAACCTGTGTTTATTATAGTTTTAAATTTCAATCGACTGTTTCATAACCCACTTACTGGTTTCCTCCAATCAGTCCATTTCATTTGAAAAGCTGCGCGTATCCCATCAGCCTTTGGAAAATTCCTCACCTGCATCCCAGGTGATTCGGAGAACGATTTTCTATGCACCAACAGCAATAGATGTCGCAATTCGATGACGTCAGTCTTGCAAGAAATGCATAAAACAAAAATATAATTTTCTCCAAAATAAATTTAAGAAACAAAAAATTTTAAATAATAAATATTTGGAGAAGCCAACAAATTATATTATGCTTCCTATTCTGTATAGTATACTCCTCTCCCAAGGGACATCTTATTTTCATTGTCCAACGACACATTCTTCCTTAATTTTTTTTTTTTCTTCTTCTGTGGTTTTCTCTCCCTCTCTTTCTCTGGCTGAAATCGCTTCCTCAACTTCTCTGCATCTCATCTGTCACTCTTACTTAATTGCGTCTATCTGTCTTTCTAAGGCGTGCGGCGTATTTTCCTTCTTAACTAAGAATGATCATCTGCTCTCCACTAATTTGGATGCAACAATCAAAATATGTTTTTCTACAATCTATGCGTCCAGAAACACACTTCTTTTTTTTTGCTTTTGCTACATGTGCGCGTGTGCTGAGAGAAAAGGACTTTAGAATAAAAACTACTTATATGTTGACAAATCTCTAAGTTTTAATTAAAATTTAAACTGATTTCTCTTTTGTTTCCTTCTTGTATATATACATTCAAATTGCAATTACATTCTACTACATTTGTTTAAGTATCTTTATGATCTATCAAATAACATTGTAATTTGTTTTTTTTTTTTTTTTTCTTTCTCTAAATATGCGAAGAAAATTTGTAAAAAGGTTTCTAATTGTTTTGTTACTTGTTGTCATTTGGATTATTTTTCGTTTGGGAGATGGGTGCTTTTTTGTATTAAAAGAAAAAAATCTTTTGATTAGAGCTAAGCTTACAGTACTAGGTTACTTAATTTTAGGTATTATTTCGGTTTTGTTATATTTTGTATAAAAATTGTTTATGAAACAAAAAAAAAAACTTAAATTACACACTCACTTCTTTGTAAACATTATTTTCTTTCGTTAAGTGTATAAATTCTAAAATTACGGGGCTGGTTTGAATTTTGTCAGATCTAGCGATTGAAAGATGTATCTTCATTCTTCTCTGGCTTGACTGCGCCATTGTCTCACAAATTAAATATTTTAATGTTCTTATTGCTTCTCTTTTGTTGTTTTTTTTTTTAACTGATAAACATAAACCCGCGATATATTATTTTTCTTTTCTATAATACAAACTCCTTTTCTTGGTTCTTATGCAATACTATATATTATGATCACTGTGCCTATGTCTTCAGACCCTCTTACACACTCTCTCACTGTCTGTTCTGCCTTGATCTTGTTTTTTGAATGATTCTGTTTCTTTAAGACTGAATGTGACCTGGCACTTTTTTACCTATTTGTGAAGATAAAGAATAAATACATAAAAATAAATGTTATTGCATATTTCAACATTGTTTTATCAGTGATTTGGTTTTTTTTTTTAAAGGTATCAGTATTGGAAACTGAATAGCTTTCTAGTTGCCCAGTAATCAAACACTAGGTGGGTATTTTTCAAAAGTAAAACATCAAAGAATACGGTGTATTGAAATTTCAAATGCGAAGGAACCTATTTCTAGTGTTCTGGTGGAAGCTTTTCGGGGTATTCTAAATACTTTCTCGCAGTTCATACTTTTTTTTTCTCTTCACCGCATCTGAACAATGCATTCACAAGTTAAAAGTGCAACTGACTACTACTATGAATTACTTTTCTATTCTGTTAGGATGATGCTCACCTCAATATCTTCTATTGCCACCACCGCCTCCACCGCCCATCATATTGCCGGGGCCATTATTATAACCCTGATTGCCACCGCCGTAATTACCTTGGTTGCCTGAAATCAATTGCCTCTATTAGCCTAATCAGAACTCTATCATTCAAGTTAACAGGATTGGGAGGACAAGGAAATTATCGAAAGGGTTGTATTTGTGGCGCGACTGCGTGTTACATCGAACGTGGTTTACATTCTTATTCGCATAACATAGCGAAAGTCAACGTCTTAACATTTACTCTCACAGCATTTAAAAATAAAACTGATCAAACAATAGTTTAGTTTTGTCAATTTGTCAGAACTGTGATGCCTGTCTCCTACAGTCGGGAAAAGGGGGTTTGGAGGGGAAAATGTGGTGAAAGGGAGGAGGGTTTAATGTTTATTCTACTTACCCATTGGTTTGCCAAAATTGCCACCACCGCCACCTCCTTGATTTCCACCTCCATAGGGGTTCATTCGATTATTTCCAAAGTTGTTACCACCTCTCATTGGACCCCCACTGAAACCTTGTTGGTATCCACCACCATAGTTATCATTATTTCCCCAGTTTCCGCCTCCTTGGTTACTATTGTTGCCAAAGTTCCCGCCGCCTCCCTGGTTCCAACCACCACCTTGGTTGCCATTATCCCAAGGTGTCATCTGGTTGTTCCAGTTACCACCTCCACCACCTTGGTTGCCGTTAAAGCCACCGCCAAAGTTATTATTTCCGCCCCAGTTGTCGTTTTGATTACGATTGCTGCCCCAACCGTTCCCTTGGTTATTATTATTACCGCGATCATTACGACCACCACCATTGCGTCCACCACGTGGTCCGCCGCCACCGCCGTGACCACCACCACCACCTTGGCGATCCATCTCTTGTTTAGGTAGAGCTTTCTTAATGTCCAACAACTTATTCTTGATCGAATGCGCCTTTTGTACTGAAAATGTAGAAAGAAAAACCGTTATTCACTGAATAGGATAATGAACATAAGCTTTGTTTTCTTAAATTTATTAAATACTTATTAAAATATATGTATAGTACGAGTGCATTCTATGAGTTAGCATCCAGGGACTGCAAACTTTTGAGGCGAGGTTCCACTAGTTAATATATCAGTTATATAAGGAATAAGATGTCTTTGCGACTAGACGTTTCACGCTCCACAACGAATAGAATTCCAGCTGGATATTCCTCCATCGGCCACATTCCTTGCGGATCATCATTACAATGCGTCGAGTACATATCTCAGATACAATTGTTGATTTTGAGAAGGCCTTCTATACTTAGCATGAATCGAAATGCTATATGGAGAAACTTGCACAGGAGGTATGGCAGTAAAACCCGTCATTAATGTATCAGACGAGTTTAAAGCCCGCGAATGGATACCAACGCTCCAGTTAAAAGAATAGTGGAACGACAAGGAAGACCGGAACTCTGTTATATGCAGACATACATACGTGTATGTAAGGATGTTTGATCTGACTGGTATCAGCGTACCCAAAATTGAAGAAAGATGGTTCCAGTGTCTCAGGGAGCGACTCATTAAAAGTTACATTTGGTAATGTACCTATTAGTAAAAATTATGATTCAAAAACTCGCCTTTGAACGAGTGGATATATCATTTTCACATATTTACTTTTTTTTTTTCTTTTACACCGTCCCGCACCTAAATCTTTACCCTCCACAGACTTCAGCATTCTTTTAACACACCCTAATTTGTAATGGCGGTTTTTCTCAATCAATACTCATGTTACAAAACCAAAATACACCTAGGTGTAAATATTTTTGTTCTTTTCAGTCTCCACTACAAACAAAAATGCCAATCATAGATCACGCAATCGACTTTTAAATTCTATTTTTGTAATTGTCGCAGATACTTTTTCATCGGTCTACTACAATCAAGTAAAACAACAATAATATAATACCAGCAAATGTTTACTATTACAGTCATGAAACGCCGTACTAATTTATTGAGAAAACTGCACGGAGCTGGGACTGTGAAGCGTATTTATCTTACTTTGTTGCAAATACTTTTTCATCAATTCGCACAGAAGAATTGCAAATCAACATGATATAATAAAAGCTAATTTTTCTCTTACAGCCATGAAACGCCGCACTCAATTATTAAAAATTATGTGCGGAGCTGGGGCTGTGCAAATTACAAATGATGAATAAAAGGTGTACTTACAAACAATTTTATCAACTGGATCGTAATCATCAAATTCGATGAAGGCAAAGCCACGCCTTTTCCCAGTGTCTTTGTCGGTGACTATGTTAACTCCTAGTATTTTTCCAAACGTTGAGAAATAATCGCGCAGTGAATCTTCATCGTGTTCATCCCTCAGCCCACCGACAAACAATTTCTTGACAGTGGCGCCAGCATCTGGACGATCGATATCCTGGCGTGGAACAGCACGCTTTGGTTCAACAACACGGCCATCAATCTTATGTGGACGGGCATTTTGGGCATCATCAATCATAAAGGCACGCGAATAGGTAATAAACCCAAAACCGCGTGACCTCTTGGTCCGGGGATCCTTCATTACCACAACGTCGACAATTTTGCCCCATTTCTCGAAATGTGACTTCAACGAATCATCGGTGGTGCGATAGTCCAAACCACCAATAAAAAGTTTTCTTAAATGTTCAGGTTCATGGATTCCCTGAAATAATAAATAGCAGGAATAAAACTTCCATTCGAATAAAAATGGCCGACATTTCCGTGTCGATTGATTTTTGATGACCTAATGTGGAATCGATAAATTTATACTCACATCTTCATCATCCCGACTGTTATAGTTTCCATTCGATTGGCTGTCTGAATTAGTCATTTTTACTTGTTAATACAAAATATCCTTAATTGATAAATAATTAATTGTTCAGAAAAATAAGAGAAAAAAACTTCAGCACTTCGAAAGAACGAACGCACTATCCGAATACTTAGCGAAGAATGAGGGAGAATGGCGGCTTGGCTTGGAAGACGTGGCATTTTCGTAACGATGTGAACTGGAACAGAAACGGATATTAGATATTGACGTCTACATCGGCAACATGCTTTTATACTCTGATTACATGGAATGGATTTTAAAGTTTGGCCATTAGCGGAGTCGATAGTTTATTACGCCCTCGCAAGAAAAGTAAATCAATAGATTTATTCAGTATTATAAAATATCAAGAAATTGAAGTATAAAAAATTAAATTTGCTAATAATTTATCAAAAAGAAAGGAATATTTGTTGCATTCGTTATCATATGGGTGGCTATAGAGTAAAAATAAATGAAACATCCTAGCCTTTACTTTTGGCTTTTTCGTACGGCGATTCATTTTGGAGTTTATTCTTCATGCCGTGGTTAATTTACGAAGAATCAGTCATTACTTTCCAGTCACGTCAAATTTAGTACACAGAACAACTACAAATACTACTGGGGATTACGTCATCTTTATATGTAGAGTGAAATGTGACTAATCGATGGTGATAAAAGTTTAGAATACTTAATTCTAGAGCGGACTGAAATAATTTTTTATTTCTCCATTTCGCTACTTCTTTAAGATGATTCTTTTATTTGGATGATCAGTTATATTCCAGAAAATTAAGCAAATTGAAAGCATTGAGAATATCCGTCACAGGTTCCATGAGTGAGAAATTCTATTGTAAAATTCTGCTAAAACTGTTGAGTTGAACTGTTGTATATTGCAGCACGTTTCAGTTTCATCTGGTATTTCCTATTAGACATAAACTTCTCATGCGTACCATCAGCGGCCATCTATACTTACACTCCAATCACATCGTAAAGTGCTTGCTTAAAAAGCTCTAATTTCTCTAGTTAACCCTTGCTAGTCATTTCGTATCCCTTTGTCATTTTACTTAGGCTTGCATCTTTCAAACCAGATAATCATCAAACCACCACAACGAACTTATTTTTATAGCTTATAGCTGTCATTTGATTTATTTTGAACAAATTTATATATATTACGAATACCACGTACCTACGGAACGAAATTCCGAGGCTTCAACAAATATTACCTAATTTCTAAAGGTTTCCCATAGACCTTTTCGCCGTTTGACGTTTAAGCTGTCACAGACTTTTGGTGGCCACATAAAGCGTGAAATCGTATGAAATATCTATTAAAAGTGGGAAGAATTGTATAATGTGCGATATTTATAATATATTTTTAAGTTCCTTGTGTGCAAATTCATAGATACAGAACGCTTTGTGTGGTCACCAAAAGTTCGTAACAGCTTAAAGGTCACAATTTTGACAAACAGGCGGAAAGGTCTATACATTTTCAAGCTTTCGAAATCTTTTTGAGTTCATCCATCCGTAAGAGATTGTCAAACCGAACAAACCTATAGAGTAAACTTTGGTTTATTTAAGTATTCATTTATATTGTCAATTATAGTTTATTATTAT
Source organism: Xylota sylvarum (assembly GCA_905220385.1). Taxonomy (NCBI): domain Eukaryota; kingdom Metazoa; phylum Arthropoda; class Insecta; order Diptera; family Syrphidae; genus Xylota; species Xylota sylvarum. Next base: position 15,966,541 of record LR999958.1, read on the forward strand.
ATTTTACGAGTAATTGCCAAATTAGTTATAATATGTAGAAAAAAACAAATTAGAAAAATTCAGACTTTCTTTTGTGCACTAGACTAGTTCATTCCTAAAACTGTCACTTTTAAATGGAGCTGTCACGTTGGCATTTCGCTGCTCCTTCATTTCTCTGAAAATTATTTCCCATCTAGTTACGTACTGAGTTAATTCGTTTTTGTACTTTTTTAGTTTATAGTAATAAAAAAAAAGAAACAAAATAAAATGCCTAAAAAGAAAACCGGACAGCGCAAGAAGGCGGAAAAACAAAAACTTCGCCTAAAGGAGATCCGAAACAAGGAAGTTCAGCTGGCAGAGAACCCCTGCAATGCACCGATGGAATGTGAAAAGTGTCTGAAAAAGCAAAAATCCCGAGCATTTTGTTACTTCTGCCAGAGTCTACAACGCCTTCCGATCTGTGCTCAATGCGGCAAAGTCAAGTGCATGTTGAAGACTGGTGACTGTGTGGTCAAACATCCGGGTGTCTACACCACAGGACTAGGCATGGTCGGTGCGATCTGTGACTTCTGTGAGGCTTGGGTGTGCCATGGGCGTAAATGTCTCCAGTCACATGCGTGTACATGTCCGCTGCAGAATGCCAATTGCATTGAATGCGAGCGCGGTGTCTGGGAGCACGGAGGTCGAATTTTTAAGTGCTCCTTCTGCGAAGGGTTTCTTTGTGAGGATGACCAGTTCGAACATCAGGCTTCGTGCCAAGTTCTCGAATCGGAGAACTACAAGTGCCAGTCGTGTAATCGTCTGGGGCAATATTCGTGCCTGCGTTGCAAGACGTGCTATTGCGAGGATCATGTGCGTCGCAAAGGCTTCAAATACGACAAGAATAAGGCGATACCGTGTCCCAAGTGTAACTACGACACTTCGGTTACTAAAGACTTGAGTATGTCTACTAGAAGCCATAAATTCGGTAGGCAAGCTCAGTTCGGCGATGACGACGACGAGGAATATGAGTCGTACTACGCTTCATCGTCCTATCAACCAAGCGGATACTCTGGAGCAACTAGCTATGGCAATGATGATGACGACGACGATGATGATGATTATGATGACGACGACGAAGACGATGATGATGATGATGATGAAGAGGAGAGCACAGAAGAATCCGAGGAAGAAGCTAAAGGGGCGGATGCAAAAAAGCCACCGGCGAAATAAGGTTTCCTATTCCAGAAAAGAATGATATTTTGAATTTTTAGTTTTATTTAATTTACAAGAAATTGTAATTACGATAGAAAAAGAAAGATAGAAATAAACCGCCACTGCGCTGGAAGCCTTTATGAATTTTCTGATTCTTTAAACCTGTAATAGACCATTTGTTTAAACCAAATTAATACATGCAGTCTTCTAGTTAACTTACTTGCACTTTAAACATGTAAAGAAGACTGTCTGTCCTTCATCTGCGGATCGCAACTGCAAGGTGGCGTAAGACATTTTATCGTGCCCGCATTTTGAGCATTTTCGTTCAACAGTCGGTCCATCCGCTTCTTCATTCTCTTCTTTTAATTTGTTTTGGATTTTTTTCGCGTCATATGTGTTAAAATGGATAGTGTACTCCATTTCCATCTCGCCAAATACTAGTACATATGAAGAATCAATGTTTATAAACTCAACTATTCTATTAAGTTGCTACTTTACCGTCTGGGTCAAAGTTTTTCTTGCAATTGTAGCAGCTTACATCACCAGTCGCTTTTAATTCAGGGAATATTGAACCACAAATAGGACAGAAGCCAGAGGCTGTTGAAAAGGATTCCATAGTTTAATGAAAAAAAAAAAAACCAAATTATTACAACAACCCAAAGTAATCAACCAACACGTGAAACTAAAACAAATGTCAAATAGAAAAATGTAAACAGAATACAGAGTCGACATCTATAGGATATAATATGAAACAAATAAAGACAAAAAAAAGCTTTCGGATTGTTGCATCTATTTTGCAGTAGGTGGCAATGAAAAACAAGCCGTTTAACTTTAATTGTTCAAATGTATATTAAAATAAATGTTTTTTTTCGTTGTAATAAAGATATGACATAAACGATAGACTAGAGTATATGTCGTTATATGTCCATATTCTACTCTTAATAGATAAAATATTAATTTTATTACCCGACGTGTTCGAATTCCAAATGACAGATCAATAGACATTCACGGTATTATTTGTATTTGATATGGAAGGAAGAGTTCCGCAGATGTATGGATTTCTTCCCTTTAAGCAAGTCCATTGATAGCTTAACTTCAAAGACGCTGATTTTGACGTTACATGAGGGTCGCATGTAGTGAAAAGAACGCATGTGGTTCCGTTAAGTCTGATTTTTTGACGGTAACATTGCAGTAGATGTGCACTTTTGCATGCTGTTGTTTATAGCAGCTACTATTCGTGTCAGTTTCTAGTCCTACGAATCATGACACGTCAATTGGTCGATCCCAAAGCTCCATTAGGCTCAGTCCGGTTGTTCGTTGGCTTTGATGTGAAGTATTTGCACTGATATCCGAATAAGAGAAATAGAAAAGAGTAAATCGGGATGAAAAAAAAACTTGTTTCTTGATTCTTCTTCGTCAAAGATTCTTTTACGATATCGGCAGGACGTTCTGTCCTATATTGTTAAGGCCTCCCTATTTATATATCGCATGGTTTTCTTTTAGTGTTGCTTCAAGTTTAGAACGATCTCGTTTAGTTTTGGCAAAACCATCATATGTCCGGTGTGACATTGTTGCTATATTTTATATGTTGCTGACTTTATCAATCATTGTCACTCCGGACATGGAGGGTTTGTTCTATTTTCTGAGGCGTGGTCTAGCACTCAGAAGCATACATCATAGCAGGTCTGATGATCATTTTATAAATTTTGAAATCTGTGGGTAGCTTCCATTTCGAGTGATCCATCTTTACTGACATGTGTGCCTAGTTACTTAAAGCTGTTAGACTCTTTGATGAGTTGGATCCCTATGTACCGCGATGACAACGTTTTCGCCAAAACGGAACGTGACCATATTAGTTTTCGTGGGGCTTATCCCAAAGATAGCTTTTCTTGCAGAATTGTCTTAATTGTAAGGCTAGCCATATCATCGGCGTATACATATGTACGTACATAGTAACATCTTTGGATTTCGCGGGTTAGGAACTCCATCATGAGATTGAAAAGCAGTGTGCTCAAAGATGAACTAATTTTTATTTCTTAGCTTGGGTTGTGACTTGTGTTGTAAGTGTTATGGATCGGATTTACCAGATTTTATACTGTAACGAATTGAATTCTGAGTGACGCTCTCGTCTTGATGAACACGTTAAAAGATGTATGTAAGTACTTACTTACTTACTTAACGGGCTCCCGACCCGTAAAGTGTCTCTGCCTGAGACACGGCAGCCTTCCACACTCTTCGATCCCGGGCACGCTGCTTCCAGTTGTTTAGACCAAGCGCTCTAGCATCCGCGATAGCTTGGTCCTTAAAACGGAGGTTCGGTCTTCCTTGTCGTCTCGAACCTGGGGGCTGTGATTCGAAGATCCTCTTTGCAGGAGCATTATTGTCCATTCGCTCGATGTGGCCGAACCAGTGTAGTCGACGTGTTTTGGCTTTTTGGACTACATCCACATCTTGGTACAGCTCATAGAGTTCTCGGTTGTGTCTTCTCCTCCATTCGCCCTCCTCGCATACGGGACCGAATATCCGACGAAGTATTTTTCTTTCGAAAGTGTTCAGTATTTGCTCTGCTTTCTGCTTATCTTCCAGCTCTCGGCTCCGGATGTATGTAAGTAGGTACTTATAACTCATCATGGTATCCATACCACCTTTTTTTAATTTCATCGTTTCGAGTTAGCATTTCTACCCTTGAGAAATGTGATATCCTCTCAATTAAATTTAGGGAAAAACCCGAGTAAAGTCTAGAATTTCAACACATTGGGTCTTTTTAGTACCGTAACCATAGCTAACATCCATCGCTTCAAGCGTTAATTAAGAACTCCACATATACATAAGTCTTGATTCGTTTACATGTCTATGTACCTAGTGGTGGATTCTAAGAGTCCCCTCCCAAAACACCAGTTTGGATCAACTGGCGCATCAAACTTGGACCATGCGTCGATATGATATAAAGACAGGGTCCGCTATCATTAACACAAAATGAAAAGGAATATGTGTGTTCGGAATTTGCAAATTCCCAGCATTCAAAGGAAGAGTTCAAGGAATCAAAAACAGTTTTTCATTCTGACTATTTTAGCCATTAAAATTTTATTAAATTTCGTTAAAAAAAAACTGTTACATATGTATGTAATATGAATCACCATGCATAATTGGGTTAATATCCATAGAAATATTAACGATTGGTTTCGATGTTGGACAGCCAGGTCGCTATCAAATCTCTGGATTCCTTTGAATTTAACTCAAAAACTGCGCTTAATTGTCGCTTCTCTCCTAACGAGATGGAAATCATGGATTTTGATTCTTTTCTCCAAACAAACTTTTGATTCTTAGAGTTTCTGTTTACTAAAAGTTCCAGTATTTGAGAAAAAATGTGAATTTGTATAGATTACATCACTACTCCCAGTAGCACATATCAGGAAAAAAATTAATGCATTCTACTAGAAATTGTTTTGAAAGGAATGTCAGTTACTGAATCCCTTTTCAAAAATAATTACAATGGAATCTTACAAGATAATCAGGAAAACATTTCCTATTATTGCTTTGTTCATTTCCTTTATAAAATATTCTAAATGCTATGACTTTTTAATTTATACGTATAAAAGGCCAACGTTGCATCTAACAGAATGACAAAGACAAAAAGGAGCAAATAAAATACCCGGCTTTACATTGTGATTTCTTGCGTATTTTTTAATCATCTAAATTTTATGTTCTTGTTTCTTATACTTGTAGATGTTTATAGTTTGAAATAATGAAATAGAAAGTGTACCTATTGTCTCACGAGTTTATTGATATACTTGTACATAAAAGTAGAATTAAGACTTAAGTTCAAACTGTCTGTGCATTATTTGATATAATGGTTATTCCAATTTGTTTCTTAAATACATGTATTTATTTGAATCAATAATTTGTTTCTTGCAATTACACATAAAAAGCAATGCCATTCAAATGACTTCCGCAGAGCATCTCGCAGCTCACGATCCAAATACAAAAAAAAAGTTTTTGTGTCGCAACGTGCGTACATGACACAGAGCTAAGCTTCTTAAAAAATATTCGTGGTGTACGTGTAATACTGTGCACACGAATGGAAGGTATTTTTTAATACAGAGTTCGAAAGGTAATTTTTGTTTGAGTGTTTGTTCGACACTCGCTCTTTTTCACAATCTTCCGCCGGCCATATGTATTTCTTTGTGGAAGGCCAGTCTCCTTAACCAATGTACTGCCGGGCATTCACAGAGAATATGTTCAGATGATTCATCATCCTCTAAACAGAACCGACATTCTATCTCGGTGAATCCGACTAGACTTCTAGGGCCGAGTACCGGAACACCATTAGGCCAGTTTTCATGGTCTCATATTTCTACCTCAAATAAAGTTTCGAAACAGTATTCCGTAATCTCGGGGATAGTACAAAACATATCCGTTCTTGGAATTTAGTCAAGTATTTTCACGTGAACCACAAGATCTCCTGGTTTGTACATGTATTCTAGCTGCAGTTTGATAGCACATCTAAAAGCCGTCTTCATCTTCTATTTCTCTGCTACTGATTGCTCTTGCTGTCGAGCCATAACCAGTATTATCAAAAGAGCCCTGGATGTCTAGACAATCACTAAAAGCATATTAAACATATGAGTTTATTTACAAATGTGATTTTACTGTGAAAATTCCCAGGGTCTCAGGTGAGCTAAGAATAACTTTCCTTGTGGACGCAATTAGTGTGCCAGTCAGTTTTAAGTGTCTAGTCCCAAAAAGTTTTTTTTCATTTCGGAAAATCAAAGCTGCGATTCTGATATTGTAAGTACGTACGCGGAATACCTACACTGCACGAATGGTTGATCCGTTCCTTATCTATAAGGTGTAAGGTGTTTTGTGTAACTGTGTAGGTTTTTTTTTACTTATATGTATCTTTAAATTGCAAACAAATTACGTATTCGTATTTAATATTTTTAATAATCATCCGGTTATGACTTAAATCTTAAGAATTACATAGTTATAAAAAAAGGTACACAAACAAGTTGCTTGCTGTTGTTGATAAATAAAACCTGTTTGCAGTTGTGATATGAATTCTGATTTTAAATTCGGGGGATTTTTTTTGAAACGGAGTAAATGGCAGGCATGCAAAGGCGCGTATTTGCTATCTACTAGTGGGTATCCATGCATGTGCGTTCTTCATTTGTAAAAAAAAAAAAAAAAAAACATTCTCACTAGGTGAAATCGTTTTTAACCTTCAAATTTGTTTAAAAAAAAACTAATATACCTAGTACAGAGGAATAGAGAATCTTCTTAACCCTTAATTTTAAGTTGAAATGAAAATTCCGAATTTCATACACGAATCTGTGGAATATGTAGACCCCTGATATGAAGTTTGAAGCAAATCTGTCCAGCTGCTTGAAAAAAGTTCCTGCGTTTTTTGTTGATTTCCAAATCTGTCTTTGGTCTGATAAATAGAAGTGCATTGTTATACAGGCTTTCACAAATTGGTCAACAATAAGTGTGATAAAAGACAGGTACTCCGACTCAAAAACGACGATTTGGGATGAGTCAATCCTTTCAGAGTGGTTAGAGATATTGGTGTCAAGCGAGGCTGTGTTCTCAGTGCGCTACAATTCGCACTCTTCATCAATCTCATGGAACCCGAGCTACCAGATGGAATTCGAATAGCTAACATCATCGTAAAAGTGTTGCTGTATGCGGAAGATCTCGTAATTTTATCAGAATCAGCTGAAAATCTTCAACTGACTAATTTATCAACGACAGTAAATCGAAAATAATGGAAAATTGCACAACTGGCTTTTTAATGGAAATCGATTGGAGGTACATACATCTAATTAGGAGTAGAGCTAAACTCTACATTAGATTTGGAAAAATATCTCGAAAGTGCAACCTGCCAAAGTTTGATAAATATGATGTGAAGAAAAATATTTTCAAATGAACATACAGTCAGTCACGAAAGTCTACATACAGTGCTGAAAAGTGCTAAATTTGAATTGAATTTTTGGTTATTTTCTTGTTTTCTTTGAATCATTGTGAGGATATGATTTGTTTTGTTTTGAATCATGTTTTTAAACAATAAAAAATAAAATTGAAATTTTGTCTATAAATGAGGATTTAGCACTTTTCAGGGCTGTATGTAGACTTTCGCGACAGACTGTATCTTGCTTGTATTTGATGCAGTTGTGAAGTCGGCGTGGGCGCCGTTCTTGGTTGAAATGCTTAGTGCGTTGGACTACGGAACGAAGGGTTGGAGGCTCAATACCCAGATAATACCTAAAATTTCCTTAACGTCCCCACCTCTCGAGAGCGTCTGACAAACATCCGATATTAAAACTGTCATGAAAAAGCTTCTTAAAACAAAAATTGCACTTCGGATACGGCATTAACCAAAAGGTCTCTTCCATTCGTGTAAAGAATATAGCACGCACAACACGAATGGTTGTCGCGTTAAAAAATTTAACTATGCAATATACATATGTATCTTCAAAAAGGCTTACGAAAACTGCATACAAGTACATTTAAGTTACAAGTTGATTACATCATCAAAATTCGTGCTTATACTGATGCACATGGTCTCGTGGATGGAGAAATGGCAAAGTTTGGGGAGTACATGCGGGAGTTGACTTAAACATGGTGTAAACATTGATTCTGATAGGAGCTTGCCTAGGACTATTGAAATATTGAAAAAACTTTTCAAAGAGGGAGTACCTTAAGTGAGGCATGGTTCCGTGCAATCGGTATACAAGCAACGTTTCTCTGATCCGAATTCTAAGCACTCTACTATCTAGTATGTTCTTGGAGTCTTGGAAATCTATTTTGGAATCACTATTACCCATAAGATAAGTTTCGAACGCGCCAGGACATCAGCAGTTTAGTGTTAAAAACCATAGCCAGTGGACACGAAATAAAGATGGACAAAGCTAAGCTGTTTATGCATACAGTAGGTAACAGTAATGCTTTTCACAATTCATAAATTTTTAATTCATTGCCCGGCCATTATAGAACATGCCTTATGATATAGAGAAAATTTCGCTCGAAGAATAACGCGCTTAAAAACTAACGAAGATGTTTTGAGTTCTTTGTTGATTTCTTCGGACCCATTGATAACGGAAATATCCTAAGATAGATGTTAGATACAACGACAACTAGTTTCATATGGGCTTAGCTAAGCCCAGACAAATTTCGTGGCTAAACTCTTAGCCTTGATAGAAACAGTGATACCAGATTTCAATTTTTCTTGTGTTATCGATAATTTGTATGAAAAAGTCAAAACTGACGTACGAAGACATCATCCAACAATTTTTCGCTACAAAAAATCATATACATATATCCAATTGATTTTACTAGTTTTTCCACTTATTTGTTGCAATTATTACTGAGAATAATGTTGTTTTTATTTTGTTTGTTTACCTTACAGCTGAAGAGTTGGAATGTCAGTCCATTAACCGTCATTTTTTTCGCTGAATCCTATACCATCTTACGCCTATTGTTTTTCACGAGAAGGGTTTAACTTAGTTGACGATTTCATCACCAGTCACCTCCACCGAAAATATGTGTATATCATGCTGTAATCGCAGACTAAATCCATAAAAAGAACACAAGAGTTATGTATTGCATTAAACAGAAAAAAAATGTAGGCACATACAAATGTAGATACATACCTATGTACATACTGCAAAACTTACACATCTGTTCTTTATTCTACATTTCATGGCACTTCTACAAAAAAAAAAAAAATAATGAAATAAACAAATTTTAAACATAAACATGTTAGACATGTTTCTGCTAGAAAATTCGTTTGAAACTCCCCAAAAATGGAAACATTCTTTGTTAATCATCTTTTTGCATCACCGACCAAGTGGAACGCTGCCATGATGCGGCTCCTCGCGTTTTGTCAGACAAATGAAAAATGTCCATCAAGCCCAAATGCTGCAAATTGCTGACAAAATGAAAAATACTTGGCAATGATAATTAGCTTTCTAATTCTATTGTGCCTCTTACATACATAGGTCACATTTCAAATATTTTGTCAGCAGACATCCTATTAAGTTCTACAAAATTTATTCATTATTGCATGAAATCAAGAGCACTATACATATGTATGTAGCTGTTTTCAAATAGAATATGTGAGAAAAAATGGATACCGTAATGGGAAATTCTTGAAATAAGCTATACTCATTCGGATAAGAATTAATTTTACTCGTTTATATAGATCTTTGTGATTTGAATTTCAAAACTTAAAACTTTGCAGATTAATTGAAAGCCGATTGCATTGGTTTGATTCATTGAAAACCATTTCCTTTTTGAAATCCTAAAACAATTGAGCAATTCCTTATACAAAAGTAGATAGGTATGTATGTATGTATATTGCTTTAAATGCACTTTTGTTTTTGGGCGGGTGGTGGCAATTCCCATATCACAATATCGGCACTCAGATATAAAGACGAACTAGTAATTGGGCATTCAATGCATTCGAATACTACCTTCCATAATTGTCTTCTTCTTCGTCTTCATCTATATACATATATATCTGGCATATCATAAATGATAAAGTTTAGAAGTCCTTGGTTTTCGGCTTCCAATTGTCCATACATCTTTCCTGGTATCTCTCGTGCGTCGCTTAACGTAGAGTCCTGCAGATGATGGCAGCATTTATGATTGCGGAGAATATAATCGAAGTTCTGCCAGACAAAGCGAATTGAAATCGTAAATCATTCATGGCTCAGTTTTATATGTATACATATGTACTAGTATTTACATATATATATTGGTATATACCTATACTAAGTCAAAGGATTGTGTGTTTAAAGTATAGTATTATTTCTTATGGGATTGCTTTAAATTTAGTTCTCACTACGTAAGGAATACGTTTATTAAAAAAGATGGCTAATCTGTTTGGAATTTTAGTAACCAAATGACCACAGGGGTCGTAGTTTGGTGGTATGTTTGTTCGTTTCCGAAATGTCAAAAATTAAGTTAACGATCACTTTTTAATGTCTACATCCTACCTTTATTTGTGGTTGTTGAAGTCCACATTTAGTTACTGTAATACTTTAGCCTCTTTATTATTATTGAGAGATCCGAACTGTGTATGGCGATATTGGGCCACGTTTGTTTTGGAAAATATAAAAAGGTTGCCTCTTATTTGAAACTTGATATGCAGTTGAAAGAGCCACAGTAACGAATACTCCATGTTCAGTATATGGAATAGAGCTTATGATATATGTAAGTATATGAAAGCAAGTTGTCTATAACTCCGCCACCGAAGGCAGTGACTCTTACCGAAGACTTGTGACTCTTGGGAAATGCGATTGCTAATGCTCAGAATACAGTCTGGGCAGGATATTCAATGTACGAGGAAACCAAGTAATCTGCTAGATTTCTTTTCTGTCAGATCATAGATGCAACGCCTTCTAAATCAAATGCGAAGCCATTACTTTGCAGAAGAGGGGGAACATAAAAGAAAAGGTAGACAAGTTTGTCAAAATGCCACCTAAACTCAGAACGAGGATGCGGTGGCTTTCACAATCCGAGCTTTGACTGCATGTGTGACTCTTCTAGACAACACGGGGTAGATGAGACATTGGTTAAGAAACTTCTGTCAAGTCGCACACATCTAAGCCGCTCTCAGTTTACTCAGTTTCAAAAATATGTGACTTAGCACCGAAAATACCTACACTGTTATAATATCACACTTTTTTTGTTTATGCATAGCTTGTCTTAGATGCTTTTGGTATCATCCGCACTGAAGTTTCGATAACTTTGTGCTACACTTATACTACGACCCTGGTTGCCGTCTGTTGCAATGACAACGGATTGGGGGAAATGAGATCTTCCATGAGATGACTAGGTAAAGCTCAGAGGATGATTTCTCATAATCTGAACCTTCTTTGGGGATTCCTGCGTCTAGTTGTTAAAGCACTGATCTTATATATTGTAGGTATAAAATAATTACATAGGTACGTGGTTATTGCTGTTGGTTTGCACTGTAGACGAACAAGTAGGATTATAAGCTCGGTGAGACAGCTCTCACCTCTAGCTTTATTCAATTGGGAGATAGGTTTATGTCTGCATTAGAAAAGCTTCATATTTCTGTATAAAATAGCTATTAATATTATCAATAATCGTGTCCGTTAAGGTATTAAGATAATTTTAACTTTAAATGTCTCACCAAGTTACTCGTACAAACAAAGTCAATTAACTATAATAGCTTCTAGATATTTTGTAAGATCCCAGTTCGACTCAACTCTCTATCATTGAAAGAATATGCAAATTTCTTATGCATCTGAACTATTTCAGATTTTCTCAAGTGTATTTCATACATAACCTTATTCTTCAAGAATTTTGTATTTGAGAAAGAGTGAGGGAGATAGCGTGAGAGCGAAAGATCTACGAGTACTAAAGTAAAGGCATTTACATTTAGATTAAAATTCAAATGCTTCTCATTTCTTCATTTGCAAATGCACACCATTTCTGAATACGGACTTCTCTGCTAAACATAATACTTCCAATGCTTATAATTCTACCACTAACTGCATTCAATGGATGAATAGATTCTGCATTGCAACTGCAAACGCATTTTGTGAAAACTCATTTCCCATAAAATCGTATAGTATTCGAATAGGATTTGAGTTTCTATAGTGCTGGGAGATGCTATCTTCGTTTCTTTTAAATGGAGTAGGACTGTATGTACATATGCATATGGGTACGTTTTCAAAACGAAGTTATTTATAATTTGACATACTCGTGCGAGTAGTACGTACATACGAGTATGTGGGTGTTTCGAGTGTGGTGTTCCAGAAAAGATGCATTAGTTTAAGTAGTAGCTAGATGTTAAAGAGAATTTTTAAACCTTGCAATAGGTGCTACTACTCAGATATTTTTCTCAAGATTCTATTTGTACATATTAGCTAGGTTGTAAGTAAATATTCTGAAGAAATACTTATAGTTGCGTTCAATTTTACCCATTCTGCATTTCGCATACATTATGTTCTTGACTGAAGTATTTAATTTTTCTACGTATTCGCTGTAAATAGAGAAATTGGAGTTTGAAGTTTAAACGGATTTACACCTACTTATGAAGTACGAGTGAACAATTAAAATCTTGAACGAGAACGCAAGTGGAGCTTATAGCATTTGCCTTATATCGAAAATATTCTTGTTTTTACATTGCTAATTTAAAGTCACACATTTTAAGGATGCAGCATTGACTGGTACTTTTAAAAATGAGTCTTTAATGGTGAAAGAGTAAATATTTTTATAATCCCTTTTGTAGAATGTTTTTGAAAGGAAGAACAAAAGAACCTGAGTAAGGGAAAAGAATTTCTAGAAAATTGTAATGTAATGTAAAGTTCAATCAAATGATCTGGTACTCCATTTGGAATCTACAAGGACAGTCACGGGAACACTGTAATTCGAGAAACTAATCGACCGGAGATGAGTCTTAAGATCTGTTTGACGTTTTTCAATTTCAATGTCAATTTAGCAAGGTGAAATCTAAATGTAATCTAGAACTATTGCTTGGATCCGATGGCTCAGCTCGTCAGAAGGCAAAGATTTGAATCCCTTAACTTCATCTCAATTCCGTGAACGTCTGGAAACATCCGAAAGTATGAATGTAATGAAAAACATCTAAATGGGCTCCATAACCAGTCCATAACTTCGAACCTGAGTACCTATATATGTTTATAATATTCACGATCACATTACGGACATCTTAATTCGAGTTTTCAGTTATTAAATACTCCTTTCTTATCAAGTAACTTAAATTCAAAAATCTGAAGAGTTTTAAACTGTAACAAATTGAATGGAAAATTCCTCAATTTTTGAAATTGAATTCAATTTTTAAAAATTAACAAATGAACGTACGTGTTTCAACCATAATTTGCATTCATTAAAAATGGAACAAGTACAGATAGATACATTAGCTAAAGTCGATTCTTTTAATGAACATCACCTCCATCAGCACCACACGTATTGAACCTACCTACAGAAGCAACGTAATTAATTTTTCTATATGTTTTTACTTGCTTACTTGCATATAACGCGAAGCGTATTGTTCGTTTCAAATGTTTGTTAGTGTACTTCATGTATGAAGTACTCAAAAACTGCTTCATCACGTGCATCCACGTGGATATGCACTTCTTATTTTAGCATACAACCAAAGACTCACGGTTGCTTAATAAATTTTTAAATTCAATTTCTGGTTCCGAGTTTAATCAAAACTTCTCGCTCGCATAATTAATTTTCGCACAAAACTGGCGGGACATGGAAATTCTATGAGAACTCATTCACTCATATTTACACAATTGGCAAGACTTGTGCTACTCCAGGAATGCCAATGCCAATTGAAAAGGCTTTTTGCCATCAAGTCCCTACCTTGTGCAGAGTACTATATATTGTTGTGCAGTCAAGTTTCAATTTTGGACGAACTTAATTTGTTTGACTTTTATGCTTTGGTTAGAAAAAAAAAATGCAGTCAACCGGTAGAGAATCTTAGTTCATATCCACTTGAAGACATCAGGGTGGTATTTAGGACAAGGTAAAAAAAAAAAAACTGTAGTAAATTAATTCCAGGATTTTCATGATGTGTGCATTCATGACTTACTTTGCATGTTGCAGTAAAATGAATGGATGTTATTTTTAATTTTGCAGGATTAAGACATGTATTCTTTTGTTACTATGCTAATCTGTGTTAATTGCAAGTTTCGTATTCTGAACTTCAGTAATTGTTCGCTAAAGACTTTGTTAAGATGCTTATGGATATCCTTGGGCTATAGAAGGATTTGTAAGGTAATACCTAGCTTTATGTTCAAATTAAAAAAAACAGAAAAGTTATTAATTTTAGTATTATGGTTTATAGAAAAAACTGTGTCATGTTATTTGACAATATTGACACTCGAGATGAGTCATCTAAAGTATAGAATATTATATCAGCGAATCGACAGAGTCTGGCTGTCTTGCGTGTAATATGTATTTTCGTAAACAATGTTGTTTTTATCCTCGGAATTGTGGTTGGATTGTTGTCGTTAATCTTTCCCTTTAAGTACTCCCGAAGGACAAAGTGGCAATATACATATGTATCATATCGTTAGCTGTAGGTATGTTATGTGGCAGCGTCTCGTTACAATACCAGTAATTGTCACAACTTTTCCTTTTGGGTCTTCAAGAAACTGTAGCCCAATGATGCCGGCCAGCGGCCTAGATGGCGCACTATACAATAATTTTACGAGGGTATAAAGGTCGTCGGTGTTTCAAATGTCTCAATCAGTGCCTTTATAATTGATATTCCTTTTATTAACAAACCCAAAAATGTCTGGAGACGACTGAACAGTTCAACACTCACCTATGCTGGGTGCCAGACCACAAAGACATTGCAAGAAATTATAAGGCTGATGAGCTTGCCAGACAGGGTACGACCCATAGGATCCTGCCGAAATGGCGAAACCATTCTTCCTCCTATGTACGTGCACAGCTCTGCCTAGCTCTGTTCCAATCAAAACTTCTCCATTTAGGAGCTCCCACTATTTGACAACCTAGGCGAACTGCCGTCATTAGAAGTCATGAGCCTTCTTTGCTTTATCTAAAGCTCCGGTTGGTTTAATTAGTCTCGGGTAGCCAAATGGTGCGATCCATGGTATAACAGTTGACTTTTATTGGTCATCTAAAACTCTTAATTTGATGGATAGCATTGATGATCTACAAATCATTCGTCCTATCAATTCAATAAGGTAGCGCTCAGTGTTGTGCAAGAAGGGTTAGACAAAACTTTTGAGCGCTGTGAGCTGTACTAGCTAAAAAAACTGTCGTCATCAGTTTAAGGTGACAAGAAATCATAGCCTCCATTTTAAAGAGGAAGTGAAGGTTTAGTCTGAGGCACTGAATGACACATACCAAGGATCGACAAAAATGGAGAATAAGTATTGAAATGGTAGGTATAGCCGTTAGTTGAGACTTACAGAGTTCTTTTCCTATCTGTCATTATGGAACAAAAACTTACATAAACAAAAAAAAATTATTTTATTTTCAAGTATTTATTATTTTAGCCCTTTCAAATTATGTATATAATACAAATTATTATTTAGCCGTAGAAACCTCCAAAATGGCGATGGTGATGATGATGACGGTGCCCACCATATCCACCAAATCCACCACCATATCCACCAAACCCACCGCGATAGCCGCCATATCCGCCATATCCACCAAAACCACCGCCATATCCGCCGAATCCTCTGCCAAAATAAATGTTACGTGTCTGACGTTCACCTTCGTTCCCATGATCAATACCAGCATCAACGGCGAGTAAATCATCGATCTGTGATGAATCGTCTTCTTCGTACCCCGGCACTGGAGAAGACAATGCGACTCCAATCAAGCCCAAGACAGCCAGTAAAATTATGAAACGCATTTTTATGTTTAAGATTTTCTGTTTCTCAAATTTAGTTAACAACTGTTGAATAGCTCAGAAGTTACTGTTTGGAATGGACCATTTGCAAATCGATTTATATATCAAGTGAACTTCATGACATCATTGAGTCAGAAATCGCTATTCCAAGTAATTGCGGGGATTCACGCCATCTTGTTTTTGATGAATCTCGGCATCAGACAAACTGCACGGATCAACAAACATCATTCATAACATATTTATGTACGTATGTAATTTCCAAAAAAAAAAATTAAGATGTAAACAAGTGTTGTGTACAAAACTCAATAATCAGCCGGTTCTTGTTCTCTCAATTATCTAGGGTCGAACACAAGTGCCGGTCTTGACCAATTAGAAAAAATTATTAAATGACGCAACAGACTTTCGAAATAAGGTTATTGCTCCTACTCCACTTACGGAATGGGTAAAGCCCATCCCATTTTTTTTTAGATTTAAATTCGATTAAGCAGATGTACTCATCTTTTTTTTGGGGGCAAAAACGTTACCAAAACAAGTTATCTGAAGAACTTTCGCCATGTAGAGGGTCATTAGAATCAGACAATAAGCCTCTCATATTTTTGCGATGTTAACAATTCATTAACCGATATTTGACGTCTTCTATTGTGAGTTCATACAATATTTTATGAAAATGAATAATACTTCCGTTACATCAATAATAAATATTTTTACCTAAGTATGTAAATTTGCGTTACAAGTTTAGGTCACGAGTTGGGTAACTACCGGTAATTTGACAGCCATTAATGCGTACGATTTTACTAATCTCTTGTTTATGATCATTGTGTTGTTTGGCTGATAAAGATTTATTAACTCTGGCAAGTAGAAGCCAAATAATTCGAGCGTTAAGAGGTGTTTATGAATCAGATATGAATGCGGATAGAAAATGATTTTCTGAGAAAAACAAATGGAGGATAATGAGTGCGTTGTGGCGAAATCAAATTCTTCCAATCTGCTTTTTTATTGTTTGGTTCGGATTAGATTCACTGAAATGTCCTTTAAAAAGATAATTGGGGTAATGGGCTTCAAAATTGCCCCAAGAAGCACTACGACCTCATAGAGATTTTTTGTGCTATCCCCTTAAAGCCGTTGTGTGATTTTGACTACTAGCAGATATTAAGTTCATGAATGAAGCATAGGATTAGCGAGCAACAGCGGAACATTCACATAATATCACATAATAATGATGTTTATACAGCGGTTGTGTAGACGAAAATATACGATACAATTTTCATACAATCTATCGAGTTTGACGCCAGGTTATCGATCGATTGCGCTCGAGCGTGCGATATCATGTTAACATCGAAAACAAGGAAACACACGGCACAATTTAAATACAACCATCGCAAGTTGGAACGACAATTGTATAACGGCTGTATAGTAAATTCCGTACTTTAGGCCGATTTCTGAATTTTAGTAAAATAGTTTTTTTTTTGTTCACATTGGTTAAGTTGTATCTTTATCTGAATAACAGGAAGACTGATCTGTTGAGACAGCCCTGGAGGACAAATCCAAAGTTCACTCTTCCACAAAAAATGCATTCTATGTAGAAGGACCCTTAAACAACGTGAAATCTAAATCTATAAGACTAACACTGGAACAACAAAGAAGTACTTCGCAAGGAGTGGTCCTGTCTTCTCTACTATGGATTTTGGTCGCAAACCAAATTTCAAAGAAACTAGAAAAGTGGATTCTTTTTGGATATGTTGGATGTATGTTGTCATAATGGCGACAAGCAAATTCCTACCCGTCATCAAAGTCTTAGCAATCGTAGAAATGGCACAAGCGTTATTCACGAAATAAAGGCCATCTTATCCACGATCGTTAGATCAAAATTTGCGAAACGATGCCACGAAGAGTTCATAACAGACACAGCAAATCATGAGGTTACGCTCGGGAACGAACCTGCAGTACGAATTAGGAAGAAAAGGACCCGATAATGGCCTTTACCCATGTTCTACCTCCGCTAGCACTTGTTAAATCCAACATAACACAAGATTGCCTGAGACTAGCCAATGAGAGACGGAGCGCGCTCCCATCTTGTCTTGAGAAAACTCTGGGCAAACTCGGGTTGATACAGAGAGACCGCATAGTTGACTCAAAGTCAGTATAACTAATAAGGGCTTCTTCTAGATTTCTCCCCGACAAGGGTACATATTGGATCCATTGGTTATCCGAGTGTTAGCACCATATGCACCATCCCCTTTTACTTACCTATCTACCTAGTTTCACCACTGATTTCATTATTTATCATGATAGTTGCATCCCTTCATTTTTCGCTTTCCTATTTCGATAGACATTTATACGCTCAAGAATACCTATCATATGTTCACGATTTGTAAATGGGTGCCAAGTCCTTAACTCTATCAGATACTGAATTACCCTCCTAATAACTCCCCATAAGTTGAATGCTATTTCGCAGTGACAAGGATTCCTTAAAACATACTATTCACGTAGAAGAACCTACTTCTATAAGAACAGGAAGCATAAACGTTATTTCAAGTTTCCTTCGCACCTTTATTTCCTCTTATTCGCGCTCGCAGTGCACATTCTTTTAATTCTTATGACCCTTAGCCACTATAGCTGACCTACATATTCACATTTCACTTTACAAAAGGTAGACCTTTTCTACAAGAAGTTTCTTGATGGTTTTCATATACATACATATGTATATAAGTAGGTATAGATGTATAAAAAATGCGAATCAGGAAGTGCACAAACAAAACGCTAAGGTCCTGCATCCTTTGCTGTAATTTAGTAATGCAGATACATATGCGAAATGTCCTTTTGTTCTACTCTTATACTGCGACGGCAAATTCCTGAAATTCCAAAGATTATAACAAAACCCTGCGAAGTATTTGCTACCCAGACTGGGTTGAGCCATAATGTGGTTCCTCCCGTTGACAGAGTCTAACTTTAATGACTACCTGCAGGGTTCTGCATATATGGACAATTTGCCGACGAATTTAACTGCGTTTCGAGAATAGCAGAACATGTAATTATTTTAGCGCTGTGCCTTTTTTCTTCCTTTAGTGGTTTTACATTTATTTTTTGTGGTTTGCCCTTCATGTGGTGCAAATGTTCCTAAAGAAAATTCTTCCGGAGTACATTCAGAGAATTTATGGTATACGTATTTTTATGATGAGAGGCTATGTTAATGGTAAATTTTAAAGGAACGAAGAATAATAAAGAATTTCGATGTGAATAGCAGTTGGTTTTTAATTTAATTCGCAAAGTGAAAAATGGGAAATTATTGCCGTTACGAAAGTTTTCTGTATTTATTTCCACGCTTAAGAAACCTGTTGGCGACCAGGAAGTCAAATGTCTGGGTCTATGACTTCTGCGTCACATCTACCGAGTAAAAAACCATCCTAACGTAGCATTTCCACGGGAGAAAGTTGTAGGATCCTATTATAACACTTATTTTTCTGATTTTTTCGTCTTCTTATAGACGATCCAAATTTAGAGGGTGTGAAGGAGGATATCACGAACTTGTTGACCCTGTATATATGTACAAGGAATCCATACACGACACTTTTTGTCATCGGACTTCCTATTTCTCCATTTCGGGTTTTTGTTTCCCTGCAGGTCTAAGCTTTTTGGTATCATAGGTCTTCCGATGTTGCATATAGTAGGGTACAGCGGCAATATGTAGTTAAGGCCAACAATGTATTTTTAATGCAATTAATTACCTTCTCTGTTTAATTTTTAATATACCGAATGCAAGACAGAAAACTAAAAGGTATGATAAAGGGTCCTACACAGAAGATGTGTCATGGATTCCTTCTCTTTCTCGCCTCTACAGCTTTTACAGAAATCTTTGAAGGGAGCATCAAGACTTCTGGCAGACATTGCCTTGTAAGGCGCCAACTATCTTTCTTAGATTTGTCTAATTGACGAAAATAAGTCCACTGTCCCACAAATAGTCCTACAATCCAGCTCTGGCCAGATTTCTTTAGAAGAGAGGCAAGTACTGATATTGTTCCCCCTACTGTTTCCCATTCTAATGGATGTGGTATCTAATTGGAATTTTATCGATTTAATATGTGCTGACGGTTCCCCTTATTGCCAGTGAGGTTCTGGTCTTTATCCTCCGAAAATATCTCTTCAGTTTCCGCACTCTGTTAGGTTCTTTCTTCTTTGGAAGTTGGATGACCATCCCCTTTTTCCACACTTCTTGAAAGTTTTCCCTTTGTGACATCCAACTAAGTAAATGATTGCAAAAGGACTGTCGATATAATTGGCTGAATCACACTGCTTTCTTTTTCTTGACTGATTTAATCCCAGTTATGATCTTCGAATTACTAGGAGCACCGATGCGAATTTGGGTGTTTGTCTCCGCAGATAACTCGATAGGGCATGCTTTGAAATAGCGGCGAATTTCTTTATCCACCTTCTCATCCAAAGTCAGTAACGAGTCGTTCAGACTCTTCACAGGGTGTTGCCTGGAACTCTGACGCTTTACTAGTTCCTTAGGAAAACGATCCCACTCTTCCCAAATTGTAAAACAAGGTCATTAAGATGATTGTAGTTGTTACGCCTCACGCTGCGCTGAACTTCTTTCCTTTTCATGTGGAATTGAAACTCTTGTGCAATTGAGCCTAAAGTGCCTTAAGTCAAAAATGGTCTACGATCTATTTCCAGATATCTTCTGATAGTCATGTGATGTGTTGTTTCTGCCTTACATCGACAAACCGTTCTGCTTCAGCTGGAAATATGTTTTTCGCAGCTTTCCAATGATCATCTATGTTTGTTGCTGCTGATCGATGTGGCTTATAGTTCCTAAATTATTGGCGCAATGTTGGGTTCCGAAGCCTATCGATATTGTACCTAGGACGAAAGAAAAGGACTTTTATAGTCAGCCAATGCTTGAGTTTCAAACGATAAGCAGCGAACATCTAAGCAGATCGAACGCGATCAGCAAGAGTTTTAAAAGTTGTTTCGTGATCACCATCAGTGATCTAACTGCCGTTTTGGAGCAATTGAACATTTTACGGTCGCGGCTCGTTGAGCCACAGTCCAACTTTATCTTGTTTTCTGGTGCATGAAATTCGCTATCTGCTCTTTCCCATTTACAATGTCGGAAAAAGTTAACACGAGGAGGTGGAAATAGGACTTACTAACAGAGCTGCTAAGACTTCAGTTGCAGTGGCTCTTACTAGTTATTTACGGAACAAACATCTATCTTTAGATGCTGGTTCTACGAGTAATTTGTTATTCAACAATCAAAACCAGACTGCTGATGATCTTTCTATAAAAATTGCAATTCTTGCTTGATATGCTTAAAAATAAAACTCTGGTAGATCCCATTTACAATTTCTTTTATTTAATTCAATGTCTAGTGCTTTAAGGCTATAATTTATTCTACAGTAAAATTTATTTTAATTTCATCAACACATTTCAACCGAACAACGGATATCCGTAATAAGGATATGCATTGTTATTATTCCTTGCAATAGTATACGTTGGATATCGCTGAACAACTCTCACTTGTCCATAACCGTATGCAGAATCAGTATAACCATTTGGATTATAGCCACCAACTACTACTGGACTGGTGTAGAAAAGTTGTCTTGCTTTACGGGCACCATCGTTATGGGATTCAATTTCACTATCAGAAAGCTCCTTAACTGCTTGTGAATCCTCTGTATTCGTATTCTGAGGTAGGACAAATGCCTGACCACACACAATCGAAAGAACAACAAAAACACAACTTAAAACGAAGACACGCATCTTTGGTTGAAACTGTTTGGCTGTTGAAATACACAAACTGATGATAAGTTGTCGTTTGAATTGATTTTTATATGAAAACAGTTCTCTAAGTTGTTTGCCCTTTGATCTCAATTCAAAGAAAATAATTATAGCCAAGACGAAGCTAAAAACTTTAAAGTATAGGTAGTTAGACGTTTAATAGTTATTGACTTCTTAACTTCCAGACGAATTTTAGGATAACAATGTCAAAGTAATAATTATAGTTTCAATTATAGTACGCACTCACGCGATGTCTGATTTTGGACTTAGAATGATAATTTCATATTACATAGGATATATGTATGTATGTTTTGAAAACAAAAAAGTTTGGTGTGAAAAATTTAAATGGTAGGTTTGGCAACAAGTAATTATTTCTTGAAGGGCTTGAAGCATGCGTAGCTATGAATATAAGGTACATAATATGATATGAGATACTGTACTTTGGCATTATTGAAACAGATACCAATTATGTAATTTCAGACAATTATTAATTGTAGATATCTGTTTCTTCTATAGGGAAAGGGAAATAGAACCTATGCTTGGTTATTTTTGTGATTTACTGACAACAATTTAAAGACACAAATCTTTGTACGGAGAACATCTTAGGTCATCAGTGGCTATAAGTACAGCTGAAACGAAACTATGTTTCAGCTATACTGAAACCCGATTGAGATTTGCTTAAGATTTTGTTATTGTTAACAAAAGTCGATATGTATTTGTTGATGTAGAAAATTTTCCAAACCTTCTTGTGGGTTGGATTAAGTCTTTGCAAACTGAATATCTAGGGACTCTGGATTTACGTCTACTCTTTACCGTTAAACTCCTAATTCTCGAACATGTTTCCAGAGAGCTCTAGAAGGTAAATTGAGATCTAGTCGTTTGACATAGAAACGACTTTTGGCTTTCCTTATTTGAATGGTAAACTTATTATTTAAACTCCGGAAAATGCTATAAGCTTGTAAGCATCATCTGTCCATTTTATTGCTTCATGTATTTCAGAAACAAACCATGAACTATTCTTTGGCAAGCGAATAGTTCGTCTTAACACCGTGTCTCCACAAGACATACATATGTACTTGTGTCAGACTTTATGTCAGAATTTTTTTTTTTATTGGGTGGGCAGATTATGTCAATACATTTCATTTTCAACCATGTTGCATTAAGTCCTGAAATTCTGCAGTCAGCCATGTTCTCTTTGTAGTAAAACTCAAGTTGACATTCAATGTCAAATTTATTTCAGGGTTTATGTCCACAGAGATGACAAGAAATGAAAACAGGCATGGATGTCTTGCTATAAATTATTTTAAGAAATTTGCGGTCTCCATTGTAAATTTCATTGGCATGACATAGTTTTTGGAATGAATACGGAACATGCCTATTGAAAAGAACTCTAAGAGTATCCTGAAGAAAATCAATTTGATCATTCGACGAATGCATACAATATATTCCTTGCCAATTAATATGAAATATACAATTTTCCAGAAGATTATATATCAATGTGCATCTATAAAGAAGAATGTATGCACCAATGTTTGTCTTTTTTACAAATCTACAGTTTTAGTCCAATTGTTATGAAATTTTGCACACCGACAGTTTAAAACATGAGGAAAATAGCCCACTAACCTGCTCACTTTTAGAAAAACTAGCTTTTTTCAGTAATTATATAGGAAACTCAAAAAAATTATTTAAGCAAATATGAATGTATGTAGACATTCAACTGACAAAATCATAAGTGCTATTTCACTGTCGACATCTTATTCAGTTATTTCTCTCTTTTGTAAATTAGGGAGTTTATTAAACAAATCCTTTTTATTGGGAACATGTTCAAACAAAGAGTTATTTAGAGAGATTTTATTAACACCATCGTGACAACCTTTTGTATTATAACATATCTTTTACAGAACATTTTAAAATACTTACAGGTTTAAGGGTGACATTCATGTGGAAGCTGGTAAGGCGCATGACTTAAAATGTTCTGGGAAGAAATCGTATTCTCCACGATGTTAAAAGTAGGAAATTTCCCCAGTTTTCGAAATTAGAGATGAGCGGATAAAAATGGAAACTGTTATAGTGGAGAAAGATACGTATGTAAGTGGGTCAATAGGACATGTGAAAATGTTTAGAAACACAGTGCTTTTGCACTTAAAAACAATCTTGCATGCCAATTGAAATGAAATATAAATGTTGGAAATATAAAGAGCCGACGATATCAGCAACTTACCACATCAGTTGCGAAAATATGCCACATGATACGAGGGAAGGCAAAATAGTAACTGCTGTGTCTGAACTCTACCAGCATTTTAAAGCCTACCAACTTTTCCAGCACGGAGAATAACATCTGCCACCGTGATATACATTCCAAGGTAAGACGTTCCTAGTTATAATAGACTCATACACCAAATGGCTGGAGGTAAAACTTGTTTCAACGACAAGTTGGGTTTGTGCAATAAATAGTTTACGCTTCGTGTTTGGATACATGGTTTACCGGACTCGAATCGTATCGGATAATGCAACAGCTTTCACATCCGAGGAATTCCTCCTTTTCATCCGTCAAGCAATGGTCAAGCTGAGCGCATAGTACGCACAACGAAAGAATACTTGAAGCGAAATTCTTCAGGACCTATGGAACTTCGGCTGGCGAGGTTTTTGCTGAGTCAACATACAATACCTTCAACGGTCACTGGAAAATCCCCAGCTAAAATATTATTACGACGACATCCTAGGACTTACTTCATCCAACGTGGAAAAACAAACTGGACCGATCTCATATGCTGTAACGACTGAAGATGGAAACACTATGCGACGACACTTGGACCAACTGTGTACCAGGCTTCCAGATATTCCGGAAACCGAAATACAAGAAGGATTTCACCGACTTTCAACGACACTGACAGACAACATGCAGAGCTACCAGAATCTCAAGAAATATCTACTCAACTAGTAAACACCGAGGACTCAGAACAACAAGCGCTGACTCTCCGACGCTCTGACCGCCTTCAAGCTAAAAGTTCTAGTTCAATCTGAGACAGGAGGAGTGTTGTGTCTGAACTCTACCAGCGTTTTCAAGCCTACCAACTTTGCCAGCACGGAGAATAACATCTGCCACCGTTATATATATTGACACGTTTCTTAAAGGCATTCTTCTGTCAGTACTCAACTAAACCGGACATAACCTTATAAACTATTTCTACCTTATACTCTAATCTATATATATTCTATTCTAAGTACATAACATAAAGAACTAAATATTATAAAATATTATAAACCTAAAATAAACAACTGAATTAAATAGAAAATAAAACATAACAGTAACCAAAGAAAAATTTCGAAATATCGTCGACTGTAACATTACAAAATATTTGTACTTTGAGATGTTAAGCAAAATAGTAGTGTCTCATTAGGATACGAAGAAGTTGGCTATTAGGACAGCATATGTATATCGATCTACTTTTGAAAAATATATGCGTATTTACTTCTGCTAAAACAACGTTAGTTTTTATAGGAAAGTAAAAAGGAAAAGCTTCTACGATTGGTCTATTTGCACGTTAGACATGAGCCTATAGACTGAGAACGGCCACATAATTCAAATATGCATGAGCGCAGACCTTTGAACTGTTGGCTCCACCATCCTGCACTAAAGTACGCGAAACTGTAAGTTGGTCTACTGTGATGACTTGCATAGTAGCCCTTTGACAGTCATTTTAAAAAAAATTATGCAACATATTTTCCATTTTAGAGTTCGTTACGAGGTACTTGGTGGCGATAGTAACAAGAGTGCAGGTTACAAGGTTAAGAGCGAAGGTATTTTTTTGTATCCCCTTACGGGAAACGATGATGAGGCGCCCACCAAAAAGACTGGAACTCTCATCAGGTACTGCTGCAACAAAAATTTGCAGTGGAGTAGTATAGATATAAACAAAAAAAGTGGGTCGCTTCGCAAGTTTGTCTGTACTAGCAACATGGGGATGGTAAACAAGGGATATTTTTTTTTAATTTTATGAATGAATATTCGCCAAGGGGTACTTGATCTCACTTTGGCAATCACCTTCATATAAAACATTATCAGTAATTGGTACGGATGCTGGATCCCAGGAGGTTTCCATGGCAGATAATTCGAATCCCAAAAACTGGGAAGCTTTCGGTTTTTCCTCAGAGGCAGCAAATCTTAATAGCTTCTTGAATTCCGAGTATGGTGCCCAAAAACTTTACCAATTAAAATGCAGGAGCAACTACATATGTAGATTCTGCCAATTAGGCTGCATGGGTATCACCAGGGCACGCTGTAGAAGCTATAGAACCATTCATCACCACACAATTCTTTAGATTCCAGATACCATGCTCAAAAATATAGATTTTTCAGAAGTTTCAAGATTGCCGCGAGTAGAGAAATTAAGGTCTCTTAACATTATAAAATTTTCAAATCTCGTATTCAGCTATAGTTTTCAATTTGTTATCTATGAACAAGGTTATCGTAGCATGAACTCCAGATCCCGTAGGTTTTCAGGGTAACGAATGAAGAAAAAGTACTTGTCGTTGCTTCAGGGATCGGTTTCAGGCTACTCACATAACGGTGCCCACTCCAAGATACCACGATGGAAGACCGACAGATAAACTGACTGCTGGGCCAATCTACAGGGCCTAAGGCAAACATAAAACTTCATCAACCCAAACCAATATAAAGCTAAGATTTTACTCTATCCCAACAAAGAAGGCTTAAAAACCTTAAGAAGCTACTTAACGGGGCAATGTCCCCTTACGTAGGTAGCAGTAGCATTTGTGCAAAATAAATTTTTTGGATTCTGACTGACGGTAAAAGACATTCTTTGTATATGCCCAGGAACCACAAGGAAAAGATTACTTCATTTGACGTGGGTCTCGGTTATTTTAACGGAGCCTCAACATAATTTCTGGTTAATTTATTTGGGTCAGTATTATAGATCTCGCAGTACCTATTCCATAGGTATCAAGCGATTTACAATAATGCTAAAGTTGATACAGTATCCCAGAGTTTTTCGATCAAGCTTAGCCTGTATAAGTAGGCCGAGCTGTAACACAGTCATTGTCTGGAAATGGAATGAACGAAAGGTTGGCATGTTAATTGATCAGTAGGGTTTTACGGTGCTTTCGCCTTTAGGTTCTTAATACAGAGGCAGAAAAAAGTTATTGAAAGAATGGATGCACGCCAAAAAAATATTGATAAAAACACATCATCATGAATAACTTTTTCGGAAAAAAATTCATCTGAGTTAAATTTTTGAGACTTTTCTTATTATTTTTTGAATCGAAAACAAGGGTCAACAGCTTTAAAATAATATAGTATGACGTAAGTAAGTAAACACCACGAAGTAAGAAACCATTTCACATATTGATTCTCTACAAAGTATACGGAAACTATCCTAATGCAAATATGAACTACTTAACCCTAATCTAATCCTTATAACATACAATCCTTATATTCGCTGATAACTTTTATAATTAATTTACCTGCTAATGCTAACGCTGTAGAATTTGCTTTTAACTTTGAAAATATTCGTTTCATGCAACAATAAACTGAAAATCAAATTTGCCATAATATTCGTTTACTTTACGAGAGAATGCGGACAACGTTCGCATCCTGTTCTATTTCCATTTCAGCGATTCAAATTGTGGCTTCATTGTGATAGTATTATGTGTAGTATGGTGCAATTGAAATTTGATAATACGAGAATATTATAGGTATCCCTTTTTAGGTGGACTCATGCAATGGGATATTTCCATCCCCCTTCTAATTCTATGGATGCACGCTTCACGAAAGGGAGAGAGATTCACAAGCTAAAGTTGCACAAATGTCGTCGTCCGGTGGAGTGCTCGTCCTTTTCATGCAGAAAGCAGAAGTAAAGGACCCAGGCACACAATAGCTTTCGATGCGTGGATTGCATTTAATTTGCGAAATGAATGCACATCTATCCATGACAATTATATGGATAACAATGCAATATGATTGGATTTTCAATGCAGACGGGAGATTGTGGATATATTTTGTTAATTGGATGTGTGCGTGTGTCTGTGCGGAAGGGTTTATTGTTGTGTCCTTCGTAATAAATACTTATATAAAAATATTTAAAGGACCGCTATATGATTCATTTAAATATTTTTGCGAACATTGTGGAGTGGTCTGTATGGAATATCTAACGAATCGTACTATAACTCGACCTTAAATGAATGAAGTGCGTTGGCGTGCAAAGGACATAGTGGTATTGCTTTATGGCATAGTCGGTGGTGGACACACACCGGTGACATTTGTGGTATTTACGACAATGGGGGATGTGATTAATCGATGGACATTCATCCTCAAATCGAAGCGTCTGTCTGAGAAGCATTGAATAATAGTGAGGAATTGAACGGATTGGGTTATCCGTTATTTAGTCTCGGCTGCTGTGAAATGTGGAATATTCAAAGAACAATCACGGTCGACTGTGTCAAAGGAATAAGTAAAGATAAGATAATTAGGAGTGATTAGCTAGTTAAAACAGTGTGAGGCCTTATTGTGATAGAAAGAAAATCCGAT
Organism: Xylota sylvarum; assembly: GCA_905220385.1. NCBI lineage: Eukaryota > Metazoa > Arthropoda > Insecta > Diptera > Syrphidae > Xylota > Xylota sylvarum. The sequence goes on from LR999958.1 coordinate 15,994,437, forward strand.
ACGTTTGAGTATTTAAAAGTTTTGCCCGAAGCACGACAAAGTGTCAATTTTGAATTTCAGGTCACGCGTGCTTAACTATTTCAATTATATTAAATAAAATCCTCAAATTGTCAAATACCTACATTTTGCATTTTTGCCCACAATCCATTGGTGGAAGTTTGATGCACACCTGTCGCAAATAGTTTCTGAGGTTAACGCCAATGCTTGTCAAATTATTTGCATCATTTCATATCAATGGCGGATGACTGTGCATTGCAAATGGACTAAACTATCCGTTTATAGGCCAATTATGGCCGTTCTCTAGACCGCAATTTTCACGTTCAATGTGTGGTCAATTTTATTTAATTTATTCCGACTGAATGTCCATGTGTTGGAATTGTTCAATGAAATAATTATCGATGACTATTGAGGGCGATGAGATGGTTGTGTGAGTATATATACATATGTATGTACATATGTATATGTATTTATATTTTCCCGGTTATATTTTCTTTTATCGACTCGAATGGATGGAGATTAGTTTGCATTTTGGTCATTTTGGAATGCCTTTATAATATTCATCCGCAGATGAGTTTCTGGCCTCAAGCCAAGAGGCTATGATATTTTCGGGCAGTGTAGTTAGTACCAGCCTAGGTACATTTATGCTGTCTCAACTATCCACATCCGCTTAGGTGGTTTTACTGAGGATACCAGCAGAAGTGCCCTCATACCCCTTCCATCCACATTCGTCTCTGTGGTTGCTGGTATGAATACCAGCGACGGAGTTCAGAAGAAACAACAACAGATGAAGTATTCTATAGTATAGATACTACTACGAGAAGGTTCTCTTCGTTTTTAACTAAATAGCTAAGAATAAAGAAGCTGACACAGTCATTGAACGTGACCAGGTAGATAATAGATAAAATGAGGTACCAGGCGGTTATTGAAGACTACAACAAGCATTAGGCCTTCAAGAAAAGCAGCGAAGTATGGGCTGAGACAATTCTAGCAAATGCAGCAAAGCGTTGCTAAAAGGCTCAGCAATCAACAACAATAACAGTCAAATCCATCCACCAACACTACGGAGAAGAGTAGCAGTTATATGTCCACTCGCACTGTCAGCAAAGTGGTCAGGGATGGCCTCCAATTAACCTATTATCTCGAGTTTGTGAGCAGACAGCCCAGCTCTTCTTTTAACTTCTAGTCCAATAGGGAGTAAATTGAAAAAAAAACTTCTTTTTCAAGTTATATAACTAGTGGCCCAGGATGACCTTAAAATATTTCATCTCGTTCTGTATGATTATGACTAATTTTACACCTTCTCCACCATATGATATCCAATGATTTCATAAATTCATGCATTTCCAATATTTAAAATAGAGGACCAAGGTTTCCATTGTGGATTGTTTCTTTCCGTCATTGAATTTCCTCCTAAAAAGCCCGTCAATGCAAACGGGACCGAATTTTTTACGAAGAATTTTTCTCTTGACCGAAGATATCTTCATCCGCTTTCGATAAAGCCTAAGCCATAATCAAGGTCTTATATAGAATCTCCTTAGGTGTTCGGGATAGGATCTTAAACTCAATCGCCTTTTCAGCCCCAAGGAAACAGCGATTGGTAAGAGTTATTCTTCGTTTTAGTTCTGCTGACATTGGGACGTATAGCTCGTCTCTGTAAATGCTGTCATATACGGCCTTGAAATCGAAAAAAAAACGGTGCGTATCGATTTGGACTTATTGGATTTTTTCCAGGATCTGTCGAAATGTGAAAATTTGATCGACTGTTGACTTTCCTGGCTTGAAACCATACTGATAGAAGCCGATCATGTTGTTGACGAAGGGTTTCAGACGTTCACACAGGATGGCAGATAAGATCCTGTGCGCAATGTTGAGGAGACTAATACTTCTGTAATAAACGCAATTCAGGGGATCTCCTTTCCTGTGGAAAAATGGATCATCGTTCGCATTTTGCGAGTCTCCTATAGTGCGGCTTCCCCGCTGTTATCTAAAAGAAGCTGTGGGTTGGTGTTCTCCCTTGAAAGCATCTTCTTGAGTCCTAAATTTTTCCACGAGTTTCTGCAGTTTTTAAAACTTATTTTGGTCGTCTGTTTCTCATGTACTTATCAAGAGAAAGGTCTTCTTACTACCTTCCTTTGCTCACGCACATCTCTATTCCACCACCTATGTTTTCTATTTCTTGTAAATATTCTGAGAGGGCATGCATCCGCAAATTCACCAAAGTTAACATCGATAAAAAACGATATGCATTTATCAGGACTCCAGATATACAGCTCTTAGATTAGTCTATTGTTGTTAACTGTATCTGCTATAACTTTGTCCCTATTTAAAACTTTAATTTCATTTAATTCTGTTGTCCATTCCTAACATTCACTTCTGTATCTAAGAGGAGTAAAAAACATGCGATTCATTTCCAAATACCATGCATACCATGGAATCCCATTTAATTGACCATTGGTCAATTGTAGAGTATGTAGAACATGCAGTATTAAATTGAATGCACCAACTCTTGTTGTATATCCACCGACAACGTCGTCCGGTCTTATTTGATACTATACAGTTCAAGAACGTTTCTGGTTAACCAAATACCACTTCCGTTTCCCATCTTATACTTTAAATTACCAGTTTTTCTCTTATTATCTTCGAATTTTGTAATTTTATTCATTTGGTTAATTTAATTTCCATAAAGTGCTACATAGTTTTTCTGCTGCGAGAATCACATTTGTATTATGTCCTTCTACCCCTCGTACGTACAGTAGTGGGTGGTAGTGATTCGACATTCAAACGAGAAAATATTTATTCTCTTGCATCATTAAGCACATTGCATCTTCGCGAGGACTTTGCGCTCGAGTTGGAGTTGAAGTTTTTTGTTTTTATTCTCTTAATCATTGTAAGTAGTTTTTCAGTTCGCACTAAAATCCCTCATGCTGGACAAAAAAGAAGTTAAGCGAAGTTTCAGCAGATGGAAGATTTGGATCATTGCGGATTTGAGCGAAGGAGTGAACATTATATCCATAGAATTGGCTAGAGACTGGATGTTAAATCGTAAAGTAGGGGTATAATGTTGTGATTAATGAGGAATAGAGACATTGCAGGGATGCAGTTAAAATTGCAAAAAAAAAGTGGAACTAAATTGTACGTCTTTCGGATGCACTCTGCACTGACAATTTTTAGCTCGGTTGGATTATTATAATCCAAAAGTGAGTTATTTAACGAAGTTCATTTAGTTCGTTTGTTTTTCTATGTAAGGAGCTTTAAGGTTTAGAAAAAGTCTCAAAAAGAATAAATTTTTCCTTATGAAAGCTTAAATTTAACTAAAACTTGTACAAGGATCGATGAACTATCAAAGTGTATACCACTACACTCAAACTATTACTACAAAGCACTTTCTTTTAATTAAAAAATTAACTTTTACCGAATGACAGTAGAGTTACAGATTTAACTCAAACCAAGTTAAGTAAGAAATTTGTGATAGCGAAATTGTATTGGAAGTTTCGAAACAAATTGGCACATCCTCCCCCATCCAATAGTGCAACAGTCAAGAACACTGCCATTGATATCCAAGTGTCAGTGTACAAAACTTTTACTTTGACGTGTTTTTGATTAAGTTCCCAACGACACGAGGTGAAGCGTTCTTCCCTAGGATAAAGTGGCAGACAAGCCAGAAGAAAAATATTCAACATTCACAGGGAAATTTGCTCCGCAACCAGAACGATGCATACAGTTTAATCAAAATCCTTTCGGGAAACCTCAAAAATCAGTGAATTGCATTTTCTATCTGATTCCCTAACCTAAACAAAAGTCATTGTGCCATGGTCCGGTTGCTGTTGTTCCTGCTGAACCAATGCGAAAAGCAGCATTACCAGTATACAACAGCTGCCCACAATCGGATCGTCCATTGGATTGGTGCACGTTTGAAGTTAATGTTAACATAGATTGCTGTAATTGCGATCCTTGTACCACCAGTGGTCAGCAGAATTTATTGTTCTTCGAAAGACTATCATTATTCTCTGACTTAATCGGAATTGCAGTTTGAGGTTTTTCATCTATCCGTATGTGTATACCATACGTGAGTGTGTGCATGTAGTTCGTGCATGTGCTGCAGTGCAGGAGAATTGGATTTTTAGAAACTTGAACAAAGGACTTTCAAAGTACAAGAGTAGGCTTTGAATTAGGTGATTGGAAATCTGTGATGCGATTTTGGTTCACATCAGCAAAGATATTTTATTTTACGGCAATTAATTGTCGGTTTGTGTTGTATAAAACTTAATTTTTGACTTACGTTGAACAAAGGGGTTGATGATATTGCTGATGTGAACCTAATCGATAAATATTGAAAAAGTAATAAACACACCCTACAGACGGGTAAAGAATAAATTGCTGAACTATCATTTTGTTCATGGTGTCTAAAATGCAAACGTAAGGTTATTCTTTTACTTTTGGAAAACATGCGTTTTTAACATTAAATGTGCTATGGGCAATCCAATAGCCAAGTCAAATGAGGTTATTACCTACAAATTTGGTTCAATGAATCAAGACCTTTTGCAAATGATTTCAGATGTCAAGTGTTTCATGCTATTTTTAATGCACGTTGTATGTACATATGTTTCTGGATAGCTTTCTTATTGTATGGATAACTGACAATAAAATGAACAAAAATGTCCATTATCATTAGCTGATGCAACGGTGGCACTTTTACTTAGCATCCATCGGATTTGTCCAAATGAGGGATTTTCGATTTGTGGCAGTTGTCTTGACTCAGACCTTTTTATGGCCAGAAATTAGGGATTTGGACTTGGGGGACCTTCAGTTCCAGTAAGACTGGGCTACGTGCCACACAAGCCCTCCAACAATTGATTCATTGCACACTAAGTTCAATAATCGTGTAATCAGTCGTTTTGGTGATCTTGCGTGGCCTGCACGGGCGCTGTTGGATATTTTTTGTAGATCCCTTAAAGATCGATGCTACGTAAACAATCCAGATACGATTCAGGAACTCAAGAATAATATTGGTCAAACTATTCCTGAAATAGGTGCTGAAAACATCGAAAATATATTGAAAAATTGAGTTGATAAGATGGCCTACTGTCAAGCCAGCCGAGGCAGTCATTTCAATGAAATAATATTCCAAAATTCATCAAAAGCTCTACTCTTCAATAAAGCAACAATCGTTGAAAAATGTTGAATATTGTTATAGGCCAATAGATAAATAAAACTTGTCAAGTCAATAAGACCCGCACAGCCGTAGACGCCTGTAGAGATGATGAACGAAACATGAGCGGAATCTCAGCATCATTAGTCCGATCCATAAGAACGGAGATCCACAACTGCGTATTTTGCATACATACTAGTCTCCTCTAATTTGCATACGCCTGCAACTCTGCGTTAACATTCTGATTGAGGAGGACTGGACTTTAAGGCTAGAAAATTCCACAATCGATCAAATTTAAACACTTTTGCAGATTATGGATAATATGCTAGACGTCCAATGTGATAGTCATCATCTTTTTTAAAGTCGCCTATGACAAAGAGCTATAGAAAGTCGTGTAAAGAGAATCTTTACCTGGCTTGTCCGTCTGTGCAGAATGACGATGGAGAACACTCGCTGTTTTATCAACGTAGAGATTGGTAATGATCTTACCGAGATTTTTGATGTCAAAAAGCGATTTAGACAATGTGACGCGCTGTCATGTGACTTCTTTAACAGTATACTTGATCGGATTGAAAGAAATTGACAACACCGGATGACTTACCGGTCTGACATTCGGGCGTTCTCTAGTATTACAACCGAAGGTACCATAATGGATTTAGCGATAAATGAAGGCTGAACTATGTACTCATGTATGTGTATGCTGTCAAGAACAAGCGATAATCAAAATTGACGAATTGGATGTGAGGCCACAGTCAACAGATATACGCAACCTTGAAAGGTAGTAAAAGCCTTTGCCTACATTCGTTCTGTTGTTAATTTTGAAAATAAAGCATCATCAGAAATCAAAGGAAGATTAACTCTTGCCAATCCCTGTTTCTTTGGCCTGAAAATACAATTTGGGGATGTAATTCGTGTAACAGTATAACACACGAATGGTTGCATGAAGCTAGGTTAGAAAATTCGATTTAAAAATGAAATATAAAATCCTAGCAAAACAAAACTAGCTAACTAGAGACGGTGTAATCATGATTCATTTTGTTAATACAGATTCTTTTGAAGGATTTATTATAGATTCGAAAATGTATGTAGATATGTACTTAGATACATACATATGTATGTAGGTACACAATTTTTTTTTTGTAAATCCAAACATTTCTGTGACAAAATGTAACAGCATGAAGTGTATCTGTTTGAATCATTATTCAAGTGTTTTTCCTATTTCGGACAGTTGCTGAGGGGACAGAAAAACTTATTATTCATCAATTGTACTTTGTGTCTCGCACATCAAGAAGAGCAAAGTTTTTATATGTTGCTTCCTTCGCTGTCCCGTCACACTGTCATTTGTTCTGTTCTTTTATTTTGTTCATTTTTATCATTCGTACATTCTGTCAGCCAGACAACAGAACAGAACCCAATGAAGTGAATATATATCTACTTGATGGCGTCTAACCAAAAATAAAGAAATCTCCGTTCTAGAATAATTTAACAAAAGTGCACTCGTTCACAATACGAATGAAAGCATTTGTATGTGGCTTGAGCCATAAATAAGTTTGGAAAATGGGACTGAAGTGCAAGATAAATGAACTTTTGTCCAAGAGTTGAAATGACCAACAGACAGATGCCCTAGAGAATCCTTGCATACTTGTATAAGTGGTTAAGTTATGTGGATCAAGTTCCTGCCAGACAACCAAAGACACAAGATTTGTTTTGTTTTCTTTTTCTTTCTTTTCTTTATGCAATATATTACAGTATTTAAAATTAGTTTAAAAGGAGAATTTAAATATAAAATAGAATAATTAATAAAATTTGTTTATTATTTTTGTTACATTTGTTAAAATTAATATATAAATAAACGTTTGATATATGTATATAAAAAATAGAATAATGTAACTTATAACAGCATTTGTATGCACTCGGATGCAAAAGGATGTTTGGAATACCATCCAAGGGTGTATCTGTAGTATTACCACAAATCTGCTATTCGTTTTTATTGAAACAACGGTCCTGATATTAGTGCGTGATCTTCTATTAGGCAAACTGCTTGTCTTTTTATTTCCGCCGAGTAAATTAAGAGAAGGTTTTGTGTTTAACATAGCTTCAAACGTGAAAACAATACGTAAACACTGGTCTAACTTGTAATTATTAGCCCAGATCTCCGCTATGACTCTATAGTTAGTATATCGGACTACTGAGCTAGAAGTTCGAGGTTCGATTCGAAAGCAAAACCAAAACATCTTTCAGGGTCCTACTTCTCACGAACGTCTGACAAACATCCGAGAGTATAGCTGTCATGAAAACAAAAATTTGACCTTTAGCAACGACTTTAAACAGGGTGCTTCTTTTCATGTGAAAATATAACATGCATAACAGGAAGAATTGTGAGAAGTTAGACTCTAGGTTTCCTACGGATCTGTTCCGCCAAATAATAATTTGGTTTTTTTTTTGTTGCGTGCTAGGGAAATCACGAGGAGGAAATAGAAGATACTGGTGCACGTTAGTTTTGAATGTTTGTGAATCATAATGAGAGGGAAAAATAGAGCTTGGTTCAACATTCGGGGTGTACTTTTTAGCAAGAACTCTTTACCTATATATTAGAAGGTACGTCCGGGGATAGTATAAGAGTCGATGACGTCTGTGTATCTCAGCAGTTGAACAGATCTGTTAATGATAGTGCCTTTGAGTTTGAAGAAGTCACATGATATGGCATCTCCTTGCCGAAATCGGGCACACATTTGGAATAGGTTGGAGGACTTCGTCACACGGCACAGCTGGATCAGTTATTCTGGTATCCGAATTCGGCCATTGTTGCGCCGTCGTGTAGAGCTATTATCATATGCGGCCATGAGGTCAATGAAAAGATGATCAGTCTCAACTTGAAATTCGTTGGCCGATGTGTGTTGCAGAAATGTTTCAAACGTTCACACAGTACATCGAATTACTCGCTTTTCTTGAAAATGTGGCACAAAGAGCTGATAGTTCTGAACGGTTCACAGCTTTTTCTCGTTGGTGATAGATGAACTTTGAATTTGGTTGCAACACAAAAGTCAGATAAAAGTTCCCACATTTAGAATGTTGGATGGACCAACTGTTGGTTGAACTTTTAAAAAGGTTATGATAAACAGACACTGTTCAATATTTTTCAACGATTGTTGCTTTATTAAAAAGAGTAAGCCTTCTAATTAATTGTTTAATATTATTTCATTCAAATGACTGCCTCGGCTGGCTTGGCAGTAAGCCATCCTGTCAATACAATTTTTCAATTAATTCTCGATGTTCTAATCGTCTCTGGATTATTCGCATAGCATCGATCTTTAATGGCACCCCGCAAAAGAAAAAGTTCAACGGCGTCAAATCGCAGCTCCGTGTCGGCCAAGCAACATCTGCAAAACGACTGATTAACACGATTATTGAACGGCTTGTGTGGTACGTAGCCCCATCTTGCCCCATATACCAGTACACCAGCTCCAATTGGTGCAATATTTTATTTTCAAAATTCGCACTGTTTCGGCAAAACACCACCCACTTTTGAAGTAACTTTGCTTACCCAACGGGTTTGAAACGTAAATCGATAATATTGCGTTTCTGTCAATTTTTTGAGTGCATAAGAGTTGTCAGTGTCAAAATAACATATGTATGATTTAAAAAGAAACCAGCAGATGGTCCACCGTATATATTAGCACGTGGATGTGGATCGTAGCCTTAGAAACCTAATGATACTTATCATCATATTACGACCTGCTGCAAAATCGAATGAAAGTATATGTAGTATCTTTAAAAATACTAAAGACCTAGTTACAGATATGTTGAATCTAACATGAAATAGAAAGAGATATGGCGAAAGAATAAAACCATGTGGCACTCCATTGTTTATGGCAGAACAGACACGATCGATCCAACTTGAACTTATCTGTTCTGAAAAAAGTTTTTATCCATCTGCGGAACAGTTGCTGAAAATGTATGATAAATAAATAAATTAATTTCACAATGCTTATACAGATCATATATGAGAAAAAAAACTAATCCAATTAATCAATCAGAAAGGTAAAATAATTATATTTCATATTTCTACGTACTTCTTTCAACACATACTTCAAAAATAATATAACTTTGAATTTGCAATGAGTTCTATGTGATGTGTACATTCTAAAACTTTAAAATTCGTATTCTCACTCGTTCATCTTAATGCCATTTCTACTTACTTAAATACTAACTTAAAATTCATTAACTGAATTTGGTTACACTAAACTTTGGATGAAGCCACTTCTGCAGGAATACTCTTCGTTTCAATAGCTTCCTTAGTTCTTACATTGCTGCCGCAGAACAAACAAAGCTTCGTTATTAACTACTAATTATAAAAAGTAACTTATACACTAAGGAACTGTTTCGTTAGCTCTACCCCATCCAGTCTGAACAACTTTGCTACTATTTGTTTAGCTTTCTTGTGTATGTATGTTCTTATTCAACGCCATAGATGCTACTCTCAACGTTCATTGAAATCCAACCGACTACGTGTATCTCAAAAGTATGGCAGCGTGGCACTCCTTCATCGGATGGTAGAACGACTTCTTTAGCAATTCTCAGAGCTCGTTTGTGTGTTTCAAAAGGAAAAGTGAATAATTAGCAATAAACATCCAGGTGCAATGGACAAAATGAACAACAACTGTGCATTAATTGCTAATTATACCAAGTTTCTATTTTCTTTAGTATTTTTTAAAGATATGGCCTTTGATGAACGGCATGACTAATTAAAATATTCCCATTCATTTCAAGAGCGACAATTTATAGATTAACATTTCACGGAAAGTCTTGGGAACAATTAAATTGTTTGACTCAATTTAAATTCTTAAAGTGCTTGTATATTCGTACCTACTACTGAAAGAACACATTTAATGTCTCTTCGACCATGCGATATTCTTCGTCTGACAATGGAAACGACGACAAGGAGTCAACAATGGCTGGAGCATATCACTAACTAACTTGAAACTATCTTCCTGAATCATAAATTAAAGTCATATCAGTGGAAAGATAAGGAAGATTTATGAATGAGAGCGGGAAGGTATGTGGGTACCTACTTTTGTCCACTCAACAATAGGTACGTGAATAGGGTTGGGTGGGGGTATTTGAATGAACCATTCAGGCTCAGGCCTCATGCTCCTTGCATTTGTGTTAATCTAATTACAACACTCATTTGTTAGTGAAACTGGAAAATAGTGCCAACGGGAAGGAAGTCAGATACCACCTTGCTGTAAGTGGGTGCTTAATTTTGTTCAGGAACAATGGAATAAAATTTTAAATGCGAGTTAAATGGAGAAGTCGCCCTAAGATGGCCAGAGAAGTTGTAAAGTAGCTCTGTTATTAAAGGGCTAATTTAAGAGACTGAAAAGTGGTAGTGTGAGTTATTGAGTTATTCTTTCAATGAAATCTTTTTGAAGACACTAAGCACTTTGTATTTAGAATATGTAATTTTAGTTCGGTAAATGTGGAAAACAGTCGAAACTCCGAAGTTATTAAAGATGTTTTAAATACAGAAGACTTTAGCATTTGAAAAAGTGTCTCCCTAATGTTTGTACGATCCGGGATATAAAGGATCACTACAATACGATACAAGTACTCAATTAGATCATAGCATGGTAGCCAATTGAAGAAAGAGCGAAAGGAAGGTAAAGGCAGTTATGAAACTTTCTAGAATTCTTACAAATAAAAATAGTTGGCGTGATAGGTACATGGGACCCAGCGCCTAACTTCTGACAACCATTGAAGTTATATTGATGGCTAGGGACAAATTCCTCCCTTACCTTAGTAATCAATTGGAAGGTGCGCTGAAGACCCTATGTAGATACCTGAAATAAGAAATTTCGAGCTGGTATTATTTACTAACAAAAGAAAAAATTCCTAAATTTACATTACCTTCTATAGGGAGCACTCTCCTTAGAATCTTGGACAGCGCCAGATATCTAGGCCTCGTATTTGACAAAGAGCTGAACTGGAGTCTAACATTAATGAAATAATCAAAAAAGCAGTAGAATGTTTGGGAAAACCTGGGGACCAAAATCAACATTATACTAAGGATGTATAGGGCTACAGTAAGACCTATTCTGACTTATGGCTGTCTTGTATGGTGGCAGTCCGCCAGGAAGACCACCAACTTAGCGGTTCTTATGAAAATACAAAGATTGACTTGTATCGGTACCACAAGTGCCATGAGAACCACACCTACTTTAGGACTGGAGACTATGGTTAATCTACTCCAGCTGGATACCTTCGTTCAAGCCTCGGTAGCTATTAGTGAGAATAATTCAGTCAGATAGTTGGAGACAAAATACATCCTGAAAAAATCTAGGAAATGTTAAGGTAGAAATATTGGGCCGTGAAAACTGGTCTAATGCTGTTCCGGCACTGGATCGATCTAATCTGGTATGGATGGAAGCGATCTAGTCTGGTTCACAGACGAAGATGGAAACTAGAGTTGGAGCTGGCGACTTTGGACCCAACACCAAAGTCTCGATACCTATGGGAATGCGCACCACGATTTTCCAAGATAAACTCCATGCTATTGAGATTTGCGGTAGGTTAAACCTTAGTAAAGGTATTAAGGGCGCAAGGATATATTTTTTTTACAGATAACCAGGCAGCTGTCGTACAATTCAATGGACTCTATATCAGTTAAATGCTGCTACGATGGACTACAATCTCTGGCCAGACATAACAGGGTGAAACTCGGATGGGTCCTTGGACATCAAGGAATTGAAAGCAACAAATCTGCAGATGAACTAGCTAGAGCTGGCTGAGAATTTGCGTTCATAGGTCCTGAACCCTACTGTGGTGCCGCCACAGAACTTCGTCTGGAAATCTGGGAAAATGTCAGTCCTTATTCCTACAAGGAAACAAGGATAGTATTATCACCTTAACAAACTCAATCTGTGCCCAGATACGGAATTTTGGTTCTGCTCAGAAGATGATGAACTATCCAAGCATTACATTGGTTAAGAAAGAGTATTTTCCATTAAGAAATATTCTCGTCAGCGGAGTTGTGAAACTCTGCTGCTAAGGACGTACTATATTTCATTAGAGAGGTGGTACGTCTCTTGAATTAAATACACCCTAATTAATACAATAGATCTTTTTAGGTCGCAGTGTCAGCCATATGGGCAAGTGGCAATACCAGGATACATTAACAATCAGGCAGCAATAAAAGCGATTTCGGCTATCAAAATAAAATCCATGCTCCTCAGATGGTTCTCCCTAGACACATGTGTGATCACAAGAAGTATATGGCCTTATTCCAATAAGTGTATGACCGACAGGATTATGCAAAAGAATAGGAAATTCTTTTCTATCTTGATCTGAGTCATCACGGGGTATAATACTCTGCGATACTATATGAAAAAAAAAGACTAACGGATATAACCCACTTTTTATGTCACTATCTAGATCTTATCCACCTTAGATTTAAACTTCTTAGACGACATTTCTTCCATGATGGAGAAGAATTATCCAGCGAACAAGTCAATGACATCTTGAATTACATCAGATCAACTGGATGGTTTGCTAATTCATATCTGCAGGTTTAACAAATGGGCAAGGGACATCTTTCCCCAATGGGTCTGAATTGACTTGAGTGTGCCGTTGTGGATCTCGTCCATACGTCTACCCACGTATGTTGGTATATGTTTCATTCTTCACGATTGCACTACTGGCGAGCTTCTGACAAACATTTACGAGTGAACTGAAAAATGTTCTCAAACTATCTAGAACCTAGATTGATTTCGAAATAGATTAGGTGAATTATTTACGCAAGCAGCGAAAACCAGTGTGCAATGCAACTTATTGGCATTTCTATACAAAGGGCTACTAAGCCTTCGCATGACACCCATGACACTTTTCACTATGATCGTTCCAGAATATTTTTAATTGGCTTAAACTGCTTTTATGCGGTAAATGCTTTACCCTTTATCACTGACGTTCCCACCAGTCCATTGGAGAAAATTCTTGTAAAAGAGTTCTGCCTCGGGACTCTCGAAATATTTCAGATTTGAAATCTTCGTCTGTTTTATGTGTGAGTTTGATGAGTGATCGATGTTATGTTTTATATTGTTTTAACTCCACGCACGTTTTCCGTATACAATTTAGACTCTAAGATCTTCCGTATATAACGGTTATGCTGGTTTCCGACACAAACTTTATGTACATATAAAGTTCACCACTGAAAACTGATAGGGTCAGACTGACGTATAAGTTCCAAATCTTAGCACCGACAACACAGAAAGGTGAATACTATAATTTTCTTTATAAGTAACTACACTCGTAATTAGATGAATTGACGTCACTAACAAAGAGGGAACTGAACGCAACCTTTTCATCCTAGAAAAGGCCATGGAATTATTTTATTATGCAGACTGCTCAATTGACGTGTTTGAATTTATTTTTTCCAGTATACATATTCTAGAATGTTAGAACATCCTTAATTGAAAATACTGGTTGGTTAGAGTAGACACCTGCGTGGGAATTTCATGCCACCACAAAGAAATATTCCCGCTTTATCCAGATAGCAGTATGTTACAAATGAGAATAATGTGCGTCAGTTGTAAGATTTGTGTCTATGCAAATGGCGTGCAAGTAAAAAGCACACCCGGTGGTAATGAGACCAGAAAAAAAGGATTTATATCCTTTTACTTTGACAGTAGAGAATTACACAAGCAAGAAGGAATTTGCGGTTTGTGTCGGCAAAACGTGTAATTGGATGACATCAATTTGAGAATCGTGCACGCATATTTTTATTTCACGATGTAAATGGGTATAGGATTAAATTTTAAATTTTTTTTGTAAAGTTCAAATAAAAGTAACAGGAAGTCAACTGTTTGTGATATAATTAAGTATAATTGTAAGATTATGTAATAAGATTCATAGTTAGGTAAAGTCAAAGTACGCGGAAAGGGTCCCACATTTAGTATTCACCCAGTGACATGCATGCGAGATACTCAATTTGATAGGATTACTCATGTTATTGTGAAGGTCTGTGTATAAAAAGAAAAAGACTCTGAAGTAAAGAAAATTTGAAAATTACTCAATATTTACATCATACGGCGCGGCGTTCTTAAGGACCCATCCGTTTGGAATCTGCACAGAACAGTCTGCATCGTTTCTGTGCAAATATACATATGTATATAGGACGAGTAATTAGAAAAAAATTGTTACAAATTTTCAAATATTATATGCCCATGGAAGGAAACTTTAGAGTTTTTCATCCACAACTACTTTCCTAGCAAGTGTGGACAGTGCACAGATTCTTTCCATACAAATCATTTGGTCTTGATTTAGGTTCTTGGCGTTTGTCTATTGAATATACACGACAGTCATCGTACTTCTCCTGATGTATGGAGCGTTGCAACCTTAAAATTCTTAAAACCACTTCTCTAAAGACACCAGAATTTATGCTTCACTTATTTTTGTTGACATCTTTAACAAGAGTTAAAGAGTAGGCCTCTTCTATTCGTGTAAAAAATATATCACCCACAACACGAATGGTTGTGTGAAGCTAGGCCCCGGGTCTCATGTACCTGTCGCGTCAAACATTTGTGTTGGTATAAAACACTTGGAATTGCCAGTAATACGATCCATTTTGGTCAAGTAGTGGGCCACTGCAAAACACTCGCGCTAGCTGAAGAGCGTACAAGGGTGGTCATTGGTTTAGTAGCTCTTACAGTTCTCTTGCAACATTCTATTCTCTGATAAAATTCATTTCCCTTAAAGGAATGCAGCGAATACTTTTATAAACATAATACGAATTCTGTGACAAAATGTTTTAATTGTTAAAAATAATTGCAACAATATAGTCATGATTTCAGCAAACATTTTGAACTCAAAGTATAGTGATCAAATAAACCGACATTCTACCTAGAGAACGGATATAGAAATGATTAATTTTGTATTGAATGAATAGTTCATTGTATTTTTTAAATTTGTGGAACTCAAAACATAACATAACATTGTTAGCAGTGTAGTTTCTATGTTCAAATGAACAGGGGAACAGGGGAAGCCTGGAGAAATCAAAGGAGAAAAATGTTAAATGAGCACAATTAGAAAAAAATGTTTATTCCCTATTTTATCGGAAGTACAGTATTATCTTTTATTTTTGCTATATGGTCCATTAAAAAAATTCAATTTTAAGTATCTAAAACTAAAAAACTAACGAAAAGCTGATTAGATACGAAATTCTTTTGTATGACAAATGAGCACAATAAATGTGGAATGCGTCTGTTAAAAAATAAAGGGGAAATCGTAAAGACTGTAGTTAGCAAATTCAAATAAGGGTTGATATTGGTTCCACTATGTTATGGCGTACATTACAAAAAACAAATAAATGTTAGGAAATTAAAGTAAAATGCATATGAAGGGAGTACGAGTCCTAAAATACTTGCCTAGGTTATGTAAAATCGTGTTTTGATGTGTCCAACATAACCTTTGATATATAATTTGACTTTGAGTTTAAAATGTTTCCTTAAATCAGGACGAACATGTTGCAATTATTTTTAACATTTAAAACATTCTGTCACAGAATTCCTATTATGTTTATAAAAGGATTCACTGCATGCTTTTAAGGGAAAATGAATTTTATCAGAAAACAGAATGTTGCAAGAGAATTGCAAGACCCACTAAACCAATGAGTATCCTTTCGAATTACTCATTTTCACTGCGTACACCTAATCTGACATGAAAAAAAATTCATTTAAATTCGAAAACCAACTACCACACACAAAATCCAAGTTGAAGCCTTAGACAGTATATCCTTGTTACGAACACGGTTAACATGTACGTGATAGCCTCCTTCTGGACTATTGAAACACGTCCTTGAACTATACTCATCGCACAAGTAGGCAAAGTACTATTGATACCTTTACTTCGAGCGATTTTATATCATGTTTAAGCTTCCTGCTGGCAGGTGGGTGATTGTCTGTTCGGCCTTGTAGTCTAAGATTACGTTTGTGTATCAAAGAAGGAGGGAATCATTGTGAGAGTGTTTGAATGGTATCCACTGTCATTTGGATTTTCTATTTTAGAATTGTGCTGTGCAAGATGGAGGGATGACTTTCGTGATAAAAAGTTTTACTTTACATACCATAAACGTATGAGTATGTATGTTATATAATAGAAAAGATAAAAAAGAAAAGTTAAAATAAATAAAAAAAAAAAAAACAGAAAAACTATTTAATTGTAGAGATGTAAGATATAAAGGGGACTTACTTGAAATATTCTGGATAGAATTCTAAAGAATACGAGGTAAATATTTTCTTTATTAAGTTAAAATAAATCTAGTAGCATGCCTATTGTTTGGTGCAGTAATTTCTCAAGTTCTATCATATAAAGAAGTTTATTTCCACCAAAATGATAAGCATTCATAATTTGTCTCAAGGGTTTGTTTATGGCTTTCATTGACCGACATTCTCTCAGAACAATGTGGGTAGAAATTCATGGAAAATCCTCAAAAGTGGGTTAAAGTGAGAGCTTAAATTGTATGCAAGGTTAAATATAACTGGAGATGTTTTTTTTTTGTTTTACTTGTAGGATCCGATGATATATTTGGATAAGTAGCGGTAACCCGCTGAAGTAGCTTGTGCATATTTAGTAAGTATAATGGGTGTAGGAATTGTAATAGAGCTAGATATTAGGTTAGTTTAGGGGTTCGAAGCTTGAATATACATATGAAAACATCATAAGTTTTTCATGACCTCACAACAAATAACCTAAGAAAAGAAGAAAAATTTCTTTGGAAAGAGCATTAACCTGTATGTAGGATCCTCCTTTATTCTTTTTTGAATGTTCGTCATCATTTAGGACTAAAGTCATTTAAAGTTATAAACCCAGTGATGGATTGAAAGGTATGGAGGCTAGAAGTTAAAAGTTGACTTTAAATCTTTGCAAATTAGAACTCGGCGATGCTTTAGCGAAAGGATTCGCTTTCGCTTGCAAATTGGCTGTTTATCCATAAATCTATTTAGGTATATAGTCTTTATAGATATTAGCCAACTTTGCAATGAGTAACTTGCATGCCAACAATTAACAAGCCATTAGATTCCTCAGTATCAGCTCCAATAATTTTTAGTTTGGTAACGTTAGTATCTCGCTTTAGAGACATGAGACAGCACTGGGTTTTCGAAGAACTGAACTCAACTCAATGGTTTTTTGCACACCAATTGATCATTGCATAAATATTGGAGATTCGCTGTCGTTCAGACTCCACAAATTTGGTTCTATGCCTTTGAGTCGTTAAAGAATAAGCAAAGTCAAGAGTACTCCCGTCCGCAAAAGAATGGGTTGGAATGCGAAAGAAAAAAAAGGGTGTAAATAAATATTAAAAACAGGGTCGGTCAGAGAACTCAGCCCTGGGGCACACCAGCATTAGTTGAGAATGAGGTGGTAATACATATATCCATTCAATAGGCACAACTTGTATTGACCGATTACTTAAAAAACTTGCCGTAAGCCTAGATTTTGGTTAAGGGGCAACAAAATCTTGAGCGATATCAAGGGCGACTACTTGCCATTCATTGTAAATGTGAATACTTTAGTTCCATTTTTCCATTGGATACACCATTAGGTCCCCTTTTGAACCATGTCAGTCATTTAAAAGACGGGTTCTGTCGAGATATCTCATGAGATGGTAAATTACAATTCTTTCCCTGACCTTAGAAAGCACTAATGTTTGGGCTATGAGTCGGTAGTTTGAAGGGGAAGTTTGATTGTCATTTTTACGGATCGGCTGGTCCTGCTCAATTTTTCATCTATCTGGAAATATGCCTGAGGAACATGATAGATGAAAGATTGTTCGTAGATGTTTAACTAGAGGAGAAGAACACTTTTTCAACACAAGGGTAAACATAATATTTGTCCTAAGGAATTATCTTTCTTAGATTTTTCCAATTGACGAAAATAAGTCTACTGGCGAATTCAATGCTTTTATCGCAGTTTGACTATCTATGTACATATGTAGAAAACAATAGCGCTGCACTCTATCGAGTTAATCAAAAGCCAAGTCGTGGCTTTACAGACTGCTGTGACTTCTGCTTGAAATACACTACAGTTGTCCGGCAGTCGTGTGGTGATACACATATACAGTACACTGGAGTAAACTCCCGGATATATTCCAGACGCTGTCTTTGATCTGTCTGTGTAAATCTCTGTCGCAGATTCATTTAAAATTTAGGGGGCAATGTAGTCCGAATTGCTAAGAATAGTGTCATGGCCATATGGCCAGCTGTAGGAGTGGTTCTAAGGGCGCCCGTTATACAGACGCAGGATAGCCTTTGAACCTTCTCAAGTATTGCAATGCTGCTTTTATTGTCCAGTGAGCCATCCATCAGACTAGTATTTCGCACATACGGAATACTGCACTACTAGATCAACGAACAGAAGAAATTTTAGGGACACACCTAAGGCCTCAGTAGAATCCTTAGAGTTATATTCTTCAAGGAATGTCTCTATGACCTGGTAGCCAGCATATCCTTCAAGACCTCAAACTGGAGAACTATCTTGCAAGCAATCACCGCCAAGAGAGTACCAAGAAGATAATGGCGGACTATTTTAAAAACGATACTGCTCTATGACACCGACGATGGAACGAGGCGATATAACGTCACAGACGGCGTTCCTCAAGGTTCCGCATTAGGTCCGATACTGTGGAATCTAATGTATGATGACATCCTCAGACTTGAAATCCCGACGTCCTTGAAAATAATTGGCTTTGCCGATGCCGACACAGCAATCGTTGCAATGAAGCTATCGGGATGGTGTAGGACTGGTTAGTTCACATGAGCCTACAACTTGCAGAAGAAAAGACCGAAGTATTAGCAGCAGGCGAGTCATGCACACTACAAAAGCATCCGTGAGCGATCACGCTAAAGTACCTTGGTATTATCATAGATGCAAGGCTATTTTATAAGCAGCACCTGGAGTATGCAGCTATAAAGGCATTAAAGGCAACGGCTACACTGGCAAGGATTATGACAAATAATGGGCTAGTGTCATGAAGACGATATTATACAGAAAGAAGACTGATACAGTTTACAGAACCAACGACGCGGCATGTCTAATGGGTGACATGGTACCAATAGACCTTCTTGCTAAAAAAAACGCATCAGTTATACCATCCCAGCAGAATAACCGCAACAGCGACGAGTCGTAGTAATACTAAAGTACCACCAAAGACAAGTCTGAAAGAATGGGAGGAGAAATGGTGTCACTCTGATAAAGCTAGGTGGACGCAGAGATTGATGCCCAATATAGGTGCCTGGATTGAAGGGAAGTATGGGAGCTGAATTTCTGATGCTTACTAGTCATAGATGCTTCAGATCCTACTTTCATAGGTTTCAAAACGACGACAACCCCTGATGTCAAAAAAATACAGTTTGTCAGTCCTGTGTGAACAGGGTTAATGAATTCTTACCTAACAAATTTTTGTAGGTAAGAGATGTGCAATCTGTCAAAAATATATCAACTTTTTATTTAGTTTGAAAACATACATAGGTACATATGTATATGTATATCTAAAGTATTTATCGTCTTTCTCGTGTTATGTTCTTCCTTATACATGATATTTCAGTTCTGGGTTTTGTTGTTTGATGCGTTCCCTAACTTTGTTGAAATTTTTATCATTCTCTTAGAGAATTTTCCTCCACTCTTAGGAAATAGCAGAATTTTTCGTCATAAATTTTAGGAAAGGAAAGTGCTATAGTCTTTTTGACTATTCTGGGTCGTCTTCATTCCTATTTCCTCTTCTTGATCATGCCTGTAACCGCCCGTCTACAAAGATATGTACATACGAAAATCATTACTGCATCACGGCTCGGGCGTATAGTGAAATAACCTTACCGAGGTGTTCATCCTCAGTTACATTATATTCGGCCCAGATATGTAGGTATGTAAGTGCAAGTTAGGGAATAGGAAATGATATCTTACTTTAAACATCTAAACTAACCGAGATACTTTTGTTTTCCATTACGGAATAGCATTAGCATTGATGTTATAGAAATGGAACCGAATTCGTTGCTATGTAGAAACCATGTACTGTACGTCGAATATGCAAATATCCTTGACAAACTCTCAATTTGTTCAATTCGAAATCTTTCTCATCTCTCTGTTCGTTTAGTTCAAATATAGTTTCAATAAAGGGCAATTACCAGACATTTCTATTACAAAGCGTTCCTAAAATAACTTTGACCTCGATTCCTAGAATTTGATAAATGAAGCGACTAATAAAAGGAAATGAATTGAACAATTTAAATTTGTCTTTCGTTTATATATATATATATATTAAATAGCCCACCCTAATACGTATCATTTTAAATGATATTATATCGAGGAACACTGGACTACTTTTCAGCATACCAATCTAAGGAAACATTTCAACAGTCTGTGAACTTCATTATTTGTTTTGTTGGAAGTTACCTGAATGGTTATTTTATCGATTTGAATGTGTATACTTTTGTGCTGAATTCTACTTTTGTTCAGTTATATCTCAAATGTGCAACAGACTACTTATCTTGTTACCAAATTTATATGCATACAAACGTATACTACCAAAGTTCATCGTCAACAAACGAAATAGCTTTGAAAATTATTCCCTACTCTAGTGCACGTGTGTACCTACACATTTGTTTCCTGTTCTTACAAAAAAACCTACAAACCCACTTGAGTTTATCCATATAACAAATTCCGTACACATCTTCGAATTCCATTAATTTGGATTTTGTAACAATAAAACGAAAATGTTTGGCGAGAGACCAAAGAAAAAAAAAAAAACAAAAAGTAAAAACCAACCATACGCAAGGATAATTGAATTTTATTGTAAACATCTGTTTACACAATTGCAACCACAATTAAGTAATTTTCGAGAGTATACCTATACGAAGAAAGTTTTCACACTCACAAATAAAAAAGTGAAATAGGGGTTTTTCTCATTTTTTTTATTTCTTTTTTATTTGCCCTTCCTTGTATATATTTTAGTCAGTTGAAAACAAAGTATTAGAGAGCAGGACTCAAAGTTAGAAATACAAGGATTTGGTTTCCTTGACATATCACAAGATGAAAAGTTTCTTCACTAAGTGAGGGAAATACGACGATGGCTTATTGGAAAAGTTTTTCCGCACCAGGAAGATAGTTAGTTTGAATTTTTGTTCTCCATTTTGAAGTAGCACGTGAGGAGATGTTAGGTCTTTTTTGCAAGAGCAAGTACTAAGAATGATTTGGCATGCAGTATGAATTTATGATGAATTTTCGTAATAGCAATAAATATTGAAAGCGTGTATTCGTGAATTGTACTTTAATATTTACTTCTTAAATCTAAGGGATAAATACAGTTCAGTTATAGTATGTATGTAATGACTGTAACATTGGCTTTTTAGAATGTGAAAGGAGACGGATTAAACACTAAAAACTAAAATTAATTTCGCGCCTCTGTTAAAATTTTTTTATATGTTCTATAACTTTACTTTATGCTGCATTGAATAAGATTTCGCTTTGTGGGTGTTTTCTTAACAACGATTTTACATTTTTCAAGCTAATTGTCAGAGTTTATTAGAATTCGTTTTATAGGCTATAAATGGTGACAAACAAACACAGTTTATTTTACAAAAAAGTTGTAATAATGGTTTTACTAATAATATCTCTTCCACCAAGCATGCAGCTTATTGAGTACATTTTGGATGGACAATAAAACTAGACGATGTGGTTATTCGGGAAGGTTTCTCTCAGTGATAAACCAACTTATGGAGAGCGACCTGGACAAGGTTCACTCATGGGCTATGAGAAGTAGTAAACGCATATAAAACTGGACTGATGGTTTTTACCACAAAATCCAATGTGCAAGACTTTACTCTTTCAAAACAGAATGGTTAGAAATACTATGTTTAACTGCAAACTGTCTAGACATAGACACTATTCTTGATCCAAAACATAGCTGGATACTTAATATTGAACAGCGGCTTAGAAAAGCAAGCATCGCTTTCTATGGTTGCAATAAGATTTTCAGTACACGGTGAGTATTTCGGATTAAAAAAAAAATGACTCTGTGAATGTTGTGCATGTTGTGTAAATGGTTTTCGCCTTAAGGGAAAATATAATATCGATCGAATCAATAGATTCCAAGGAGGAATAGTGGTACTACCGGAGCTTTGAAATCCTGTCCGGCACATACGCTTACTATAATCCTACACCTGCTATACATTGATCTGTGTATTAATGACACAGTTATTTGCAGCGTAATCCGGCTAAGGGAAATTGGATGCTGAATCCTAGAACACAGTAACTATGTAAGTAAGTAACGAATGAGCTGGCGTAGTAGGCGTCTATTGGAAAGAAACAATGTCGTTAACTTCAAGTTCGGATGGAATGGGCTTACTAAGTGTTTCATGTCAAGAAAAATATAGCCCATTTAAAATAAATGAAAACAAACGAGCTACTAAGCAGATCAAGACCAGATATTGCAGGAATTGTAACTATTAGCAGATGCCACTAGAAAATCATACAGCCAAGCAAGGTATCCCTCATAACACGTTCTGTCACAGCTGCAGAAATAATTACAAGAAAGAATTTCTAACTCACTTCCTTTGCAAATGCCCTGGGGAGGACCAGACAACGTGGGTTTAGTAAACCCTTTTTTGACGACTTGCAAGCATCGAATATGGAAAATCAAAAGTTAATAAGCAAACTCCAACACTTATTCCATAAGGAAAATAATACGAACCGACTTCTTTATTATTTTGCTAATGTACTCGTAGTGTCTCATATTTTATTCTTGGACTTAATCGACACAATGGAAATAATGGGAATGAGGAAAAGATGGCGCACTAGCTAAAAAACTATCTTAGAGTTAGAACCTATCGCATAGAACATAAGGAGTGCTGTAACAGTGCAGAATATGAAGTTCCGCGAGGTTCAAAGCTTGGTCCGCTTCTTCTTAATACGAATACATACGAGTAAATATATATTAAAGGTAAAAAATGCTGAATGTTTTCAAACAACAATATAAGTAGCAATAAGTGTGACGCAGCCATGGATTTGCACGGAAAAATGCAGGACAAAACTACAAAATATCAAAGATAGGTCATACTGTTATGCAAAAGAAACATAATACCAAGTAGAGAGTAGGTTTTGAGTGTGAAGCAAATTTTTCGTATAACATCGGCGCTGGAGTATTACGACGATACATGTTTGGAACCTTAATATTATCATCTCCTATCCCGGTCTCAATGTAATGTTAGTCGTTTTCAATTCGTTCTTTGCACATTTAAATTGCTTGAAACTTTTACCGATTTCTGCCGTCTCCATACAGTTTTAAATATGGTCGCATTCGCTGGATTTCCATGTGAACCTTATGCACGAAAAGAGTTTAGCTTATTATCGGTGTTTGATTCTGTGCCTAAACTTATTCGTGACGATTTTTTTCGAGTACATGCTGGATATTTGTGTCAAAGGGTATAATCACCTAACCTGTAAAGACTTTTATTCCATGTTCACCATGGTGTTGATTGCCTTTTCTGTTGACGTGTTCATTTAAAACTTGTTCGCTTATGATTAGCATGAATTATCGAAGTACATATCGTGACAAAATGTGTTGTATTTAAAAAAAAATATGGTGTAGGTATATCTTTTAAAAATTTTCCTTTAAAAGAATATAAATACAACCTCAGATCACAGCTGCACTATATCGTAAAACTATTCGATAATACTAAACCCGAAAACTAAAATTAAAACTTAAGTGCTCTTAAAAATATGAACAAGTATTCGAAAACTAAATTTATATAATAACTTCGAACTATCGTGAAATTTCATAGAATATGAATCTGCAAACACATACCTGCATACCTATCGGGAAAGAAAGCAATGATAAAATATCCTTGAAGTGCATATTATTCTGCGTACCTACGGAGCTATAAAACTTCTTTAGCGGAAAGTAACGAGATCAAGGAAGGCGACTTTCCGAAGACGAACTAACGTAAGAACACCTACTGCAGCAGCAAAAATTTGGGTTAGTGATGCATGGAAGGGAAGGATGTTTCGCAGAGAGAATGAGAGATTCAACCACAAAAAAAAAAAAAATGAAACGAAAAACCAAACATGAAAAATATCCTGAGGGATACTCACGTTCACTTTATTTGTTGTATGGCAGTGTACTGGGAGGTACATAACCCACATACACATCTACACATAAATGTATATGTATTTATTTTGATGGCAGTGTCGGAATTTATGCTAATGCAACGATTTTTACCTTTCAAGTGAATCTATCTCGAACACCCGTTCGGCACACCTGAGTGCATGTGCGAGAATAACCACGCCACGACTTCTCCAGCTGTTATACTAGTGATGGTGGTGTTTTCTTTTCTCAGTGAGAATGCATCAGTGGCAAAGAGGATTATGCAAATAAAATTATGTACCAGTTCCTGGCGTACTTGGGTTTGGTGGTGCACATGATTTTCAATTCAAATGTAAGTTTGTGGTGCATATGTGGGTGGCGTTTTGCAACAGGGAACGAATTTAACTGCAGAAATATGATACCAATTTCTTTTTGATTGCAAGATCCTTTTTTTTTTTGGAGAGAGAGAGTTCTTTTTGTTAGGGATAGTCCTTAAAGGAATCAAGTTTTTGAGTAATTTGCATTATATGCAAATAACTTTAAATTTTTAAGTGTTTAAAGTATTTGCTTGTTGATTTAAAGTGTGTACTTTATATTTTAATTAATTGGGCTGTGTGTCTATACATTCGATACTGCTGCAAATGTTGAAAACAAATTTTAATTCAGAGAATTACTTAGAAGCACATACATATGTATATATATAAATAATAATTGATTGCCTAATGCTAATTATAACCTTGTGGCACACTTTCTTTAATAAATTGTAGCTTATGACCAAACAAGGCGGGTACTAAGTCCACTGTCTTACTCCTTAGCATAAGAACTAGACAGACGTTATATTCATATTACTCATTAACATATCCAATCAAAGGGCCATTTTATTGAGAATTGCAAAGCTCTTACATATCAACTCGAACATTTTAACAAAAGTATCAATTAACGGAGAACAAGTGGCGTACAGACGGTAGAGAGTTTTTAAGGCAACTTGAAAATCAACTAAACTCACAACGATGCGATCGTTGAAAGACACTTCTCCAGTACATTAAATGTTCGAATGTTCCAAGTTGCAAACATCTACTTAAAACACTACCTTGCAGCAAAAGTATGAATGAGTATGTCCCGTAATGTAGTGACCAAAAAAGTCAACTGTGAGGAAACTCAATGTCGAACGGCTGCAATCCGAGATTCTGAGTTTCTCTAGATCACCAAAGAAAAATATCAGTCTCAACACTGTCAGCAAGTCATTTATAAGTAGATGGTGCAGGTGGATGCTGCATGAAACTGCTGGATGGATTAATACTGAATACGCACAGGCAAACTTAGACAAAAAACGAGCAAGAAAGAAGAGACTAAAACGGAGGAGCACTAGAAACATGACATCGAGGAGATGCAGCGATCTTAAGAAAATAATGAGATCCGGAAAATATTTATAAAGCGGTAAAAAGGGCAACTCAAGGTTTTGCTAACCAAACCGGAGCTAGGAAAGATTAGCACAGGAATACCATAGCGGGGAAGTAGTTTTTGCTAAATATTTGAAATTACTTTTTCTGAGGACTTTTCAACGACAATGAAATCTAATATCCCACTGATAGGAAGTCTGACAAACACTGAACCAGAACGGAGTTGAGGCAGACGTAACTAATACCGGACCTAGTATAGGAAAAATAGAGCAAATGGAGAAAGAATGTACTTACAAGCTATCTACGAATATCGAAATACAACACCGACGTCTCGGATAGCACGTCACGATGGACAGCTACATGAGGTAGTAAGTTCGTGTAGCTAGGCTTTGCTATCAACTTTGCCAACACCTTCAGGGTAAAAGTGTAACGTAGAATAACAATCATTTATCGAACAGCATCCTTAAGCCCTCACTGATTACTGATCCTGGTCAAATCTGTGTTATCCAGCTCTACATTATATGACAAAGCAATGCAATCAGCTTCAATACCAAGCCTTACATACGAATACATTTCGAATAAGTGGCAACTTTTACAATGAGACTTGTTAACTCAAGATGCACGACCTAAGAAAAGTAAAAAAGAACAATTAAGAAAGATTTTCGACAATTGGAGAAGTGTTGGATATTGCTAAGACATACAGGAGTTGTCAAGTTGTACGCGATGACGCGTAGATGCAATAGAAGTCCTACGATCCACACGGAAATAAGCAATTAAGTTAGTGGATCGAGTCAAATCGATGAGTCTTTGGTCTTCAATAGAAAGAGGAGAGGAACCTTGGTCGTCCAAAAAATGCGCAAGGAGGATCTTTCATAGATTATTTTTTGTTTGTCGGATTAGGAAAAACTCACATTAGGGGGACTCAGGCGCAACTGTTCCATTGTACTACCAGGAAGTAAAATCAAGTATTACCCAATGTACTGAAATTTCTTCGATTTTCGGAGAAAGTCGAGAATGCACTTCAGCGATGAGGAGCTTACAGTATCAGCATTTACCACATCCTAGAGAGCCGTAAAAACACACTTTTGTGTTCATAGGAAACCCAATCATCAATGGAAGCCCTGATCGGAGACGTAGGTCAAGTCCTGAGGAACGATCCTCTGAGTCTTGCTTAGTAATCTCATCGAAGATCTCATTTCCCGCAATCGCAGTGTGACCTGAAACCCAGACAAGAGTCCAAGAGTTCAGCCTTACGAATGAATTCAAAGAGTTCTTGCATTCTCGAACTATGTATTTCGGAACGGGTTACAGGGTTGAGTTAGGCCTTAGGCGCAGTCTGGCTGTCGCTACAGATGCAGATACGCCGACCCCACCTCCTATTCTTAACAATATAGATCTCCGTTTAAAAACAGACGCATGCTTGCGTTATGAGTAGTGAAGTCTAGTGCTGTCGGTCTCCACAAAGACACCAGCACCAGACCCTTGACTAGTCTTGGAGCCATCCATGAAAATTCGACTACAGCTCAGTCCAGGCCCACAGTCCTGTCCTCAAGGAAAGGCGACTCTAAATTTACACAGCAGCCAAAGTTCCGGTGTCATCGCATCAGACGACGTATCTGTGGAACCAGGGTCGTAGGATAAGTGTCGCGCAAGATCATCAAAACTCCAGTACGAATGATACCAAAAGGCACAGGCACCCCGTCTAGGACGGTAGATTGCTTTGATAGTACAACCATTGATAAAAGTATCATGTGGAGGTAAATCAAGCAGAGCATCTAGAGCAGAGCCAGGCGTACTCGGGAAAGCTTCCGTACCAGCCGAGACATGCCGTTCTTTGCAGTTTGGTGCAGAGGCAGTCACATTCTTCAGCGTAACCTCCCTCCACCAAACAACCAACGCATAAACTAGAAAAGGACTTTTTTGGGTGATAAGCTCCATGTCTTGCTAAAAGCACCCTTACACTGCTAGAAAACTGAGAGCGCCTTCTCTCAACTTGACATGCTTTGCTCAAAGAAGTTTCTTATTTAGTCCCAGATATTTAGCGTCATCCGAGATCTGGATAGTGACGCCTTTTAGTTCAGGCTGAGTCAGAACGGTCACAAGATAGATAGAGATCAGTCATAGGTAATTGATTTGGCTAGTCCAATCGTCAATCGTGAAGTCTTCTTTCCTCCCAAAGCAGAACAAGATTAACAAAGCCGTTCTAAGTCCTAAAAGAAAAGGTGCAATTTTCTCTTGCTGATTTCAAAGATGTCTTGCTACGTGTTATTCTTACGAATTAAATTGTGGTGAAGAATCTAAAGAATGCACTTGAAGTTTTCTGGAATACGGTTTCGCTATTGTTTCCCTATGTTAAGAGAGAATCACAATTTTTTACGACATCTGTGATTTAAAAAAAAAAAATATACAGATACTTGTACTCCGAAAAATTAAAAACAAACTTTCAAGAGTACGTTAAAAGTTCAACAAGAAAAGAATCCGCATAACGATTTGACTGTTTTCGTTTAAGAGTAGCTAGGATGGATGTGTATTTATGTATGTATATACACATACATATGTATAACAAATCCAACTTCACAGGGAATGGGGCAAATAACTTTTATTGTTATTTTTATTATTATTACTATGATTCCAGCTTTATGGGTTGTATTATTGTGTCCTGTGTTCTGTTGTGCTCTCCTCGGTCTTGTGTACCATCTTCCCACAACTATTGTAGTGATAGTGATGGTGGCATAATATACTAGTAAGCTCTTTTCGTAATGATTATTTTATGATAACTATAGTGCATCATGAGCTGTTGAAGTTCGAAAGTGGTTGCAATAGTTGAGTAAAATGAAATTCCCTACTCATGGGTGCATATCTTTGTGCACTGTGATTCTGCATAAAATTCAAAATAAGTTTAGAGGTTTTTTTTTTTTGGGTTACGAGATGTGTGTTGTTTAGAATGGGTTTTTGAGGAAATTGAATCAAAAAGCTTTTAAAAAAATGTGCTTACATTGATAAAATTGCTTTGCATTTAAATTTTTTCTTTTTGTAAGTTATAAGCAATTGAAACCATTTTGGTCCACCCAGGTTCGATTAGTAGACTGTAGGTTGCTAGCCGGAGTTTCGTCGACAAAGTTGGTTGTGATCACATCCCAACTGCATTCATGTGAAAATAACTTCAAAAATCTCTATTTTAAATCAGCTAAGAATAATTTTATTTGATAGAACTTCATTAAACTACTCACAATTAAAATTTTCTTCCATATGTACATATGTATGTTTTTTATTAATGTATAAAATAAACTCGTTCTATTATTTTTTCTTTCAGATTTGTAACCGAAAGGAGAATTGGAAAAATGTTTTAAAATTATATAAATAAATTCTATAGTAAGACTTTATAAAAATGTACTTTCATTTAGTTTGGAATTATTAAATAAAATTCTTTTGGGGATGCTATCCTAGATTTTATTAACTAGTTTTGTGTTTTTGAAGTTTTTTTGAAGTGTTTGAGAAGAATCTAAGGTCGAGCACGTACATATAGCATATTTTTAATGAGTAAAGTGCATTCATTAAAAATTTTAGCAATGAATATTGTAATTACACTCATGTTGGGCGCCATATAAGTATGTACTCCTAACCACATTAACTCACCGGTTATCCATATGAACATAATGAATTAGTACGTTCAACAATGTGAACCAAGTATTAAGTGCCACCGGAAGTTGTTCTGAAGCATTGTTTATGCGAAGAGAAGCAACAACATTTGCTCAATAAACCTTGTTGATTAGGTACCGCTATTAATTAAAAAATGTTTAAGTTTAATATTATTTATTTAAAATCTTTCCATGACTACACTAGTCCACAAGCTCTATTATGATAATTGCGTAAGTAGGTAGGTATCGAAACTTAGATGTCAGATGTTTGATATATTTCAGCCAGCTTGTAAAGGGTAAGGTATGGTGGTGTTTTTAAGTAGGTAAGCTTGCTATATATTAACCCAGGCGCAGAAAATAATCTTTCGTTTTCAAAAATGTTATTTTCTATTAGAAGAGAAACGCTTTAACTATCGAGCAAACCTATCAACTATGAAAAGTGTAGACAAATAACATTACTTCGAAATTCTAGAGATATATATTGATTTCAAGAGGATTCTTGAATGTCACGCCTCCTGAATTATGAGCACTTATATGACACCCGTGATGTAGGAGAGTACCTAGGATACAGTGTGAATAAGTACGAGATGAAGAAAATGCAAATTGTTTGGGTGAGCATAGAGTGGATTGTGCAGTATCATTTAAATATCTGTGAATTCAAACAGTTCTACGATGCCAGTCCTGAAAAGGAACAAATTTGAACACTTAAACCAGTGTAGGTCCATTACAATACCACATGATCTTCGACAGACCTGCAGCTGCCTTGAACCTCTTATAGCTTCTGAAGAATAGAGAGAGAGTCCTGATGATTGTAATTGCCAGCTCACCTAAATTTATTGTAAGGAAGAACTTAGGTTAGTCTTCGTTCTACTACCGAGAAAGAAAATGAAGAATTGTTGTAGGCATGGCAGTGAGAGGATATAACCAGAGCCTATTTTATAAAGCTAAGGCTAGATTTGTCTTGGGACATTGCACTTGATTTTTATTTGCACCTATACCTATAGGGAAAGTATTGGTTTCGTGAAAAATTTCGAACTTGAGATTTTAATCAAACTTGACATTACTATGATGGAGAAGTCCAAAAAAGTGGGTTCGCCAATTCCATTTTAAGGGTACTTTAGGTTAGGTTAGGTTAGGTTAATGAGATCTGATTTGAAAGACGAAGTATGGAGTATCCTCATACAACTCCTCGTCACCTCGTCGTCCGGTAATTAAACTCACGAGAGAAGACAATTTTTTTTACTCATTTGTAAGATTCTCTCGGTTTTTTGTTTATTGTAGAGTGGCCACATTTTCCTAGTTGTAACACAGGAGTCGAGCATGCTCCATTTCTCATTTGCTGCTACAAGTGTTTTGTTCCCAATCGCTTGTCTAAGATTACAGGGTGGGATTTTTACTGTAGTCTCGTGAAGAACTAGATTAGGGAGTGGACGTATGCCCTATGATGTAATAAAGCGAATGCGTGCTACCGAAAGGTATAACAAAACTCTTATCGAGGACTCAACACTTCCGCAAAAGAATATTGGTGTTACTCGTATATTCATCTTTACGGATGGGTCCATGATGGATGGCAGAGCGGGGGCAGGTATCTTCTCAGAAGAACTGGAACTAGCCTGTCATATTATTCTGGGGAAATATACCTCAGTTTATCAAGCCGAGATCATTGCTCTGTTGCAAACGTTGGATCTTCTGAAAGAGGGTCAGGTTGTGGGTAACAACATTATTATAGCACTGGAGAATCAATCAGTGATTAGACTCATGAAGCAAACAGATATAAATTCATCACTGGCATTGGAATGTGTTCATAAGCTCAATGAGTTCTCATCTTCAAATGAGATGCCGCTGCTCTGGGTGAGAGGGCACGTAAGGATTAAGGGGAAACGAAAAGACGGGCTCTCTAGCAAAGGAAGGGTCAACCTTGGAGTTATCTGGTCCGGAACCATTTGCTACAATTGGCAGTGGAATGGTAGAGCACTTATGTAATTAGCAACTGGTTCGCGGCGAAACACCAGAGACGGTGGTCAACCGTTAAAGGTTGCAGGCAGGCGAAAATGGCTGTTAAAATGCCGACACTACTCATAGAGAGGTTCTAAATTTAGGGCGAAGAACACTGAAATGGGTGGTAGCGTTATCTACAGGTCATGGGAATTTTGGGTATCACCTAAAGAAGATGGATCTTCTAGAGAATGACACCTGTGAACTATGCCTGGAGGAAATCGGGACGGCAGCACATACATTGTGTTAATGTCTGGCACTAACAAGCAGAAGAAGGGAGCTCCTGAGGAGCAACTGGGTAGAAACCCAGAGGATGAACCAGATTTCTATTAAACAGATGCTTACATTAACACGGGGAATCAGAGAGACTCTCGGGCTAAGATGAATCGTAGAAGAGAGACTAAAAGGGACCGAAACTATGGTCTTGTGCGCAATCTCTCTAATAATATATATGCATATATACAGACAATTGTATACTCGATGAATGGAACTCCATCAGTTTCTACATAATATTTTAATCATCACAGACCTACTTTATGATGCTTAAGTATGGACTTTATCGAAAACGGATGAAGATAAAGATCTTTGGAGAAACAGATCCTGTTACAAAAAATGCAAGTTGTTCACCGACATCGATCTTATCAAAAATCTGCACATCAGACGTTCGAAATGGCTAGGGTATGTAGAGCCATTAGACATCAGCGTTATGGCCCACCACGTTTTCAAATTTAACCCATAGGGACAACAAGTAAGAGGGGGCTAAGGTTGGTTGAAACCCACTGCTTCACACCGAATATAGTAGGTATGTTGAGATCCAAGAGGATTATTCAATTGACATAACAATATTTTCCGGTACAGAAGGACAGTTAAAACCTTTGGACTGCTTTTCAATGCTGCTTAAACCAAAAGTAAAATAATTACCTCAAAAGTCATCTGAATAAACAAAGTGTAAAAAAAAATTAATTAATAAAAGTGGACTGAGGCTTTATGCCACCTTATTCGTAACGCCAGGATCCTTTTTTTTTTGTCAAACTCCAGTCAAGCTGGCTCTTGTATATTTTAGTTATACAGGTCTCTAAAGAGCACTAGTTACAGAATTTCCAACTATTCAGGACTTACAAGTGCCCAGGGCAAATAAAATTTGTAATTAAATTGCAATGGAACTGCAAAGGTCATTGCCCAATTAGTAGTAGTAAAAGGGAGAATCATTTGTAAGCCCCATTGATTCTGATATTATTCCTGTCAAAAACACTGAAATATTACAACTCAACTATATTAAGAATAATGAAGAAGTATCTAGACGAATGAAATTATTATATGTACTCTGTAGTTCTACTGGCAACACGTACTTACATACGTACAAAAACTGAAGGTGGACTAAAAATCTATGTAATTAAGTTAACCATGCTTCTGTGTGGTTTACCCTTTTTTTTGAATTTCGTTCCATTTCCCCTGGTTATCCTACCTACCACAATTTTTATTAGGCGCTGTTGGCTCACACCTACATTCATCGCCCCAATGCTTTTATCCACAGTGTCTGGTCCTGGGAAGGATTTTTTTGTAAATCATAAATTTTTTCCCTAGGTGTGTGAAAGTATCTTTTTCCATTTGGCACAATGATATGAAAAATGAAAAAAAAACAAAAAAATGGGGAAGAATTTATGATTTTACATCCCTCGTTCGGATTGCCGGGACGTCGGTCGGTCGGTCGGTCGGTCGGTCGGCGAACGATGCGATGGTAGTGTTTCGTTTTCGTAGACCACTTGAAATATTTTCAGGTTGTTAGCCTACGAGGAAGTAATGTGGGATAAATAACGAATTCTATAGGCAAGCAAGCAATGGTAATGTAGTAACATTTTTTTGTGTAAATTATCTCTTTTTGCATTTATTTATTTTATTTGTTTTACTACTTTGGATTTTTTGTGATTTAAAATTGGATGCCGTTGAATGTGTTTATTGTATCATTTTTCAGCAACAATTTCATGTGCGATTTCATAACTTTAAATTTGTTATACATTTCTGATTTTATTACCCAAAGTATAGTAAATTAGATATGTACACATTAGATCGTTTAGGTGAACGTAATGGAGATATAGTGGGCATTTTTTTTTAAGAAAAAAACATAAACAAGGGGGTACCATAATAATTCTTCATAATACAAGCAATGAAAACAATGGAAAGCGACTGGTAATAAGCTTCGATTTCGATTCAATATTGGAACAAAAGCTCCGTGATTAATTGCTTCATCGGAAAAATATCTCCGGATGGAATATTTGATTCAGAACGTTGTTGAGTGTGCATGGAAATCAGCATACACGAGGATATTCTCTTTGATTGGTCCATTGGTATAATAATTGGAAGATATTGCTTCACAGCTTCGTTGTATTGTTATCGATTTGGTTATTGTCCTTTATCTTTTTTTTTTGTTTTAAGGAGATAAAGTGTGTATGTGTACAGGATTATCAGGGACGGACGATGCATATAAGCTGACTATATGAGTTAGCTGTGATACACAGAGTCACAGAAGGACATGCATGAATTTAATTGAAAGAGTTTATATTATATACATACATATGTACATGATTAGACGTGTTGTTAATTAATAATATATTATTTTGCTAAAAATATAAATAATATAAATTACTATTTTCTCTAGGTTCAAATCAATCTTATCACCTCTTCTACTACAAATGTACATACTTTGATATAAAATTATTTGTGCAACAGGTCCATATGAAACCCTGGGCCTAGCTCCCAACTATTCGTTTTGCAACATATATGTATGTATATGTATTATTATTATTATTATTTACTTCCTAATGTCTTGTACGCCCTATGGGACCTACGGCATACACAACGCCTACGCGCCATCTTGCGCGGTTTCTGGCAATGCAATGTGCCTCAGCTCTCCCCAGCTCTTTCCCAGTTACCATGCTTCCTTCTTTACTGTTCTGCGTCGCATGCTTCTACTGCTTCCAGGACCGCCGCGTACCATGCTATCCTATGTTAGCGGGTTCGATTGTATCGCGTGGTTAGCTATGGAACTGTGACCTTTTCAGAAAGTGTATCCAATCCACTGTCACTTCCTTCCTTGTATGGTTGTGCCTTTAGGTTCATGGCCCGTTCTCTGATAAAGCTGTTCATTCGACATACGGTTTGGCATTAAGATACGGCGTAGGCATCTATTAACGAACGTTTGCAGCTTTTTCGTGAAAGTAGCGGTTACTTTTCAAGTACAACATCCATATAGCAACACAGATTCAACGTTGGAACGGAACAGTCGTAGCTTGGTGTTTAAGCTATTGGCATTGCTTCGCCAAATTTTGGTTACAATCAATAGCCAACTCTAAGGTGATGTATTATAAGCGATCGAGTTATTCGCTTGAGAGGAAGTTGGAATGACTTTTTTTCAAAAGAACTAGAAATACGCGTTCGAATATATTGAAAGATTATACTTCAGGAATAATGTACGAAAGTTTTATCAAGAGGTAAAATGAACGTGTCAAGGCAACAAGACTCGTACAGAAGTGTGTAGAGATGAAGAAGGAAACCTTGTAGTAGAGTCACAGGCGTTGCTGAGAATATGAAAAAAAGTAATATCCAAGCCTAAATCCAACAAGGATTAGTGAAAGTTCAAGTTTTCCAATTCTTAGTCCCTCACAAGAACTAGGCTTTCTACTAATTGAGACATGAAGCTGTTATCAATTTACCTATGAAACGCGGTTGTGTTTTTATTAAAAGGACTAATAGCATTGCGGCCGCCGCCGCACATTCGTTTCATACATGCTAGACATGTTAGTTCTTAGCATTAACAGTAAGACACTGACCTCAAAAGTACTTTTTGACAATGCATAGCATTATGTAATGTGTAGTAATTTGGCATCAAAGTTAAGTAATCAGTTTACTGCGATCGGTGTTTTTTTTACATTTGTAGCTTTACCTTGTTATAATTTTGCTTGTATTTTGGAACATAAGTGTGCGATTATATTAAAAATAACTGCTAAATATTTTGAAAGGTATGTACTATCTACACGTGCACTTTAAAAGTTATAGGTAACTGATTGCGTTCGGAAAAAATAAAAATGAAAATGATTATAAATGAAATAAAAATGGAAATGATTATGTTTTTAGGTATACAATCAAAGTTTTTTTTTAATATTTTGGACAATGTAATTATGAGTATCCCGTTGTGACGTACTGAAACTAGTTTTGTTCGATAGCTTAGTATGACTAGTTCTAAAAATGATTTTGTTTTCATTTCGCACGGATTTGCATGTCATTTTTTATTCTTTCCTAAGTTTGACACATAGTTTGTAACATAGAGAAATAATTGAGATAGACCCTATAAAGTATATATGTATGTACTCGTACTATATCCATTTAAA
The DNA here is from genome assembly GCA_905220385.1 of Xylota sylvarum. Taxonomy (NCBI): domain Eukaryota; kingdom Metazoa; phylum Arthropoda; class Insecta; order Diptera; family Syrphidae; genus Xylota; species Xylota sylvarum. Next base: position 16,030,133 of record LR999958.1, read on the forward strand.
TTGTCTACAATTCACCCGTACATCATATGTGGCCACGCCCACCTTTTGAGACGTTTTAATTAAAAAAAAAACCGATTTCGATAAAAAATTATTTTTTCACGTCTGCCATGTATGAATCGATCCACTGTGCTTCATGGCTGAGTGGTTTGCGCCTCGAATTACTGAGCGGGAGTTTCGAGATTCTATTTGCAGACAACACCAAACGTTTCTTGTGAGCGTCTGACAAACATCAGAAAGTATTACTGTTATAAAAAGATTCTTTAACAAAATTTGTCCTTCGGATACAACATTAAACAGTAGGTCCGTTCCATTTGTGTGGAGAATGGTACACACACAGCACAAATGTTTGTGAGAAGCTAAGCCCTTGTTCCCTGTTGTTCCTGTCACGGCAAATATTTTTAGTTTCAAAAGGAATATATTAAATTTCTATCTAGATGCTTTAAACGTAGATACAGCCCTGGCGATTATATTACTTACATACATATATACGTACAGATGTTCATATTCCTATGGTCTGAATTAAAAAGCACATCATTGCAATGTCAGTTAACTGCAGCTGTCAAATCCTTCGATTGCATGTTCTAACAAAAAGTCGAACATCTATGCATAATGGTAATGTCAAATTTTTGAAATCTCAACAGAATTCCAAAATCTACATCTACTCGTATGAAAGGTGACAATTAGTCTGTGACGACAATATTTCTCGTATTGTTAGAGATGCACAAAAACAGGAAATCCCTCCATCTACATGTACAGACATACTACTATTCAATTTGCCATTTGAGTCTGCACTTTAACAAGTTTCATTTCCATGCCAGCTATAAATCACACCAGAGAAAACGGGCCGTGGTTGACTTTTGAAATATTGGACAGTTATGCTGCTCTTTTTTGTTGTTTTTGAAGCGCTTCGTACCGTTTCTTTTATAAAATGAAATTCTCTGATTTTACGCAAATACACAGCGGAAACGGAAATTTTAAATTGATTGGTTAACATGGATGGAAGAAGCAGAACAGCGGAAAACAGTTGGGATGGTGTATTCGAAATCCTGTGTAGTAAGTCGTGCACGCTGTTCAGTTTTGTGTACATGACTGCAACGATTTGAGGGTGCAATTGGTGTAATTTATTACTGGAAAATCAATAACAATCCAAGCGGGCGCGACACGGTGGCGTTAGTACAAATTGATGCGCCATAAGAGAGGACGTTTTTTGGTTCATGCTGTCGGTTTGCATTTTGCTATTGGTCCGTGACTTACGTTATTGCAGTTGCTACATAGTAGTAAATATTTTAAATTATAATTGGTAATAATTTAATGCGTTTACGGAAAGGGACTTAGCAAATGTATTACACAGAATAAGTTCCATTAAGAAACCAAAAAAAAAATGTTTCCTCAATATTAGCTCCATTTATAGTTTGGTCTCCTTAGAATAGACAGGAGAAACCACTAAGTTTTTTTTACGAATAAAACATCAATGTCGAAGCTGAGCTCTGTCGACGTTCGCTGTCGGTGAGACCCCACAGCATGGGGTCTAAGTCGTTAAAGAATAAGCGAAGTCAAGTTCTGTCGTCCGCGAAGGATTAGATTGGAGTGAAAAAGAGAAGATAGTTAATAAATATTAGAAGCAGGGCCGGAGACCTGAAGTACATACATACATACATATATCCTACCAATACTACTTGTTTTGTCCTATTATCTGAATAACTTGCACGACAAGAAATGCTACCGACTCCATAAGCTTGGATTTTCCTTAAGAGGGCACTAGACTACATTCTACATTCAGTAACATCTCAATTGAGGAAACCAAGCGATCAGTTAAAGCCCTAAAGATTGAATTAATAAGGCCATTATCGACATTTCCCTCGATCGACACAACCATTGCTGTTGAGACAATTTTAAGGACATTTCTCCTGTTGATTTACTTCTCCAATGATAGCCTGGTTTTTTATTAAGTTCAATGATTAATCATTAAATAAGGCCAAATCGCCAGTATCTTAAAGGTGGAGAAAAATCTGAGATACAAAATAGGCAGCTTGTATGTGTATGGGCTTCGTCGATACGACCACGTATCCAATTACCACAAAAATATCCCTGGTTGTACGTTTCAGTAATTCTTAAATGTTAGGTGTAGTGTCTTTTTGCACAAAATTATGCAGAACAAATCACCACCATACCTGTACGAAAAACTTAGATTTGCTCGGTCGACTAGAACATTTATACTAATAACTCCATCATCGAACTATCTGAACACCGCACGTCATTTCTTCGTTTTTGCCACCAGACTCTGGAACTCTCTACCTACATTAATAAAACAAATAATTGGAGCCACTCAATTTAAAAATGCCACTTTAGAATATTTCTCATAAAAATGCAACTATCACTTAATTACTTTTTCTTCCTCCTGCTGTCCTCCTTTTCACACTTTTACCTCCCCTCCTATCCCCTCCCTAAATATTGTGTTTATTAAATATTTAAGTTAATAGTTTATCGTAGGTACCTAATTAAATGTTTGTAAAGTATCCATAGTTTTTAAATACTATAAAAGACTAAGTCTTATTTGTACACCTGTATAAATAAATAAAATTGAAATTGAAATTGACACTTCTTCCGATCAGAACTTCGTAGGATATTGCATGCAGTGAAATTGCCTTGCATCACTGTTTGAGACCATCTTTAGGAAGATGACCAGTCTGATTCTATGAAGCGCATCTTAAATATAACTCATTAGTACCGCTTTCAATTGTAGAGTTTATCTGCTTTTGGTTACGGCTGACTTAATGTAGATGTAGCTCTGAAACAGATGACATGAAACTATCGGCGTCTATGGTGTAAAGGGCAAAGTGTTTGAGAAGGGCTTTACCCTTCACGTGTTGGTAAAAGCAGAAGCATTAATAAATTATTTTTTGAAACAAAGCATATTATTTAAATATAATCTGGGGTCGTGAAGTTCTTTTATGTATATACATAAGTATATACTTTTCCTACTGTAATAATAGTCAATTCACTTTTTCCTCATGTCCACGTATAGTTATATTTTAATAAACAAAAAAACTACTTCCTTGTAATGACATCCTGACACATTGTTAATGAATCCTAATACACTTTGCCAATGTACAATTCTGTTAATCCTACTCGATGTAGCATAATTTCGTTGGGCATATCTAATTAATTCATAAATTACTTGTGTGTCCGTGTTCGTCGTTGTCAGAGTATATAATCTCAAATTAAATCGCTGGCACACTGGACATGCAAAGTACTTTACAAATTTACAAATCCAATTTTCGGCTTAGTCTCGCCGTACACATGAGAAGATATTTATGCCGCACACAGTCTGCCAATTGCAATCTATCTGACAATGCTAAGCAGCAATATTGGATGCTGCAAACATTTTAATACCCGTTTAATGCGAAATTGGCATACAAACACATTCAAAATTAACACAATTCGCGTTACCCTTAATTAACCGGACTAGTTTACTGAAGTTTATTAGTCGGTGTAAAATTTTCATTTATCTTATTCGATGAAAACCTGGTGTATTTTGTTTTCGAATTAGTGAAAGCTTTGTTTTTTTTTTCAATAACCCCTTAAATAATCGCATGCAAATTTAAAACTTAATACCATTGAGTGCATTGCCTGTACAATTTAATTAGCTTTATAAAGTGCCTGTCCTAATATACCACAGTCTTTCAAATAGTATGTAAATTCGTCTGAATACGATTGATTGATTTCACTGTGTCTCTGTGTCATTTAATTAAATGCAAATCAAATATTTTCCCTGAGAATACACTCTTGATATCACATGATATACTCATAGCTCATATTCAGACACAAAACTCGAAATCCGAATACAAACAAAGAGAATACTCTATCACCCAGGTATAACAGGCAGACACATATCCAGGGTTGGTTAATCTCTTGGAAAACATATCGAAAACTTCTGAAGCCATACCTCCTTCGATAAAGTGTAGAAGAATCAATGCAGGCGCAACGTAACCAAGTCACCACAAAGGTGACAAATCAACCAGCATAAACATTCGTCTGGGGATGACACTAATGTCACTGTGGTCAGTGCAGGAATTCTCAAGCGATGATAAAATTTGATGCAGGAAAACCAAAACTATGTATCTCTCTATGGATATCTCCATCGAAGAAAGTTTCATTTGGTCGTCAACCTAACCATCATCGTCATTTCCTATTCCTGACCGAAGAAAAGACATGTCCATCCAGGATAGTATTTGTGTGGTTTTAACTTTCCAGTCTACAGGTCATCTATCTGCCGGAGGTATATACATATAAACAGGGCTGCCGCATAGAATTTTGGTGTAACTTTCTTAGAAAAGTATGAAAGAAATTTGGGTAAGTCTATTAAAATGGAAGTATTCATAGATGAATTCATTCGGAGACTTTTGAGTACGCACAGTGATGTAAACAGCCATCCACCATTGGGATTCAACGTTGAAAAAACTCATAGGTTATTGTTCAATTTTTACTTCGCAACTCCATTGAAGAGTATATAATCTATTATTATTTGTTGATATGTATTATGACTATATGACGTACATATATATATGACTTATTCAATAAGAATTGTCAAGTAATTTTGACGTGTAGCTGCCTTATATCAAAGCCCCGAATGAGTTTCTACACACGATAGTAACTCATTAGACCTCTTATTTATTTAGTAGGCTTAACCGCACTTTTCTTTTACTTCATTTAGGTTAAGTCATCTAAACTCTATTTCTAATATGTATTTACATACTTCTCATCATCTTTTTTAAATCACAATTTTTAAGTTTTCTTCAATAAATTAAACATTTTAGATGAATTGTGCTATTACACGGCAACTCTGGATAGAATTGCTGCAAGGTTCATTTGTATACGGTACATATACAATTTGAATGTTTGGTAGATTGTCAGGGGATTTGTGATAGTAAACTTTTGGTTTTGGGATTTCGGTATTTAATGCAAAGTTTGCCATGAACGATTGCAGTGCATGCTTTTAGCAGCTTTCAAAACTCCAAGGTATATTCATGGTAAAATTTTGTGAAGAAAAAAGTCCAAAATATTAAACAATTATTTACAGCACAGTGCACAGTGACTTGTAAAATATTTCACAGAAAAACAACCGGGCTCCCGACCCGGCAGCCTTTCACTCTCTTCGATCCAAGGTATGCTGCTTCTAGTTGTCTAGACTAGAAGCACTCTGGCATCCATGATAGGTTGGTCCTTAAAACGGAGGTTCGGTCTTCCTTGGCCTCTCGAACCTGGGGGTTGTGATTCGAAGATCCTCTTTACAAACAAATACACATATTTTGCACTACAGGTCTATGGAACCAACTATTTTCACAACCATTCATGTTGTTCGTGCTATATTCTTTACTCGAATAGAATATAACCCGTGAAAGAAATTTGAACCTCGAATACGTAGCTCCGTAGGCCAACGCACTAACCGCACGGCGTCACGGCGCCCACTTCAATCCGAATAGTCTTTTGAATCATCATAACGTATAAATGTCTAAAGAATCAATTTGTTTCTGCATTACTCTTAGTTAATTACTAAGTCACAACTGGTAAATTTTATTTTCATTGGTATCAGAAGCACGAATAATTTTAGAATATATCCAGTTTAGTAATAAACAAGACAAGAACTCTATGTAATGCTGTGGCATAAGCTTGTTGGGATCTTTCGTGATTAATTACACTTTAATTCTTATTGCAATGTCATTGACTTTTAGCGTATTATTTTCAGTTTGGAAGGAAGCCGTCTAGCCTGAATTTCAGAAGCAGACACCTCTGTTGTTTTTGAAACACACATTATAAGTAATTTTTATTTAATTATTCATAAGTCAAGGTCAAGATTTTTTTGATCCACATTTTTGGTAATATAAATTCACCAGCATATTAAGATTATTTGATAGAATTCTGTGTAGTGGAGAAGTTGAAATGGTTTCTGTAATCTGGATCGGGATACTATTGACTTTATATTTTGCTAGCCTTGTAAGTGGAGTAAAGCAGACTGATGATGAACCGATAGATTTTCTGGTCGAAGCGGATGAATTGCACGGAGTCGATGGACAAGGTCATGAAAATGAGTCAGAACGACAAGTGCGACATATTGGGTTTGATCGTGGATTCGGTTATGGTGGCGGTTTTGTTTATGGAGGAAAATATGTATTCGGTGGTGGATTTCGACGTGGTTTTGGAGATTACAGAAGAAGCTTTATTTTTTACGGCTAATAAAGTATTATGTGTTATGTTACAGGTTTTATATTTGCATAAATAAAGGCTTAATGTGTTAATGTGTTTCTTTTTATTACTTTATTGTAATATTGACAACACATGACAACATATTTCATGTGAATAATATTTGAATGGAGCGGTTACAATTTATTGAAAGAGAACTAATGCTAATATTTATCCCCTATTTCTTGCTGTATTTAAGTGATTTGTTGTATCTATAGACAAATTCAAACATCATTTAAGCATCATGTTGAAGAATACGCAAAAGTCCTTTATCAATCCTTATTTTAATATAGTAATCCAAATACGATACTAATTTGCTCAGTAGCATCACGAATACCCATGATCTTAGACCCGTTGGAGTGCTGTTTCAAGTTAAGTCCTTTCATGCTTTACAAATTATTACATCAGATTTCTTAACAGAAAAAAATGTCAGTCTGAAGGGTCTCCTAACATCACTGTTAGCTCTCCGTATAATTTTAATACGTAAGCAATTTCTAATCACAATTCAAATAATTTAATCAATCACGAGCACCGAGTATCATAGGCATAGTCCATTTCCGCTTGAATGATACGAGTACCTATCGATTTGTACGGAAGGAAGCAATATACCGCCACATGAGATTGCATAACTTACCACTTCCTTCGAGATACGCGTAGTTTTCAATCATTACTTAATGAGACTCGACTTGAACAAACCAAATTGTGGTATTAAAAATAATTATTTATCCATAATCAGTTATTGACCATAGTCAACAAAACATAATTGCATCAGCAATATCAATAATCAGCATATAATTAACAACCTTCAGTAATTAGTTCGTATTTGACAAATTTGACGCTTATACGTTAAATTGTTTTATTGTATACAATCAACAATTCCCAGACTCCTACATATACAGGATATACCTACTCATCTAGTGTGTTACAGCAAATAATGTAAATTAGTATACGGTCAATCTAAATTGTTTGGATGACTATAGATTGCAATTACATGCACCTTACCTATGCATGTATGTACATACGCATATGTAAATACATATGTATGTATATATAAATTAATCAATTTAAAATCGCTGATGAGTAACTGGCTTCTATTTTAATAGGTTGTTTGCTCACATTTTAACAATTAATAATTAGCATTCCAGAAATATACACATGCAAATATAATGACTAACATGATTTCAGCAAAAAAAATATTTAAAGTTCAAATGGCGGAAGTGTAATCATCGTTTATGTCATCATAATAATAAAGTTTATTAACACGCATGATGATGCAATCAGGTTTGTTTATTGAGGATAAAATCAATAAAACTTCTCTTAAATTATTATTATTATTAATAAACTATTACAACCATTTTGCAGTAGTTTTAATTTATATTAACGACATCGTATGAAGTCGGAGATTAATTTACGGTTTTACATTTTTTTTTTGTCAGCACACAAGTACTAAATCACGCTGAGAAACACAAGTCAGCATTAAATAGATACCTACCTACGGTTGTGTCAACGAACTTACATTTGTTTCCCCGGGACGATATGATACACTCCGGTCAGGGAAATCTATTTCTGCCTTTTTCTGAAAGCTTGTAATGAGATGACACTGGACGACATAATGACAAAAAAGCTAAAGTCTATGTTTATCACAGCATGAAGTTGAATCCTTAAGAATAACAATGATGTTGTTGTTCTATACCCCAAGGAGTTCACTACTTCGTTTTCATAGTGCAATATCCGCTTTCAACACATTATTTGAGCACACACACACTACACAGTTCGTTCTGGAGTGTGTCAGACAGGGATTTTAATGAGTATACAAAGTTTGTACCTACATGCATTCGGTCAGTGTCATATTGAGGTCATCTTTATGTGTAACAATGAAAAATATGAGAATATATTTTGTGAGATAGAGGAATTCTTTAGATTTAGATATTCATAAAGCGTGATGCTGCTTGCGGATTGTGTTTTGCAATTTTTCTGGATGGCAAAAATTGTTATTACTCCAGAGAATAATGCACGCAATTTGTATGTATGCATGTATTATTAAATAAGTTAAGAGGTAAGATGCTGTATTCATTATTAGTAGATAATTTAGAACACGCGAGAGAAAGTAGCAAAGCGAAACAGAGTGAAATATGGAACATTTTATTGACGTAAACAATATTGTCTGTAATTAAACATTTAAGCCTTTATTTAGCAATGGTGTGAACGATTAATCGTTTCATGAATATTAAGAAAAACTCCGATGAGTTGTCTCATTGGATGATTTTCTTAAAAGTCTTTGGAAATATTTGTTTTTCTTTATAAGAGTAATTTAATAAATCCCCAAATGGCGAGTTTTGTTTTTGAAAATGGCGGCTTTTCATTAAATAGTTAAGTACAGCCAAATGTGTAGGCTAATATAACATTTTTACATAAATTGTTTGCTTCTTACATAGAACCAAAATTCTTAGAATAAACATTTAATAAACTACTGACAGCATTTATGGAGACGGGCTACACAGAGCCATGTTTAGCGGCTCTTCCGTTTGGAACCCGCTCGGTGATCCATCTAGCTGCTCACCTAGACCTTTGATGTCATAAACGGATTAAGACAAGATGACGCGCTGTCATGTGACTTTGTTAACGTCATACTTGAAAGAATAGTGTGAAATGTGTAATCTTTCAAAAGTCTCTCAACTACTGCCGAACGCCGACGATATTGACATAATTGGCAGAACTCAGCATACAGTCACCGGTGCATTCGATAGTATTGAAATGGGTTTAACGGTAAATGAGGGCAAAACCAATTAAATGCAATCAACTAGAGGGAACACACAACATCGACGAATTGGACAGAACGTGACAATCGACAGCTATAACTTTGAGGTAGTAAGGAACTTTGCCTACCTCGATCTGCTATGAACTTTGACAACAACATTTCAGCAGAAATTAAAAGAATAACAACTCTTGCAAATCGCTGTTTCTTTGATTTGAGAAGGCTATTGAGTAGTAGAGCCCTATCCAGAACAACTAAGGAGATTCTCTATAAGACTTTTAGTCTGTCCAGCTTTATGGTGCTGAAACTTGGACTCTCTCTAAAGTGGATGAAGATGACCTCGGTCGCTTCGAGAGAAAAATTCTTCTTTCGGTCCCGTTTGCGTTGACGATTCAACGACGAACTATACGGGCTGTACAGTGACATCGACCTTGTCAAAAAATTGCTCATCAATCGTTTAAGATGGCTAGGACATGTGAGCAGATGGACACAACTAATGCAGAATGGCAACGCCAAAGGATGACCTCACAAACCTGTCGGTAGGCAAAGTAGTAACCCCAAAGAGACAGATATCGTTTATGCTACCAACGAGGGAAGCATGTAACACTGCCAACAGTATCTTTGCGAACATTATGCAGGAATTGCAGCGAAAAAAAAAACACAGAGAAGAAAACCCTGGACTATAAGAAGGAGAAAAGATGATGTTAAAACCCGTCCCCACGAAGGAATGCCTTGACCGGTGGTATCGCAGGGAGCTGCAGGACAAGATTATGTGGGGTCTTCAAACCCCTGGCCCAGACTTAACTTGTAGTACGGGCTACTGAGTATCCATATATACATATGTATGTATATTATTAATTTTTAATAATTAACGATAGAAATGAACAATTTTCGTACTTTATAATGGGTATGCGTTCTAATATTTAAAGTAGAAATCCGAAAAGAATACAGTTGGAAAATTACTTTCCCTATTTTTCAAACAAAGACAATCATACAAAGTAAGTTATTTTCTTTTTTTGTTACTTTATACTAGTGTAACAATAAAACAAATAAAATATACAAATACATATGTTACATATATTTTTATAATATAAACACAACTAATTTGAGGTCAACATCAGCGGTTGATTATGCTGCATCCTTATAACCTAATAGTCGTATAATAATTTGTGTCACATTTTTCAAAGTAAACGCCGTATAAGAAACTACTTCACAGGAAACATCGAGACCAATAAAAGTCTCAAAATCTGGTTTCCACTGTTTTTTATTTACAACAACTTCAATTTATCCAGTCAAAATAAACAAACTGTCTTAAAGCGGATGCAACTAAAACTTGAATTCGTACAGGAGAGGAGTATATTAAAAAATTCACTCTAAATTGCACTCATACATGCGACAACATCATATTTCAATTGAATTTCCCTAACAAGCTGTTCTATCCCGCGTGCGCCTAAATTTAAGCTGATATAGCACACTTTCAATGGTAGTCTGTTCGGTACCGTACATACATTTAGTAATTTGTGTTTGTTCTATTGTTTCGTCAGTTTAAAAATCCTTCGAAGCATGATTATGACTCTAATTATTGCCTTGCATGGATACCAACATTCCATGGTTTCGTCGTTTGTGCTCAATTAATGGTTGACAATAATTGTTTGCGGAACGATTCTGGATGCCTGTTATAATGAAAGTTGAACAAACTCCATTTACCATTTATCTTGTTGGCACGAGATTAGATTTAGAGATCTGATGTCTGCAAAATTCATGAAGCTACTGTTTGTGAAAGTTAATAAAAAAACATTTAGATGAGCACTCGCAGTAATGAGCTACAGAATTGTGTGTTATAATAAGGTAAACTGATTGTTAGAGTGGATAAGTTTTGAACACCACAAGCAGCTATTGAAAAGACACGGAATACATTTCGAAAAGAACCATTGGTCGATAAATTATCGGTTTTTGGAATACACATCGCTAAAAACGTTCAATCCAGCCAGAGGAAAATAACCCTTACCTACAAGCGATTCGATGCTATTCATAAATCTTAGTTATCCGTTCGTAATAAAAATGTATGGCTTTTTTTTCGCTAGAGAATCGGGCGGATTGTATAATAGTATATGCTCTTTCGGACCTTTCTGTGGTAAAACGCAACCACAGGGACTTATGAATGCAAATGCGACAAAAGAATCGGGAGACTGCCACTTGAATCTTTTGAATTAACTGCGTATCCCGGCTGGGGTTTTGGTTGGATTCCAATTAACGAACTATTTTTTGATACCCATTGCATGTTTGCTCTAGAGGGTAAAGGATTATTGCCAGTAGCTTTCATTACGTTCTAGAACTGAATGTAGATTTGTGAATAGTGGGTGGAATATAATAATGCAATAAAGTTTGTAAAAAAGTATGAACTTTCATTTTAATTTAATTTGCATTTTCGATATTTGATTGATAGTTTAAATCAGGATACTCCGTGAGAGAGTATGATGCAGGCTATTGACGGAAAGTATTAAAAAATCTTTAATTTCAGAAAACAGTTTTATTAATTTTATAAAGTTTTTAGACATGACATAAGACATTTCGGCCTAAGAGTGAAAGACATTATTCTTTTGAAATATTTTATAGACGACGAAGATTTTTCCTCTCATAAATGCTCAATACTTGCTCTGTTTGCATACTTATCATCCAGGACTTGGCTCCATATAGCAGAACTGGCAAGATCAATGTTTTATAAGATATGAATTTCGTAAGACTTCAACGAATACCCATTAGGGTGCCATTCGTGGAGTTAAGGTGAACTCCTTTACAACTTCGAAGTTACTGTTGTGGACAATGACGTTTCGTCCTAGGAAGTGGAGAGTTGCGTCTTTGTTGTTTACAAACAACTTGATTTGTTTTGTCCTCATTCACCTCAAGGCAAACTTTGTTTCGCATTTTCTTCGATTACCATAAAAACCTCTAGATGGACAGATTTACTGAAGCTTTCCGTGTTAGCACACTATCTGTTTCAGCACGGACTTGAAGAAGTCACATGATAGCGGATATCGTTGCAGAAATCCTGTGCACAACTGATATATGTAGTTCGGAGAAACTGTTCCCGAATTGCACATTGCACGGGTTTCCGAATTCGGCTATAACCGTGTAGAGCTCTAAGACGGTGATTGCTGGTAAGTCTTGACGTGAAACTCGTTGGTCTTTTCAAGATTTGCCATATTGTTCTCAGAAAAGTGAGGATCAATGCTGGCATAAGTCACTGAATCAACCAGATGCTAGTCAACAGGGTAAATAATTCAGAATATGCCAATTCACTGCGGCACATCACAACGAGAGGTAGTATCACCACAAATGTAGCTGCATCGAAATCGATATCTAGTGCGGACATTGTCATTTAGACTGACAACTAGGTAGCTATAACAGAACTCGAATCACAAGTAATAAGAAAATTGGTAAACCAATGTCACGCACCTCTGAATGAGATATCGAATAATTGTAATCTTACAATGTGCTGGGTTCCTGGTCACTTGTCCTAGGAAATTGTGAAGCAGATAAACTACCCAAAAGTGACACTAAACAAAAGTTCTTGGCTGATAAAGGGAACTTTATTTACCCATTGAAACGGTAAGATACAATCAAATTGGATCTATATTAAAAAATAAATACAAATTTTTGGCGCAACAGCTCCATGGGACCCAGGGCCTAGCTTCTCACAACCATTCGAGGTGTGCGTGTAATATTCTTTACACGAATGGAAGGGGCCTACAATGCCGGATCCGAACGGCAATTTTGAGAAGCTTTTTCATGACTCTCGGACATTTGTCAGACGCTCGCGAGAGGTGGGGCCGTGAAAGAAAATTTAGGTGTTGTCTGGGGATTGAACCTGGAACCCCTCGCTCCGTAGTCCAACGCACTAACCACTTGAGCCACGGCGCCCACAATTGAATCTATATTAGCCCTGCAAATTCTGAGACTATGTAATGTAAGATGGGTTAATCTTGCCCACAATTGAGCAGACGCAAAAACTACAAGTCTGTTTCTCATCAGCCGGCCACGTATAGGTAGAAAGCAAATTCCGGGTGAATTCTGAAGAACTTGAAGGTATTGCCGATTTACATAGATATCAATAAAATCTGAAGGGTAGTCCAAGAATCAAAATGATTCCAAGAGTAACGGATGTGACCGGCTAGTGTGGTAATACAATAGATCTCTCCTGGTCCAAGTGAATCTTACCGGTGGGTATCCTCCCCACCTAAACTAAATCTAACCTAGCATAAAAATATGGTCGATCGTCGATTGGTCTAAGCCGGCGGCCTCGTTATTCTTCAGCTGTTTGATCGCTGAGTCAACCTCTTTAATACTGTTAGGAGGGATAGCTTGTTCATTGACTGTCACCCGATACCCATTAATTAGCTCCTGGAAATGCTGCTTAAACACATTAACTATTTCCTGGGCTTTGGTGACTAGGTTTCTTTTAGTGTTTCGAAGACCCTGCGTTCCGGATGTTGTTTTTTTTGTGAAACTCTTATATATCTTTGAACTGAGAGTATTCGCCGGCCCTTTTCTTTTCATCCAGGAACTTCTTCTCCTCCCTTCTTCTTCCTCTAACTCTTATCTTGTGCTGCCTTATGTGTACATACATACATATGTGTATGTTTATGGCTGGAGTTGATTGTTAGTTCAGCATAAATAAAACGGGTTCCCATTGTTGTCTTAACATTCCGAGAATCTCATTTCTTCCAAGTTAAGTTCATTTCAATCTGGTATTTTCTGAAGCACGCTCACTAGTCTTTAGATACAAAATTAGGAACTTCGGCCAACAAGTGCTCAGAGAATTCAAGAATTTCTGACAAAAAGATGAACTACTAGGCGTATACGTACTTAATTAAAATGTTTCTGCTTGAAATTTAAAAAAAAAAAAAAAAACTATCCTTCAGCTCTATATCCGACCTTTATCCGATTTGTCCCTTATTATTATTTTAATATTAAGGGACAAAATTCCAGAGGACTTTATACAGCTAAAGTTTACATCATCCCTTCACCTAAATGTGTTGAAACTTTTTTAATTAACTATGAGGTACTATCATTAATTTTCGTTTCAACATAAAAATTGTCTGCGATTGATGTGAACTTGGAGTTTATAGAAAAAAATTTCCAGAAAAGTTTCTAAAGATTCAATGACATAAGGTCGACGAAATGACCATCTGATATTAGCGTGTAAATAAAAGCACACTCATCCAGTAGATCTCAACTCAAAGGCGCTTGTCAATTACCAGATTGAAAAATTTTAAAGAAAATTAATTTAAAAACTTTATAATTTATCAGTTGTTTGTTGAAGAGATGTAATACATGTATGAATGTGAAAAATGTTATTGATTTAAGTTATGGAAGCTATCGAATAGTTTCTGAGTACTCCCTCAGTATTTCACAATCAATAGTTGCTATTCTTGAATTATAAAAACAGGTAATATAGTTTGTATATTTATACACACTCGTATGCATGTACATATGCATTACCGATGTCCTAGATGTAATGTGATTGGAAATTGAATTTCACTTGAATTCAATTTTGTGTGGAAACTATTACTATTATTAGATTTTAGGGAAGTTGAAAATTAGGTTGAACATGTCTTTCTGGGTATACATATGTATATACATATAATAAAGGTATAGAAGACATCTGAAGACTTTTATATTTTAAAAGAAATACATACATAAATTTGTATGTATGTATATAAATTCTCAATGTGTGGAGGCCTTCACGGGAGACAAAGAAGATTATTTTTTAATTTTTCTTCATCGCCACTAGCACAAGAGAAGTCAATTACGAAATAACCTTTTGTTATAACTTATAACCTAGCGTTTTTTGTCTTATCCAGGAAACGGTAGAGAAATTTCTTTATAATCGGCATTCAGTTTCATTTCTGGCCTTACTTACATGATATCGGGGGACAATTTCAAATTTTTTGAAAATGGATTATTTATCTCTTTTACCGAAAGCGAATGCTCCTGTAAATGATAAAATTCGAAACATTATACACATATGTACATACACTGAAAGTTCTGCAAAACCTAAACAGAAAGCTTTGATTCTCTATCCGAAGTAGGCATTTCTGTGACCGCATGAAAATTTCAAAGATACGTAACCTTTCATATTTGCACAAATGGTTGATACCGCATCCTGATGGCAGTTACATTTGTAATAGACAGATAGTAGACCAACGCATTATCCACTGAGATCCTTCTTAAAACATCAAACTTAAAACTTCTTATACGAAATAATCCCCATACATGAATTTTTTTTGTCGTACTTCCAGGAAGCAAGACCCAGTTTATCCATTTTATTAGAATTTTGGGAGAAAGCTGCATAAAGCTCAGTCAAGACTGATTACAGGCTTTTTCTTATAAGGAGAATAACCTCAGTTTTTTGAGAATTGACCTAAAAAAATCACTACAGCAAACACACGGTTTCCTCATCTCAATATTCACAATGGCACATGACGGTCTCCTGATCATCAAACGGTCAACCGAATTGATAATATTCCGATCGACGTAAGGCATGCCTCCCGTATTCTGGATGTCCGAACCTTCCGAGCAGTCAACATCGACTCGGATCAATACCTTGTTGTAGCCAATGTACGAATGCGGATATCCCAAACGCCAAAACTAAGAAGAACTACTGAGAGAAGATTTGACGTTGAACAGCTGCAATCGGAAGACATCACCAGAATCTTCGCTGAACACGTATCCCGAAATCTCTCAACGACTCCTATGCCGCCAGCATAAATTACCGAAGACCTGTCAACATGCCATCAGAAGTGCGACAACTGACGGATGAGGACTGCTCGTCAGCACTAAGAGCAAAAGAGAGGGGAAGAATATCGGCTTCTCTGAAGAAAGAAAAAAGAGCACAAGAAGAGCGTCATCTACGATATTGAAAGATTATACTGCAGGAAAAATACGGAAGTCTTACCAACTGTAGAGATGAAGAAGGAAACTTCGTAGTAGAGGCTCATATGGATAAATTTCTACTACAAACTGTACAACGGCGACGAAGACCAACATACCGCTGTCAGGCAGAATGAACCATTCAATCTAGACGAAGTGAAGATAGCAATATCCAAGTTTAAATCCAACAAGGGTCCTGGACTTGATGGCCTACCAGCCGAGCTGTTCAAACCAGCTGGAAATTCCAGTAAGAGAAGTTTTCTTTTTGTCCAGCTAACAAGTAGACCACAGAAGGTTTAGGGGCCAATAAATTGAGACTGAGCACCGGATCTACCAAGATAGATACCATACAAACAAAAAAGTGTATGTTACATGCAAGAGTTTACTAATATACTCGGTGAGTAACAGTAACAAATGATTCAAAATGTACTGGAGAGCCATAAGGATGCTGAATGGTGATGGATGCATTAAAAGTTTAAATGGAGAAGCTTATTTCGCCCATTTCCAAAGTCAGCTAAACAGCCTCTAAACAGCCTCTCAACGCCAATTCACTCTGCCATACGAGTAGATATCGGTAGAATCAGTGCATCAAGAAATCTCGTCCGCAGAAGTATAAAGGCCATCGTTAAAAGCAAAAACAATGAAGCAACTAGAGAGAACCGGATTACCTTAGATTTTTTTTTTTTTTTAATTTGTGTCAATGAGTTTGATTCACTAAAGGTTACTAAAGGATTTAATACGAATTTGAACACAGGTACGGCTCCGGAAAGCTTAAAGAAAAATACAGTATTCCCTTTAGTTCAAAAAGGAGATACAAGCGACGGCGCTTGTAATTAAGATGGCATTTGCTTCATTAATACCAGAGAAGGAATACACTGAACTAAAAGAGTTCAGTAATGGAAGGAACTACATATGATAAGGATACCCGATGAAAGGAATCATGCGGGTCTCATGGAAAGTGCTACTAACTTAGAGAATGAATGTAATAAATATGATTCTGAACGATAGCTTGGAGAGGAGAAACTACTTTAATGAAAAAATTTACAGTAAATTAGTGTAGCTTTTATAGCGAGGAGAGTCATTACTTACAGGAACGATCTGCCAGTTTCTTGCTCATAGTACAGAGGAAGGAGAGTATGGCTGCATTAGAGTACAGAAAACAGATTATTTAGCTTTAGTTCAAACCTAGCATATCCAATTTTTAATTAATTTTTCTTCTCTAGTTTTTCTGATTATCTCTTCGAATCCCTGATTTATAACTCATTGAGACCAGAAAAACATGTTTGACTAATGTTTTTCTGGTCAAAAATAAATGGAGCATTTTCTTCTTACTCAGACGTTTGTTTAATTTTAAAAGATTCTAGTACTATACCAACATTATCCTTATATTCTAAAAGATGCGCTCTCTTTACAACAATTACATATACAAAAGGTCCATTATACGTCCTCAAATCTTTGAAATATTCAACGGCATAAGACTGTAAAGCGAATGGCTGTTTCTTGGACAGATATAAAGCCACTGCCTCAGAAATATCATTAAAATGTTTCCCTCCGATGTCCATACTAACTATTAATGTAGCAAACTTTTGTAATAGTTTCGATTGCAGTTTAAATTCTTGCGTTTGCCTGGAAAAAATATTCAAGTATTAAGTGCTTTGGTAAAGTCGAGTCATTCTTACGTCAAACTACTTTCAGCTCTGCTATTTATCGCCGCACTGTTGAGGAAGCTCACAAGAAACGGGAGAACCTCGCTAAAAATGAATTAAAGTTAAATTGATATGACAAAACTGTAAGAATATATCACATACTTCAGAGTTCTTCTAAGAAGAAAGTCTTTCGCATGCACTGCTAATACTTCAAGCAAAGTAAAACAACGGTTTAGTACAATTGAATCCTTTTCTTTTACTCGCTCCACGAAAGGCTGCCATGTGCGATGAACCAAAGGTAAAAATTCATCTTCATAGTCTTTCAACAATGGCAATCCGCTTATTAAACATTCCAATGCGACAATTTGTTGCATTTTATTTTTGGATGAAACAAACTTTAAAATTTGTTCAATGATCTCTTTCGTTAGTTTAATATAACGAGGTAGTTCGGATTTTAACGCTTCATCTGCAGTTTCACTGATCCGGTCTTGTTTCATTGTTTCAGTTTCATTTGTTTGGTGGTTTTCTTCTAAGACATCATCCATTTGTATAACATTTCCTCGAGGTTTATTTAAAACGTTCATCCACTGCGTATATGGATCAATGTCTTCTATTTGGAAAATGTCTTCGTCATTTGGTATTTGGTATAGATTGTCTACATGACTAGTCCATTTGGGAACATTAGAAAAGAAGACATGAAAAACTTTTAGATATGATAGCACATTATCCGATTGATAGGCTTTTGCACATTCATCTTGAATCACCGAGAATATAGACTCTAAGTAAGCAACTGTATTAAGAGAACTGTATTGAAGAACAACTGATAAAATGTCACAGGCTGACTGGCTTTCTGGCGACTAAATGAAAAAGAAATAACGATCAGATGTAGGTACAAGGTAATACCTATTTACCCTTTTTAAAATCGTCTTCATGTGGTAGGAAATGTAGTCAATATGTGCCTCTATTAATTGATATATTTCGAGAAAACCTAAGGCTTTACGCATCGCATAAAGCGCATAGCTTCCACACAGGTACACGTTGTAGTTGCTACTTCCTAAAAGAAATATATACAGTCTATTAAATTTCTAACCCCACTACACAGAATAAAAGATACATGAATTAGTAGAACTATTAGCATTATTTTGTGCAAGACTACATTGCATTCAAAGACTAGATCTTGTTTACCCATTATGATTTCTTACGTACCTGCTTTAAGCAGAACTCTATGAAGTGACTGGAAGACATACGGCTTAAAATCTTCTCCCATTGCTATGGCTATGTTGCCTAGAGCATCTAAAACAATGCATGTGTGCAGTATGTTTAATTGGGCATCAGCAACGGTCACCATATTCAAATATTCTTCTGAAAAAAAAAAAAAAAAAAATTAATTTTTAGTGCTACAAACATCATTCAAATACACACCATCGTCGTCAGAGTCATCACAATTACAGTCCTGCAGTCTAATCTCGATTGCTGACTCATACAAGCCAGGTGTACGGTCAACATACCAATCAGATTTCTAAACAAAAAAAAGGATTTAAAATAAATTAATAAAATTTTTTTTTAACAAAACCTAGTTTACCTTTTTGACTTTAAGCCTTTGCATTTCATCCGGTTGCAGCGCCAAATGCCAGTGAGTTTCATCAAGAAGTTCATTAAGAAATGACGAAACAAGCTCCTCTCTCTTTATACCAGACTCACTACTCAGTATAATCCCGCTAATGAGTATGACTTCATTTACAACCTCATTACTAGTACGCATTAGTTCCATCAAATGGTCGTACACAACATTACAAGTTTCAGGGCGTCCAAGACTTTTGCAGATATCACACAACACCACCAGAACACGTGTAGAGTCAATATTTTTGAATCTTCTCCACAAGTTGGTATGCATGACATGATCATCTTCACAAATATTCCGCAGCGCGTACTCCTCTATTAGCAAATCCCGCTGCATTTTCAATTCGAACGCTGAAATCAGGCAAAGAGAGAAATCCTCTAGATTCTTCGAAGGGGTGAACAACATTTTTAGTCGACGATCGGGGATGCTTTGGAGGAATCCCTTTAGGAACTGAAATTCTGAATACTGCTCTTCTTCATCGCATCTGTTTATAACCCGCGGAAGTCTCGTCAGATGCTTATCAAATAGAACATCTACAAGATCATCGAAAATAAAACTACAATCCGATCGTTGTATGGAATGCAGGGTCTGCATGCAGGTGGTTTTGATTGTCTCGTCTTCGTCCTGAGACATTGCCATTACGGTTTCAAGAAGCTCGCCGTTGTTCTCTCCTAAACGTTGAGAACCTCTTTCCAGTAACTGACAACAGAGTTTTGCATATTCATATCGAACTTTTCTCGATTGATTCGCTCGGAGGATGGCTAGCTTAGGTAGAAGTTTGCTTATTTTAGATGCTGTTTCATCAAACCAGGATGAACTTCTTCCCTCAGATTGAAGTTTGTTTAGTTGTTCTTCGAGATCTTTTTTCGCATGTTTTGGTATCTTAACATAGTCGTGATCATCGTCAATGGATTGAGCTTCAAGATACTTTGCCACTAGATCGATGAATGATTGCTGATCGTAGGAAGGTAAAGATCCTCGGTCGCCTTTGTCGAACATAATGAGAAGAATTCGACCCAGAGCTCTCATAGCCGTCTGAAAGGATAATTATAAACAGACACAATCAACAAAGTGAATAGGGAAAACCCTTACGGAAATCAATGTTTCTCCAAGTTTCTCATCAGATAGGACTGTTTTGAAGAGGACTGTTATTATTTTTGGAACAAAAATAAAAACTAGATCAGCTACTTGATTACGGAGCACTATATCCATTGCATCCGCCCCATCATGGACATAAAAAACTGCCATTAGACAATGCACAGATGCAATACTGGAATTACAGAATACAACGTCAGCGTTACTACAGAAATGAATTGATTCACTTACACTAATTTCCGGTACTTCTCATGAGAAACAAACTCAACAGAGGTCAAGAGTATTTGACCGGTAAACAGTGCTGATTCTAGGGTATAGTACTGCTCCAAGACATCCGAAGTGGAACGTTTAAAGATTTCTGTTATACACTCAATGGTGGCAAGTTTTATCTCCTCTGAAAGATTTGGTTTTACAGCAGCCTTCTCACAGTCACGAACTTGCATAATGAGAACAAGTAATATCGTCTTTATGGCTTTCACATCTTTGAGGTAAGTCCGAGAAATAACCGTCTTCATTAGCCTGATGATACCGGCTTGTAATTCTATATTTTCGCTGAAATTTTAAAAGACAATCATAGAGTCAACAGTTTTCTAATATGTGAAAATTACCCATTACCCGTTTAATTTATCTAATTTAAGTATTAGCGGCGTTAACAAACGAACTTGAAAAATTTGCATTTGTATGCCATTGTATTTTTGTAGTTCGTTCTCGGCAGCATTTAGAGTTTCTTTGTTTGGAGTGCGAATAAAACATTCAACAGATCTTTTCGCACGAGTTACAAATTCTTCAAAATTTGCCATGGCTTTAATTATAGTATGAAAATCGTATCAAAATCACAAAAGATGCGAACAGAAATTTTCCACGCACACCGACATGAAAACAGCTGGTTTGTTTATTGTTAAACTTGGTGGAGGGAAGAAACTGTTTACTTTGGAGTAAACTCTTGTCACACAGTGTCTCTCAAACCATGCAACTCTGCTATACAAAACAAAAATTTGTTCTTAAAAAAATTAAAAACGCCGCCGTGTCTTAGTTTTTAGTTACTCGGACTACTAAGTAGGAGTTTGAGGTTTGATTTCCAGACAACACTAAATTTCTTCTTCATGGATTTAGCTCTCGCGTACGCCTGACTAACATCCGAGATTCTTTCGTCAGTCATAAAAAGCTACTCAATTAAGTTTATTCTTTGGAAACGGTGTTTTAGTAGTTCCTTCATAATAAATACACACAACTCGAATTGGTCTTGCAAAGAAACCCGCAGTGTATAAAAGTGCTCTAATGCCCAAAACACATGTGCAGAATTCTGAACGCAGAAAAACTAGAACACATGCGGTGCAATGAGCGTAGTTACATGTGAACGCTGCATGCACCGCAGAACTGCAAGATGTCTCTATTTCTAAATTCGCTGCAAAAAACACAGTTTGAGGAGTCTTGTATCACCATTTTTTGAAGTTTCGTTGTTCATTTATACGAGTAGGTATTTTTGTTTTGGAAAAATTGAAGACCAGTTAGTAGAATTTAATATAAGAAACCAGCACAACCAAAAAATTATATGCATGCAAGACAAAAAGTTACTTTTCAATAAGTTCGGGGCAAAATAAATCATAATTCAATTCGCAAATGAGTGTAGCCGATGCGACGCATGTCAAAAACATTCTGCACATGTGTTTCACGTGCAGAGATGCACGCTGCGCTGCGTACAGAAATTCTGCTCATGTGTTTTGGGCATAAGAGTTGAGACTTAGGGTTTCATCAGACAGTGAATGGTTTTATGTTTTACAACAAATCAAACAAAGGTTGAAGAAGATACGTATGTTTACGTTTACGTTACGATTATTACTAACCACAGCACCTTCTTCTTGATTATTGATTTTTTGTCAGTGAATTTCTTAGCATCAACATGTCTCAAAATCCGAACCGAGTGTGTATCCTCAAACCAAATGAACCAGAACTACAAATAATCCACCTTAATTCGGGTAGAAATGAGATTGGTCGGAACCGGGAAACTGGCATTAGGGATGGGCGGTGCTCCAAGCGACAACTACTGCTGAACGTTGACTTGGAAAGGTGTGAAATCCAGCTAAAGGTGTTGGGTTTAAATCCCAGCTCTTTAAACGGCTTCATGATGAGAGAATTAACTGCAACAACCGCGAGGCATGGTGATGTTCTCGAAATCGTATACGGACGGTATTCCTTTGAAATTGTCTTCAAACCACCACCATCACCTGAAGAGGAAGATGCAGCATCACGTCCAAGTACATCTGCACCCATCAAGAACGAATGGAGAGTACTAGAGAAAGGCAGGCTTGTAGTTTACACTAATACAGAACTGAAAGCTTCAAACAAAATCGCCGCTTACGATTTAGAAGGAACTATAATAACCACGAAATCTGGTAATGTATACCCTAAATTCGTCGAAGACTGGCGATTTCTATATCCAGAGATTCCAGCAAAGCTAAAGAAAATGTTAGAAGACGGTTACAAGGTTTGCTTCTTTACGAATCAAGCGGCAGTCAACAGAAAGTTACAACCGGAGGATTTTATGCAGAAAATAGGACATATCGTAAGAAGGTTAAATCTGCCTCTGCAAGTGTTCGTTGCAGTTCGTGAGAGTATTTATAGGAAACCAGCACCTGGCATGTGGAACTATTTAATCGAAAAAGGAAATAATGGTGTGCCAATTACAATGAACGAGTCCTTTTTTGTAGGCGATGCTGCTGGGCGCGAGGCAGACGGTAAACAGAAACGACGTGACCACTCTTGCGGCGATCGACTATTCGCACTCAATGTTGGTTTAAAGTTCTTCACTCCAGAAGAACACTTTCTCAATAAGAAACCAATGAAGTGGACCATGCCAGAGTTTAATCCAACCGATCTGCCCACTAATGTGGCTCATATTGACCCAGAGAGTACGAAAATTCCATCGTCTGCTTCCTGTGAAATGATTGTTCTTGTGGGTCTGAACGGTTCTGGAAAAAGTGTATTCGCAAAAAATACTTTGGAACCGCAAGGCTACACTATCTTCAATGCTGACACTTTGGGTAGCATAGAGACGTGTGCTATTCGTTGTGAGGAGGTCCTAAAAGACGGACAAAGTTGCGTAATAGACAACACAAATGTGGATGTGCAGACACGTAAGAAATTTGTTAATATCGCCAAAAGACTTAATGTTCCTTGTCGGTGTTTTGTTATGAATCTTACCCTGGCTCATGTGAAACATAATATTGCATTTCGAGAAATAATAGAGGATGATTTGGAAACCGACCTCCTATATCGACCTAATCCTAATACAATTCTCCTAAATACTCTGAAGAAAAAATATAAAGACCCTTCTTTGCACGAGGGCTTCTCTGAAATTGTCAAGGTGAATCCAAAATACGAATTTAAATCTAGCGATGAGGAGAAGCTCTACAAATTATACTTAGTTGATAAATAAATAATCCATACGTGAATTTAAACAAGTCTTTTATTGAATTTCTAATCTAAAGTGAAAATTCTCTTTGCAATATCCGCAATCAGCCAGTCCACGGCGCTGAGTAACTTTTCTCCAGTCACAGCACTTACCCCAAGCACCAGCCAATGATGAGTTGTAATGTTATCCAGCTCAAGGATCTGAAAACAAAATATCAACAAATTTTCATTGAATCCTACACAATAGCTCTTACCTCTTTAACTTCCTGTGATGACAGTGCGCCTGGTAGATCTTGCTTGTTGGCCAACACCAATAGTGTCGCACCAGCCAATCTTTCCTCTTGTAAGAGTACTTCTAGTTCACTTTTACAAGTTTCCAATCGCATTCTATCTGCGCTGTCCACTACCCAAACCAGGCCATCTGTGCATTCAAAGTAATTCCTCCAGTAAGACCTGAGCGACTTCTGACCACCAACGTCCCACATGTTCAGTGTATAACCATTGTGCTCTAGAGTTTTTATATTGAATCCAAGTGTGGGAGAGATAGTATCGATTGGTTCTCCGTTGAATCGCTTGAGGATTGTGGTTTTGCCTGCATTGTCCAACCCACTTGAGGAAAAAAAAAAACGTTTAGTTTCACGAAAGAAAAAAAATCGATTTCTTTTAATGCTTACAGTAAAAGTATTCGCATCTCCTTTTCCTTTTGACGCATTTTCTTTAAAACTGTTAGAAAACCCATTTTATTTGCTTAAACTGAGTCGGAATATGGATTAAATAAAGAAAACCGAATCATCTGCCGGAAAACTAATTCTTTTGTTTACTAGTTTACTATTCACGGTAGTGACGTCATAATATGGACTGTCATAGTCGTCACCATCTAGTGGAATCGACCTTAAAGGTTTGTTTCTTTTCTAATTTACTATTAAAGGCTGCACTTTTTTAAAGCAACTAAAAAACAAAATAAAAAAAGTGAAGGCTACTGATAGCCTGCAGAAACGAACAATGGATTGTCGTTGCGATGTCATAGTCAGTGTTTAGAATATAGAGAGAATAGTTACTTCGCAAATATGCTGTCAACAACAAGGAACACACACCATCGACAAATTGGTCAGAACATCACAATAGAGAGCTATAACTTTGAGGTAGTAAGTAATTTTGTCTACCTTGGCTCTGCTATCAATTCTAAAAACAATACATCAGCAGAAAGAAATAATCGCTGCTTCTTTGGGCTGAGAAGGCAATTGAGTTGTAAGGCCCTATTCCGATCAACTAAGGAGATTCTATATAAGACCTTAATCATCCCAGACTTTATCGAAAGCGGATCAAGATATCCTCGGTAGTTTAGAGGGAAAGATTCTTCGGAAAATATTCGCTCCCGTTTGCGTTGATGGGGTTTAAAGGAGGAGATTCAACGACGAACTATACAGCTCGTATATTGACATCGACCTAGTCCAAAAAATCGACCGTAGAGTTTTTGCATTAAACCTGGAGGGACAACGCAGTAGAGGAAGACTTTCCCTTAAGTGGTGCGCACAAGTAAAAGGGAACCTCAACCGATTTGGTTTCCATAACTGGAGGCAGTTAGCTAAGGACCGGGCGAACTGGAGATGATTGGTGGTTGAGGCTCAGGTTCACCCCGAACTGTAGCGTCATCTAAGTAAGTAAGTAAGTTACTTCGCAAATGCTTAATGGCGACAACGCCCGAATTTCTGGAGCAGTGAGAGAAGTCAGAAAAATCTTAGGTCGTTTCACTAATTTTGATGAAAAGAACTTTTTGTGTTAACCCAGAAATCTGAATTGTCATTTAAATGTCACCGATTTTGGGGCTGAGAGTTATGTGTAACCAAAGAAAGGGGAAACGCATAGGTATCTGTACTGATAAATTAAGTGCAAAAATGAGTTAAACCTTCTTAAGAACAACGACGTTCATATTACATGGCTACCGTGACATGCAGGTGTAACGGGAAGCGAGTAAGCTATAAACGAAAAGATAAATCGAAATTGTTGCAGACCGGGGAGATCTGACGACATGCAATAAATGATAACTAAACCAAGGAATACTATCAACACTAAGGCGATGGGATGCAACTAATCAAAATTTAGACTGATGGTGGATCTAACAACAGTATAGACCTTTTCGCCTGCTTGTCAAAATTGTAACGTTTAAGCTGTTACGGATTTTTGGTGGCCAAACAAAGGCGAAATTGTATGAAATATCTATTAAAAGTGAAAAGAATTGTATAATCTGCGATATTTATAATATATTTTTAAGTTTCTTGTATGCAAATTCATAGATACAAATGTTGTTAATCAGATTAAGCAATAAAATCTCGGTTGTATTTATAGTACCATAGTATCGCGTGAAACATTAGCTCTCCGTTTGGTTTGTGAAACATTCACATAAATATGAATTAAAATAATAACTGATTTAGTCGACGTGTTGATAGGGACTGTTGTCTTCATTAAATAATATTAATTATTAACTTTCTTTCATTAAATACACCACATGAAAAACTAAATCGAGTGGAAAGGTGATTCTGCACACGACACCAGACTACTATAAATGTAATTTAACCGAGATTTTTTTGCTTGTACTGATTAATTATATGTGTATGTATAAATCTGCGTACAAGAAACTTCAAAATACATAACAAATATCGAACATTATACAATTCTTTTCACTTTTATCCAAATAGAAGAGTACTTTGAATTAAACAATCTATTCCTCGAAAGTCAGTCCGGGTTTAGACGAAGACACTCATGCGAATCAGCCTTAAACAGTGTCATAATTAGCTGTAAGGAAGAAATTGCCGAAAAAAAATTGCGTCATAGCTGTTTTCCTTGATTTTAAAAGGACATTCGAGACCATTGACAGAAACATTCTCCTGTGTAAACTAAAGGGATATGGCATAAAAAACAATGAACTATTATGGTTTAAGTAATTTTTGAGTGGGAGGAAACAAAGAACGATTGTAATCTTCCGAAAGCATTGACACAAAAATGGGCGTCTCTCAGGGATCTATACGAAGAGCATTACTGTTTATCATCTATATCAATGACATAAAGAGTGTAATCAAATACTCCGAGATAGCACTATTTGCAGACGACGCCCTACTATATACATATATCAGGAAAAAACATTGACGAGTGCGAACAAAAACTACAAGACGATCTGTATAGACTGAGCATCTGGCTGAAATCCAACAAACTTAAGTTAAATGTATCCAAGTCAAAATGTATGGCCTTTAAATATAATGATAGAGTAAAGTTAAGTGTTGATGACCAAGTAATTGAGCAAATTGACCAAATTAAGTATTCAGTTGTCTTAATTGACTCGAAACTAACATTTCATTTCCATATAGACTACATTATTAAGAAAGTTTCAAAAAAAGTATACTTTTTAAGTAGGATAAGAAATAAAATTTCAACAATAAGTGCAATAAACATTTTCAATGTAATGATTAAACCTCACTTTGAGTACTGCTCATCTATTCTATTTCTATGTAGCGAGTACAAATTAATAAATCTACAACGTATACAAAATAGAGCAATGCGCATAATTTTAAAATGTAATAGATATACCTCAATTGTTTTTATGTTAAATATCTTGAAATGGTTAAATGTCAAGCAAAGAATTCTTGTTAACGTTTTGTGTTTTGTATTCAAAATTAAATATGACTTTTTGCCCAAGTACTTAAAAAAACATATCAGATATGTTGATGAACCTCAACCCTGCCAATTGAGAAATGGAGGAGACTTTAGACTACCTCCCTACCTAACTAATGCAACGCAAAATAGTATTATTTTCAAAGGGTTTCAATTATTTAATTCAATGGAGCAAGAAATAAAAAATGAAAGAAATTTTGTCACATTTAAAAGAAAAGCTATAAACTTTATCCGAAATAATTATCCACAAACATAAATGTAAATTCGCTTATTAATTTAAATTTAGAAAATGAAGTGAATGTAATTTTGTAACATGAATTTTAATAGTGGGCTACCCGCTAAGTAAATAAAAATATATATATTTTAATAGATATTTCATACGATTTGGACGAATTTCGCCCTTTGTTTGGCCACCAAAAGTCTGTGACAGCTTAAACGTCAAACGGCGAAAAGGTCTATACGGGGTACTTCTTGATTATTAATTTTTTTGTCAGTGAATTTCTTAGCATCAACATGTCGCTCACGAAATTCCTTAATAAATCCGTCGAACAGTCTCAAAATCTGAACCGAGTGTGTATTCTCAAACCAAATGAACCAGAACTACAAATAATCCACCTTAATTCGGGTAGAAATGAGATTGGTCGGAGCCGGGAAACTGGCATTAGGGATGTGCGGTGCTCCAAGCGACAACTAGTGCTGAACGTTGACTTGGAAAAGTGTGAAATCCAACTAAAGGTGTTGGGTTTAAATCCCAGCTCTTTAAACGGCTTCATGACAAGAGAATTAACTACAACAACCGCGAGGCACGGTGATGTTCTCGAAGTCGTATACGGACGGCATTCCTTTGAAATTATCTTCAAACCACCACCATCACCTGAAGAGAAAGATGCAGCATCACGTTCAAGTACATCTGGAGCACCCTACAAGCACGAATGGCAAGTACTAGAGAATGGCAAGCTTTTAATTTACACTAATACAAAAGTGAAAGCATCAAACAAAATCGCCGCTTACGATTTAGATGGAACTATAATAACCACGAAATCTGGTAATGTATTCCCTAAATTCGTTGAAGACTGGCGATTTCTATATCCAGAGATTCCAGCAAAGCTAAAGAAAATGTTAGAAGACGGTTACAAGGTTTGCTTCTTTACGAATCAAGCGGGACTCAACAGAAAGTTACAACCGGAGGATTTCATGCAGAAAATAAGACATATCGAAAAAAGGTTAAATCTGCCTCTGCAAGTGTTCGTTGCAGTTCATAAAAATATCTATAGGAAACCAGCACCTGGCATGTGGAACTATTTAATCGAAAAAGGAAATAATGGTGTGCCAATTACAATGAACGAGTCCTTTTTTGTAGGCGATGCTGCTGGGCGCGATGCAGACGGTAAACAGAAACGACGGGACCACTCTTGCGCCGATCGACTATTCGCACTCAATGTTGGTTTAAAGTTCTTCACTCCAGAAGAACACTTTCTCAATAAGAAACCAATGAAGTGGACCATGCCAGAGTTTAATCCAACCGACCTGCCCACTAATGTGGCTCATATTGACCCAGAGAGTACGAAAATTCCATCGTCTGCTTCCTGTGAAATGATTGTTCTTGTGGGTCTGCCCGGTTCTGGAAAAAGTGTATTCGCAAAACATACTTTGGAACCGCAAGGCTATACTATCTTCAATGCTGACACTTTGGGTAGCACACAGACGTGTGCTGTTCATTGTGAGAAGGTCCTAAAAGACGGACAAAGTTGCGTAATAGACAACACAAATGTGGATGTGCAGGCACGTAAGAAATTTGTTAATATCGCCAAAAGACTTAATGTTCCTTGTCGGTGTTTTGTTATGAATCTTACCCTGGGTCATGTGAAACATAATATTGCATTTCGACATCTAACAGACGCTGATCATTCGGAAATCAACCAAATGGTCCTAAATACTCTGAAGAAAAGATATAAAGATCCTTCTTTGGACGAGGGCTTCTCTGAAATTGTCAAGGTGAACCTAAAATACAAATTTAAATCTACCGATGAGGAGAAGCTCTACAAATTATACTTAGTTGATAAATAAATAATCCATACGTGAATTTAAACAAGTCTTTTATTGAATTTTTAATCTAAAGTGAAGATTCTCTTTGCAATATCCGCAATCGCACCAGCCAATGATGAGTTGTAATGTTATCCAGCTCAAGGATCTGAAAACAAAATATCAACAAATTTTCATTGAATCCTACACAATAGCTCTTACCTCTTTAACTTCCTGTGATGACAGTGCGCCTGGTAGATCTTGCTTGTTGGCCAACACCAATAGTATCGCACCAGCCAATCTTTCCTCTTGTAAGAGTACTTCTAGTTCACTTTTACAAGTCTCCAATCGCATTCTATCTGCGCTGTCCACTACCCAAACCAGGCCATGTGTGCATTCAAAGTAATTCCTCCATTAAGACCTGAGCGACTTCTGGCCACCAACGTCCCACATGTTTAGTGTATAACCTTTGTGCTCTAGAGTTTTTATATTGAATCCAAGTGTGGGAGAGATAGTATCGATTGGTTCTCCGTTGAATCGCTTGAGGATTGTGGTTTTGCCTGCATTGTCCAACCCACTTGAGGAAAAAAAAAACGTTTAGTTTCACGAAAGAAAAAAAATCGATTTCTTTTAATGCCTACAGTAGTAAGTATTCGCATCTCCTTTTCCTTTTGACGCATTTTCTTAAAAACTCTTAGAAAACCCATTTTATTTGCTTAAACTGAGTCGGAATATGGATTAAATAAAGAAAA
Source organism: Xylota sylvarum (assembly GCA_905220385.1). NCBI lineage: Eukaryota > Metazoa > Arthropoda > Insecta > Diptera > Syrphidae > Xylota > Xylota sylvarum. The sequence continues at coordinate 16,060,274 of LR999958.1, forward strand.
ACGAATCATCTGCCGGAAAACTAATTCTTTTGTTTACTAGTTTACTATTCACGGTAGTGACGTCATAATATGGACTGTCATAGTCGTCACCTTCTAGTGGAATCGACCTTAAAGGTTTGTTTCTTTTCTAATTTACTATTAAAGGCTGCACTTTTTTAAAGCAACTAAAAAACAAAATAAAAAAAGTGAAGGCTACTGATAGCCTGCAGAAACGAACAATGGATTGTCGTTGCGATGTCATAGTCAGTGTTTAGAATATAGAGAGAATAGTTACTTCGCAAATATGCTGTCAACAACAAGGAACACACACCATCGACAAATTGGTCAGAACATCACAATAGAGAGCTATAACTTTGAGGTAGTAAGTAATTTTGTCTACCTTGGCTCTGCTATCAATTCTAAAAACAATACATCAGCAGAAAGAAATAATCGCTGCTTCTTTGGGCTGAGAAGGCAATTGAGTTGTAAGGCCCTATTCCGATCAACTAAGGAGATTCTATATAAGACCTTAATCATCCCAGACTTTATCGAAAGCGGATCAAGATATCCTCGGTAGTTTAGAGGGAAAGATTCTTCGGAAAATATTCGCTCCCGTTTGCGTTGATGGGGTTTAAAGGAGGAGATTCAACGACGAACTATACAGCTCGTATATTGACATCGACCTAGTCCAAAAAATCGACCGTAGAGTTTTTGCATTAAACCTGGAGGGACAACGCAGTAGAGGAAGACTTTCCCTTAAGTGGTGCGCACAAGTAAAAGGGAACCTCAACCGATTTGGTTTCCATAACTGGAGGCAGTTAGCTAAGGACCGGGCGAACTGGAGATGATTGGTGGTTGAGGCTCAGGTTCACCCCGAACTGTAGCGTCATCTAAGTAAGTAAGTAAGTTACTTCGCAAATGCTTAATGGCGACAACGCCCGAATTTCTGGAGCAGTGAGAGAAGTCAGAAAAATCTTAGGTCGTTTCACTAATTTTGATGAAAAGAACTTTTTGTGTCAACCCAGAAATCTGAATTGTCATTTAAATGTCACCGATTTTGGGGCTGAGAGTTATGTGTAACAAAAGAAAGGGGAAACGAATAGGTATCTGCACTGATAATTTAAGTGCAAGAATGAGTTAAACCTTCTTAAGAACAACGACGTTCATATTACATGGCTACCGTGACATGCAGGTGTAACGGGAAGCGAGTAAGCTATAAACGAAAAGATAAATCGAAATTGTTGCAGACCGGGGAGATCTGACGACATGCAATAAATGATAACTAAACCAAGGAATACTATCAACCCTAAGGCGATGGGATGCAACTAATCAAAATTTAGACTTTAGTGGTTCTAACAACAGTCAATACAAGTCAATGTCAATGTCAATTCAGTCATTCAGGCTAAGGCTGAGTAACACTGCAATCTGCAATTAATGAGAGAAAGAGGATGCAAATATAGAATAGTTTCTTTGTCAATGTGGAGCAACTGAAAGACTGAGGCATAAAACTCAGGAGTTTATATGGATAAAGGAACTCAAAAAAAAAAAGGATCTGAAACACTATAAAACTGTAGGAGGTGCTAGGAGGGGATTTTGTACATTAATTTTTTTTTAGCACAATGCATATTTTCCTTCATTTTCTCGAAGCTATCCTCCGCGAATGTCCTGCACTAAGATACGAATACCTGGCAAGATATGACTTGCCCGGGCTGAGTTCTCTTAGATACTTCAGTTTCAGAAAACTCCTTGAGTACACCAGAAATATAGAACTTTTCTCGTATTTGCGGATCCTACCCGGCTTACCATCTCCATAGTACTTTTCATTCACATCTTCCCCTTACCTTCTTCTACCAGATAGTTTTAGTCTATTATAATTTTATGGTACGTCGTTCTTTTTTTCTTCTATCTATCTTCTTCTATATATATATATAAATCAATGTTTGTTTGTTTGTTCTTTATAGACTCTTAAATGGTAAGAGATAGAGCACTGATGTCTTTGGCAACTTTGTTCAGAATTCTGTGAAAAAGGTTTTGGTACCAAATTTTTTTTTTGTTTTTTTTTTCTTTATATTATGCAAAATTTTATAAATAGTCACAATTGTATTGATCGGACACATGATTGATGAGTTACAATCGAAAATGTATATTTTTTCTATTTTTGGAAAAATTAAGAATAACAATTAAAACTTTGAATTTTACGTGGAATTAATGTTGGGAAAAATTGTTGGAAATTTTGAAAGCTATAATTTTTGTGAAGGCATTTTTACGATTGTAAGCACCATACAGCAAAAATACTCGAAATAATCTATTCAGTGTATTTAAAACTTGATCTAAATATCAAAAAGAATAACTCGATTCAGATTTTGTGAGTTTTTTCAATATGCGTAGCAAAGCACGCCGAGTATAGCTAGTTTACTATAAACTAAAAGTGATACTTGGTAAGACTATTTATTCCTCCATGACTCCAGGTACGCCCCCTACCGATATATGAAAATCATAATTGCTGTCAAAAATTTTTTTTATTAGATTCTTGTGCTCTTCGATTACTTACAATTTTCGAAATCTTACGATTTGAAACTAAAATGAACGTATCAAGGGTGAGTTTCATAAAAAATTATTCTATTAATTCATTAAATTCATAGAATAGAAATAAAATAAGTCTACATCATACACATTTATCTAGAAACCCATATTCGATAACATTACGTAATTTACTTTTTTTTTTCTAGGCCGTCATTCGTCAATTTGCCACCACCAACATTGCTAGGGCCGGTGAGATCGAAAAGGGATACCTTAAGCTCAAGGATATTCAACAGAGATTCCAAAAACCCGATGGCAAGCCTGTCTTCCTAAAGGGTGGCGCAATGGATCAAGTGCTGTACCGTCTCACCATGGGTCTCTGCTTGGTAGGAATTGGTGGCATGGTAAAACTGTTCTGGGACTTGAGTGTACCCAAAAAGGATTAAGTTCCGTAGTCCTAGAAATACCCCTGTCCAAATTATAGAAAATCAATGTATATTTCTGTGTTTTAAGCTAGTAGTCGATTTGTTCGTTAACATGTTGGGAAACTTCTTTGTGGAACAACATTCAAATATGCATTTAAAGCAGAGAAATATATTTTCTTTTTACTGTTTAAAGTACACAGTTGGTATTGTTTTCTTAATTGTTCACCATAATGGTCGTTTATGTGGAACGTAGATAAGTTTGATAACCAGATATGTAAGTATACGAATGTTACTCACTGGTTGGAATGATATAAGCCCCTATCAAAAGTTCCAATCAGTGGAAGACCGCAGTGTCTCAGGGAGAGACTTCATGGGTCGGGGCCCGATAAGTGTGTAATGTGCATCATTAGTAGGGCTAGGTAACTGTGAGCTTAATCCGTAATGTTTGCGACACAATGAAAATGATAGATCCAAAAGCAACGAGATTATGAGATCTCGTAGTTTTTAGTAGTACGAAATGTTTCAAGGTTTTCTAGTGAAACCGTAGCTCGAACAATTATCCTCTACAGAGAATAAGTTAAGAAATAAAAAGTCCGATGTTGCAAAATGAAGCATTGCTGGAATACGCCATGAAACTAAGAAGCGAAATCCAAAGAACTACAAGCTTATAAAAAGCTTAAAGTAAGTTAAGTGATTTGTTTCGTACAGTAATACCGATGACTCGAAAATGAAATTCATTTATTAATTTAAATCCTAAGAGTCCTCAGAGAAATGCAAACGAGTAATGCTATCGATTAGCAGGATAATTAAAAAAACTTTTTCAATTTCAACTTTATTTTATTTATTTATTATTTTCATCAATGTCGTCGATCACTCTTTTCAGGCAATCTTTCGTTGATATCTTATCCAAATCACAAAATTTCGTTAGATCCATCAGTGAGATCTTCTCGATCATTTCCTTAATCTTTTCTTGTCGTATAATAGATTTAACTGTCTTTCGGGTTCGTTTTTCTCCAGATGTCGGTTTGGTCGAGGCATTATCACTTTTGCTTATTTGCTCCTTGGAATCATTTTCGATAACAGAACCTTTAGACCGATAATGTTGTTCGATAATTTCCCGCAACTTTGCTCGAGTGCTTTTAGTGATCTTTCCCAGGGCAATATTCCTTAGTTCAGCGAAATTTATTTCTTTAGTTTGAGTTGAGGAGCCATCTTCAAGAGATTCATCATTGGTAATAACTACACCATCATCTTCATCTTCAGTGATCTGGTTTGTGGTCAATGAATCTGGTATTGTATTAACGAGTGGTTCCTCAATGGGTAACGCAGTTTCCTTTATTATTTCCTCGGAAATTTCAACTGCTTGCACTGGTGGAGTGACAACTTTGTTCTCATCGACTTTAGCTTCGTCTGATGCAACTTGTTCAACCTTAATTGGCGGCTGTTCCCGTACTTTCCTCACAAGACCAGACTTTCGTTTCATTATTCCAACGCAAGGTTTCGTTTTAACTCTAACTGGCAATAAGGAATTATATTGTATTCCAATGTTGCTGAAACAGTCAACAAATTCAACAGTTTCAAAGTTTTCCTGTAAGGAATGCCAATCACCGTTGAATTTGGTCTTTGCCTCGACTAGTAGGTGAGTATAGTTACTCAACTCATCATCATTATATTTCAGGTTTTCTCTCTTATCATAGCTCCAATCTCCGCGAATCTCCATAAATCGTGACACTCCACTTTGTGCCGCCAAATTTGATATGTGGATTGAGACACTAGTTGAATCCGCTTCTATTCTATGTAGTCGAGATAGAGCAACACCACCTGGATAATTCGTGCTGGAAACAACGAGTAGGAACAGAGTTAAAAAGACATTTAAAGCTATATGCCCTCCGGCAATACAGGCTAGCAATCCTTGCCATAACGATTTACCAGCGTTTATCCATCTGCAAAGAAAAATTTCATTTAATATTCGAATGGTCCACGTCAAAGCTCTACTTACAGTCTATTACAAGCACATGCTGCTGCAATATTCAGTACTGGAAATATGTAAATTATAAACCTTAGTTCCTTATGTGGTAAAAATGAGTATAAAAATACAAATGCAACAACGCTGATAACCAGTGGACGAATGCGAGGTTCCAAGTAGAATCCAAGAGGAACAAAGAGTAACGAAAATCCCATTGCTCGAGGTATGGCAGAATAGAAATACCACAAAAATGGTGATGTCTATGGGAAATTTATGACTAATTGAATTCTTTGGCTAAATTTACAAATATCACTTACACCCCAGTTAACACTCTTATTCATTACGGTATTGTACCAGAGAACTTGTCCTTCCGGCCATAGAGGACGTTGCCAAAAAAAGGAATCTACGATTACGGTTGCAGAGAGGATAATGATGCCCGCAGGAACAGCCACTTTAATCAATCTGAAAATATATACTAATTTACTAATGACAGAGTAAGGTAACACAATAATAGAATTGTTTGCAAATAGGCCGCTTGTACTTGTAGTATGTAAACCTTTTTATTGGTTAACCTGTTTGGAAACCCTGTACTTCACCAGTTTTAGTTAAATGTTTCTGCACCTTTTTTTTAATTCAGCCAACTTGCGTTTACAATACCACATAAGCGGCATTAAACTGTAGGTATGGAAACTTAAGTAACTGCTGGAACGTGTGCAGATGTGACGCGGCAGCTTAACGCACCCCAAGGCTCCACAAGATAAGTTCCTATAATAAGTTACTGTCATATCCTTCCAAAAAAGAACTACGGGAGACGTTTTAATATGCTTTAGACGTAGTTTACAATCCGGGAACAGAAAAGAACAGGCCTTTTTAATAGGTACTAACCAGAAATAAAATCGCTTACAGTTCTTAAATGAAACCTGCTCAGATTCACAAGAAACTAAGATTTGTTAAGTGGTAGTGCAGGTCCTCTAGAAATTAATTTTTCTGTTGTAAATCTTTAAGAATTGCTCGCTTTTTAGGAAAAGCTTTAACACGATACTCATTAGGATGATAGTTTTACAGTTTTCACATTTGTTTGCATTCCTATGTCCGCTTCGATTCGCACTGTAAAAAAGATCTCTGATAACTGGTATATTGTCTTGCTCAATTAATTTTGGCATTTGGGGACTACCGCTTTCCTTTATTTTGCATTTTTGATGACCTTAGTAGTCTCACTTGCGAATACTTGCGTATACTGTTCATCCCATGGAATCACTTTTTAATATACATAATTCATTCGCATTGGTATTTTATTATTTGGTGTCCATCAGTACCATTCACCTTTTTCACCTTTAACTTTTAAACAATTGATTTTAATTTCGCTTGCAATATCAGTTACTTTTCTAAAATTTTGTCAGCTCGGTGGTTTAAAGTAGTATAGTAGTTTTGTACTACCTTCGGACGCTACTCGCCTAAGCCAGAGTCGACATTCATCACGAATACGTCCCTATGCTAATCTGTATAATTCTTGCTATGTTTTGTAGTTCTCATTCTACTTATGTCTTGTATTGGTGACTCTTTAACTTGTTTTAATTACCTTGCGCTGTTTCGAATCAATATGTTTTTCAGTTCCGTTATCCATTTTTATTGCTATCTTATTTTTTTATTCTGTGTTCTTTCAGGAACTTTTCGGTGTCGAGTGTATTTACTCTAATAATATGAAGGCCACTCCAAATTAAATGCCATTCTAAGTATGTGAGGAACTATAACTAAACAAAGATCAACTGAACATTTATAACTTAGGACAAGACTTCAGTGGAGTACTATTTTAATAAGATTATTATTACAGAGTATCCTCTATCTACGGTCTTGTTAATCATATAAGCGCATATAATATATGTAAATCAATATATTTGTTTAGCAATGTGAGATTACGAAACATTTAAACACACAAATATTGCAAACAATTACTTACTCATTTATGGTGATATTTTTTGCGTATAAATCAAATGCCAATAACAGTCCAAGAAACAAAGCAAGCTCGGATCGAAAAATAATGATCGCCAATCCCGAATAAATTATAAAGTACTTATTATGACCCTTCATCCAGGACGATAAGGCTGAGAGGACTGTCAAGACATCGAAATTTACATACTCGTATGTATATTACAACCCAATTCAAGTTTTAACGTTCAGCTTACCCAATGGTAATGCCATAATATTCGGCAGAGTTCGACTCATGTAAAACATGAAATGAAACTGTGTTATGGTTATCAAGGTGAACCAAACCGAAACCATCGTCCCATATTGTTTGGTAATCATTTTTCTCAAATTGTTCCATGACACTGCAATTGTTCCCGCTAAGACCAGTCGAACTGTCGTATAGTAATAAATTCAAACAATTAATTTACCTTGCTTGTCATTGAATCAAAGGCATAATGTTTACCTACATATTGTGCCCAGAATTTGTGAATTTCTAGCGCTTCGAAAAGTAAGACAAATGGCGAAGATATAATCGATACAAAAAGTGGACCAATAAATGTTCGTGGTACAACTCCAGGAAACTCATGATGATCATACTGCAATACATAAAGAATGTGTACTGTGCTCTATTTGTGCGATTGTATTATTATGCAAAATACCTGCGAAAAGTTGTGCCTCAAATAGAGAATATCATGCATTGCCTGGAGATTGAAACTCTCCTCAACTTTGGTAAATGGTGTATAAAATAAATGCGCCGCTGCCGTTATAAACAGTATTATACTCATTTTCGCGGAATCTTTTTCTTTTTCTTTTCTTAATTATTTAAGTAATTAGAAACAAACATAAAAATATAAACAAAACTAAACGCTAACTAAAAACTGATAAATAATTCATTTTCGATATTACTTCAAAGGAGTGCAAAATTTTGTCAAATTTTCAATTAAACAAATCGTGTTCTAAAATTACTCCGTTAGATTTAGCATTATTTGACGATTTTCCCGGCAAAGATCCAATAATGCAACTTGTCTGGGAAGAGGTAAAGTATTTTTTCACTTCAAAAGCGAACTGTGGATTTTCGTTTTATTGAACAAAAAAAAAACTCTATCAAATATGCAAATTGTCAAAAAAAAAGACACTTTGAATTGTGGCAAATATAAAAATGTTAAAAATAATCACCCGCTATGTTTATTTTTGTTTCAAAATCACCACCCACTTAAATCCGCCGGATTTTTTGTCCTAATATTTGGAAACGTCAACCACAGCTGATTGCAATGCATATGGAACTTCATTTCTAATGCTATTAAACCATAGATGGCGCCGTTAATTTTTGTCTTAAGTGAGGGTGAGTTCATAGAAGTCCTTTAATAGTAAATGATTATTATTTATTATTATTATTAATATTATTTTTATTATTATTATTTATTAATATATAATTATTTACAGTATTAATTTTCTAAATATAGCGGCTACAGTAAATGAATATAAAGAGAGTACATATTCTTAAATGAATAGTTATTTTGAATTTTTATTTGGAAACAGCATCCTAACCCTCTACCGTATACAAAGTCGTATATGGTGGCGCCCGATAGTATTTTCTTGTTGGGTAAATCCCAATTTATTTTCGTTTGGCTGTCGAGATTAAAAGCTTGATGCGTGTCTCATATCAAGAACATGGTTGATTTATCCCCGACTGGTTTCTGGTCCTACATTATCCTGTATACACCATCGTTCTTCCGCTGTTTCCCGCATAAAGGAAGAATGTCTTCATAGGAACACTCAGGCTCCAGCTCTAGATAGTAGACGAGAGGTGCATAACAGGTGACTGATCGTTTCTTGATCCCTCTCGCTAATAGATAATACTTCTTTTGAGTTAGGAAATAACATATCCAAATCTAATTTTGCTTGCTTAAGCAGCGTTGGCAATTCGAAAGGTTTTTTAGTGACCTGACCATTATTTACAACCGTTTTTTGTTTTTGCGATAGAGCAATGACTTCTATAAAAGTATTTTGCATGACTTTAAGTGTTTTTTTCTTAGAGGATTAACTTTTAGTCTCGACAAAAATGAGATAGTTCTTATAGGTAGTATATGTATCTTCTTAACATTTGCATGTGAGAAAGAAAGTTAACTAGGTAAGGTACTCTTATGATATGTTTCCTGTTTCGATTCGATGAAGTCAAAGGTGACTAGCGGATGTCTGCTTCGACGTATTTGCAGCTCCGTCAATAAAGACCAGAATTTTGGAAAACAGATGATACCGGAGAGGTCTTCAATGGGCTATCGGCAGCGCTCATATTCCCGCAATGGGTGACTGACCGCTACTTGCAAACTAAAATTGAAGCTGGATGCTATCGAGAGTACAAATCTTAGGTGGACAAGTGGGCCGACATGTCTAGCGACAAAACAAATTTGGCCAAAGCTGGATTTAAAACGCTCTAAGGATTTGATTTATTTTTAGTCAATAGATTGCATATCGGCACCACAAAGGTGTCATCACTGGATACTGTCTAATAGGGAATAGGCTGAGGATAAAACCATTCCTCACCTTCTTCGTTTCTGCCCAGCTCTCTCCTGCAGAAGGAAGCTTCACTTAGGAGCCTTCTATTATATATTTAGACGATCTGATAAACATAGGTATCAAGTGCCTCTTACTTCATCTGAAGTTCAAAATGGTTTAACGACTAGGTAGAGAGAAACTTTCTCCTATGATCCATGTGGTATCACAATGGACTTATTACTGGTTTAAGTTTATGGGCCTTTCTGAGCTGACAGCCACTTCAACCAAACCAAACCAAACCAAACCAAGAGGGCAACTGAGTAGCGGGGCTCTATCCCAACCCTTTTCATCCCACTCCTACTTTATGGAGCTAAAACATGAACTTCATCGAAAGCCGATAAAAATTGTGATTCTTGTGATTTTTTTGCAATTGGAATCCGTTTAATTTTATATTTAAGACATGCTTGTAAGACACAGTAATAGCATTATATTATTTTCTATCTGATCTAAGATTCATACAAACTGATAGCAGCGCTCAGGTTAATGTGGATACATTGGTCAAAAACATGGAGGTCAATCTAGAAGATGCACGTCTATGGTGTGTATGTACATATGACGAGCCTAAGCCAGCCCTAAATATGGCTAATACAGTCGGTAGTTCCAATTGAGATCGGCTTGTGTTTTGGTCCAACTCTATCATTTCCTTTGTGTATTTTTTTTTTTTTTTAAATAATCGAACTTGGGAAGTAGATATTAAGCAGAGTCTCTAGTATGTCATTCGACTAGATGTAAAGGTCCTATTAAAGTTTAACAGTGACATAGGATGACTAGAATGTTTTTTAAAAAAATAAAATGTCTTTTAAACATTTGTAATCTATTATAACCATTAGTTAAGGTAACCGTTGTTGTTTTTAGCTTATGATGGCTACAATACTTCTCAACACTATCCACCTCTTTCTAAGGATTATGGTGTTTATTCTTAAAATTTCTTTGGCTGGAGTTACTGCCATACCTGCCTTTGTTTGGAGAAATCTTTAAAAAATGCGGTGCCACCAGAGGTTTATCCTTCACTGTTGTTTTTAAATTTTGCAAAAGTTAATGCTCTACAAGGCATATCCCTGGACCGTGAAGTCATTAAACGTATATGTAAGCACACGAACTGCCATTCTTTTAAATTAGTTGCATACTTCTGACCCTTTTATTATTCCTGTACCACCCCAATTGCAATATATTTTAAATTGCCAAAAAAGCGCAACATTCACTGACAGACGACGTCGCCACTCGTGTTTTTCTTTAATAAATTATGTAAATCTCGTACCGCTTCTAAAAAAAAGAAAGAAAAACTTTACGTGTGTACATTATTTAAGATGGCATACTCACCCACACGGTTGAATTGGAGTTCTCCATTTGTTAATTAAAAATGCAACAGACCTGGCAGACAATCCTCGAATCGCTGGATGCGTAATAATGACTATGAAGATATAAAAAGCATTTCGCTCAATTTAGAATTCATTTCCACCGCCTCTTTGATTTTCAGCAATTTGCAACAACTGTGCAACAGTTGAGAAAATATCATTTCGTCAAGGATCATAAAAATCATAAGAAAAAAAAGTAACAAATGCAAGACAAAACCGAAAGAATTTTGAAAGGATAACATGGTAAATAGTTGATAATTTTCTTAGGGCACACACAAATATTTGTGAAAAGATTTCCTTGAGTGAACAAATATTTTGCCAAATGGGAGTCCTTTACTAAAAAAAAAAGAACAAAACTATGTAATTTAGAGATATTGAATACCACTAATACATACACAATCTGCAGAGCTTCGTAAATATGTAGATGTCTAAGAATCGTCTTGAGGAGTTTTATGCCTATTCGTATATCCAACGAGATACATATATGTATATATGTAGATATAACTATACGAAGGAGGAAGTGGCAGTGGATTGGACATACCCTACGGCGCGAACACAACTCCATTCCGAAATATGCCATGCAGTGGAATCCGCTCACAGGCTGGCAGAACTGCGGGATGTCTTACGAAAATGTGTCACAGTTGCAAAGTAATTGAGGAGGAATAAAGCAAATAAAGAGAATAAGTTGGAGACAGCTCAAACCCACTGCAAGATGGCGCGCAGCCGTTGGTGATACCCTATGCCTCCGAATGGTGAAAGGATTTAAATAAGCAAGTGTTTGAACTCTTAAAAAGCGTACGTTCTTCATGATGGTTACCGTAGGTCCATTGTATACTAAATCCCAGTCATCCTCATGCTCATGATTAACAATGTTGTTTCGGCCTACATCTTGACACAGTTTCTCTACTAGCAGATGTCGTTCACCGTACTGCGAATATGGAAGTATAACGTGTATCTTCGAATGCTTTCGTACAGATCGGATAAAAAAAATAGACACTTAAGCATCGATGACTCGGGATGATTTCAATCAAATAAAATTTAGTTCCCCGTGCTTCTTGTTGATTCATGTGTCCATATTGGAGATCTTGTTTAAACGCTCATATTATAAATATCTATTCATCTATTGCGAATTGTTATTTGTGTTAGTTTTATAGGGTTGAGAAGTATTGTAGCCATGAATAAAAGCAGAGTGTAACAACATTTTGAAATTGGGCCTCAACCAAGAAGTCTCTAAGGACTGGGCTAACTCCTTAGCTAAGTCCTTAGCTAACTGCCTTCAGTTGCGCAATCCAAGTCGTTTGTGATCGAGGTCTTCCTCTACTGCGTTGTTCCTCCGGGTTTGATTCGAAGACTCTACGGGCCGGAGAGCTGGTGTCCATTCGCACAGTCTTTTGAAAGAATGTGCCTTCGGTGAGTTTCGCACAATTCTTTCATCTCATCGTCATGCTGCACTCATCTGGCCAAATCTTAGAAATGAGTTAGAGTATGCTTTCTACCAAGTCACCTCCAGCTGCTTCAGGTCCAGCAGCCATGTTGAATTTAAGCTTGGATATTCCTATCCTAATTTCGTTCATGTTGAATAGTTCATTCTGCCTGACAGTGGGACGTTGGTTGCCGGTATACAGTCTGTAGAAGAAGTTTTTCCATATTCTCAGCACCAACTGTCACTCTACTACGAGGTTTTCTTCTTCATCTCTTTAGGTTTCTGTACGGGTCATGTTGCCTTGACAGGTTCTTTTTACGTTTTAGTAAAACTTCTGTACATTGTTCCTTCTCACGAGCACAAGGGCTGTTCGTTCTTAGCAGGGCCGCTTTATATGCCTCTTGTTTGACTGCATGTGCTTGCCACCATTCTTCGCCAAACTAGGGGTTTTTTGGTAGTGGTTGGGTGAAACTACCAAAGTTAGTTGCGACACTTTGATGGCATGTTGGCAGCGTTGCCACTGATCTTCGGCACTTGATGCTGACGGTATGGGAGTCGTTACATTTGTTAAATTCAATATATGCCTAAATAAATGTTTGATATAAAATAAAGTATGGGAGTCGTTGAGAGATTTCTGGATACACGAAGATTCTGGCGAACTCTTGCGATTGTAGCTTTTCGACGTTAAATCTTCTCACAGTAGTTCTTCTTAGTTGTGGAGTTTGGGATATCCGCATTCGTACCGTGGCTGCAACACGGAAGGTTCGGACATTCATAATACTGGAGGATTGCCTTACGTCGATCGCAAAGTGGTCAGTTTGGTTGACCGTTTGATGATTAGGAGACCGCCATGTCCCCTTGTGAATATTGAGATGAGGAAACCGTGTGTTTGCTATACTGACGTTATGCCCCGCTGCAAAGTCAAAGTCATTTTAACGTGATATTTAGGGCATTGCTCGTAAGTTTTGTCGAGGAGCTCGTAGAAACATTCTTTGCTGTCGTCGTCCTTGTGTTTTGTGGGGGCTTGAGTGCATATAAGGCTTATGTTAACGAATTTAGCATTGATGCGGATTGTCATAAGACGCTTGCTCACGTGTCGAAAGTTTAAGACTTCTTGTCTAAGTTTGACGCGTATGACAAAAACGCATCCGAATAAGCGCTGCTTCTGCTCCCTATAGCAATCACCATAGTATACGTCACAGTTTTTCATCCTTTTTTGCCTGGCTGTATTTGTATTATAGCAGCCTGCTGCCTTTGCTAATTGTTCGACTGTATGTGGCCTGTTAAGGGTTCGAACATTCCACGTGCACCAGAAAATCCAAATTAATGTTGGTATAAAATAGGATCACCTCCTCCAGCAGGATCAAAGAATGAAGTATTTAAATCTCGATCAGTTAAAAGTTTCGTAATTGCTCCAGCTAAAACGGGTAAGGATAAAAGAAGTAATAAAACTGTCCGAAGGTCGTTGTTCTTGTTCGTTTCTGGGGCCGTCAACAGTAGGGTTATCCTTATCGGAGGCTCGTTGTTGCTCCGTAACTTTTGTTTTTTTTTTCTCCCGCAACCTGGAGTGCGAGTTCCCTTTTTCTAGCCCTAAGACAAGGGGCCGGGTCTTCCGAAGTTTGTAATCCGCTTCGGGGTTACAAACCCTGCCCTTGGCCCATTAAGGGTTCATCCGCCAACCAACTCTTTTCCAACACCATGGTTTAGTATTGGAGATCCCTATAGACCTGTTATTCAAATATGTCGAAGCAGCAACACTAATAGTTCGACCGGACTGGAACTGGTAGACGCCTGGATCATGACGAAGTTCTTTAGTGAGAAAACACTCCTCTCCCTCTCTCGTCCGCTACCACCAACAACTTTCCAAAGGTGTTGGTTACCCAATCTCCAGTCGAGGTACTAGGCAGCCAGCATCCACCAACGTGGAGGTGTAGAGTTGATAATGAGCGTGCTCTCATATATTCTCATCACTACACTACCCTCAATTTCAAAATTAATTTGTCCAAAAACATCCTATTCCAAATTTATCTTCCTTGAACATGTGTATATGTACATATGTACATGGGATGAGATGTCGGCTTTTGACCCTGCTCCATGAACAAAAATATTTAAAAAATCTTAAAATTAACTTAGATTACCTTTCTTTAAAAAGTTTATTAATAAATACGAATAAAAGTCTAAATTCACTGTTAAATTTATTCGGTAAGTATTTGATATCCCTGAGCTATTTCTTCGCTCGAGTTCTTCCTCAACCTCCTAATGTAATCGCAGAAAAAGAACAAAAATACTCCAACTCAACTAAACCAAAATGATTCATTAAATCTTATTTATAGTCAGCAATTTTATGCACTTAAACCGCGTCTATCATCGAAGATCATGATGCGGAAAAGATATCAAAATGAGCTACAGCACAACGCGTCTCCCAACAGCAACCGCATCCAAGAAACCAAAAATTACACAGAAATCATTTACCCCAGAACAGAAAAAAGCCACAAAACAGAAAGAAACTTACAAAAATAATAATAATATTATTAATTAGTTATAGACCAAGAGTTATACATTAAAAACGTCTATGATATACGAGACCTATTCTAGGAGGACTCTTCGTTGTCGGAATTCAGTTTATCCGCAATGATGCTGGGCGAGCAGTACCGCGATCACTCGACAGCATATGTAGCAACAAATCAGAATGCCGTCGAAGCGTTCATTCGTTCAAGCGCAGCATGAAGCGAACTCTCATTCTTTGGTTTCGTATATTTAGAGTGGGGCTAGCCTCCCGAATCTAAAGCTGATGCTGATGATGTGCCTCTGCTGTGTGCTGTGATCTTGCTACAGATAGAGATGATGGTATTTGACTTGGGAAAGATACCAAAACGACCCGTGCATAAGGTTTCTAATTGAACATTTTATTTGAAAATGGGGAGCAAGACACCCAGTCACAAAAAAGAAAATCGTTTTCGCCAGAGCCAATGGCTGTGCGATTTATGTCATTTCGGAACACATATCTACTCAAATTATCTGAGGTGGTTCCAATAAGTGCATAGGCGATAACAAGACTTAATATTCTCGCGCACTTTAAAGTGAGTCTCGTGTGTCGGTTGGGAATGACGGCTGTCATGATTTCGCATTCGAATGATTGTTTTTCGTTTTTCTTTTTTGTTTTTTTTTTTTTAGAAACTGCATACATATATTATTGTCAGTTGTGGCACATTTGATGCGCGCAAACATAAAACGGATTTTGCGCCATTCCCAAGTACTTTGGATGTCTTCTGTGATTTTATCCGTTCAAAGGGCCCCGCAGAGCAGTAAAACATTTTGGTTTCATCACCAAAGTGTTTGAGTTAGCACCAATTTTTGTCTTTTTTCTTCGTTTTACAGTCAAAAAGCGTAGTACGCGGTGATCTCAAAAAGCCGTTGCGAATTTTCTGCTTTCGTAATTTTGCAAGTGAAGGAAAGAAATCACTTTGATTCGTTCTAGAAAGGAATAATTTCTTTCTGAAATTACCAGTGAATGCGTAAATTGCCGCATAAATGGGTCTTTGGTAGTAAGGAGGAAAGCGAAAAATAGATTATTCCTTTTTTAAAACATAGCATTTCATAATGAGCCTGACATTTTCTTAAAATAATATATGTACCTTACCTCACGGGATTTAGTACGAAAAGGGAGTGTTTATGTTGATCCAAATATCTGGTAATATTTGTGGGTGATGCTGGTGTCTACTATCCATATTTTGCACAGAGGCCATAAAAATTCACTGTTCAATATTTTTCAACGATTGTTGCTTTGCTAAAAAGACTAAACCTTTCGATTAATTATGGAATGTTATTTCATTCAAACGACTGCCTCGGGTGGTTTGGCCGATGGTCTCGATCGTTTTCACGAATCTTGACCAATATTGTTCTTGAGTGCCTGAATCGTCTCTGTATTGTTCGCATAGCATCGATCTTTAATGGCATTCCACAAAAAAAAGTCCAACGGCGTCAAATCGCAGATCTGTGTGGGCCAACATCTCCAAAATGACTGATTACACGATTATTGAACTTAGTGTGCAATAAATCGTTTGTTGGACGGCTTGTGTGGCACGTAGCCCCATCTTGCTGGAACTATAGTCCAAATCCTTAATTTGTGGCCATAAAAAATCGGTTATCATGCCTCGGTAGCGCTCTCCATTCACTGTAACGTTTCTTCCATTGTCGTTTTGGAAGAAAAATGGGCCAATAATGCTGCCACTCTAAAACCACACCAAACAGTCACACGTTCAGAATGCATTGGCTTCTCTATGACTAGGTGTGGATTTTTCGAACTCCAAACAAGCCAATTTTGCTTGTTTACGTAGCCGGCAAGATGGAAATGCGTCTCATCTGAAAAGATGATTTTTTGAGCAAAATTGTTATCAATTTCGAGCTGCTTTAAAGCCTTAACAGAGAAGCGATAACGAGCGGGTGGTCATTTTGTTTCAATTCCTGAGTCAATTGCATCTTGTAAGCGAATAATCTGAGATCTTTATGCAAAATTCTCCTCAGACCATTGCGACTGATATTCAGTAGCTGAGATCTTTGGCGCGTTGAGGCTTTCCGGTTTAGGCGCACACTTTCGGCAACATCTGCAATATTCTCCGTTGAGGGCACAGGACGAACACGGGAATATGTTCGGTTATCAATCATTAAACCAGTTTCATGAAATTTCATCACAACTTGCGTACACCATCTGCAGTTGGTGCATTATTTCGAACGAAATTTATTTTCAAAATTCGCACCTATTAACAGCATCCACAAGTAACTTTGCAATATTTTCCAACGTTGTTCAAGCATAAATCAATCTGTTTCGTGCCGTGACATATGTACATATAATACGGAGTTTCCGTCAATTTTTTGAGTCCATAAGAGTCGAAATAACATATGATTAAAAAAGAAACCAACAGATGGCCCATCATTTAGAACAACTCAGTACAAAAAATAAGTAGGTTAATACCAATATTTGAACCCTACGTTCATGAATCGCATTCCACTTGTAAGACTTTGGTGCTTTGGAGGTGTTGAGTTTAAAACTTTCTCGTAAAAGTAATGCTTTTGATTGTTTGTCAAACGTTCACGAGGTGTTATGAGACTCGAACTTTGAGCATCTGATAAGTAATCCAATGCTATAACCACTGAAAAACTACATATGTACAATGAGAGGACATTAACAGATCATTTTTTTGGTTAATTTATAACAATTGCCGATTTCCTGGGATGCATCAATCGGCAATTGACAGCAATTTTGAAAGGTATTGTTGGCTTATTTTTGGATATTCATTCAGGTGGCCTGTCTCAAAAATATCCATCACGTTGGGCTCCGCCTTTTGGTATTATCCACACTGGAGTTTTAATGCCTCGCAAGGCACTTATCCTAAGACCCCTTTTCTGTGGATAAGCCGTCTGAAGCATCACGGAACTTCGGCTGCTGTGTAATTTTGAAGTCGAAAATTCGGCCAGAGTCTGAGTCTGGGCTGCAGTTGACACTGACAAAACTACAATTCACGACTTATTAGACACGTATGTTTTTGTTTTCAAAGCCTAGACCTTTGCTATGCCACTGACTGTATTCTAAAAAAATCGTAGAGGAACTCTCTTGACTCTTGTCTGGGTCTAAAGTCCAAAAAGATTGTTAGACAAAGCTCAGATGATGATTTCTAAAGATCTGAACCTTGAATTTGTTTACAAGCACAATTGGGTGTGGCTACCTATAAATAACTGCTTCCGAACGTCTGTAAGCAATAAGCGGCAGTATTGCTGTTTCTCAGCAGAAAAGACTATTATTACATCTTATTGATCTCACTGTGCTAGACTTAAGTGATACTGATACTGTTTGCGATTATTGTGGAGAGAGCGATGATTCTAATGTTTCCTAACCCAAAAAAGAGTACTTGAACCTGCGGTCAAATGAACTACGGAATGATGGGATTTATTTTCGGTATGTAACACTGTTTTACATGATATCATATGTATAAACAATGGCCTTTATTTTTGATGACACTTGACAATACGAGTCCTGTTGTCATGTTCAAAAGACATGTAGTGTAATGGAAGCGAAATGAGTTTCTTCAGGACTACACCAATCCTTTGTCTACTTACTATTCGAGCTCTACTAGTAGAAGTGTAGCTGGCTGATATGAGTTTCCGTCATACTCGTAGACAGTTAGTTTGCACAGCTAGTCTGCACTTAAGGCACTTCTACAACACATGTCATCATTGTATACTTACCTGGTCAAAATTCGGTACAACAATTAATTTCTGCCTAAGCGCTTGGGATAAATTAAACTAATTCTATTAAAAAAAAATTAATAAACATCCATTCATAAAAACAATTGAGTAAATCCAAATACAACGACTCATATGTAAAGGACATACATAGTACATATGTATGTATAAATCGCGTTTGAAGTAAATGATATCGATGGCAGTGGATGTGTCGACGCGATAAAAATGTATTCCTTCTCCAGGAGGGCATCTATTTATGCCCATCATACTTAAAAACTAAAAGTATCGTCTCGCGGAATTTTCTGCAATTTTTTTTACATACGATACTCCCAATAACATTGTATCGCAAATATGTACGTAATATGCTTGAATAAATTAAAACCACTGTAAGAATGATGACAAACGGCATGTCATTCTTTTGCAATGCTCATATTTCAGAGCATTTTAACAAATTAGTTGACACCTTTGATCTGTTGCGACATCATGTGCGACACCAAAGTGACAGATACAATCAATTGCCACACTTAAGAAAACAGAACGAGAATCGGTTGACTCGAATATCAAAGCAGCCAGATTAGCATTAGCACATACTACGTTCAATGTTCTCTTGGCTGTAACTTGAGATTGAACTCCAGACCAAGCTGAAGCTATAAAAAGACAACGATCAACTGATGCAGATCTAGTGAAGGATATCTTATTTAGTTATTGTACGATACAGACATTTCGGCATCCGGATAGTCAATTGCATAAGCGTCTGCTGGTCTAATATTATGTGTATGTCCACTTCCATGTATTAATCACTTGAATCCACTTGAAAATGAAATCTGGGCAATTCCGCACCTGATTGTAACCACTCAGACTAGGGTGTGAAAATACCATTCCCCGAATAACAACGAACAAAAAATTGTCAACACATGTTTTGCCATCCACAAAAGAGGATACAAGCATCAGCAAACTGGATCAATATTTCGGTATCTCTTTGAATGACTTACACCGAGGAGCCTCAAGAGGAAATATTTCCTCGGCCCTCGGCTGTACTAAGTGTGCATCAGTGCTACTGTGTAGCTGTGTGATCGTCATGGTTCATAAATATTTTGGTGCGTAGGGCTGTGCTCACTGCGGATGCTCATAAATCCCCGGTTTGACATCGGCTTTATTAGATGATGTTGTCAAATTTTTGTTAATTGTTTCTTCTACTTTTATTTATGATAATCTTACTATGGTCTATGTGTATTAACAGCGCGGTTAGTTATTTGTTTTATTCAACGACGGGTGACGGTGTTATAATTTGTCATTTTTTAATGCCTTTTCCTTCGTTAAGAATTGTCTTTTGTTCGTAAATAATATTCTTAAAGCACGCCGTCAATATTGAGGTTTATTTTTTAATTATTCTACTCAATATAATAGATATAGAATATTAGCTCATTATTAGATCAGAAATCTGTCGAAATAAACGAAAACTTTGAATGACTTAATTGTATGGAATCATTTTAGAAGCGGCAAACTAAATAGACAGGAACTGAAGTATGTATGTATGAATGTAGGAATAACATATGTGACTATATACATACATATAAAAATACTGTGAGGACATATAACGTTGAAAGGCTGCAATCTCAACGAACAGCCAGAATCTTTGCCGATCGCGCTCAACCTCTCGAGAAGTCATATGCAGCCAGCATCAAGTGCTGAAGACCAGTGGCATAGTTGCCAAGAAGCCATCAGAAACGCCGCAACTGATGTGCTGGGGTTTCCCCGACCACTTCCATAAAACCCATGGCTTGATGAAAAGTGCCGGCAAGCACATTCGGCAAAACAACTCGCCTACGAAGCGGCTCTGCGCAGGAGAACGAGAGAGGCTCCAGAGCTCTACAAACAAAAGAGGAGTTAAGGCAGTCGAGGAATTAAAGAGGTTCAACACCTAGCACAATTCTTAACATTGCATACAAGATCTTATCGGGTAAGTCCACAACCGACCAAATATTCACGCGACGGCAGATCCTGGAGAAAATCCAAGAAGTTTAGATTGATAGTTACCATCTTTTTATCTATTTTAAGGCCGCATATGACAGCATTTATAGAGACGAGATATACTGAGCCATGTCTAGTTTTGGTATCCCTGCCAAACTCGTCAGATTATTCAGAATGACGATGGAGAAAGTTCGCTGCTCACCTTTGATGTCAAAATAGGATTCAGACAAGGTGATGCGCTGCCATGTGACTTTTTCAACAGAAAATTGTGCGAAACTCGCAAGCCAACACCATAGGCAGAATTTTCTAAAAGTCTGCGCAATTACTTACATACGCTGATAACATAAACATCATCGGCAGAACACAGCGAACTGTCATTGGTGCGTTAGCAAGTATTGGAACAGAAGCGCAAAAAATGGGTTTAGTTGTGAGGGCAAAACCCAGTATGTGTTGTAAAAAAAGAGAAAAAAACACAACATCGACGGATCGGATAGAACGTCACAATAGATAACTATAACTTTGAGATAGTTGGGTTAGTTGGATAGTCTACCTCGGCTCTGTTTTATATTTGACAACAACTTCAGATCAAAAATCAAACGAAGGATTACACTTGCCAATCGCTATTTCTTTGGTCTAAGAAGGCAATTGAGTAACAAGGCCTTGTCAAGAAACACTAAGGAGACTCTATATAAAACCCTCATCATCCCAGTTCTGCTGTATGGGCCAGAGACATGGACGTTAACGAAGGCGGATGAAGATATCCTTAGTCGTTCTTCGGATGACTTTCGGTCGCGTTTGCATTGACGGGACGTTGACGCCCCGGCCCGAAGAGTCTGCGAATCCAACACTGACGGACAACACAGTAGATGAAGACCTCGTCTTAGGTGGTGCGCACAAGTGGAAGAGGACTTCAATCAACTTAGAGTGTGCAACTGGAGGCATTTAGTCAAAGATCGCGCTAACTGGAGAGGCTTATTGTTTGAGGCGCCACTTAAGTAAGTAAGTAAGTAAATATTTGTTTGGTTTTAATGTTTTTATTTTGATTTCAAGGAAAATAGTGAAGTTATGAAAAAGTATTGAGATATGAAATTGCATCGTCATAGTTCAAAATCTAAGGCTCAAAAAGTGGTGCCATTCTTAGGATAGGATATAAAAAGATTCAGCTCCATCTACTCTTGCCTTGTTCCTTAATTTTTAATGTCGAGTGTTATTACTAGACACTATTCTTAATGTCTTCTTCCATTTTCGTCATTGTATCTGGGAAAACTTCTTCCAATAAGCACGAGTTATTTACATCGGCAAATGTGTGGGTGTGCTTTGAGTCTAGCGCAAGTATAAGGCTTTTCCTCTATACAGCGTCCTTATCTACAAATGAGGTTTGTAGTGATGTGAACACATTGTAAAACTCAGGCAAGTGAAAATCTTCATGACCATGTGGTTGGTAGGCCGAAATCCAATGATTTAGGTCCGCTTTGTTGCATTTACTTCATATACTTCAATAAAGAATCTCCGCTTACTTTTGCCCATCTCTTTACTATAAAGGGGTCGTAAGCCTGCATGTTTTGTCAATACTTCATCTTTGGAGAATACACAACAGAATAGCATTTCATCGAAGGCGTCTGATTCCTTTGATTTTACTGACCCCATTATGTTGTCGTTTCTAAAGCGATCTTGTATGTGATTGTCGAGTGATCGCTATGTGTACAGTGTTATCAATATCAATCAAAGGGATAGAATAGGTTTAGGGCTGTAAGGGTCTCCAGAAATATCATCAAAGGATTCCCTGCCTTCATCTCCAAGCTCTTGGAATTGCTCCGTTGGTTTTTAATCGGTCTAAGTCTTTTTCTTCCTCTAGCGTTTCCACTTTTGCTTGCTCTGCAAGTGGTTTTAAGATTGTTCGTCTAAGTGTCAGCTAACTCTTTATGTTTTGAGAAGCGGGGTCCTTCTTCACATGCTCAATATTTTGCCTTGCGAAGTACATACATACATACGTACATACATATATTACCAAAAGCTAGAATTTCTGTTGCTTTGATTGCCAGAGCATCAGGACGAAATCCTATACCTTATATAGGCTTAAATGTTTTTGTAGTAGATACCTTGTAGACGCATATGCCAGCATCAATTGAAAGCCTTTTATTGAAATACACAGCGCTACCACTCCTGATTCGTCATGGTATTCGATGGCTAACATCCATTCGTGGGTAACAGGTTCGCCATATAACTGGATCTACGAAAACTATACGGCCAGCCGTTTAGTGTATCTCTAAGTATTTCAATTTATAGTAGAAACACATTGACAAAGCAACAGAAACAGCAACTTTAACAACCACAGCAAAAATGCTTTTTAAAGGAACCAAGCAAATTGATCACTGCAACAGCAACAGCAACAGCACTTCAACGTTAGGCCTAATCCTAAATTGGCTGTTGCTATCCAAATGCAACTAACTTTGCGTCGAAATGCTCAATCGTGCCAACCTGAAAACATTTGATATTACGGTGCAATCCAGTCAAATATTCCCATAATGTCAAATTTTGCTGTGTGCTGTTTGCTGTGCTAATGTGTTTTACATCACAGCATCTGTTTCTGTTTATTTCCTCTGCTGTTGAAGTTGCTGTTGGCTGTTGCTGTGTTAATGTGTTTCTACTATTAAACTTTTTCCATGAACGTTCTGGGGCGATAATGAATGCACTATCGACCATTGACTCTATTGGGATTGGCACTAAAGACTAATAAAATATAAGTACCAGTACGCATTCGGCAGCCCAATATTATGTTAAAAGCAATTTCTGTAGTTATTTTGATTGGAAGCCGATAGTGTCTACCATGGATCTTATGTGAAGCAGGGTACAAGGGCCTATTTACATATGTACAGTGAGTCTATTTCGAAAAAGGTAGCTTAACAATGATCAGCCAGTACAAAAAATACTAATAAGCCACGCTTAAAATACTTCTGATAATGAAAGTAAATGAATTCAAAGACCAGTAAATACAACTTATACATAATTGAAATTAATTTAAACAACATAAACGTAATAGCTTTACCTTTTCAAATACCACAAACATTTGAGTCTATACATAAAATAATTAGCGAAGAAAATGTAATAACCATACATCAAATATACGCCCGCCAGATTTGTCTGAAAGATCCTAATAATCACATTTAAGAAAAAAAAAAAAAAATAAAAAAAAATTAAACAAATATAATTTGGTGGGGGAGGAATACCATTTTTTTTTTTCAGGAAACATTTACCCAATTCATTTGAACTTTTAATTCGGATTTGATTTTTTTTCCTACCTAACGTGTCGGCTAACTACTGACCACCAAAGTACACTTTTTGGGTGGCCGCCGCACTTAGCCACAGCGTTTTCTCGCCGTTTGTTTGTATTCCCATTTGTTGGCTATTATTTCAAAATGGATTTAACAATTTGAAAAATCAACAAAATTAAAGGTTTAATAGAATAATAATACAAAACATGTTACCTAAAACGCAATTAGTAGTCGTGTACTGTGTGGGTTGGTATGCTCATTTATTGAAAAAAGAAAAAATCATAAAAGATAAGAGGTATGTTGAATTAGAACAAACGTCTATATATGGATGTATCCACCTGTACTTAAAAAATCGACATTTAAGGCACAATCTTTACTCTCGTAAGCTTGAAACATTGAGGTTTGTGAAGTTCGACAGAAAACTGAGTTATAGTGGGGGTCGAATGCAGTATCCGATTTAGTGAGGAATCTGATCTTCGCTGCAATTGTCTAAATTTAAGGTAAACATCCATCAACGAAGGATTAACTTAATCAGTTAGATAATCATTGCCTTGTAGGTTCTAGAGCATCTACTGCACCTCCAAGTCATCGTGCATGGTTTCTAGCAAGTTTTCAGAGTCCTTTTCAGCAAATCTGCGCTAATTTTTGAACTTGGACATACGGACATACGAGTATGTCATAGTAGGATGAATAAATATTAGATTATGAGAACAACTTCGAGTCATGTCGTATCTTCGTTATGTCTAATCTTCGTTTCGATTGTCTGTGCAGTAAAAGCAAAGAGCAATTGTCATTGGCTGCTTTGAGGTAGTAAACAACTAGTTTGACTTCGGTGAAAAACCGCACTGACATGTATGTATGTGGTTCTGCCAATCCCTATTTTTACCATTTCTCGTAAAAGTCTGACAAACTTCTAAGAGTACAATTGCTTGTTACCATGAACTCTGTCTTAATAGAAAATCCAACTTTTTATGGACGGGCAAGATAAATGCTGTTTTCCTTCTACTCGGAAAGGGTGTAGAATAATAAGACAAATGAAATAGCTTACGTAGAGGTTTTGCCTTGCTTACTTGCACGAATAATTAACACAGTCTAAGTTTCCTTAGGCATCATATTTTTAAGTCCAGATTTTTTATCCAACTAACAGCTTTGGGGTCAAGCTATGGCGGCTGTTAACTCCTACGCTAAAAAGTCTACTCGGATACACCTTTAGAATGTGCTTCGTCGCTGGCTGTTCAGCGTCACAGTCGCATGCAGGAGCAATAACCATCCGTGTATAAGAAAACCCTATCCTTCTATATTGGTGTGGTTGGAATGCACCATTCTCTTTGAGGTAGATCGAGTCCGTTGGACTATAGTTCAGCGGTCCATATTCTGTTCACATCAAAATTTTGGCTTTGCAGTTTTTCTCCAGTCATCCAGAATAAATTTCGGGGTTTTAGTAAACTTGGAGGGTTGTTAATTTGATGTTCGAAAAGTGAGACACTGTCTTGACATTTTCTTCACTAATTCAGGGTACCAGCATCACGTCTCAGATATGAGGATGCAATGTACGAAAGAATGGGTAGCCATTGAGTTTACGTACACAGTTATAATTCTTATTGCAATGTTCAGTGTGTTCTCCTCCAGTACCAGGAACGCAGTACTCCGCGGAAGAGTGTAAAAGTGCCACCGTAGTAGTTCTGATGGAAGATTTGCACCCCAGCCACAACCAGTCAGCTTTTTTATTTAGCTTGAGTGCGGTTTTCTGTACGTCAGATATCTGTATGTCAGATATTCGGTTACAAAAAAAAAGAAATTATATTCCAGTGGGCCTTCGCCTGTCACTCAGTCAATGAAAGGCATAAACTTCTCAACGATTCCAGGTCTTCAGTGAATTCACTTTTACAAGCTGTGAGATTTCGTTGTTTTAATGAGAAGCAATGTCGTCTGCGTATTGGCAAATTTTGCCGCTCGTCGAGGGCAAGTCGTGAACGAAGATATTAAAAAGCATAGAGACCAGTATCGAACCCTGTGGTAGGCCATATTTCAGCGACCCCCAGAGTCTTCTTTTGGCGACGCTAGATACTTAGAATCTGCCGTTAGCTGGCTTTTCGTTTACAAATGCGAGGAGCCTTGTTCTTGCAGACTCTCCGCAATATATGTCTTTACTACCAGCTTCTCCTGGTTGTAGTTACATCAGTGAAATGTTTGGGTTACACATCGAGAAGTCAGATAAATACATCGGAATGTTCGGATCTTTCTTAATTAATCTCTCCTGTTGTTTGTCTATGATACTTTGGAAGTTAGCTTAAGCCTTTTGACACTCGTCCTTTTCCTGGACGTCATTTTGTAGGTACCCAGTTTAAGTATCAGTCACCAAGTTTTCCTCCATGTGAGCTATTCTTTGTCCAGTTTTCACAAAGAAGGGAACTCAATTGAATTTGTTGCAGTTCCATCTTGGTTTTGAGTTCGATTGGATGAGAGGAAATTGGATACCATAGTCGATTATAACTTGTCTGTGGTGGGTTCTTCGGAAGTCCTCTAAAATACGTATATTGGCTATGGAAAACTCTTCGTCAGAGTGCTTCGTTATAAAACAAAGGTCATGTGAGTAGTCACGACTCCATCTAGAGGATATGAAAGTACCTACATATGTCGAAGAATAACCTCATTGCTCAGGTACATATACCTTCACCGGGTGGCTAAAGGGGTTTATTGGAGGCGTTTCGTGCCAATGTATGCTGGGTTGTTTATAGACAGAATGTTTCCTCCTCCTGCCATATCTTCGACATCTACTTGTCTCTCGAAATACCTTCAAGTTTGAGATGGCAAATTCTTATGTTAGTCCCAATATTACGTGTAATGTAGTTCTGAGGAGGACTGATTTGGTTAGATGGACTGTTTTCTATTCCGTATCGTAACTTATTTTTTTATTATTTGTTGATTATATTTTGGTTTGCTGTGTAGCAGCACCTCGTAATGATCATTGGCTTGTGACTAGTCACCCGAGCAGGGAACTGATATGAGGTCTTAAGTCAAAAGTAATGGGTTATGCGTTTCACGAATACTAAGTAGGTATCAACGCTTTAAGTAAATATAATATTATAGTAAGAACAATAGCATTGAACTAGT
Organism: Xylota sylvarum; assembly: GCA_905220385.1. NCBI lineage: Eukaryota > Metazoa > Arthropoda > Insecta > Diptera > Syrphidae > Xylota > Xylota sylvarum. The sequence continues at coordinate 16,087,060 of LR999958.1, forward strand.
GAATAAATTTGTGATATATTATTTATCTATACTTATACTTATGTACATATGTACATATGTATGTACATACATATTGCACCAGAAACGACAACCCGTGGTTGTTAAAAAGTTACGTTCATTGCACGGAATAGGTGAAGCCGACGGTAGTTCAGCGGATTAATTTTAAAAGTGACAGCTGTGCAATGAGATTTTTATTTTTTAGTGCAATGTTTATATTTATTTCATAGGTTAGTAGGATCATTAGCAATATGCATAAAAATATATAATGACCAGTAAATTGTTATTAATTTTTGGATGAAATACAGTGAAAGCTCTACTTCCGGACAGCTTCCATAAGCGGACAACTCTCTTACACGGACACTTTTCCTGGAACCAATATTTTTTATATGTATGTATGTATGTTTGCGAAGTAAAATACATTCTCATAAACGGACATTTCAGTAAATAGACGTGGAAACTACATTTTTGAACATTCTGTATAAAAAAATTTCTTATAAAGGGACGCGAAAGTCAAATAATCGTACTGACAAACTAAAACGTTTGAATAAAAGCGGTGATTCCCCGTTTTATGTACGAGTGTGTACATATGTACATATATATGTATATGTAGATATGTATAGATATAGGTACTTGCTGAATTTCAGTTGTGTAGTTAGGTAAGTTTTATTGCATCCAGTTAAAAATCATGGCATTAAAATCTGTTTTTTTCAGTCAATTCCTTATAAGCGGACATCTCCCATAATCGGACAAAAATAGTGCGACCGTGAGTGTCATTGTATGTACATATGTATTTCTTATTTAGGCTTGCGACTTCATAAATTAATATATAATATATGCTTCATTTAAACAAATTCCTTTCTGCACTTTTTTGAGTTTTTTTTTCTTCTCTAGATTTCTGTCATTCGTGCTAATAAATTAATAATAATCATAACAATAAAAATACGTTGGTAATAACGATAATTAAGTATGATGTAGAAAGTATCACGATTATTAAGTTACACTTTTTAATTAATTTTAATTGTGTCCACATTACATATTAATTAAATTTTTTATTTTAACGCTTAATAAAGAGTTTAAAAAACCATAAAACAGTATGTATGTAAGTATGTATGTACATATGTGCATTCTAAATTATGTTCTACTTTTAATCATAAAAATGCAGTAAAAAAAGAGACCGAAACGTTTCAGGTTTAACGACATTCTTAAAATTGAATTACACCATCTTCCTTTTCGACACAGTAGGTTCCTACCTAAATGGCTTAAATCAATTTATTCGGATTATTAACTCTGAGCGAATCAAAATTGTAATGGTTCTGCTATTGATAACCCGCCTCATCCAATTACCCAACAGGTAATATCCAACCAAAGTATCTGCAATACAAAACAAGTTACTCAACTGATTTTGATTATTGTTATGATCATGCTCATTATACGTAGCGTTGAAATATCTCCGCCTACAGTTGATACGCTCGCTTGCTTCAGATTGGCCATTCAACCATACCAAAACTAACTCCGCCCGGTTGTCTCTACACAAACTCAATGAAATGTATGTATGTGTGTACATGAAATACACATTTGGAAGAAGTGAATAATAAAATGAAACACTACTACATACCGAAACACAAAAAGATATCACCCTGCCTGCCTAACGACTCGCGAAGATCACAGCGGCAGACAGAGAATGGTGTATCTCATAGATATACCGCGCCATGGCCACAGACAGATTTTCTTCATTTTCTTGTTCGCCGTGTCGTTGGCTTGTGATCATCCGCGCGATCTGTCCGCTTCATAGTGTGGGTGTACCACTGCGGCGTATTTGAACACAAATCAAACCAACACTGCCATAGGCTGCCTGCTTATGGAAGGGAGGCGGACCATCCCTATTTTTGTTTTTTGCTTTACATGCCGCGATTAGCATCTTTGTTGGCTACCAATTCAGTATTTGGAGACCTACTCGATCGGTGGCGGTGATCGTCGTTTCTTGTTGCTCCGGTGATTTATTTGATTTGACATTTAGTGCGCTATTTTGTAGCATTCGATTAGTTTCACTATACGTATCACACATATAGGCACATCATTGCCCGTGCAATCGTTGCGTGTGTACAACACCCTCGGTAGACTTCATCGCATCCAACCATTTGGTTAGATGCGTTTCACTGGCGATCAGTTACGGATTGATTGAGAATCAGTGAACTGCTACCGTAAGGATAAGTAAATATTCAATATTCGCGCGAGTAGCTGCTACACCACATTATATCCGTTGTCATAAATCAAAACACCGCATGTGTCATCCGTTCAGTGTACACAATTCTTAGATGAAAAGGAAAAAAAAACCGGAACAGAATCAAACAATAGGATTTGCACACTCGAAAAGAACTCAAATTAGGTGTGAAGTGAGCGCGCGATCTCCTATAGAAAGTGTTAATTTAATTTTAGCCAATAACTGTGTGTATTCGGTGGTAGTCGGGAATACTACAATAAAAGAAATAATAAAATAAATAAATAATAATACAAAAAATACAAAAAAAAAAAAAACAAACCGTAGACACGATCTGATACCTCATAAAAATAAAAAAATAGAAATAGACAAAAAACATTGTGATAGCATTGACGATTGATTTGGATAATACCAGCCAGACAACGATTTTTGAAAATTGTTCATATAATCGCACCATGGATCCAGGTTGGTACCAGCACAGTTTATAAATAGAAGCTGTTGATTAATATATAATTAAATATTTTCATTAATTATGATCGCAATAAAATTTTGCTAATCAACCGAAAATCGCAGGTCTTGAGGGTTGTATTTGTTCCTGTATATTTAACAAAAAAAAAAAAAAAATGGAATTTTACGCGGTTCTACTACGTACGGTTACGTGTAGAATGGTTGGTTGCTAATTCATTCAATTAAACCGAAGCTAAGAATGATGACAAGTTAAGAGAGTAACTATTAACAGTTTCTAAGATGATAATTAGATTATATGTTGTTATTTTTAAACATAAGCGCATATTGTTATTATTTTTATCATATTTACAAGTTTCGAGATGGCACAATCATTCTATTGTTTGAATAAACTTAAATATTCGATTAACCCTAGTAGGTTAGTCATCTCTATAAGTCTACTGTTATTGTATATGTGATATAAGGTGTACCTATAGGATTTAATAAATTTAAACGCGTTTTTTTTTGTAGATAGGTATATTATATAACAAGCGGCATGTTCGTACCAATTAAAGACGACAAAACAATTATCACTCCGATTCCCGTTGTTGTTTATAGCATATGACGATTGTCGTTTTGTTTGTCGCATGATATCTGACAAGACTCTTGACTATAACAATGACTAACTACTTGACACCATGAGAAAGGACAGTCATTGTATTCCAAAACCAACTAAGTACTAATGGTATCTGATTGATTACCTACTGAGTTATCAGAATAGTCTCGACACAGACTAAGCATAACCCGTGAACTGTTTCGTTTTATCTTGTAGAAGTATTAGTCAAAGTAATTGCATGCAAAGATTTCCATATCACATAAAGCATAACTCATCTCAATTGTGTCAAAAGCAAATGTCAAATTTTTTATATCATAATATTTTTTGTAAAAGGTCAGCTTTTATTACAAAGGGAATCTGTTATTAAATACATATGTTTGGATTCTATTCAAAAAGTTCTACGCCGAAGGTCAGTACGAATTCTGAATAATTTCTTTAAAAATTATGTAGTCTTTAAGTTTATGAGCTAGAAGGTGATATCAATCGAACGGATGAACAAACGGAATACCAAACCTTTCTAAAATCCTTTTCTTAACATACATATATGTACATATGTATGTATAAGATGACATTTATTGTCATACATAAGACAAACATATGTATGTATGTAAGATTTCAGATAAAACTATACCATTACTCAACGAGCTGGTTAAATTATTTACGAGCCTTTCACCTAAAAACTGAGATCTTCCGATATGTTAAACAAATTTGTCTCTGTAAGCGGGCAATGAGAAGTCAATTATGGACAATTATATTGGACAAGGTATGAATAAAACCGGTCAGACGAGTAGTGGAGCGGGGCTTTCATTACTAACGCTCTCCAATTTTTCATAGAGGTAGTTAATAATAGAAATTTGAAGTAAGACAGGCAGTTTAATCTATATCTAGCGACCATTCTTTTGATTTACCACACGATAAGAGATTTAATTTAATTTTTTTCGCTCAAGTTTTTTGAAACATAAACTCAAATTGAAGAGATTTTCTATAAACTAGTCTAGGAATTAGAATCTAAAAAAATACAAATCTTGTTTCACACAACCATTCGCGTTGTTCGTGTTATATTCTTCACACCAATCCAAGAGGCCTAGTGTTTAATGCCGTGTCCGGAGTTCAATTTTTGTTTTTGAGAAGCTTTTTCATGACACTTTTACTCTCGGATGTTTGTCAGACGTTCGCGAGAGGTGGGTCCGTGAAAAAAAAACTTGTTGGTGTTGTCTGGGATTCAAACCTCGAACATGCAGCTCCAGTAGTTCGACACATTATTCACTAAGCCAGATCGCTATCAATAAATTAGGAATTAGTATCTACAAATAAAAAAAAAACAAATATTTGGCCCAACAGGTCAATGGAACGCAGGCATAGAAGGATCCTACTATTTAATGCAGTGTTCGAAGGGCAATTGTTTATTAGAGAAGATTCTTCATGACAGTTGTACACTCGAATGGTTTTCAGACGCTCGCGATAGGTGAAGTCGTGAAATTAATTATATTTGTTTTCTGGGGATTGAATCTCGAACTCCTTGCCCCGTAGTCCAACGCGCTAAGAAATTAGTATCTGCAGTCATTTATATCCAGTAGACCTGTATACGACATCTTAAGAACCATATCTATTGAGTAAGGTTAACCAATGGCGGCGACGTTGTGGATCATTTCCACTTCGCCTTCCCACGTACCTAACCTAACCTATCGACAGTTATTTATATACATGTATGATGCGATTTAGGACTTAGGTACTATATATCAGCAGTATTGATTGATCGCACTTACATATGTAGATATGTATGTACATATTTATAAAGAGAATCACTTATTTCTGACAAAAATACTGCTTCGATAGCTTTATGGAGCACTTCAGTTTATATTTTCTACAGTGAGTAGCTTTGCGATTACGCTGATGGCTAGTGTGATAAAGATTAGTGACGAATCTAAGGCAAAACAAGTTTTTTTTTGTGGTTCGTAAATTGGACTTGCCGAAAAAGGAGCACAAAGTGACACAACTGGACCCATAAAACCACCAATCTGCGTAACCAAGAGGATAATTCTAGAAAGAATCATCAACATGGCTGACTTAAGTTGGTGCAATTTAGGAGGGCATAGCGTGTGTAAAGCCTTGTGTTAGATCGGAAACAATTTGGGGAAATTATAAAACTAAGCAAATCACGGATAAGAATAGCGATAGGGATACTCTCTGCCTCTTTGGTCATTGCTTTTTGAGGAAGGACTAGGATTATCGAATACGGTTGTAGGTATGATCTACACTGCGAATGCTAAGGCATAGCCTGGTGTAAACTAAAATACCTTGGCAAAAACTTCTTTAACAACCTAGACAAAGTTGAATCTTTGAACCAAATTAATAAGTTATTCAATTGGAGACATTCCAACTTCTGCATAAGCTGCAAAGGAGAAGATGAAAGTCTATTTTTTATGCATGACTTCAACGATCGTTATGATTTTCGCAAGTTTTGAATCTAAAATTTTGTAGTGAAAAGCAACTGAGTATTGAAAAGTAGCCTACAACCTGTGCCTTCTGGTATGTTTTGTTGTAGTTATTTTTTTCTGCAAGCGTTTTGTCGAGTGTCAATGGAAACCAACCAAGTTCGATGTTTATGAAGTCCTATTACTGAAATTTATAGTTAAAATACTGAGCGCCTATTTTGACTAAAATACGTTCCAAGTGTAGTCAATTTTCCTCAAAAGTCCTATGTAAGATAAATTCTTCCATGGATACCATGGTTCAGTGATTAGAGTAAGAGTTAGTTGGACTCCTACTACACCAATGTTTGTTCTCACGGATCCACTTCTCCCGGACATCTGACAAAAATTCAAGAGTATAAATGTCCCAGAGGTCCCTTCCAATCATGCGAATTGTTGTGAGAAGTTAAGGCTTGAGTTCTATAAGTTTTCTCTGAAACACATTTCAATATTTAAACTGATATTTAATATATAACACATAATCGGTTGCGACAGGTCTTGTGGGTCCATGCTATGCATGTTATGTTCTTCGCACGAATGGAAGAATTCTAATGCGTAATGCCGTGCCGTGCTTGAGAAGCTTTTTAATGATGATTATACTCTTCGATGTTAGTCTGACGTTCGCGTAGAACCGTGTAATATAAAAAAAAAAACTTTTTAGTCCGACGGTACCCACTGAATTATGACAACATATCTACATATGTACATATACGTAATAATAGGTAATATTGTATTGTTTGGGTCTAAAATTTATAAGTCATGCATTTGAACTGTGTCAAATGTATTTTTATTTTTTTGTTGGCTTTCGTGTCAATTTGTACTTATTATACCAATCCTAATACTCCTTGTTTAGTCCCACTTACTCGTCAGTCTTTAATAAATTTGTGGCATCTAATTCAAATACTTTCTTTTTACGTGGACTGATCTTGGAGATGTTTCCTACCTGTATAGATGAACCTCATGTGACATTGCCGTTGGGAAATCGTAAACATATAAACATTAAACACAGCGCTCTTCAAAATGGTGGACTTTTGTTTTATAAAAAGGTTCAACTTTTTGTATCATTGCTGGAACATATCGGTACTTTGCAGATTTGTTAACTTTTTAAACAATAATTTTAAAAGGTAGATTTGTATACCTACTCGTATCTATTTCTGTATTTCTGAAACGAATTCAAATAAAAATTGCAATTAAAAGTAATTTTTCGTAAACCATAGCATTTCATCAATTCGAATGTTATCGAACTTTGTCTCCATATCTACTTCTTGCTATTTTTTTACTTGTTTTTATTTTTTACGACAGAAAAAAAAAAGAAAAAATAAAAAACTATTGCCTTCGGAAGCTACTAGTCGCCAATATGTCGTTTTCATATAAAATAAAGTGGCTCCTGCTTAATGGCAGTGCACACAAAAAGCCATCATCTTTTCAAGAAGACGACGACACCGTCGATCTGGTCGACGAACAGTCGATGGACATTGCTTGTTTTTAATTAAAATGCTCCTTCATCTCGTCGCCGATGCCAAGTTTACTTGTTCTTCCTCTTTAATTTTTTTTTTTCGTTTTTCTTTAAGTCTCTCACACATGCTCCTAAATATCTGATTTACACATATGAATGGGACTGATCATGAGGGCAACAGGTGCCGGTAGCACTTCAGTTAACATTACGCCCGAAGCATAAAGTAATTACAAACAATGGCGGCAACCCGTTGAGGTATTCTTTCTTTACTTACATTGGCTTGAAGTGCAGGTGGAGAAACACTCGGTAGACAAATACAATATTCGATTCCATTCAATTCCATTTATTTTGCTTGGGGAGAAGAAGAATAATGTTTTTTTGGCGGCACTTCTAATTTTAGATAATGATCGTTGTTATGTTAAGTAGAAATGGTTTTATTGTAAATATGGTTTGGAATGAGCCAATCATTCGAATTGGAAAAATTGTATTAGGTACATGATAATTTTTGAGCTTACAATGATTTATACTAAATACATATATCTGTAGATATATATGTTCATACATGGTGAATAGAAATTCATAGAACAAGTTAACTTACTTACTTCAAGTGGTTTAGCAGATCTGATAAACTTGTTTCCTTACGTTACAGTAAATCTAAATTGTGTCCGTCTTCGGATGCAGTTCTGATCGGTACTTTTTCATTATATAGGATGTAAGAACAAGAGAATGAAAGATGAAACGAAAATAAAACAAAATTATTTGCACATTACGTGTTCTGGTTTTCTGTTACACAGAAGTCTGTGGTTTGACCTTTACTGTCAACAATCCTTACAAAAGGAGGCTGGAGCTAAAAATGGCATTCTTAGAATCCAGTTAATGTCGGCTATTTCCAATATTTATTTCTCGTGTCCTGTGCACTATATAAAGCCAACTTGTTAAACCAGATTTCATTTATATGTCTACATATGTATGTACCTCACAATACTCCGGTTTCAGGATAAAAATGTGATGAATCATTTTTACGTAGGTATCGTTTAACATTGACTAAAAACTCTATTTATCGCTCTCGGAGAGCATTTGTTGTGTTCATCTTGCCAATTCCCTTAATAGGATAATTAAGTTTATATAGAAAGTCACTGAGGTCTAGATCGTAAGTTCGTTAGCTTAGGTAAACGTTTTACTTTGAGTCAGAATAAACGGAGCTTATCAGTTCTAGTTAGCAATTTGGGTTAATGAAAATTAATGCATTTGCCGAATGAGATGCAAGTGAGTTTCAACTTTTTAAACGCCAGCACCAACTGCGTCTTAATGAGTAAAGATAGCCAACAGAAATAGAGTCAATACAATGGAAAATATATCTGTCAATGCGTTTACTGCTTAATGGCGAATTTCAAATATTAAATGACAGAAATGGCGGACAATTCACATCCAATTGCTTTTCTTCGGATAACCTGTAGGTAGGTACTTCTAAGTATGAACATAGATATGTAGTTTTGAATAAATGAATGAATTAACATAAACACATGTTTATTACAGACAAAAAGTTCAATCCAATCCAATATCTTTATCAAAGTTGTATTAAAAAAATTTGTCTGTGCTTCAAACGGTTAATGCTCAGATCTAGAAGGATCAATGGTCTATAGACAACACTAGCCAATCATTTCTTTAAGGTAATACATCATTTGACACTCAGGATCCTATGAAAAAATTGACAAAAAAAAACTGCTTATAGATTGACGGTTAGTGGGTATTGGAATGGGAATATTTCGGCGATAATAGCCAACAATCCCAACATATTTCCGCAGATCAATAATATTTTTCAGCAGGTATAAATCCAGATGACGATGGCGAGGAGGACGATGTCTTCGTGATAGAAGCTCCACAGCAGAAAGAATGTATGATACCGATTAGGTACCCGAACCATGACCGGGAAAATAGAGTCCCTGTTCATAACTTCTACCTTCGAAATGATATGCAGGAGTAGTGTTTAACAATGCGTTGAGTATTGTACATTATCTGGCACATTGGACATGCCGAGACTAAGCTGGTGTCGGATATTCAATGAAATAAAAACAGGAACCAATGAATGGGTGCCTGTTTTTTGAGTTGGAGAAGGCGTTCGATACGGTATGGTTAGGTGGACTCTTTTACAAGTTGGGCAGGCTGGGTGCAGGTAAACCACGGCTGTACATTATTTATAATATGCTTAGCAGTAGAATATTCTTTGTGAAAAATGCCAAAGTGACTTCTGCTGGTACGCTCCAATTTAAAAACGGTCTGCAACATTTGCATAGGTTCTCTTCACCATGCTATTGCCTAAGCAAACGATATGATTGCGTTGAAGATCAACTTCCCGTAGTCGGAAACCATCCTATTCAGAACGCCGTTATCTGCAGCCTCTAGAGACACCAGAAAAAATTAACGAACGCTCTCTATCGTAGGACGACAGTCAGTCAGATGCCTTGATATTTGCCTAGATCAGTACCTATACAAAGAGACTGTTTTAGATAAGGTAATGTGCTACATGACTCACCTAGATATATTCTGTAGGGTTCAACGTGGGAACAAGATTAGTGGAAAAGATTCGGCTGTTCGAGAGGGCTTGCCTTCATTTATACAAAATACCAGAGTACGAATACAAAAAATTGTACTTCAATGAGGTCCTTTATAACAAAGCGAATCTGATCAGAGCGGACAAGTTCTTGGTAAAGTTGATTCGAGCTCATATTACAAAAGCAATGAACTCTACCAATAACTTGATCTTTGAGGCTTACTAGCCCAATGATATGTATAGAGGCACTCCTCTATTTCGATAGATCGGGGGTTCCGATAATGTTCCACGTCGCTTGAAAATCTATTGATAGGCACTCCAACTACGACCGAGTGGCACAGAGTTCTGAGAAGCGTTTTCAATACAGTAGATCAGTATCAGGGCCCGATGTTAGAGATGTTGAACGGTAGTACCAGAAATTTTGGTGTCTTTTGCAAAGAAAGGCAGCCCTGTCGTCGATCTCTCTCAATCCAGGACAGCCGTCGAGAGGGCAAAGTTGAACAATTTTATTTTTTAGCCATGGCCGGTTTGCATAGTTTAAAGTCCATGTTTGGAATCGTAATATTTACGTACAAGGGCGAACTCTTCCACATATCCTTATATCTTTAATCCTGCTTTAGGGCGAACGGTTTAATTCAGAAGTTCATTTGTTAGTCGCTCAACGCGTATGTGAAATAATCTGCCTCTTCAATATTTCCAATAAATTATAGCTTCTAAAGATTTAAGGTCAACGCAGCAAAAAAGGACTTAAGGGCCAACTATAATATGTACTTCCATGAGCTTACGCCAGCTTAATGAAATGTCTTACAACATGAAAACAGTATAACACAATGATATTGGGATTATGACATTGATATGCATATGTAAATGCATTTTTCGAACTGATCTACTAGCTGGAAAATTGATATTCCCTCATCGGATATATACATACATATGTACTTGGCTAACAAATACGCAAAATGGTAACTTCCTCTTAGGTGGCACTACAACTCGAGGTGAACTTGAACCTGGTAACTTCCTATTATTCCTAACAATACGATAAGATAGGGACTGTAACGTAAAGTGCGTATCAAATAATGTACATACATAGGTATGCGATAATGTCTCACCATTGATTTGAGTACAAAAAATAAACATCCTAATCCAGCAAACTACAAATAATAATTGGTATCCAACCATTTTAAATGGAAAATTTTACAACCAATCTCTATTGATTATGCACTATGAAATTTAATTGCGCAAAGTTGACATTCATGGAGTAGAGGTACGTACAGCGCCAATGCAAGCAAAGCGCACTGTATCAATTACAGGAGATGTGCATATTTTTAGACGACTGCTCTTAGTCAATGTTACAAACAAATGGTCTAACTTACAAATTAACCACTGAATTACATAAATGTATCCGTAGCTACAACAAAATAATCTGTACATGTGTATATCTCGACTTTCTATCCTAATCAATCTGTCTGACAGTGTGGTGTGTGTCGTTTTATTTTCAGGGAAAAAGTGTTTCCTTTTTTTTTTAATACTATTTAAAATGCAGTCGTTTTGCAGTTTGCTTTGAGAATCTTGTTCTCGTGTTGTGTATGTACATATACATCTGTGTTGTTAGGATTGCATTTATTAATTAAACTTTCTATTTCATGCCAAATTTAAATTCAATTTGTGCTTGCTGATCCCAGAAAACTAAAAATATTCGTATACCCATGGTTGTGTATGTTTATACAAACATGTGTTTTTATAAAAATGATCAATAAAACTGCATTGGATTGTCCCTTGTATTAAGAATAAAATGCAAAGTAGAAATTCTGTTTTACGTCTCTGTCGTTATTGTTACATAAAAGCGAATTTGAATAGAACTGGGAACTGTTTATTTGATTTAATTGGACGAAATGTTATAATTGATTAATTTATTTTAATTTATTACATGCAACATTAATAAAAGAACGTGTTAATTAAAAGAGCACGAAATATTTCTATTTTCATTTTGCTTTGTTTTATATTTTTGTGAATAGGTACTTTAAGAATTTGTGTAGTATTAATTTAGGTGAGTGTGACGCCGGATATAGTAATGTGAGTTTGTTTTCATGTGTTGAAAATGATATTGTAATTTTTCTAAAGAAAAGGACTACGATATTTAAGGTATGGCAAATAAAGAACGCACATGTTAGCAAAATTTGTGGGCATACTTAGTGTTAGCGCCATACCAGTCGAATGGGCGAAGGGATTGGATAAAAGGATTCTGTGAGGATTCCCTTATGCTGCTTTTGCCGCCATTAGCTTCCCAAACATGTCAACCGGAAGCTATTGGAAGTTAACCTTCAGGACAGATGCATATAGTTTCGATGTTGGTGCTGCGTTTGTTTCAGACATCCAAGAAAAGCTTCTAAAAACCCTCAAAGTGTTGCTGTCAGAGTATACACAGTATCTGTATTATTATTATATCAGTATTACATTTACATGTCCAACGTGTCAGACAGACCAAAGTCTTTCGCGAAGACATTTGTCAAACGTGTTGGAATACTTCACTTTTAAACATGGTGGACTACAATTTCAGAAAAAATAAAACGAAAATGAAAAAAGAAAAGAAAGAAAAAACAAGCGAATTTGGGTGAAAAATCCAGGTCGGACAGACACGTGTTACACTACAAGCATGATTGTCAGACCACCGATATATCAAAAAAATTTAAAACCATCTGACATGCTACATTCACACTGTCAAACATGACCATGAGTCAACCATGTTGGACAATATGAATCCCGCTACAGACTTATAGACCATCGCTTTACGCGCGAAATGGCTGGAGAACAAAAGCAACGTCTGGTGACTAAATGTACGACGTGAGGTCGTACATTTTTCTCCCAAAGTTAACTTTTGTGTATTTCAGGCCAAAAATTCCCGCATAAGTTGTTTACTAAGTTGTTTCTTAAGTGGCTATGTTAATCCCTAACCTACTGAAAAGAATTGAAATTTCAAAACGCTGTACTATAACTAGAATTTTGTTTTGCCATTACTCATCGAGTGATCAAAACACAATATCTGAAATAATTTTCAATGCCACAAACTTGAGATCTAAAACAACAGCTACATCGATTCGAAGAACAAATTTAGAAATTCCCCCCCCCATAATAATTCTGGCACAACGTGCGCCAAATGTCATGAACTTATGTGTTTTCTCATTCATCTTCTCCGATTGATATTTAGGGGATTGTTACAGATTGACAAGTGTTTCTTCTATACATGACATAGCAACCACAAACTGTCGATTCTGTGGCATAACGTACACATAAATCTGTTGTATTAGAACATAGTCGGCACGCGATCCGACATTCCGCCGGATACCATAAAAATTCTCAAAATACCTTCATTTGACTGGTTGATCCTCGTTTACCCTTTGGATTAGCCCATGGGGAGAAAAAGGTGCACAGTTCACTTTCTAAATTTCTAAATTGTCAAAACATCCAAAGCAACCCTAACAAGGGACATGTGTTGAACTGTCAGCAAACATGTTTTCGAATTGATTGTGGTAATATTACCACAGTAACTCTGCACAGTGCTCATTAGTGACCCCCGACTGTAGGGGATTATATTCAAATCCTGTAATGTTGTTTGCAGCTCAGAAGTGTCTTCCGTTTGATTTATGAAGTCATTTATTTCGTTGACAAACAGTTTTTTTTTGTTCTTGTTCTTTTTCTTGATTTTAGAAACAATTTTGAAACATTCAAACGTTGCGCTTGCAGTCGGAAACACTTGCATATGTACGACACACGAGGATACTGTGTAGCACTTCCTTAGCGGCGAAGAACACGATCGCACATTTAATGCAACAAATTGCAATTAGGTGTGCAGTATTATAACTGGGCGCAAAATAATAAATCGCCCACTTTTGCGCAGAGGAATATTTCTATACGAAGTCGCAACTCGGTAGCGTTAATTAAATCAATTTGTAATGCGAAAAATTTAATTTCTCTGTATCCATCCTTGGCACACAATCACGAACGCTTTGGCGGATGGTTGAAAATTGTTCAATGGACTTGATGTGGTACTGAGTAGGTTCTGAAGGAAATTAAAATATTTTTGTTGTGGAATGCAATAAATATTAATGGTTTTGTTTTAACTTTGATTCGGTAAATTTAATCAAAAATGGTTTATAACAAAAATTGGGTTAAAATGTTTTCTTGCACAATAGCTATACATATATGTATGTACATATGTACATTATATTACTAGCAATTAAGAATGTGGCCGCGTATCAGACTATTAGGCGAGATTGACATCAGGAATATTTGTGACAGACGTTCAAAACAAAATCTTAGACGGTGTTCAAATCATCGTTTCATGTTTGACAGGGAGAAAGGCGTTTCCCTCTTTAAGACTTAAATAGTATCCATGTATAATTGTGTGACTCAGCGTGACTGTGTTTGATCTCTTGCGTCAAATATTTGTATTTGTCTAAAATTACGTCATCTGGTAAAAATTTGTGTGTAAAAGCGACTTCCGACCGTTTATCAATACCAATCTTTAATGCTATTTCCGACAAAACATGATAAGGTATGTGAAATATCTTGACCTGAATTCTGTCAATTTCTGAAATGTTTGCGCTCTCATTGTAACACCCGTAGCAACATATTCTACACCCAACAGTCTTGCTTTAGCCATTTGAATTAACACCACCCAGTAACAAAGTGCATTATGTTTTGGACTTCGGGCATTCGATATTGGTGCTGAGAACGTCTTAAGTCTCTGGCTTATTCGAATAGATTTGATATAAAAAAAAAAAAAAAACACAAAAATATAAAGCGGCGTGAAATTGAACACGAAGGATGTGGCATGTCGCGCAGTCTTGTTGAAACCACATATGCTCCAGGTCTTCCTCCTCCAATTTATTCCAATCTCAATAATGAACTGCGTGGCCAACGTGGTGATATCCATAAACTGTGATAATTTTGGCAACATTATTGAAGAAGAAATATAGACCAATGCAACAAGCATTGTGGGTGTAATGGGATTTCGTGAATGGATTCAGACGGCACATTTTCTTTTCCATGTCAGTTGTAGATACATATACATATGTACTCTCGAATATTTGTCAGACCCTCGCGAGAGATGGGGTTGTGACAGAAATGTTGGTATTATGTGGGGATCGAAAACTAGCAAGTTCATGTGCCCAGAATTAAAAACATTCAACGTCGTCTTTGAAGTCTATCCTCGAGTGACCCTTTTATCCTTTTTTAGACCAAAGTCTATCCACATAACTATTAAAATGTACTTAAAGTGTTAAAGTGGCTAAAGACACATCGCTTTGTAGTTGTACCTCATCCGAGCTTGACTCATGGTTGGGCTTTCTTGGGAAATCAAAATCGTGTCCGAATTTAACACTACATTGAACATGATTGCTACACTCATTTATCTATCTAAGATGGCGTTGTTTCTATTACTCACATCAAACTCTTTAGATTTATTGACATGTTTCGAGGGCACAAACTGTCTGCTTTACAGAACGTATGTCGTGCTAATTTCAATAAAGTTTACAGAGAAGCATTCCAAAATGACAGCAAACAAATTAATAAACTAAAAAACTTAGGCACTCGCCATCAATGAGGCCACCTTGAAAGACAAACATCATTACAAGCATTCATTCAACCATTGACAGCAATTCGAAACCACTTATTAGTCGTTCAATCATCTAAAGTTCAATTTGAATTTTTACCGAATTACGCAAAATTCAACACTCTCTGGTGGTTTACCGCCAAGAATTCAGTAAATCCATTAAACGTACATATCTGGCAATTATGAAAGATGAGAAGAGAAAAAATACCTCATCTCGATGTACCTTCAGCTTAATGGAATGATCAAATAACACAGCAGGTAGAAGAGTATCTCCCATTTGATATGAAAGCCAGTAGCCGACCTATTATTTGTTTTAAATTTGTTAGCCCACAAACCGATACCGAGATACAGTCGGAGTATTGGAGGTCTCCGACGGACAACAATAGCATGAAAGGGTTTCATACTAACACTAGAAGGAATGAGAAAGACAAATCACCTATAGTGCGTAAAGCGGTCATCATCACACGGCGGAATAAAGATGCACATTAGTGAGCTACTAGGAGCTACCCGTTTTTTTTTTTCACTTTTATTTACCCTCATTCGTGTACATTTCTTTTACCATTCCGAATGAAAATTGACAACAACAAAAAAAAAAAAAAAAAATGCAGCTAGATTCGATGATCAGTGTTGAAGAGTGTTTGTACGTTCGGAAGCTGTAACCTCACTCGTATACATACCAAGAAGTCGACCTCGACTTTCGTCTAGGTGTGCGCAGATGGAATCGCGGCTTAGCATCTTCGGTGGAGGCCACGGATTTGTTTGCACACCTTATTAAGTTTTTATGATACATGATAGGCATACACTGTGCACTGTAAACTACTGCTGCCTTCAACAGTAGTAAGAGTCGGTACCCGAAATATAAATAATGTTGGCATTATTTTACTGCCAGACAGACAAACAGCGGAGTTCGCGTCGTCAGTCAAGGGATAATGGATCAACAACACGGTGGTCGGTTCATCTGTTTACGACGATCCTGTGAGTGTGTTTTGACTCGAAAACAGCTCCTAATCGATGAGAGTATGTTGTGTACCCGTATAGCACTCGTGCATATACATATGTACATACATATATGTATATTTATGTAGTATGTATGCTGCTGACAATATGTATAGTCCTGCAATTTTTCTTCTGTATTTTTTTTTATTTCTTTGTTTGCGAAACCGATTTTAGGGTTTGACAACGGAAGTCAAGGATTTGTAAGTGGCTAATGGCAGCCAAGAAAACACCACAGATTAGTTCGAAATTTCGAAATAATCGCCAGAATGGGAGTTTGCATGTTTGTTTGCACATTAATATTTTGTGCAAACATGTTTAGGATGTGGGTTTTTTGTTTAAACACTATAAATCGAAATAGAGTCAACAAACAGATGCAAATTACAATCTGGCGCCAACTGTTCAATACTTTATAGGTAAAGGATTTAACTTAACTTATTAGCCCTGAAAGGTTCTATAAACTTATTACATTCTCGTTCCAAGTACCACATATGTATGTATGTAATTCAAGGTGAAACTTTTATAAACTTCAATTAAATTAAAAGAAAAAACGAAAATTATAAAAAAAGAGCGGTGGAAAACAAGGTATAAACAAGAAGGAAAGCATACAAGAAAATATATGAAAAATCAACAGAAGATGGAAAAAACGTTTCTACCGATCAAATATTTAAATATTTTCAAGAGTGTTCGCTCGCGGTGTAAATTTGTTTACAATCCGATGCTGTTGTGTGAGATTGAACGATGTAGCCAATCACTGAATCATTGAGTGCACATGCGGCGGACAACGTAATTTCGATAACTATAAATAAATTTGAGCTGACAGCACATCGAAAAGAGAGTAATAGATTGTCCGTTTCAATATCTAGTATTTACTGTTCAGTTTGCTAGATAATGCCGTAGCTTGGTCCTTAGAACAGATGTTCGAAAAATTCAGCATTGTCGTCGATTTATCCATAAGAAAATGTTTAATTTCTTCTCGGTTTCCTTGTTAATTCAGACAGCACTTGGCAGCACATAACTGAACTGTCAGCAGTGAATATAGGCTGTAGGTGGCAGTGGTTTCTTTGTACATTCATTAGGTCTGTTCGCATATAATCCCAAAACAGTGAATTTTCACGAATTTCTACGAAAATTCACGAAACCCTGGTCGAAAAAGTTTGGTATTTTTTCATAATAGAGAGTAAAAAACTTCCTCATGCTGCGAATATTAGTGTAGAAATTTCCTTACACTGATTTATGAAACCTGTCAAATTCTCTGAACGTTAACTTGTGCATTTGTATACGTTTGACAAGTGGCGCAGCTACCTTGGCGCAAAGAGGGGCAGTGGCCCGATGCATCAAGAGGATTTAAGTCTGGAAGGGTGTCCCGGAGCCCTTTTCCATCTAGCTATGCCACTAGTTACTAGTTAAACTGTAAGCCTAGTTTTTTGAAAATACGGTGACCGTGAAAGATCTTTTGATGATGTGTGGCAATCCAACCTCGAACCGTCGCGTCCGTTCAGAAGTGGACTTTGCGATCCAAAGTCTAGCGTTGTGTTATTAATAAGCTCATTGTGACAACGATTGACCAGTTTTGATTAAATATTTATGCGATGGCTTTGATGGCTATTTGAGTTTGAGGTGGTTCTTAAGGTGCCTTGGCGATTGCTACAACTTCAAATGCGTAGATAGATATGTACATATATTCCTTGCGTTAATCATGTACATATCCTTCTGTCAAATTCTCTTCTCTCTCGTTTGCAGGTCTAAGCTAATCGGTGTATCACATTAGGGTATGCCAGTATATGCATTGATTTCCGTCCATCTAATGACGACTCAATGACATAATGTATCTCGCTCTTTTTCTACACGTTAGGGTTGCTTCTCATGGCTTTTTTTTGTGTAGTTTTCCTTTTAGTTTCTATTAACAAAAAACTAAATCAGAAGTCAATTAAAGTTATGATGTGGGCTATTATGGCTCATCCTTTTCCTATGTTGCCCTAATAAACAAGAGTTACTTAGCAGAAAAGATATTTTTCCTTATAAGGACGGGATTTATGAGAATGAACTTCTTTGAGAAAGACTAATCAAGGTAAAGCTGTGTCCTTGTATTTTTTAGCATTCGTCACTGGGTCATATCTCCAGAACTCAAGATTGTTCACAGGATTGCGGAAAATAATTTAAATAGTATTTTTATAAACGTTTAACGCTTGTCAGGTTTTTTCATTAAAATTCAGCGAATCGTCCGAATTTTGATTTATAAATTTCATTCCACTGTTGGTCTATACATTCTGATGTTGTTAATTCTGCGCTCGAAATAAAAAACAAAATCCCATTCGTGTCACCTAACACACTTTTGTGTCAAACTTGCTTTAATTAATTATTAAATGTTTAAAACCAACAAAACTGATAAATTTTTCCCGACATCTGTTTTGGAAGAGTTTTATAATTAATACCATACGATAGCATGGTGTGAAAAATAATTAACAAAATTTAATACAAATTAGTCATCTATTAAGGCGTATCAAAACCATTTAAATATTTTTCCAACACAAAACTCTATCGCTACATCGAGATCTTTGCGTTTTAAAAATAAAACAATTTAATATAAGTTCTTGTTTAATTGGGACTCACCAGAAATCATTATTATCATTATTAATGAGAAGAAATAAACGAAGTGCACTATCGTTAGACCGTATAATTAGAATTGTCAAACAATTATGGGAATATACACAATTAATAGGAAACATTGATCAAAGCAAAGGTTATCAGTTTGTAGTAAGCAAATGGACAGCATTGACGGATCATGATAACGTATTTAAAAATACGGGAGCACGATGATGCTCTCTGTTGTGCCGATGGACGGACATGGTTAGAGCGACAAGTTGACTAGACATAGAGTCGCGTCACAGGCTATATTGTGTCTTGGTGGAAGTGGTGACGTTTTATGGTGAGGCGTGGTTGATTATGTTTTTTTTTTAATTTTATTTATATTTAGTTCTAATTAGAGATTTATATCATGTATTTATATATGTATGTATTTCTTTTTTAAATGCATATGTGTATGAAGATGCACTATTACATTGATATCGACTAACATAGTATTTGAACAAAATTATTTATTTTCTTTTGTCAATACTATTGGATCAGTGACTAACTTGTCGCTAAGTTCACAAAACAGTCTTACACCTTTTAAGAAAAACGAAGTTTTTTGAGTTTGTCACTTTAGAAATATGCATATGAATTGTATGCATGTAGCTACTAAGTTGCTAAAAGTCGTGATATGTAGGTTTTCGTAGCTTAGACCAATAGGTAGATGTTCATTGCGGTACCACATGAATCTGAAATCGCCATACGACGCATAAGAATACTATTGGAACGAAAGAGCTTAATATAAAGCGTTGGAGGCATTACTTAGTTACTTATTTAGTTTTTCAAATTATCAAAGAAATAGTCACCTAAGTGCAATCTTCTACCGAACGGAGAGATCTTGGCATGCGCAGTGTAGTATGCACGTTCTTCGTCCATGCAGCTTCAACATTATTGAGGAGGCTAATGCCTAATGGCTTGCCTACTGATAATACAATGTCCCATCATGACGCCTACTATGATTGGTATGAGCGACCTTTTTGCCTAATCAGACAGTTGGAGCGTTTTTGATCCATCTAGTAATGACGTACATACGTAGTGCCGTCTGCCTATCTACGATTAGTTGACTTCCCAGCGTTGAGCTTAAGTAGCAGTTTAACTGTATTGAGAGGATTGCCAATATTCGCCTTATCCAACAAAATCGAAGTCGGCCATACAATTCTCTAGAATATTACTACGTCCTGACACTCAAATGAGGTGAATGTTGAATTGTTCAGCCATCTCGTTAAGATGCATACATTTTAATACGATTTGGAACGTATTCCTTTCGCAGTTCACCATATGTCGAACAGGTGTCAATATCATTAAAAATATGTGACAGATCTTGTTTGTCATACTGCATAGGTCGATGCTTTGCGTATTTGTCAATTATGCCAGTGAACAGAACTATAAATAGAATGACTGATTTTTGAAGTAAATAAAGGAATCTCTAATCAACACTATTTGAAGCCTATCTACTGAAGTATTGATCGATAAAACCGTCATATTAAATAAATTGAACAAACAATGATTTGACCACGACAATTGGCTTATGACTACTGTCAGAATACTAATTTATGGATACAATGTTTTAATGAGAAGCATGCAACAGATCGTTAGAAAGGTGCGGGTGGACGAAGACATACCTGACGACTGATGTGTCAAAATAACTTGGGTTAATACTTCTAACATGAAGCGCCAAAGTTGTGTCGCCGAAGACGAATGCATGTAAAGACGAACTCTATGCGCTGTGGATGTAGGCCCAATTGAGCGAATAAACAACAACACTCCGGCCAAGAGAGTTCTTCAATTTTGGGCTATAGATTCAAGATGTTGCCAGGTCCGGTCTTCATTGTACCTCCATTATAAAAATCAAGCAATGCCATAATATTTGGTCTAAAACAAAAAAAAAAAAAATTAAATTAAATTAATTATTATTTTTTAATTAATTTTTACAATCCGATCAGAAAAATATTTGTTTTCAAAATGAGCATGTACTTTTATACTTGTACCAGACGTTTCTTTTATTGTTGATTAAATAATTGGTAATCGTTAGTTAAGTTTTGTTAATCATCCTCATAATTAGATAAAATTGTTCCGCGTTAAGTAACATGCGCAGGAAATAAATTAACAACATACTCGTAGAAGGTGCTAATTTGCTGCACATTTATAGAAATGGTCGACCTTCAAATATTTATCTGTACGTACATAGATACATCCATACATATGCATATATGTATGTACATATATATGCATATACATTTTATTTTTTTATTCTTTAATATGACTCTTGATATTAAAATATTTTATTTTGAATGTCGACAAAAGTGATCATCTGCATCGTCAAGAAAGACTAAAAACAGAATACTAACCCTTATACATATAATCTACTAGATACTTTAAATAGAAAGAAAACTATTTGAAGTAAACACGCTCTAGTCCGGGATAATAAGTCAGTGTAAACGGTCCGTAAAAATCCTATTTTCTTCGCTTATACAATTAAATACAGTGTGGTAGAGGAGGATACACATGCATATCTTACAACCACATGATGTTGCATTTCTTAAAATCTAAAAATTCGAAAATTTCATTGGAGTCGCGCCCTCATATTACTTATGCCAACTGAATGGATGTCAACGGCAGCAGACTTGCAGCAACGCACAGTCATTTTATATTTTTTCTTTATTAAGTATTCTTAGTCGGTTATCCTGTACTTATGTGCATATACGAGTATGTAAGAGCGGTTTGTTTTTGTGACTTTAGTATTTCTTTTTTCCTTATAATATGGTCTGGATTTGAAGAGTTTTTCGGTACAAATGAATGAAACCATGGGATGCAAAAGAAAAGTTTTAAACTGTCGCAATCCAAATTCCGCACTGGGAATTAATCTTCTTGATTGATCATTAAACTGTCGCTAGACCCATGTTCGTTTCCTTATCAACTGTGTTGGATCGAAGAAGCATGCGGCTTGGATTTATTTCTACTAGCAAGATCGGAAATTCATAGTAATTTTAAATTAGAATGGAATCCGAAAGACCTTTTATCAAATTAAAATTAGTATTTATTTTATTCATGAATAAATAATGTGTGTATGTATGTATGTACTGTCTATAAATTAGACTTATGTACATATATTTTAAAGTGAGGTCAATTTTTAGACACTCAACGTATAGGTATGCGGAATAACTTGTTTCTCTTAAAATTCGCTGACATTTTTAATTGGTATAGATCTTCGGTCACCGACCTAATTATTAACTATTGTTAACCCAAATACGATGGGAGTTCGATAACACCGTACAATCTCGATAGGTGGCGATGCCAGCGTCAAATTAGGGTTTGTTTCATGTGGTAACATGGTGGTGATGCTTTGGTAGGGTGCATGCACCAAGTCATCAACCAAGTATGGGTGGATGAAGTCATGCCCGATGACTGGACTATCAGCTCTATATGCCCTATCTTCAAGAAAGGCGATCCTATGTCTTGTAAGAACTACCGAGGCATATCCCTGCTTAATGTCGCATATAAGATCCTATCCAACGTACTGTGTGAACGTCTGAAGCCCTTCTGCAGCACACTAATCGGCACGTACCAGTGTGGCTTCCGGCCCGGCAGATCGACGATCGACCAAATTTTCACACTAAGGCAAATCCTGGAAAAGACCAACGAATTTCAAGTCGAGACTCACCATCTCTTCATCGACTTTAAAGCCGCATATGATAGCATTCATCGTCTTGAGCTCTACAAGGCGATGGCCGAATTCGGGATCCCGGCTAAACTGATCCAGCTGTGCCGCGTGACGCTGGATAACACGCGGTGCAACGTGCAATTCGGCAACAGTTCCTCTGAACTATTCCAAACATGCACCGGATTTCGGCAAGGGGATGCGCTATCATGTGACTCCTTCAATCTTATGCTGGGACAGATAGTGCGCAGGGCAGGTGTGAACACGGAAGGCACTATCTTCAACAAATCCAGCGCACCGTGTTAGAGGCTTTTACGGCAATTGAAGAAGAGGTGAAACGGAAGTGAATGAGGACAAAACCAAGTACATGTTGTCAACAAACAAAGAAGCATCTGTCCACCGCCTAGGACAAAACGTCACTGTTGGCAACGGTAACTTCGAAGTGGTTAAGGAGTTTACCTACCTAGGAGTAAATATGTATCAACTCCACGAATGACAACTTAGTGGAGATTCGACGAAGACTTACCCTAGGAAACCGCTGCTACTTCGGTTTGGCGAAACAAATGGGGTCAAAACTCCTAACTCGGAAGACGAAATGTTTGCTCTACAAAACTTTGATCCTGCCAGTTCTGCTGTATGGAGCCGAGTGCTGGACGATAAGCAGGAAAGCAGAGCAGATATTAAACACTTTTAAAAGAAAAATCCTTCGTCGGATATTCGGTCCCGTATGCGAGGAGGGCGAATGGAGGAGAAGATATAACCGCGAACTCTATGAGCTGTACCAGGATGTGGATGTAGTCCAAAAAGCCAAAACACGTCGACTACACTGGCTCGGCCACATCGAGCGAATGGACAATAATGCTCCAGCAAAGAGGATCTTCGAATCACAGCCCCCAGGTTCGAGAAGACAAGGAAGACCGCACCTCCGTTTTAAGGATCAAGCTATCGCGGATGCCAGAGCGCTTGTTCTAGATAACTGGAAGCAGCGTGCCCGGGATCGAAGAGAGTGGAAGGCTGCTGTGTCTCAGGCAGAGACTCTTCACGGGTCGGGAACCCGTTAAGTAAAGTAAGTAAGTTCATGTGGTAACATTCTACCATGACTTACAAAATATTAGAAAGATGAGATCCTCAAGCCGCAAAGTGCCCTATTTTGCAGAGTTCGACAAGTCGCTTTACTTAAAAAGAGATTATGTTGAAATACTCGTATAAAATTCATTTTTCCCGAAGAAAAAAAAAACACGTTTCCCATATTATTGTTCGGGAGTATCGAACGCTCCTCATGGTTAATCGAGTCGATAATATCGTTTCAGGGCATTTCCTAGCAAGCCCAGGTTCTGCTGATATTCAATTTTGGATATTGATACTGAGCTGACATCTGCACATGTTGCTAACGATAGGAACTGCATTTCGATTAATGCAGTCGCGAACTCATTAGATATGCAGGGCTTTTTTGTCAATTTTTAAAGCTAATAAAGTGTAGGTACACTATTGGTCCCATAGTGATGGATTATAATGGCAGTAGCCGCCAGGTAATCTCGTGCCATAAATGAAATGGTGGGGGTTGAATTTTGAACTTGCTAGGGTCAAAGTTTTTCGTCGTTGCCATAGTATGTTTTGTTATTTTCTTTCGGTAGCTTCATCACATATAACAATGCGAGAGAATATTACATTCGAAAACTAACATGGATTGTTCCCATTGATTTTGGTTTTTGTTTTTGTTTTTGTTAAGAATTATTTCAATAGTTACACGACTTCAATTGTATTAATGGTGAAGTTACTGAACTGGTTCAATGAACATAAGCTATACGATATCAAGTATTGTTTTGTTTTATTGAATCAACATAAACTTATATTACTCCAATTTAGCACATATGTATGTATGTACATATGTATGTATGTATCTTTCACATTTTAAAACAATGCATAATAAGTCATGTTCAGTAAGAAACATCCAAATAACTAACTGTCACCCTTGAGCTACATCACCTACAACGAATCTGTAACAAACAAGTGTCAAGCACTTCGCTTTGTCTTCTTTACCGATATTGTGTCAGAAAATGCCCATAAATACTTCACAAGACATAAAAAAAGGAATAAAGAACACCATCTAAAGAAATGTGTCACATAAACAAATTGCCACTGACATGCTTTCTAGCAAACGAACATTCAGCCAACCGAACAAAACGCGAACCTATCAACTGTGACATTTCTCCACAGCCTATAGTCATGTAAACATACATACTTACATATGTATTTATAAAACGTTTGCGAGGAGACGAAGATGTGCAAATGAATTGCCGCCGATGGCGAATACTTAACATCTCCACAACAAACACTATGAATTTCCCTCTCCATGCGGCAGAATCGTCTACTATAAAATTCAAAATTGGCGCTTGACTTGTCACACACAGATACTATTCGTAGTTCATCTTCTATCCGACAGCAAGCACCTAATAGGAATAATATTTTAAAATTTCCTTAGGAAAATAATTAATTCAATTTCAAGAGTTCTCTCGGGTGGGCGACACAGTCGCTCTGGAATTAAGGAGCGACTACGTTTCATGTGTGATCAGTGTCAACTTCATGTTGACATCAAATCTTGTTCTCGCATAGTGTGTGCATTGCGTCCGTGAATTTATCTGTTCTCCTGGTGGCGTAGTAGAAGACAAGAAAATTCGTTTTGTCGTCTGACATTAATAACATAATACGACATATGTATGTATGTATGCCGTGACTTGTGTAATTTCGTGATCGTTAATTTTTCTGCGAGAGAATTGAGATGTACAAATAAATTAATGATTGCTTTTCGAGTATCTAGTTGCGAGAACTTATAACTATGAGATACAATAGTTACTTAAAGTTTTTAGGGTTACTGACATATGCTCTAACCAATTCAATTTTTGCATTCATAATTGAGAATGTTATAATTTTATAGGAGAACTACACCAAGCTATAAAAAGGGTCTGCATTATGACAGCAATGAATTATAACGCTATCTTTGCGTTTTTCAAGTCTGGAAAGTCTTCCAATACCAACTCATATAATAAACTAAAAATAGAGATTAAGTCTATTTAAATGTTATCCTTTAACACATTAAGTCTATTTAAATGTTATCCTTTAACACATATACAAGAACAAAATCTACAGGTTGTCAAAATAAGTATACACAACGAGTTGGGGTACAGATATTCGCGAAAAATTAATTTAGATGAGAGCAAGATCGCCAGCACTTCGGCAAGAGTGTTTATTGGAATATATTGCTGTTGAGTCTTTATGATATGGCAGCCAAATCCATCTGCCTCTTGCCACAAGAACTAATCCTATATAGCGACTAACTTGACACATCCTTTGCACTATTCTGTGTTCTGTTGGGTTTTAGATGATTGCATCTTTTCTAATCTAAAAGATCGCTCAAGTCTAAGCTATTACTTTATACTTTACAAAATTTTGCGACGTCGATATTTAAATAAATTGATATCCCACATATAATGGTCGGGTCGGAATACAACTTATGTAGGTACCATGAAATTGACAAGTCTCTTACTTACGATTAATATTAAGAGTTTGGAAGTGTCATTCTTACAAGAAACAAAGTCGATAGATAGATAGATACGTAACTAGCCTTTGAAATCCTGTTACCAATATTTTAGATGTTTTGATCTGATGCCAAAAGCAGTTACATTCTATCTATTCCTTGAATGAAAATAGTTAAAGCTAAGTGGATCTCTTGAGTTATCAAATAAACGCGTCCCGTTTGTACATTCTGGTTAGTGGGAAATAACTCTTGCAAACATCTTTTTTTTAAGATCGTTGTAAAATCTGATTCGAATATATCATAATGTTTATTACCCGCCAGCCAGACGAACAAATTCTGGCAAGCAAGTAGCATGCTATCTGTCAAATTTCTATTTGCGTGCTGTGATGTAAGGTGCACTCCACTTGGCAGGCAAGTGGCTTTCAGTTACTCTCAGGACCTTGTTCACACAGGACTGACGGACTAGATTTTTTATGCCGTTTTCCTTATCAGATTAATAGTCCTGTCTAACACTTCCGCAGACTTATTTTGACATATTAGTTGTCGGCGCCAATTAAAATGGTTTGATTTTCAACAAGAAATTCTTTTCACCATAAACCTAATGCTTTGAATTGGTTTCCTTTCGTTTTTCTTTTGTTTGCTTCGAAAATTCTTAAATTTTTTATATTTTTTTTTTACCCTTTCGTTGGGTGGCACTAACTGACATTTCCAAACGTAAAAAAAAATCCAGAAAATTTTAGAAAATTTTAAAACCCATATTGCCATAACATCTCACCTTTCCGCTTCCTTCCTTGCCTGTAAACGTCAAAAAAATCCAGTCCGTCAGTCCTGTGTAAACAGGGTCATTTATAAATTGTGCTGTCAAATAACTTGTTTGTTAACTTGCTACTGGGATGAGAAATTCCATACCTGTTGACGGGTAGGTAGAACAATTTTGTATGTGTTCGTAAATAGTGTCAGCGTATTGCAACTTGCTGGCCAGAACTTCCTCGTGTAGCCGTCGTATTTAAAAAAAAAAAAAAACGCTAAAAAAAAGGCTATACCCTCGACTGTTTGTCAGAAAGTCATGAGAGGTGGAACTCTGATAGATCTTTTACCATTTGAACCAAGGTCAGCTTAAATTTGTACTACAATGTAAATGAGCTCCATCTAAACCCTACATTGGTCCAAAGTGATTAACCAGTCAAATGTACATATGTACATAAGGACCTTAACCCTGCTAAACAACTGCTAAAAATCGCAAACCCTAGAAAAAGAAATGAAAGCTCAACTTTATTATTCTAAAGCAGAGTCCAATTCGACCATCCATTTTGTGCCTTTCTAGACAA
The DNA here is from genome assembly GCA_905220385.1 of Xylota sylvarum. NCBI lineage: Eukaryota > Metazoa > Arthropoda > Insecta > Diptera > Syrphidae > Xylota > Xylota sylvarum. Next base: position 16,114,572 of record LR999958.1, read on the forward strand.
TTTTTTTTTTACATCAAAGGCTAGATTTACACCTTAATTTTACTGTTCTCCTTAATAAATCAATAACCAAGTATGTCTGCATATGTACATGTGTGTATGAATCTATTTTTGTAAATTTTTTAATTAAAAGTAAGGGAATGCACACTAAGTCATTCGAAGCGCATCAAATTGGCGACTTATTGTTTACTCTCTCTCCATTCACGACGTGCCATTTAAATATCTCTCGACACAGCAAACCATAAAAAGGCTAATTAAAACTGTCTTAAAGAAGCATAACCATAAATTCTGGGAAATTGAAGAATACAATCGGGACCACTGTTTGAAATAACCCAACGGATTTATAAAATATTTCTATCGAATGTATTCCATCAAACTTGGGGTTTATGAATGTGACCACCACCGTACATTAGAATAAGAAATAAAGAAACAAGAAAATTAAAGCTAACAAACTCTCAACGTCCATAAAGTTGTGTGCGTGTCGCCCTCAAAGGCGGTATTTTCATATTTTTCCATTTAGATACAGTCACAGATAATTAATACGAAATACATAATTATGTATGTGACGTGGCTTGTCTATAAAACAACGAGCCAGATTTTGTGTTTTAAAAAAGTAAATACACACATTCGTACATATGAATGTACGTATTAATGTGTTTATACATATGTACATACAGTATACATAGATATGTATTTGTTTGGTGGTGTGCTTTTGTTTTGTTGTTCGCAAAAATAGAAAATGCGTGCAGTAAATTTGCAACTTAATTGTTGTTAAATGTTGTTTGCACGTGACAAAAAAAAAAGATATTGTACATATGTATACATATGTTGGGAGGGTTTTGGCCTGATGCAAAGGAGATGCTCCGATCGTAATGTCAGTGTCTTGATTATAGGGAACGTGTCAGATAAAAAGTCATCAATCCCCACGTTTTTATCTTCCAAATCAAAAAATATACTGTCCACTGCATCAAGGTATTACTTAAGAATGTTATTTTTAGAAATGGATAAATGCGAGTATTGTGTAGTGATTGAATTGTTATCAAAAGAGGGAAAACTCTCTAAAAAAAATTAATAAATGATTGTATGCTGTTTATGGGAGCAATTCCAAGTTCGGCAAAGAGGAACTGGTGAGGAACTGAGTATGGGATACGAGTATATATGTATGTACATACATATGCGCAATTAAAAGCAAGAAGCGCATCGTGATTTATCTTTAAAACATATTTCATCAATATTCGGTTGTCACCTGGTACCACAATTGTTTAGCAAATGATTAATTATACAAAAAAAAAATCGTAGGCATGGTATAACATTTCAAAAAGTCATGATTCAAAACGCAACCTTATACACAACGAAGCGTACAAATTGTCTGCATCATTAAGACACTCTCTTTTTATCTTCAAAGCAGAGGTTTTTGCTATCGAGCTTTGTGCCAGAGAGTGTATCAGAAGAATCTTCCGAAGATCAGATGTAAATATTCTATCAGATAGCCAAGCCAAGTAGTTCTTAAAACTCTCATATGTATTATTTGACTTTAAGTCTAAACTGGTTTGGGGAAAAAACGAAAGATTTTCTACCAGTGACCAATTATATCGGCAAGATCCTGACGGACTTCCTAGCTGGTTATTGATCTCTCAAATACCACCTCAAGAAATTTGGTATTAGCTAATCACACATCTGCAGACTATGCCTTGAGAACTCTGAAATTGCCGAATATATACATAAAAAACATCTTAATAAAAAAAAAAAAAAAATCAATAATCACCCATTCGATCTCGGCCTTTAGTGTAGAAACTTACTGTGGATTACTAGCTTACAAAATACAAATTTTTGGCGCAACAGGTCCATGGGACCCAGGGCCTAGCTTCTCACAACCACTCGTGTTGTGCGTGTTATATTTTTCACACGAATGGAAGGGGCCTACTGTTTAATGCCGGATCCGAACGGCAGTTTTGAGAAGCTTTTTCATGACAGTTTTACTCTCGGATGTTTGTCAGACGCTCGCGAGAGGTGGGGCCGTGAAAGAAATTTTAGGTGTTCTTTGGGGATTGAACCTGGAACCCCTCGCTCCGTAGTCCAACGCACTAACCACTTGAGCCACGGCGCCCACTAGCGATTACTAGCTTAAACCTAATAAAAAAGAAGCTGAATGGCTTTAATTCCGTTGCAAACCACCTTTTTTTTTGTAAGAAGATACACCCTAGAATTTCTTGCCGTGAGGAAATAATATTATTTCTCTCGCAGTGAACCTCTAGGTTCTCCATAGAGAACCACTGCACATTATCTAAATGCTTCCAAACATAGACTGAAACTCTGCAAGAAGACGATGTAGTAGTTCGTAAGACTAAGATGTTAATATGGATTGCAATTGCACAAACATTGAACAATAAGAAAAAAAGAAACCCAAAAGATTTTTTAACACTTTTTTTTTTAAAGAAGTCTTATAGTTTTACAGCAATGAACAAGACTGAACAATACACTTTTACGAATTCTGTAGGGTTTAACTTTTAAAATACAATACACACTTCAACACGTTTAACCGGTTAGTACTCTTAAAAGCTACCTACATATGTATCTCACTACACCTCCGAATGACGGAAGCTCTTTGCATAACTAAGTCACATACAAAAGAATAATTTTAAAGTATTTAAAATTGTTTGTTAATAGACACTTAGTCAGTGTTGTTAAGTATAAAAAAAACACATAAAATTGGAAAAACCATCGAGAATAATATATTTGTATAATGAATTAACGTTCAACGAAATTGGTTGAGTTATTCGATGACATTGACTGGAGGCTGAAAAAACCAAATATTTTTCAAAAAGTTAGTCAAGACACCAAGCCAACCAGCAGCAGCCTTGGATTATTCTACATTAATTGTCTACATTTATCGTTTCTCTCTTGTTTGAAGAATTTTATAGAAACGTCGACTTTTTCCTAAAAGAAAGGTCTTATAATCTTTTCTGACAAAAAAAAAATGTAAATACAAGTTTTCCGAAAGTGCTAAATTTATTAGGAATCGGTTAGAACGTGAGCGCCAAATAGATTGTAACTTTTTTGTTTTCTTTTATTTCAATACGAGCAGTTTTAATTACAACAAATCACTAAGCAAAATACAACTGTTCGTTTAAACTACAAGCCAGTGTTACTCCGCATGTATACCTAAAATATACTTAGGTAAATTTGTATTTGCCAGTACTTCCATGCTATATCGTATAAGTTAGTGGGTACCTGTATACGTAATTGCCAGTATTTCCATGCTATATCGTATAAGTTAGTGGGTACCCGTATACGTAACCGGCCCGGATTCGCGTGGTTCCTCTGAATCTATATTTGCAACATCATCGTCTGGATTTTCTGCATTACCATCTGTATTTGGATCTTCATCTGGATCTTTATTATCATCTGCATCAAGATTTGGATCCTCGGCTGAATTTTTTGCTTCATTACCTGTATTTGGATCTTCATGTGTATTTTTATTATTATCTGTATCTTCATTTGGACCCTCGTCTGGAGAGGTGGATTTTGCATCTGTATTTGAATCTTTGCCGGAATCTTCATATGGATATGAATTTTCCTCAGCTGGTGGTGGTTCTTCGTCTGGATATGGATTTGCTTCAGCTGGTGGTGGTTCTTCATTTGGATACGGATTATCTTCAACTGGAGGTGATTCTTCATCTGGATACGGATTTGTTTCACCTGGTGGTGGTTCTTCATCTGGATATGGATTTACTTCAGCTGAGGGTGGTTGCTCATCTGGATACGGATTTGTTTCACCTGGTGGTGGTTCTTCATCTGGATATGGATTTACTTCAGCTGAGGGTGGTTGCTCAACTGGATACGGATTTGTTTCACCTGGTGGTGGTTCTTCATCTGGATATGGATTTACTTCAGCTAAGGGTGGTTGCTCATCTGGATACGGATTTGTTTCACCTGGTGGTGGTTCTTCATCTGGATATGGATTTACTTCAGCTGGTGGTGGTTCTTCTTCTGGATATGGATTTTCATAAGCTGGTGGTGGTTCTTCATCTGGATATGGATTTTCATAAGCTGGTGGTGGTTCTTCATCTGTATATGGATTTGCTTCAGCAGGTGGTGGTTCTTCTTCTGGATATGGATTTTCATAAGCTGGTGGTGGTTCTTCATCTGGATATGGATTTTCATAACCTGGTGGTGGTTCTTCATCTGGATATGGATTTTCATAAGCTGGTGGTGGTTCTTCATCTGGATATGGATTTCCATAAGTTGGTGGTGTTTCTTCATCTAGATATGGATTTGCTTCAGCTGGTAGTGGTTCTTCATCGTTCGTTCCATATTCTGGTGGCGGTGGCGGTGGCGGTGGCGGTGGTTCTACATATACATAATCATTTCCATATTCTGGTGGCGGTGGTTCTACATATTTATCGTCAGTTCCATATTCATTAACATACGTATCATGATATGGATCCTCGGCTGGATTGTCTGCTTCACCACCTGTATTTGAATCTTTACCTGGATCTTCGTCTGGATATGGATTTTCTTCAGCTGGTGGTGGTTCTTCATCTGGATATGGATTTTCTTCATATTGCGGTGGTTGTACATATGCATAGTCAGTTCCATGGTCTGGTGGCGGTAGAGGTGGTTCTACATGTGCATAGTTACTTCCATATTCTGGTGGCGGTGGTGGTGGTTCTACATATGCATAGTTACTTCCATATTCTGGTGGTGGTGGAGGTGGTTCTACATATGTATAATCACTTCCATATTCTGGTGGTGGTGGAGGTGGTTCTATATATGTATAATCACTTCCATATTCTGGTGGCGGTGATTCGACATATATATCGTCAGATCTATATTCTGCTGGCGGTAGAAGTATTTCTACATATGAATAAGCAGTTCCAAATTCTGGTGGCAGTTGTACTACATATCTTCTATTGGCAGTACCTTGTTCAACTTCATCTGAACAGTACTCGTTGTAATAAGAATCAGTATAAAAGTCATAGTCATAACAATAGTCGTAATAATATTCATAATAATAGTCATAGTAATAATCAGAGTCGTAATAATAATAATAATAATCATCATCATCATAGTAACCGAAGAAATAGTCCAACCAGTCGAATAATAATGCAGGGTATTGACCATGTGTGTTTACAGAATCGTCTTCTTTAACAGCTTTACGTATTTCAGCATCTGGTGATGAATTTATAATTCTATTTGGTGGAGTTTTTCCCATTGGTATTGCCAGGATAGGTCTTGCCTTAATAATGACACTTTTTGATAATAAAACAAATAAAAGTAAGAAACCTTCCCGAAACTTTAACATTTTCTTAAGCTTATATTTTCTATTTTACTGGTTTGAACACTATTTTTTTTCGATCTGAGAATTTTACTTTGCATTTCAACTATTTATACCATATTGCTTTCATTTAACTATTAAAATCTATGTATCTTTGTTTTATGAACGTTTAACTTCAAAAATACGAGCTTGCATAAATTTTACGATGATTGTGCTTACGTATATTACACGCCTATACAAAAATTGAGTCAGAGTAAATCAATTGTATTTGAATACTTAAAAAGAACTACAAACTAATAAAATAGATAATTGTTTTGCCTACTGTAGCAATTCCTAAAATGTGATCACTTGTTTTTCGTTAAATTTTATGAGTTAACCTACTTATGAGTTAAAACTTTAATACTGTAGAAATCTATGTATCTGATGCGATTTTCTTGCAATTTGAATATGTTTAACATATGTACATGGTTTGTTCTGTTTCATAATTTGATCGTATAACTCTTTCGTTTAACCTTCATACCATCTTTGCTAAGAAGATTACACAAAAATTATCAATTTTCTGATTTTTTTTTTCCAAAACCGGTAATTGAAAAATTAGTTTTCTAATGAGTCATAGTTTTTGTATTAATGAATCAATACAATGTCAGGTTTGCTACGAAGGAAAGTATGCCACTAATATTCAATATTTTGTTGTTTTTGCGGATTGAAGAAACCAATATAATGAAAACATCTAGGCAAAATGTATTCAAGAAGAACTATTATGAATAAATTCCACCAATTTCATTTTATTTCTTTGAATGAAATGACAAAAAAGACAATTTTTTGATCCATTTAATAATAAATAAATTTATATAAATGTTAACTTACTTGGCGATGCATTTCTTAAAACTGCGCCCACCTACCAATTTGATTATTGTTCTGATGTAAGATATACATGCATGAAAAGAAATAATGGATCTAATAATAAGAAATAAAGTATCATACGATTCGTTTTAATTTTATTTCTGAATTTTGAACCGACCAAAGGACACCTAAATTTTTTTTATACGAAAGCAGTAGTAAAACGCTGTCGTATATAGAATTCTATGTGATATTTCTATTGTAAGAAGTGAACACTATCATAAAGGATTTACCTCGTCTTCTGAAGTCACCTCCTCCTCAGCTTAAACAAACTTAAAGTTCATTCATGAACTTAATTTCAGCTAGTAGGCAGTAAACCACTCAGTGGGTCGTATGCATAAAACGTTCGCTCGGTCTCAGTAGACAGTAAAAGCTGAAATTGGTATTTAAAACATTTGTCTCAGAATATGACGAAGAAGAAACAATAATAAGTAAAAACAAATAAGTAAATCATAAATAAATAATTAAAGAAAATACTGGAGTCATTAAGTGTTTTTGGGGCATGACACATTTACGTAAACATTAAATTTGAAAAATTATAAAATTTTACTAACTGTGACTATTTTCTTCACAGCAAACGTCAATATAAATCCTAAATCCCGGTGGAGACAGCCTACGTAAATCTAAATCTTTTTCCGTTAAATCGCAGACTTAGTTTTGGTGGGGACTTAGTATAACTGAATAAAAACCAAGATGTAGATTACAACATAGTTGTGACACAACTACAAACGTCCGTCCGGTTATATGTTACCACATTAAGGAGGATGAAAATCTGGACTTCTAAGAAAAATATGCAGTAGACTTTACTTTTTCAGAAATGTTTACTTTTCCAGAAATTTTTACACTTGTACTCTACTCAGTAGTCCATTCAATAACTGATTTTGAAACAATTTCGCATGTAACATCATCAAAGGTTCCCAGTTATTGTTGTAATTTAATAAAAAATAAGTAGTTTGTCATGCCCTTTTTGTAGTGTACTATACGATAAGTTCCACTAACTATTCTGGAAAAGCTAAATTGACTCATTCTTAAATCTTACCCTATGTTAATTTGTAATCCAGGATTTCCAACAAACCCTAGGAAAACCTTCATCTTGGTTAGATTATTAAGTTGTTCTCCCCGAAAATCATCACTGTTTTAGAGAAAGCGATCACTGATTATTTATCCGATGTATTCCGGCAAAATAAAAAGACTTTTGGAAATACCGAATTTGCACAGTGGCACCGAGAACAATGAAAACACATTTGACCTAATGAAACAACAAATTTCTAGTCCTGACTTTTTATGACCTTTACTGAGACATTGCTATGTTTCTTGCGTACGCGATATCAACACATGATATATGTCTTATACTTTTAACGAAAGCTCAGTCTTTGAGATCTGTGGCATTCTCATTTTCTTTTTGCAAACGAACCCGAACTAAAGCTATAAAAAATGAGACTTGAGTCTGAGCGCAAGCATTTTGCATACCACGTAATGTCTTTAAAAGAGATAACACAAAAGATCACCATGATGTCGTAGTGCTTCTTCAAACCCGTCACCTTAATTATCTTTAAAAAATGAATAAAATATGAATTGGTATCGCTTTTGCTGAATTTTATAGCCATGCCCTATAAAAATCTAATAATCTTTGGGAAAAAAAAATTGAAAATGAAAATACAAGTTTTCTGAAAGTGCCAAAGTCATAAATAATTTATTAGGAATCGGTTAAAACATCTGGGCCAAATAGATTATAACTTTTTCTGTTTATCTACTTTTATTTAATTACTAGGACATTTTTCATAAACCGTTTTAAGTACAACAAATCAGTAAGCAAAAAACAACTGTTTCTTTAAACTACAAATATTCTAAGGTAAATCTGTATTTGCCAGTATTTCCATGCTGTATCGTATAAGTTAGTCAGTACCGGTATACGCAAGTGGATTTTCTGCATCACCATCTGTATCTTCTTCTGGATATGGATTTTCTTCGGCTGGTGGTGGTTCTTCATCTGGATATAGATTTTCTTCAGCTGGTGGTGACTCTTCGGCTGGTGGTGGCTCTTCAGCTGGTGGTGGCTCTTCAGCTGGTGGTGGCTCTTCATCTGGGTATGGATTTTCTTCGGCTAGTGGTGGTTCTTCATCTGGATATGGATTTTCTTCAACTGGTGGTGGTTCTTCATCTGGATATGGATTTTCTTCGGCTGGTGGTGGTTCTTCATCAGGATATGGATTTTCTTCGGCTGGTGGTGATTCTTCATCTGGATATGGATTTTCATAAGCTGGAGGTGGTTCTTCATCTGTGTATGGATTCTCTTGAGGTGGTGGTGGTTCTTCATCTGGACATGGATTTTCTTCACCTGGTGGTGGTACTTCATCTAGGCATGAATTTTCTTCGGCTGGTATTGGTTCTTCATCTGGATATGGATTTTCTTCAGGTGGTGGTGGTACTTCATCTGGATATGGACTTTCTTCAAGAGGTGGTGGTTCTTCATCTGGATATGGATTTTCTTCAACTGGTGGTGGTTCTTCATCTGGTAATGGATTTTCTTCAGCTGGTGGTGGCTCTTCATCTGGATATGGATTTTCTTCAACTGGTGGTGGTTCTTCATCTGGTAATGGATTTTCTTCAGCTGGTGGTGGCTCTTCATCTGGAAATGGATTCTCATAAGCTGGTGGCGGTACTTCAGCTGGATATGGATCCTCTTCAACTGGTGGTGGTTCTTCATCTGGATATGGATTTTCATAAGCTGGTGGTGGTTCTTCATCTGGATATGGATGTTCATAAGCTGGTGGTGGTTCTTCATCTGGATATGGATTTCCATAAGTTGGTGGTGGTTCTTCATCTGGATATGGATTTTCATAAGCTGGTGGTGGTTCTTCATCTGGGTATGGATTTCCATAAGTTGGTGGTGGTTCTTCATCTGGGTATGGATTTCCATAAGTAGGTGGTGGTTCTTCATATGGGTATGGATTTCCATAAGCTGGTGGTGGTTCTTCATCTGGGTATGGATTTCCATAAGTTGGTGGTGGTTCTACATATGGATTGTAAGTGTCACATGGGGGCTGTGGTTCTATATATTCTATATATTCTATATATTCGTAGTCACTTCCATATTCTGATGGCGGTAGAAGCGGTTCTACATATGCAATTTCAACTTCATATGAAATATACTCGGGGCAATATAAATCATAATGATAGGTATAGCCATCACAATAGTCGTAATAATAATCATAATAATAGTCATAGTAATAATCATAGTCGTAATAGTAATAATAATCATCATCATCATAATAACCGAAGTAATAGTACAACCAGTCGAAAAAAAATGCAGGGTATTGACCTCGCGTGATTACAATATCGTCTTCTGTAACAACTTTACGTATTTCTGCATCTGATGAAGAATTTTTTATTGTAACTGGTGGAGTATTTCCTATTGGTATTGCCAAGATAGGTCTTGCCTTAATAATGACACTTTTTAATAATAAAATAAATAAGAGTAAGAAACCTTCCCGAAACTTAAACATTTTCTTAAGCTTATATTTTCTATTTTACTGGATTGAACAACACTTTTTTTCGATCTGAGAATTTTACTTTGAATTTCAACTATTTATACCATATTGCTTTCATTTAACTATTAAAATCTATGTATCTTTGTTTTACGAACGTGTAACGTCAAAAATACGAGCTTGCATAAATTTTACAATGAATGTGCTTACGTACATTACACGCCTATACAAAAATTGAGTCAGAGTAAATCAATTGTGTTTGAATATTTAAAATCGTATGAATGGATCATGCAAAGGAGAACAGCAAAGTAATAAAACAAACAATTGTTTATTCCTACTGTAGAAACTCTTAAAATTTTATTACTTGTATTTCGTTAAATAACTAGCTATCTATTGTGCGATGTTCCTGCATTTACCGTAAACAATTTTGATGAAAATTTTGTTAACATACATACATATGTACATGGTTTGTTCTGGTTCATAATTTGATCGTATAACTCGTTTCGTTTAATCTTCATACCATCTTTGTTCAGAAAATTTTCTTAAAAATAACAATTTTCTCAATTTTTTCCAAAACCGGTAATTGAAAAATTAATATTTTTACTGATTATATTAATAATATTATTCTATAAGTACATCTGAAAAAAAAAATTGAACATTGCAAATAGGATAACCAAAAAAATAAAACATCAAAACCAAGACCAAAACTAGTTGTAGTACTTAATGTGGTTTTTCTTAAAGCGGTGATGACTAATAAAATAAATTTAAAGATGCACAACACTATACTAGCATTGTAAATAAATTTATTAGATAAACATTGGTATACATTATTAGGTCCTTTAAAATGAATCAATACAATGTCAATGTCAATATCGTAGGCGTACACTAGTAGTTGCACAGACTCTTGAAAGATTGTGCCTCCGGTGTTAGCTTGTGAGTTTCGCACAATTATTTCAAGTATGATGTTAAGGAAGTCACATGACAGCGCGTCACGTTGTCTAAATCCTTTTTTGACATCAAAGCTCTCGGTGAGACTGTTACCGACGTTGATAGAGCAGCGAGCGTTCTCCATAGTAATTCCTGCACAGGCGAACGAGTTTGGCAGTGATGTCAAAACTAGACATGGCTTCATATAGCTCGTCATATCCGGCCTTGAAATCGATGAAAAGATGGTGGGTATCGACTTGGACTTCTTGGGTCTTATCCAGGCTCTGTCGAAATGTGCAAATTTGATGACAGTGAACTTTCCTGGTCTGACACCACAATGATAGGGCCGATCAGGGTGTTGACGATAGGTTCCAGGCGTTCACACAGTATGGCGGATAAATTTTATACGCGATGTTGGGGAGGCTGACACCTCGCAATTGAGGGGTTGTCCTTTCTTGTGGATCGGGCAAATGGTGCTCAGATTCCATTTATTAGGTGTACACTCATCAGACCAAATTTTAGCAATGAGTTCGTGTATGCTCTCTACCGACTCACCTCCAGCTGCTTTGAACAAATCGGCCTGTAGGTTATCAGGTCCAGCAGCCTTATTCTATTTAATATGGATATTGCTATCCTAATTTCGTGTTGGTTAGGTGGACGGAAGTTTTGACTATCATCGTCTATGTTGAATGGTCCATTCTGCCTGATAGCGCGATGTTGGTCTTCGTCGTCGTTAGATAGTCTGCAGAAGAAATTTTTCCATATTCTCAGCACCGAATGTGATTCTACTACGAGGTTTCATACTTCATCTCTACAGGCTTTCGTACGGGTTTTATTGGCCTGATACGTTCGTTTTACCTGTTGGTAAAATTTCTGTACATTATGCCTGGAGTATAATCTCTCAATATCTTCGATCGCGCGCTTCTCTTGCTCTTTTTTCTTCTTTCGGAGAAGCCGATGCAGTTCGTCCTTCTTTGCAGTGCCGCTTTTGTGTGCCTCTTGTTTAGCTGCATTTGCTTGCCGGCATTCTTCGTCAAACCATGGGTTTCTTGGTGGTGGTCCACCGAAACATGTATATATTGGCGGCATAGGAATCGTAGCGAGATTACAGGATCGGAAGGTTCGGACAGCCAGAATACTGGACGCATGACTTACGTCGATGGCAATATGATTTTGTCGAGGAGCTCGTAGAAACATTCTATGGTGGCGTCGTCCTTGTCTTCTGTGGGGGCATAGGCGCATATAAAGCTTATGTTTGTGAATTTAGCTTTGATGCGGGTTGTCATCGTTCGCTCACGTGTCGAAAGCTTAAGACTTTTTGCCCGAGTCTGCCGCTTATGACAAATCCACATTCGAATAAGCGCTGTTTCTGCTCTCCATAGCAATCACCGTAATAGTTGTCACAGTTTTTCATCTTCTTTTTGCCTGGTCCATCCCGTCGCATTTCCTAAATGGCGGTGATGTCTGCTTTATAGCAGTCTAGGGCCTCTGCTAATTCTTCGGCTGCGCGGGGTCTGTTAAGAGTCCGAACATTCCACATGCAGATCCGAAGATCGTTGTAATTTTATAGCTATGCCCTATAAAAATCTAATAATCTTTTTGGGAAAAAAATCGAAAATAAAAATACAAGTTTACCGAAAGTGTTAATTTATTAGGAATCGGTTAGAACATCTGGCCCAAATAGATTGTAACCTTTTTTCTTTATCTACTTTTATTTCATTACTTGGACATTTTTCACAAACAGTTTTAAGTAAATACAACAAACCACTAAACAAAATCCAACTGTTTTTTTAAACTACAAGGCCGTGTTAATCGGCATGTGCATCTACAAATATTCTAAGGTCAATCTGTATTTGCCGGTATTTTCATGCTGTATCGTATAAGTTAGTCGGTACCCGTATACGTCAGTGGCCCGGATTCTTGTGGTTCATCTGTACTTATATCAACAACATTGTCTGGATAAGCATTTGGATCCTCTGCTGGATTTTCTGCATCACCATCTGTATTTGAATCTATAGACGGATTTTCATCTGGATATGGATTTACTTCAGCTGAGGGTGGTTGCTCATGTGGATACGGATTTGTTTCACCTGGTGGTGGTTCTTCATCTGGATATGGATTTTCTTCAGGTGGCGGTGGTTTTTCATCTATATATGGATTTGCTTCAACTTGAGATGGTTTTTCATCGTCTGTTCCATATTCTGATGGAGGTGGCGGCGGTGGTGGCGGTTCTACAGATGCATCGTGAGTTCCATATTCTGGTGGCGGTGGCGGTGGTTCTACATATACATAGTCAGTTCCATATTCTGGTGGCGGTGGTTCTACATATACATCGTGAGTTCCATATTCTAGTGGCGGTGGCGGTGGTTCCATATATGCATCGTGAATTCCATATTCTAATGGGGGTGGCGGTGGTTCTACATGTACATAGTCATTTCCATACTCTGGTGGCGGTGGTTCTACATATATATCGTCAATTCCATATCCTACTTCTACATATTCAACTTCATCTGACACCTCATATACATATATATTTTCATATGAATAATACTCCTCATAGTCAAAAATATAGTCGTAATAATAATCATAATAATAGCCATAGTTATAATCATAGTCGTAGTAATAATAATACTCATCATCATCATAGTAACCGAAGTAGTAGTTAAACGATCCGAAAAAAAATGCAGGGTATTGAGCACGCGTGTTAACAATATCCTCTTCTGCAACAACTTTACGTATTTCAGCATCTCGTAAAGAATTTATTATTGCGATTGGTGGAGTATTTCCCATTGGTTTTACCAGGATAGGTTTTGCCTTAATAATGACACTTTTTAATAATAAAATAAATAAGAATAAGAAACCTTCCCGAAACTTTAACATTTTCTTAAGCTTATATTTTCTATTTTACTGGATTGAACAACACTTTTTTTCGATCTGAGAATTTTACTTTGAATTTCAACTATTTATACCATATTGCTTTCATTTAACTATTAAAATCTATGTATCTTTGTTTTACGAACGTGTAACGTCAAAAATACGAGCTTGCATAAATTTTACGATGAATGTGCTTACGTATATTACACGCCTATACAAAAATTGAGTCAGAGTAAATCAATTGTGTTTGAATACTTAAAAAGAACCACAAACTAATAAAATAGACAATTGTGTTTTCCTACTGTAGCAATTCCTAAAATGTGATGACTTGTTTTTTGTTAAATTTTATGAGTTAACCTACCTATGTATGAGTTAAAACTTTAATATTATAGAAATCTATTGTGCACAAAAGTCTTTTATTACCGAATTCGGATGCGATTTTCTTGCAATTACCGTAAACAGTTTTAAGGGAAATTTTGTTAACGAAATATGTTAAACATTGATTTGTTCTGTTTCATAATTTGATGGTATAACTCTTTTGTTTATACTTCTTTGTTTAGAAGACGTGGCTCAAGTGGTTAGTGCGTTGGACTTCGGAGCGAGGTGTCTCCAGACAACACCTAAAATTTCTTCTCGAACTGATACTATCCATTACTTTAAGTAAATTCCTGATGTATACAAAATGTAAATACAAACAAATAGATTAATAAGTACCGCAAGGTATAAAATACATCGTATGTAACACTATACGGAACCTATTCTAGAAAATTCTTAATGGAAGACATAACACTTCGCACGAAATTGCTGTGTTGGACATAGTGTCACATTTGTGCAAATAATCCTTTGTCCATACGACAAAATAGTTTTCAGATGTTCTTACTGCAATGCGAAGCATCGTTAAAACCCTGGTCGCTAGTTCTTAAGTTTAAGGACGAATTAATAACGGCGACAGTATTTATGCATAAGGATGTTGCACAAGTGGTCGACCAATAGCAGAGTTGAGGGTTTGTAATTTCGAAATAACTTGCTCTGTATGCGCAGTCGGGCATACAGAGCAAGATTAGATGTACTCACAGGAGCCCTCTCATAGTCGAAAGAAGCAGTTATTTATCTGCTTATTGACAAAGTAATTAGGTAAATCACATTCAGTGAAAGCTCCCATAAGCGGACACTGGATTTAGCAATTTTTTTTATGGGAGAAAATTGACTAAAATAAACTGAATATTAATGCTTTAAATTTTAACTGAATATAATAAAACTTATCTAACTACACAACTGAATTCAGCAAAGATATACACATTGATGTAGGTACGTACTCGTACTCGTACATAAAACGGGGAATCACCGATTTTATAATGATTTCTGGTTTTAATCAAACTTTCCTTTTTGTCAGTCTGTTTATTTGACTTAATGGGAAATATTTTATACAGAATGTGCAAAAATGTACTGTTCGCGATAACTTATTGAAGCGTCCGCTTAACAAAATGTAAAAGGCTTTTCAATAGGGACATAACAATTTGCGGTCGTAATAATCGTCACACCAGGCAGGCTGTGCGTGCCATAGTGAATAAAATCGAGTCAACATATTCACTATTGCATGTTCGTGTGGCAGTGAGACAACGCACTGGTCGAAGTACCGAAAATATTCCAGCCGCAACAACTTCAGTTCAAAATGAGCCAAATCAGTCGATTTCACGCTGTTCACAGAAATTGGGAATTTATCAGTTCACATTGTGGCGTAAAGATTTTGTCCTACACCTTTACAAGATCAATTTAACTCAAGAATTGAAGCCTCTTGATCATTTGAATCACCGAAACTTCTCCGATTGGGCTCAGAAAAAGTTTGAAGAAAATCCTGAAATTCATCGAAAAATCATCTTGTGCGATGAAGCTCATTTTTGCTTTAATGGCTTTGTCAATAAACAAAATATTCGTTATTGGACAGCAACAAGGTCACATGTGCTACAAGAGACTCCATTGCGTCCACAAAAAAATGACCATGTGGTGTGGATATCATGCCGGAAAGATGTTACTGGACCGTATTTTTTCGTCAATGAAAATGATCGCCATGTTACGATAAATGGAATTTGCTATTGCGCCATGTTGGAAGACTATTTTTGGCTAGAATTGGATAGACTTGACATCAATGATATGTGGTTCCAACAAGTTGGTACCACATGCCATACAACTGGTCAAACAATTGATCTATTGCAGGGGAAGTTCGGTAATCGTGTAATCTCGAGAAATATCCAGTCGAATGGCCACCTCGTTCATGCGATTTAACGCCCTTGGATTTCTCAACAAGCCGACAACGTTTAAAGAGCTCAGGAACAATATCGAACGCGAAATTCCCAACGTTCTGGCCGATATGTGTGGAAGAGTTGTGGAAAATTGGCTCCAAAAAATCGATCGCTGAAAACGAGCTCTCGGTGGTCATATGAACGAGATCGAATTCCATACTTAGATTTAACATGTGTACTATACCTGTAATAAATTTCCGATATCTCAATCTCAACTATTCTGTGTTTTATTTAAATATAAAATTGTTACGTCCTTATTGAAACACGCTTAATTTTACTTCGCAAATTTCATAGATGTACATATGTTTACAAAATATTGGTTCCAAGAAAAGTGTCCGTGTTGTCTGCTGTCCGGAAGTACAGCTTTCACTGTAGTTACAAAAAAGACCCAAATAAATTTTTATAGCCGTAAAGATCCAAGGTATCTTTTTGGTTAACTTTATACTTGCCAACAGATCGAAGCTGAAACTGCCTTGGAGATCTGGCATGCTTTCCTAGATATTTAGCATTACTGGAGATCTGCATAGAGACGCCCTTTATCATAAGCTAAGTCAGACTGGTCTAGCTCCAATTTCTTGTAAGGAGATCAACCTCTGTTCTGAAAAGATTCACCTTAGTTAAATCAGGTTGTTCCTGGGCGTAATCCGGCAAAGTGTACGCCAACATCATCTCCTTGAACATAGAAGTTAGAATTACAGACTGCAATCATGCAGTGACCATTTTGGATACCCAAAAATGTTGACAGGTATCAACATAATACTTACTGCTGCAAAGATCAACGTTCTGACAACCACTTAATGACGTTCTCTAGGTATGTGCGCATTCAAAGATAGCATTAAAAGAAGAAGCCTTAATGTGAGGAATTTTATATTTTCTAGACCGTACAGTGGAAAAGTTTCATTCCACTCTGGTTTGTTTGGAACCATTTCCCAAAA
Source organism: Xylota sylvarum (assembly GCA_905220385.1). Lineage (NCBI taxonomy): Eukaryota > Metazoa > Arthropoda > Insecta > Diptera > Syrphidae > Xylota > Xylota sylvarum. The sequence goes on from LR999958.1 coordinate 16,131,271, forward strand.
GAATACGGGAGGTAATATGACACCTTTCCCATTTCAACAATTTTTTTTGTCCAAAAACCAAGATTTCCGACAAACGCTTGTCAACCTTTTTTTTGTTCATAAGCAGGCTGCCTATTTCAAGAACGCCACTCCCCAAAAAAAATTATGATTTATAATTTAATTAAAAAATATACTTATATGTACCTATAAGTATGTAAAGTAACCTTCCTTAAATTTTTACGGTCATTATACAGAAATGAGTACACTAGTTCAGAGTTATTATCGACATGCACCATTTATCACTACATACTGCATTTTGCAACGCACAATTAAAAATGAACTTTTTGAGTCATATAGTGTTAACGAAATTCAATTTTGTATCAACGATCCTAGAAGCACAAGGGAGTGCTCCGCATATAGTTCGATTAGTTCCACACACTTGTCGGTAATAAACTTGGAATTGCTCATTTAATAACCTAGCTCGAAACGATAATGTAAAATGCGGATGGAAATGGTGTTCGTAAAAAATAAATAAGAAACAAAAATGTGTTTTAAAAATCACACATTGTTACGTGCGGAACAGGCACTTGCGTCCGTGACTAAGATGCAGCAAGTGGCCCTTTTCTAATACACATCGTACAATAGCCTATTATACTTGTAGTACAACTCATGAATGAGTGAGACCTTACAATCCATGTTCTGTGTATTTTGTTTTCACTATCGTGCCAGATGTGCAAAACTAGAGTACAGATTCAAAAACAAATAAAAGTTGTACGCGCTACCGATAAGAATATCGCTGTACGAAGCAGCTATTGTTTGTTTTCTTTCGGATACATTTGTATTAGATATTAATTTATAAAATATTTACGTAGTTTAAAAATTTCAAAATTGGTTATTATATATGTAGGTTGAATAATAAATATAAATTATGTACAATGGTTAGGTGTAGACAAGTCAAGCCTTTATGCTAATCTATTGTTAGGACTTTCACTCCAGCAGCTCGACTCTAATATCAAGGCTGTGGATACATAATTGAGAACAGATTCGAGTGTTACCATTAAGTGTTGCATTCCATAGAAGGCGTTTCCACACTTTTCTGTTCGCAGAAAGTGGAACACGGATTACAGAAAATTTTCCCTTTCCCTCGTACAACCCTCCTAAGAAACAATTTCTGTGAGTAGACACGTAAACAGTCGAATAACATGACTGTGAATGCAGAGAAAATGAAACTTAGTTGAAGGAATCAGTCTTCAAACAATCTCAAGGAGATATTAGGAAAGAGATACAAGAAAGTGCAGTCTGGTAGTCGAACCAGTCACTTTACAAAAGGATGCCAGAGAGAATTCATCAGCATTTGGTTATGCAGATGATGTTGCAATAATGGGAAGGAGTAAGTTTACAGATATCATTGCAAACTTTTTGCCTGGGGCACTTTGTTTGTTTGAGCAATAATGTTTGGACCAAGGTCCGAAAAAAACTGATGGAATTATCCTAGAATCCTACCAAGATCGAACTATAAATCCAAAAAGGTCTTCAGGAAAGTCATAACGTGCTGACTAGTACATAAATATTGTGAGATCACTCTAATGGGTACAGGTGACAGAGAAAAGTAAATATTTCCAACTGAATCTAGCGTACAGATATACTTTACTAGTACAGCATGCGGTAGCTCAAATAATCGATCCTAACTGAATTACTAATAGGATGAATTGAGAGATCGATGAAAGACAGAGGCAGTCGCCATGTACTATATTAGCATATCACATATACAAGTTTCAAGTTTCATTTTTAACACAGAACTAACCCAAATATCTAAGATGTTTTGTTTTTTTTAGATATTTGGGTTAATCAGAGAAGAACGCATCCAGAGATAGCTCTACTGACAAGATTTTAAATCATAACATCGCAAGTTCAGCTCCTGCCTCTACCACAATTCTTCTTTGTACTATAACTTTTTATGGGTGTCGTGGTTGAATGGTTCGAACTACATTTTTTATGGTCTCACATCTCACGAGCGTCTGACAAACATCCGAGAGTATAACTGTCATGGAAATGCTTCCAAACATAAAATAGCTCTTCGAACACGGCATTAAACGGCATCTTTTTTGTTAAGAATAGAACACTGTGTTGTACGTAAGAATGGTTGTAAGAAGCTATGCCCTGGGCCGAACCTCTCGCGTCAAATATGTACTTTGTATAACTTTTTGAGTGTAATATTCTGAGGATCAATAACAATTTCTGGTTTTTGTAGCATCAAGGCCTAATTGTTTAAGATAGATAGATATATATTTTATTTCGCAACATAATATACATTCACTGTTGCACATTTTACAATTCAGAGATATGATACATTTTTATCTTTCTACTGAAACATTATTTAGACAATTTTGAAAGTTAAATCATTTATTAAATATACAATTTTAGAAGGAAAATGCAAGAAAAACCTCCCAATTTAAATGTTTAAAAATGTATTTGTTAGCTTCTGAATTCTGTCGAAGACCATTTCAACATTCGCTCTATTGTGTAAGTCTGAAGTGGAATAATGCCAAGGAAGATTTGTTTTGAATTGTAGAAATTCTGACAGGTTGAATCCATTTTCCACACATGATTATACATATGTATGAGGTAGGTACCACGTCCATAACATCAAGATATTATCTCTGGCTAATTCCAAGGCTTTAATTTTCATAGAAAATATTTTTATCTTATTGTATACCGTTCTTCTGGTTTCTGTATTTTAATTGAGAAGTGAAAGCACTACATGCAAACTAATTCCAAATGCCAGCAAATGAAGTACTTTCAACTTTGCACGTCTATGCATTTCGTCGATCGTGACGTAACTTCCTCATCTATTCCACATCCGCAATTCCTGGAACATGTTCTGCATTCACCATCATCGGAAGCAAAGTTCATTAAAAATGTGCGCAAGTTTAACATGTTGCAAAATAAAATTACAATCTAAACAATCGCTTGGCATTTGCTAATTTCATATTTATTTTGTTTTTCTTGCAGAAAATCAATGCCCTCAATATGGTGAGGTCAACCAGTTGGGTGGAGTGTTTGTGAATGGACGTCCGCTACCGAATAACATCCGACTGCAAATCGTCGAATTAGCCAGACGGGGTACTCGACCTTGTGACATTTCGCGCCATCTACGCGTTAGTCATGGTTGTGTATCAAAAATACTTGCCAGATATCATGAAACTGGTTCGATCTTACCCGGCGCTATTGGTGGCTCAAAACCAAGGGTTACCACACCCAAAGTAGTTAACTACATTCGAGATTTGAAGCAACGGGATCCGGGTATTTTTGCATGGGAAATACGTGATCGGCTACTCAGCGAGGGGGTTTGTGATAAAACGAATGTACCCAGTGTGAGTTCGATTTCAAGAATTCTTCGTAATAAACTAGGCTCGATGCCACACCATTCGCCATCAACACCATCGGCAGCGCATCATCATCATCACACGCACCTGTACAACTCTATTTATCAAACCTACCCTTACGGCATGAGATCGGTGTCTTGCAGTAGTCCATCGCCACCACAAGGTCAACTAAGACCGACTCATTGTTGGCCATCGTCGCATTCTGTAACAGATATTCTAGCCCATCAAGCGCAGGCGGCGAACAATGCTTTGCGGACCAGTTGTAATGGTAATGTCGGTGCACTTCCATCTATGCCTACTGCCGGATCACCGGTAGCGACACATCTCGGTGTCGATGAAACTAATTACTACATGTACATCCAGAATGCCAGTATGATGCACCATGGCGGTATGATGACAACTGCGACGGGTTTATGAAGAAACCTTAGCATGGTTCATAGTTCTAGTGTTAGTTTTTTTTTTTTTTTTTTATAAATTGTATGTATACCTACTTTATTAATTTTATTTTTATGTTTTGCGGAAACAACATAGTATTAGGTAAATATATTGTTAATTTATTAGGTTTATTGCAGGAATAATTTCGAATTGTTATTAGGTCCCTTTTAAGTTATTATCTTGTACTGGGTTTTGTCTTGGTACGTAATAAAATTTAAGTGCAAGTTTATAAAGTATTATGTGGAGAGTTTGTGTAAAATGTTTATTGATTTAGGGATGTGTATCCGTTTAGAATTATATAACTTGTGGTATTTTTTTAATCATTAAATACTTAACAGTGAAGCATTGAAAATACGTAATTTTGTGGCCACATCAAATGTGAATTTATACTTTTAAGAATATACATATATGAGTAAATAAAATCTTTACAAACAAAAAAATATTGTAATCACTTTTTTTGGATTGGTTAATTAAGGTGGATTTGGTAATTTGGGAAGATGCTTAAAAGGAGCAACTAGCTACCCTTTAGTTTGAAAGATCAGCAGCAGAATCATTCTTATGCAGTTATTTATAAATAATATAAAGTTAACAGTTATAATTTGGTTATTTAGAAGTTACAGTAAGTAAGGGTAAAAGAAAAGTAGAATCAGAATACCAATGTAAACGAAATTCCAGGAAACTATTACGAGGGGTGTTCTGAGTATTCTGATGCACCTAGCCTACGAAAAGTCATTTCCACTTAAGCAAAATGGCTAGGTATGATCCATAGACATTGTACTAAATACATACATTTTGCCTTTCTCAAATTGTACCATGCGTTACATAAGGCCCACTTCCTCACCTTTATCACTGAACTTTTGGTTACAAATTAATAATAATAAAAGTACAGACTGTTAGACAGACAAACTCAATACGCAGTCCAACTAATCACCAACGTGAAACTCCAGAGTGACAAGTTGTAACTCTTTATAATTACTAATTTTTGGCATAACCAATAAGCCACAATTTGGGACTACCTTTCTGGAACTTCTGGAGGAGACATTGAGATGCTTATATACTTTAAGATAACTCATTTCGTAAGGTTGCTGATGTTTTTTCGGTAAAAATTCGGAACGAAAATTGGGAAAAATTATGACTTCGTTTCAAGTCTCCGAATTAAAATACACAAGATAATTTCCTTCATTGATTTCTTGTACTGTAGTGCTTTCACTACTTTTTTTTCTGTCTTTCATCAGTAAACCGTCTTCGATTTTGTGTCGTTTTTGCAAACAAGGAAGAGAAGTCGATTCGAAATCAATAGTCGCAATAGCAAAGAATGCCTACAACTAAAGCCTATAAATGACGTTACACTTATTTTAAAACTTCTAAAGGCCAATATACAAAATATACTTGGGCAAGCTATAAGGTATCATTGGATTCATACAGCAACCAGATATTCGACAAAACACTTCTAAACACAAACTGACATACTACAATATATAAAGAAGTGCACTCAGCTTTTGTTCACTCTTGGTCTATATATATAGAGACTAATAGAGACCGCAAATTTCTTGAAGTAATTTATGCCAAGACATCCTAAGAAAAACAAATACAAATTTTTGGCAGGGGGACCAAAGGCCTAGTTTCTCACAACTATTCATGTTGTGCGTGTTATATTTTTTACACGAATGGAAGGGACCTACTGTTTAATGCCGTATCCGAAGGGCAATTTTTGTTTTTGAGAAGCTTTTTCATGACAGTTCTACTGTCGGATGTTTGTCAGACATTCCCAAGGTATGGGTCCGTGAAAGAAATTTTAGGTGTTGTCCGTAGTCCAACGCACTAACCATTTAAACCATGGCGCCAAGACATCCATAACTGGTTTTATTTCTTGCCATCTCTGTAGATATAAACATTAAAATAATCTTGACATTGATTGTCAATTTGAGTTTTACTACAAAGAAAACATACAGCTGATTGGCGAATTTTATATAAAAAAAAAAAAAATGCAGAATCCAAAAATGATGTCTTTTTTATACCTTATCCTAAGCGTACAATAGCGAAGATGATTGAGCTACATATATCCGTCCGTTCGTCCATATGTCACCACTTTTTGGGCCTTCAATTTTGAGCTAGGATGATGAAATTTCATATCTAGACTAGAGAAAGAGAAGCAGTATAGCTGCAAAATTGAAATTCGCCCACTTTTTCAAAACTTCACTGTTTTACTTGAAATGGAAATATTTTGTTAAGAGCAAATATTGATACATATATTCAAATTATTTACAATTCACCAATACGTTGTCTATAGTCACGCTCACTTTAATGCGACGTTTTCTTTAAAAACACAATTTTGTTTTATGTTTTTTTCATTGTGTCATCCTCAAACTTTCGAAGTTATCGTATGCACTTTGTTACGGCTGATGGAAGGAAGAAGGATAGTAGCTTTTCTGTATGCTTCTTTTTGATTTTTTTTATTTTTCAACTTCATTTAAGACCTTCAAGGCAAGGATTAGTCGTTGCTTGCTCTTAAGCTACCAAAAATCATTGATTGATGAAGCTGCAATTAACATTTGGCACGATGTAGTCATTTTGGACAAGAAAGAAATTGATGAATACAATTAGGTTTCAATTGGAACAACTGAGTCCTTAAAATAGGTGCGTATGTACATACGCACATACATACATATGTATTTTCAGTATCTAGTGAAAGTAGTCGGCATCTATTTTATTTTTTTAACTTTTTTATTTTTCTGTTCTCAACCTCATCTGAATGCGCATTCAGCGTACTGATGTAAACGGAACTAATATTTTGCTGTAGGAATTCTGACATTTTCTGTAGGAATTCAGGGCTGTTGCGTTTCCTATTGCCTCTTCCTTTGCGACTGATGCACCCGAATTGACTGGTATGCCTAAGCTTGGGCATTCGCATATGAAGTAAGATATGTTCTCTTCTGCGTCTATTTCGCCTAAGCTAAGTTCATATCTGTTCATTTTGTAAACATTTTGAACCACATTTCATACGCGTTGGTCCATTTAAAGTGAAAAATTCGTCAGTAAAACAATTATTATGACTCTCAGAAACAGAAGACGCAGAAGCAATCAGATATAAATACATACATATGTAGCTTTATTTATAACAAAATTTTACTATTTATGACGAGATTTTCAAAATAAATTCATGGGCACTTCAGAAAAAGTGTAAAAAGTTTTGTATGGAACATAAAATCCAGAGAATTGCCTATCTCGGTATTACGGGTGCCATGCGTATCTGCTTAACTACGGAAGCATTGTCGTGCTTTCTCCCCCTACAAATCTTCATTAAGAAGGCGGCCGCTAGATGCTCTATGCATCTGCATCTAGAATACAATATAAATACATATAAATCAAGTGACCATGTGGGACACCTGAAAATTCTTGAATCAATTCCCAAAAACGAATTGCAGGCAACGAATCTGATTAACTACATTGACTTGGCTTAGAATCTGCGTTCATAGGACCTGAACCCTACTGCGGTGTCAACTGGGCTGATTAACGATTGGGAACACAAATTTCGTCTGGCCCACTGGGAAAATATCTCGGGGCTGAAACAATCCAAGCGATTAATCAGTATAGTATTAGAAAGCTAGTGAGCTTTCTCACATGTCACTGTGGCCTGCGGTCTCACCTTAACGACCTCAACCTGTGCCCAGAAACGGAATGTAGGAATAGATCTTTCAGGTCGCATGTGGACAAGGGTATACAAAAAAAAAATTGAACATAAAAAGTGTTAAACGGTTTCTTAATTTCCTTTAATTAGAGCTGGTATTATGTAGCTACCTATTCAGCAATCGCACTATTTTTTTGACATCTAACCGCAAAAAGCGAAAAAAACCCTTTTTGAAAATTGCATGACGCAAGATGAATTTGCACTTTCCAGGTGACATTTGTCAAACAAAAAATGATAATAATAGCAAATTCCATAAAATGCCAAGTAATTTTGCTTGCATGCAGTTCGAATTCGAATATGATCTTGAAGGAATTTTTCTACTTGCCGGCGAAAAGGATTATCGATGAGGACGTTTTTTTATATGTGTGTACATATGTACATATATGTATATTAAACTTAATTTTTTACAATCTGATTGATACATCGTCGAATTGGTTATGTAAGCCTTACTGGAGAAAAATCGGTGACATGGCGTTAAAAAGCGTATTTGAAAAGAATCCTACATCGTTATTTTTCCTAAAATCGTTATTAAAAATCGATCAGCATTGACATCAACGATATAATTAGAATAACATGCATCCATTCTCTTTACGCATGCCTTCAATCGATGTAAGCAAAGTCAATCTTCCTTTTTGACAAAAGTATCGTATTACAAAAGAAAGGCGCTCAGACATTAATCAAGCATGGAGAGAAATTTCACAGAACATTCATAGTGAATGTGACACTTTTTTCTGTACCCAACATCCTTGTAGAGTAGCATATTGAATTGGGCGTGTATGGGTTATCCTACTTTCGACCTTTCATCCTTATATTTGTTACTAGGTTAACGAGTAATTTGATCGAGAACGTGCAAAGGATCGATTCTTAAAAAAGTGGATAATTAAACCATTACATTACCGTTTTATATTAATTTATTTTTGATACATTTTTTATTAATTACTGTTCATGTACATAAGATACGTTTGTACATGGTCAATCCATAAATACTGACAAACAAATCGAAAAACATTGGCCAACTATACTAGAAAATTGATAAAGACATCGGTACCTGTACATATGTATCAACATCTGTAAATAAACCATGTGTGTATGCTCAAATAATAGTGTATTTTGAGTATATGCATGACATGTGTACAGAAGCGCGCAGTTGTAAAAAAGTAAGTTACAAACATACATTCAACGTCATTTGGTAAGCTTAACTGGACATTAAAAAATTAACATTTTGTTGATTATATGATAGTAGTCGTACTACTTTTGTAAGTATACATATATTTATGTATGTATTTCTACAGAATATTTATTTGCAGACAAGCATAGTTTGAAAGCTATAATATCGTTACATTGTTTCGTTCTCTATCACAATTTATTTCTTGCATTGCCTAATGACAACACTCATTTTCATACACTTCCTGTTTAATCCAACCAAAACAGAAATAACCCAGACCCAAGCCAAGTATAACAGCTAAGCATAACCAATAGTTAAATGTCATGAAAATCAACATCAACAGGTATGATATTACAATCTGAATTAAATTGAGTAGAGTTTGAATAAGATGTGGACCGCTGAGGATTCTCTGTCTACACGATACTTGTGATGCTGCATGAAGTGGTGTATTGGAACAGGATCCTTCATTTGAATTGCTACTTTTCGATTGAAGTGCAAGGAGTTGTTCGTTTTCTTTTCTTATGACCCTGCGAAGATGGTACTCTCTGGCGAATTTTAATCCTTCATAAATGAATGCAACGACGAAAATTGCTAAGGCGGAGAATACAAATTCTGTTACAGTGTATGCTAGCCATCCCTTCCATAGAATTTTTTCACAGTGTCCAGCATGGAACTGTGAAAGAAATCAAAAATATAACATAGTTAGTTTAAATATTTCTAATTCTATAAATAGTCAAAGCAAGGATAATAAAGAAGATACCTAAACCAAAATTGACCCACTAAATAACACTTGAATTGTATAACAATACTGCACTAAAGATAGACATCGACATACTGCATCTGATTGGCATTAATTTGCGAGGATTATTTTAACGCAGTAACCAATGTTTATATAGAACGACAGGGGAAGACGTCGACGATCGATAAACATTGGGCGTAGATGTGTTAAGCAAGTCTCAGGAGAATTTCGAAAGAACATGAATACAAAGCTTAATTGCGTTGCTAGACACCAAATTCAATAGTATGTCGCATCTATCGCGTCGCATCTATTAAGTACAAGGTCACAAATAATTTTGTAACAAAAAAATAATAAACTAACAATAGAAATGTGAAAATTAATTACACATTAGTTACTTGTAGTTCAGTGAACTTTATTTATCACTTAAATTTCATTCGAGTCTGTGACTAGATATAAGAATGCATATTAATTATTCTCATATCATATCTTCCCCTTCACAAAGATAAAAAACAAAGAGTCTCTTAATCTATAGCATTGCTATAAAACACACACCATTATCTTCTTATCAGACAAATAATGAAAAATAAATTCACTTTCACAAAAATAATATCCTCTAACCCCTCAACTCACCGTCATAATCATTGGACAAGTCCTAGTATCGGAACTATCACCACCATCACCATGATCATGATCCATTTTTGAATTTGCTTACGATTAAAGAAAAATTAAATGTACGTTAAACACGATCGTCCGTTTCAATTGAACTGGCAGCGTATCTTCTTCACGACTAAATTGAATTACAGTACGGAACCTTTTTTATAAATGAAAAATAAAATTATCAGAAAATCCAATTTGTGTTAATCGCAAAGCAGGGGAACCCAGCGTTCTGTGTCTTATCAGTAAGTTGATATTACTAAGAGTACAATACTCGTTATCGTGTTCTGTAAGACTAGGTACAGGTAGATATTCTATCGTCAGCAACAAAAGTGGAATTTTTTTCGTCGTAGATACTGAAATACAATTTCAATTTTCCACTAGAATACATATGTATATAGGAATCGAACATGCATAATTCGGGAAAAGGAAAGAAAGTGTGCGGAAAGTAAATGTAATCAATAAACTTCTGCATTATTGTTTTATGATCTCTTTTGTATGAAGATAAGAGACCACTATTTTATTGTTTCTTTTTATACAAATCATATGTAGACTTTGTTTTACATATGTATGTATGTCCATCATATATTTATTTTTTACTTTAAGTGGTGATAGCAACACTCTAGGAACGTGTACTTCATACCATACGCCTGAAACAATCTGAGTACTAGCTCTGTATCTACCTGAAAAATAAAGCCAATGGAATATTTTTAATAAGCTGAATTGATCGTGTGCAAAAACTTATCGAATTCAATTGAGTTAATGGCATTAAAAAAATTCGACATTTATAGACTCGGGTGCAAAATGGAATAAGTTTGAATGAAACAACTTCAGAAGCTTCACCGTTAAAGCTTTAATGTACATAGTTGCAGCAATTGCCTTCACGGTTTGGATTTTAGCATAAATACTTTTACTCGAGCGTTGCTGTTCTTTGGTCTAAGTCTTATTTTTTTCTCGGGGGACCATAGCACAAGTTTATCTTTAGATTATTATACTTGCAAATGTCTTGTTTCGTCCTCTTACAATAGACAGCTAAGTAAATAAATCATTATCGAAGATTATCTCTTCTTACTTACTTACTAACTTAGGTAGCCCTACAGTTTGGGGTGAATCTAGGCCTCAACCTACAAGCCGATCCTTAGCTAACTGCCTCCAATTGCGCACTCCAAATCGGTTGAGTTTGTGTGTGTCGATAAAATGCAGCCTTTCTTTGTCTTTAAAACAAAAAATTACCATTTGTTATAAAAGAGCGCTTGTTTATTTCTTTTTAATAAATTAATTTTTTTTCCCCTACTTCGTTGTCCCGACGGGTTTGATTTGAAGACTTTACGGGACGGAGCGCTGTTGTCCATTTGCTCTACTATACACGTCCTATCCATCTCAAACGACTGATGCGCTGTTTTTTTTTTTTGATTAGGTTGATGTTGCTATACAACTCGAATAGTTCGCTGGCATACACTCAACTAACCAAATCAGATCATTTCCAGCTGCTTTGAATATCTTGGCTGGTAAACCGTCAGTCCCAGCAGCCTTGTTGAACTTAATTAAGCTTGGATAATGCTATCCTTACAGCGCGATGTTGGTCTACGTCGCCATTATACAGTCTGCAGAAGAAGTTTTTCCATATTCTCAGCACCGACTGTGACTCTGGTGGTCAAAGGGTAGTGATGCGGAATATATGGGAACACAAGCGTTCACACATTAGCCTATCACTATCAACTCCTACTCTACACTTCCACGATGGTGGCTGCTGGGTGCATAGTACCTCGACTGGAGATTGAGTAACCAACCCCTTTGGAAGGTTGTTGGTGGCAGCGAACGAAAGGGGGGGAGGAGTGTCTTCTCACTAAGGCACTCTTGCTTCAGGCGGCGGCAGACGAATTCTCTAGATGGAATCAACGGTGGCGTCTACTAGTTCCAGTTAGGCCGAACTATTAGTGTTATCCCTATATGAGCTGTTTCGACATATTCGAATCCCAGGTCTATAGGGATCTCCAATACTGAGTCAGGGTGTTGGAATAGAATCGATGGCGGGTGAACCCTTAATGGGCCAACGGCAACTTGCGTACATTATTCCTGGAGTATAATCTTTCAATATATTCGCTTGCGTGCTTCTCCTGCTACTTTTTCTTCTTTCGGAGAAGCCGATGTTCTTCTCGTCTTTTTTGCTAGTAGAGTTAGCGAGCCGATGTTGTCCTTCTTTGCAGCGCCGCTTTGTATGGTTCTTGTTTAGTTACCTTTGCTTACCGGCATTCTTGGTCAATCCACGGGTTTCTTGGTGGTGGTCGGGCGAAACCCAGCACATCAGTTGTGGCATTCCTATTGGCATGTTGGCAAGGTTTCCATTGGTCCTCGGCATTTGAGTCGTGGCGATATTTTGGGATACGCGTTCGGCGAATATTTTGGCGGTCTCTTGCGATTGCATAAGCTAATAATCCGAGTCAATGTTGGCTGCTCGAAAGGTTCGAACATCCAGAATACTGGAGGCATGCCTTACATCGATCGCAACGTGATCAATTAGGTTGACCGTTTAATGAACCGGAGACCGCCATGGCTTCTTGTCCATATTGAGATGAGGAAGCCGTGTGCTTGCTATAGTGACGTTTCGCGCAGCGAAGTCAATTAGCCGCTTAATTTGGAGTTCTCATTTATGGTGTTATTCCTCTGGCCAGAGGTTTGGTATCCTTTAGTTTCCACAAAGACTTTCTTTTTCTGGTCCAGCCAGTTAAAATAACTGTGGCATTTACATTTTCAATCAGGGGATCAAAGCCGGTGTAAAAAATACAATCAATTGCTTTCGCATTTTGAATTTTAACAACAAATAAACAACGCCATTTGTTATTAAGCTATGACTATAATTTCTGAAACTCCAAAAGCAGTTTTGTAGCACTCTATGAAATAAGGCCAAGAAATAATGTTCCAAAATTCTCGTTTTCGCATAGTTCGAGATTTGAAAATTCAATTTACTTTATATTTTGGTCTTATTCATTTGGTCTCATTCATGCACCATCGATATTGAAATTATTTTATGTCTACTAGTTTCCTAAACTATGCTGACAGCTGCTGCTGTTTGACATTTGGTGACTGTTGGTGGTCATGGTCAACTGTCACTTGGTCTCATAACACTTTGGTTCTGCGTGGAAATTTTTTTACAAAATTTTAAAATGAATAGGTTTTGATTAAGATATGAGTAATTTATTAAGAAATTTTTTACAAAGTAGAGCGTGTACTTCACGATTTACACAATGTCTACAAAAGTCATTACCAATTGCTGACACAACACCCCGCAATGCATTTCACACTACACCCGTGCTTGGAGAATTCTGGGAAAAGGAAAAGAAGGGTGGCTACCGCACAGAACTACCATTACCATCGAAGAAGCAACTCATTCTGGAGGGTATGAAAGAACTTAAGGAAGAAATAGCTCTTTGGAAGCAAGAAATGAAAGAGAAGTTAGAGAGTGATCCGATTTTAATCTTTCGACCGGGTTTGTTCCATTCAAACGCAATAAGTCGGCATGGTTATGATTACGTTTCTTGATTTTTTTAGGTGAAACAGATGTCGTGTTCCAATTCAAGGGTCAAGAGGATCTGAACAAGTGGGTTGTCACCACTGACAATGATCACAGTGAAGGTAAAAGCACAGCAAAGTTGGAGATAAGCGATGCCAATGCCGGACTATTTCATGGTTATGTCAGTGGAGACTTTTTGAAAGATGGAAAAATCAAAAGAACTGGCTATGCTAATATTCGTACCAAGAGAACTAGGGTAAGAGGTTCATTCCACTGAGTTTACTGTTCATATTATGAAGCTACCTCATGCAGAGATCATTTAAAAGAGAAACCACATACGACTGGACGCAATACAACATACTGGTCCTAAAGGTGAGAGGCGATGGCCGTTCATACCTGATTAACCTCCACACCGAAGGATATTTTGATCTTCTCTGGAACGATGTCTATCACTATGCACTTTACACCAGAGGTGGTCCCCACTGGCAAACAGTCAGGGTTCGTAAAACTAAACTTTTCTAGTTTACCGTAAATTCAAACATAATCTCCCTTTAGATACCCTTTTCCAAGTTCTTCTTCGCATCGAAAGGTCGGGTGCAGGATAGACAAAATGCCATTGTATTGAACCGTGTCACGCATCTGGGTTTCTCGGTGGGCGCAAGGGCCGGCCACGATGGACCTTTTAGTTTGGAAATCAGTTATATCGGTTTGGAATACGACCCCAGCCACCGGGAGGAGTTTGCTTATGAAATGTACAAGACCGACAAATACATCGTCGCCACGTAAAAGCAGAGGAAATAAAGGATTGTTTTTTGTTTCAAAGGTCGCTCATGTCAGTCATACATATATAAATTTATTTTTACAGCGTTTACGAAAATTCGTCAACAAGAAAAAAAAAGCAAACCAAAAATAAAACAATAACAAAATTATTACTGGTCATCCGCTTCGTTGAAACTTAAAAACTAGGTGCACTGGATCTCGACGTAAAGCTTTATGTTTTCTTTTTCAGTATTTTATACGTGTTTTTGTTGAGAATATAACTGAGAGCAGCAGCTACAGTGGTGGCACCCGTTAAATACCAGAGTCCATGAAGAAGTGAATGATCTGAAAAAGAAATAATGACAAAATTGATAAGTTATTGTTGTTTGAGTGACGATTTACCGAGATAATTCCATACGGGAGCACCTAAGCTCAACCCAATGGCGGTGAGCTGAACAAAGGTGTTTACTTTGCTAATGAATGTTGGTTCCAGTTGGGCAGTTACATGTGTGGCGTCAAAGTATCGAGACAAGGTTTTCTGAAATTATTTAGAACATATTTATTACTCATATTGATAATAGTAAGAACTCTGTAGGTTAGGGTAATAAAACCCAGGACTTTGCAGTAACATTTTCTTATGAAAATTTAAATCAATGCGACTGGCGCTTTCATCTACTATACGGTATCACCTATGTTGGTTTCTATAAAAATTAGAATTCAACCGAATAATTGAGCTTTTCCATTCGTGCGAACGTAACAAATCAACTATGTATGTATGTCCATTCGCAGGATAAAAGGTAGCAACATAATATTCACAGCTAGCACCGTGAGGATGTTGCATCAATATTGGAAAGCGCTTTCACTGTATGTGCTGACTAAAACTCTGCATTGATCCACCGGCTGATTCAGAATGTACGTTAGGTTAGACTGGCAGTTTGTACCTTGGTATGAAAACATATAAACCAAAGGAAAACACGCGGAACCAATCGTTAATTTGAAACTTTTCTTTTAAGTCTTGCGGAGAACGTTTAAAAAAAGAGGAATATTCCTTAAGAAACCGCTAAGATTGTTGATTTTAGGACGCTCTACTTACTTATTGCAGTATTTCTTATCCAGATTAAGTTTGAGATTGGACATCTCCCATTGGTCTTTGAACTATTATTGTGTGAACATCTTTCAACTAAGATCTGATAAATTTTCTACTTACCGGCGGCGGCAGACTAATATAACGAATAACAAAGCCAGCTCCCAATAGGAAGACATCGCGAAAGAGAATAGTTCCGGCCAACCACAACGGCAATAAATCGCAGCAACCCATTGATATGACCAGTGATCCAATCAACAGTTTGTCCGCCATTGGATCCAGAAACGAGCCAGCTTTGCTAGCCTGAGTTGGCCAATGACGAGCAATTTGTCCATCCAGCTGTAACGAGCTTGCAATTTTTCCAATAATGATCTTTAACGCACAAAGATTATTACTCACCAAATCTGTGATTCCAGCGACAACCAGCAAACCTATTGCCAAATTGAAATCTCCATCGACAATCACATACCCAATGTATGGGGCAAGAAACGCTCGTCCCACTGTCAGGAAATTCGGTATGGTCATAATGTTCTCCCGTTCGATGACTTCTCCCATCTTCTCGCGCACCCTTTCCTGTACTTTTGTTTTTGTTTTGCGAATATCCTTGACCAGTACATTCTTACGCTCGATAAAGCTCTCACGTTTCTGTTCGATGACATTCTGGATAAGGTCACGGCTCTTCAATGTCTGCAGATGGAAAGATTGCCTCTTCGAATCGGCATACAATCGCAATGAGACAATGTCCCATCGTTGGTAGTCCAGGAATGATGTCTTGAGCAAACCAGTGGCAGCAGCATAACGATTGAGACAAGTACCCTCACGGGTCGTGCGTAAGAAGTCGGTTAGACCCTTGCACATGCTCGGCCGGTACATTTGTCGGAAGATTGTTGTTGGCAGCATTTTTTATTTGATTTCTTTTATTTGTTTACTTAAATATGGGTTAGCACTGAAACGAGGACATACATTGGGTGGTGGTAATTGGATTAAGGGTGGGAGAAAAGAATTTGCGTTCTAAAAATAAATATTCACCTTGCGGGTGCAATCGAATGGGTTGAATACGTGACGATGCGGATCTACGGATGATGTACGCGTTTTACCATCGAATTTGTATGGGAAAACCTGGCAGTATGTTCCAACTGCTCGGCTGAGCAATTACCGCGGAATTTCCAGACGTGTTTTAAATTATTTCACCGTATAGCGGTCGGGATATGAAAGCCAATGGATGGCAATCATATGGGAAACTTCATGTTTTTATTTTATTACAACCGTCAGATTTATTCTTATCAGTCGAGTTATAAAAAGTCACATCTAGGTGGCAATGGTATCCTAACTGCGGATGGAAAGGTAGTGTTGATGGTGTCCGAAGTGCTGCCAAGTTCAAAACTGTGACTAACAAAATATAATTTTTTTTTATCCAATATTTTATAATAAGACAAAAATGGCATTCAGTTGAAATCTTTTCAATGACGACTTCTTTACGTTTAACAGCCAAAGTTGGCATAATAGGGAGACATTAGGATTATGAAATAAATGTATATATATATGTATGTATATCAAATACAACAACTACGTATAAGTTCACAGAGCGTTTCGTAATTCATTCACGAATGGATCGAAATAATGTTTTAATCCGTAGAGGTGGGGTGTCCTATATATCTGACAAAAATGGAAAATCAGGAGCCGCCTAGCGAAATAAATGAACACAAAAAGTCTGACGACTTCTGTGTGTTCAAAAATAGACATGAATTGTAATAGAAGTTGTGCTTTGGGGCAATGGTTCAAATTTGCAATTATGTGGAATAACTTTATCGAATTTCAACCGGATGTGTACGGACGGCAACGAATTGCGGAAGAGATATCTGTCATAGTACTTCTATTGCTGTAAAGATGTTTAAACTGTTTTAAATTTGCCGTAAAAGTACGTTTAATCCACCGAATTAAATGTAGGCTTCTGAGTGAATATTATGAACATGCGGATGCGGATTTAATGGTTGAACCATTGAAATTCACTTAAACCTGATTTACACCCGGAGTGAGGCCCGGATCAACCCCGGAGATTTATTAAAGCTTAGTGCAAGCATAAACTTAAATTTTAGACTTAAAACTAACAAAGTTCCTTAAAATAACAGGGTTCCTTAAAACTATAATTATGAACTAAGGGAGAAAGCAATTGGATGAGAGGTGTAAGCGGAATAAATGGCTTTCCTGCGTTAACTTCACGTAGCATCGATAACAATAACGAAATTTGCTCGGTACGTATTGACTCGAAAAAGGGGTACAAATCTGAGATTACGCGGGTTAGTGTTAAGAGAGAAAAGTTGAAGTAGAGAGGGGCTTTCAATTTTACCAGCTAAAAGTTGATGAACAAAGAGTATGTCTAGGTTTAAGAGTTTCAGTCGATCTGAGTGCGGGGGTATGTTTAGGGTATCAGTCCGGCGAAGTCTCTCTAAAGCGATCGGAATGAACCAGCGTTGTACAGCTTCTACTCAAAGAATGTGGGGTGGTGAAATAAAGCGACCAAACTTGACTGGCATATTCAAGAAAAGGCTGAAAAAAGTTCCTATAAAGGGATTTAGTGACATAAGGGCTAGAGAATTCCTTAGAGGGGAAGAGTTGGCTTTCATTATAATGTTATTGATATGTGAACGAAAACTGAGTTCTCTTTTACAGATTCACTTACTAAGGGAACGGGTTCATTAAATTTAAGGTAGGTAACTACGAGATGTAGTTGAAGTACGCTTACGGGTATGTGTTACTGCTTGCCACTCATTGACATTGAGCTCAAAAAAATTGCTAAAGCAAGTAGAATAAAAGGATTAAGCAAGTAGAAAATCTTTCCAGGTCTTCCTTTGAAGACAGTCAGAGACGATATATGTCTGAAGATCTTCATATCATCTGCGTAAGCAGATAAATGTGAATTAACAATGATACGATCAACATTACTTATTGTCAAAATAAATAATAAGGGACCAAGATGGCTGCCTTAAGGTACTCCAAAGGGGGTTTAATTAGAATGGAAATAATTGACCTAAACAAAACATTGTAAACTCGGTTTTCTAAATAGGATTCAATCCTTGTAATAGACCAAGACTGAAAGCCAAGAGTACGATGTGCGTGGTCTTTTAGTTTAAGAAATTAACATAATTGCTTGGGTCAGTCCTTCAGTATCTACATATATTATATAGAGAGAGGTTGAAACACACTCCCTACTCTTAGAATCGTAGAAGCAAGGTAGATCATCATTATTCATACGCAGATTTAAAATCGATAAATCGATTTGTGTTGCGTGTGTTATATTCTTTACACGAATGGAGCCTATTGTTTAATGTCGGGTCCGAAGGGCAATTTTTCACTTGAGAACCTATTTAATGACAGTTATATATTCCCAGACGCTCTCTAGAGGTGGGGTCGTGAAAGATCTTTTGATGTTGTCTGGGAATTGAACCTCGAAGCCCTCGTAATCTAACGCACTATCTGCCTGAGCCGTGGTGACCAGAAAAAATCGCTGATTGACGTTTTCTTTTCTTTCTTTGAAAGTTCGTAAAGTATTAACTAAAGGAAGCACTTACTTGATTCAACAACTCGTTCCCGGTGTAAAAAAATAAAATCAGACAAAAATGTTTAGTTTTGTTCACAGTAATTCTGATAAGAAAAGTATAAAATATTACGACATATTTCGACAGATTATACCAGATTATAAGACCGCGTACGCTTTTATGCGATAATACCGATTGGACTAATTGACATTGTATTACCTTCTGTGTATCGATCTATAGCCACAAATGAATTGTATTTACAGTACCAGAAGTTTTATGACAGGTGGTAGCTGATTATATGTATGTTCAATGTTGATAATCTTTAATACTCATATTATTGCAATTGGACAGATTTGTTTATCAGCGAAATGTTTATCGGAAACTTACTTTAAAAATACCTACAGATTGCGATTTTGAAGTTCAGTTTCGGTTGGGGGTCGATTCTGAACACAGTACACCAACGGATTACTGGAGAATGTAAGCATTTGAGTTTTGATTTATTCATAACTTGTAAATTAGAATACATTAGTTAGTTTCGAAAATATGTTTGTTTTTGACAAAATAATATCACTAAAAAAATAGAAATCTAGATGGGATAGTGTATGATTTTTTGATTGTAAATATTGATTTTCCACTATTACGGTAACAAGTGATCGACTTAAGTGATATCAAATCCTGTAAATCGACATGTAATACCCTTTGGTTATGTACTTTGATTTATTGTGATCAAAGGGTAAAATCTATGTATCAGTGAGTGCATCCCTAATAACAGAACAATCATAATAGCTCCCAAAATTAAACTAAGGTACATATGTATGTATGTACCGTACCGTATTTGGTACAATTTTCCTGGTGCAAGTCTTTTGGACAGTATTATTTTTAAAATCATTGGCTGCAGATGATGCTTACGCATCTGGTTTACAACTGAATCTATTACTCGCTTCTGTTTCGTTTGTTTTCAGTATATATTTTCATTTTCCAGTTTTATTGCTTATTATCATGACTTATGGGCTTGTGTTTCATGTCATCAAGTAATTTCTGCCAAAATAACTTAGTACCAGTAATTACGGATGACCATGAATTGGAAGCTATAATTAATTTCAGTTAACTTTTGTGCCACATTTAAAGTGCCACGATGATCGTGACATTTGTCATAAAATAAAATCTTAAGCCAGTCTTTATAACATACATATTGTGCGTTGAGGTTTACACTGGTTTATTTTTATTTATAAATCAACATATCACAGGACCATTTATCCTGGTTTAAATTTAATAAAATTCCTGTAGGTAATTGTAATATAAAATAATTTTAGCAATGGCAAAAGATGTGACTAAAATGAAGTTTATTTTGACATGAAATTTAATCCTATGCAATAATTTCAGAAAGTAAGACTATTCAAAAACATCTATCTCAGCGGTTTATACACAATCATCCTACTTATTAAGTCCCATTAATTTAATTTTACTGAGATAATTTTTTTAACAAAAAAATTTCAAAATAGTATTCTATCACGCTAACTCGGTACGTATTTGAAAGGGATACGCCATCTAACTCACCTCTTTTGAACAACAACTAGAAAAATGTTTTTATTAAAAAATTAATCATTCCATTATCACTTTTGTTAAAATGTTTTGCATGTGCTGTTTTTATTTAAAGTAACTACAGGGTGTTTGGGTGATTTTGGAAAACATTATTTATAGCGCGTGTACTGGAGATAGAATTAAGTAAAAGTCTCAATAAAAAAAAGCTTCTCAAAATATCACGCAGAAGAAATATATGTATAGACCGCTTACAGCTGTTCCAAAAAAAGTTAAAATTCGGTATTTGAAAAATTATACAAAGATAAATGAAAATGTTTTATCTTCGAATTTTAAACTATAACTATCTGTGTTTCATGCCATTCTGTCAGGTAGTCTTTTCGTACTTATTTACTAACTTAGATGGCGCTACATTTCAGCTAGCTACATAGCTACATACATACATATATTGTATGTAGCACCAATTGTCCACCTTAAATTTCAAAATCCACAAAGTATAGTTTTTCCTCTACTGAGCTATAGTACCAGGGTTAGATTAGAAGACTTTGTGTTCTATTAATTCTCCTCTTAAGTCCGTCGATAAAAACGGGACAAATATTATTCTCTTGAAACGAACAATAACCATGATTAGATGGCGATTGCTCAGGCGTTTGTGTCGTTAGTTTGTGGGTAAGAAAAGTGAGGCGCAAAGAGAGAGTATACTCACCAAGAAAAAATAAAAATCGGAGTGACAATCGTGTTAAACAACATGTTCTGATTTTACCATAATCTATGAGTATTAGCTGAACCATCAAAGAGTGCACATAATTAAAAGTGCCGTTCCGTTTCCGAGGTGTGACTGATTTTCGCTTATTCCACTTATTCCGCCGCTAAACTTTAGCAAAGCAATACAGGAGTGAAGACAGTAGTGTGTACTCACGACAGTATTGCCCACGACTTATTGGACAATAATCATCTAATCAGGGTCAATGATATCTTCACCCACTTTCTGCAGAGTTCATACTTCAGTGCTATAGAGTAAAACTAGGATAATTAATGTTTTCCATGTATATATGTACATATGTATGTACATAGAGACACCTTAGTTGTTGGAGATAAGGTTTTATTCATGAAATGCCTTCTCAGCCCAAAGAAACAGCTACAGACAAGAGCAGGGCCAAGGTAGACAAAGTCTTTACTACTTCTAACTTATAGATGTGAATTTTGTTTTTTGAGTTTTCTCTAGGATCTGTAGTCAGCTGATGTAGAAACTTGATCGATCGGAACTTCTTTAGTCTGAAATCGTACTGATAAATGTTTGATAAGATCTTGTTTGCGATATCGAGGAGACCAATGCCTCTATTATTGTCACTGTTGAAAGTGTTTTGTTTTCTTGTAAACCGGACGAACTATGTAATGTATGCCAAAGTTTCATTTCCATTCATAAGACATACACTCTGCTCTCTACCAATTCATCTCCAGTTGCTTTCCATAGCTGGACTAGTAAACGGTCAGATTCAGAAACCTTGGGACTGTGATTTAAAATACCTCTCCGCTCAGTACCAGATCCAGTGTTTTTACTTTTTGGACTACATCTATATCTTGGTACAGCACACACAGTTCGCGGTTTTATCTTCTCCTATTTTCACCTTTCTCCCATATGGGACCCAATATTCAACGAAAAATCCAAATTAGACATTGCACCGCATGTTATCCAGCGTAAAGCGGCACAGCTTTATCGACCATTTTAATTTTCGATCTGCCGGGACAGAAGTGCCGATTAGTGTGTTGCAGACATTGGACATTGATTAGAGCTAATAGTTAAGTCAGTGGGCATGTTTCATCCACCCATATCTGGTTGATGATTTTGTGCATGCACCCACCAAAACATCACCTCCATGTTTGGAAATCTCCGCTGGTAGACCATGAGAGCCGGCAGCCGTGTTGTTCTTCAGAGTTTTGATAGCTGATGCAACTTTTTCAATACTCGGAGGGGGGTGGTTTGTCTAAGGATGTTGTGAACATAGCCAATGGTTCTTGGAACTTGATGCTGTTGGCATACGAGTAATTAGAGACACCGGATTACGTATTCGGCGAAGATCTAGTTTCTAATTCTAATTCTAATTGTGTAGAGACCATTGCTGCATGGTTACTAAATAGCTACTAATCTGGGATTTAAAGTACAAACTGCCCCAAGAATTATCTAAGGGTAAAAATTACGCTTCCCAATTCAGTCCAACAGTCCAAAACTGTTCAATAGACACAAGCAAGCACCGAGACCAATTACAAGAGGGTTGACATAGAAGATAAAACAAAAAGTTTAAATAAGAATGATGTGATCATAAGATTCATTCCTACTCAAGTCTACAGATGAATAGATAACGTGACGTCCATAGACATTAATTTGCTTTTATTACATTGAAATATTTTACCTTACAGTACGTGAGGATATTTTGCAGTCTGTTGTCAGCCTATGATATTGTAATAAGTCCAAGCCAATGATCTGTCCACAAAAACTCACACCCATACAAACTTTAATTCAATTCAAAACACCTACTGAATAGTAATTAATTATCAGTTCTACAATCATTTAAGGGTAGGTATAGCTCCTTCTATGTACATACGTTAAACTAAAAAGAAACATAGAACACTCAATGCAATGCTAATCCTACAAATGTCAATGGAAAATCTGTAAAATTGCATGCGAATCTACATATGTACGTATTATGCATACGTATTATGATAATATGATGAATCAGTCTTTCTAAAGAAAGGAGTTCGGTAGTATTTATAAAGCTGACTTTAGTTGAAGCAGATATTTCTTCTCTTTGTCCGTTTAGTTTTCGAAAAAAAAAAATGTGTCAGTCACGAAATATCTATAATTAAGAACTCAGAAATGTAAGATATAAAAGTTCCCTCAAACAAAGAAATGTGTTAATCAAACTCACTCAAACTACTATCGACAACTCCCACTCAAATTACGTTCGGCACTCAGTGTTATCGAGCAATTGCTATGTATTATGATTCAGCTTAAGTAGCTCTTATCATTTGAATCGCTACACAAACTCAATTTGTGCAGTCTACAGAAAGTGCGCCGTTTGCGACATAGACTTCGCTCCCCCATTATACCTTTTTCAATAAAAGATAGACCAGTTGGTGCCTCTGGATTTTATTTGCAGCCAGCCAAGTGATCAGTCCACGATCGGTGCGCGTCGAAGTAGAAACAATTTCCGCTTCAAGTGAATTCGTCTCTGGTTTGAGAGGGAAAAAAAGATGGTCAAACGGGAGCCAGCTTAGGCGCGAATCGTATATTCGACCGCAATGAGAATTTAATTTAAAATTTCAACAGTTTCATGTGTTCAGTTTTATAATTAAAGAGTTCAAGTGTAACTGAATAAAGGTCAAACACGCTTTGTGTTTTACCTTTAATCCATAACAAAGACCAAGTTTCTTGCCTGTGAAAAGTTCATTTACACTTTGCTGTGTGACATTGACCTAATAGTCATAAAAGTTAAAAGAAGTGTATAACCGTCGAAATGTGTTACAAATGAAAAGTGGCTGTTAAATTCGAAATTACGAAACGTGCTCACTTTCTCCTGCGATTGGCCAAGTAGGTGAAGATCAATGCAAGATCGAGTTTTTCGCGCCGAAAAAACGAGAACTAGTGACGTGAACTGCAGTTGCAGTTTTATACAACTATTGTTGGTGTTAAGCAATATGATACCCAGCAGTGATATCACAGAGAGATAATTGCATTATACAAACCAAAACCAGTCAAAGGAGAAGGGGCGCGTATGCAAAACATCCGCGAACGACATTTCGTCTAAAAGACTAGTGAGTGTGAGTTTTAGTCGTAGATTCATCACCATTGCCATCATCGTGAATTGAGGGGACATTGAATGAATGGTTGGCTCATGCCTCTCCATTCATTGTAATATTTTTGTCTGTTTGCTCGCTGACTGGTGATATAACGTACATAGATACTTTGTGTACACGTACAACAGTGATGACGGTTTGATAATACACTTAAGTTACTTATATGTAAATTAAATTTAAATTTGATTTTGCTCTTTTTTTTTTTTTTTGGTGTACATACATATGATCTGTTGGGATCGTGGGGATTGCCACTGATTAGCATTATCTTTGCAATTGAGATACATTTTGTGTATTTAAGCCGGCTTGCCGGGTGGTGGCGGGTGTTTACTTGGATTATTTTTAGTGGGTCGTTTGGGTTTTTGGATATTTGTGCAACCATCAATATATCCGTAAGTGAGTTAGCGAAGTTTGTGAAGAAATACATATGTTTGATATTCACGTGTAGTTTGCCTTTTCTGTTTGGGTTCTTCACTTAATTGGTTGATTGTCGGCAAAGTGTGTGAATAATAGGTGGCAAGTGTAATGACATGACATTTGTTTGTTTGTTGTTATTGTTATTTTTTTTATTCACTTGTGGTTCAATTCAATTGACGGGACTGGAGATTTATTAGACACGTACTTTGTGTGTGCCCTCGTGACCTTCAATTTGAAGGGAAACTTCCGTTGGAATTTATTTGAAATTCTGTTTTGAAGGGTCAGGCAATAGATGAGTTTCTGGTTTTACTTTTTATGAGGATAAAGTTTGTTTTAATTATATGTATGTATGTGTGTATGTAGGTATATTATTTTTGAAATAAGTAGTGTATCCTCGTATAAACCATGCTGTATTAAAAAAAGTGTATTTATGAATTTCGTTGTAAGTTACAATAATTTCTTTCTTTATATGTACATATGTACATATGTTTACAGATTACAGGCGTGATGGAGATCAGATTATAGAACTCTCCTTTAGGGTACTTGCAAGTACCCTACAAGGTCCCAGGTATAATTACTATCAAGGATCACACTCACATACCTTCTTAATATCGGCAGAGCAATACTGAATCCGTGAAGTAAGAAAAAAGAGAACCACCGCCACTCACGGCTAAGTTTGAGAAGAAGTTCTAAATTTGAAATGAGTTACCCAACAACCGAATGTCTACTTTTTGAAATCCGCCACTGCCACGTCACTTCATTGCACTATTTTGCATAAAATCGAAAAATGTTGTTTTCATTAAAAACCCAATTTAGATGAAATTTTCTATGTGACATCCTTAAACGTTCGAAGTTATCGTTGTAATTCAACAAAAAAAAAAAAAAAAACAGTATGCCACGCCCACTTTATTAGGGCTGCAAAGAAAGGAGGATAACATATAAAAGATCCGTTCCAGATGGATTGAAGCTTTTCTGTATGCTTATATTTTTATGTGTGAAGTTAATTTTAAATTTCCTGTTACATTTATTGGTTCAATAAGATACATATCTTATAACTTATGTACATATGTATGTAAGTATGGTGGATTTACAGATAAATATTTTCTATTTTGTTGGTTTACATATTATTAGCGATGATAATTCTTTTAAAGAAGTGAGCAATGTATAGTAGCTTCATTCCGAGAAGATGCCATCTGTCACTTTTCATAGAAATTGAGAAAGATAGTATGTCACAAAATTTAGGGTGGGGCTTACTATTTCATTTATAAAACTGTCGCAGAGTAAAGCAATTCGATGTGTTTTCGCATTAGAGGCATTAAAGAAATTGAAAAAAATTGCAAGAAGAAACGCAGAAAAACGCAAACATCAAACAAAAAATGATAGCCCATAGAATATTATCCATAGTAAGTTATAAGCTGAGCAATACATAGGATGGAATTTTTCATAGAATACTATTTGAAGTCTCCACGAGCAATATTTCATAGAATGCAATATGGCATTCTATGACAATTGCTGGTGGAGACACTGTGTAACGATCAGCTTAGCTATCTAAATAAAATAAAATACGAAATGTCTCAATTTGTTATTTCAAATACCTAGGTTTGATGCGTGTGACGATTTTATATGTACACTGTTTTGTTACGACGATCGAAGCTTTACGATGGGTGTATATTAGGGGTGTATATTATACAATGATACTTAAACTAAATTATCCATCTTACTACAACGCAATTTTTTTGCTATACCACAATACACACTTTCAGCGAATAGGGAAATAGAGTAGACTATTTAAAGATCTACAATTCATAACGAGATTGTTGTTTCTTACATTGAACAAAGCCAGATTAAATTTGAACATTAATTAGTTCCTCACAAAATGTTTCCATCGCAGGTGTTTCAAGCCTTTGTACATTATGTAAACCTGTTATGCGTATAAGTAGCAAAGATTGAGTGAAATTACACTGTCATTGCATTGTTGATCTGTATTATCCAATGAGGTATGTACCGAAGAACTTTGCAAAAAAAAAACAACTGCTTACAAAAATTATGTAATTTATACCAACCAACCAAGCAACAAAATAAATTAGGTCAGTAAAGTCGCTGAGTTTGTACTTACGATTGACTGATAAATTTCAACTCTACTCATGACCATGAGCGCATTGGAATAGATTGGAGTGCGCAACGACAATATGGTACATATTGTTCAACCTAGCCAAAGACACATTTATTGCAAAAAATCGGCTTGCAGTGAAACCCAGGAGAGGGAGTCGACCTAAGCAAACTGACTAATTCTAAAGCACTGCGATAATTTGGGGAGAGTTAAAGTTAGAAGTTAGAGTTAGGCGTTGTTATTGTTCTATGATCCAGAAGGGATGACAGGACCTGAATATGCTAATAAGGATGTCAGGATTGGGCAGGAGGAGTTTGACTAATGGTTATTTTGAAGGTGAAATAGGTACTAATAAAATAAATAAAATGAATTTAGCCAGTCGATGAACTTTAATAGAAACCTTGAAAGCCGTTCCCACCAACTCGAAATCATTTCAAATGTTAATACGTGCTAATTTTGAAATGGCTGATTGTTAACAATTTCCGTTTTTATATTAAGTTTAGCACAATAGTTTGTAACATAGAGAAATAATCGAGATAAACCCTATAAGGTATATATGTAAGTACATACATACATAGGTATGTACATATGTATATTCCTGTCAACACTTGAGTGCCTTGCTGCCATTTTTGTTTGTTATATTTTTTTTTTTTTTGATTTAAAAAATTTGTTTGTTCTTTTTGTTACATTTGTTAAATTGATTATATAAATAAACGTTTTATATAAAAAAAAAAAAAAACATATGTATATTCTTGTTCAGTCACTACGATCAATATCAATAGCGAAAACGATTGAGCCGTCCGTCCATTCCTTTGTTTGTCTGTTCATCCATATATCACCACTTTTTTCATATTTGGACTTTAAGCATTTTTGAACTGCCACGCCCAATTTTTCATAATTTCACTATTTTTCTTGAAATCGAAAAATTTAGTTAAAACCAAATATTTACATATTCAGATTATCTACAATTCAACTATACACTGTCTTAGCCTCGCCCACTTTTTTATTAAAATCGATTTTATTAAAAACCCGATTTTGATGAAATTTTTCATGTAATATCCTCAAACGTTCGAAATTATCGTTGTACTTCGACAGTATGCAGTATGCCACGTCCAATTTATTAGGACTGAATAGAAAGAAGAATAAGGTATTAAACGATCCGTTCCAAACTTATTGAAGCTCTTCGGTATGTTTTATATGTTTTCCGCTTCCTGAAAAAAAATTATTTATTTGTGTAATTACATATAATAATTCTTTTGAAAATAGTACCTCTTTGTCCGATTTAAAATGAAAATAAAGGCAAAAAAAAAATGGAGACATCTACAATGACAATTCAAATGAACACCAAAATAAACCAAAGTTCACGCTGTAGCTCTGTTCGGTTTGACAACCTCTCACATAACTCAAAAGGATTTCAACTAGGTTTCGTTGAAATTACGAGATTTCGAAAGCTTGGAAATGTATGGGAAAACCTCAGAAAGTAGTAGTATGTACATACTATACGCTTACAAATAAACACAGGTTTTCAAAAACCGTTTTTACGAATAAAGAAAAGTTAAAATCTATCAGAAAGGAAAGGTATATAGGAAATTTAGTACACATAATATAAGTAGATATTATACAAAGTAAAAGGGGTATAGTTTTTGATAAGATCAAATTATTGTTCATATCTACAACAGACAGAAAGACATTAAAATCTATCCAAACTTATACAATTTCATTCTAACTAACATATCACGAACATATGCATGTATGTCTCACTTATCTCGCTACAGAATAATAGTCGTCTCAAGGTCATCAAATCAGAACGCGCCTTTTCCTTCAGTCAGAGGCATGTTAACACGACCTTCTACCTTCTATTAATAAAACATTCTCCGTAATAGCATTATTGTTATTCAACTCATACACGTCTGAGTATAACGTGCAAGTTTATGCCGGCTTCACTTATCGCTGTCACTAAAGAAACGTCAAACACAATGTTTTTTTTTCGAATTCGAAAACGAGTCACTAATCAGAATTCGAATCTTACATAGAAACTTCATTTTTTTAGCACATGTCTTCTATTATGCTGTTACCGCATTGATGAGTCAATGTCGTCATGGGATTGAAACAGATACGTGAAACGATTGCTAAACATTTGTGTAAGTCATTAGTATAAGGCACAGTATTTCAGAAGACATTGAACTTCGTATCATATTTTACCACACAGCTACACCGCTACTTGTCGCGGTCTGTATCGGACTGCTGCCGCTATAATGCGATACTCAAAGAAATTCAAAGATAAAAATACGTTAGTCACCGAATTGTGATCTCAAAGTTTCCTTTGTTTTGACTTTGGAAATGCAATCCGCTGTCCTTTGTGTATGTGACTGATTGTAACTGTAAGGCTAAGTTTGATATCTGACTTTGGTATTGTGTGGCCGCATTAATACTCGTAATGTGATTATAATGCAAAATATTATTTAATAAATACTTTCAGTTCAATAAACTTTTCAGACGCGATAAGAGCAGGTTCCGTAGGACATTGGAATTATTTTTAGCTTTGAAATACGGCATATGCACATACATATGTATGTATGTATCTATATGTAAGAATTTAAGTATGTTAGTAATTAAAATAAATTGTTTTTTTTTTTTAACAAAAGGTTGTAGTTCAATTGCATGTGTTACGAATTTAAATAGCTTCACACCATTAGTAGATACAAGGGAGTGGTACTAAAATGAGTGGAAATACTATTGCAAGGACATTTGTTTGTTTAGTTCAGTGTTTTACAGTCGACATTGGGAATAAGAGTGATTGTATAGTTGATTTGATACGTATGTACCTACCCATACCTAATAAACAAAAATTTGCGAAAAGTTTATTTGAAACAAATTTATTTACTTAAAATTAAGACTAGTATTTCGTTTTGAGTAATAGCAGGTAAAAACGCGAAGGAAACATTTGTCTGTTTGTGGTATCTACAGCAAATTCAATTGAAGTTTAGTGTTGCTTTGGGTGGGTTTATTTTGAGCCCAATAATGTGGGACAGATTCTTTAACTACTCTAAGTCCCCTTTGAATTACGCCACTTTGGCGTAATTCGCATCCCTTCATGCTGTTTCAATGGATCTATCCTTTCTATCCCGATGCTGACAGTAGTAAAGTGGGGATATACGCAAAACTTCTTATTAACAGCCTTATCCATCGTTTTGAGAAAAAAGTTGCATCCCCACTATTATATTCCTAGAGTCTCCATCGGTGCGAGTTCAAGGCCAATTTTGTCTGTCAGTAGCAAAAGCGCTAGAAAGGGTAGTCCATCACCCCAGAGCCCCACATTAACATGGTAGAGCTATAACTACTCTCCGAGGTGGACCAGTCTTCGTTTTAATTCTAGTTCTAGTGAGCCATCCAATGAGCACTGTTTGCATTATTCTCTGAGCTTGAATAGTCTTTGTTCACAGTGAGTCAGCTTAAGCCCTCGCACCTCGTCGTGGTGCCTACCCATGAGGGGGTTCATTTCTCTAAGTCTGTTCTATAAGATTTCGTACGGGTTGTGAAAAAAGGGGAATCAAAAAAATCGATTATCTACTCCGCCTGCCGTTGGCCGTAGGTGACTTCGTAGACCTCCTTTGCGAAAGATCTGTCAAGGGATGAATCCTGTCTCGAGAGTTCGAAAGTCTGCGTACATCCCTCTATGTTACAATGATGCGGCATCCTGAGTACTGACGTTGGTTTGGCGACCTATCACTGTAATTACGAGGTACGTAAATGGCGTTGAAGTGCGGAGCTTCGTTCGAATATGAACCCATGGCACCCGTAGTCGCGATTCTCTGGGCCATGCTTATTTTGCAACTCTTGCTCATACCCTTCAGTTGAGGTCTCTCTTCTGTGATTAATAATTTAATACCAATCCATGTTGATGAACAGTGTGCAATCAGAATACTTGGTGAAATAATTCAACCATATTTGCAACCGGGGAAGTGCGTGTTCATTTAAAGTTTAAAAAATCTTCCAGTAGATTATGTCCATGTCCCATTCGGCAGCCGTTGAAGAGTTTAACGAATAGCGATGGTTTCAGCTTTAAATACGCTGCAAGCTAATGTAAAGGATAGTATATAAACCCTACTCAAGAGAATACTCCTTTCTTGGTTTTGGATCATTCAGTGAAAATTGAAATCACTTTGTTGTCTACTCGTGAATTTAGAACTAGTTCGCGATACGCCCACTCTATTTTGATCGGTAAGTATTCAATGTAGCCTAAATTAAAGCCTAGTTCGTGGGGTAAAAGGTCTATTACGCTACAAAAATTACGATACATCGCTAGAAATGTCAATAGGAATAATGTTGTGGTTGCTGAAATGACTCCAAAACTATTGCATTCATAGCTGCAATCATTATCAAGGGATAATAGCCTTCTGCGAACTCGGTTTCAAACAAGCATATACATATGTATGTACAGTATGTGAATACACACACAAGCAGTTTCAACGATAAAAGATGAAGCAACTTTCACTTTTGTTTTCTAAACAAAATCCCTTACTACCTGTTTGAAAAGTGCTACATCTCCTTCTGCCCTAAAACTAATCAAAACCATTTTAATAAAACAGACAAAAGATACTTTCGTGTGTGATTTTAATTGCTTACCTGGTCATACAGATGCTGCTTTTATCTACAGATAAAAAAAAAATCAATTACATGTAACCTTCCGTGCATTCATTTCCACATATCATTTCAAAGCACCCGCTTTGTTGAGCTGATGTTAAAACGATTTTCTCCTCTCTTACAGTTCAGTATTAAAAGGAACCTCAATAGGATCGGAGGAGGACACAACGACGGTGGACTATTAGATACATTTTGATAAATTGCTTCTGAAAGGCATAGACGCCTCTCGTTCAAAAATGGGAACAAAAACAATTATTTCACTGACTGTGATGTGCTTCATTCTCTGCAGCAGAGTGGTGGAGTGTTATAAAATCGGTGTTGGACGTGGTGATGTCACAGGACCACCAGTGGAGATCACTTTTGTAAGTATTATTTCATCTACAGACAATAAAACTATCTATGTGAATGTAATGCTTCCAAATGACCTTCCACAGATGGGCTACGCGAATCTAAAGCAACGAGGCCAAGGCATCCATTTGCGTCAATTCGCAAGGGCATTCGTGGTGGAAGATGATAACAATCGGCGAGTGGCTTTTGTTTCGGTTGATGCTGGTATGATGGGTTATGCCGTAAAGAGGGAGGTTTTGCGACGATTGCAACTGAGATATGGGGATGCCTATTCCGATGATAATTTGGTTATTAGTGGAACACATACCCACAGTGGACCTGGTGGTTTTCTAATGCATCTTTTGTATGATATATCCATTTTGGGATTTGTTCCGCAGACCTTTGATGCTTTGGCTTTGGGAATCTATTTGGTTTGTTCAAAAAAGGAATTTCGATTGTAAACTGTGATTGATTGAAGTTTTTGTTTTTAGAGTGTCAAACGAGCGACTGATAACATGCATGTTGGACGTATGTTCCTATCCCAGACAGTCGTGTTGAATGCAAACATAAATCGATCACCAACTTCGTATCTACGGAATCCTGAAGATGAACGTGCCCAATATGAACATGACGTGGATAAAACATTGACGCAGTTAAGATTTGTTGATATGCAGGAAAATCTGCTTGGAGTGTTCAATTGGTTTGCAGTGCACGCCACTTCAATGAATAATACAAATCATTTGGTTTCGAGTGATAATGTGGGATACGCTTCGATTTTACTAGAAAAGGAATATAATCCAAATAAAGTGCCAGGCAAGGTTTGTAAAATTGTGATCTGAACATCAAATTACTAGTATTGTCTGCTTTTATCAGAAATGCTTTAACTGCTTAGAGTAGTTTGCAAATTTTGGTAAATATGTATTTACAAAAGGGGCCTCTTCCCCCATTTTGATAAAATTTTAATTAATTTTTAAATTAGTATGCGGTAGAGTGCATTTTTCTGAGCATTTTGATGTACATATGTACATATGTAGGGGTCGCAAACGAATAGTTTATAAGATATAGGAATATATATGCAACCCCCCTGCTTGTGGTCACTGTTGGATTTGGAGTAGGTGCGAGGTTGAAACCAAACCTCGGAGTAGGTGCGAGGTTAAACCAAAGTTAACCTTAACTTTGTAAGGGTTCAAGCGTGAATTAAAAAAAAACTCCTGTTCTGCAAAGCGAACCCTCCGTACTACGAACTGTTTTATCTTGATAGATGTTCTAGGACTTTGATAGCCTCCTGGACTCCGCATTTCACGCGCAAAATGTGGTGCCGAATTCCTTTGTCCGTTAACCTCTTCCCAGTTTGCCTTGGATAGAAAACATACAGTTACATATGTCTCTCCTGCAACTCAGATTAGCAGACCACCCTAGAAGTGACCCTATCGCGGGGTAGATTCATATACATAGTCCCCACATTGTACTAACAATTTTTGGGCTGGGTATATTCCTTTGCAGATCATCTTAATTTAATCTGATTCTCATTGTTGCAAAAGTTATGCCAGAGGATTTTCAACAGCATCCCGTTGGGATTTCGTTTGGAGTTCCTTGCTTTGAATTGAATGAGATTCGATTTCTATGGATGTTTGCTATAAACAATTACATTCTGTAATAAGGGTGTATAACAATTTGGTTTTATTATCTGTTCGAGTATATTTGTTAAATTTAATTTTATTTTTAGGGTAAATTTGTGGGAGCCTTTTGCTCTTCCAATCTTGGTGATGTTTCACCAAATATTATGGGACCCAAATGCTCCATCAGTGGCATTGATTGTGATTTGCTGACTTCAAAATGTAGTTCAAAGGATGGTGAATGTTTCGCGTCCGGACCAGGGCGTGATATGTTCGAAAGTACTGAAATGATTGCAACTAGATTGTATGAGGGTGCCTTGGTAAGTCCACTATCCAGTCATGTATTTTCTTTCCTCTTACATACAAATATATTTACAGCGACTTTTACATGACTATGGAGGTCGTGAAGTAACTGGCGATGTTGCCTTTATCCATCAATTTCTGGATATGACCAAGTACAATGGCTCCACGTACAATTCACTAACTAGAAAGTTGGATAAAGTTCGAGGATGTGAGCCTGCAATGGGTTACAGTTTTGCAGCAGGTACGACCGATGGTCCAGGAGCATTCAATTTTGAACAAGGTACCCTCACAGACAACGCCATGTGGAATGCTGTACGAGATTTTATTGTTCCGCCAACGGATGTGGATATTATGTGTCATTCGCCGAAACCAATTTTATTAGCTACTGGAAGAGTAAGCTTTATGAATTATTAACTTCAGAAGAAAAGAAACTAAATTCGACCATATTTTTCAGGCCACTTTTCCCTACGAATGGCAACCGAAAATTGTGCCCACTCAAATTCTTAAAATAGGTGATGTGATAATTACCGCTGTGCCGGGGGAATTCACCACAATGGCTGGACGACGACTTCGCAACAAGGTGCGAGCAGTTGCTGCTGCAGCTGGAGGAGCAGAGAATGACGTTATATTAGCCGGTTTATCAAATATTTATACGAGCTACATAGTCACTCCAGAGGAATACCAAGCACAACGGTATGAAGCTGCATCGACAATCTATGGCCCACATACTCACACGATCTATATGGATCAGTATGAGAAATTAACAAAGTCTCTTATTAAGGGTGAAATGGTTAATCCCGGTCCAGATCCTCCTTATATGAATGATCGAATGTTATCGCTTAATACTGGAGTTATTTTCGATGGCCATCCGATTGGCAAAGACTTCGGAATAGTGAAAATGGAACCAGAAGCTGCTTATGGTGTTAATGATACCGTTAGAGTCACATTCATAGCAGGCAATCCCAGAAATAACATATTTCACGAAAAGACATACTATGTGATAGAGAGGAAGGTGAACGAGGAGAGATGGAAAGTGGCGTTAACTGATGCCAATTGGGAGACTAGGTAAGTTATAAAAATAATGACGTCTGCACACATTAATCCAATCCTATCATTTGTTTAGATTTGTTTGGGAGAGGATTTCCACTATATTAGGATTCAGTGATTTCCATATTTATTGGACAATTGGGCCAAATACCTTGCCAGGAGAATATCGAATTCGACACTTTGGAAATTACAAATACATCTTGGGCGGTATATTCCCCTATGAAGGTGTGAGTCGGACTTTTACCGTGACGGATGAGTAACACGCTAGTCAAGAGACTGAGAAGTGGATCCTTCCACTTATATTTAATGAGAAAGACCAAATTTAGAGTAAAGTTTATAAGACATACGTAAAACAATTTTGCCGACATTTCTTTCCTTTTAGAGAAGATACGACCACAAATGCCAGTTTTAATGCTTTAATGTAATTGAAATAATGATCTTTAATAGAGCTGTTATGTACTATATATCTAAGAAAATAAATAAATAAAAATAAAGATGACTTTCATGGTTTATTTCTTTATCATGATTAAAGCTTTACGTAACATAGAAAAATGTACATATGTTACTCTGCTATGCTGAATTGGGTCCCTGGAGTCCAAGTCCTGGGCATGTACATAAGTATTCAGAATAACGAAACCTGACGCTTTTGCGAGAGAAAATAATTAGCATTCTTTATTGACCCACAACTTTCTAAAGACTGCTGCTCGTAAGTTCACAAACGACTAATCTGCTTTATCTCCAGTAAGTACATGTCGACATTGGAAGAGGCAGATAGGTGGATTAAAATGAGTAATCTTAAGTATCTGGACGGTGTAAACTGTAGTAGCTTGGGAAATTTAGTAAGTATCGTCATTGGTTTAAGACCTACGGTTTAAGAAATTCGGGCAGATGCGAGTATTCTCTTAAAGCGGATGAAATCATTTTATATAGGATGGCTACATTAGCGGTATTTGAAGAAGAAAGACGCAAGAGCTGGTCGTGGATTGTCTCAGGTACCTACGTCATTACAAGATCGAATTGACTAACCCATCAACCTGCAGAAATATCTGGGTTTTACGGAGCATGTTATTTTCTTTTTGGTTACATGTGAATACATATACTCGTAGGGTAGGGTAGGTTGAAGCAGCTATAAACGGACGGGACGCCCATGAATGCCGAGAAATTCATATCTTATTAATAAAACCAATAAAACCAGTAAAAACCCGCAGCTAAAACATGGTTAGACAAAC
The DNA here is from genome assembly GCA_905220385.1 of Xylota sylvarum. NCBI lineage: Eukaryota > Metazoa > Arthropoda > Insecta > Diptera > Syrphidae > Xylota > Xylota sylvarum. The sequence goes on from LR999958.1 coordinate 16,167,291, forward strand.
CAAGTTTAGAGAAACAATTTCTTGGCATCTACAGCGGCCTTTAAAAATACTTAGTATTAATTTAATACTGCTCAGTCCTCACTTGCACACCAAAAACTACAAAAAAGAATTCATATTTTTTTAAGTATAAAAACCATACAACGCCACCTATTGTATTTTATGCATGTATTCGAAGTTAATTCCAACCATATTTTAACAGCTACTCGCATACACCAACCAGTTTAACGATTCGGGAACTCATCCCCTTCCAGAAAGCACAAAGGAAAATGTCAAACCGAGATGTCATAACCATTTGTTGTGAATCAATCAGCTGTGTGTGAGGTCAAGAGAAAAATCGTAAAAGTTGTAAAATCCTGAAAACGCCAATAAAACTCTTACACCATCGAAACCCACTCCAACTGACTCCAACAAGATGTCGAAAGTGGTCAACTACATGGGCATGAGTATCGTTGAGCCTCAAGCTCGCATTAAACATTTGGCCAACTATGGTAATATGGTTGAAGTTGATCCAAATATGCCCGTACAACGGTGAGTCATGGGGAACACTACCAAAATGCTCTCCAAAACCAACAGTTATCAAATTTATTTCAGGTATTTCCGTTCGGGTACCGAGATTCTCCGCATGGCGAACGTTTATCTCTCCGAAGGTAATCATGAGAATGCCTATATTCTTTACATCAAATTCATGACTCTGTTTATTGAGAAAATAAGAGCTCATCCGGATTATAATAGTGTCCCGCCAGCGGTGAAGCAACCAATCCGCGCGAAACTTAAAGAAATCATTCCCGTAACAGAAAAACTGAAAGAGAAACTTCTCGTCCGCTATCAGAAGGAGTATGAGCAATTTCTTGCCAACAAGGAGGCTGAGAAGGCACGAGAATTGGAACGAGAAAAACAACGTCAACAACAAGAGCAGAAAGACAAATCCGGCAGGATAATTCCAGCAAACTTACAGGTTCAAATCGATCCCAATGCGCAGCCCAGTGCTCCAGACTTGAGTTTGCTAGACCAGGTGGTATATCCCAACGATTTCCCCAGCGGAACTGGTGGTCGATCGAATTTACCCTCTTCGGGGCTGCTTCTACCTGACTCAGACAAGAAGTCGGGAAAGTAAGTTGTGGTTGATATTCAAATCGGTTTTTTCTTCAATTTGTAACTTGTTGCAGACCTGCATTCGATAGGAGCCAAAAACCGGGGGGTAATTCATCGGAATCCTTGCTAGCCTCAGGTTCTCTTCGAACCGTCGTAGTTCCGCACAACACGATGTCGCTTTTCCTTAGCTTAGCAAGTAAAAATACTGCAAACAACGTGGAGACCTGCGGAATTCTCGCCGGGCGACTGGCCCAAAATCGCCTACTCATTACGCATGTGATAATTCCCAAGCAGCAAGGCACTGCGGACAGCTGCAACACGATGAACGAAGAGGAGATCTTCGATGTTCAGGATCAACAAAATCTTATCACCCTAGGTTGGATTCATGTAAGTTCAATGGAGCATTATAAAGTTTTCTGATTCTATACAATACTTTTCTATTTAGACTCATCCCAGTCAAACCGCTTTTTTGTCTTCAGTGGACTTACATACTCATTGCTCGTATCAAATGATGATGCCCGAGGCTATTGCCATTGTCTGTGCTCCAAAATATCAAACGTAAGTGTCATGAGTGCGCTGATCCCATGTAACTCTCCATCTCTACAGATCTGGTTTCTTTTGTCTGACACCAAGCTATGGTTTGGATTACATTGCCCAATGCCGGCAAGTTGGCTTTCATCCGCATCCCAATGATCCTCCTCTATTCATGGTCAGTTGAATGTGATTCATGCTTTCGTTTACAATATGTTTCTCTCTCTTAGGATGCTCCACATGTACAAGTCGATGAGAATTTAAGCGTTGAAGTGGTCGATCTTAGGAGATAGTCTGGTGCTAAGCATCAGGCATTTAAGATTAATATCAACTCATACCAAAAAATACCGTTAAAGGGAAGCAAATGCAGATGCTGTTAACCCATAATGTTCAATGTTATTGCTGAGCTGAAGCAAAAAAAAAAAAAAAACACAGAAACATCTCGAAAATTTACAAAATAAACAAATAATGTGCTTTATACGGTGGCTTCTATATCATTTACATAGAAAACTGTATGAAAGGAAATAGTAGGGGGGTTGAATATTTTTTTGGTTATGCAGTCGCATTTATTTATTTATGAAAACTGTTTTATTTAAAATTTGATTTATCATCACGCTGCGATGTGATTTGTTTGTCAATATTTCTGTTCAAACTTATTTTGTGTATAATTTAAAAAAGACTTTATTTGCATTTTAAGAATTGTGTAACACAATAAAAACAAATAGATTACTAAAAATGTTTTTTGCGATTGCAGAGTTAGGTTATGAGCTATGTATGTATATTTAAAAAAAAATGTATTTGTTTCATTTGTATTAAGGCCAAGTGCTAGATATTTGAAGCCGTTTGCGCCAGCACGGATGCATTAACCCTCACACATACGAAGCCGTATATATAGGGTTTTCCATTTTGTATGAACCACCATATATTTTTGGAAAACATTTTTCATTAAATCTTTTTTTCCAATATAAAATTAAAATTTTTCCACATATAATCCATGCGATAGAGGGTTAATGATTACTCAACCTCTTCAAATATTTTATCGACGATTGTATTTAAATTTCTCTTCAACTATTTAGAGACACGTTTTCCTTGGATGACCAGGTCTTCTGCCTAATTGGTTAACTGGGTTCCATGTTGTGTTTGGCAATAAAATTTTCTTTGCGGCACAATGTGTGCGCAATCCACTCCCATTGCCTACGTCGAATTGTGATTTGTGTGTGTCGCCTTTTAAGTCTTACTGCCATATGCCAGTCAACATTTGACCAGAACATTACTCCTATCGATTTTTGTTGCATTCTGAAAACAGCTTTCACTTTCCTGATTCTGTTGGCAACATTGAGTTTGAGGCGTGAACGGTAAAATTAGTTAGTTCAGCTTCCAGATTGTGAATCATTTGGTAGATATCGAAAATCCTGTTTAATATAAGCTTTTATCCATCGTATCCCGCTATTATACGTCGTCAAGGCCACATGGATAACATCACTGATTACAACTAAAATAACAGTAAAGAAAGTATGCATCCACACCCCGCTTTATGTAGATTTAAAATGTTCAGAGAATAATTCTCTGCTTTAAGAAGCAGGTGAAGCGGTTATCTGTATTTGACTCATAGGTATTTATTTGACCAGTGTAAGCGCATCTAGAGCGGAAGCTTGCTTGTTCGGCATCGAGAGTGGAATTAAGACGATCTTTAACTCGAGCCAGTAGAAGTTTAGCAAATACGTTTTTAATTTAGAGTAGTTTCGCTTCTCCACTTTCTACTGTAAAAGGGTCGCCCGCACATCCACACATATTTACATATGTATGTACATACGTATGTATGCAGGTATGTATATTTCGCGTTACTCTTAAAGGTCTGCGGGAACACCATCAAGATCCACCGCTTTAGTTTTCTTGAGTTTGATCGCGGCTATGATCTTCCCTTCCACTATTATGTGGCAAACTGCTTCAACAACTGGATTTGAGTTTTTCTAATATACTACTCTCTTTGTTTGAATTCTGCCTGAAGATAGGTGACTAAATGAAAAATATGAAGACTGGAGAATCATTCGCTTAGTCGCTCTTAGGGTCTGGCAACTAAACGCTCGATATTGAGGTATTTTTGTGCAAATATTTTTAAATGTTTCCTATTTGTTTTAAATAACTTCAACGCTTTCGAGCACATCCCTGCTTATAAACTCCACATGCTGCTCCCCACCTTTTGGTTTAATTTTACAAGTGCCCGCTAGAATAACATTACCAAAGCAAAGACGCCGAAAACTTTCGCACACGACATCAACAAACGTTTGACGTTTCTTCATTGCACGACGATTCCCCAACCCCAATCGCCCATTCGTATTATTCCATCGTACTAGTTCAACCGTCAGTGAGTGTGATTCATGCGAGTGGTTTTCCAGTGTTTCTCTGTGAGTCGAGTCGCGGAAATTTGTTTGCACGCCTTAATGTGCATTACCTGCAAAAGTACTTTGCATGTTTTTTAATATTTCAATTAAAATTTCAGACGAATGCAATTAGTTCCATAAGAATAAATTACATAGTCTTATTCACCTAACTCCTGTATCCCTTCCAATTACGTGAGCATACGTGTGAGTGAGTTTTCCTCGCAAAACAACGTAAAGTGTGCATGGGAATCGGATTTCCGTAGAATAAAATCGAAAAAAAAAAATAGTATATAAAAAATAAATAACGGAAGGAAAGTGAAAATTAAAGTGAAGTGGTCTTTGCAATTGTGATAATGAAAAGTGCATTTTTTCCTGCCCAGTGGATTTTACCTGCAGTTCAATGTCAAGAGGTGAGTCCCGCAGTGTGAATCTTTCCGAAGGTTACATACATACATATTTTGTTTTTTCCATTGGCTCTAATAAAAGGACCAGTCATCAGCCACCATCAACCATCATCATGTTGATTGTACGTGATCCAATCCAGTTATTTCATTATTGCTTTATCGTCTTTTCGTCAAATTTGTGCTCTATTCATCAGTGACCGCACCATCTCCTTTTAATAATAATAATAAAAAAAAAATTAAGCATTAGAACCTTTTCTACATTTAGATACATGGAGAGATAAGTTGAAGTTGGAGTTTATTTCAGGTGGGGATACGGATTTAGGTGACGTTGTGCCACTTTCGGAAATCTAGTTTTTAATAGTTTTGTCTGATTTGATAACTACAAATCAATATACAATAACATTGTTGGGCTATTTTGTGTTTTTGTTTAGTAGCTATTTGCATTCTGGCACACTGGTTTAACGTGTTCTGGTTAGAAAGGGTAAACTAATAAGAATCAGCTGGTGTAGGTATGTGTTAGTAAAAAGTCATATGAAAGCCTTGTTTTTTGTGTGACCTGTGGAAGATGTTGGCATAGGCACAGGGCAATAATTTGACCATGAAACCATGTGATGTAACTTTTGGAGACCACTCTTTGATTGATGAATAAGGACTCAGCACGTTTACTCGAAGACCTAAATGTCTATTGTGAATCCCATTTTTGGGAATAAACCTATATTGAAATGAAGTAATAATAATAAAAAGTAAAAAACGTAATATGTTCGGGAAACTATCAGAGTTTAACCGAATGGTCTAATGGAGATCAGTGCCTCACATCTCCTACCCGCCTTTGATTGTATTGTATTTGATTTAATCGATTTTAAGGCTGCTTGACTGTTAACGTAATAGCGAACGGAGGAAGGTGACTGTCTTCTATGCACTTTGCAGCTTTTCTATTGCCAGAACTTCAGCTTGGAATACACCGTACGTTTCTGGGAGTTTAAAAGATTCTTGTTTTGCAGTGCCTCCGAGTAAAAATTATTTTCTCCACTTTTGTGTCATCCGTGTATGTAGATCATAATTTCTAGATCTTTCTGATCTCTAGATAATTTTGACTCTATGTGAAGATTCTTTAGTGGGCGCCATGCTTAAGTGGTTAGTGCGTAGGACTACGGAGCGGGGTTCAATCCCCAAACAACACCTAAAATTTCTTTCACGGCCTCACCTCTTGCGAGCGTCTGACAAACATCCGAGAGTAAAACTGTCACGAAAAAGGTTCTCAAAACAAAAAACTGCCGATCGGATCCGGCATTAAACATTCGTGTTATATTCTTCCATTCGTGTGAAGAAGGCCCTGAGTCCCGTGGACTTGTCGCGCCAAAAATTTGTATTTTTATACCCTATCCTAAGGGTATATTAAGTTTGACACATAGTTTGTAACATAGAGAAATAATCGAGATAGACCCTATAAAGTATATACATATATTCGTGATCAGCATCAATAGCGAAATCGATTGAGCGATGACCGTCCGTCCGTCCGTCCGTCCGTCCGTCCGTCCGTCCGTCCGTATGTCACCGCTTTTTGGGCCTTAAATTTTGAGCTAGGACGATGAAATTTCATATCTGGGCTTCTGAGAAAAAGATACAGTACAAGTGTAAAAATTTTTGAAATCCGCCCACTGCCACGCCCACTTTTTCATAACTTCACTAAATTATATGAAACCGAAAAATTTTGTTAAGACCAAATATTTAGGCATTCAGATTCCCTACAATCCACCCATACAAAAGTTTTGGCCACGCCCACTTTTTGGGGGCGTTTTCATCACAAAACCGAGTTTTGGGCCTTCAATTATTAACTAGGACGCTGAAATTTCATATCTGGGCTTCCAAGAAAAAGATACAGTACAAGTGTAAAATTTTTTTACATCCGCCCACTGCCACGCCTACTTTTTTATAACTTCACTAAATTATATGAAACCGAAAAATTTTGTTAAGACCAAATATTTAGGTATACAGATTCCCTACAATTCACCCATAGAACAGTTTTGGTCACGCCCACTTTTTGGGGGCGTTTTCATCAAAAAACCGATTTTGATAAAATTTTACATGTAACATCCTCAAACGTTCGAGGTTATAGCCATATTTGAGTACAAAGTGCAATTTGGCCACGCCCACTTTATAGAGAGGAGGATAGGGTATCATACGATCCGTTCCAGACGGATTGTAGCTTTTCTGTATGTTTATTTATATGAAGATTCTTAGAATTTAGTTAACTATAAGAAGCGAAACTAATGACAAGAGGACTCCTCCTTGTAGCGTGGCTCTTACAGAACTTAACCCATTAGCTAAGTTTGTGCGTGTTAGCATATAGTGCTATACTGCTTCTTGCAGGTGTGCTACACGGGTGAAAAACTTTAAATATCAAGTTTAATATCATTAAAATCAAGTTCGACACGGAAATCAAGTGTCGAATTGAGATGGGTCGTTCTGCAAATTTAAAAAGGTACCTACTATTTTATTTTTTATTTATTTATTTATCAACTATGCAACCATGATCTCAAAGAAGACGCAAAAAATACGAATTTGTCTGTTTTGAAGGCCTTTTTGTCAGAGTCCCAAACTGGACTATTTCTTTCACACTTACGTTTAAATGCTGTCTCCAAAAGTCTAACAGGTCTGTTAAATCTTACCTAATGTCAAATGTGAGAAAACCAAACTATTTATTTCTATTTATTAAAAGGAAATACATGATTCTTCACGTAGACCTTCATAAACTCTATAGAACCAGCATCGACGTAGAACGTAGTAGATGCGTCTAATTTTGGATAGTAAACTGTATAAAACAAAAGCTCTTCTCCTGGAAAAGTCGTTCATAAAAAGTGGTGATTGCAGTCCCATACACTTTGCTATGTACTGAAAAACAGAATTTTCTAAAGCAATCACCTAGTTATTATCCCACTACAGGACTACTCCTTCGTTTGCACTTGATATCCTCGTTGAATTAATACTTCTACATAGACTTCCTCGGTGCTTGATCCACATTGAGGTGATACAGTACACATGTGTGCTCCTCAATTTTCAGAATTCCCCCTTGAACCATTATCATCATCCGCGTTTGTCTCCGCACAGCTCCGTACAGCTCGTATATGTATATGAGGGAAAACCTGCATATTCTACCTTGAGAGTTTCACGAGTTCTTCTGTTCGGTGTAGAGTTGCTGGTAAATATTATTTTGAAAACCACAGAAAGGACCTAAATACCTCACACCAGCGCTGCCGCTGGGAATTTTTCGACACTATCATAAAAGTGTCCCAGCAACAAATAAGTGTCCACATACAAGCATAATTTAAAATAAATCCTGCCTTTCCTTAAAAAAGTAAATATCAGGACTGGATCGTACTTACTTGCATCTTTGTGCTGAAGGTTTATAAATTATTATTGAAGTTTAAATAAAATAGTTAAAGTCTGAAACGATAGGTGTCATATTCTACCCATTGTCATATATATGTATGTACATATGAATGAGGTCTAACTTTTAACGGATGTTGTCTGCAAAATTTTATTGAACTTTTTTTTTCAAAAAACCCTCATAAAAAGTTGTCGTTTTTTATAGTCTATGCCATCTAACAGGATATATCCATGCAAATCAAAATATGAAAATTTTTCAAGAAAATCGACTTTTATTGAAATCGGCTTTAAGTAAAGTACTCTTAATTTCAAAGTTAGAATGAAAATTCTAATTTCGCTTTGAGGTGTGACCCCCAGAACCCAGATATGAAGTTTGAAGAAATCCGTCCAGTCGTATAGGCTGCAGCATTAGTTTTAGACAGACCGACAGACCGACAGACCGATAGACCGAATTGAAGGCCGCACGTTTTTTTTTGTCCTTCTCCATCACAGTAATGTTAAATTTGATTTAAATATCTAACTCTTACTTCAGCAGAACACCTTAAAATGTGCTCCCATCGAAGCACATTAGGTTGATTATGACATTTGCGCAACCTTGTGGAAACGTCACACAGAAGAAACATAGGCAGAGCTATCCTCACCTGCCTAGGTCGATTTGTATCGGGCGCGACATTGAAAATACTATAAACGTCCACCACCCTTTCAACCCTGCGCCATGTGTATGGACTTAAAGTTATAAGTGGCTGGAAATTATTGAATAATTTGTCTGTTTCTGTTTTGGCTTGGGGATATGTTGACTAGTTGGTAATGAAATGACTTAAGAGTAACGAATTATTATTAGAGGAAGTTGATACGATTCTAATGCGATAATAATAATTGTCGATACTACTCTCAATGACGAAAGAGCGTTAATTAAAAACGTATTAATTTTGGAATGTTTGTGAGCTCTCCTCTTTCAGTCGTTCCCTTTTCGATCATGGTATATTTCATTTTCGTTGAAGTTGTCTATTTAGTAAGTCCATAAGTTTCTGTTTGTGTTAAAGGATACCCGGGACGAAATGCCAACTTTGAAACTGGTCTTCTGTTTTCTTTCAATTCTCCTCACTTTAGAAATTCAATAACTTTCGGATTTTGCGTTCCTTTGACATCTTACAATCCAGAAAATATTCAACAAGTTCAAAAATTATTTCTACTACTTTTGTCTACATTTAATTTTTAATTCTAAACAAATTTTTAGTTGTACGTCATGCTAGTATCTCTTTTTTTTTGGAAGTTTCAAGTAATTTAGTTTGAAGTTTAGTAGGCTGCAAAAACAAAAAAATGAATTTTCATGTGGTTTTCAAATCCTGAAACAAAAAGGCAGCGACAAGAAAATTAAACAGAATACACCAGCCGGTTAAAAAATTCTACATTCAATATGAAAAGTGGATTTTCCTATTTGATCGTAAAAGAAATTCAAGAAAAGGATTGGGGAGTGGAGTATTTTAGCCCGTTGCTGAAGGAGAGGAAAAAGAGGAAAACTGTTAACCAGAAAATCATTAAGGTAATGCGAAGACATTGCTTTATGAATCAATTTTTCTAACTTTCAGAGTCATTTATAATTATTTCAATTTTGAAAATGTGAACCATTTGAGGCAAGTTTTTTGTTCTGTGCGAAAATGTTTGGTCTTTGAGCGAACATCTCCAATACAATACCTTTGGGCAACACGTAAGCTGTTTGAACTAGGTAGCTTTAGTAAAAATGAAGAATTTCTCAGGGACACTTTTCTTGCGTTTTCTAGTGCAGGGCATCGCAGATTAAATTCCTTTTAGACTCCGACGCTTTGTTTCTATTTAGTACTTTTTACGACATTAGTTCATTTGGGTTCAGTTGGAAGAATAGTTTTTCACTCACAAACTCTGTAGGCACTTTCATTCCACTTTGATTACGTACACGCTTGTTAAAACTATGAAAGCCTACAAGCAGAGTTCGTGCCGTTTAGGTAAAGCTAAAAAAAAGAAGAGACTTAACCGTAACTTGACTGTGAAGAAGATACAAAATATAGAAAAGAAACAAAAGATAACAATTTAAGGACTTATGCCTATATCCACTAGCAGATTATGATGTTGTTCTGGAAAGAAAAAGAAGAAGTACACGCAGAACAAGGTGTTGCGGAGTATTTGTCCTGATAGCCCTGATAAATTTGTCTTTCTTTCTTTTGTGCTGTATTAAAAAACTGGGACACTGGGACATATCTGGGACATTGCTTTTAGGATCTCCCGATGAGCTTATAAAAACTATTTCATAAAACTACAAGTAAGTACTTGTAAACTTGTAACTACAAACGCATGCTCCATACCATGTAGTATTGTATTCCATAAACATTTCTCAGGACTTGTAGTCCGGTAGATTTAAATTATATGTAAGTGCAGCGAATAAAGTGCTACAAGTCTACAATTCTATAACTCCTTACTTACTTAGGTGGCACTACAGTTCGGGGTGGACCTGAGCCTCAACCAAAAATCCTCTATAGATAGCGCGATCTTTGGCTAACTGCCTCCAGTTGCGAACTCCAAGATTTATAATACTTATAGCAGTTGCAATCTTTCTCTGGCGTAAGTTTGATGATGCTTGATATAAGAGATTTGAGGGTTGTTTGTCCATGGATTAGTAGGATATGTGCTCTACGTCCATTCTCCGTTCTAGGAGTAATCTGTCTACAATTGAAGAGCTCTTGCAATTCATTTCTTTTGCGGAAACTTCTCTCTGGTTCAGAAGTGTTCTTATGTGAAACTAGCTGAGGTTTGTATAAAAATACGTAAAGCAGGTAAATATTATAGTAAATTACTTAGTCTCTTAAATTTCAATACGATAAGAGTAGTTTGCTCTGAATATGTTACAAATATCAAGTTGGTATTACAAGACTTGTTGTAATTTCTCTAAATTTTTATATTCTAATCTAAAAAAGATCTGAATCTAATATCTGAATAGCTGTACGTACTTACAAAAAACTCACTTTGTTAGGTGTTTCTATGAAGTTCAAATTAAAATTGAATGAATAGCGTGTCACACTGCTGCCCCATTTAAAAATAGTATATTTCTTGTTATTAACGTGCACGAAAAAGTACTGTCAGTGGTCGACACTGACATTTGCCTTAAATGAAATAAGGCACTTGAAATGCTATTCGTTCTCACCACCTATTTATCTGGCAAAACATCATCAACACATTCTCGCATAAATCGATAAATGACGTACACGACTTCGTGCATAGTGGAGACTGTTTTTAAAAGTATCTATAAGTACCTATATGTAGTATCTATTCTACTGACATCCAAAGAAATTGTTATGTAAAGTTGAAAGTGAAAACAAAAAGTGGATACGGTCCTATTAGACCGTAATTAAATCATAGCTTTTCTCATTACAAGCAAAATGAACTCGCTTGCCCCTTTACAATGAAGTGAGCATATTTTTCTTTATTTTAAACACGTTTTGAATTTTCCAAAGTCATGCCTATTGGAATGGCGGTTTTGCCTATTTATTTTAGAGGCGCGTGCCACCTTATAAGAATTATATTGTTTTTGTTTTTTAATAACTCAAACACGCACTATCCCAATCGATAAAATAATATTTATTTTTCTGGGAAGTCATCTGAGAAATGAAATGAATGGAGTTATATTTTGTAATTCTCTTCTACGTAACTAAGGAAAGATAAAAATTAAAGATAATCTAATATAATGATTACACCCACCTCAGCTATTGATTGACGATTCTGCCTGCAGTTCAATGTTAACCATTATGTGAATCCACATTTTGGCATCGCATGCTTCGGTATCGAGGTCAAATGTTTATTTCATTTTCAATGTTACAGGGGGGTTTCAAAGTTTTTTTTTACTCGTTTATAATATACTTGTTCAAAATACTTTGAGCAGGAAAACATGTACCATGTATCAAAGCCAATTCCTTTGTCTATGATAACGTAGCTGTCTTCGCTCGTGCCAAAAAATAGTGTACTCTTAGGATTTCGCATTAAGAAAGGATATTAGAAGAACATTAAACAGAGGAAACAACACTTAACGACAGAAAATGAACAACTTGCTCCGTTATAGATAAATAAATAAATTTCTACTAGCGCTATGCTTATAACTTTTAAAAATGTAATTTATAAGCTATCCTTCTTCCTCTTTTTTTTTTTAGTTCTTTACCCCTCTTGAAATGGTGTACATACTATTAAAGTATTCGATTGTTGAGTTTTAGGTTAGGTTAGGTTAAAGCCCCTAAATGTAGCAGTATTCTTTGGGACAGGGTCGGACAGTTCCATAGGAATTGAAGGGTGGTTTCGTCCTCTTCTTAGTCTCTACATCTCCTGCAGAAATCATTTGACACGAGACTCAGTTTTTTAGTATCAGACAGTGTCCCGTGAGGACACCGATTACGAAGGTGATCTGTGATAACTTTTGTATAACCAACCCGGTAATACGTTACTGATCCAGCTTAGGCCATAACTGTCTTGACATATGACACGTAGATTCACGTCTGTGGTTGGTCCTATTAAAGGCGTCCAGCTTTAAAAGATATGTACTTACATGTAGTGAGGGAACCCAACAGAGGTAAATGTTGAACTGCTCCGTCAGTCTTAGTCTTTTGTCTTTGGCGTGAAAAAGGAAGATTCCAGTGACTTGGTTGCTGCTTTACTGTTAGTGTAGAAGTGAGCTGAACTGTCATTCAAGATGGCATCATTGTTCCATTCATTGTAGTCAAAGCTACAGTCAAATCTCAGTTTCGGCGGGGTGTAATCGATGTTGTCATGGGTAAAGTTAAATAGAACAGGATCGCTCAAGGAGTGACCAGCGTGATAACTGGACCACTGCATTGCATACTCCAGCTCATACCTACATATATGTAGATAACTAGATTTCATTTTCTTACGCGTTCTGTTCTAGTAGTTTGGGATTCCAGTTTAATTTCAAACTAAGACCGAAATGTTCTGCATTTTCTTTGACAAAGAGGGGGGACAACATAGCGAAACAATCGCTGATTTTGGTGTATGTACATGCAGCCAGCATTTGGATCACACATTGGATCCATAGTGAACAACTGTCGTGTATATCTTATAACGAAGACAAAAGTTGGTTTGTAGCTTTGGGATAGCTAAACGGCTTCCCTGAACCACCCCGATATTGTTCTAAATTTCAGGATAGTTAATGGTGGCTTTCCTGACAGGTCGTCTCGGTCTTCGAGACGCCGAGGGCTGTGTTCATAGTTCTGCAGCGACTTGGGCATTCGCATAGGAAGTGAGATGTGCTCTCTTCTGCGTCCATGTAATCACAGCCTCGGCAGAGCTCATCAGTGTCGAGTCGCATTCTTCTTCGGTGGGCCGCCAGGAGATTGTGGCTGTTAATAATCCACGTGAAGAGCGCTAGGTTGAGTCTGTGAAGCGCTAAAAATTGCTTGGTCTTTTCATTGTTATGTTTTGTCTGGAATTTTCTGGACACACAACAAGATGAGAGTGCGCTCCATCTGTCATTAGCTAGTCTCGAGAAGGCTTGCTATATATTGGATTTAACAAGAGCTAGGGACGGTAGAACCGAGGTAACGACCATTGTTAGGTCTTGTCTGGACCTCTTCCTTGCTAAATCGTTTCAGTGGATGATGGCGAGCTTTGCCCCCATCTCTTACCAAATATTTTGCTGATTTGATTTTACGTACAGAAGGCTATGGAAGCCTTTCTATCCTTTCTGTTTTCTTTCCAGGTCAGCTTACGGTCGAGTACATAGCCTAAGTAGGTCGCATTATCTGAGATTTGGAGGGATGAGTCGTTGAGTCTCAAGGCCCGATCTGTGGGATTGTTCTCTTGTTAGTGAAGAGGACCAATTCTGTTTTCAAGGTGTTAACGTTTAATCCACATCTTTCCGCCCAATTGTGTAGGGTATTGAGAACGGATTGCAGTATTTCGGTGATGGTTGGTATGAACTTACCTGTCGCTATTGTGATACCATCATCCGTATACTTTCACCCCACTTCGTTCAAATTTCTTTAAAATTCCGTTCGCGACCAGTATCCATAGTAGATGGGATAAAATTTGTCATTCAACACTAAATAAAACATCCCATAAATAGAGATTGATTTCTAATGTAAATAATGTTCTTAATACTTTTGTTATGTAATAAACAGTAACTGATGTACATATTTATTAACTAGCCTCAAATCCAAATTTTAAATATTTTAAGTGTCCTTTTTTTCAGTGTACACTGTGAATGCATTCAGGTCAAACTTCTACCATATTTTTCTTTACTTTTCTTTGAAAATCCTTGTGGTCCCTTAAAGCTTACTACAAACGTTCACTGTTATTTGCAATTATGCAGATTTGTAAAAATCATCGTGAGTGAGTAAAAAGTCCTCTGTTCTTGATAGTGATTTGAGCAGGATTTTCTTCATCTCCTTCGAAACAAACAACAACGGCCAACAATACGATTTCCTCTTTTGACTAAATGTGAGATTTCCTTTTGTTGCGGACGGAAATGGCGTCTTGTCCGTAGGCGGGAAAAAGCATTGAGCGCGCAATTTATTAACACTTCTTTGCAATTGGCAGGGCAGAGTACATACTTCTTTTCGCTGAGATTATATTTCAAAAGGATCACCCGTCTATTCGTCTGCGCTCCTTGTAAGCACTTTATTTTTTGATGAGGATCTGATCAAAAGATGCGGATATCCTTCACTTATTTAAATATTTGTGGCTATGCTACATATAGGTATTAAACGTTTGTATTTAATGGGTTTATAAATATAGAAAGTCAGATTAAACTCGCTAGTTTTTTTTTGTTGTCACATTTTTTTCGATGCTTTGAACTTACGCTGATTAATACCGGCACTTGAGGGTAAATCTCCGTCCACCCAGTGCTGTTAAGGTTGCACCCTCACTAATTAGTTTGCATTTCCATACTTCTCTTATTTTTCACACTTCTTCTTTTGAAAGTGTATTCGGTACTTTCATTCTATTGTTTTTTCTTGAAACTTTTTGGGGTATTTGTATAAGAGTCCTTGTTTTGTTTTTAATTCTCAAGAGGATAACGTTTTAAAGATAAATAATGAATAGGTAGTATAACGAAGGTTGTGGGGCTGTGGTTTTAGAAATCTTTTTTTATTTATTTACAATAAAAGATAAACAATGAAAAGTTCTCGGTACAGTTCAAAAATATTATAAATGATGAAAAATAGAGTTTCTGTACAGCGTTGAATTTTGAAAGTTAGCTTAAACAGTTATCTGATTGTATTGAGTTAAATCTTTCTAAAAATAGATGAAAAAGTTATCAAGGTTCTAATACTCAATTGTGGTGTTTTGGTGGTGGCAGGACACTTTGCTACGGATATCTCTGTCTTGTTAGAGACATCATAATGGGGGTAAATTTAAGTTCTCAGCCTCTTTAAAAGAGCACGTAGAATGATTTTACGTACTTATGTACTTCCTGATCTATGAAGAGCCTCTGCCTGAGACACGGCATCCTTCCACTCTCTTCGATTCCGGGCACGCTGTTATCAGTTATCTAAATCAAGCGCTCTGACATCGATTGATCTTTAAAATGTAGGTTCGATCTTCCTTATCGTTTTCGAAATCTGTCCGTGGTTCAAAAATCCTCTCGATGTGGCCGAGTCAGTGTAGTCGACGTGTTTTGATAGAGCTGAATTTGCGGTTGTATCTTCTGTTCCATTCACTCTCCTCGCATATTTAAAATATTCGACGAAGAGTGTCTAATATTTTTCCTGTTTTCCTGCTTTTTGTCCAGCATTCGGCTCGATATAGAAGAACTGGCAAGATCAATGTTTTGTAGGCATTACGTCTTCCGAATTAGAGGAGTTTTGAACCCATTTGTTTCTCCAAACTGAAGTGGCAGGGGCTCTACAATAGGGTGTCATTTGTGGAGTTCATGTTTATTCCGGGTTAGGTATACTCCTCATACACTTCGAAGTTGTTGGCAGAGTACATTGATGTTTTGTCCTAGGCGCATGACAGATGCTTTAGACAAAATGTACTTCGTTTTGTCATCAATTACTTCGACTTCAACTCGTTTCGCCAGTTTTTCGATTTTTGTAATGTCACACTGGTATATGCCGATTAGTGTGTGGCAGAAAGACTTGAGTAAGTTGGATGGCAGCATTTAACAGGGATATGCCTCAATAGTTCCTTCAAGACATGCATAGGATGGGGCATATAAAGCTTATAGCTCAGACATCGGGCATGGTTTAATAAACGTTTTTAGTTAATGTCGCGAAAGTGAATTGTTGGGGGTTGTGGAAACGGCAAATGGTTGAGTTGGATTAGGCCCTGGCAAGTGATACTGTTGGTAATTTGACTTAAGCATTGACGGTGTGAAAATCATATGTCCTAAGATAGGTTACGTAGGTTAAGTTAGAATCAGACTTTTTCTTTATATTATTATCTAGATGTTATTGTTATTTGGTTTTGTTTCAAATAAATAAATAATATATAGGTTTGTATGTATATGGTTAATAGTTTCATTTGTAGTTTATGATTATTTCTCAAAAAGAAGAAAAATGTAACAATTCAATAGTGGTAAATAAATAGAAAAAAAAATTAAAACATACATTATTCATATGCATATTCCCTTTCATCTGAGAATAAAATGAATTGCGAATGAAATTCCAACTCAATTAGAACAATTAAAAGCTAATCGTTTGTATTATTGATATATTAGATATTAGATATGCGGGTTATATTCCACTGCATTTATGACCCACTTCTAATTAGACTAATGCCTCTACAGATACATAAGTACATCCACTAACCAAACGCCACCACCGGCTATGGTAACTTTCAGTGCATTTACGGTTGATTGTTTATTAAATTGTCTAACATCTGTTTGCACAGTACATTTAATAAGTACGAGTAGTATCGATAAAACTAAATTGGAATTGATTTAGTGTTTCAACTGAAAGCGTTTCTGATTTATTGCAAAAACTGCAATTCTCAGAAACGGAACCAAAAAATCAATCTGCTTTTAATCTAAACTAAACTTAAGGCATACATATGTATTTATGTGTGTCTGTGTATGTGCTTCCCGCCAAAAGTTAGTATCTTTTCTCTATTGTATATATATTCAACTATGTCTGTATATTTGACGCCTACGACACGAATTATTGAAGTGTGTATCACGCTCATGACTTGTGTTCGGTTCTTCTGTTTTGTTTGTTTAAATTTTGTTTTTCTAAACTTAAATATATGAACATATACATATGTACTTCAGCTGTAAATGTACATATACATACATATGTTACAGCCAGATACTGGATGGTGTCATAATGTTTCTTATCTTTATTTCAACTTGAAACAATATGGACTATAGAACTGATGTCGTCTGTAGATATAAGGTGTTTGCACTTACTTATTTTGTTTTGATTTTTAATATTCAATAAATAATAATTTCTATGCAAAATATTTTTAATCTATTTTTGACATTGTGATGTACATGAATCACAAATGGTTATAATGATGCTGATTATGAATCATAACAGTTGGAACATGATAATAGTCATTAGATATTCAGCTGGGTGTCATTAAAATTTTATTTTACTTGTCCGTTTTTATATGAGGAAAGTTAGGTAATTATGCATTTTTTTTGTTATAATAAATTAATGGTTTTGTTAGTATTTTTTTTGATGGTGTAAAGTGGTTTAACTTTGTTATTAGTTGGGGGGTATTTTTTACAACTTTCGCTAATAAATGCAACGTTTTGCTTTAAATTGGGTTGAAATCCTAATGATTGTTTACATTACATAGTGTGAAAATAAGTGTCTGTAGCTCTGAGGCCAAGTTTCAGGCCAGGTTTCAATATGATTGGATTGTTACTTACTTACTTACTTAGGTGGCGCTACAGTTCGGGGTGAACCTGGGCCTCAACTAACAAGTCTCTCCAGTTAGCCCGGTCCTTAGCTAACTGCCTCCAGTTGCGCACTCCTAGCTTGTTCAGGTCCCCTTCAACTTGTGCGCGCCACCTAAGGCGAGGTCTTCCTCTGCTGCGTTATCCCTCCGGGTGTGATTCGAAGACTCTTCGGGCCGGAGCACTGGTGTCCATTCGCTCTACATGTCCTAGCCATCTCAAACGACTAATGCGCAGTTTTTTGACTAGGTCGATGTCGCTGTACAGCTCGTATAGTTCGTCGTTGAATCTTCTCCTCCAAAGCCCGTCAACGCAAACGGGACCGAATATTTTGCGAAGAATTTTTCTCTCGAAACGACCGAGGATATCTTCATCCGCTTTTGATAAAGTCCAAGCTTCAGCGCCATAAAGCAGGACTGAGATGATCAAGGTTTTATATAGAGTCTCCTTAGTTGTTCGGGATAGGGCCTTACTACTCAATTGTCTTCTGAGCCCAAAGAAACAGCGATTGGCAAGAGTTATTCTTCGTTTTATTTCTGCTGAGGTGTTATTTTCAGAATTGATAGCAGAGCCGAGGTAGACAAAGTCCCTTACTACCTCAAAGTTATAGCTGTCGATTGTGACGTTCTGTCCAATTCGTCGATGTTGCGTGTCCCTTCTGGTTGACAGCATATACTTGATTTTGCCCTCGTTTACCGTTAAACCCATTTTGGCAGCTTCTGTTTCAATACTAGCGAACGCACCGGTGACAGCCCGCTGTGTTCTTCCAATAATGTCGATATCGTCGGCATACGCTAGTAGTTGCACAGACTTTTGAAAGATTGTGCCTCCGGTGTTGGCTTGTGAGTTTCGCACAATTCTCTCAAGAACGATGTTAAAAAAATCACATGTATAACGTCACCTTGTATAAATCCTTTTTTGACATCAAAGGTCTCGGTGAGATCGTTACCGAGCTTGATGGAGTAGCGAGAATTCTCCATCGTCATTCTGCACAATCTGACGAGTTTGGCAGGGATGCCAAAACTAGACATGACTCTGTATAGCTCGTCTCTATAAATGCTGATTGGATTGTTATTATTTGAATTTGTGTGGTTAATGCAAATCTTTTTACAAGAGACAATATAACAACCCTGTCCTTCAAATGGCTCCGCATTTTTCTCTGGAAGCGATCAAGGTTATCTTTATTTGCCTTCCATTGACTTAATGTGGCTTTCAGTGCCATAGAATAGGTGTTTAAATTGAAATCCTTAAAATCGATATTATGTACTTATACATATGTATAACTTCTTATTTATACAAGTACATATCCATTACAGGAAATCAGCTTAAACACGTTTCAATGGTATGAATTATTCTTTCTTCCGATTAAGAGTTTTACCGTCTCGTAATCCTGTTGCAATTTCTTAAGCCCCTCTCTTCTATTGTTAAGAAAAATCAACATTCTATTGATTTAACCAACACCATAAACGTGACTGTACCTCAATCTTCCTGCTTTAATCAAGTCTGAAGGATGTTTTGTATCTCTTGTTGTTTTTTAATTCCATCTGCTAAGTAAGGAATTCAATATGACAGTGATGGAGTTGATTTAATCGAGTCTGAAATTAGGTCATATAATAGGTTCTGAAAGTATAAAGAAAGACACCGCGGTTATGTAAGGATGATGACATTTCTGCGCAATAGTCTGGTGTCGTTGTCAAATTGTTTTGCCATAGATATGAAATGACATAATAAATTAAAGAAAGCAACTATTTCATTATCAATTCTATCTCTGTTAATTGTAATTCAAGTAGACGTGAAAAGGCCAACTATCCCTTATATGAAACATCAAATTACAAGAATTGTACTATACATACAAAAAAATTGGCGCGACAGGGCTTAGCTTCTACTATTATTTAAAGCCGTGTCCGAGCGCAGTTTTGGAAAGGTTTTTCATTACATTTTTACTCGCGGATGTTTGTCAGACTTTCGCGAGAGTCGGCGTTATAAAAAAAAACTTTTGGTGTTGTTTGGGATTCGAACTTTAAACCTGCAGTTCAATACTCTAATGCACTAACCGCTGAGCCATGGGCTCCCACTAAATTGTATTATGTATTTTGAAAATTAGAAAAAAGAGACATCAGCAATGGATTTGTGGTGTCTGAATCTGAAGTAGTGACAGAGATTTTGTATTGAATTTTTGCATTCTAGTATTTATTATGATTATGTACTTATACACTCTAGATGGAGATGAGGCGTCATTAAATCTTATTACCAGCAAATTGAGCGGTTATGATTGTGGACGCCATTGGATTATAATTCGTGCAATGTTTTCTAGTTTTTGTCTGGATATGACATTATTCTGCAATGTATTCCAATGGTCGTTTGCGTTTTTGAAAAAAGTACACAATTTTTCACATCATACATATGTACATATGTAGATCCCAACGAAAACGGACTACATGTGCAAGAAATCTCAAGGGATAATTCTCACTTCACCAGCTCGTTAGCCTTATCGTTTCCATTTCCATGTCTTGAAAGTGATGTAGCGGTCTGACTATGACTATTAGGATAGCGATGTTGTAAATAGGTGTAGGGTTGGTTATGAGTGAGTGACAAGCAAGCACAAGACAGGTCCATGGGACCCAGGGCCTAGCTTCTCCCAACCATTCGTGTTGTGCGTGCTATATTCTTTACACGAATGGGAGGGGCCTACTGTTTAATGCCGTAGGTATACGAAGAGCAATTTTTGTTTTGAGATTATTTTAATGACAGTTTTAATCTGGGCGAGAGAGGCTGAGAATCGAACCTCGAACCCCTTGCTCCTTGCGTCAATAATTAATTCAGCCACCGACCCACAGTCCGTCTTCAAATTGTCTGTATTAATTTCAGCTACTTCATACTTTAGGTTTTTTGCCAGCCTACTATACGCGTAAAAATCTGTCGTGAAATCATTACTTTAAATTAGTTTAGCTTCATCAGCCCAGTTATCTTCGATTTACCCCATCCATAGGCAAAGCTGAAATTTTTACAGCCGTCAAATCATCAAAATCGGCTTATAGAGCCATGTTGCAATAGACGGACAGAAATGCTCCCATTGCTAATAAAGTACAGCAGCGACAGTTTCAAAAGAAAAGAACGATTCACAAACAGATTGATCTGGTGTAGGTGGATCGACGACGAATCATAAACTTCAAACAATCCTATGTATACATTTCTACACTGACAGTTTCAAAACCATCGGACTGGAGGACGGTTATGAGCATTATGATGTTTGCAAAAGCTATTTGACAATCCTTCATCTTTCTCTGCATCTGTCCAGCCCTTGCTATCAAAAGGAGCTTTTACTTACTTTTCTTTTCAAAAAGAAGTTAGAAGTTATCGTATTTCTTTCATTTAAAATTTATAGTACTTTCAAAGTTATTATTTTAGTACAAACCACGAAATTTCTCTCTTACTAAAGCAGAGTGATAATCCTTCATTCTCATTCCTGTGAAAATTGCTCATTTTCCCTCGCTCTCCATATGAGTGAGTGGAGGGTATCTGCCGACGTATTGGGCGCCTCGCCGGTCGTTTGAAATACAATATTTGTATCATAGGGAGTGATGAAGAGTATAAGGCACACAAACATATGGCATACCAAATTATGGAACTGATATATCTCATGAAACTGATAGCATATATCGAGGTAGTAACCTTAAAAATGCAGAGTGCCACGCCCACTATATCGAAAAAATTAAGAAGAGCAAGACTTGAATATCAGTGCTTATACGATTGGAAACTTATAGCATTAAGGTGCAAGTAAGTACTACCCAGTCGTGCACTTTATTGTCCATGAACTATATATGTTAGCTTTGCTATCTCCGACATAGTGGCCATTGTCAGTGTCATAGTATAGTGTCAGACTATAAAATTCCCTTTTTAAAAGCAACACTCTTGCAGGCAACTTGGAACGTTCCCAAACAAACCTGGTTTCTGCTATGCACCATTGAATAAATAATTAAAAACATGTGTATTAAAAATAAATTGTACCCCTTTTTATGAGTCGGCTCTGCATAAACAAACCAAATGACCATGAAAATTATTTGTCAAAGTCGGCTGGCAAAATTCGACATTAGTTCACATGCGTGGAACACTTTTAATTTTTTTTTGTTTTTAGATATTCAGCTTTTCCGCTCCCTCACACTGATAAATAAATGAGATTATGTGATGTCTCTTATGACGGTGTGTGAGTATATGCTCCCCTTCACGACTCAATAACTTTCTTACTGCTTTGCATTTTTAATCATCGCACCGCGAGAGCCAAGGCAATGAGTGTGGGGGATTTGTTTTTCACGAATTGAAATGAAAAATCTCATTAGATTGTTATCAATATTCTCTAGTAGGCAGAAACCACATATGTAGATACATTACTGGGCGCTCTCCGAGCTAATTGTATGGTGTGCTGCTAGCCCATCACATCCCGTGATTTTCTGTAGTCACTCGCGCCTCGTTCTATCCACACGGTTAGCAGCGACTATCGAGAGTGCAACAATCACACATTTGTATAACTCGCTCTGCCTGCACTGCATTTGAGTGTTGTGAATATTGTTTTTAAATTGCAAACAAAACAAAAGCTTCCCGTGTGTTCCTAGCGAGTTTTTTTTTTTTTTTTTTTAATTTAGTCTCCGCTGGATTTTCACATTCCGCGTGTGGTTTAGTTGGGATCTAATATTCGCGGGCGTACCTACTACTATTTCTAGTTCCTACATGCACAGTGTATCTTTTACGAGACCTTCGTGCGCGAATATTTTTAAATCTCGTCGTGATAATAAGTGAAAAAAAAAACAAAAGTGTTCCACGGAAACAACCTATTAGCGTGCAATCGACATACAATAAAAGCCAACGATATTCCCACTATCAGTGTTCTAGTCTCTTGTGTGCATACAGTGTATGCGCAGCATTTTAGGTTGAACAAGAAGGATCATTTATTTCAATATGCCGGAAAGGGATTCCTCGGAGGTATGTGCACTAACTGCTTATTACAGCACATCCTCTTCAATTGATTGTGTTCGGCAGGGGGTGTGAAGAAGAAGAGGGTGGTAAAAAAAAAATTATAATAAATATAATTCACATCTTGAAAGCTTCCTTCTTTGGCTGCTGTGTGCCACCCGCGGTGTTCGATGAAAAGCTCATATACATACATACATACTGCATATGTATGTATGTTTTTACGTTCACTGGGTGACTTTGGAAAAGTCACCGGAAAACGAATGCAGATACATAGATACATAAATACATAAATAAGTACATACGAGTATCTGAAAAAATTGCCTCCTGCCAGCTACCCTTTTTTCTACCCGTCTTTTGTAGTTTGGATTGTGTTTGACTTGATAATGATGTAATAATGGATGTAGTCTTCTTCCTTTTGTCCATAAAAAGAGAGAGACGTAGGATGGATATACATACATATATAGAGAATGGTGTCCTTGTTTAGAAAAATTACAAAAATTTGTGTATTTTTAGTGAAATGTTCTTTAGAATTAGAGGTCAAATGCATGGCATGGGGGGCGAGAAGAAAGTGAAAAAGTTTTGCTATCATCCTCACATCAACCCGTGTGCTATTGTTTGTGTATCATAAATTGTAAAACTTAACTGTAGACAATGACGATAATGATGTTTCTAGATGCAGTTTTCTTGTAGACAGGAAATAGGATTAAGGGGAAATACATATATTGATTGATGATAATTCCAATTAAAAGTGTTTACTAATGAGTTGAGAACTACTAATAAGTTCGCGTACGATTTTCATCTGGCTCATAAACTTCGCCTACAAAGTTAGCACTGCTATGTATAGGTATATGCTGCCCACACACTTTTCGATTTAGATTTTTAAAAAAGAAAATCACGAGATAACTGATTGTTTTCTATGTAAACATACGTTTGTACATAGTACATACATATGTATGTAGATGCTAGAATTATTTATTTTGTTTGGTCGAGGTTTAGTTAAAGATTGTTGACATTTTTGTTTCACGTCTTTAGATTTCACAGTTCATGTGATTTCAAGGTTAATCCGTAGCTATCCTTAGAAAATTTTAATCAATCTTTCTCGCATAATAAAAGTATTCAAGGTTTTTTAAATGACGAATGATATTTGCAAGTCACTTTGACATCAAAGGTGATATCAGAAGGCGAAGTAAAGCATTTGTGGAAGTGTTTGCACCTATTTCGTGCAATGGCGGGATATTGACATAAAATAGTCGGCACAACCCAAAGACCGATTGGGTAGCACCAGTTTTCTTGAGGTGATATTTGAGAGTGCAATGACCAGTTAAGATGTCTGTGAGAATCTTAGCGTTATATTTTTTTTTATTGCTATAATTTCTTGGCATATCTTAAGCCTAGTTTGTGAATTTCAGTTAGAGAGTTTTGCTTTTTATTTAGTTGGTTAACAGGTAGACTACAAAAGGGTTCGGGGTCAATAAATGAAAACTGGACAACGGATCTGGCAAGTCATTTTTGCGTTTGGGAGGCTTTGTTCCATCAAAGCACGTGAACGTGAGTGAATGCTAAGGTACAAGCAGTTGGTTTCCACGTATTAGCTTTTTTTTCTAAGAAGATTTGAAGAAGATATTTGATATGTACAGAAGTATATGCAGCAAAATACAAGATATACAAACATATGCATAATATATCAGGCAAATGCTGATGTTTAGGAATAATGAACAATAGTATAGATCTACAATTGTATGTCAATTCAACAGAAAACTTTAAATAAACATTTTTATCATTCGTTAAACATCACGCTTATAACGCTAAAACAAATCATTTAATTTGATTTTAATTTATGAAACATTCTTAAGAAGTTAATTCACGAAGATTTCAATTACAGTACATTACTGACAATATACATTTCATCTACGAAAACACATGGATTTGTTTACTTTTCATTTTCAAATGAAGGTGAGTCGTTTTTACAAGTATATTGCATAGTTGTAAAAATTCTTTACAAGTTCGTTCACCCAGCAATTTGTCAAAAAAGCAACATAAATGTCAATTCGTTCGGTCATTAAATGATTTGCTTGAATCGACATTAAATCACTAAGTAAATACGTTCTACACAATAACAAATTACAACAAGTTTATGAGTATATAAACAATTAACAAATCAATGATTCACTGGTCATTAAATCCAATGGCTTCATAACGTAATATTCAGCTTTAAGAGTCTATAACGCCACGTGATGGCAATTAGAAACAATTGTACTTTGTAAAGAAATACTGATTCGTGACTTAAAAATTTTAAAATTCATTAGAAACCCTCTATTCAATACTGGCATACCTTTCTATATACAAACATGTGCAGGTATCTGGAATATCCTCACACGTGATGGTATCCTGCCAGGAAATATAGACTTGTTTTTATATATATATATGCACGGATTCGCATATGGAAGTACATTCAAAATGTTTTCTCCCATTAGACAGTTGCAAACCAATAAAAAAAAAAAACATAAAAGTAAAATAAACGGAAAAATATTGAAAATGAGAAATGAGACAGACAATAAAAAAACAACGATGGGGAAAATTATGAAAATGTTGCAATGGTTCCAATGTCATTGTCATTCATTATCGCAATTTCTGCAAGTTCTTCATTCACTCAATGCACTGCATATTCTATTTTGCATTATGTGGGTATTAGTGGTGGTTATACACGTTAGTAGTATTCACACATTGATTAGAGAAAAAAGAAACATAAACAAACAAAATAACAACGTGGTCTATGTGCAGTGAGTCACAGTGAATCTGAACTTTTCTTTATGGAAATTTACTTACATACTTCGAGAAGTGCTTTGGATTTATGCTCTGTAGTTTATGGTCGCTATCTAAAACTGAATGCAATTTAAAATTCTGCATTCGTTATTGATCGAACTCTTTGTCTTGCTGTTTAGTCATTGTATAAATACCCCTATTGTTATTCTTATTATCTCAAAGATGCGTTCCACAAATTACAGAAATTTCAACCCTTTCCAAGGCAGGATTGACAAAGACTTCCTTAATATACAGGATACGACAG
This sequence comes from Xylota sylvarum, assembly GCA_905220385.1. NCBI lineage: Eukaryota > Metazoa > Arthropoda > Insecta > Diptera > Syrphidae > Xylota > Xylota sylvarum. Next base: position 16,192,995 of record LR999958.1, read on the forward strand.
CACCCTTGAAATTGCCTTTTGTGAATTGATATGAAAATCATCACTTCATTCTTTAGCTGCCAATCCACTCGTTTTCAATGCAAAAGGGATAAGCCCAACATAATCCCAGCAATATGATAAAACCCAGTGGGCAGTGGTATTATGACGATAACATTTTGAAGAAGCAGATGATAAATTCTGTCTGATCCTGTGCACTTATCTTTATGCACAAACAACGTAATGAAAATATGTAATGACAAAAACACTACCGCAACATTTCACATTTCCATTACCATTATACTCCAGCGTTGCCTTCAAGTAGTGAACTATTGGAGCACTGAAGTGAACGAAGTAGAGCGAAGTAGAGAGAAGAATAGTGCGCCATTGTTTTTTTTTTCCTTTTCATGAAAATTTCATTCGACCCCTAGTTAATTAAAGATAGGTTCTCGTACCGCTTACGAGTTGAATTGATAGTGCCAACATTCATCTCTGTAAAAAAGTGTGCTATCCTTTTGTTATACATACGTACCATGTCGAGAGCAGTACTGCGAGTGGAACGTATTCACGTTGATTTGTATAACTCAATGGATCTGAATTCTTCATCCAACAACAAATACAAATTGGAAAGCGCTATTTCTTCATATTTTAGCAAAGCATTTCAGAATTGACCGCCCTTCTTCTTTTCAGTAGTAAAATTAAGAATATCGTTGATGTCATCCAAACGAAGCACAACTGAATGCCGATTTTGGTTTCAGGACAAGGACAGGTTACAAACAAGCCCTATTGCTCTATCTGAAATAAAAGGTCGTTTGACATCTCGCGTTATAGAAGTAACTTCTGGCGTCCCTCAAGGAAGTCATCTGGGCCCGTTGCTATTTTTATTATTTATGAAAGATGTCCATGATATTGAAACTAGGGTGTCTTTCGGTTTCGTTTCTCGATGGGTATTGTCTGAACTGATCGGGAAAACTGTAAAGACTTTTGCATTGCGTTTGTATTTTTAGGATTTTCGTCGTTGTTTCTGCCCTAAATATTTGTTTTACTTCATCACATAGCCCATAATTCTTAGCTTTTTTATACAAAATCAACCTTAAATCAAAAGCCATATCAGTATATGATTTCATTCCATTCCGTTAAAATTGGTACTACGTGACATGCAGACATGTATCTCTACTTGCAACAATTCCAGACCCAGCTTTAATCTGTTTTTTTTTAAAGAAAATTTACCGAACAAATATAGTTTTTCTCGGTGAATTGCAACTTACACAGAGTGTAATGCAAATCTTCACCAACAGAGAAAGTGGGTCCTTGTACTTAACGTAATTCTTCTTAAAGTGTTTTTAATTACATGCGATTAAATTCACTGGCGGCGCGGCGCTTTAAAACGACACACAAACATCTGATGATGCTTTCGCTCAACAACATCGACGTGGTTGACTGATTTAAGGAGATTTACTGCTGTAGTAGCTTAAGTTGCATCATCCGAGTGCTACTCTGTTGTTTAGTACGATTTCATCATACCGTTGTACATAATCGTACAAGTACAGATTTACCCGGTAAAAAGAATATTGTTGTTATCAGTTTAGCGCGTTATTTTCCACAATGACTAACGTCATATCGATTAAAAGTTAAAAACGAGTAAATATTTGCTTTAACAAATTTTTAAGAGAAAATGTTGTTCTCAATAATTCTGTTGTCTTACAATACAATGACGTTGTATGCGTCATAGATCCATGCTGTTTAGGTCAATGTTAAAGACATAGTGTGCGTTGCGTAAACACTTTAGTTGCGGTGTTCTTACAATGAAAGGTCGAGTGTAAAGGATATAAAAATAATTTGTTGTGTTTGTTCTTAGAATAATGGCTGTTTATTGCTAAGAATGTTGGTGTCGTCATTTAGGGGACACAAGTAGGTTAATGTGATTTTAAGGATTTATATGAAAATATTCTATTTGTCGATTGCATTCAGCAAACAATTAATTATTCATAAGTGAATCAATGTTTTAATCCTTGATACGTGTGAGTTTCCTTTTGTCGACGATTATCGAGTGATGCATGACTATAAATATTATTGCTTGCATACGCAATTCAAAAATGGATTAAGAACGGTGTCAGCCTTTCTATGACTTCCATTCTTTCAAATATTTTAAGGTGAACTGAAGAAAGCTGTATGCTAGGTTAGGCTAGGAGAATTTATTTGCTCTGCAGTTCGTAGAATTGCTGGATTAAGTTGACAAGAGGTGGATATAAGCAACCGCAGAGAAACTTATCACTCCTATCGTGGAACCCGACGGATCTGATATTCACTTCACCCATTCGATTCACGCGAATCTCTCTTTCTTACCGACGAGTATTGTTGATTAGGAAGTGCTTGTTTGAAGGGCATTTGTGGTTAATGATGACTGTGGTGATAAGACGAATTGAATTTAAGAATTCAATTTTTGGTTACGGGAAGAAGGAATAAATAAATAGTACGGATTAAATAGATAAGGCAAAATTACTTTTCTCTTCTCTTCATGAAATGAGAATGAACACAGTTTAACCTCCCTAAACCCAGACTTCCCTTGAAGATAGCTGTAAGCGAGCTAAAAATAATGTCCGAGGACTTCTGAATTTCTAAAGGAATTACCTCATCAGGCAGTTTCAATCTACGTATAATCTAAAGGATCTTCGTTTCTGATATGAGACTTTTTATTAGTGGTGTGTTTGTGTTGATTGAAAGATAAAGTGCAACTTTGCAACAACTGGGAAATAGCGGGTCTAAAATATGTTACCTAGCACTCCTCACTGGATGATTTTCTTTCGGCGTTCTTCACTGCAAATTCATGTGCTTTGTGGATTCACCTGTAGAATTTATGGAGGACTTAGATTAATCCTTGCAAATCCCGGATTTTGGTAGAGACAGCATTACTTATCACTTGGGTATCTATACAAATATTACTTGTATCGAATTAAAAGCATCGAGTAAGTACTCGTACATACTTACATGTATCGAATCAACCCTAGTGCAGCGCTGCCAATTTACTACTTTTAAGCCCTTTTACTATCTACTAGTTTCCTTCAGAAATCTACTAGCTTTTTGCCTCATCAGAAAATGGATAAGATTTTAACGATTTTACTTGGCCCATGGCAGAGTTTTTTACGAAACATTTTTTTTATCCATATCATATTTATGGAGCTATCAATCAGTAGGGTTGTATGTGACAGATCGTTGTCGCTGTTAAGCACAGACTTCCATGCTTGCATCTGACTAATGTCGATTTCAATTGGATTTGGGTTTCATAACCCATTTTCATTAAGCTCCAATGCAACTTACTTCATTGCATTTATTTTAATCGAATGTGTCCCATTGATTTGGTTGTCATTACTCAGAGCATTCAGCCCATAAAAAACTATCCCTTTTTAATTTTATACAAATAACAAACTTGACTTTAAAAAAAAAATCCGTGTACGTGTACAATTTTATTTTTGTTTCCCTCTTTTTTTTATTTTTAATTAAGGTCACCCAGCAAGTAACGAGAGTAAAAATAGAAATTCTTCTCATTGTCAGCTGAAGTAAAAGCTATTTTTTGTTTTATTCACCCACAGTGGCAGACTGTTCAGTTCAACCTTTCAACACCTGTTGGCTGGCAGAGCAAGACTGTTAGGCGACAGGTGTATTTTTTTATATTAGTTGGATTACCAATTTTTTCAACCCCAGTGAAGAACAGCTGATGCATTCTTTATTTTACAGATTCCATATTTTCAAAATCAAAGTTCAGGTGAAAGTGAAATATTTTAAAAATAGTTCGCATACGCCCCATACAACTGAAAAGTGTTTTCTTTTCGATGTCTACATATATTTTTCAATGTTATGATTTTATAATTTTGTTTATTTATTTATAAATAAAAAGAAAAATTCTAAATATAATACTAATTTTGATGATTCGAATGAATTTATCTATTGAGAATGACTAGATTTCTGTTAATCGAAACGAGATAGAATAGGAAAACTAGATGTAAATATTTCCTGTATTCCCTTGAGGTTCCTAGGGGCACTATTACCTCAACGCACTATCGTGTACGAGGATGTGTTTCAGTTCTCCCAAATCTTTCTCAATTTCTGTGCGTCCTTTTCGACTCCTCTGCACCATGTTCCAGCTTCTTCTGCTTCTGTACCAGATCTAGCGTCGGCCGGGACGCCTAGAGGACACTCTAGGATGTTGGTACAAACCTTTTCTACAAAAAAAAAAAAAACCCACAAACGCTTTCCTTTCACCGGCAAATGCACCGAAAAGGTAAAAGCCACGTGGTGTCAATTCAGGCGAATACGGGGAGTGCTTGAAAGTTAAAAATCGGTCACAAGTGTCGATCGATGAGATGGTGCATTATCGTGCAACAAATGCCAACTTCTTTCTGCGCGATATTCTAGCCGCATACGAAGAATACGGTGCACCAAACGCTTCAAAACACCAAGATAGAATTGTGCATTAACAGTTTGGCCCGGTGGAACTCTTTGTGGAATTTACATTTCATCCCATTTTGGTTGGAATCTGCGGTTATCGCGGATTTCGGTTGGCCAACATGTTGCTCATCATTATGTCCTGCCACGGGATAAACAATCATCACCATAAACTGGATTTACCAATTGAAACGTTTTGGTAAAAGTTTTACCAAGTTTAAAACAAAACTTAGTAACAGCTCCTTGTTCGATTATCATTTTTGTCACTTTAGACGCAATAACTCTGCTTCTATTCAGTCAAATGTCAAAAAATTTTGACAGTAAATCCTTTCCGACAAAGCCCTCACTAGAAATACCTATATTGAAAAAGTCCTGTTTATTTTGGACTTTTCGTTTCATTTTCTTGATCTGTGTAGTTTTTACTTGACAGCTGTCAAGGAATGGCAGCTTTATGCTTAAATGCTTAAAAATACGAAGTAATTTAAAATAAAAGATCTTAAAGGGAGACCTTTTATTTACCAAAAAAAAAGTGAACCGTATGTTTTCATTTTCCATCAATTATGTTTACATTTACATATACATATGTAAATGCGCATATATTCATACATCAAAAGACTTCACTTACTTAATTGATACAACAAACAAACAAATACAAATATTTGGCGCGATAGGTAGGTCTATAGGACCCGGTGGAATGGTCTAGCTTCTCACAACCCTTCATATTGCGCGTGTTACCTATATTCTTTACACGAATAGAAGGGATCTACTGCTTAATGCCGAAAACCAATTCTAGAAGCTTTTTTCATGACAGTTATACTCTTGGATGTTTGCTAGACGCTCGCTAGAGGTGGGGCTGTGAAAGAAATTTTAGGTGTTGTCTGGGGATTGAACCTCAAACCCTTCGTTCCGTAGTCCAACGCATTAACCACTTGAGCCACGGCGCCCACATAATTGATTACCTAATTGATACTTAACATAAATTGAATTGTTTAATTCATGTTAATACCACACCTTACCGCAACGTATTCAGCATATTCATGTGCATTCATTGACGTCACTGATAAGATCAGCATATACTCGTATGTAACTATAATTAGCTTGACGACAGCGTTGCATCAGGCGACTGAATAAATTGTTATCTATTGTCATCTTATCTGTTGTTTATTTTCACAGCGTACTTGTTAATTAGATAAAGATTTTCGCCCAAACCAATGTTATTTGTGAAACCATAATCAATACTCCAACCAGTACGGCTTCCGGAAGTCATCCAACATCAGTTAATTAAATTCCAATTCGCCCAAAACAAGGTTCTGCTAATTATTTGACAAACACTCTCCTGATCGAGTTTGACATTTATGGGATGACCACAGAACCGTCAAATTGCCGCCTAAATCGGGTATGGCCCAAAAGATGACTAATTATTATGCTCGTCCAGTCGGTTGGTTTCGAATCACAATGCCAAATCACAATCCGCCGCATAACAAAAACTAAATTAATTTCACTCTCATAGAACGGCATGGACCTCGTGGTGTAGCTAAATACCAAACCGACACGACTGATTTCGAGCCAAACATTTAAAATTTCATTTGCCACAGTCGGTTAAATGTCAGCAATGCTTGCAGCGGGGATGACATCGTAATCAGAAAGGGAAATGAAAAGATTCTAAATACTTTTTATTCGGTGCTCTATGTGGGGGTATTTTTGTATATTTTTTGTTGTTATTATTTTGCTTGTATTTGGGGAAATCGCTTCAACAACTGATAAGCGGCGAAGTTTTTGTGCGGCAAGGTTCAGTCCGCGATTGTTCGTGTCTAGCGTTTGACATTTCGTGGCAGAGTTCGGCTTTTCGTCAGATTTTTGTTCTTTGGGGCTGGGAAGGGTGTATTCTTTTTCCCTTTTTTGTTTTGATTTATTTAAACAACCTTGGGGATAAAAAATATTCCACGTTCATTATGTTGACAAAGAATCGAATGGTTGTGTGTTTCGCGCCAATTACAATTCGCCTATATTATGTAATCATAAATGTAATTTTTTTTGTTTTGCTTTGTTTTTTCAGGGACCGTCACATTTGAAACGTGCCAACACAGATAAATTAAAGGAAATCTTCCTAAGATATGCATCTCTACAGAAGGATGGAGAGTCTTTCATGACCAGTGAGGACTTTGTGCGGAAATTTTTGGGACTCTTTACAGATGCTGCATTTAATGACGTGAGTTTGTTTTGAATTTTATTATGTTGTGTTAAGCAAGGGAATTTTGACATAAGTTTTGACCATAAGAACTGTAGGTACATATGTATATGTACGTAGTTCGGTTCGGATGTCAGTAAAACAAAACTTATTATTATTTTTGGTTGATTGTCATTTTGTTAGACAACACATTTTTCGATGCCACAGAGTTGTAATCATATTCTACATCACAGAAAATTCTATGAATGATGTTGTGAATAAATCATCAAAGAAAAATAATCAAAATCTTTCTAATAACATTTATTATTATTATTATTGTTGTTGTTGAGGAGTAGGTAGTTATCGAATCCAATCCTATTATGCCGAACCATACAATTCTGATTACTTACTTCAGCGTCTATCGGGAGTTTAATTAAGTTATCAGTGTGTATTCAAGCAAGGGTGAAAGCGAATCGATGAAATAAGTTTGCGGCATAGATTCAATTTTCTTACGTCTATAATAACATTCATCCTGTAAAGACAAAAACAAAACACTTTTCGAAAGACAGTGGCCACTTATAGCATCGGGCAGTGATTGCTGCTCATATTCAAAAGAATTTACAAGCGTGTCGCGCCCCTTGCATTTCTAAACTACTTAAGTATGGTAAAAGAGTATCAGTTTTGTTACTTAATGAGTTGAGGGGCTGTTGTTTACTCGGGTTTTAGCTTTTAATTTGCTCATTGATGTTTTGGAGGTAGATATTCAGGATTGCGCAATTTTGTCCAATCTTTTTGTCCATGTAGCGAATGCTTTGACCTTCATCCTTATAGGCTAGAATTTGAGCCTTTTACTTCGTTTAGGTAACTTCTTTTTGGCATTTGTGTGTAATTGATGAACAAATATCTTGAACTGCTTATTATTTTAATTTTTGCATCCTTTTATTCATTCTATTCTGTGCTACCAGCTAAAGTAGACATAAACGAGTAAGACAAAAAAGGGTTGATTTTACGACCCAAACTAGTCAAAGTGTTACATAACTTATTATTCTGGGAATCATGAATTACCTGGAATCAAAATTCTTCTTCGAACTTCGAAGCCCCTCCAGTTAGGCTGGGCCTTAGCTAAATGCCTCCAGTTGCGTACACCTACTCGGTTGAGGTTCCCTTCAACTTGTGCGCAGCACCTAAGGCGAGGTCTTCCTCTACTGCGTTGTTCCTCCGGGTTCGATTTGAAGACTCTGCATGCCGGAGCACTGGTGTCTATTCGCTCTACATGTCCTAGTCATCTCAAACGACTGAGGTGTTTGTGTTTTTTTTTTTTGACTAGGTCGATGTCGCTGTACAACTCGTATAGTTTGTCGTTGAATGTTCTCCTTCAAAGCCCGTCAACGCAAACGGGACCGAATATTTTACGAAGATTTTTTCTCTCGGAACAACCGAGAATATTTTCATCCACTTTCGATACTGTTAATGCTGCACTGGCATAAAGGAGGACTGGGATGATATAGAGTGTCCTTAGTTGCTCAGAAACAGCGATTGGCAAGAGTTGTTCTTAGTTTTATTTTTGCTGAGTTGTTGTTTTCAGAATCAGAATTGATAGCACAACGAATACAGACAAAGTCCCTTAGGTACTACCTCAAAGTTACAGCTGTCTATTGTGACGTTCTGTCCGAATCGTCGATGTTGTGTGTCCCTCCTCGTTGACAGCATATACTTGGTTTTGCCCGCTTTTACCGCTAAACATATTTTGGCAGCTTCCATTTCAATACTGGTGAACGCACCAGTGACAGCCCGCTGTGTTCTATCAATTATGTTAATACCGTCGGCATACGCTAGTAGTTGCACAGACTTTTGAAGGATTATGTCTCCGGTGTTGCCTGTGAGTTTGGCACAATTCTTAAAAGTATGATGTTAAAGAAGACGCATGAGAGCGCGTCACATTGTCTAAATCCTTTTCTGACAACAAACCGACCTTCGTTATTCTGCGGAATCTGACGAGCTTGGCAGGGATGTCAAAACTACACATAACATAGATGCTGTATGCTGTAATATGCCTCCTTAAAATCGATGAAATTATAGTGGGTATCGATTTGGACTTCTTGGGTTTTTCTCTAGGATCTGTAAAAGTTTGAAGATTTGATCGACTGCGAACTTTTCTGGTCTGAAACCACACTTATAGGGGCCTATCAGGTTGTCATTTCCAGCTGCTTTGAACAGCTCGGTTTGTAGGCCGTCAGGTGCAGCAGTCTTGTTGAATTTAAGCTTGGATATTGCTATCCCAGTTTCGTCTTGATTAGGTAGATGGTAATTTTTGGTTTGGATGGTTGAATGGGTCATTCTGCGTGACAGCGCGATGTTGGTCTTCGTCGCCGTTATACAGTTTGCACAAGAAGTTCATCTACATTCTCAGCACCAACTGTGTGTCTAATACGAGGTTTCCTCCTTGTTGGGTCTTGTTGCTTAAACAAACCGAAATAATATCGGTAGACTAGGTTCACCAATTGTCGGAACTCCATTATAAGTGAGTTTATTAACTTTGAAACTTCTGATACACACAATAACTCTTGTCTTCTTGTAACACGGCTCGATGGAATCACACGATAATGTCAATTATCTTCATATCCCAGCAGGTGAAATGACCTCTTGGATACACTTCTATACATACATGCATAATATAAAGTATGCAGTTGGCATGGACCCTGTACAGACAGACGTTTTTATTCATAAAGATCTAATAAAATACTCAAAACGGAAATAGATCAAGGAGCTTTGTATTTCGTATCTTCATTTGACTCGAATATAAGACACAGTACACAAGCAATCTAAGACTTTATTTAAAAAACTGACCCACCCTGATTTTTACAAACTCACTATAAAACTATCATAAACTTTGACTGTTCAGGTTAAAAAAACAAGATAGATAACCAAATAAAACCAGAAATAAATGGTTTTGGGATGTCTTATCGACTAATTTGAAAGTAATTATTACTTTCCATTGGGGAATGTTGTGCGTTCTATTCCGCGTAATCTATGACCTTAAAATAATTTAGTTACTATTTATAGGAATCGGTGAGACTGCTGGCCGGCATAGCGGACACAAGTAAGGATGGCCTCATTTCATTTGCTGAGTTCCAAGCCTTCGAGGGATTACTCTGCACCCCTGATGCCTTGTACAAGACAGCATTTCAATTGTTCGACCGCAAAGGCAACGGTTCAGTATCATATGGTAAGTGACCAGTATGAATTGGTTGTTATCAGCATGAATTGGATTTTCGTGTGATTACTCTAATTACTGATTAGTCGATATGTGTGTTTTGACGTGCTTAGATAACCTGGGGTGGATAGGTAATATTTCCATGAGTATTCTCTGGGCGGGCGCAAAGTTCAAAAAGCAATTAAAATTAGCAACGGGTTTCAGATTTATGAGTTGATTGTGATTTTTATTATTGGAACTAATCGATTTTGGAAGTGTAATGAGCGATGGACTTGTTGCTCTTGGGCAAAGCCTAGGAACTGGAAACAAAGGTCACTACTAGATGTTTGATATGCATTTAAAAGTGTCACCTTTTATGTCTATAGCCCTCACGTATCTAGTACGTTGGAAAGTAAACTTTCCGACAAGTGAGATGTTATTGTATTATTCGTACACAAGTCCAAGTAACTTGAAAACCGTCAACCGCTTTTGGGAAGAAGTATTCTAAGATTTCCAACAGCGATTCTTTGACTGTCTTTTACACCGATGTCCTCTTCTGAATATACAGCGTAGCTTATATGTATGTATTATAATCTTTGTCGTTCTAGAAACGCCAGTCGCCTACTTTCTTCTGCAGATGTTGGTGTTAATCTCTTCCTTGTAGGTTCTTGCAGGTCTCGTAATCAACTTTCGTTTTGCTGCGTACGTTCGGCCGTACTCTTCATCAAACCAGGCGGGTCTTTAAGGCGCAGTTCTTAGTGACTTGTTGACAATGTTGTCATTGGAAATCTGTCCCTAATGTTGGGGTATTTGGAGTTCTTGGAGATTAGAGGTATTATGTTAAATTTTCTCATCGATTGAGAAAACTTTTTTGATGTTGTAATATTTGGTAAGACGTACGTATGTACATTGATCTAGCGATCACCAAGCATCGAAGTGCAGAAATTGTGTATTAGCTGGAGTAATGTTCGCAGTACCAGAAATTAGCCTTTTTTCTAACAAAATATCTAGCAGTTAGCTTCATCAAAGTTTCAATTAAATCATAGAAGTAGTCCTTAGTTATGCAGCAGCGTGAGAGCATGTCACGATTATGTGGGTGAATTTTGTTTGCAAAGATGAGTGATGCCATATTAAATGTTTCTAGTTTGTAACATAGAGTAGACCATCTCGTCCAATTGTTCAAGATGTTTGGTTTCTTTGTAGGGGTATTGCTGGCCTGAAAGTCGTTCACAATTAGCCTGATAATCATAAACACATAGTTCCCTCATATGCGCTGTCATGTTGGTCGCTAGCGTTTATTCTTTACCCTATCCCAGTGCCACTACCTCTAAACAAATCTGGGTTACAAATTTCTTCTTTCTCAGACAAAAGTCTTGTTTCGTCAAATGCTTTTGTATTTTCAAATCTTTTCTGTTGTGGTGTACTACATTTACATACACGCTGCACTTTCGAAAACACACATGTTGCTTAAATAATCACGTAACCAAACGTTCAACGAATTCTTTATTCTGTAACGTAATTTAAGTTATAAGAGTTTTTTCCTTATCAATGCTTCAAACCAATTTGTCTACTCTTCTTACTTTGCAGTTGAATTTGCGGAAGTAGTTCAAAAGACGGAACTGCATTCGAAAATTCCGTTTAGCTTAGATGGTCCATTCATTAAACGTTACTTCGGCAAGGTGAGTTTTGTTACAATCAATCACTCTCCGCCAATAAATAAGTTTTATATTTTTTTATATATATCCATATATCATCTACAGGATAAACAACGCTCAATGAACTATGCTGAATTTACTCAAATCCTGCATGATTTCCATGAAGAATACGCAATGGAAGCTTTTCGAAGTAAAGATCCAGCCGGTACTGGATACATTTCACCATTGGACTTCCAAGACATAATGGTCAAAGTGAAAAGGCATTTACTCACATCGGATGTTAAGGATAATCTAGTTGCCGTAAGTGCAAGTTATCAGACAAATGAACATACCGACTACAAAAAATCTATATCATAGGTAACCGAGGGCCATAAAGTCAGCTTTCCTTACTTCATGGCATTCACATCGCTTTTGAATAACATGGAATTGATAAAACGTATCTACCTGTATGCAACTCAAGGCAGTCGTGTGGAACCAGTCACAAAGGATGAACTCCTATATGCCGCACAAACAATGAGCCACATAACACCCCTCGAGATTGATATTCTCTTTCAACTGACTGGCGCGTTGCATCAGACTGGGTAAGCGATTAGGAAATCTCTCCAAAAATGTTCCACGTAGTTGATAGATTATTTTATAGTAGATCCATCTATTCTGTTTCAAAACATTAAAGCTGAGTGGATTATACCAGCTCTGTATACCCATAATATTATCCATTTAAATCGCGTTCAAGTAAATAACCGGTGTCTTTTATTGTCCTGTTTTTTGTATCTTTTTCCACGCGTTCACACGTAAAGGTGGTGGCGACGCAAAAAGATTGACATCAATAGGCAAGTTTTAAGTTGAAACCCGTCCCAAGTCCTGCATTTATCTCGGAAGAGTTTTGTGTTTGAAATCAAAATCAAATTTTTTACGTTTCATGAATTGGTATTGTTTGTGGCCCTCTGATTCTCCCCTCGTTATTGTGACACAGTATTGTATGTGAGGCTTTGAATAAACTATTTTTTGTTTTATCTTCCAATTAGACGTATTGTCTACGGTGATTTGAGCAACATTGCCCCGGAGCACTATACAAAGCATATCACAACACGTTTGGCTGATATCAAGGCTGTGGATAGTCCTGCTGATCGATCAACATTTATTCAGATCTTGGAGAGCTCTTACCGGTTCGTTCTTGGCTCTATTGCTGGAGGTGAGTTTCTAAAAATCGTTACATAGGTTTATTGAGTTCTAAATAGAGTTTATGTGGGTGTAGCTGTTGGCGCAACTGTGGTGTATCCAATCGATCTGGTGAAGACACGAATGCAGAATCAACGAACTGGCTCGTTTATTGGTGAAATTGCGTACAGAAACTCATGGGATTGCTTTAAAAAGGTTTGCATTGTGAGAGAAATCTTTGAATTCCATTTTGTTAAAAAGTAACTTTTTCCACAGGTAATCCGGCATGAAGGCGTGAATGGCTTATACCGTGGTTTGCTACCTCAATTGATGGGTGTTGCCCCGGAGAAAGCAATCAAGCTGACTGTTAATGATTTAGTTCGTGACAAGTTTACCGATAAGCAGGGAGTCATTCCGAAATATGCGGAAGTGCTAGCAGGAGCATGTGTAAGTAACTATTTTTTTTAATTGTATTCAGAGTTAAATGAAGTTGTTTTTTTTTTAGGCTGGCGCATCTCAAGTTGTTTTCACAAATCCATTGGAGATTGTTAAAATACGACTTCAAGTTGCTGGAGAAATCGCGGGTAAGTAATTCTGAGGAGACATGTGTAGGTTTAACTTTTCTTTTTTGGCCAAATCTAAAAAAAATGTTGGAATGTATAGTTGCTATCTTAACACCTATCAGTAGATTATACTTTTAATAGGTTTCGGGCCTAATACTATTCACGGCTTTTACGCTACGCTCTATTGCGTCCGGATCTGTGCAATGTAACTCAACTATATCCACCAGTTTTCTAAACTATCGACTATCCTGTGTCGATTTTTAGGAAAGTGTTCCGCTTCACTTTATGGCACACTCTTAATGGAAACCTTGGTATTTGATACTTTGATTAATATTCAATTTCAGCGAACTGTGTGGCAGGGCATAACATGAATGGTGTTGAGAAGATAGGCCCTGGCCTGTCGCTCTAAATATTTGTATTTTGTATGGTTTCTTTGTAATCTTCAGATCTTGTGTGCGACATTGAGCAGAGATATATATCAATATGATGGGCATACAGAGTTGTTTCTCCTATCGTCGGGCATAATCCTTACCGAAACATCAACTCCATTTTAAATAGTTCATATAGCAAGTCCATCAGGACCTATTTTTATTCTTTAATAGTTTAATAGCTACCCCAACATCTTCCAGACTAGATGAGTGGATTTTTTAGTTGGCACGATTTAAGCTTTTTGCTTGCTCACTCTCTCTGGAACACATTTTGGAGTTGATAAAAATGCAAATCTATCAATACTTCCACATTGGTGACTAGATTGCCTTTACTGTTTCATAAAGCTTACTTTGTTGCTTCGAAGCCAGCAACCAGCGTGTTATCATGGTGTCTCAGTTCTTGTCACAGGTCTTTTCGATACCTTTCAGCTCTTCTTTCCATGATCGGGTTTCAAATATGCCGTTTATGCACATTTTTCTGTACGCACTCATTATCAAGTCAGTACCAATATGGTAGTTGGTTGGTCTGATTTCGACTACTTTTTTTAAGGTGCGTCACTTAGTTCACTCATCGTAGGCATTTGTAGCTGGTGAAAGTACATATATTTTCGATGGACAAAATGGATTGGATGGTTGGGAAATATTGCAAAGTTACTTCCAAAGTGAATCCTGTGTTGCCGAAACAGTGCGAATTTTGAAAAGAAATTTCGGTCGAAATAATGCAACATCTGCAGCTGGTGTATGGAAGTTTGTGATGAAAGTTCGTGAGACTTTTTTTGTTGATTGATAACCGAATATTTCCCGTGTTCGTTCTGTGCGCTCAACGGAGAATATTGCAGGTTTTTGCAGGTTTTTAGAGTGGTGGCAATATAATATAAATTGAGGGCTTGGACTTGGGCGAGTTAGTAATCTGTCGTTTTGATGATGTTACTTGGCCGCCACGGAGCTGCGATTTGAGGCAGTTGGACTTGGAACAGCCATGCCCAGGGTTTTTACTGTCAAAGCAGTCATTTGAATAAAATAATATTCCATAATTAATCGGAAGGTTTATTCTTTTCAATAAAGCAACAATCGTTGAAAAATATTGAAGTGTTTTTTTTTATAACCCTTTTAAAAAGAAATCAACCTACATGTAAATAGGCATGTGACCTACGGACGCCAGATTTTGTAGAGCATGCCCTATTTTCACATTGTTTTTCTTAAGAATTCCGTTCCAGAGTGTACGTTTATTTTAATACAACTCTTATATTTCCATTTCCAGGTGGCGCAAAAGTTCGTGCCTTAACTGTCGTTCGCGATTTAGGACTTTTCGGCCTGTACAAAGGAGCTCGTGCCTGCCTTTTACGTGATGTACCATTTTCTGCCATTTATTTTCCCACTTATGCCCACACAAAGGCTTTGTTTGCCGATGAAGATGGGTAAGTCAATGCCATTAAATATTTTCTTGAATTCATATAGATTCTACTCTCTTTTGCAGTTATAACCATCCTCTCACACTGTTGGCTGCTGGCGCGATTGCTGGTGTTCCCGCTGCGTCTCTCGTCACTCCTGCCGATGTCATTAAAACACGGTTACAAGTCGTTGCTCGTACTGGACAAACCACATACAAAGGAGTCTGGGACGCAACAAAGAAAATAATGATAGAGGAAGGTCCTCGTGCTTTCTGGAAAGGAACAGCTGGTAATGTTACATAAAAAATTGGAATTCCTTTATTTTATTTCATTATCATCCGTTCAGCTCGTGTTCTCCGTTCATCACCACAATTTGGTGTCACACTTGTGACTTACGAATTGTTGCAACGTATGTTCTATGTCGATTTTGGTGGATCTCAACCAACCGGTTCCGAAGTGAAGAAATCCACACCAATAGAAACCCCTGTACATAGAGTAAATCCAGACCATATTGGTGGTTATCGTGCGGCTGTGCCTCTGTTGAATGGTATTGAATCAAAATTCGGTCTTTGTCTGCCACGTTTCGGCAGACCAACATCAACAACATCGACGGAATCATGATGATCCAATAACACTAGCATCGCCAGTTAAGATTTTTATATTTTTTAAAAGAAATTTCCTTTCTTTTCTTTTGCTAGGAAAACTAAAATTAATAAAATAAGTGTAAAGACCTAAACAAATTTACAAAACCGAAAAAAAAAATATATAAATTAAGAAAAAAAAAACTAGTGAAAAGTATATATAAAACAAAAACGGAACAATGGCTGAGCCATTTCAGAGAAGACCTCTCTCTAGACAAATTATTTTATTTTTTCAAAGTTTTTCTTTTGTCTTTTTACAATTAAACTCACACCGAATATTGCAGCAAAACGTAGAAGAATTAAATAATTTATTTGTTTTTTTTTTTGATAAGCTTAAATGAAATTCAATACTGTCCATGAGAACGAGTGGGAAAGGAAAACAAATTTCATAAACAATGTAAAAGTAAGCGGAAATGAAAATGAAAACAAAACAAAAAAAAAAAAGGATATTAATTTCAGTGGAGAAATTTTTGTTAACTATAATTTATTGTTGATTGTGCCTAGCATTTATTTCATAAGTAAGTTGTAAAGTTTAAATAATAATGAACGAAAAATGTTAACAATTATGTACCTAGCTGAAACATTTAAGGAAATATATTATTTTTATTTTCGTTGAATTTTTAGTTTTTTTTGTTTGTATTTAATCTTTTGTTTGAATTTGAGTTAGTTTTTGAACTAAAATAACAAAGCATCATTTTAATTACGAAGTTTGGGTGTAAAGCGTATTCTTAAACTTTGTACCATGATTGTGATTTTAAAATGCACCCATAGTGAATGTACTTCCGGGTTGTATTTTGAACCCAAGCTTTTTACACACGTTGACTGACATTACCCTTATTTTTTTGATATCACCTGCCTTGTAGTAAATTATTTATTCACCCGAAGAGTTATTGTCGTAGGCAATCGGAATCTATCTTGCTGACACGATCAAATGCTTTATAGATGCTGCACAGCGTTATTGGATGGCTTAAGTCCATAAGTATGATGACTTTTATATTCGAAACTATACTATGCGATTGTTATTTTGGAGCAAACGTTTTTGTCTTTTATTCGTAAGCGGTTAAACGCTAGATCTTGTTAAAAATGAGGAAGGGATGTTTGTGCGTATAAAGTAGAATAGACAAATAACAGGTGTCTAGATGTCTTATAGCTCCTATTTTTTTTTTGTTTACTCACTAATAGGGAACTATCTCAATATTCTACAGCAGTGTCTTTAAAAAGTAAAAGTAAAAAAGTGGGTAGTATATAGGCTTGTGACTTAATCTAACCAAGTTCAAATCCTAGTGTTTTCCACCACAATGGAGGAAATTTCTCATTGTAGTAACAATGAACCAAGTATATTCGAGGAATCAGATTTTGATTTTAAAATAAAGATACATTCAACAAAGTCTCATGCTATTGGAATCTCGTGGCATTTCATTATGGTTTCGAAAGCAACGAAGTTTTGGAAGAAGTTACATTGCTGAGTTTATGATTACTTTTCATTGACCCTGAACAAGTGTGCGATATACTTATCAGCAATTCGAAATTCCTGGGTCTTTCAAAGAAACTGCATATATATGTATAATAGTGGACTTCCACTAATACGCATCGCTAAGGAGGAAAATACATTGACTTCTCCGACGACAATAGAAATAGAAAGACATTAGGTACACATAAAGAAAGTTCATATATTCTTACTTAGCACCGTAACAGTCTAGGGAGAATGTGGGTCTCTGCTAGAGAGCGGAGCGAAGATTCCCATTTTAGAAGGAGATTCCGTTTATTTTATTCGAAATAACTACTGTCATTGCGTATGTATAACAGTTCTAAACTTTTTCTAAAGTGTTTCTGAAAGTGCATATCTGAAACCGTGGTACTCTCGTTCACTTGTTCACACGGACGTGTTTAGTACTATAGCTACCCACAAAACTATCTATCTGATAAGAAACCATTTTCTAGATCTATTTGTCGCCATTTACTCCCATATACTCCCAGATATTAGATCCAAACAATTTTTTTTATTGTGCGAAGACTGTTCTCATAACTCACATAGAAAAAGAAAGTTTTTATTAAATTTTAGCTAAAAGAATATAAAGGTTAGGTTTTAAAAATATAAGTAAAAAATTTTAATTATATATTTATTGATTTGCATATAAATAGTATAAAGAAAAAATATTTATTCTAGATTTCTTAAATATTTGAATAAATATAAAGAGTTCCAGAAAACACACAAAAACAAAACTGATAACAAAATCTTCGTCCTTTCTGTAACTTTATATTTTTCTTCCCTTTTGTTATGAATTTTACAAGCTTTATATATAAATAATTTAGAATAAATTTGTTAAAATATGAAATACGCTAATAATACCAATCAGGTACAAATAAATCAATTTTTAAATAAAAAATCACAACTGTAATATTTTAGGAAAATACTAGGTAATAATAAAAAAATAATGAATTTGATGTCCAAACGTTGTTCACTGGGATATAATAATAATAATTGTTGTGTTTGTAAAATGTGATGATAATAATAATAAAAGAAATGTAAATCTTTGAAGTACAAGTAAATTAATAAATAAAATATCACATTGATGTTTTTTAACTATTTTCATTAGGTATTAGGTATATGTGTAATATATATAAATGGTAGTTGGGTGATATATTTTTTAATCGTATCATTTTTATTTATATTTTAATTAATCTATCAATATTGAGAAATATGTAGTAGCCTTTCGAAAACTAGACGTTTGGCTTTGTAAATTCTGTGAAGTTTTAGAACACATTTTGGAATAGTTTAAAATGACGATGTACATATGTACGACTATTGGGTTTATGCTCGTACATATTAACTACGATTAATCTAGTTGTCGAATTGTAGTTTAGAATTTTGAAATTAGTTTTCCAATAACTCACCCCCTATTCCACGACGATGCATGTCAATTTGTCCATACATATTTTGTTCCAATCAATGTTCGCAAATTATTCCTAGCTAAATTTGGTATTGGTTATCAAATCAGAAAAGTATTCTTTAAATGCGTTTTCACACTTCAAATGCGCTGCGTACTGTAAAAAAATTGAATACACTTGTTGATTCTGCTCTTACATTTTTCTTTTGTTATGTTTTCTCAGGAAAGAAGGGATTCTAGCAGATGACTATTGATTCTGCTCTTGAATAGCTGGAGATTCAGATCTTCTAGAAATATTTCTCCTTGTAGTGAACTCCAGAGTTTGCTCGTTCTATAACAAATGGAATTTTGGTATAGAAAAGTTCGTGTGTCCTGGTTGGATTGAGCTCTTTAAAACCGCTTCGTATTAGTATCTGCAGTATAAGCATAAGTCTTGTATGTATGTAAGTGTTGGATCATCAATTAGTCTTTATCGTTACTTTACAGCCAAGCTTACTTACTTGCGCTTCAACAACTCACCACGAGGATTGGGAAATTGAACATTAGAGACAAAGAAATTGCGATGAACTGCTTCCTTGATATAGAAAGAGCTTTCGACAATACCGATATACAGATGCTTCCAAAAGACAGGAGTAGATAATACTACATGTTACTGGATAAAGCACATGCTTAGCGGTAGAAATATCAATGCTACTCTAGGCAGTGACAGAATCACAGTCACGAAAGGTTATATAATAATAATATTTATTTCGTCTTTCAAGTACATAAGCTCTTTAAGACTACAAATAATAACAAGAAAATAATAAGTACATAAAAATATAATTACAAATAGTTCAGGATTGCATTTTTACAATTTATCCTACTCATATTAAGATCAATAACATTACCGGCTAAATTGAAATTTAATGGGTCATTTTGTCCATAGTTTGTACTATGTCTCCAAACATAAAAGAAGTTCCTAGGGCGCAAACCACGCGATGGGGTATAAACACTAAACATAGAAAGTAAAACCGGACAGTCAATGTGTTCAGTTCTGATGTTATGAAGAAATATACAAGCATTTTAGAGTGTAAGTATTCTGAAAGTCTTTTGAGTTACGAAATAAAAATCTCAACATAGAGTTAGCCTTTGAAACGATATAATCGATGTGCATTGAAAAAGTTAGCTGAACCTAAATCTTTTAGAACATGGTTTCTTATCCTATTCTCATAGATTATGGGAGATGAAATTCTGGAGAATGTCATAACGGAACATTTAGTAATGCTGAAATGTAAGCCATTCAAATCACACCAATTTTGAATACTTGCAATATCGTTTTGCAACTGTAATGCATCAGCCGTGGATTGCACTGATTTGAAAATTTTTAAATCATCTGCGTACAAAAGCCAGTTAGAGTAAGAAACATACGATGGTAAGTCATTGATGAAAAGGAGGAAAAGAAGAGGGCCAAGGTGACTACCTTTGGGTACACCAGAAAAATTAAGATTTTCCTTGGACAGATCAGCTCCAATTTTGATAAACTGTCTACGATTAATGAGGTAACTGCTTATCCATTCCAGTAGATTCGAGTGAAAACCAAGAATCTCCAACTTCTTCATGAGAACAATATGTTCAACACGGTCAAATGCCTTCGAAAAGTCAGTAAAAATCGAGTCAATTTGAAGCCGGTCTTCAAAACTGGGGCAGTCGAGAATTTTATCCCAGTTGAGTAAATAAAAATGGTTATTCAATGAGGCATAATCAGCTCTGACGAAGTCAAACTTTGGCTTGTCATCCCAAATATCCAAAACAAAGGAATTTAAGACAATCTTATTAAATGTGACTAGAAGTGTGTTTTATGATGGATACTATTATTTAACAGTGGCAAATCTACTTCAGTGACGATAACCTCAAGTTCTTCATCAACAAAAACAAGATCCAAAACCCTCCAATGAAATTATAAATTATATTAGCCTGCCGCAAGTTCATAGTATCAATCACATCAAACTCGAAATTTTTGTTAACATTAAAAGCAAACATACATTTATCTTCATCAGGGAAAATCCATTTCAAATTTGATAAATTAAAATCTCCTAAAACAATAGTATGAGAGTTAGAATATGAGTAAGAAATATGAGCTAGATAAATTGTATAATCAGAATACGGAGAAATATATGAAATGAAAATATAAAAGTTTATTGAGGCAGAATTGCACCCAGGGGGGTGTTCTTTCCCCGCTGTTATGGTTCATCGTAGTAAACGAACTGCTCAGCAATGACGGTTTTTATGTCCAAGGATATGCTGATAACATTGCGATCTTAATCAGAGGCAAATTCAAAGAAAAAATCTCACAAGTCCTCCAGAGGGCAATCAACCTTGTTGCTGACTCATGTAAAAAAGTTGGCTTAAACTTCAACTCGAAAAAGATCACCAAAGTTGCTTTCAAAACAAACTACAAAAGCCTACTCTGTTCGGTGAAGAAATAGAGTATTCAAAAGAACTCAAGTACCTGGGCCTAACTTTAGACGAAAAACTAAATTGGAGCTCTCATCTCACGAAAACCATAGACAAAGCCAGGATCTTCTTATGGACTAGCAGGAAAAATTGTGCAGTGGCGTTACACAGCCATAACCAGACCAATTGTCACATACATATGCAGCATGGTGGCAAAAAACAAAGCAAAGGTTTACAAAAGACATGCTCAATGAACTTCAAAGACTAGACTAGAACAACACCTATTGCAGTGCTGAAAGTTATCCTTAATTTTCCACCCTTACATCTTCAGATACAGAAAGAACCCACGATTAATGCCTTTATGCTCATATTTGAAAATGGCGACAAATCCAAGCTAGTCTATCCAGACTTTGCCGTAGAATTAGGCTAAAATTAACTACTTGGAATTACCTTAACTAATAATTTAATTTCAGCCAAAACTTCAAGTTTACATTCCCAAACTGATATAACCAGGAGCAGAGCAAACCCACATTTGCTGCCGATTCCCATGTACAAATGCACCAAAAACACTCTTGAATTGAATTTCGAGTGTTTCGCAGGCTCACAAATCTTCTCTTTTCAATTGGTTTGGAATGTCACTGGTGGTTCTATTGGTTTATTTGTGGATCTGGATGCTGAATGATAGGGAAACTACTGATCGAAACAATCAAGATCTTAATGTAGTACTTGCTTTACCTCGTCGTGTTGGTTGCCGAGCAACTGCATGTGCAATGCAGGCAAAAAGTGCAAGTACGGGGTTGTCTAGAGCCATAAATCTAGACTATGTAACCTGGGCTAGCATTCCTAAAACTACTAAAACCGATATAATGCCTCGGATAAGGAATGACAACTTTTGGCTATCGTATCTAGAGAAAGATTGGTTTCTGGAATATGAAAACGCTGCTCCAATCACAGGTAGAAGGGCCTCCGAACACCAAGTTCCTTCAATTGGAAAATGAGTTTAAGCGTTATAGACTGAACATATTTATTGAGAGTAAGCTCAACACTGTACTGTCCTATTCCGGATTTTAACAGGCAGATTCTGGACTAGAGTATGTTGCGTCACCATCATACGCCCCAACGGAAAAAGAAGAGACTTTCTACATCCAGTTAGGCGCCGTCTGAATGCCAAGGTAGGCAACGACAACGAAAGGCTCAAACATGTTATGATATGATATGGTGTAGGTAGGTAACCGCAATGACAACGGTTAAAAATTGTCGGTCGATCGCAAGGAATACATAGCACGTATCTGTATCTTTACACCAATATCGTTTTTATTGACGACGGTTTACGCTGTGTCCAGCGTAAGCAAGGCCACGAGTCTTGCGTGCGTTGCGTTCCCCACATACATCGCATATATTTGAGGGGAATGCGGAAGTGTCCAATTACAACACGATAATGTGTTCACGCGGCTCTTGTTTCACAACACATTTCGCTTTTGCACTTCTGAAATAAGAACCTTTATCTTTTAATTTCCGCACGATATTGCGGGTAAAATCAAACCAGTTTGATTTTCAAAATGTGCGTGCGATGCGGGGATGTCGCAACGCACTTGTTGCCCGCAATATCGTGTTTACATTGGACATCTACATATCTCAACATCAATTTGATTTTGAAATCTGCCCACATTAAACGCACTGCATTGCCCGTGCTTAAGCTGGACACAGCGTAACTCTGCTGCGGTATCCAGCTATTGTGCAGATACTAAGAATATTGATTGGCTCTGAGGATTGAAGCCAATTCGAATTTCGGCCATCGATTGCCAAATCTGTAACCAGTAATACTTGATGGAGCATCCAGCTCGGTATATTCCACCCTTTGATAAATCAGGTCCAGTAAACAAATAGTTGGATGTAGAACAATCGTATGGTTTTACTGTCAGTTTAATTCTCAAGTGCTTGCTAGACTACTACGAAAGGTTGGTCCGTGAAAAACGGTTAGTGTTTTTGTTAGGAGCATACGAACCTGAACCTCCCACGTTTAGCAGTTAGTAGTCCAATGCACTAACCACTGAGCTACAGCGCCCACAAATTATCATTTATAAATTCTAAAGCGGATAATACAAACTTGTCTCCTTTTACAAGTTCAAGCATTAGTACACAAGCTCATGGCAACTAAACACAGTTAACACGCACTGAAACCACCTTTCCATTTCAAAATTCAGAAAAATATTACCCAACCCTTTTCAAGTGGAGCATGAACATCCATCTATACAATACAAACTCCTACAATCAGTTTAATAAAGCACTGGCATATAAAATTCTGTTTTGTATAAAGAATAAGGTAATTCAGTCATCTATGGTCTATGGTACGATGGAAGTTTCCCCAGCTTTATCGGTCAGCTGGATATAGCATAATTGTACCCTCATACGAGTACACCTGGTGACTTGCACATATCCATTCAGGCATTACTTACTCATTAAAGTGGTCATTAGCCATGGCCACAAGGCCAGCTAGGTCATGGTAATGGAACTACTTAAACCTGGATGAGTTCTGAGTGATCTTCAGTTCAATGTCAGACTGCTGTCCGTCTGTTGGTGGTGTGCTAGTGCAAGTCCTTGCCTTCAAATTCGAACATATCTGAAGTGAAATGTATTTGAGTTGAGTAGTTGTACGGGAATACTTTCTTCTTTTTTTTGTGTGTCGAATCGTTATTCTTTGCCGTCGTGCGAATTTCTGTGATGTATCTGAAGTGGATTCTCATTCTGGTTCTTATGAATAATTTATGTGCGTGTAAAGGTGTGAAATACGATGCTGGCAATAGGAACTCATGGATAACGAGGATGCGAACGATACGACGAGATGTTAAGG
The DNA here is from genome assembly GCA_905220385.1 of Xylota sylvarum. Lineage (NCBI taxonomy): Eukaryota > Metazoa > Arthropoda > Insecta > Diptera > Syrphidae > Xylota > Xylota sylvarum. The sequence goes on from LR999958.1 coordinate 16,216,782, forward strand.
GTTGTGTTAAGGTACGGAGAAGTGGAATTTTGAATTAAAAATGTAGTATGTACGTTACATATTCATTTGGAATTCGTCGTACAGGTAGCGGAGTGAGTAGATAATGTATCGTGTAAGGTAAATCGAAGTCGATTGCATTTACGCGACACATCTGTTCGATGTTCATATTATATGGTTTGGTAGAATACTTTCTGTTGTTCATAAATTGATTTTGTCTTTTGAAGAATATTGCATACATATTTCATTTTACATATACATATGTATGTAACATTTGTACATGAGTTCAAAGGTTATAAGGTCATGAAAACATGCAGAATAATTTCTTAAAAATCTGCGTAGGCCCAATTAATATAAAGAAAGTCACTAGGTTAATTTTTCTAGCTCAATTTTCAGCTTTCTGTATCTATTTATTTATTTATTTTGTTCTTTGAAGTAATAGGAAAAATGTCCAGCAAGGATTTTATTTCAGTGGGTGCCGTGGCTCAAGTGGTTAGGTTCTACCCCCAAACAACACTTAAAATTTCTTTCACCCAACCTCTCGCTAGCGTCTGACAAACATATGAGAGTAAAACTATCATGAAAAAGGTTCTCAAAACAAAAACTGCTCTTCCGACACGGCATTAAACAGTACGCCCCTTTCATTCATGTTAAAAGTATAATACGCACAACACGCATGTGAATACAATTTTTTTTATTCGTAAGGATCTTATTTCTAATGTGGCAGAATGCTGGGCACTGACATACACATCTTTGTTACCACATCCCCTGCTAAGTGTAATTTTCTTTGATATGATGTTGCAGCACGTTATGTCCAGTGTTATTACCCACAAAAGAGGATAAAACAGAGTTTTACGTTTTGTGCAAAGAAACCGTAGCTCTTCGGGACAGCGATTCGATTTTATTTCAATGGCCGAAATCACTTTTATTTCCACTTGGCTGTAAGTTGTTGTTACTGCCAAGACCTTGGCTTGGAAAATGTTGCTGTAGTTAGGAAGTCTGATTGAAGTCCGTGAACTTCGGAGTAGAACTCAGCGCTAGTAGTTGATTTCCGTGCCATCTCTACTGAGAAAGTAAGTAACGAATGGTTTTGCAAAGTCTAGATGGGAAGTCGTTTGTAGGATCTGCGCATACTCTGTCATACTCTGTTTTCAGCTTCCGATTTGGCTAAGCTAGAGAGCATTATTTGCGATAGATTCTTGTATTGCCTCGAGTCCCCTTGTAGTGGTGGTTCTCATGGTCCAGTAATGCCGATGCAGTTTTTGGACGCTTGCCACCAGACCAATTTACTTTACATCAGTAACGATCTTACTACTGCCGTGTAAAGCCATATCATATTTTTAGGAAACTTCTTAAAAAACTTCCATTTGGTCGAAGTCTTCGACAACAATTTTCCATTACATCTTTATTAGCGCACAACCGTCAGAAACAGCGGTATAGACTTCTTCATCAAACGAAAAAAGTCTGGATTTGGGGTGATTCTAAAAAATAACCAGATTGTAGGCGCCAATAATAAAATCCTCTAAACCTTCTGCATCACTGAAAAGAGGCCGGGACTTTGGCCGTTCGCTGTCTGATTTGAAATTTGAACTTGATGGAAGTATGTACGTGTTGCCGTTGCATGCTTTGTTATTTTATTTCTGGGTCGTAGTGCTTTTTCTAAGTCATCACATTTTACAATATAATGGAAAAAATTTTGGTGTAGTCTTGGAATCGAACCTTGAACCTCCTGGTCAGTAGTCCAACGACCTTACTACCAAGCCACGGAGCCTCCGTTTGCCTTCAACGAAGGGTAAAATTGCAACTTTGTGTACATAAATGCAATGGACAGTCACTTTTTTGATTTGACAGATAGAAATGTTGCGTTTGGGGAAATTTCATTTAACATATTGTTCTATTTAATCGAATCAATAACAATCCGATTTGAAGGCCTTCTTTGTGTCAGGTCGAAACTTTTATACTTTCTTACTAATTACCAATCTAAATAAATAGTGCGTAACCGTGCGTATCAGTCAATCTTACTCTTTTTCTGTCTTCAATGTGGGAGACAACGCGGTAGAAGAACCCGTCGTCTGTGAGATTTACGAGAAACAGATGAATGTTCAAAAAGTTATTTTTTAGTGTGGTTTATGGCTCGGTTATAGGACAATTTTACTGTTATAATGATTCCAGATATCGAAACATACTGCAAGTTTTGTTCTTAGCGCCAATTGGAATATATGTCATACAGCCGCAATAACAATGTCTTCTCTGAAACAGATATTTCTGCAGTATTTAATCTCAGGACGGTTGGAGGTTAATTCGTCTACCAGATCTTACGATTTAACCTCCTGTGAGTTCTATTATAATATCCTAATCCGAATATCCTAAACCCAAGGTCTATGACTATCTATCTGTGGATTTTGACTGTATTCAACCATATTTTAGGTACAATTTTCAGCAGTATCACAATCCACATATGTATGTACTTCCATAAAAAAAAGCTTACATTTCACCATGTGAGTTTCACTGAAAAACAGATTTTAAATCTTATTGCCTTGACAATGTGAATATGTAATGAAATACTTTTTACTTAAAGAGGAATGTACTCGTATTTAAATATAAATTTCACCCACGGCAATATTGCGGGTCATTCCTACCAATAATCATTATTAAAGACTAAAAGACCGTAGGAATTTAATGTTATTAAATGTTGTCTCTTGAATTTTATTTGAAATAATTGAGTAAAGAACTCTAGGAATGTACGATGTAAGCTCACAGACATTTTGATATCTGCATGGCATAGGAAAATTAAATGGGGAGTTATTCACTTGTCGAGAGAATCTTCCGTTTGAGGTTCGTGTGGCAGTAGATTGTGTTTCTTTAGATTTACCTTTTGTGTGTTTAATTTACTTTACATTTTCTACTGAATTCGAAGTCCTGCAAAATGTACATGTGTACATTCCTATTTATGATTTAATAACTCTAAACTTGATCTGTTGAACGTAATGTAAATTAATCAAAACAAAGGATTCCCTACCACGAGTTTGAGCATAGGTCAAGTGTTATTATTACTGGAACTACGTATACGTGTAAAGTTTGGGTGAACAAAATATCTTCGGTGTACGCACATGTGTATATGTATGACTCGTCCTTTCGGGAAGATTGAGTTTGTGATAAAAAGAATATGGAAATAGAGATAATAATTGCTTGGAGTGTAATATGGTGTGGGTTGCATACAACCGGGAAGGTAGAGGAGGGGCTTTGACAATGGAAAATTGAATATGTAACCGGATTCTACGAAACAAAGCATCGTAATACAGGAAAACCTTTAAACTAAGGTTTCCAAAGTTTCCTAGACAGTTTTGAGTTTAGAATTACAACTGATGTACATATGTGTATACATATCTACCCATGCATGTTCTTTTATTTTTATTATTTGAAAAGGCGTACCTGAGGTCTTGTATATATGTACTTGAAGGGAAAGAGAATATTAAAATCCATGGTTTCGAAAAAATTGAAAGACAGAAAAGAAGGACATGTTGTTTATGAATTTAATTCAACTTATTGTGCACTAATGTTCAAGTAAAAAAGTTACTTTTTAACTGAGTGCGACATAATAGAGTGAAATAGGCTAGGAACAGGTACATATATATGTATATGTCACATGTCAGACAAAAACTCCTTTTACAACATTGTGACTGGTGATAAAACATCATGTTTTCAATACGATCCAGCAATCAGTCGCCAAAGTGCCGAGTGGAGACTGACAGTGACAAAGACTTCATTACCCCAATCAAAATCGTGGTGGCACAATTCTATCTTTTGAAGCATTTAGCGCATCGTACAGAATATCACGTAGAAGGTAGTTGACGTTTATTGCACGATAATGCGCCATTTCAACGATCGATAATTTGACTAATAATCGCATTTTAACTATCAATCACTTCCTGAGATCCTGAAGGACATCCGACCGACGATCTAAATCACGTTTTTAGACCACAAAATTCACTGTATTGAGGTGGAATATAGTCCCCCTATCCAGCAAAATTTTCGTTTTTGTCCAAGTCCCGAAATTTAGGTAAAAATCACATATTACGGCTTTCCCTTGATTATCTGGGCGAAATAGGCAAGAAAGAATAAAAGGGTTGAACCAAAAGACCTACAATCGGATGATCTAAAACATGAACAACTTTGTTGCAAGATATGTGGCATTTATGGAACAATGCATAAACCGTAAATGAAAGAGAGACTCGTTGCTTGAAAAACCCTATCCAGCAAAATTTTCGATTTTGTCCAAGTCCCGAACTTTAGGTAAAAATCACATATTACGTCTTTCCCTTGATTATCTGGGCGAAATAGGCAAGAAAGAATAAAAGGGTTGAACCAAAAGACCTACAATCGGATGATCTAAAACATGAACAACTTTGTTGCAAGATATGTGGCATTTATGGAACAATGCATAAACCGTAAATGAAAGAGAGACTCGTTGCTTGAAAAACCCTATCCAGCAAAACTTTCGATTTTGTCCAAGTCCCGAACTTTAGGTAAAAATCACATATTACGGCTTTCCCTTGATTATCTGGGCGAATTAGGCAAGAAAGAATAAAAGGGTTGAACCAAAAGACCTACAATCGGATGATCTAAAACATGAACAACTTTGTTGCAAGATATGTGGCATTTATGGAACAATGCATAAACCGTAAATCAAAGAGAGACTCGTTGCTTGAAAAACCCTATCCAGCAAAACTTTCGATTTTGTCCAAGTCCCGAACTTTAGGTAAAAATCACATATTACGGCTTTCCCTTGATTATCTGGGCGAATTAGGCAAGAAAGAATAAAAGGGTTGAACCAAAAGACCTACAATCGGATGATCTAAAACATGAACAACTTTGTTGCAAGATATGTGGCATTTATGGAACAATGCATAAACCGTAAATGGAAGAGAGACTCGTTGCTTGAAAAACCCTAACCAGCAAAATTTTCGATTTTGTCCAAGTCCCGAACTTTAGGTAAAAATCACATATTACGGCTTTCCCTTGATTATCTGGGCGAATTAGGCAAGAAAGAATAAAAGGGTTGAACCAAAAGACCTACAATCGGATGATCTAAAACATGAACAACTTTGTTGCAAGATATGTGGCATTTATGGAACAATGCATAAACCGTAAATGGAAGAGAGACTCGTTGCTTGAAAAACCCTAACCAGCAAAATTTTCGATTTTGTCCAAGTCCCGAACTTTAGGTAAAAATCACATATTACGGCTTTCCCTTGATTATCTGGGCGAATTAGGCAAGAAAGAATAAAAGGGTTGAACCAAAAGACCTACAATCGGATGATCTAAAACATGAACAACTTTGTTGCAAGATATGTGGCATTTATGGAACAATGCATAAACCGTAAATGAAAGAGAGACTCGTTGCTTGAAAAACCCTATCCAGCAAAACTTTCGATTTTGTCCAAGTCCCGAACTTTAGGTAAAAATCACATATTACGGCTTTCCCTTGATTATCTGGGCGAATTAGGCAAGAAAGAATAAAAGGGTTGAACCAAAAGACCTACAATCGGATGATCTAAAACATGAACAACTTTGTTGCAAGATATGTGGCATTTATGGAACAATGCATAAACCGTAAATGGAAGAGAGACTCGTTGCTTGAAAAACCCTATCCAGCAAAACTTTCGATTTTGTCCAAGTCCCGAACTTTAGGTAAAAATCACATATTACGGCTTTCCCTTGATTATCTGGGCGAATTAGGCAAGAAAGAATAAAAGGGTTGAACCAAAAGACCTACAATCGGATGATCTAAAACATGAACAACTTTGTTGCAAGATATGTGGCATTTATGGAACAATGCATAAACCGTAAATGAAAGAGAGACTCGTTGCTTGAAAAACCCTATCCAGCAAAACTTTCGATTTTGTCCAAGTCCCGAACTTTAGGTAAAAATCACATATTACGGCTTTCCCTTGATTATCTGGGCGAATTAGGCAAGAAAGAATAAAAGGGTTGAACCAAAAGACCTACAATCGGATGATCTAAAACATGAACAACTTTGTTGCAAGATATGTGGCATTTATGGAACAATGCATAAACCGTAAATGGAAGAGAGACTCGTTGCTTGAAAAACCCTAACCAGCAAAATTTTCGATTTTGTCCAAGTCCCGAACTTTAGGTAAAAATCACATATTACGGCTTTCCCTTGATTATCTGGGCGAATTAGGCAAGAAAGAATAAAAGGGTTGAACCAAAAGACCTACAATCGGATGATCTAAAACATGAACAACTTTGTTGCAAGATATGTGGCATTTATGGAACAATGCATAAACCGTAAATGGAAGAGAGACTCGTTGCTTGAAAAACCCTAACCAGCAAAATTTTCGATTTTGTCCAAGTCCCGAACTTTAGGTAAAAATCACATATTACGGCTTTCCCTTGATTATCTGGGCGAATTAGGCAAGAAAGAATAAAAGGGTTGAACCAAAAGACCTACAATCGGATGATCTAAAACATGAACAACTTTGTTGCAAGATATGTGGCATTTATGGAACAATGCATAAACCGTAAATGAAAGAGAGACTCGTTGCTTGAAAAACCCTATCCAGCAAAACTTTCGATTTTGTCCAAGTCCCGAACTTTAGGTAAAAATCACATATTACGGCTTTCCCTTGATTATCTGGGCGAATTAGGCAAGAAAGAATAAAAGGGTTGAACCAAAAGACCTACAATCGGATGATCTAAAACATGAACAACTTTGTTGCAAGATATGTGGCATTTATGGAACAATGCATAAACCGTAAATGGAAGAGAGACTCGTTGCTTGAAAAACCCTAACCAGCAAAATTTTCGATTTTGTCCAAGTCCCGAACTTTAGGTAAAAATCACATATTACGGCTTTCCCTTGATTATCTGGGCGAAATAGGCAAGAAAGAATAAAAGGGTTGAAGCAAAAGACCTACAATCGGATGATCTAAAACATGAACAACTTTGTTGCAAGATATGTGGCATTTATGGAACAATGCATAAACCGTAAATGAAAGAGAGACTCGTTGCTTGAAAAACCCTATCCAGCAAAACTTTCGATTTTGTCCAAGTCCCGAACTTTAGGTAAAAATCACATATTACGGCTTTCCCTTGATTATCTGGGCGAATTAGGCAAGAAAGAATAAAAGGGTTGAACCAAAAGACCTACAATCGGATGATCTAAAACATGAACAACTTTGTTGCAAGATATGTGGCATTTATGGAACAATGCATAAACCGTAAATGGAAGAGAGACTCGTTGCTGGAAAAACCCTATCCAGCAAAATTTTCGATTTTGTCCAAGTCCCGAACTTTAGGTAAAAATCACATATTACGGCTTTCCCTTGATTATCTGGGCGAATTAGGCAAGAAAGAATAAAAGGGTTGAACCAAAAGACCTACAATCGGATGATCTAAAACATGAACAACTTTGTTGCAAGATATGTGGCATTTATGGAACAATGCATAAACCGTAAATGAAAGAGAGACTCGTTGCTTGAAAAACCCTATCCAGCAAAACTTTCGATTTTGTCCAAGTCCCGAACTTTAGGTAAAAATCACATATTACGGCTTTCCCTTGATTATCTGGGCGAAATAGGCAAGAAAGAATAAAAGGGTTGAACCAAAAGACCTACAATCGGATGATCTAAAACATGAACAACTTTGTTGCAAGATATGTGGCATTTATGGAACAATGCATAAACCGTAAATGGAAGAGAGACTCGTTGCTGGAAAAACCCTATCCAGCAAAATTTTCGATTTTGTCCAAGTCCGGAACTTTAGGTAAAAATCACATATTACGGCTTTCCCTTGATTATCTGGGCGAATTAGGCAAGAAAGAATAAAAGGGTTGAACCAAAAGACCTACAATGATGATCTAAACATGAACAACTTTGTTGCAAGATATGTGGCATTTATGGAACAATGCATAAACCGTAAATGAAAGAGAGACTCGTTGCTTGAAAAACCCTAACCAGCAAAATTTTCGATTTTGTCCAAGTCCCGAACTTTAGGTAAAAATCACATATTACGGCTTTCCCTTGATTATCTGGGCGAAATAGGCAAGAAAGAATAAAAGGGTTGAACCAAAAGACCTACAATCGGATGATCTAAAACATGAACAACTTTGTTGCAAGATATGTGGCATTTATGGAACAATGCATAAACCGTAAATCAAAGAGAGACTCGTTGCTTGAAAAACCCTATCCAGCAAAACTTTCGATTTTGTCCAAGTCCCGAACTTTAGGTAAAAATCACATATTACGGCTTTCCCTTGATTATCTGGGCGAAATAGGCAAGAAAGAATAAAAGGGTTGAACCAAAAGACCTACAATCGGATGATCTAAAACATGAACAACTTTGTTGCAAGATATGTGGCATTTATGGAACAATGCATAAACCGTAAATGAAAGAGAGACTCGTTGCTTGAAAAACCCTATCCAGCAAAATTTTCGATTTTGTCCAAGTCCCGAACTTTAGGTAAAAATCACATATTACGTCTTTCCCTTGATTATCTGGGCGAAATAGGCAAGAAAGAATAAAAGGGTTGAAGCAAAAGACCTACAATCGGATGATCTAAAACATGAACAACTTTGTTGCAAGATATGTGGCATTTATGGAACAATGCATAAACCGTAAATGGAAGAGAGACTCGTTGCTGGAAAAACCCTATCCAGCAAAACTTTCGATTTTGTCCAAGTCCCGAACTTTAGGTAAAAATCACATATTACGGCTTTCCCTTGATTATCTGGGCGAAATAGGCAAGAAAGAATAAAAGGGTTGAACCAAAAGACCTACAATCGGATGATCTAAAACATGAACAACTTTGTTGCAAGATATGTGGCATTTATGGAACAATGCATAAACCGTAAATGGAAGAGAGACTCGTTGCTGGAAAAACCCTATCCAGCAAAATTTTCGATTTTGTCCAAGTCCCGAACTTTAGGTAAAAATCACATATTACGGCTTTCCCTTGATTATCTGGGCGAAATAGGCAAGAAAGAATAAAAGGGTTGAACCAAAAGACCTACAATCGGATGATCTAAAACATGAACAACTTTGTTGCAAGATATGTGGCATTTATGGAACAATGCATAGACCGTAAATGAAAGAGAGACTCGTTGCTTGAAAAACCCTATCCAGCAAAATTTTCGATTTTGTCCAAGTCCCGAACTTTAGGTAAAAATCACATATTACGGCTTTCCCTTGATTATCTGGGCGAAATAGGCAAGAAAGAATAAAAGGGTTGAAGCAAAAGACCTACAATCGGATGATCTAAAACATGAACAACTTTGTTGCAAGATATGTGGCATTTATGGAACAATGCATAAACCGTAAATGAAAGAGAGACTCGTTGCTTGAAAAACCCTATCCAGCAAAACTTTCGATTTTGTCCAAGTCCCGAACTTTAGGTAAAAATCACATATTACGGCTTTCCCTTGATTATCTGGGCGAATTAGGCAAGAAAGAATAAAAGGGTTGAAGCAAAAGACCTACAATCGGATGATCTAAAACATGAACAACTTTGTTGCAAGATATGTGGCATTTATGGAACAATGCATAAACCGTAAATGGAAGAGAGACTCGTTGCTGGAAAAACCCTATCCAGCAAAATTTTCGATTGTGTCCAAGTCCGGAACTTTAGGTAAAAATCACATATTACGGCTTTCCCTTGATTATCTGGGCGAATTAGGCAAGAAAGAATAAAAGGGTTGAACCAAAAGACCTACAATCGGATGATCTAAAACATGAACAACTTTGTTGCAAGATATGTGGCATTTATGGAACAATGCATAAACCGTAAATGAAAGAGAGACTCGTTGCTTGAAAAACCCTATCCAGCAAAACTTTCGATTTTGTCCAAGTCCCGAACTTTAGGTAAAAATCACATATTACGGCTTTCCCTTGATTATCTGGGCGAAATAGGCAAGAAAGAATAAAAGGGTTGAAGCAAAAGACCTACAATCGGATGATCTAAAACATGAACAACTTTGTTGCAAGATATGTGGCATTTATGGAACAATGCATAAACCGTAAATGGAAGAGAGACTCGTTGCTGGAAAAACCCTATCCAGCAAAATTTTCGATTTTGTCCAAGTCCGGAACTTTAGGTAAAAATCACATATTACGGCTTTCCCTTGATTATCTGGGCGAATTAGGCAAGAAAGAATAAAAGGGTTGAACCAAAAGACCTACAATCGGATGATCTAAAACATGAACAACTTTGTTGCAAGATATGTGGCATTTATGGAACAATGCATAAACCGTAAATGGAGAGAGACTCGTTGCTGGAAAAACCCTATCCAGCAAAATTTTCGATTTTGTCCAAGTCCGGAACTTTAGGTAAAAATCACATATTACGGCTTTCCCTTGATTATCTGGGCGAATTAGGCAAGAAAGAATAAAAGGGTTGAACCAAAAGACCTACAATCGGATGATCTAAAACATGAACAACTTTGTTGCAAGATATGTGGCATTTATGGAACAATGCATAAACCGTAAATGAAAGAGAGACTCGTTGCTTGAAAAACCCTATCCAGCAAAACTTTCGATTTTGTCCAAGTCCCGAACTTTAGGTAAAAATCACATATTACGGCTTTCCCTTGATTATCTGGGCGAATTAGGCAAGAAAGAATAAAAGGGTTGAAGCAAAAGACCTACAATCGGATGATCTAAAACATGAACAACTTTGTTGCAAGATATGTGGCATTTATGGAACAATGCATAAACCGTAAATGGAAGAGAGACTCGTTGCTGGAAAAACCCTATCCAGCAAAATTTTCGATTTTGTCCAAGTCCGGAACTTTAGGTAAAAATCACATATTACGGCTTTCCCTTGATTATCTGGGCGAATTAGGCAAGAAAGAATAAAAGGGTTGAACCAAAAGACCTACAATCGGATGATCTAAAACATGAACAACTTTGTTGCAAGATATGTGGCATTTATGGAACAATGCATAAACCGTAAATGGAAGAGAGACTCGTTGCTGGAAAAACCCTATCCAGCAAAATTTTCGATTTTGTCCAAGTCCGGAACTTTAGGTAAAAATCACATATTACGGCTTTCCCTTGATTATCTGGGCGAATTAGGCAAGAAAGAATAAAAGGGTTGAACCAAAAGACCTACAATCGGATGATCTAAAACATGAACAACTTTGTTGCAAGATATGTGGCATTTATGGAACAATGCATAAACCGTAAATGAAAGAGAGACTCGTTGCTTGAAAAACCCTATCCAGCAAAACTTTCGATTTTGTCCAAGTCCCGAACTTTAGGTAAAAATCACATATTACGGCTTTCCCTTGATTATCTGGGCGAAATAGGCAAGAAAGAATAAAAGGGTTGAAGCAAAAGACCTACAATCGGATGATCTAAAACATGAACAACTTTGTTGCAAGATATGTGGCATTTATGGAACAATGCATAAACCGTAAATGGAAGAGAGACTCGTTGCTGGAAAAACCCTATCCAGCAAAATTTTCGATTTTGTCCAAGTCCGGAACTTTAGGTAAAAATCACATATTACGGCTTTCCCTTGATTATCTGGGCGAATTAGGCAAGAAAGAATAAAAGGGTTGAACCAAAAGACCTACAATCGGATGATCTAAAACATGAACAACTTTGTTGCAAGATATGTGGCATTTATGGAACAATGCATAAACCGTAAATGAAAGAGAGACTCGTTGCTTGAAAAACCCTATCCAGCAAAACTTTCGATTTTGTCCAAGTCCCGAACTTTAGGTAAAAATCACATATTACGGCTTTCCCTTGATTATCTGGGCGAAATAGGCAAGAAAGAATAAAAGGGTTGAAGCAAAAGACCTACAATCGGATGATCTAAAACATGAACAACTTTGTTGCAAGATATGTGGCATTTATGGAACAATGCATAAACCGTAAATGGAGAGAGACTCGTTGCTGGAAAAACCCTATCCAGCAAAATTTTCGATTTTGTCCAAGTCCGGAACTTTAGGTAAAAATCACATATTACGGCTTTCCCTTGATTATCTGGGCGAATTAGGCAAGAAAGAATAAAAGGGTTGAACCAAAAGACCTACAATCGGATGATCTAAAACATGAACAACTTTGTTGCAAGATATGTGGCATTTATGGAACAATGCATAAACCGTAAATGAAAGAGAGACTCGTTGCTTGAAAAACCCTATCCAGCAAAACTTTCGATTTTGTCCAAGTCCCGAACTTTAGGTAAAAATCACATATTACGGCTTTCCCTTGATTATCTGGGCGAAATAGGCAAGAAAGAATAAAAGGGTTGAACCAAAAGACCTACAATCGGATGATCTAAAACATGAACAACTTTGTTGCAAGATATGTGGCATTTATGGAACAATGCATAAACCGTAAATGGAAGAGAGACTCGTTGCTGGAAAAACCCTATCCAGCAAAATTTTCGATTTTGTCCAAGTCCGGAACTTTAGGTAAAAATCACATATTACGGCTTTCCCTTGATTATCTGGGCAAATTAGGCAAGAAAGAATAAAAGGGTTGAACCAAAAGACCTACAATGATGATCTAAACATGAACAACTTTGTTGCAAGATATGTGGCATTTATGGAACAATGCATAAACCGTAAATGAAAGAGAGACTCGTTGCTTGAAAAACCCTAACCAGCAAAATTTTCGATTTTGTCCAAGTCCCGAACTTTAGGTAAAAATCACATATTACGGCTTTCCCTTGATTATCTGGGCGAAATAGGCAAGAAAGAATAAAAGGGTTGAACCAAAAGACCTACAATCGGATGATCTAAAACATGAACAACTTTGTTGCAAGATATGTGGCATTTATGGAACAATGCATAAACCGTAAATCAAAGAGAGACTCGTTGCTTGAAAAACCCTATCCAGCAAAACTTTCGATTTTGTCCAAGTCCCGAACTTTAGGTAAAAATCACATATTACGGCTTTCCCTTGATTATCTGGGCGAAATAGGCAAGAAAGAATAAAAGGGTTGAACCAAAAGACCTACAATCGGATGATCTAAAACATGAACAACTTTGTTGCAAGATATGTGGCATTTATGGAACAATGCATAAACCGTAAATGAAAGAGAGACTCGTTGCTTGAAAAACTCTATCCAGCAAAATTTTCGATTTTGTCCAAGTCCCGAACTTTAGGTAAAAATTACATATTACGGCTTTCCCTTGATTATCTGGGCGAAATAGGCAAGAAAGAATAAAAGGGTTGAACCAAAAGACCTACAATCGGATGATCTAAAACATGAACAACTTTGTTGCAAGATATGTGGCATTTATGGAACAATGCATAAACCGTAAATGAAAGAGAGACTCGTTGCTTGAAAAACTCTATCCAGCAAAGTCCCGAACTTTAGGTAAAAATCACATATTACGGCTTTCCCTTGATTATCTGGGCGAAATAGGCAAGAAAGAATAAAAGGGTTGAACCGAAAGACCTACAATCGGATGATCTAAAACATGAACAACTTTGTTGCAAGATATGTGGCATTTATGGAACAATGCATAAACCGTAAATGAAAGAGAGACTCGTTGCTGGAAAAACCCTATCCAGCAAAATTTACTATTATGTCCAAGTCCCGAAATTCAGGCAAAAATCACATATTACATATTATGCCCTTGATTATCTGGGTGAAATAGGCAAGAAAGAATAAAAGGGTTGAACCAAAAGACCTACAATCGGATGATCTAAAACACGAGCAACTTTGTTCCAAGATCTGTGGCATTTATGGAACAATGCATAAACCGTAAATGAAAGAGAGACTCGTTGCTGGAAAAACCCTATCCAGCAAAATTTTCGATTTTGTCCAAGTCCCGAAATTTAGGTAAAAATCACATATTACGGCTTTCCCTTGATTATCTGGGTGAAATAGGCAAGAAAGAATAAAAGGGTTGAACCAAAAAACCTACAATCGGATGATTTAAAACATGAACAACTTTGTTGCAAGATCTGTGGCATTTATGGAACAATGCATTAACCGTAAATGAAAGAGAGACTCGTTACTGGAAAATGTTCGATTTTGTCCAAGTCCCGAAATTTAGGTAAAAATCACATATTTCGGCTTTCCCTTGATTATCTGGGTGAAATAGGCAAGAAAAAATAAAAGGGTTGAACCAAAAGACCTACAATCGGATGATCTAAAACACGAGCAACTTTGTTCCAAGATCTGTGGCATTTATGGAACAATGCATAAACCGTAAATGAAAGAGAGACTCGTTGCTGGAAAAACCCTATCCAGCAAAATTTTCGATTTTGTCCAAGTCCCGAAATTTAGGTAAAATCACATATTACGGCTTTCCCTTGATTATCTGGATGAAATAGGCAAGAAAAAATAAAAGGGTTGAACCAAAAGACCTACAATCGGATGATCTAAAACACGAGCAACTTTGTTCCAAGATCTGTGGCATTTATGGAACAATGCATTAACCGTAAATGAAAGAGAGACTCGTTACTGGAAAATGTTCGATTTTGTCCAAGTCCCGAAATTTAGGTAAAAATCACATATTACGGCTTTCCCTTGATTATCTGGATGAAATAGACAAGAAAAAATAAAAGGGTTGAACCAAAAGACCTACAATCGGATGATCTAAAACACGAGCAACTTTGTTCCAAGATCTGTGGCATTTATGGAACAATGCATAAACCGTAAATGAAAGAGAGACTCGTTGCTGGAAAAACCCTATCCAGCAAAATTTTCGATTTTGTCCAAGTCCCGAAATTTAGGTAAAATCACATATTACGGCTTTCCCTTGATTATCTGGATGAAATAGGCAAGAAAAAATAAAAGGGTTGAACCAAAAGACCTACAATCGGATGATCTAAAACACGAGCAACTTTGTTCCAAGATCTGTGGCATTTATGGAACAATGCATTAACCGTAAATGAAAGAGAGACTCGTTACTGGAAAATGTTCGATTTTGTCCAAGTCCCGAAATTTAGGTAAAAATCACATATTTCGGCTTTCCCTTGATTATCTGGGTGAAATAGGCAAGAAAAAATAAAAGGGTTGAACCAAAAGACCTACAATCGGATGATCTAAAATATGAGCAACTTTGTTCCAAGATATGTGGCATTTATGGAACAATGCATAAACCGTAAATGAAAGAGAGACTCGTTACTGGAAAATGTTCGATTTTGTCCAAGTCCCGAAATTTAGGTAAAAATCACATATTTCGGCTTTCCCTTGATTATCTGGGTGAAATAGGCAAGAAAAAATAAAAGGGTTGAACCAAAAGACCTACAATCGGATGATCTAAAACACGAGCAACTTTGTTCCAAGATCTGTGGCATTTATGGAACAATGCATTAACCGTAAATGAAAGAGAGACTCGTTTCTGGAAAATGTTCGATTTTGTCCAAGTCCCGAAATTTAGGTAAAAATCACATATTACGGCTTTCCCTTGATTATCTGGATGAAATAGACAAGAAAAAATAAAAGGGTTGAACCAAAAGACCTACAATCGGATGATCTAAAATATGAGCAACTTTGTTCCAAGATATGTGGCATTCATGGAACAATGCATAAACCGTAAATGAAAGAGAGACTCGTTGCTGGAAAAACCCTATCCAGCAAAATTTACGATTTTGTCCAAGTCCCGAAATTCAGGCAAAAATCACATATTACATATTATTCCCTTGATTATCTGGGTGAAATAGGCAAGAAAGAATAAAAGGGTTGAACCAAAAGACCTACAATCGGATGATCTAAAACACGAGCAACTTTGTTCCAAGATCTGTGGCATTTATGGAACAATGCATAAACCGTAAATGAAAGAGAGACTCGTTGCTGGAACAACCCTATCCAGCAAAATTTTCGATTTTGTCCAAGTCCGGAACTTTAGGTAAAAATCACATATTACGGCTTTCTCTTGATTATCTGTGTGAAATAGGCAAGAAAGAATAAAAGGGTTGAACCAAAAGACCTACAATCGGATGATCTAAAACATGAGCAAGTTTGTTGCAAGATATGTGGCATTTATGGAACAATGCATAAACCGTAAATGAAAGAGAGACTCGTTGCTGGAAAATGTTCGATTTTGTCCAAGTCCCGAAATTTAGGTAAAAATCACATATTACGGCTTTCCCTTGATTATCTGGGTGAAATAGGCAAGAAAAAATAAAAGGGTTGAAACAAAAAACCTACAATCGGATGATTTAAAACATGAACAACTTTGTTGCAAGATATGTGGCATTTATGGAACAATGCATAAACCGTAAATGAAAGAGAGACTCGTTGCTGGAAAAACCCTATCCAGCAAAATTTACGATTTTGTCCAAGTCCCGAAATTCAGGCAAAAATCACATATTACATATTATTCCCTTGATTATCTGGGTGAAATAGGCAAGAAAGAATAAAAGGGTTGAACCAAAAGACCTACAATCGGATGATCTAAAACACGAGCAACTTTGTTCCAAGATCTGTGGCATTTATGGAACAATGCATAAACCGTAAATGAAAGAGAGACTCGTTGCTGGAACAACCCTATCCAGCAAAATTTTCGATTTTGTCCAAGTCCGGAACTTTAGGTAAAAATCACATATTACGGCTTTCTCTTGATTATCTGTGTGAAATAGGCAAGAAAGAATAAAAGGGTTGAACCGAAAGACCTACAATCGGATGATCTAAAACACGAGCAACTTTGTTCCAAGATCTGTGGCATTTATGGAACAATGCATTAACCGTAAATGAAAGAGAGACTCGTTTCTGGAAAATGTTCGATTTTGTCCAAGTCCCGAAATTTAGGTAAAATCACATATTACGGCTTTCCCTTGATTATCTGGGTGAAATAGGCAAGAAAAAATAAAAGGGTTGAAACAAAAAACCTACAATCGGATGATTTAAAACATGAACAACTTTGTTGCAAGATATGTGGCATTTATGGAACAATGCATAAACCGTAAATGAAAGAGAGACTCGTTGCTGGAAAAACCCTATCCAGCAAAATTTACGATTTTGTCCAAGTCCCGAAATTCAGGCAAAAATCACATATTACATATTATTCCCTTGATTATCTGGGTGAAATAGGCAAGAAAGAATAAAAGGGTTGAACCAAAAGACCTACAATCGGATGATCTAAAACACGAGCAACTTTGTTCCAAGATCTGTGGCATTTATGGAACAATGCATAAACCGTAAATGAAAGAGAGACTCGTTGCTGGAACAACCCTATCCAGCAAAATTTTCGATTTTGTCCAAGTCCGGAACTTTAGGTAAAAATCACATATTACGGCTTTCTCTTGATTATCTGTGTGAAATAGGCAAGAAAGAATAAAAGGGTTGAACCGAAAGACCTACAATCGGATGATCTAAAACACGAGCAACTTTGTTCCAAGATCTGTGGCATTTATGGAACAATGCATTAACCGTAAATGAAAGAGAGACTCGTTTCTGGAAAATGTTCGATTTTGTCCAAGTCCCGAAATTTAGGTAAAATCACATATTACGGCGTTCCCTTGATTATCTGGGTGAAATAGGCAAGAAAAAATAAAAGGGTTGAAACAAAAAACCTACAATCGGATGATTTAAAACATGAACAACTTTGTTGCAAGATATGTGGCATTTATGGAACAATGCATAAACCGTAAATGAAAGAGAGACTCGTTGCTGGAAAAACCCTATCCAGCAAAATTTACGATTTTGTCCAAGTCCCGAAATTCAGGTAAAAATCACATATTACGGCTTTCTCTTGATTATCTGTGTGAAATAGGCAAGAAAGAATAAAAGGGTTGAACCAAAAGACCTACAATCGGATGATCTAAAACACGAGCAACTTTGTTCCAAGATCTGTGGCATTTATGGAACAATGCATAAACCGTAAATGAAAGAGAGACTCGTTGCTGGAACAACCCTATCCAGCAAAATTTTCGATTTTGTCCAAGTCCGGAACTTTAGGTAAAAATCACATATTACGGCTTTCTCTTGATTATCTGTGTGAAATAGGCAAGAAAGAATAAAAGGGTTGAACCGAAAGACCTACAATCGGATGATCTAAAACACGAGCAACTTTGTTCCAAGATCTGTGGCATTTATGGAACAATGCATAAACCGTAAATGAAAGAGAGACTCGTTTCTGGAAAATGTTCGATTTTGTCCAAGTCCCGAAATTTAGGTAAAATCACATATTACGGCTTTCCCTTGATTATCTGGGTGAAATAGGCAAGAAAAAATAAAAGGGTTGAAACAAAAAACCTACAATCGGATGATTTAAAACATGAACAACTTTGTTGCAAGATATGTGGCATTTATGGAACAATGCATAAACCGTAAATGAAAGAGAGACTCGTTGCTGGAAAAACCCTATCCAGCAAAATTTACGATTTTGTCCAAGTCCCGAAATTCAGGCAAAAATCACATATTACATATTATTCCCTTGATTATCTGGGTGAAATAGGCAAGAAAGAATAAAAGGGTTGAACCAAAAGACCTACAATCGGATGATCTAAAACACGAGCAACTTTGTTCCAAGATCTGTGGCATTTATGGAACAATGCATAAACCGTAAATGAAAGAGAGACTCGTTGCTGGAACAACCCTATCCAGCAAAATTTTCGATTTTGTACAAGTCCCGAAATTTAGGTAAAAATCACATATTACGGCTTTCCCTTGATTATCTGGGCGAAATAGGCAAGAAAGAATAAAAGGGTTGAAACAAAAGACCTACAATCGGATGATCTAAAACATGAACAACTTTGTTCCAAGATCTGTGGCATTTATGGAACAATGCATTAACCGTAAATGAAAGAGAGACTCGTTGCTGGAAAAGCCCTATCCAGCAAAATTTTCGATTTTGTCCAAGTCCCGAAATTTAGGTAAAAATCACATATTACGGCTTTCCCTTGATTATCTGGGTGAAATAGTCAAGAAAGAATAAAAGGGTTGAAACAAAAAACCTACAATCGGATGATTTAAAACATGAACAACTTTGTTGCAAGATATGTGGTATTTATGGAACAATGCATAAACCGTAAATGAAAGAGAGACTCGTTACTGGAAAATGTTCGATTTTGTCCAAGTCCCGAAATTTAGGTAAAAATCACATATTACGGCTTTCCCTTGATTATCTGTGTGAAATAGGCAAGAAAGAATAAAAGGGTTGAACCAAAAGACCTACAATCGGATGATCTAAAACATGAGCAACTTTGTTCCAAGATCTGTGGCATTTATGGAACAATGCATAAACCGTAAATGAAAGAGAGACTCGTTGCTGGAAAAACCATATCCAGCAAAATTTTCGATTTTGTCCAAGTCCCGAAATTTAGGTAAAAATCACATATTACGGCTTTCCCTTGATTATCTGGGCGAAATAGGCAAGAAAGAATAAAAGGGTTGAACCAAAAAACCTACAATCGGATGATTTAAAACATGAACAACTTTGTTGCAAGATATGTGGCATTTATGGAACAATGCATAAACCGTAAATGAAAGAGAGACTCGTTACTGGAAAATGTTCAATTTTGTCCAAGTCCCGAAATTTAGGTAAAAATCACATATTACGGCTTTCCCTTGATTATCTGGGTGAAATAGGCAAGAAAGAATAAAAGGGTTGAAGCAAAAGACCTACAATCGGATGATCTAAAACATGAACAACTTTGTTGCAAGATATGTGGCATTTATGGAACAATGCATAAACCGTAAATGAAAGAGAGACTCGTTACTGGAAAATGTTCGATTTTGTCCAAGTCCCGAAATTTAGGTGAAAATCACATATTACGGCTTTCCCTTGATTATCTGGGTGAAATAGGCAAGAAAGAATAGAAGGGTTGAACCGAAAGACCTACAATCGGATGATCTAAAACATGAGCAACTTTGTTCCAAGATATGTGGCATTTATGGAACAATGCATAAACCGTAAATGAAAGAGAGACTCGTTGCTTGAAAATGTTCGATTTTGTCCAAGTCCCGAAATTTAGGTAAAAATCACATATTACGGCTTTCTCTTGATTATCTGTGTGAAATAGGCAAGAAAGAATAAAAGGGTTGAACCAAACGACCTACAATCGGATGATCTAAAATATGAGCAACTTTGTTCCAAGATATGTGGCATTTATGGAACAATGCATAAAACGTAAATGAAAGAGAGACTCGTTGCTTGAAAATGTTCGATTTTGTCCAAGTCCCGAAATTTAGGTAAAAATCACATATTACGGCTTTCTCTTGATTATCTGTGTGAAATAGGCAAGAAAGAATAAAAGGGTTGAACCGAAAGACCTACAATCGGATGATCTAAAACACGAGCAACTTTATTCCAAGATCTGTGGCATTTATGGAACAATGCATAAACCGTAAATGAAAGAGAGACTCGTTGCTGGAAAAACCATATCCAGCAAAATTTTCGATTTTGTCCAAGTCCCGAAATTTAGGTAAAAATCACATATTACGGCTTTCCCTTGATTATCTGGGCGAAATAGGCAAGAAAGAATAAAAGGGTTGAACCAAAAGACCTACAATCGGATGATCTAAAATATGAGCAACTTTGTTCCAAGATATGTGGCATTTATGGAACAATGCATAAACCGTAAATGAAAGAGAGACTCGTTGCTGGAAAAACCATATCCAGCAAAATTTTCGATTTTGTCCAAGTCCCGAAATTTAGGTAAAAATCACATATTACGGCTTTCCCTTGATTATCTGGGCGAAATAGGCAAGAAAGAATAAAAGGGTTGAACCAAAAGACCTACAATCGGATGATCTAAAATATGAGCAACTTTGTTCCAAGATATGTGGCATTTATGGAACAATGCATAAACCGTAAATGAAAGAGAGACTCGTTGCTGGAAAATGTTCGATTTTGTCCAAGTCCCGAAATTTAGGTAAAAATCACATATCTGTGTGAAATAGGCAAGAAAGAATAAAAGGGTTGAACCGAAAGACCTACAATCGGATGATCTAAAACACGAGCAACTTTATTCCAAGATCTGTGGCATTTATGGAACAATGCATAAACCGTAAATGAAAGAGAGACTCGTTGCTGGAAAAACCATATCCAGCAAAATTTTCGATTTTGTCCAAGTCCCGAAATTTAGGTAAAAATCACATATTACGGCTTTCCCTTGATTATCTGGGCGAAATAGGCAAGAAAGAATAAAAGGGTTGAATCGAAAGACCTACAATCGGATGATCTAAAACACGAGCAACTTTATTCCAAGATCTGTGGCATTTATGGAACAATGCATAAACCGTAAATGAAAGAGAGACTCGTTGCTGGAAAAACCCTATCCAGCAAAATTTTCGATTTTGTCCAAGTCCCGAAATTTAGGTAAAAATCACATATTACGGCTTTCCCTTGATTATCTGGGTGAAATAGGCAAGAAAGAATAAAAGGGTTGAACCAAAAGACCTACCATCGGATGATCTAAAATATGAGCAACTTTGTTCCAAGATATGTGGCATTTATGGAACAATGCATAAACCGTAAATGAAAGAGAGACTCGTTGCTTGAAAACCCCTATCCAGCAAAATTGTCGATTTTGTCCAAGTCCCGAAATTTAGGTAAAAATCACATATTACGGCTTTCCCTTGATTATCTGGGCGAAATAGGCAAGAAAGAATAAAAGGGTTGAACCGAAAGACCTACAATCGGATGATCTAAAATATGAGCAAGTTTGTTGCAAGATATGTGGCATTTATGGAACAATGCATAAACCGTAAATGAAAGAGAGACTCGTTGCTGGAAAATGTTCGATTTTGTCCAAGTCCCGAAATTTAGGTAAAAATCACATATTACGGCTTTCCCTTGATTATCTGGGCGAAATAGGCAAGAAAGAATAAAAGGGTTGAATCAAAAGACCTACAATCGGATGATCTAAAATATGAGCAAGTTTGTTGCAAGATATGTGGCATTTATGGAACAATGCATAAACCGTAAATGAAAGAGAGACTCGTTGCTGGAAAATGTTCGATTTTGTCCAAGTCCCGAAATTTAGGTAAAAATCACATATTACGGCTTTCCCTTGATTATCTGGGCGAAATAGGCAAGAAAGAATAAAAGGGTTGAATCAAAAGACCTACAATCGGATGATCTAAAATATGAGCAAGTTTGTTGCAAGATATGTGGCATTTATGGAACAATGTATAAACCGTAAATGAAAGAGAGACTCGTTGCTTGAAAACCCCTATCCAGCAAAATTGTCGATTTTGTCCAAGTCCCGAAATTTAGGTAAAAATCACATATTACGGCTTTCCCTTGATTATCTGGGCGAAATAGGCAAGAAAGAATAAAAGGGTTGAATCAAAAGACCTACAATCGGATGATCTAAAATATGAGCAAGTTTGTTGCAAGATATGTGGCATTTATGGAACAATGTATAAACCGTAAATGAAAGAGAGACTCGTTGCTTGAAAACCCCTATCCAGCAAAATTTTCGATTTTGTCCAAGTCCCGAAATTTAGGTAAAAATCACATATTACGGCTTTCCCTTGATTATCTGGGCGAAATAGGCAAGAAAGAATAAAAGGGTTGAACCGAAAGACCTACAATCGGATGATCTAAAATATGAGCAAGTTTGTTGCAAGATATGTGGCATTTATGGAACAATGCATAAACCGTAAATGAAAGAGAGACTCGTTGCTGGAAAATGTTCGATTTTGTCCAAGTCCCGAAATTTAGGTAAAAATCACATATTACGGCTTTCTCTTGATTAACTGTGTGAAATAGGCAAGAAAGAATAAAAGGGTTGAACCAAAAGACCTACAATCGGATGATCTAAAACATGAGCAACTTTGTTCCAAGATATGTGGCATTTATGGAACAATGCATAAACCGTAAATGAAAGAGAGACTCGTTGCTGGAAAATGTTCGATTTTGTCCAAGTCCCGAAATTTAGGTAAAAATCACATATTACGGCTTTCCCTTGATTATCTGGGCGAAATAGGCAAGAAAGAATAAAAGGGTTGAATCAAAAGACCTATAATCGGATGATCTAAAATATGAGCAAGTTTGTTGCAAGATATGTGGCATTTATGGAACAATGTATAAACCGTAAATGAAAGAGAGACTCGTTGCTTGAAAACCCCTATCCAGCAAAATTTTCGATTTTGTCCAAGTCCCGAAATTTAGGTAAAAATCACATATTACGGCTTTCCCTTGATTATCTGGGTGAAATAGGCAAGAAAGAATAAAAGGGTTGAACCAAAAGACCTACAATCGGATGATCTAAAATATGAGCAACTTTGTTCCAAGATATGTGGCATTTATGGAACAATGCATAAACCGTAAATGAAAGAGAGACTCGTTGCTTGAAAACCCCTATCCAGCAAAATTTTCGATTTTGTCCAAGTCCCGAAATTTAGGTAAAAATCACATATTACGGCTTTCCCTTGATTATCTGGGCGAAATAGGCAAGAAAGAATAAAAGGGTTGAATCAAAAGACCTACAATCGGATGATCTAAAATATGAGCAAGTTTGTTGCAAGATATGTATCATTTATGGAACAATGCATAAACCGTAAATGAAAGAGAGACTCGTTGCTTGAAAACCCCTATCCAGCAAAATTTTCGATTTTGTCCAAGTCCCGAAATTTAGGTAAAAATCACATATAACGGCTTTCCCTTGATTATCTGGGTGAAATAGGCAAGAAAGAATAAAAGGGTTGAACCGAAAGACCTACAATCGGATGATCTAAAACAGGAGCAACTTTGTTCCAAGATATGTGGCATTTATGGAACAATGCATAAACCGTAAATGAAAGAGAGACTCGTTGCTTGAAAACCCCTATCCAGCAAAATTGTCGATTTTGTCCAAGTCCCGAAATTTAGGTAAAAATCACATATAACGGCTTTCCCTTGATTATCTGGGTGAAATAGGCAAGAAAGAATAAAAGGGTTGAATCAAAAGACCTACAATCGGATGATCTAAAATATGAGCAAGTTTGTTGCAAGATATGTGGCATTTATGGAACAATGCATAAACCGTAAATGAAAGAGAGACTCGTTGCTGGAAAATGTTCGATTTTGTCCAAGTCCCGAAATTTAGGTAAAAATCACATATTACGGCTTTCCCTTGATTATCTGGGTGAAATAGGCAAGAAAGAATAAAAGGGTTGAACCGAAAGACCTACAATCGGATGATCTAAAATATGAGCAACTTTGTTCCAAGATATGTGGCATTTATGAAACAATGCATAAACCGTAAATGAAAGAGAGACTCGTTGCAGGAAAAACCATATCCAACAAAATTTTCAATTTTGTCCAAGTCCCGAAATTTAGGTAAAAATCACATATTACGGCTTTCCCTTGATTATCTGGGTGAAATAGGCAAGAAAGAATAAAAGGGTTGAATCAAAAGACCTACAATCGGATGATCTAAAATATGAGCAAGTTTGTTGCAAGATATGTGGCATTTATGGAACAATGCATAAACCGTAAATGAAAGAGAGACTCGTTGCTGGAAAATGTTCGATTTTGTCCAAGTCCCGAAATTTAGGTAAAAATCACATATTACGGCTTTCCCTTGATTACTTACTTACTTAACGGGCTCCCGACCCGTGAAGAGTCTCTGCCTGAGACACAGCAGCCTTCCACTCTCTTCGATCCCGGGCACGCTGCTTCCAGTTATCTAGACCAAGCGCTCTGGCATCCGCGATAGCTTGATCCTTAAAACGGAGGTTCGGTCTTCCTTGTCTTCTCGAACCTGGGGGCTGTGATTCGAAGATCCTCTTTGCTGGAGCATTATTGTCCATTCGCTCGATGTGGCCGAGCCAGTGTAGTCGACGTGTTTTGGCTTTTTGGACTACATCCACATCCTGGTACAGCTCATAGAGTTCGCGGTTATATCTTCTCCTCCATTCGCCCTCCTCGCATACGGGACCGAATATCCGACGAAGAATTTTTCTTTCGAAAGTGTTCAGTATTTGCTCTGCTTTCCTGCTTATCGTCCAGCACTCGGCTCCATACAGCAGAACTGGCAGGATCAAAGTTTTGTAGAGCATACATTTCGTCTTTCGAGTTAGGAGTTTTGACCCCATTTGTTTCGCCAAACCGAAGTAGCAGCGGTTTCCTAGGGTAAGTCTTCGTCGAATCTCCACTAAGTTGTCATTTGTGGAGTTGATATTTACTCCGAGGTAGGTAAACTCCTTAACCACTTCGAAGTTACTGTTGCCAACAGTGACGTTTTGTCCTAGGCGGTGGACAGATGCTTCTTTGTTTGTTGACAACATGTATTTGGTTTTGTCCTCATTCACTTCAAGGCCAACACGTTTCGCCTCTTCTTCAATTGCCGTAAAAGCCTCTAACACGGCGCGCTGGGAGCGACCGATGATGTCGATGTCGTCTGCGTATCCCAGCAACTGGACAGATTTGTTGAAGATAGTGCCTTCCGTGTTTACACCTGCCCTGCGCACTATCTGTTCCAGCACAAGATTGAAGAAGTCACATGATAGCGCATCCCCTTGCCGAAATCCGGTGCATGTTTGGAATAGTTCAGAGGAACTGTTGCCGAATTGCACGTTGCACCGCGTGTTATCCAGCGTCACGCGGCACAGCTGGATCAGTTTAGCCGGGATCCCGAATTCGGCCATCGCCTTGTAGAGCTCAAGACGATGAATGCTATCATATGCGGCTTTAAAGTCGATGAAGAGATGGTGAGTCTCGACTTGAAATTCGTTGGTCTTTTCCAGGATTTGCCTTAGTGTGAAAATTTGGTCGATCGTCGATCTGCCGGGCCGGAAGCCACACTGGTACGTGCCGATTAGTGTGCTGCAGAAAGGCTTCAGACGTTCACACAGTACGTTGGATAGGATCTTATATGCGACATTAAGCAGGGATATGCCTCGGTAGTTCTTACAAGACATAGGATCGCCTTTCTTGAAGATGGGGCATATAGAGCTGATAGTCCAGTCATCGGGCATGACTTCATCCACCCACACTTGGTTGATGACTTGGTGCATGCACCCCACCAAAGCATCACCACCATGTTTGAAAAGCTCTGCTGGTAGACCATCAGAGCCGGCGGCCTTGTTGTTCTTCAGCTTTTTGATAGCTGAGCCGACCTCTTCAAAACTAGGAGGGGGAATGGATTCTTCATTGACTGGATGCGGGTTCTCTTCTTGCCCTATCACTCTCTCTACCTGCCCATTAAGTAGCTGCTGGAAATGCTGCTTAAATACATCTACTATTCCCTGTGCTTCGGTGACTAGGTTTCCTTCACTGTTTCGAAGAGCCTGCGTTCCGGGCTTGAAGCCAGCTGCCAGTTGCTTGGCTTTCCTGAAAAACATCCGGATGTTGTTCCTATCGCGGGACTCTTCGATATCCTTGAGCTGGGAGGCTGCGTGGGCCCTTTTCTTCTTACGCAGTATCTTCTTCTCCTCCCTTCTTCTGGTTCGATACTCTTCTCTCGCTGCCCTTGTTTTGCGTTGCAGCGCTTGCAAGTGTGCATTTTCTGTCACCTTTTTCCGGCGTACGCATTCATCATCATACCAAGGGCTCTTTTTGGGTGGTGGCTGGTAGCCTATGGTGGTCTCTGCTACCCCTTTGATGATGTCGCGATACTGGTTCCACAGATTGTTGGCGTTTGTGGATGGTGAATGCACAGCGGAGAGTCTCTCACTCAGGCGCTCCCTGTAGGCTCTGGCTACTCCAGACGTGCTAAGGCTTCCAACGTTGAATTTCTTTTTCTGGGCGGTCTGCAGCTTCTTCTCATTGGATAGTCGAGCTCTGAACTTAGCTGCAACAAGAAAATGGTCAGAGTCGACGTTTGCCCCTCTGAACGTTTGCACATTCAGAATGTTGGATGCGTGCCTCGCATCTATTAGCACGTGGTCGATTTGGTTGGCGGTTCGACCATCTGGAGAGCGCCAGGTTGCTGTGTGGATTCGTAGTCTTGGAAACCTAGTGCTACTTATCACCGTATTACGAGCTGCTGCAAAATCGATTAGCCGGAAGCCGTTGTCTGTTGTCGTGTCGTGGAGGCTGTGCTTTCCAACTAATCCGCCGAAGATGTTTTCCTTACCGATTTTGGCATTGAAGTCCCCGAGTATGATTTTGACATCATACTCCGGACAGGCTCCGTAGGCTCCGTCCAGGAGGTCATAAAACTCCTCCTTGATAGAGTCTTCAGCTTCGTCGGTAGGGGCGTGTGCACATATTATGCTGATGTTTTGAAATGTAGCCTTGATGCGGATCACAGCCAGGCGATCGCTGATCGGCTTAAAGTCAATTATCATTGAGCGTAGCCGATTTCCCACGACGAATCCGCATCCTAACATGTGCAGTCTTTTGTGGCAGCTGTAATAAATGTCGCAATTTTTCCGTTTTTGCATACCTGATCCTTTCCCTTGATTATCTGGGCGAAATAGGCAAGAAAGAATAAAAGGGTTGAATCAAAAGACCTATAATCGGATGATCTAAAATATGAGCAAGTTTGTTGCAAGATATGTGGCATTTATGGAACAATGTATAAACCGTAAATGAAAGAGAGACTCGTTGCTTGAAAACCCCTATCCAGCAAAATTTTCGATTTTGTCCAAGTCCCGAAATTTAGGTAAAAATCACATATTACGGCTTTCCCTTGATTATCTGGGTGAAATAGGCAAGAAAGAATAAAAGGGTTGAACCAAAAGACCTACAATCGGATGATCTAAAATATGAGCAACTTTGTTCCAAGATATGTGGCATTTATGGAACAATGCATAAACCGTAAATGAAAGAGAGACTCGTTGCTTGAAAACCCCTATCCAGCAAAATTTTCGATTTTGTCCAAGTCCCGAAATTTAGGTAAAAATCACATACTACGGCTTTCCCTTGATTATCTGGGCGAAATAGGCAAGAAAGAATAAAAGGGTTGAATCAAAAGACCTACAATCGGACGATCTAAAATATGAGCAAGTTTGTTGCAAGATATGTATCATTTATGGAACAATGCATAAACCGTAAATGAAAGAGAGACTCGTTGCTTGAAAACCCCTATCCAGCAAAATTTTCGATTTTGTCCAAGTCCCGAAATTTAGGTAAAAATCACATATAACGGCTTTCCCTTGATTATCTGGGTGAAATAGGCAAGAAAGAATAAAAGGGTTGAACCGAAAGACCTACAATCGGATGATCTAAAACAGGAGCAACTTTGTTCCAAGATATGTGGCATTTATGGAACAATGCATAAACCGTAAATGAAAGAGAGACTCGTTGCTTGAAAACCCCTATCCAGCAAAATTGTCGATTTTGTCCAAGTCCCGAAATTTAGGTAAAAATCACATATAACGGCTTTCCCTTGATTATCTGGGTGAAATAGGCAAGAAAGAATAAAAGGGTTGAACCGAAAGACCTACAATCGGATGATCTAAAACAGGAGCAACTTTGTTCCAAGATATTTGGCATTTATGGAACAATGCATAAACCGTAAATGAAAGAGAGAATCGTTGCTGGAAAAAAACTATCCAGCAAAATTTACGATTTTGTATAAGTCCCGAAATTCAGGCAAAAATCACATATTACGGCTTTCCCTTGATTATCTGGGTGAAATAGGCAAGAAAGAATAAAAGGGTTGAACCAAAAGACCTACAATCGGATGATCTAAAACAGGAGCAACTTTGTTCCAAGATATTTGGCATTTATGGAACAATGCATAAACCGTAAATGAAAGAGAGAATCGTTGCTGGAAAAACCCTATCCAGCAAAATTTACGATTTTGTATAAGTCCCGAAATTCAGGCAAAAATCACATATTACGGCTTTCCCTTGATTATCTGGGTGAAATAGGCAAGAAAGAATAAAAGGGTTGAACCAAAAGACCTACAATCGGATGATCTAAAACAGGAGCAACTTTGTTCCAAGATATTTGGCATTTATGGAACAATGCATAAACCGTAAATGAAAGAGAGAATCGTTGCTGGAAAAACCCTATCCAGCAAAATTTACAATTTTGTCCAAGTCCCGAAATTCAGGCAAAAATCACATATTACGGCTTTCCCTTGATTATCTGGGTGAAATAGGCAAGAAAGAATAAAAGGGTTGAAGCAAAAGACCTACAATCGGATGATCTAAAACATGAGCAACTTTGTTCCAAGATATGTGGCATTTATGGAACAATGCATAAACCGTAAATGAAAGAGAGAATAGTTGCTGGAAAAACCCTATCCAGCAAAATTTACGATTTTGTCCAAGTCCCGAAATTCAGGCAAAAATCACATATTACGGCTTTCCCTTGATTACCTGGGTGAAATAGGCAAGAAAGAATAAAAGGGTTGAACCAAAAGACCAACAATCGGATGATCTAAAACAGGAGCAACTTTGTTCCGAGATATTTGGCATTTATGGAACAATGCATAAACCGTAAATGAAAGAGAGAATCGTTGCTGGAAAAACCCTATCCAGCAAAATTTACAATTTTGTCCAAGTCCCGAAATTCAGGCAAAAATCACATATTACGGCTTTCCCTTGATTACCTGGGTGAAATAGGCAAGAAAGAATAAAAGGGTTGAACCAAAAGACCAACAATCGGATGATCTAAAACAGGAGCAACTTTGTTCCGAGATATTTGGCATTTATGGAACAATGCATAAACCGTATATGAAAGAGAGAATCGTTGCTGGAAAAACCCTATCCAGCAAAATTTACGATTTTGTCCAAGTCCCGAAATTCAGGCAAAAATCACATATTACGGCTTTCCCTTGATTACCTGGGTGAAATAGGCAAGAAAGAATAAAAGGGTTGAACCAAAAGACCAACAATCGGATGATCTAAAACAGGAGCAACTTTGTTCCAAGATATGTCGCATTTATGGAACAATGCATAAACCGTAAATGAAAGAGAGACTCGTTGCTGGAAAATGTTCGATTTTGTCCAAGTCCCGAAATTTAGGTAAAAATCACATATTACGGCTTTCTCTTGATTATCTGTGTGAAATAGGCAAGAAAGAATAAAAGGGTTGAACCGAAAGACCTACAATCGGATGATCTAAAACATGAGCAACTTTGTTCCAAGATATGTGGCATTTATGGAACAATGCATAAACCGTAAATGAAAGAGAGAATCGTTGCTGGAAAAACCCTATCCAGCAAAATTTACAATTTTGTCCAAGTCCCGAAATTCAGGCAAAAATCACATATTACGGCTTTCCCTTGATTACCTGGGTGAAATAGGCAAGAAAGAATAAAAGGGTTGAACCAAAAGACCAACAATCGGATGATCTAAAACAGGAGCAACTTTGTTCCGAGATATTTGGCATTTATGGAACAATGCATAAACCGTATATGAAAGAGAGAATCGTTGCTGGAAAAACCCTATCCAGCAAAATTTACGATTTTGTCCAAGTCCCGAAATTCAGGCAAAAATCACATATTACGGCTTTCCCTTGATTACCTGGGTGAAATAGGCAAGAAAGAATAAAAGGGTTGAACCAAAAGACCAACAATCGGATGATCTAAAACAGGAGCAACTTTGTTCCGAGATATTTGGCATTTATGGAACAATGCATAAACCGTAAATGAAAGAGAGACTCGTTGCTTGAAAATGTTCGATTTTGTCCAAGTCCCGAAATTCAGGCAAAAATCACATATTACGGCTTTCCCTTGATTACCTGGGTGAAATAGGCAAGAAAGAATAAAAGGGTTGAACCAAAAGACCAACAATCGGATGATCTAAAACAGGAGCAACTTTGTTCCGAGATATTTGGCATTTATGGAACAATGCATAAACCGTAAATGAAAGAGAGAATCGTTGCTGGAAAAACCCTATCCAGCAAAATTTACAATTTTGTCCAAGTCCCGAAATTCAGGCAAAAATCACATATTACGGCTTTCCCTTGATTACCTGGGTGAAATAGGCAAGAAAGAATAAAAGGGTTGAACCAAAAGACCAACAATCGGATGATCTAAAACAGGAGCAACTTTGTTCCGAGATATTTGGCATTTATGGAACAATGCATAAACCGTATATGAAAGAGAGAATCGTTGCTGGAAAAACCCTATCCAGCAAAATTTACGATTTTGTCCAAGTCCCGAAATTTAGGTAAAAATCACATATTACGGCTTTCTCTTGATTATCTGTGTGAAATAGGCAAGAAAGAATAAAAGGGTTGAACCAATAGACCTACAATCGGATGATCTAAAACAGGAGCAACTTTGTTCCAAGATATGTCGCATTTATGGAACAATGCATAAACCGTAAATGAAAGAGAGACTCGTTGCTGGAAAATGTTCGATTTTGTCCAAGTCCCGAAATTTAGGTAAAAATCACATATTACGGCTTTCTCTTGATTATCTGTGTGAAATAGGCAAGAAAGAATAAAAGGGTTGAACCGAAAGACCTACAATCGGATGATCTAAAACATGAGCAACTTTGTTCCAAGATATGTGGCATTTATGGAACAATGCATAAACCGTAAATGAAAGAGAGACTCGTTGCTGGAAAATGTTCGATTTTGTCCAAGTCCCGAAATTTAGGTAAATTCACATATTACGGCTTTCTCTTGATTATCTGTGTGAAATAGGCAAGAAAGAATAAAAGGGTTGAAGCAAAAGACCTACAATCGGATGATCTAAAACATGAGCAACTTTGTTCCAAGATATGTGGCATTTATGGAACAATGCATAAACCGTAAATGAAAGAGAGACTCGTTGCTGGAAAATGTTCGATTTTGTCCAAGTCCCGAAATTTAGGTAAAAATCACATATTACGGCTTTCTCTTGATTATCTGTGTGAAATAGGCAAGAAAGAATAAAAGGGTTGAACTAAAAGACCTACAATCGGATGATCTAAAACATGAGCAACTTTGTTCCAAGATATGTGGCATTTATGGAACAATGCATAAACCGTAAATGAAAGAGAGACTCGTTGCTGGAAAATGTTCGATTTTGTCCAAGTCCCGAAATTTAGGTAAAAATCACATATTACGGCTTTCTCTTGATTATCTGTGTGAAATAGGCAAGAAAGAATAAAAGGGTTGAACCAAAAGACCTACAATCGGATGATCTAAAACATGAGCAACTTTGTTCCAAGATATGAGGCATTTATGGAACAATGCATAAACCGTAAATGAAAGAGAGACTCGTTGCTGGAAAATGTTCGATTTTGTCCAAGTCCCGAAATTTAGGTAAAAATCACATATTACGGCTTTCTCTTGATTATCTGTGTGAAATAGGCAAGAAAGAATAAAAGGGTTGAACCAAAAGACCTACAATCGGATGATCTAAAACATGAGCAACTTTGTTCCAAGATATGTGGCATTTATGGAACAATGCATAAACCGTAAATGAAAGAGAGACTCGTTGCTGGAAAATGTTCGATTTTGTCCAAGTCCCGAAATTTAGGTAAAAATCACATATTACGGCTTTCTCTTGATTATCTGTGTGAAATAGGCAAGAAAGAATAAAAGGGTTGAACCGAAAGACCTACAATCGGATGATCTAAAACATGAGCGTAAATGAAAGAGAGACTCGTTGCTGGAAAAACCCTATCCAGCAAAATTTTCGATTTTGTCCAAGTCCCGAAATTTAGGTAAAAATCACATATTACGGCTTTCCTTTGATTATCTGGGTGAAATAGGCAAGAAAGAATAAAAGGGTTGAACCAAAAGACCTACAATCGGATGATCTAAAACATGAGCAACTTTGTTCCAAGATATGAGGCATTTATGGAACAGTGCATAAACCGTAAATGAAAGAGAGACTCGTTGCTTGAAAACCCCTATCCAGCAAAATTTTCGATTTTGTCCAAGTCCCGAAATTTAGGTAAAAATCACATATTACGGCTTTCCTTTGATTATCTGGGTGAAATAGGCAAGAAAGAATAAAAGGGTTGAACCAAAAGACCTACAATCGGATGATCTAAAACATGAGCAACTTTGTTCCAAGATATGTGGCATTTATGGAACAGTGCATAAACCGTAAATGAAAGAGAGACTCGTTGCTGGAAAAACCATATCCAGCAAAATTTTCGATTTTGTCCAAGTCCCGAAATTCAGGTAAAAATCACATATTACGGCTTTCCTTTGATTATCTGGGCGAAATAGGCAAGAAAGAATAAAAGGGTTGAGCCAAAAGACCTACAATCGGATGATCTAAAACATGAGCAAGTTTGTTGCAAGATATGTGGCATTTATGGAACAATGCATAAACCGTAAATGAAAGAGAGACTCGTTGCTGGAAAATGTTCGATTTTGTCCAAGTCCCGAAATTTAGGTAAAAATCACATATTACGGCTTTCTCTTGATTATCTGTGTGAAATAGGCAAGAAAGAATAAAAGGGTTGAACCGAAAGACCTACAATCGGATGATCTAAAACATGAGCGTAAATGAAAGAGAGACTCGTTGCTGGAAAAACCCTATCCAGCAAAATGTCAAAATGTTCGATTTTGTCCAAGTCCCGGAATTTAGGTAAAAATCACATATTACGGCTTTCCCTTGATTATCTGGGCGAAATAGGCAAGAAAGAATAAAAGGGTTGAACCAAAAGACCTACAATCGGATGATCTAAAACATGAGCAACTTTGTTCCAAGATATGTGGCATTTATGGAACAATGCATAAACCGTAAATGAAAGAGAGACTCGTTGCTGGAAAATGTTCGATTTTGTCCAAGTCCCGAAATTTAGGTAAAAATCACATATTACGGCTTTCTCTTGATTAACTGTGTGAAATAGGCAAGAAAGAATAAAAGGGTTGAACCAAAAGACCTACAATCGGATGATCTAAAACATGAGCAACTTTGTTCCAAGATATGTGGCATTTATGGAACAATGCATAAACCGTAAATGAAAGAGAGACTCGTTGCTGGAAAATGTTCGATTTTGTCCAAGTCCCGAAATTTAGGTAAAAATCACATATTACGGCTTTCTCTTGATTATCTGTGTGAAATAGGCAAGAAAGAATAAAAGGGTTGAACCAAAATACCTACAATCGGATGATCTAAAATATGAGCAAGTTTGTTGCAAGATATGTGGCATTTATGGAACAATGCATAAACCGTAAATGAAAGAGAGACTCGTTGCTGGAAAAACCATATCCAGCAAAATTTTCGATTTTGTCCAAGTCCCGAAATTCAGGTAAAAATCACATATTACGGCTTTCCTTTGATTATCTGGCGAAATAGGCAAGAAAGAATAAAAGGGTTGAAGCAAAAGACCTACAATCGGATGATCTAAAATATGAGCAAGTTTGTTGCAAGATATGTGGCATTTATGGAACAATGAATAAACCGTAAATGAAAGAGAGACTCGTTGCTGGAAAATGTTCGATTTTGTCCAAGTCCCGAAATTTAGGTAAAAATCACATATTACGGCTTTCTCTTGATTATCTGTGTGAAATAGGCAAGAAAGAATAAAAGGGTTGAACCAAAAGACCTACAATCGGATGATCTAAAACATGAGCAACTTTGTTCCAAGATATGTGGCATTTATGGAACAATGCATAAACCGTAAATGAAAGAGAGACTCGTTGCTGGAAAATGTTCGATTTTGTCCAAGTCCCGAAATTTAGGTAAAAATCACATATTACGGCTTTCTCTTGATTATCTGTGTGAAATAGGCAAGAAAGAATAAAAGGGTTGAACCAAAAGACCTACAATCGGATGATCTAAAACATGAGCAACTTTGTTCCAAGATATGTGGCATTTATGGAACAATGCATAAACCGTAAATGAAAGAGAGACTCGTTGCTGGAAAATGTTCGATTTTGTCCAAGTCCCGAAATTTAGGTAAAAATCACATATTACGGCTTTCCCTTGATTATCTGGGTGAAATAGGCAAGAAAGAATAAAAGACCTACAATCGGATGATCTAAAACATGAGCAACTTTGTTCCAAGATATGTGGCATTTATGGAACAATGCATAAACCGTAAATGAAAGAGAGACTCGTTGCTGGAAAAACCCTGTCCAGCAAAATTTTCGATTTTTTACCAAGAAATTTAGGTAAAAATCACATATTACGGCTTTCCCTTGATTATCTGGGCGAAATAGGCAAGAAAGAATAAAAGGGTTGAACCAAAAGACCTACAATCGGATGATCTAAAACATGAGCAACTTTGTTGCAAGATATGTGGCATTTATGGAACAATGCATAAACCGTAAATGAAAGAGAGACTCGTTGCTGAGAAAAGCCTATCCAGCAACTGTGTTGCAGAATATGTGGCATTTGCCAGTATTAATTACTTTGGAACGCAACTTGTTGAAGTCTCCATTTTATAGGATTGAAACCATTTTTAACGAACAATGTAATAACGCAACTATATGTCTTTGTTTCTCTTTTTCATCCGTTGAAGTTGATATTTGTTATGGGGATTGTCATGACATATATTTTCAGGTGCTTGATACGAGCTAATGTTGTTGTTGTTTCCCGTTTTACTACCCGAAATCTTATATGCTTTCCGCTTGGCCCCAATAGTAACGTGCTTTAAGTAATGTAGATATTCTGTTTCGACAACATACTCTATGCACAGTAATTTTCTCAGAAAGACAACTATTTCAGAAAATCTTGGGATTTTTATTTTAAAACCATAACAGCAAGGTATCCAAAACGGAGGTTTGGGACTGCGATATTGTGGTTCTTTATGTTCTTTATTCCATGCAGTGTTCCGTAATATTTTTTTGCTATATGACTTTTAGTGGTTGCAGATTAAAATCCTAACTTTTTATATTAAAGGAATTTTCGATGCTTAGCGCCATAACAACGGAGTACTTTCTCGCCAACGTATTGCCTTTATGACTTAGCTCAATTTGACAGTTTGTGAATAGCCTTAGTCGATAGGCGAACTTTACGAAAATCATATTAAAGCTTTGGCTATAAAAGGCTTACAGGTTTAATAAAAAAAAATAGCTGATAGACGTTGCATGTAAAATACTAAGAGACCTGCTTCACTGCGTTGCGAACCTCCAAAAGAACTTTTACGCAAATAGTCATTCTCATATTCAGCATACCCTCTTCATGCTTACATTCTAAAAATAGCTATTGAATATCCAACTAATCCAGACTTCAGGTTAGATTAAGCTCCAGAACTATTCCAGTGGGATTTACGGACTATTTTCCAACTACTTTACATTTACACCCCATCACGGATGAATAATATTTTCGGAAATCCTGTAATCTGAGTTCTCTGAAATGTTGTCACTTTCCTTCCTACTGCCTATCATTTTTATAGTTTCACAAAAAATTCATATGCAAATTTCCCAACCCCTACACATGTTCGGTGAATACAAGTGTATCAGCATCACATTAAGTCGTCCCCCAAAGGCTACCTTCTCTTTAGAGCGAAAGGACGAAACGAAAAAAAAGAACCGAAAACGTGATTGTTATTACATGTATCTACAAGCTACTACATCGTCATACACTTTGACCACCCATGGGCTATACGACGCGATAACAGAACCAGAGCCCTTAGAGAAAAAAAAACAAACCACCCTCTAGGATTTTTGAATATTGATTTCAGGCAGTGAGCTTGAAATGTTCACGATTCAACTTTAATCCTGCACCTTTCAGTACACAGTAAACGATTTGCTTTTTCTGTTCGCTTTTCATCTGAACTTGTTAGTTTATGTAACCGCGTTCGGTTTAACATTAATTCTGTTGCACAATACTGACGTGACGTGCATCTACTAAAATAAAAAATTGAATCTACATTTTTACAGACATCCAGTAATACCACTTGGAATTGCTTGAAACTGTCATCCCTGAAGCTATTTGACGAAATGATGTCCTCGAAAGAGATTCCCATATGGCAAGGGATTCGATTAGTTCGAATAACCGATTACGATGACGACAGTCCCATTGATCCAAGGTGAATTATAGATAACATTGATTACTTAGTGATGACTGTTTATCCATGTCGCACAACAGACATGACGAATCGAAGAAGACACTAACTGCCATTCCTACACAAAGAGATGTCGAGGGTTTTGTGTATCTCGAACAGATTGCAAAGCGGATCACACGAGTTCTTCGAACGCATGCCCTTCAAGTGAGCTTAAAAGAAATCTCTGAAGCCGTTTTGGATGACAAAGGTAAAATAATAATCTGAAAAATATGCATTTGCATGTAAGTTGATTCTTCATTGACTTGCAATGGATTTCAGGCAGAGCGGCTGAAGTACATGGCACACCACGTCATCGGCGTCATCGAAATAATATGATGATTGCGATGGTATTTGGAGTGACAGCATTGGGAGCAGTACTGGTGCCAATGGGATTTCAGATTCTATCAGTGGTTAGTGGGAAAGCATTGCTTTTGGCTAAGATGGCTCTGCTGTTAGCTTCGATAAATGGATTAAAGAAGGTGCGAATACAAGCAATGGTTTATTTATTTGATGTTGAAGTTCCTTAAATAATTTTTCACAGGTTGCCAACAGTGGTGTACACTATGGACTATATCAAGTACCGGGGGAACAGTTTGGTTATGGATACTATGATCGGGGAGACGCTCATCATCCTCGAAATATTCAGAGTCTTATATCGCAGCCAGTAGAGGTGTAGGTTTAGAAAAAAGATATCATAAAACAAAAATTGCTTAATAAATAAAGTAGTTTTGCTAAAGTGGGGTGATATGTTTTCAGTTAAATAATTTTTTAATTGGAATTGTGGTATTCTAAAATGGTTTGTTCAACTTTAACTCAGACGGGTAAGTCAACCTAATCAGCTTCCTTGAAACTGCCCCTAAATTTCAACAGAGTCTACTTATCTGCAACCCTAAGGTGTAAATACAAGGATTTATCGGCTTCGTTGATGACAGGCGCGGTCTCAGACAGGCAAAAACCAACATTTTGGAAATACCTTGGACAATACTCAATAGATATAACCCAAAGAATGACTGAATAAAATACAGTATTCGTTCATCGTAACTCAATTACCTATTCGCAATGGTTGCTTTAGGTATTCAACTAGAATACTAACAAAATACTTTGAGAAAAGGTAAAATGAGATACATTTAATAATTGATCACTGGCTGCCTACTATTGAACATGAAATGAACATGAGAAATCAACATTAGGATCATACTAAATATTCTCACATACATCAAAAGCCTTAAAAAGAGAGAAACATTGGAAAATGAGAGAAACATTGAAGCGCTGAGCATGATCACAAATTGTTTTAACACAAAACTTTCATATTGTTGATAGCATGATGTATGGGTAAAAACAGTAGACCGATGCATCATTTAAAGCTAAACTTTTTTTCTTGTGCACAAGAGAACACCGATATTTGTACATTTAGGACATTCTAGTTATTTTGAAATTTGGCACAATGTCGTTTGGCACAATGTCATGGCACCTAATATTACTATAGCCGTTATCAATAACCGTAACAATGTTACGTTCTATAAACAATTTATGGATCAATCATTACATTACGTCTAACTGTCATTTGTCGAAAATGTAAAGGCTTTTAATTTGTTTTGCACTTCTCCAAATACGGCTAATTTCTTTGTTTAAGAATCCACCGATTTTATTACTTGCACCTATAGCTTATAGAGGAAGCATTGGTTTACTGAAAAATTTTTGAATTTTGAACTCGAGATGGAGAAGCTCAATAAAGTATGTCCACCAATTCTATCTGTCCGTCTATTACTTCAAACTGCTTATCTGGGGTCTATGGGGTGACGCCTCAAGGCAATATCAGAATTTTCGTTCTAACCTTAAAATTAAGGGTACTTTACTTCAGGCCGATTTTACGAAGAATAGAGTTTCCGTACAACGGGACTAACTATTCTAGCCTAGTTTAGGCATACGAAACAAGAAGGTGTACAACGTGTTGCGCGAGAGACACGAATGACAGTAATTTTAAAAATATCCAGCCATCGAGCTAAAATGTGAGCAGTAAAAAGTATATACCAAGATCCTGATCTTGAAATAGCCATCCCCACTTTTAAAAATTTTCCAATATTTTCATATTTTGACTAGAAATTGAAAAAAATTGTAAAAAAAAATCCGTAGGCAGTACAGCCCTCCATAATTCACTTATACATTATATAGAGCCACACCCACTTTCTGACGAATTTTCGCAGATTACATCTGTTAAAAATTCGGAATACTACGCCCATTTTAATAGGACTTATAGATAAAAAAATTGGTGGAATTTCAGCCTATTTACTTTAACTATTTTGCTTGAAATTTAATCCTGAATAATTTATAAACCTTCAGCATAAAGATGAAAATATGTACGTACGTACGACTCAGCCGTGCATTTTATTTTTATTTTCAATGACTAAGTCACCTAAGTAGCAGATCTTTATGCTAAATTGTGTGTATATATGTATGTACATATTCCCAAAATTGATTCCGTTTAAGTGAATGGTATTATTACATTGTGATACATTGTGATAATGACATCTGTCAAACATGAAACGTCTGGCACTTTAAATAAAACTTATCTTGTTCGAACACCCTGTATATTCCAATTCGTTTTCCTTTTTCTTTTGCTTTTAGAAATTTGATCAATCTGGTCACACTCACAATATCAGCATTTCTCTACACCTCGTCGGCTATTAGCAATTCTCTTTTTACCACCAAATTCTATACAATAAAGCACATGTTCCCATTACACGTTAAACTACCAAGGCAACAAGTGCTGTATGGGCAACTTAACGGCCACCTTATTGCCGTTTTCTTCTCTGCTACCACCGAACTCTCTGTCATATGCCACCCACACACCCACTCGGTGTCATGCTTCCAACAGCACAGTAAACCACCCTTGTTGAGGGAAATCTGTAAGCTTTCTGCGAAAGGCATCCACTATATAAGGATACGAGCCACTGATAACAACACCATTCCGTCGATGGTCTTCCATGGTTGAATTGGCTTCGTCGTCTCAGTGCAGTACCAGTATCGTTCTTCCGTTTTGCGTATCGTTATTCTCGGTTCAAAAACCATCAAGACAAGAAAATTTAATTCAACCGCGCTACAGTGTGTGTGTTTTTTGTTAAAAGGATTCAAGATTTAATAATTCTGTGTGTCCTTCTGTTACTTTAAAGGCGCGAGCAAGTACACTTAACTACAAAAAAAAAAAAAAAGAAGAAAAGTGGAAGTAACAATAAAATTGATTTTAGAACCAAGGAAATTCAATCGGTTAAGTTATAATTACATTTCGAGAATTTTTTTGCCTCTTCTGTGTCCTCTTGTGTTATCCTGTTTTTTTGTGTTAGATCGGCATTTTGTTCATTGTCCTGTGTGCCGTTTAACTCGGTGTACGGTTACAAAAGTATCCGGAATTAGATAATAATTACGTTTGTGAGTTTCTGTAAGAGTTTTGTATTTGTGAAGGATCAAAGGAAACAACGACGCGCAAACATGAAAGCTGTGCTGTTCTTTTCGCTATCAATTATAATCCTAGGTGTTAAGGTGAGTAATCGGGGTGATTATGCTGACCGGGGGTGGTTGTTAATATGAGCTACAATGCCGTTTGAGGATTTATCTGCGTTCTCAGATTACTTCTGACTCCTCCGTTGATGTTGGGTAATTTTTTCTAATTAACGGGGAATTGTATCTCTGGTGTTTGTTTTGAGTATTATTGTGGGTTCATTCATTGCTGTTGAGAAAGGATGCACAGTGTTGGCTTTATGTGGAAATTTAATTAATTTTTTTTTGCTTTATCTCTCTGAACAGAGTTTTTTGATATTGGTTTTGTAATTACAAAATGTAAATCCTTAAAAGTGAACTTGTGCGATATTCTTTTAAAAG
This sequence comes from Xylota sylvarum, assembly GCA_905220385.1. NCBI lineage: Eukaryota > Metazoa > Arthropoda > Insecta > Diptera > Syrphidae > Xylota > Xylota sylvarum. The sequence continues at coordinate 16,257,367 of LR999958.1, forward strand.
TCGTTTTTTTTTTTAATAATGAAAGGGTCTTGGTATTAGGTTGACTCCCAACAAATGCAATTTACAAAGTATTGGTTGGCATCAAAGATAAATTATATGAAACGGAGAAACCCACATTCCTAGTTTATTAATTAACTTATCCGACGGTATTATCTGTGACCCAACTGTTTTGTGGTAAAGGGTTCGTATTGGCCTGTGTTGCGAAGGACTTGCATTTTTTTTAATTAATACTGCCAGCATAGATGGTTATCCTTTCATCGTGAAACCATTTTAAAATTTAATGTATTACCAATTGAGTGTAGGCAACCATTTTGTTTACATATGTATGTATGGTATAATTAAATTTCCTTGTGAACAATAAATTCCTGTAGGCGCACGATATATTCAATTAACTGTTGACTCTTGTTCATAGTTGCTAGTAGAGGAATATTGGTATACCATGATTTTTTTATTCTTTAGCGATGCAATCGTGTGACCTTATGATGAATTGCATGTGAAATAGATCACAGCCTGTAGTTTGTAAAACTATAGATATAAATACATTTATGTATGTATGTACATATGTACATATTCCCGACGGTCAAATGATATTTGCACAGAAGGTAACAATTAGGATCGAACTAGAACTTAGGTATTAAAAATCACACTGAACTGATAAACTCTCATTGGATTGGAACTAGTGCGAACTTATTTTTCACTGAAAATAGAATTTTTCTTTTTTTCATGTTAAATGTTTTGAGTTGATTGTATGTATATGTATGTATATGCAAATACATAGTATTTGCGAATTTCAAGTAAAAATCCTTAACGATTCGACAACTTTCATATAAATATTTTTCTATATGACACAAATAGTCTATAGAATTCTTGGAACCTGTCTTCCATCACTTAGCGATTTATTTTCTGCATATTCTATATTTTGCCAGAATAAAAGGAATCTACAGTTTTATTCAATCCAAACGGCGATTATGGACCTTTTGATGACAGGTGTTCTCTGGGTTGTTTACGCTTGTTAAATTAAAAAATCAGTTTGATTCCCAAACGAATTTACAATTCCTGTATTACAAAGGATTCTGTTGATGTATTTTTTTTGTATTAGAAAAATAGAGAGGCGGTAGAGTGTTTATTCTATAGAATGATAATTATTTGGTAATTTTAATGGACTCGTGTTGTGCCGAAAAGTATATAGGATATAGCCACAAAATCTGACAAAAAGTGCGACATTTGTACTTTTTTCTTTTATCTAAGATACGCATAGATTCAGGACAAATAGAGATCGAAATCGTGATATAAGTACGTATCCCAAGAGTTTCTGATTCGATCAATGGCAAGGCATTTATTTACAGTGTATTCTGTTATTATCTTAACAACCAACGCAGAGTTCAGGTAGTTCCAGAATCACTGAGAAAGTAAAAGATCAAAGTTATCGAAAAAGTAAAATGTCACGAAAAAACTGTTAAAAACATCTGCCAATAGGAGATAGTTAAACATACTTTAACAGGAGTATCCTGCTATAATAGTAGAAACGACATTACTAATTGGTACTGAAAATAATTTCAATAACTGGAAATTTGATTCGAATTTGAACTTTACCAACAAAAAAATTCCTACGGTTGCAGAAAGTCTATACAAATGTTCGGGCGACAGTGTCTTACGTAATGCGAAAATTTTGCCTCTGTAAGTTTTCACCTTATTTTCGAAAAGCCTTTAATCCAATCATTGGATTACTTTCTGATATCGCCTTTCAACGCTCGCCAATATGCATAGTTCTATTAGCAAAATCAACAAAGAGAAACTTTGTCGACTCGACTCTAACTCGAAATACCATTCTACATTGCTGTCATTTCAAATTTCACTATATCTTGTACCTTGTACCTTGACTGTACGTGATAAGTTTTGTCCATTGTGCAGCTAACAAAAAAAGGATTAAGTCTGCGAGTTCAGAAACGTCTTTCTGCATTATGTGCAATGTGATTTCGTTAACTCAGTTCGGCGGAATGCACTTCAATAGCGATACGTGGTGTTTGTGAACATACTCCCATCGTCTGTTTTGTGCGGTAAATGAAATTTGACTCAGTCCTGCAGTCAAATTTTATTTACTTTATTTTATTTTTCCTCACTATGATTTTGTTCGCAATAGTGTTCATGAACAGGTTCAGTATTCTAGGCCTTTTTTTTTAAAGTGATTACCTCACCAAAAGACTGAGACAGCAGATGACATTTCATGTGTCAGGATAAAATCTTTTCGTTTCGACTTAGAATTTGGACTTGCTGTTTAGGGCGAACGTAGAAAAACTTGGGGCAATAAAACACCATTGAATCCTGTGATTTCTCCAAATCGTAGATAACTCCAGGTTAATTTGCTTGAAATTTAACTACCAATATATCATACATGTATCAATTTATAAAGCTCAACGGTACTGTAAATAAAATGGTAAATAATTACCTGTTTTTTTAAATTTCAAAAACTGGCTGCTACATATATCAGAGAGAATTTTTTCACCTGAGAACTGATCTCTTTATTGTCGGACACATTTCTGGTTGAGGAATCTCTTTATGCAGACAGGTACTTCCAATTTCTTTTCGAATAACTTTATGTTATAATAAAAACAAGGTCTGCGAAAATGCACCATTTAATAAAAATTGTCGTCATAGATGATAAAAAAGTGGTAGTGGTAGCTTGTATGGTCTAAACGGATGTGAACTTGTACTACCGAATTTCATACGTTCACTCTTGGTGAGCTATAAAGTATCAAAATGTGTGACTGAAAAATCGTCGTAGAATGTAACAAAATAAAGGACTATTATATAATTTTAACTATAATTTTTTAGGTATTTTTTAGGTAAAAATGATTCTTAAGAGCTTTTAAAAAGGAGAATATATATATTAGACTATGTGAGTAGGTTTTTTAAACTCGAAAATATTTGGTTTCTTTTAACGAACATCATAAAATAATCAGTGTCAAATGAATAGAATTATTTTGAAGATAAAAGCAGCCTTTAAATTGTAGGATTAATAAAAATACGACTTAAGCTCCAAATCCTTTCTATTCAAAAGAAAAATATAGTTTGCACAACACAAATGGTTGTTAGAAGCAGTAGTATTTTAATGACAATAGTAACAAGTTCCATGGACTTTACCATGCAAAAAAAAGCATAAATTCTAGTCCATTATAATTTTGACAAGTTTTCGTTTCCCAAGTGCTCCGAAATACAGGGTGTTGTAAGGAGTTGGACTAGCTGTTTGGAATGTTGTTCCTTGGGCCAACAAACCAAAACTTTTAAGTAAGTTCGCGTACTTTCTGCAGTAAGATTAGTGGACTGTGAAATTTCGAGGAGTGGGCGTAAAATTCTCTCAATCAAGTGACAAACATATACAAATACTTACATAACAGATTTGCAGATTTCATAAAACAGTGCAAAGAAATTTCTTTCACTGAAATTCATAGCATGAGGAAATTTTTCACTCTCTCATGAGCTCTCTCTTTTACGAAAACCTGGGAAATTTGCAAGTACTCGAAGAGGATTTCGTGAATTTTCGTAAAAATTTATACGGGAACCGACCTATTAACTAAATTTGCGAACGATTCCAAACCGTTTATGGGTTATAACACTTTTTATGTCTTTTTCTACTATCCTCTTTTTTTAACTTCAGTTTCCAACACCGAAATGGACGATTTTTCTTTCAGTAGATCAAGTATTGTTGAATGTTTTATTTATATCAAGGGACTTAGTTAAATTCGACTCACAGCTTCTTCACAAATTCAAAATGAAGACAATTGTTTGCATTTTGTTAGGCTTATTTTTATCTTCAGTATCCAGTTTTTTAGTGACAGCCGTCATGTAGTTAAAATTTCACCTCCGACAGAAGTTCTGAGCACACTCCGATAAACAGTTAGACAGAATAATGTAAAATTGAAATATAACTTTCTTAAAATTATTTTATGTATGGATATTCATTTTCCTAAATTGCTGACACAAAATTGAACAAAATTATTCTAAAAACTTCCATAATTGACTCCAATTTATTATCCCGCCAATCAGGAGCACTGTACAAGGATAACTTATAATTGCGTCATCGTTACGAACATGCCCTATACGGAACCGAACAATTTCGCAGTAACACCAACGTCTGTAAATAAAAACCATTGATTTCACGAATATGTTCCTAGCCTTTGATTAGGGTACTATACAGTAAGTCTAAGATATTGGCAATATTTCCTGTAATGGTACAACCATTCATTTGTATTCTTATGTGAAAAATGAAGTCCTACCACCTTATGTTTATAAAAACTTTCCACGCCCATGCAGAAATAATCCATCAATTTGTTTGGATGTTTTTTTTTTTTAATTCTCAAATAAGTGATAAGATTGTCCAACTAGAAGTAGTTTACTTATCAACGGATTAAATCAAAATTGTCAGGGCAAAGACACAAGCAATCTCTATGAAATTCATTTCAAAACTCAATGAAAAGCAGAACAGTGCAACAACTTTAAGGTGAAGAATCCACGAGATTAAAAGTTCCCAGTGTGCGGACACGGTAACTTAAATTTACATTTTGAAAACTCTAAAAAAAATATACTGGACAATATGAACGACTGTCTTTTGGTTTCGCATGGACAAGTGGTATGACAAGAGAAATTAAGGTTATTTTTTTTTAATTTACAACGCCGCTCGGTCGTTCAATGCTACTAATTGAATTTCACAAGGACCTTCTTCCACCACAGAAAAATACCCAATCTATTGATTCTTTGAAATCTCTTAAAAACAGTTCCAACGCTTTATATAATTATTCCATATGCTTTCTGGTATTCATATTTCGATGTGAATAGCAATGGAATTGATGTGCTGGTTGTCGAATTTCTACCGACTTTGCATCTAATAAATAATATATATAATTTTACATTTTCCCGTCCATATTTTTACTAAACTTTTAACTTGAATGTTAAAAGGTTATGAGAAATAGCAAACCAATCGTTCAATAGCTAATAAATTAACATCTACTTACCGAACTTTTGGAACACACTCCTTATCTAAATATTAACAATTATATGATTTCTTATGATTTGCGAAATTATGCGGTATTCAAATTGAAATTGAAAGTCGGCAAAAAACCCCCAATTCTGATCTGAAATTGCTCAGTAAATTATATCTCCAAATGCCCTATTCGGGGAAGTGTAAACAATCTTTCTTCGTAGCTAACTTTTAACTACCTCTACACCTTGTAATCTTTACATGAACTCAGTCGAAAAGATAAATGAATTTATTCAATTTTTCAAATAATCGATTCAATTGGAATATGGATTGGGCATCTATCCAAGTTCAGATACTGAAATATATAAATGACAATTTTCAAGATTAACAGGATGAATAAAGCTTTAACCTTTCTTATACTCTCTACTAGATTTTACACTCAATGTTGAACCGACTTTAAGATATTAGATTTAACATGCACCATGCAAGTTTAATTGACTATTAAATAATTCATACATTAATTTCCTTCTGCAGGAATTCTATGGTTATTGTGGTGTGGTTGAATTTACCACAATGTTCATGTTACAATTTTTTTTCACATCACGTAAATAAGGATCTTCTAACAGATTTCTTAAGAACTTTACGACAATGGCCATTAAAATCCAAAAGATGGTGTATGAAGGATAATATGAAGTCATGAAAATGTGTAATGCAAATGTGTGTCCTAAGTAACTATGTATGTTGTTTAAGGAAAGTGAATGCATTTAAGAAGTAAAAAATAAAGAAGAAAAACTAAAGAAGACAAGAATGAAGTACAATACCAGTGTAAATGCTAAATATATGTATATCAGTTTCCTTAATCATTACCTATGTTTTATCTCAAAAGAAAGTGGTCTTGAACTATAAATAGGTCTTCATGTTCTGAGAAATCATCATAAAATAGTAAGGTAAAACTTTTTATATAAATCAATTTCTTTATATCACCTTTAAGATAAATTATCTTCCTGTTCACCCAATAGTAAAGGATATCTTATCTTATTGTTTTCTACTCAAAAGACAGCTTCATTAGAGAAGCAAAAATTAAGTATAATCTGTTGCATTAATCTATATAATTAATCAAGATAACTTTTTCGAAACTCTAATGGACTACAACCTCGAATTCATTTAAAGTTGCAAGAACAAAGTTAAGGCAATCTTCGCTTAAAGTTTGCTAAAGTATAATTGCAAAGTTGGTAAGATTATTAGGGTTAGTTGGATGATTCACATTATGCATAGAGGAAATAAATGCACCCTTTTATCAGTAGACCAGTAGAAATGAAATTAACAAATTATCATTTATCAAAAGTATATACATATAAGAATAAATATTTGAAAATATAACATAGTAAAGACATCAGAACAGTGAAATGAATCACTGACTTTGTAATATGATAACAAACAGGTGCCTACAAAAGTTCTTCGACTTTTTAATGGGGTACTTGAACTAAGCTGATGAGTATTACATTATCGATTGATTATGTCAAATACTCAATGTGATAAATGGTTTCCCAAAGGGAATAATGATTAATAGATCAACAAAGAAGATTTGAATACAACACCATTGAGGTATTGTAAAAGAAAATGTTAATGCTCTCGAATCTGATGGATAACGCTCAACAAGGAGTTTTTTCATTACAATGTCAATAGATACTGCTCTTTTATAGAAATCATTTTAAACAATTTTCTATTTGAATTTGAAGTATTGTAAATCTTACCACCTATAGGGGGAGTTTTGAGAGAGATTGTATGATAATTTTGTTGATTTTATAAATTGCAAATTGATGAAGCGAAAAAAAGCATTTCGATTGATTACGTTTTATTTTTCAGTGAACCTTTCAATGATTTTTATATATTTTATATTTTAAAAGTCCTTTTTGCTATGTAAATTACATTAGTAGAAGAATTTCCACAATATTGAATTTTGATTGGTCTTTTTATATGGTTTCCGAAATTGTAAAAGAACTTAAAATTTAAAGAAAGCAAATTGGTAGCAACTGACCAGATTATTGGAAATTTCGAAATAATTTTCAGTATTTTGGTTTTAGTTGTCCAATCATTTGACACATGTAAAGTTTGACTACTGGAAATCAAATTTTGGGTATAAATTGTAATAAGTTCGATGCGATAAAGCGTAAATTATAATAAACAGATCTGTCAAAGAATAGCAGTAACATCTATTTAAATAGGTTTGTTCTTTTATCTGAAAAGTCGTTAAAAACCTCACGAATTTTTACGAATTCTAGTCCAACTCCGTTCTTTAACACATAAATATCGTAAAAGAGGGGAAACGAGAGAGTAACATTTTCCTTAGGTGACAATATTTACGAATCCTTACCCAACTTTCTGTAGGTAAGTGGTGTGGATTTGATTTGGAAGATTTTGATTTTAATAGACGTGGCAGGTGGGAGTTGGTACAAACACAATTCGGGATGTTATGTGGTACGATAATATGCCATTTGTCTTTTTTCATAAATAATATACTTTTTTACTAAAACTCAAAAATAAACTGTCTTCAGAAAGAAAAAGATAAGGTCCTCCAACTTTTTCTGGTAAATATATGTGCACCTGTACCATGCATACCGAAAGGGTTAATGATTAAGAGTACATAAGACAATCGACATCTCTAAACTTGAAAAGCTATATCGTTAGGCTTACAATAATGCGGATGATAACTAACAAATAAATCAATGTCAGGGAAGTCAGAGACAACATTTTTATTGTATTTATATATGAGATACGTTTAAAAATATGAACGTTGTTGTTTAGTATTACACATAAAATATCAGGTATTTACATATAATCAGAGATCCTGTATAAATTTTTCTCTTCTCGAATATTTCAGACATTTTTTATCGGTACACAGATTTGTGAGAAATAGACTTACGTAATACATAGCAGTTAAGTACATATTCGTAAGTCTCGAATGTGAATTGGGCTGTCAGAAATTTTTTAAAATATGGTACATAGTAGTTGAAAGTACTTACATATATCGTAGTGCAATAGTCTTCTTGTGTACTAACGCAGTTACGGGATTCCATATGCAAGCGCGATTCAGCATCCAAGTACTTGATTCCACCATCAAGGGACGCTGTTTGTTGTATACGTACGTATGTATTTTTTTGGTCCTACCAGAAAGTAAAATCCAGTATTACCCATTTTACTGGAATTTTTTCGACTTCTCTTAGGCCTGGCACACTAATAAGTTGTCTACACTCTTTTCTGCTATGAGATAGCAAACGTGGAGTCTGCCTTCATCCTGGAGAACCGTGCCACGCGCCATTGTGTTCGTAGGAAACCCAATCGTTAATGGAGGCCCTGACCGAGAACGCGGGAATCCCCAACACGGGTTCAGATTCTGAGTAATCATCCTTTGAGTCTGCATAAGCAATCTCATTGGAGATTTCATTACTCGCAATCCCAGTGTGACTTGGAACCCAGACAAGAGTCAAAGAGTTCAGCCTTGCAACCTTCTTGCATTCTCGAACTATCGAAATAAACATTGAACGAAAAGCATCTAGAAGTACTGTCCAATTCAATAGTCAATTAATAGTTTTGAATTACCGTTCGAAATATTTTCTAATATCCAATAATAAAACGGAGCAAATCTTTTACTTTGATTGAATGCATATGCGTTGATTGACAATTTCTTACAGGGATTTTGACACACTAGGACTGGATAGGAATAATACAGAATTCCTTTGGGTTTCGCGATGTACCTACGGCATAGTAAATACAAATAAAATAATATTACATTTTAGAATTCTGTTAATTGAATTTCAGTTGAATTTTTTTTAAAACACAGTGTGTGAATCAGTTCTTCAGAAATTATATTGCAAACACAACAGAGGAGTCAGTCGGTTCTCAACCTCTTTTGAGAACCGAAAATCTTAATTACTCAAAAACAAACAAAGCTATCTGTTTGTCTCCAGTCAAAATCATTTTCCAATTCAAATGAATATTTTCTGCAATATAAAGATAAAAGTAATTATTTTTAAGCCTTAACGCAACTGACTACCTTAAGCTTTATATTTTCCTCGCAAAATAGAGAATGTCACTTAAAATTCTTACGACTGAAATCCAATTGTTCAAAGTTAAAGTGATTTTGGAATAATTTCGATAGTAAGCTAAAAGAAATTCTAAAAATAAAATAAGAAAAAAAAAACGCGTAAGATATTGAAATCGATTTCATTTGTAAGTGCGCAAATGTTATCTTTGAATTGAAAAGTTTTATTTCAATTAGAATTTCAAGAAGTTGTCAGTTGTAAAAAACGAAGAGTGTTGAAAACAAACTTATGGAGTGATGTAAATTGACCAAACGCAGATAACCCTATGTAAATGTTGAATAAAGAAACTTTTGACTAAGTTATATTCAAATTGTATCTTTAAAAAGATATACGAATCAGCGTTCATTACGTTACGCACCATCAGTTGTCAATATCAGTTGAATGACGCAGAATTCATAATAATGGCTAAAATACAATATCGCTTCGACTTCGGCTTTGGTCACGTTCAGTACAAATATAAATACTTGGTGCGATAGGTCCATGGAACCAAGAACCAAGTTTCTCACAAACATTCGTATTGTATTTGTTATTTATCCTTACAGGAATGGAAGGGGCTTACTGTTGTTGCCGTGTCCGAAGGTAAACAGAATTTCGCGAGCGATGGGGTCGTGAAAGACCTTTTAGGTGTTGTCTGGGGATCGAACTTTGAACATAGTGCTCCATAGTCCCACGTCACGTTACATTCCATCTGCTTAAAATGGTTTTTGAAACGTCAAAACTATTAACAGCCGCAATTATTTTCTCTAAATTATTTTTCATTTTTGTTTTGTTTTTAAATTGAAAATATGTATGACTGCAAACAAATTGGAATCGTATTTACTGCCAAAAATATTTCTTTTTCCTTTGTTCCACATCTACAAATAGTCAAAATGATAGTTCAATTCGTTCCAACTTTTCGTTCGAGTTGAAGTCATGTTACATGGCATTACGTTGTTTTCTTTGAATGTCAAATTTGAAGCCGAAATAAAAGCTACTTTGAAATCCAATAATTGAACACGAAAATGTCAGACGAAGTTGAAGCCAAAACTGAGCATAAACACTTTCGCAATTTACATTTTCGTTTATTGTAACAAAAAAATAAATTAAAACAAAAATGTTTTTTAATTTCACTGCCCTTGTTATTATCCAAAATAAAAGCGCCTATTGTCATGGACAGTTTCAAAACATTTAAGTCACTAGATTGTGACTTGATGAATTTGAAATTCATGCATATTATTTCAAGTGGAGAGGGTAAAATGCTGATCAACCATACAGGAAAGGTTCTACGGAGGTTGACATATACATATATGCATGACTTGAGAGCGTTTTGAGTTTCCTCTGTTCTTATTATGACCTTAAATAGTTATCGAATTTCTTTCTCTTTGTTAAATGGGACATGGAGGTATAATCCGTTCGACTTGTCCACAGGGGACAATCACATCTTCGTAACGAAGGTCAAACACCTATGGACTTAAAGTTTATTGACGCCATAGTTGGTTGTAGTACATTTACACCAAAAAGATTGCCAAATTATATAACAAAATGGAACGTACATACGTCAAAGGATTCAACAATCGTGCTGGGTTCATTTGCCTTTCTTTGTCTCTCCGTCTTTTGTTGATAGTTTGTTGTTTTTGGATAATTGAATGTTTATTCAGAACTTTCATTTCCGCATGCTGTGACATATTAAATTGTTTAATTAAATCCGAAACCCACGCTATTCTCAAAATTCCAATCCATCCCACGTATTTGATACCACCGTACCGTATTAGAATGTGTCAGTTTTAATCCATTGGAAAATTTATGACAATAATACGACTACTTTCAAAGTGCTGCTAAAATTTTCATAAATCATTCCTTATCAGAAGATTGCAGGCTTGACAATTCAATATTTACATTTTCGTAATTCCCCCCAATGAAATAGAGAGAAACCCTTTGTGGCATATTGATGCCCTGAGTGCACCTCAACTTTCCGTTTTCACAGAACAACAATGACGAACGTACAAGCTTATGTTTACAAAAGTAATTGCTCTGTGTCCCGGCAATAAGACTCATTTCATTTATTTTCAATTGGGTTAATAGTAATTGAATGCAAATTTATATGCAAACAGTAGCGCAGCAGCATAGAGGAGTAACAGAGGCTCGACTTCGCAGACGAAGTTTACACAAATTGTTTTCTTTATTAATTTCTACGTCACGCAAAGCTGGCGCCATGAATCAGTGTGTCTAGTGACCGTTTAATCCGTGCCATAGTGACTCAATTATTAAGGGGAGAAAGTATGGCTAATGAAAAAGAGAAATATGCAATCTTGTAGTGTAATTTCGAGTTTTATTGATTTTCACAAAATTTGCTCGTGTTACAATTAACTTTTAATTAAAGGCCAACAAATAACACCAAACAGTCTAATTGCAATCAAATTCTGATAACAGAGTAAATAGGTGATATTCTACGCGAAAGACATTATACCTGTGGTGTGTGCTCGACAGTTGCTATTGGGTTCACATGCATATGGCGGGTAAATCGAATTGGAAAACTCATTTTCCTATCCCCGCCGATGCCGTCGACGCTGATGTTCAATTGGTGAAAGCCTTCGATTAAACTAAATCATATACAAATACTCATCGGACAGTAGTGGGAAATAAATTGAGCCCTGTAGTGGTTGTCTGTATGTGCTATATGCTGGACTGAAGGGTTGTCGCGTGTGCAATTTATCGACATTTGAAGGAAATCGACTGCGGAATTGTGGGTATTTAAATATTTTTGTAAATAAAATTAATGACCTGGTTGACAGCTAGCGGATAGATACTTAAATACTGGTAATGTGTTATACTAAATATAAGATCCATCACGAGTGCCTTTGACAGAAGGGTTGCTACTTTTGGTTCTTAATTCTAACGAAACGAAATTTATTACTTTCAAATAAGAAGTTGTTTTATTATTTAAAGGTGTAAGCATACGCAATTTGGGTATTGTCAAACATAAACCGACTTTCTCTCTTTTTATCTGCCATATTTTAGTTCAGCATTCAATGCAGCATTCTGCTGTCTCGCCGACTGTTCGTACTATCAGCGAATGTAGCTATTATGCTTTCTGGTGGAGTTGGTAAATGATTGGTGAACAAAAAGTAAAATGTTGGAGCCAGGAAGCTGCCCTTAGTATTTCCCGCTTTTATTTCCCTTTTTTTCCAAAAATTCACTGTGTTAAGTAAAACTCAATGAAATAATATTCGACTTCTCAAAGTTAAAAAGTTGTTCTTCTCTTTTTAGAGAAATTCGAGTCAAATGTCACAAACACCTCTCATTTAAAATATAAATTCATTCTCGCATTACAAAAGTGACCACATCTGTCACACGTGTCCATATACGTACTATATGGAAGCCTTCTTTCAAGAGCTTACTCACTTAATTCAACCTGTATCCGAACTACGTGCGAATATTTAATGTTACTCCTTAAATGTCTCAAATAATGTTAATTTTCTAATCTCTCTCTCATCACAATTTTCAAAATTCGTGCCCCAATTTTAACAAACAAATTGAATACCATTAATTAGTCACTTAACATAGATTGCTCTTAAGATTGCAATTTGCACCATTAAGCTACAAGCATTGCTGTCAGTGTCACAATTTTCCCACGAAATCAAAATAATTACCCATACTTGAGACTGTTTAGGTCTCGCTTCCCATTCTTCATCATTGCTCATGAAATTTTAATTAATTTTCACCACCATCGGAGCACGCTGAATGCTTCATCTGGCGTGTTAATGGAATCATCGACATTTTTTTTTGTGCACGTTCAGCGGCATATATTTCCATTTAATAAATTCTTATTTTTTGGTTAAAGAAAAAAAATTAAATTAATATCCCCAGCAGCTTTACAGAAATTCAAGCCAAAAGAGGGGGAAAAATTGATTTTCAATGATGTCTCTGATTGAGATTGACATGTGAGACATGCATCCCATTCGACGATAAATTCCCTTCGGCTGCTGTACCTGACAACGCTACCGCACTCGGGCGTATGAGGAATATTCACGTATTCTGCTGGAATTTCAATAAGTCAACATGTAGCCACAGCTCGGAAGTGTACTGCCAATTGGATTTTTCAGGGGAAAGTTTAAGGTTAAACATAATTACATATCAAGCAACCTTTTTAAATATTTAATGCGTTTCGGCTTAATGGAAAAGTCTCGTGCCCTCGAAATGTTTAAATACACATCCGGATTATGAACTCTTCGAGATTAAAAGGATGCTCACTGTTTCGTAGGATGGAACACTAATAGAAAAATAAATCCGCTTGGCATTATTAATGAATAGAAAAACACGCTGAATACTGAATATTTCACGTGGACATAATTCTGAGGTAAACGAAGTGAAAGGTTCTGGTCATACTCGGGGCAATGTACACTAAGTTGTTATCACGACAATTATTGTGCCTTGCATGGTCCAAAAACTTTAAACTAGTTTGAAACTTTTCACATTGGAAATACTAGGTAAAAGGAAAAGTTTAATTGCTGCATAATTCGTTGCTTTAGATTTTGAATGGTGCATTAAAAAGTATTGTAGTTTGACATGAGGATTCAGTGTATGTCTGAAAGTTAAAATTAATTCATAGTATAAGTTCAAAGTTATATTTTTGTCATTTCAAATTTCAATACCACCTTTGTATATCAAATAAATATTAGATATCTCATTCAAAGTTTAACGTCGTTCAACAAGTGATTAACTTCGCTCGAGCTCCTGCATACCTAGTTCCCTTTGAACATGAATAAATTTATAATAAATAAACTTTTAGAAAACAATATTTATTCATATTCACAATATGAATAATCGTACATTTATGTTTCTATTTAAAGACTATCTATAACAATGGAATTTTCGCACTTGAATAATATTGTATGTATATATTAACATACTCACTCATCCATTATAGCCGACACTACTTTAATTATCACGCATAGATATTCACAGTCATGCCTGTCTAGAAAAACCAAATAAATCAATTATTAACACGGAAACAAATATGATAGCTAGATAATGTATATACGTAAATGTGTAATATGTATTCGAATCGGTACTTGATATTTAATCTAATGGGTTCAAAGACTATGTAATGAAACCCTGGTTGTCAACAAAAATTATTATAATATATATATTATATTATAATATATAAGTGGTTGCCTAACTGCACGTTTACCTAAAAAATTGGGGACAGATCTTCTGGATGTGAAACCTACGCAATCGGAGATGATGGAATGAGTATATCATATGGCTTCGGAAAAATTTTTACTGATAATAAATAAACTTGTATCTCATGGAAATTTTCAATAAGAAACTCACAAAAAAGGCGCGCTGGATCCAACCGATCACAGCAGCTGAACAGATTTATTAAACATAATGCATACCAGGTTAATAACGGCTTTAGGTACTATTTGTTGCAACACAAGATTAAAGAAGTCACATAATAGCGCAGCTCCCTGCTGAAATCCGGGACATGTTTGGAATAGTTGCCATAGTTCGAAATAGTTCGGAGAAACTGTATTTGAATTGTGGCACGAAAAGTGGCACATCTGGATCAGTTTTGCCAGGATCCCGTATTCGGTCATTATCTTCTAAACCTTAAGAGGATAAATGCTCTCATATGTGATTTTGAAGCCGATGAAGAGATGGTAAGTCTCGACTTGAAATTCGTTGGTTTTTTCCAGAATTTACCTTAGTGTGAAAATTTGGTTAATCGCCGATCTGCCGGGCCAGAAGCCACACTGATACGTGCCGATTATTGTGGTACAGGAAGGGTTCAGACATTCACATAGTACGTTGGATTTCAGTTTCAATTTTCAATTTCAATGGTTTCATCCACCCATATTTGGTTGATGATTTGGTGCATGCACCCTACCAAAGCTGGCGACTGGCGGCCTTGTTGTTCTTTAGCTTTTTGATAGCTGAGTCAACCTCATCAAAACACGGAGGAGGGATGGTTTCTTCACTAACTGGATGAGGATTCTCTTCTTACTCTATCACACTCTCTACCTGATACCCATTAAGTGGCTGCGGGAAATGCTGCTTAAACACATGTACTATTCTCTGGGCTTCGGTGACTAGGTTTCCTTCACTGTTTCAAAGAGGCAGTATTCCGGGTTTGAAGCCAACGGCCAGTTGCTTGGTTTTTCTAAAACAAAACATCCGGATGTTGTTCCTATCGCGGGATCTTCTTTTACTCTCTTCTTCTGGATCTGCTTCCGGTTTTTCTCTCACCTTTTTCCGGCCTATGTTCTGTTCTTTGGTGATATCGCCATACTGGTTCCACAGATTGTTAACGTTTATGGATGGTGAATGCACAACGGAAAGACTCTCACTCACACGCTCTCTGTAGTCTCTGGCTAATCGTGCTAATGTTTCCAACGATGAATTTCTTTTTCTTTGAATTTGACTGCAAAAAGAAAATATGTCAAACTTGACGTTTCCCCTCTGAAAGTTTGAACATTTAAAATATTGAATATCATATGAATCAAAAGGCAGACAGGCGGCATAGGCTATGTCCAGGAGGTCATAAAACTCCTCCTTGATAGAGTCTTCGGCTTCGTCGGCAGGGGCGTGTGTGCATATTATGCTGAAGTTTTATAATATTGCCTTAATGCGGACCACAGCCAGGCGATCGCTGATCGGCATAAAGTCAATTGTCATTGAGTGTAGCGTAGCACATATGTAATAAATGTCTTTTGCACATATGTAATAAATGTCGCAATTTTTCCGTTTTAGCTTGAGGACAGATTCAAGTTTTCGAGTATCACCTGTAGTATACAGTGTACGCACGTTTCAGGTGCATACACTCAAGGCATAGTGCATGAAAATTTTAAAGTTTTTACTACCAATGCATCGTTTCTCCATGAAAAGAATTACACTATGGTTGCATACTTAGCACACGCTTCCCTTAAGATACAAAACCCTCTCTTTATCAAGCAATTAATCACCGTCGCCCCACTTGAAAACTCATTAATATCAATTCTACTGTTTTCCCATGTGCTTAACACACCAGATTAATAAATAGAGAACTACTGAAATATCTTAGAACTACAATTCACTCTCCACACAGTAGTGAGAAGTTCAATTCTAATTAAAACAAATGTCAAATTGTCAAACTCAACAGCAGCCAATATTGCTGAACTCCCCCGTAAACCACTAATTCGACATCGCGAGCAACATTGTATACATAAATGGAATTAGTTCAATTTTTCGAAAGCTTCTGTCGATAGCATAATGGCTCTTTAGCGGAAATCGAGAGGAAGAAATTTACAACAAGCAGCGGTTATCCTCTGGGCATCCCATGATATGGGGGTGTAAAAAGGATATTTAATTGTGCGTGAAATTTAAAGTTCCTCCCTTCGATGAAATTGGCGAACAAATGCCTACAGATTCTGAAATGAACCCAAAATTGATTTTTTTTTTCTTTTTTTTTTTTTTTTGTGGCTTGTTGACATTGTCCTTACAATGATTTAGGGAGAACTCAACCTAAGTTGGCGGGGTATTTAATGGAAAGATTTCTTTTACGTTGTTTCAAAATAAAAAAAAGTAATCTAATTAATCTTTGAGGTTAAAGGGCAAAGACAGAGGTGCGTTTGTTTCAAGTTTCCTTAATTTTTTTATGGTTAATGGATTAATAAATAACCTTAGTTGAATGATGTAAGATATCTTCAATTGTAACAAAGGAAAAGTGATTCTGAATTTAGGTTGTTACTTCCTGGAATATACGAGTATGTTAATGACGTCAATTGGAAAAGCATCTGTCTAATACAGTGAATCTGCCAAAAATAAGGGTTAAATGTATTCCTTTTATCCTTTTTGGATTCACCGGCGGCTTTTGTTACAATATTGCGAGTTTATATTTCATGGATGAATGAATTGCTAAAGAGTGACATATATATACATACATACATTTGGTTATTTAAAGAACTTTATCCAAATGAATGCATATTGAAGAATTGTGTAAGATTTTCATAACTATCACTATGTATGTGCATATCTCTATTGCTATGAATATTCCATTTTTCAATTGCGACGGCCTATTTTTCCAAGAGGGTTTCTTCGCTATGCATGAAGTTATCTGTGGTTTGTTTTTACGTTTCAACTTACAGAATATTCATAATATTCATGAGCCACGGCGTGACATAGGTCAAATATTGATATTTATAACACTTTGATTAAGCGACATAAGAACTACTTCTCACATTTGACTTTATGTCGCTTTCAGAAAGTGACAGAAGGTTAAATTTGGCTTTATTTCACTTTTCATTACATTATAAATCAAATTGTTGCACCGCTTTTATTATTATTTTTTTTCAAATTTGGGCTGGTGATACAAATTTATAAAGGTGGCCTTATGTCATTTGACCTTTTATCACTGCACCTTTTATAATGCTCCCGTACCAACAAGACAAAGAAACACAACATTTGCGAACTCAGGAATTCGGCATCACTGCGACTACTTTTTTGAATTTTCTGCAAGAACTTGGGCTAGCAAAAGATCCCTTTGCTTCAATAACTCAAGCCGAACGACTATCAGCTGCGACTTAACGTCACTGATTAAGCCCTAAACATACACGCAAATGAAGCTCAGCGGCTTCGTTAATAAGCAAAATTGTTGCAATTGAGCAAATCAGCAACACAGTGCCATTACAATCAGAAAAATTTATTGCTTGGCGTGGGTTTCATGCTGCTTTATAGTCACAGTCAATGGAGATCGCTACCGGATTATGTTGACTAAATATTTTTCGGATAAATTGGAGGAGGATGAGTTAAAACAAATGTATGTGGTTTCTACAAGACGACCAACACAACATGCAACACACCCGACTATAAAAATGAGTTTTTTAAGTCGAATTTCAGTGTATTATCACCAGAAAAAGCCCAGCCAATTCACCACTTTGAACTTTTTTCTTTAGGGTTATGTCATGTAAATAGTCTATGCCAAAACCCAGAAATCTAAGATGACTTCAGGACGAAACACTGGCATAACGCCAGATTTATGTCCGATTTAAAGTCATGGAAAATTTGGTTCAGCACATTCACTCGTGCAGGAGTTTCCGTGAAGGACATTTGAATGATATTGTAATCCATAAGTAATTGCATCGATGGTACTTCATTTAATATCTCAAACACAAGCCGTTTTATTTTAAAAACAAAATGGGCACTCTTAATGAAAAGCCCTTTGTTTCTATTCCAAATCAATGAACCAATTTAAAAACATCTCTGAAAAGCATTCAACCTATACATAAGTAAAAACTTTTTCCTTGCCCACATTTTCATACAATGTTTACCTGAACTACTGTAGATGCAGAACCCATTCAATAGTAATAAAAAACCGGAAATGGCAGATCTCCTTCCATCATCTATTCAGGCAATTCATTACTGAATGCAGAACAATCGATAATCGTAAGAAATTAATTAATTGAAAAAAGAAAATCAAAAATATCCGGTTTCATCATTTCAGAATAGTGGAAAACTTTTTTATATCCAATTTCCTTGGAAATACAGGAAATACAGGAAATGCAATGATTAAGAGAATAAAGGGGTTTTCCATCAGTCAAGACAAGTAATTCCATACGGGGTGGCACAAGAGCACGCCATGCACTTATCTGTCTGAGTCGAGGTTCCTATGGAAGTAACCGCATTTTATGTAAATTAATTATGAAAGTGCATCGCAAAGGCATCTTTTCTTAGAATTTATACTGTAAATATAGTATCACTTAGGACGAGAACTTCTCGGTTATAAGATGTTAAGAAGGTACGCTGAGTTCGTTATAAATACAAACTTTGTAACCAAATTTTCGCTACAGCTAAAAAGTTTACTTTCTAATTATTCAACTAATTCGAGATTGTGGTATGCTATATACATACATACATATGTTTATTTAGAGAGTAATGAAAACTTAGTTTTCGTACTTCTTCGTTGATTATACTTACATACATACTATACATATGTGTGCATACTATATGTGTAATTCTACCTCAGATTTCTTTGACTTCTGGTAAAATAATAAGAATACCTTTGATTGTGCAGTAGAAATTCGAAATTCACTACCATCTTCTGGCTGGACTTTATAATTTCTTGCAACAAGAAACCATCAGACGTATCCTGCGTAACTGTACAGTACTTTTTATTAGAAGTTGATCTTACTTTTAATAGAATATGCAGTTTTCCCTTAACTTAAGAACTGGGGAAGAGACATGAATTAGTCTTATTATTAAATGCTTACATAGTGTGGAATAGTCCGAGTGTTTATGCATGCAATATAAAAGGTGGATTTTCCTTCAGGAAAAGGTGGGGATTGCAACCGCGCGGATGGCTCAAAAAAGGAGATAGGCATGGGAGCTGGATTTACCCGGAAGAACTGCAAAACAGGAATCTTTTAGATTACCAGAAGCGTGTAGTGTATTCCAAGCTAAAATTCTGGCAATAGAAAAAGCTGCTAGATGCAAAGAAGACAGTGGAATATAACTATCTTCGTTGACAGTCAAGCAACTTTAAAATTTATTAAATCTAATACAATCAATCAAATCAAATTCAGTTACAAAATGTCCTGATGCACTCTTTCGCTAACGTGCAAACGATGTCGTCTTGACGATAGTGTTTGACAGTTTTTGGGGTTACGTGAAGCAAAACTATCATCAAAACGATATCTTCAGACGATTGTCGTGGTACTTGACGAGGGCCCAGTACACAAATATCCTATGTCTTTACAATATATGTATGTATGTAGGTAATTTTTGTCCCAGTATTAGCTTCGTGTTCCCTGTTATTTCGTTGTCTCGTATTCCGATTTCTATGCTGACAGCTTTAACTTCCTATATGAAACATATTCTCGTAGGTGCTGCCATACAACTTGTACATTCGAACCATTTTTTTTTTTTATTTTTAAATCTCTTTTGTAATTTGTTTAGCAAATCAATCCATTCACATAAGGTTTTCCCAAGTAAAATCCACTCATGTAGAAGAGAACTCAACTGTATCATAATTTTAAATATCGTTTATGAGATTATATTAAGTAACATAATAACCACATAACTGAGTTCAAGCAAATAACATTCCAATTGAGTTCACAAATGACGCAGCAAATTATATTTGTAGTCGAAGTAGTTATTCGCATATAAAAGGGTTACCAAAAGGGACGATGAATTTTCAAGTTAAACAAAACAAGCTGTGTGAGAAGTATCCTTTTGTAGGAAATATAACATTAGACATATGCCCCCCATGAGTTAGGGTCTGCAATTATTCTTGGTTTACTCAGAAATTTATCGTAAACTAACACAAATAAAGGCGGTAAACTATAAGATACTAACAGTGAAATGAAGTCTGTGTTTCATGTTCTTATTGGGACGGATATCTTGTTAGAAAAACACATTGTTAAGATACATGCATATTATTCTTCGATACCTTTCTCCGCTGACGAATAGACCATCCTCAAAGAAAAAGCAGTCAATGATGCCTGATGTCTGCAAAGAACCTTAAGCATAACTTATGCGTCTTGGATTCTTGTCTTAAGTTAAAAAAAAATAAAAATTAAATTAAATTAAAATTAGATCTTTAAAAATTACCAGAATTCCCATCCATTCACATCCATCGAATCATTAAATGTCAATGTGTGGAAAAATTTAAATTATTTCGACATGTCTTCCCTAAAGGAGGAATCAACCAATTTAAGTCTTTGATTTGTCACTCCATCTGAAAAATCATTCTTAATGAGAAAATTTCGATTTGGAATCAAACAAAAAAAAAAACAACCACAACGCAATCCCATGTGTGACTGTCTCTCTGAGAGATATTTTCTTATTAACAAAATACCTACATGCCAATTGTTTTTCCGCTAATGAGATTCACACGAAGTCTCTCTGTTATGCCATTCAAATGTGAAATCAAAATCAGTACACACTTGAAATGGAACCATAATCTCATCTCACTCAAGGGAAATTCTAAGGACTGTTACAGATGCCAGTTTCATCACCATCACCATAACCATCACCCATCAAATGCACAGCGATGCTGTAGATTCAAAGAAAAAAAAATTTACATATTTACATGAGTATCATCGCTGAGATATGGATCCGTGGCAATGAAGGATCTGCGCCCTGCTTTTATTCACTGAAAAGATTTTATTCGTCGGATATGGTATGCATGACGATAAACTACATCTTAAACTGAAATCCCTCAATTTTTATCTATTATCCTGTTTAAGTGGATCCACAGCTACCAGCAGTGATTTTTTGCGACAATATCCCACAAGAGAGGATGATGGCGAGGACGAGTAAAAGGATATTGACTTCAGCTTGCCACCGAAAGTGTGGGAGCTGACTGTATTCGGATACCATTCGATAGCAGTTGATTGTTGACGACTTGAACTCATGTTTGACACCTACAGGATTTGAAATTGAAAAATTTATTTTTAGGCTGTGTGCCTTGTGCTCTGCATACTTTCAATCTTTTTGGTATCGTATGTTGAATTTAATTTCTTTTCGATAGAGATGTGTTTTGTATTTTCACAGGTAAGCAAGAGATCTGCTGCTTCTAGATTTTTTTTTTGAAAAAATAACAATTTGATACAAATCTGTATGTGCGTCCTTTGAAGTGGCTTAAGGAGATGAATGGAAAAAAATGGCTCTTTGTGTGTGAGCTTCTTTTGTGATTTTGGTTGGTTTTTTTTTCGACAATTGCCTTATGGCGCGAATGATGACGAATGTAGATAAGTAAGAATAATAATTATGTTCTATTAGAGGAAATATGTATTTGTTAGCCTTAAGTCCATTTCGTGTTTTGGTGCCCACGGGAGAGAAATCCCAAATACGTACATGAACGTTCTATGTTATCTGACTTGTGCAAGAGTAGTACGCTTTGTGAAATGAGGTTTCATTGTTTCTTTTGTATTTATTTTGTATCAACTTACAGGTGTTTACCCTAGAAAGTTTCTTAGAAATCAATTCCAAGGTGTACGTACGTCATTAGAGATTAGCCAACGGTTACAAGCATAGATATTACTATGGAAACAATAAACAAATAAACCAAACTTTTGCCTCCTTTTAAGGAAGTTATATTTGAAAACAAACTTTAAGCAAATATTTTCCTACTGAATGTCGGTCTAGTTGTAAACACGAGGGAGTGTGCATAGACGTCGCTTATTGAAGGAACAGCAAAAGTATTCAAGTCAATAGTTCTAACAAAAGATACATACATAAAGTGCTGGTAGTCAGATACAGATAGACGATAATGAAAAAGCCAGATTGAAAGTAAGTAATCACCATGATTATGACTGGCATTGCTGGGTCAATGAGAACTACACATACAGCAGAGCTGGACGCTAAACACACTCTAAAACCCCTAGATCTTCTCACACAAATCTGCTCCAAACAATGCTCTTTAACTACAAATTGGAAGCTGGAAATTCAGATGTAGTATTTGCAGATACTACAAAAATATACGGGCAATGCACTGAATACACAATTCCCCATTTAGATTTTACAAGACCATTCGTAACTTTTTTTCCATTCACACGGATGGCTCTAATATGGACAGTAGCGTGGGATTCTACATCGTAGTTCTCTGACTATTCACTTCAATCAAATCTCCTGACTACAATAACATTTTCCAAGCTGTTTCTACCAGTAGCAACAACTGATAAACAGTTCGTAATGATGGCACTACCACAAGCTGATATTATCTTTTTCAGTGACAGCCAAGGGGCAATAGAAGCGATTTCTGCCACTGAAATAAAATCGAAGTTTTGTAAGTTGATATGGCTAAGAGCAATGGATTTTTGGAGCGCAGCACAATGTAAGACTCAGCTAGGTTCCTAGACACAAAGAAATGAAAAGTTGCAATAAAGAATAAACAAAAAAATCAAGATAATCTTACAAATGAACAAAAACCCCTTATCTACTGTTGTGGATGTTATCCCCGGACATAACAGGCTGAGATTACATTCAAAAATAGTGAAACTCAATACAAATGACCTATACAGAGGATGTGATAACAGAGATGTCCATAAGAATAGTCCACACTTTCTTTGTCACTGCCCACTTCTCTAGCACATTAGAAATAAAATCCTTGAACAGCATCAGGACCTAAAAGAACTTAGAAGACAAGTCTCTACATGACTTAAAAAAATTCATAAACGTCTTGGGATGACTTGACAGCAAATAGGTTTTCATACGTTCTATAACACGGTAGTTATAACCGCTAGGGTATAGAAATGTGTGACAGATACAAGATTCTTCTGTCTCATCAACCCCTTAACCTAACCTAACCTAGTCACCATGTCGTTATTGTCCTGTTTCTATCTAATTTTAATAATTCTCAGGCAGTCGCATATGGTTTTCAAAACTTCTACCCATATTGTAACATTTGGTATCACCAATTCAATGCGACTAATCCAAATGTGTAAACTAATTCTCCTCAAAATGTGTTAACTACTGGCGTCATAAGTGATAGACAACGACTCTTTTTCCGTACACATTTTCATATAGTCAAGTGGGAAGTTGTCGTAATCACATTTGGAAGCTTAGCAGTTTGGCCGAAATGCCCAAGGTGGGAACAAAGTCATGATGTTCTGGGATAATATATTCTGAAAATAAACTGTCCCACTCGTATATCTGGCGGAATTACTTCAGAGGATATAACATGCAAATAACAACGTACGATGAACACATGGATCAACATGCATTTCTATTGAATGACGCAGTACTAGAAGACTTTAATTCAACAACATAAACGTAAGCTTTTTTCATTAGATTTTAAAGGAAACCAATCCCTTTTTGTCCCGATTAAGAACAGCATACCAAAGGTCCATTTTAAGGGTGGTGCATGATGCATGAAGCATGTACCAGATCAGGCCTGACTTTTTAGAAGAAGAATGCTTTGAACCGAGATAATCTAAAGGCTTATTAAATTCACCTTATCATACACGGACTTTTCAAGGCTTTTTTAAACAATTTTGAATTCGGATTTCAAAAATAACATCTGACGTATTCATCGGCTTAGTGACTGCATGCATATAGTGTTAAGATTCAGCCCTCAGAATCAACACGTTTTCATACTTCTGCTCGCAGATAGTCAGTAAGCTTACGAGACTTAAATATGGTTTACCATAGAAATCAGTGTTTATCACCCTCTATATCTCTGATTAGCTAGCCACTACTTGCAGCCGTGTGTTTAAAAATAATAATATTAAATTCACAGGCAAACAACCATTTCTACGGACTTTTAAATTTTGCAAAAAAAAATGGAAACGAACTTGCTTTACAACTATCTTAAGGTGGAACTCAAGCACACTCTTATCCTAGATATTTGGAATTTACATTTACAAACGGAAGACGATGAACAACGTCAGTCACAACTTCACTTGTACATCATGAGGTCAACACCCAATATTTTCCCTCAGTGACATAGACCTTCCAGGATTATGATGCAATGAAACTTGTATCCGGGAGTAGAATCCAATTGGCTAAAGAAAACCAACGCTGAAGAAACGCGAATATCAGCCATTATCTCTCAACATCTCAGCTCTAATTGAAAATCCAACAAGTGACTTGCCCGGCTGTAACCTGAGCTTCTATTGAAGTTTATAAAGGAAGCCATACTCAGAGCTGTCTATTCATCGATTTGGTTTTAGAAAGAAGCGAAACGCTATACAAGCTTCAACACTGGAGTTTTGGTGATCTTGCACGACGCTTATTCTAAGACTCTGGTTTCACGGATATGCCGTCTTCGGCTGCTGTGAAAATTTAAAGATAATTTCCTTACTTTCAGAACTGACTTCGGCCAGAGTCTGAGCCTGGACTGGACTGTAGTCGAATCTTCACGAATGGCTCCAGAACTACCTAGTCAAGGGTCCGGTGGTGTTGTCCGTTAGTGGTAATTTTGTTGAGACCGGCAACACTACATTTCACTATTTGTTGGTAAGCATGACTCTGCTGTGTAAACGGAGATCGATTATATTGTAAAAAATAGGTGGAAGGGTTAGAGTATCTATGCTGTGCTTAAAGCCTCGCTCAACCCATCAGCCCAACAAGAATTCTTTGTATTTGACTCTTTGAATATTCATTAACGGGAATGAGATGAAATTGCTAAGGAAGGCTCAGATGACGATTTCTCAGGACTAGATCCTGCATTAGATCTTCCCGCGTCTTCGGTGTCTTCCGTTAACAAACGAACACAATTGTGTGTGGCACGGCTCTCCAGAATCCAGGCAGACTGGACGGCAGTTCTTGAAAGTTTGGAAGAAAACAACTACTTTCTTGGGGTCTTTCAGTAGAAAAGTATATAATAACTTATTGGGATTCTTTCAGAATACTTTCCTTTTGTTTAAAATTTTAGTGTTCTACAAAATCAGAGGTCAAAACTAAATCGGAGGTAAAAAATTATCCAGTCAACCATAAGCGCACGTTTTTTCTCCACTATTATATTCTTTCATTACATTTTAATTCTCGAATACAACAAAGGTCAACCTTCAGAATTATTCGCTTTCATGAATTATAAGCACATGTGAGGTTTATTCTAATAAATCCTACAAAAAAAATAAACCCACATTATCTTCAAAGCACCCCTTACAAGTACTTAATGACAAACTAATAGCAACATCTGGTCCCGGAAAATCAAGCAAAACATCTCAATCAGCTTATATGTTACACAAAATTGATGAGTTCCATCCAACAAGTAGGTATCCTCATGAGAAATTTCATTTCAAAACCAAGAAACCAAATCAAACAGAAAAGACCGTAATCCTCTCAACATCGTTAAAAATGTATCTATGCACGGGTTCACTGATTTAGCTTTGCCCAGAATATTTGGCTTCTATTTTGGGAATATTTTCACACAATTAAATTCCAAAAATAAAAAGGTTATGCCACCAGATGCTTTGTCGGGTAGAATGTTGGTCCTAGTCAATTCATCTTAAGGGAAACATATTGATGACGAACCGCCTCGACAGATATGGTCATCAAACGAAAGGAAAACTTTTCTTTTTTCCTTAGTTCCTTAAGTAAAAATCTCATAAAGCCGGTCCTTAGGGATGAATAATTTTTTTCTGCCTGAGTTAAGACGTTAAAAATCAGAGAGTTAACCCATTGAGAAGGAAAAAAATCAATTCCAAGGATATTGGTTACCATTGACCTTCGCAATACATTCATGCGGTAGTGAACTTGTCTATTGAAGTATTTCAGTTCGAGTGACTTCAATAAGGGGGTAAAAGTTAATCTTAAATATGATATCCTTTGGTAGCGTGTAATCCCATCGCTGGGAATTTGCATTTCAAACGTTACATATTTATCCAGTTTCTGAAGGATTTACTCATGCCTTGCATTTTCAAACTTAAAGGGACACTTTAACGTTTGACATGCTAATAGAGATTTTAAATTACTAATTTCTTCATCCTTGAGTTTTAGGAGTAATTTTCAGCAAAAACAAACAACAATTAAGGAGAAAAATATTGCTTTTCAGTTTGCCTACGATTGTATTTACTTAAATGGGCATCCTGGGGATATTGTAAGATTGTATAATCTCCAATACGAGATTGCTCGTGTTGGCCTTCGGGGGTGGTGTGTTATTTTTAAATTGTAATTTAAGAAATATTTTGCTAATAACAATGAAATTATCGATTGTTGGCTGATTGCTGGAGGGCGTATTATTCTAGTGGGAATAATATCGTGAATCAATCGAGTGCGATGGTTCAAAGATAAACTTAATTAATTCTATGCCGTTGAAGCTCTAGGGTATCAGTTATTAATTGCTAAGTTAGCGTAAGCTATTGAATTCATTTGTATGATTTGTTCTTAGTAACAATTAAGATTTTCTTTAAATAATTTGCATCTAAGAATCAAAATTCTTATACTTGCAAATTAATTGGAATAGTTTGATTAAGGACTTAGGGATACATATTTTGTGTGTTCTCTTTTTGAAGTATTGTCATTTTGAAGATACATACATAGATATAAGTTAATGGCAACTTTTATCTTACCAACACGAATTCGTCTATATTTTGAATCAATATTCCTTGCCATAATACAAAAACATCTGTTTTTTTGAGATTCCGATCAGAGCCAAATACTTCACAAGACTAGAACAGAACAAATAATTTGAAATTATATTCGATGGAGATATCTTTGCTGTGGTATCACAAGGTTCTATTCTTTCATCATTTTTCTTAAAAGTCAGCGAATAAGAGGATCTTTAAATATGTGAAAGTACCCCAATGATGCTCTCCGTTGGTTGAAAAGACTGGAGTATAACGCTCATAATGGATCTGGTTTACCATAAATGTCATAACACTTACTGAACGGGAATTTTTAGAAACTTCTCTTGTCTTTCATTTAAATAAGCCGCAATATTTCTCAGGCTTCAAATGCACAATTGTTTCCCTTTGAGCAAATCTGTAGCCATACTTTAAAATGTACGAATCCTTTCTTAAACAAGTACCTAATGTGGAATGCTCTACTTATCTCCATTGTTCAATTCCTTTACACGCCACGAAACTAATTTGAATCAATACTCCCTACCATTCAACTATGGTTTGCTCACTCATCTACCTACAACACCAATTTTCATTTAATTCCGTTCAAGAGTTCTTTTAATTAGAAATGTCGAATTCACCAAAAATATCTGAAAAGAAAAGATCAACTGAATGTTACGACATTCAATCCCGAACAAACAAAATGTACTTTTATTCTCCCATTAACCATTAAAAATCAGAAACCAACTACGTATACATATGAATGACTTAAGGATTAAAAATGATGTCATTTCAATTAAAATCCCTGGTAGCATGTAGCATATCCTCCTACTACATAACAGACCTGCAACCATTCATGGGAATAAAAATATTTATTACGTGCACTTGAATAGCAACACCAAGCAGTGCAATTAAATGTTGTATTTCAAAAATATCATAAATTGTGAAATAATTACAAGTCAACAGTACTTATACAATGTATGCAATTAATATCCAATTGTATCTATTTTCAGGCATGGCCACCGATGAAAAATCCATTCGACATGTTTCCAGCTGGTTATAAAGTTCACACCATCTCAGGTAAGAATAAATTAATTTTATATTTCGGAGTATGCATACACAAAAAGGATATTTTCTGTGAAATGAATCTCAAAACAAAATGAAAGACGGATTTAATATGACAATCCCTTTCTCCTGCACATGACAACAACGTGCGTGACGAGAAATTAAATTGAATTAAAGTTTTGCTACATGGGTAGAGAAGATCAAAACTTCGTAGTTTGTCATGCACGCAACAATGACAGGACAATTGGATACAAACCGGATTCCATTTTCCCTAGTTAATTGTTTTTTTTTTTTTTGTGGAAGTTAAGATTTAATAGATGCTTGATGGGCGGATAGCATTATTTTGACAACTACCCTATAGGATTGTAGTTTTCTCTTCATAATCCTGCGTATATCCAGAGGCTGATGTAGTCATAAGGAATTGTTTTGAAACTGCTTCGTGAACTAAAGTTTTTATAGTCTAACAGAATAACTCAATGCAGCAAAAAGCATTGATGTCAAGACTAACTCCCTAAAGTATAACATAATCTGTTTTCAGTGTTATCAGTTTTATGACTTTTTAAATTTAAAAAAGGCCGCAAAAAATTTATCACTTGGTGTATATAAGTTCGGACACCAAGATTGGGTATACTCGTTTGGTATAGCTTCGAAAACCAATCAGATCTTTTACTGAAGGCATTTTTAAATTTTAGGGATAAATTGTAACTTGGAAAGGCTCTGTTGTAAGAAAATATAAACTCCTTCTATATATTATTTCTCAGCAGTCATGACTCCTCCACAACTGTTCTGTGCCATGAGGTTCTCGGTCATAAGCTTATCTGCTAGCGGACTCCATTGAATTGCATAGCAAGAGCCATAATCTTATGCAAGCAACGAGCGTAAGTATACATCGTCAGTATACTCCTAGGAAAATTCAAAAATTCAAATTTTACATTGGACTTAAGATGTAAAAGCGCATTTGCTGTCGACAAAACAGCGTGTAATAGTCGCTAATCACGAAGAAAAATCAATATTGGTGAAAGAATGCAGCCTTAATTTACCCCACCTTAGATCACGTTCTCCTAAGATTCTCTCTAAGGGAAACCCAGAAAAATTCTCTGTTGAACGCCTTTTTCATCTTCTTATCAAGAATGCAACAGCCCTGGAATATATTAAACCTTTTACTCTATGTATGTACATTGCTATCCTTATAAAATATTCAAATCAAAAAATGCTGTACTGGGCTTGGGACTTCATTTGAAAGTCACTTTGCAGGGGTTTTCAGGATGAGTAACTTATAGTATATTAATATATCCTAAACTTATGGATCCAAATTGAATTCTGGGCTGGGTGCACATCTGGATTTTAATTGAAAAATGAGTCAAATGTGTTGAAAGGCTCAATTTTGCAAACGACAATTGAGAGATTTGTGCTGCAGCACATCGCTTCACCAAAAGCGGTCCTTCTAATATGGGGTGCTTTCCAAATGCAACACTGCCTGCTTTGTAAATTAGCATCCATTCCTAAATGCAAACTCAAAATTATGACACAACGCAGTACGTTCTTTAAAGCATTGTAACCGAATATTGTGCTGCGCAAACAAAAGCAACCAGCTCATTGTGAACTAGCACGATGCAAATGATATTTGTTATTGCTACCGTTTTTGGTTTAGTTTTAAAATACATATATTTCGTTGTCACCAGCACCACAATTGTTAAGCAACTGATTAATTGTCTGATTTCTATTCAATTTGTTACACAATGTTTCAGATTAACAAAACAAAAATGGTGCGCATCGCATAACTTTTCAAAACGTCATGATTTACAACGAAACAGAATCGTTTCGCATGTTATTTGCAGCCATATCTTTTGACCGGTTATAACGAGACAGAGACGTTTGTTTGAAATTTCATAAGAATTTGACGAATTGTGGGTTCCCTTTTCGAAAACTCCTTAAAATAAAAATAAATAAATGTATGAATCAACCCAAAACTTTACAACTTAATAAATTCGAAACTTATAAAAAGTCTGACAAAAATAGGCGAATATAATAACAATCGTTTCCTGATGATCACAAACAAGCAGAGGGCGTATTTGAAATTCCATAATTCTGTCGAACAAATTTTTAAGGTCAAGTCTTTCTTCACTTTTAAGTGCGAGAGAAAAGTTTAAACTTAATTGCAGCGGAAGTAAATAGAATTATCTTCCATTGGAAAGCTTTTAGGGCTCTTGAAAATATCAAAACAAATTTTCAATGCAAAGAAAGTCCTTAAAAGACACTGAATAAAAGTTTGCTGCTTATTTATGAAACTTGTTACAAACTTTCCGTAACACTCACTCAAACCCAATGAAGAACAATCACCTAACGAAATTCTTTCAAAAATACCCTTTTTTCGAAATAAACTGCTTCGGTTCCAATAACGCGAAACAAAATATTAATAACTACAGAGAGTTATAATCAATTCTAAAAGTTTTTGTCACCAGGATAATTATAAGAGACTTATGAATGAACCCATTCATAAAGAATCTTCACAGCCCTGAGCCCTTATCTACCCACTGTCTACGTGCATTGAATTCAACCCTCGTTGACCTTACGTTACTAATTGTTACGGGTTCACTTGGAGTATCCCAACTTCTGCAGTCATCTCGTTACTTTAATTATGTGAACTTAGTGTGCAAGTGATAAAAAAGGATTTATATTGTCCTCCTCCTGCTACTGTGTGTCTAATTGTGTATCAACACACAGCAGGACCGCAATAAATCATTCAACGACTAGAACGGCAAGTATGTATGTTTTTTTGTATTTAATTACAATTCGTCGCACGTATTTAATCTCTGATTAATATTATAGGGCACTTAGGTTGCGAATCGCAATCACCAGTCGCCATTTGGTTGGTAATCTCCAGCTGGCAACAGTCGCCGCCGGCATTGTAAAGTTATGAATCATTGGAGTCTTTGCAAAGAATTTTACAGTGTTGGGTTCAATAAATAAATCAATTAGCCGCGGTATTGGTTAAAAGCACAATCCGGTGGATTGGTTAAGCAGAATTTAATATTTCTTGGTATGATTGTGTGGACCTGGTTATAAAGAATATACTTTACTGCTCCTAACGACTCGCTATGGAAGATACTGTGTGCCCCTTTAATGATATTTGTATTTTATTCTTAGAATGCCAGTGAAATACATAAAGGTCTGTCGAATAAATCATCAGCCCACAGTTCATTTATGTCTCCAAGCTATTGCAACCGCGGATATTATATAATTTTTCTTTTTTTTTGTAACTAAATTGCTTGCGTGGTTGGTACTTAGTAGATGCTATCGAAGAAGCATACACTGAAGATATTTTTAGAAGAGGTGGACAGTTAATGTGCACAAAGATGAACATAACAGAAAAGTTAAACTTGTTCTGAAAGAAATCGTATGGTACCGTTTATGCTCTGTTTGAAAATAAAGCAACTTTAATGAAGTTTATGGTCGGAATAATCAACCACCACATGAACTTCATCGGAACATCAATTCAAATCGAACCCTTCGATGATATTAACGGCTTACGAAGTTTATGTAAAGAGGCCTGATAACGCAAGGCTTCAATAATTTTTTAGAACAACTTTTAAGAAAACTGAGAGCACTGTTCGTTCTAGTTAAAATAACCACCCTAAAGAAAGAAGACAAAAATTGGTCTGTAGCTTTGATATAGCAAAACAGCCTTCCTGAACCAACCCAAAACTGTTGTATGTATGTTAGATTTAACAAGTGCTAGGGGCGGTAGAACAGAGGTAACGATCCTTGTTAGGTCCTGTTCGGACCCGTTTCATGCTAATGCGTCCACTAATTCGTTTCTTTGGATATCAGTGTGTCTTGGAACCCAAAGCAGTGTAACGTCGTGGTCTACTGTGAATGCCGTGAGTTCTTAACGGCATCGTTTCACAAAGTTTGGATTTGACAACTGTGGATGAGATGTCCTTCATAGCGGCTTTGTCTGTCGATGTATACGTCGATCATCTTTTTTGAGTGCAGTTTCGTGGATGGTTGTCGTGTCGCTTCTGCGATTGGGCTTAGAGCACACTGGCGTGGTTTGGAAGTCTTTGGAAGTGAGAGAGCAATTTCGGGTTTAGATGAGTATATACCAGGACCCACCCGTTTGTCAGTTTTTGATCCGTTCGTAATCGAATCGTAATAATAATCGAAGTAATTCGAGTTGATGGCCCTGCCTCTCTACAGAGGAAGATTGTCTTAACGTTTAGACTGAAGTCGTGGGATGGTGATATACATATAATCTATCTCGGTACCTAAGTGTGCCCATTTCGCTATAGTACGTGATCTTATCTGCTGCAGGCCAACAGACTAGGCACCTATAAGATAGAATGGGTCTGACCATGGCTGTGTACATCCGGGGCCTTGGGCCCCCATTGCTTACCAAAGATTTTGCTGCACGTATAGAATTCTATAGTAGAAATTCTTTTGAGTTCAACCATCCGTGAGACGTTGTAAAACCGAACAAACCTACAGAGTGAACTTTTATTTATTTCGGTGTATATTTCAATTGTCATTTTAGATGCCAATAATTTTTTGTTTTTATTTTCATTTTCAATTGGACAAGGAGGTAGTATTTTCAAAAAAGAATTATAATTACATAATTAAGAAATAAAGTGCACGACTACAAATTTACAATCTTATAAGCGCTGAAATTCAATTCTTATTCTTCTTACACAAGAGGCGTAATAAAATGGACGTGGCATTTTGCATTTTTGAAAGAATTAATAACATTGAACGGATGCTATCTGGGAGATCTCACAAATTACTTTTTTTTTTTTTGTAAAAACGCCCTCAAAAGTGGGAGTGTGCCATATAATATGCAAGGAACGGCTGGAAAAGAAAAATAAATCAAATGGGCCAAACTTTAAGATGACTTCCCCCAATAGAGATATGCCACGGATTTTCTGTGAGAATACAACCAGAAAGGCAGTACAACGTGCCTAAGTTTAAGTATATCCGACGGCGAATTCTAACAGGCATGTTAACAGAAGAAGGCCTTGGAACATATATTCTTTCAGAGACGGATCTGACTTCACTGGCAACTTCCATTTATCAAAGCTGTTGGTAGGTGCAGTATAAAGTGATCTAGTGCCAACGCATTAGATCTGTCAGTGTAAAAATATGATTCAAAAAGAAACCAACAGATGGCCCAACCTATGGTTAGAGCATCTATCTATCAGGTCCTCAGTGCTACGAAATAGCTATGTCTTGTAGACTCTGCTGCATAATGAGAAGAATACTGTCGAAACGGGACTCACTATAGTATCCTACATTTTTCGTTTAACGATCTAATAAGCCCCAAATTAATCGCTCTTAAACCCATTACTATATATTTCTGGAAGTTATAATATAAAGAGAATTGTTTTCTTGGTGAACTCGTAATAACCACTATCAACATTATTTTTAGATTGCATGCACGTCGGATCCGAGCCAGGAGATTATGTCTTCAAGAAGATATCGCATTTAACTCCACCCAAAGAAGCTGACATTTTGGAAGTAGGTGATTCTATGACTGTTTGTGGTTTGTATGTAATTGGAGAACCAGATACCATAGTAGAAATCACTATGAAATACTACGATATTAATTGTGAATCAGGAGGGCTAATGGCGGTGAGTTCTTTGGAAGGTATTCTAGTCATCGATTACCTAAATTTATTTTAATAGTTCGTTGATGGCTGGGAACTTAATGGAGAGTACTTCCCTGGGCTTAAGGACCATCATCGGCAGCTTGAGGATCGTGTGGTGGAATTTTGTAATAACTACAATCAATGGTAAAAAAAAGAAATCATCTGATATCACTTAAAAGAGTCTAAAGAAAATGTGTTGTTACAGGCCACCGATAAGCAATAAGAAATTCTTCCGTTCGAGCCAAAATGCGGCCCTATTGCAATATAGAATTCCGACTAGAGGATCATTTATAGCCAACGTTAGATTCCATAAAATTACTCAACGTAGGGCTTAACCATTTTAAGTTTTTTTACATTCTGCTCACAAGTTTAATATTTTTCAAGCTTGCAATGTTCTTGTTCACGATACCGCCTCGATTTATCATCTCAGTAACTTTGGCCACCGAAGGAACTGTACACTTTCAGCTCTATTTCCAGCTGTGATAGCTTTGGGCAATTTGAAAATTGCTGGCAAAAGTGCTCGTCAGGAAAAGGTTAACTATGAAGTAAGTTTTCATTCATTACAATTCTATATTGTGTCCTTAAACAATGAGCTCTCTCTATCTCTCTCTTCTTGAAGTGCACCCTGGAAGACAGACTTGAAATTGGAGGTACCTCAGGTCTGGACTCGACTGGTTTAGAGAAATCAAGTGAAGTTTGTGGATATTCAGAGGAACAAGGTAATATATTTCTTATTGTTTCAAATAAAATCGATATTAATTGTAAAATTTTAAATTAGGCCCAGAGCAAGCAATTTTCTGTAGCATCACCACTGTACGGCTTCTATCAACTGGAAAATATCAAAATCAAGCAATGATTGTTCTAAGGAAGGCAGATGAGAATGACTTGGAAATAGCTACACTTGTCTGTCCATTATAATTTGTTTAAGCTTAAGACACAAAAAGGTCCATCGATTATGTTTTATAAGTTTATTTATTTTCTATTCGTTAAATTATTATTTTATTATATAAGGCTAACAAATAACTATTGTGAAAACATCATCACATAAAAATTTTCTCTGTAACCATTGTTGTAATCATGTACTGCAATTTACTGGCATCTACCAGTTTCCCCTAGGAGTAGTAAAATATATAAATACCTACATCTTCCCGCATAATGCTGCATAAATCTGTCTCCCAAATGTGTAAATATAATTAAAACAAAAAAAAAAAAACAAAAAAACCAAAAACATAAATTAATTAAAAGTAATTGCTGTAACAATATTATATGAGTATATAAATGTTAAAATTATTTGATTGAATAAATTAATAAAAAGATATGAAAGATAAAAATGACTATCTATATTTAATATAAGAACGAGAACGTTTGTTAATCAATGTTCAGGGACTTAATATGGTATCATGGAAATCGAGGGCGTATACGTACTTTTTTCTAAAATACATAATTGTGTCTTTTAAAAACAATAGCCAGTGAAACAATTTACCGCCTTTTTGTTGAGAATCAGAATAGACATGAAATCTCAATCGAACGCCCCAATAGGCCTGATATGAAGTTCAGATATTGCTTGGAAATTTTAAACAAAACAAATTGTGAGTATTCTTTTAGCTTGGTTTTATACTATTAGAGCCTGACGCCAGGTTCCCCAATCATAAGTTCTATGTAATGCGAGGACCATAGTCATCAGAGGCAACCATGAAACATTTTTAAGTAAGCCTGGGATTAAACGAGATATGGAGAGAAAATGTCAATGAGCTGAATTAAAATTAAAAACTCCTTTAAAAATTCAACTGGAATCACAACCTAGACAAAACAATCAGTAAAGTCCTGACAGGTTTTTACACTTACTCTAGTTCTTGTGCAAAAGTTGAGGCCTACTGATCCTTACATCACTACTGTCATCCCTACATTAGGTCTGTTCAGATACTTTCTACACTAAAATTAGTAGATCGTGAAATTTCAAAGGATGGGGGTAAAATTCTCCTAGAGAAAGATATACATAATTACAAAAAGTAAAAGAACGCGGAAACAATGAATTTTGTCCACATTTTAAACGTCAAATGTCAAACGCAGTGGCGTAGCTACATGGAAAAGATTACCGCGACATCCTTCCT
The DNA here is from genome assembly GCA_905220385.1 of Xylota sylvarum. Classification (NCBI taxonomy): domain Eukaryota; kingdom Metazoa; phylum Arthropoda; class Insecta; order Diptera; family Syrphidae; genus Xylota; species Xylota sylvarum. Next base: position 16,293,226 of record LR999958.1, read on the forward strand.
GACTTCTGACTTAAAGCCAAAGAATTAGTTGCAAGAGTAATTATAATATGAACTAACCTCCGACGAACCATTCAATTAAGAACTTGTCTAGGTCAGGCAACTTTTGTTTAATTTCTCTTTTTTGCTGCTTTCTCAACAACTCCTATGCCACCATCATCAACTGATGTGCTGAGCTCTCTGAGCAGAAGAGACAGGAAGAGCATCGGCTTCTTCAAAAGAAGAAAAAAGACGACGAGAAGCGCACGATCTAAGATATTGAGAGACAATACTTCTGGAATAATATACGGAAGTTTTACCAACTGGTAAAAAGAACATGTCAAGCCAACAAGAACCGTACAAAAGCCTGTAGAGATGAAGAAGGAAGCATCGTAGTAGCGTCACAGTCGGTACTGAGAATATGGAAAAACTTCCGTCCACCTGACCAAAAGAAAGTGAGGATAGCAATATCCAAGCTTAAGTCCAACATGGCTACTAGACCTGACGGCTTACCAGCCAAACTGTTCTGAACAGCTGGAAATAACCTGGTGGAGAACATACACCAACTCTTTTCTAAAATTTGGTCAGATGATGTGAATCTCAGCATCATTTGCCCGAGTCACAAGAAAGGAGACCCCTAAATTGCGCCAATTACAGAGGTATCAGTCTCCTCAACTTCGCGTACGAGATGTTATCTGCCATATTGTGTGAACGTCTGAAAGCCCTCTTTAACAACCTGATTGGCCCCTATCAGTGTGGCTTCAGATCAGGCAAGTCAGACAAGCCAACAGCGGTGGCACAATCTTTCAAAAGTCGCTGACGATATTGACATAATTGGTAGAACTCAGCGGGCTGTTACTGGTGCGTTCGCTAGTATTGAAACGGAAGTTTAGCGGTAAACGAGGGCAAATCCAAGTACATATATGCTGTCAACAAGGAGCGAAGCACAATATCGACGAATTGGACAGAAAGTCATAATCGGCAGCTATAACTTTGTTAGAATTTGACTGCGGACGGACAAAAAAGATAGGAAAGAAGAGTAGTGGCCAAGGACTTGTGCCAATACCCTGGAGAAAGTTCGGAAAGGACACGCGAAACTATCCTAACTAATCCTATTTAACCTAAACTAAACCTAGAACTTAAAAATAAACCCTAAACTAGTCCTAATATGACTTACAACTAACCTCCCTTATCCTAACGTATTTTCCCTTTTCCCTAATCTCTCCCGAATAAAGGTTCGTGAAGAACCCGAGGTATGCCTGATGTTATCGACAGATAACCTATCTTCTGAAAACAACACCTCAGCAGAAATAAAACGAAGAATAACTCTTGCCAATCTCTGTTTCTTTGGGCTGAAAAGGCAATTGAGTAGTAAGGCGCTATCCCGAACAACTAAGGAGACTCTACATAAGACTTTGATCATTCCAGTCCTCCTTTATAGCGTCGAAGCATGGACTTTGAAAAAAAAAATTATTCGTAAAATATTTGGTCCCGTTTGCGTTGACGGACTTTGGAGAGGCGATTCAACGACGTACTATACAAGCTGTACAGCGACATCGACCTAGTCGAAAAACTGCGCATGAGTTGATTGAGATGGCTAGGACATGTAGAGCGAATGGACACCAAAGTTCCGGCCGTAGAGTCTTCAAATCAAACCCGGAGGGACAAAGCAGTGCAATATAGGAAGATCTCGCCATAGGTTGTGCGCACAAGTAGAAGGGAACCTCAACCGACTTGGACTGCGCAACTGAAGGCAGTTAGCTAAAGACTGGGCTACTTGAAGAGGCTTGTTGGTTGAGGCCCAGATTCACCTCGAACTGTAGCACCGCCTAAGTAAGTAAGTAAATATTATTATGGTATAAATACCTACCAGTATGGAATTAAAGACAAATCAATAGCAGATTTTTTTAAGGAAACTAAAGTAGCTTATCATTACACTTTTCAGCATCAATGATCTGCTGATTCTAGTGAATGTCTAAGTTTAATTACAAAATTTTATTTATGGATGACATGAGTTGCAAGGTTAGTCATCCTATCTTTATATTTTTAACTACAAGAATAACTCCTCACCCTCATGGAACCAATGTAAGATGACTTCACATAAAACACCATTTCCAAACTTACTTACACCTCTCTTCAAATCAATAGCATAAAATTGGACGCCCATAGTCATGACTTACAAAAAAAAATAAAACAAACAAAAAAAAAGGTTCATCACTCAATTTAATCATAACCAAGTTAAATTATTATCCCCACATTTTTGCCTGCTCGAGTAAAAAAGACATTGTGTTAGCTATTAATCAGCCCTTTTATCAGGATTCCTTTAATACCTACGCAAATTGCTTCCAAACTCCTCACCCTCAGAAAGTACTCTGTATTCAAACATACTTTCAACCTTAAAGTGCCCTTATTATCTACATCATCACAGTACCATGTGCTTTGTTGATGATGATGATTCCAGCGAACTTGGCTGGGAATAGGGAACCTGTTGCAAGGATTAACTATTACACAGAAAAATGAAACGTAACCACAAATTGCGATTTTAATTAGATTCCACATTAATTTAATTCCTTTCTTTATGCAGATTCTTTCTCTTGGCCAAAAATATACATTTCCATGGTTGGGATTGAAATGACGTATCTACTTACTTTGCTCAGATCTTTCAATGGCACGAGTCTGGGTAGATATCGAACTTTTAATAATTAAATCAAAACGAATTCCATGGGGTTAGAGGGCGAGAGTGTCTTTTCAATTTTGAAAGGATTAAAAATTGTAATTAGGACCACCCAGTAGGAGAGTTGATTTGGCTTTTTCCAACCCAACTGTTGGGCCGGCACGACTGGAATCTGCAGTATTTAAAAATATGCTTTGATTTCCTATTTTTGTTAATTAAGTTTTTTAAGTTTTATTATTGTTAAAATACAATCAGTGTTATTATCTTTTAAATTATACATAAATAGGGAGCATTAATGACTTTTCGTTTTGTATAAATATAACCTAGGTATTATTCCAATTTAGAGGAAGTATTTCAATCCGAAGCAGATGCCTAGGATTGTTGTGATTTTCAGGGCCATAATTGAAGCGGCACCACCATCATCGTCACCGCTGCCGTCGTCATCGTCTTCATTATCGAGCTGAAATTAAACATTTTTTTTTATTTGTAGTTTCGTAAAATGATTTGCATAAGTACTAAAAGATTGAAAAGAAGTTTAACTGAGCTGTCTGAAATTGCTACAAACAGCGAAGCTATAGTCCATTTTTTTACCTCACTACTTTTCCATCATATTTTTGTAAACTATAGTGGGGAAAATATGATTCTTTCTGGGGGCTGAATGTGAGACTGTTACTAGGGTGGACGTGGAATACGACAAAAACAAAATAGTTACTCGCAATGTTTTGAAAAACGTAGACTCAGTGGTTAGCTGGGAAGTATGATGAAATCGATGCCAGACGGTTGAGTTGCAGAAAGAAATAATGAGACTGAGATTCTATACCATCAGAACCACCACAATTGATGTACTAAGTTTCATCTGACTACAACCTAGAAATCTCTGGTTTGACGAAGAATACCGGCAAGTATATGCAGCTAAACAAGAAGCAAATAAAGAGGCGCTGCAAGGAAGGACAAGGACCGTTCTCACACTCTGTGAGCAAAGAGACAGTAGGAATATCTTCTTCTCTAAAAGAAGAAAACAGAGCCGAAATATCAACGATCGATTATATTCAGAGATTTTACTCCGAGAACAACGTATAGAAATTTTATCAAAGGCAACGAGAACTACACAAAAAGAGCAGAGATGAAGAAATTGTGTGTATTTCTGTATGCTTCTTCTCTCTAGTTATGAACTGTTTCACTAATCAAATCGAATCCCTTACACTTACATTCTGACCAATTTCAACATTTTTAATCAGACTTATTTACCAAAAGCCTAAAATGTTGGGAATTCACAAAACAAGGACAATACCCGTACATCGCCAATAATGATGTGCTGCAGTTGTTGCCAAAATTCGTAGGAAAAAATGAAATACCAGAGACTATGGATCAGCCTCCACAAACAAATATAAAAATACAACTTACCGATTCCTGTAGTATAACTTTGAGTTCCTCACACCGCTGTGTTTGGGTATTATCACCTCTGGCCAAAAGGCATAAGAAGTTCTTCAAACAATTGTCACTGCATCCAGCAGCGAGTAGGGGATCACCTTGAACCACATAATATTTCCAGTACTAAACAAAAGAGTCAATATGAGTGACATTCTAATTACAATACCTTTCTCTACATACTTTTCTGAGAAGGGCCGGCTTCTCTGCAAAACTAGTCAAAAGTCCATCAACAGAAGCTGGACTCAAGTCTTTCAATTCGAATGCTTCTGTCATCTTGTATTCCAACTCCCATTTAGGACTTTCCATTGCATTTAAGTTAGCCGCTGTAAGATTGAAATACCAAGCTTCTTGCTCAACAACTTGCTACAATACAAAACACAATAAAGTACAAATGTATAGCGTGTCCCTTAATAAACTTACGAAAGAAGTCGGTTCAACTTGATACAACTTATAGTTTGGATTCTTATTGCTGAATGTAGTCAAACTACCTCCATTCCATGCGACATTGACCGGAGTTCTTTCATTAGAATAGTAAACACTAAGCTCATCTCTATGTGTGTGACCGTTGAAAATTCCACCGATTGTCTTACTAAAACGCTCAACAATCCTGTTGAATTCGCGTGACCAAACATTCCAACAGCTAGTGGTACCGGTAGGAATGTGTGCCAAAATGTGCACATGTTCACCGTCCTTCTCCGCTTGCAGAAGTGTGTCATGAAGCCATTGCAGTTGCACGGACAAGTAGTTACCGTCATAGAGGATCCACCAGTTGTAGACATAGCAATCGTTATTGTTCAACGCAATTACTCTGAATCCAGTACGTGGGGTTACTGTATAGTAACCACCTTTTAGAATGGTCTCCTTTGTTGAAGCTGGCAACCAAGCAGACCACAATTCAGCTAGAAGTTCATACAACCATTTGCTACTTAGATCCTCTTCGAGTACATCTGGAGGAGCAAAACTGTCTCCGAAAAGAATTTATTAAATTCAAATGTCATACATACTCAAAAGAATTCAACTTACACATTCAATGGATGATTTTCATGATTTCCAATTGTCGGATATACAGGTATGTCACCAAAAGCAGTCTTAAGCTGTTGATTTACATCTTCCAGAGACTTCTTGTTCTTTTCCCGTGAAGTCAGCCAGACCGCGTGGTCAATAACATCACCAGTGTGGTAAACATAATCGATTTTTTCATGAGTCTTCTTAATGTGATTCAAAGAATCGACGATTGTTTCCCAAGGTGTATCACAATCGCGATAATCACCCCACTGTCCAGCAGCCTTAGCGGTTCCTTGAGCAATATCTTTATGGCGCTGGCAGCACTGTGGTTCATCACATTCGGCCAATGATCCTACCTCATACAATGGATCATAGTGGACATCGGTGAGATGAATGATTTTTAGGTCATTAACTCCCTTAGCTGGAATATCTGACTTAGGACCATCAACGGAACCAGTTGCATCGATAGCAAGCTTCCAATTGTAGGTAGTCTCGGTCACCTTGCAAAAGCTGGCTTGCATGAAGGTACCACAGAATGACTTTGAATCGATACTACCTTCATCAATAATATACTTGAGAATGGGCTGAAAAAATAATTAAAATAGTTATGTATGTGCAACGTGGAGCGATCGAAGTAAATACATACCATGTTCATCTCAACCAGTTCCCCACAGACCTCTTCGGTTTGGACATCAAAACGATTACAGAAGTCAAGCGCGGTTGCTTTCAAAATATCATGAGATCCTGGACCTGAAAATTCACCTCCATCGCGGAACATGCGGGTCATGACATTGACAGTGGCACGACATGTAGTACATAGGAAGATCTAAAAAAAAAAATATTTACTTTAAAAAAATCACCAGTGGCCTTAAGAACATTTTAGCTTACCTCATCGGCTGTACTTAGATTCTCGACTTCACTTGTGATAATATCTTTGGTGTGGGATTTAGCCAATTGTTGAGAAAGTTGACGTAAAGTTTCCGACTCAACACCTGATCTCATGAAATCAATATATTCCTTTTCGAATTTGTTAGCGACATCATCTAAAATGAAAGACAACGCAAACGTTCATGAAAGTTCTGATACGTCCCATCACATTGTTGTGGAAAATAGATCTTTAGAGGATCTTTTAACTCGAAAACGAAAAACTCTTTCTTAGCACGGCCCAGAGTTATACAGTCCACAGGCCATATGTCCACAATTCTAAAGTGGTTTTAAGATCCCCAGAATGGATCAAAAGTTCATACAAAATTTTTGCGCAATAATGGTCCACCGAGCCGAACTGTATTGTGGAATTGTAACTTTTTTTGGAAAATAGAGGAGCAGAACTACTCAAGTCTTTAACCGACATTTTTGAAATATCCAATATGGTTATGCTCATGCTTCAAAAGTCGCCCAGAGTTAGGCAAACTACTGGTGCCATATATAAACTTTATCGAATGAAAAACATTTCATCTTCAAGAATCAGAGCGTTCGATTAGACATTTTGGATTCACTACTAGCAGATCTGTTCTCGATTTAATTGACATCGCACCCATAATGATTTCCACAAATGATTTCACAATAATAGAATGGGAAGGAGGTGAAGTGATAAAAAAGTTCGAATCAAACAATTCAAAGTTAGATTGCGGAGTCAATGCAGTAATTACTTATTCGCAAAACGTACTAAGCCTTACTTCATTAATAGTTGCTTTTATGTTGGAGCTCTGATAAACAATAAGAGCGGCGATGAGAGAAATGTCAAAATCATTGCGCCGCGCTCCGCTTCAATAAGTCCTTCATGTCAGAATTCCGACAACAGTGTAGATTTCAGGCGCAAGTACTCTCTTTCAATGGTTTGTGTATATATGATACCACACATCTCTCAGATGCTGACAGGCAGCAAAATAACGGTAAGTTTGACAAAGTTTAATATACATTTACATAAATTTGTCATATCATTTTCATATAGAAATTACTACAACTACTACTACTTATTAGTTGGTATCAAACATTTTCCATACAAATGCGGCAGGATGTTACAACAGAAAAAAAATACATGTATTGGATCAAAAACGTGCCGTCCGAAAGGCGATTTGTGCTGATAGAGGATTTCCCTCCCACTTTTACTGAATAAACGAAGACCACAAAGCACAAACAATCTAAACAATGTTGAACTTCTAGATACTAATATTACATAAGTTTAAAGATTTATTGTTCAATAAAATTTATCTCCATGCAAGTAAATAACATTTCACTCTGATAACGTGTACTTATCATGCAAATTCCATCCAAAATGTTCGTGGTTGGTCACTCGATCAATAAAACTTTGTTACTTAATTGCTTGCCCCTGCCTAGGAGTTTGTTTTTTTCGCTATCGATAACAATCACTGTTCGATTAGGTTAAATAGTTAAAAATCTTACAGATGACTTCAACATCGTTATCAAAAGTCGAATATTGTTTTGAAAAGCGTACAATTATTTTCATTGAACTTGGCTTGCGATAATGTCAAGTATTTATACTGATAAATAAATGTTATTTCCCCTGACAATAGAAATTCGTACGTATGATTTTATCATATTAGATTTTTATCGTTTTGATTTTTTACACCCTACAATTGTAAATGATTTATTAATGGATTGTAATACCAACCAATGAAAGTTTTAATTTATGAGGATATAGAAAGGTACGTCATTGATCAACGAAATAGAAAAATCACAATTTGAAGAAAGGCACTATGCGACTGGACTAGCAACTAACATCTAGGAGTCATTGCACTTCTATTTATAGTGTTATCTATCGTGTCCACTAAAGAATATCAAGCCTCTAGTGCCTCATAAAAAATTATACAAATAGTCAACTTTTCATCCCTTGCACGCTAAAACCCGCAAAAGAGCAGATCTTCTTCTATAATTCCCTATCCTTGAATGCATGTGAATAATATGTATATTACAGTCATCAGCTGATTGAATATTGATTAGTGTGAATGTGTTGGAGAATTAAGAGATAAATTTTATTTTAATTTTCTTTTTCTTTAAAATTTACCCTAGGAATGCGAAAAGTTAATTCTTTTCTACACTATTTTTCTTTATGTCAATTGATCCATCTTATTGCATGGAATTCAAAGCTATAATTAGATATTGTCATACTCCTTTCATATAAGAGCTATAGCACTTTCGAATAATACCGAACAACAACATAAAATTCCCTGGTTGTCAATTTTTTATATAAAGATGGCTGCGCACGAGGCACATTTTCAACTCTTCGGTAACATCGAGTTGGGTCAATACCCTGTTGTAAGCAAGCTACGCTTACGGATATCCTAAGCTCGAAATATAGAAGAATTACTGTGAGAATGTACAACTGTACAGAATCTGCTGAACTAGGCATCGTGTCGCCTGCATCAAAATCAGTATATTAATAAGAGGCCTATAAGCCGGCACTGAAATGAGACAAAGTTGCTCAAGAGCTTTATAATCAAAAGCGAGCATCACCAGCTTCTCACAAAATATTGAGTGATTTTGCTCTAAGAACAATGTATGTACATACAAAACTACAAAGTGTCAAGGAAACAATACTCGTACACAAACCTGTCAGTGCTAAGAATATGAAATACTTCGTCTGCTGAATTTATAAGGGCGACCAAGTCCAATATTCCGCTGCGGGCTGAATAACTCATTCAACTAAGGCACTGACAGCCAAAATCTCCATCCAGATAACCGAAATAAAGTAAGGATAGCAGTAACCTAGCTTGAATCTACGAAGGCTTCTGGTAATAACCGCTTACTGACCTATCAGACGATGGCAAGTTGACTTGATTTGGAATATATAAAGTCATTTCTAAGATTTGTTTGGATGAATGCATTCCAATTCCAAAAACATCATCCTTCTCATCATCGCGTACAAATTCTTTTGCGTGAATGTCCAAAACCTTTCTCTGATTGTCCCCTATCAGTTTTAAGCTACAGTCTGGGCGAGGTGGAACAGCTTGTTTGTCCCAAACCTCAGATTCATCTCGAAGTGTAGCGTCACTTTAGTAGTTAAACACGCAAGTATATCCTGATGCGGTATCAATAGAAAAGTTAACCTTTTTTTATTAAGAAATACAATAATGCGACAAAACATCTTAGAAAAATAAATGTTAAACAAAAATATTCCTCGGGTAACAATTCGTTAAAATTAAGGATTTAAACTATCTCTAGTATTTTATTGAATTGTACTTTGTTATATAATATTAGGTAATTGATTTTTGAACATCAACACCGCGACTCTCTGCGGAAGACAATTGAGACAAATTGATTCACCAAAATTTGTTCAGCATTTTAATTACTGATAAACACAATTAGTGACCCTTCGACTTAACTGTACCCAAAATCCAAATGGTTACCATCGATGAAAGGATTACATCATAAATATTTACAGTGAATAAATTAACAAACTTTTTAATGGCTCTAGGGTAGGCTTATAGAAGACAACCCACGAGATGCGAACAAAATATAAAACTTTTTTAATTTAACACTTGAAAATCGATTGAAATTGATTTGAATTTAAAATCTGTTTTGGGACACATTTTCTTATCCAAAATGTTTATGTAAACTTCTGCTTTAACAATTCAATGTTTACTTAGTTCGTTATTCGTTAAACACTTTTGTCGTAAAATGATCTTTTTATCACTCACCGCACATCGCTGACAAGGCAGCATCATTATCTTCAGCTGAGAATATTTTATTTTTATTTCCCAGCAAGTTTAAGGCATGACCACTGGCAAACAATGCTCCAAAAACTAGGACCCAAATCATGTTTAACTAATTTGGCTCGAATCCGATACAAAGGCTGTAAGTCGACTAATGCTCCCCAATAAACTAAATGGGCTTGATTGAGATTCTAATATTTTATACCGCTAATTGTATTCGATCACGATTAAAACAGAACCTTTTTAATCTAAAGCGGTTAGATTATCTTTATGGTTACTGTGGTAGATCCTGACGGGTTTCAAACACTGAGGCAAGAATAGAATTCTTTATCAAAGAAATGTAGATTATGTGAACCAAGATTGCTATTGACTGTTGATTGGCATTGAATGGAATTAGCTAAAAACACATGCAAAAAAAATATCTTAAAATGTGCTTTACCTATAGATAAGTATACAAATAAGGAAACGTGCAAAGTGCTTTTAAATAGGTATGTACAAAGACTAACTTGGTAAAAACAGGAAGTCAATATTAACATTCGCTATTATTGGCTAATTTACAGACCAACTCGCTAATTAATTCGCAAAATTGAATAGTGAAGTAACAAGGTTGCCTTATAGAGTATGACCTTGCCTTAGTAGAGTATGACCAGAGCCTTCGCAACAAGATACGTTTATTCTTGTATTACAGAATTAAAAGTAGCCCCGCATCTCCTATTTCGAGAAATTATATCCAACAAACTTGTGACTTTATGTATAGAACCTGCTTCCTCATCTCCATCTCCGCTCATAATTTGCGAATTCGAAATAGGTTTATTTCACAAAAATATTTGGAGATTTTTCAGCCCATTTATAATTTCAGTCTGAAGTGGAAAAAATTAACACTTCAGAGAACGTGGACGAACAAAGGACTCTTATTAACAATTTTTTTTACAATTTTTACAAGATTGAAAAACTTCATTGATCACTGGTAACCACTACAAATATTGTATAATAGTGATAGTCTTATCAGACACTGCTGTTAATAAGAATATTCAATATATGTATCTTCAGCATAATCCTCCCCTGTTGACTTATTAAACGTCCTGCAGATCATTACCGAGGATAAATTGGATATAAATCTTTACTGTTTATCAGCTTATAAAGGTTAAGGTTTCGGTTAGAGTCTGTACGAGATACAGTTAGACCAGATATTTTGATACCAAGGATCTTTTTCCAACTAAACCAACCGGAGCTTTTTATGAAACGAATGATCCTTATGTCGTCTAAGGATGCAAGTTTGCTGAAGTATTCGAAGAGAAGAAACCCATAGTATGTATGTACATACATACATAGGAGATAGAAAATGGTTTCCTATTCCTCTTCGTCCCTCAAGCTCCTGTATGTTGCCTACCAATCAGTGCCCAGTAAGAATACACAACCATGACGCTTATGAGGAACAGGGGTTTTTTCGAAACCCTCTTTAGAAAATAAGTTTTAGCAGTTATTGTAGAAATGGAATATATTGTTTTTATAATATAAAAAAAAAAGTACAAATATTAATACTCTACGCCGTGTCCGACGACCATTTTTTATTTCATTTGAGAGGTAAACCCATTAAAGAACTTTTTGGTGTTGTCTGGTGATACGAAAAACACAGCTTGAAAAGAATGCGAAATGCAAAGGTTAACACACTAATCTTTAAGGTCAGAGCAACTATAATACTTGGCTAAGCAGGCTTAATGCGCTGGAATGGAAGTTTGTTGTTTATAACCCTATTCTACACCTAACAGTAGTGCCAGTTAAAGTTAAATAAACAATAATAAGATCAGAAAATCACCTTAAGTAACAACTTGTCTATCTATGTACTCTAGAAATATAGATTAGTTTGAAATGCTAGCTACCGGGTGACGGCGTACTGTCCAATCCTTCAATTACTGTTTGACAGGTGGCAGGGAAAATGTGTTCTCACTATGACTGTATCTATACGTGATTCAGAACCAAGTGTCTTATGATTGAATAGACAAGATCTTGTTGAACTAAGTACCTACTTCTTTTTCTTAAAATTCTTTAAAGAAGTTAGAATGATACCGCATAGCATAACTTTGCAAGAAACTACAATTTTATTTGAAGTACATATACATACTTAGCATATATGTCTATATGCTAAGTTGAATGAAATAAGATAACGAACACGAACATATTTATTTATACACCGATAAATAAACAACCATTAAAACTATTTACTATATATAACACGGCGATATAACTGCTAATCTTATCTCCATACATACATATTAATTCGTTAAACCACCACGGATATACGTAAGTTCAGATGTTATTATTTATTAATAAAACAATTAAGACTTTTACCACGTACGTGAACTATTTAGAACACTGCCACTGGACCTTAACACAATTACCAGTACTAACGTAATAAATTTTATAAACTTTAAGATGGCTTTCATTTTACTTTTTTTTCGAAAAGTACGTCATAACGTCAACTTTAAGAAGATAAATGAAAGACTGAGATGTTTAGTCAGCGAATGAGTCTTCTTATCAGGTACATACATATGTATGTGTCTACATAACATAGTCATTATATTTAGTCTTAGCAGCAATTAGTAATGTCTTCATTCAATTAGATATAATAGTTCCTTCCACTTGATACTTGTATGTAGCAACTTGTTTTATCAATGCTAAGTAAATAAAGTAGTAAACTGTATACTATGGAAATGTTTATCAATTTCCTTGACCATTGCGGCACCTCTCCGAATGTGCAAATGTAATAAAGTTAGTCATCATTTGTTTCACTTGTGGTAATCCAGGAACAATAAATTGAAAGAGCAGAGTATATCTATTTCCGAGGCACAAATAGAATAAGGGGTTTTAAAGATTTTTTAAGAGTGTCTTCAGACCTGCCATTTTAAAGTTGGATGTGGGGTAAAACTTTGGTTGTTAGATGCTTGGTTTGACGTGTTTGATTTGAATGACTGCCAGTGAACGTAGATGTCCATAGGTCAGTGCAGATCCCAACTTCTTTCTTTAAACCAGTTAAAGCTCCTAAAGAAGCCAGGGTTCGTATTTATTTACCTGCCCACCTACATAAATATTAGAAAAGAATATCTTCTATGTAAATATTCTTTCTTAAAGCGAGATCCGGGGAGAAACGATGAATGGGTGTCCCTTCCTCCTCCTTTTGCTTCTGCAAGTTATTAGAAAAGATGGCAAGCTGCTATAGGTGCATACGATAGTGACCAGGACTTAGGTACTTCTAAATCACAATAGGCCCATTTGTGGCCGCAGTGATATGGTGACTGGATCCCACCTCAATATCTAATCTAGGTACTTCTTTAAAAAATTACTGATTTTATAACTAGATCGTCTGCATAACTTGAGTTTTAAATGACAAACAACCGACTTAACGAAACCAAAAGCAACTCTGAAAGAAAATCCACGGTATGCTGACGAACACGTCAGTAAAGGTGGCACAAGCGTTGCATGGAAAACAAAGGCCTTGCAGAAAGAGTACACGGCAACGAGACTGGAAAAAAGAAAGCCCTGCGTAGAAAGAAGAGGGTATAGGTAGCCTTCCAACTCGAGGACGTCGAGGAGTCTTTATATGCCCTATCTATGAAAAGGCAATTCTTTATCTTGCGCTACATACAAATGTGCCTTCCGGCCTAAAATTTCGATTTAAGCTAAGACAAATCTTGCACTAAATTTCAAGTCAAAACACACCAATTTCTATCGACTTTACGTTTCCAGCTGCATATAACAGTACTTATTGCTTAGAGCTCTTCAAGGCAATAGTCGAATTGGGGATTCCAAAAAGTTGATTCAGCTTTTCCGCGTTATGCTGAAAAACACGCGGTATGTAGTTCCGCTTCAAAAGCTTTCTGGCCCTACACCGGATTTCACCAAGTCGGTGCTCTGACATGCATTCTCCTTGATTTAGCACTGGAGCAGGTCTTCTGGCAGCCCGAAAGGTGCTAACTTTCATAAGTCAATCCAGCTAGTCGTTATAGAGGCGTTCATGTCAATTGGAGCTAAGGGTACACCCATAGTGAGCTAGTTTCGTGCTTTTTACTTACCAACTTTTCGGCTAGATTCACACGAGTACACAAAGCCAGAGTAAGTCAAGGAGGTGATGTCATCTGACCATCGTCACTATCGGTAGCTACAACTTGGAACAACGAAATTCCTGCTTGCATTCATTAAAACTTCTTCTATAAACCTAGACTATCAGTTTTCGGAACGTTCGTAGATTGCATGTGGTGCTACATATGATCTCGTACCTTTAGTTGTACTTCCTACTACTGACCTTAAATTGATATTTTCTTCCTTAATATTGGAATGGGAACACTTCTACTGGGGTTGTCACCCACGTCAACCTTTGAGGTTGTCCCCCACGTCGCCATGCATTAGCTGATTCATAAGTATTACTTCTCGCATAAATTTAAAAAAAAAAATAAGAACTTTATAAAGCTAACCAGAACCAGCACGAGTACCTACATACATATCCTTATTTGTTTTATTTGCGGTGGTAACAGTTATCTACGCCTCGAACCTCCTTCGCAATATTACTTCACAAACCGAATCACCACTTGCCCTTAAGTAAAATTTCATATTGTCTCTTTCATTCAATTCTGTCAAGTGAAACGTCAAAACCACGACAAACACTCAACTCAAAAACGCCATATCTCTCCTTCACCCCCGTGGGTTAATTGTTTTTTAAGCTGCTAGCTGTGATTTTTTCCGTTCTTTTTCCTCGTCTTTTATCGTGAAAAAAGGCGACGCCATTGTGCATCAATATTAATTTGCTAAATTTCAATTAAATCTAGCATGAGCTTAATTAATTTTCTCAACGCGAAGCTCAAACCTTCTGTGGAAAGTGAAGCGATTTGCGAAGATGGTTACACTGTTTCCAACCTCATCGCGGACGATATCCATCAGCTTAATCGAGGATTTATGGCATTCAATGTTACCAAACCACCGGTAGACATTTTCTTTGAGTTTCCCAAGGCGATTGATCTAAAAATAATTAAAATTTGGAACACAATCGGTTCGTTGAGGTCTACGGCGTTTGAGATACACGGCAAGCTGGAGGGGATTTATGAGCGAGTGGGATATGTTCGTGATTTGCGTGGTGAATCGGTGACATTTTGTTACCAGAGTGATTATTCTAGCAAAAACAGCAATCAGTGTGAGAGGGCGTTTTTCTTCAAAACAGCAAATAAGATCCTCTCCAATTGCACCAGCATTAAGGTGACCATAAGGGGAACACAGCGTTGTCCACCCGTACTGCAGAAAATACAGATTTGGGGCCTGCCAGCAAGGAGTCTTGAGAAAGCCGATAGGGAACTAGTCAAAACTATTTGGAATGAGGTCATTAATCCACCAGGCACCAGAGAGCGTGAGAAGGGGCAGCGCTCGCCATCGCGGAATGTTCCAGAATTATGTGAATCATCACATCTACAGATACCCGAAGAATTTCTCGATGCCATCACATGGGAACTGATGGTCTTCCCCACAGTTTTGCCATCGGGAAAAATCGTAGACCAGTCAACTATCGACAAGCACTCAGAGGTCGAAGCGAAATGGGGTCGTCTGCCATCGGATCCTTTTACTGGTTTAGAATTTACAACCCAACGTAAGGCTATACTTGACCTGGCACTAAAAGCCCGCATAGAGAAGTTCCTGATGGAGAATTCCGAACATTTTAAAACGGTTCCCCGCACTCTGGGAAGCAGTCGAGTTCGTCGCAGTAAAAATCGTCATGCCTCGCTGTTCGCCAGCGATAGTGATCCATCGATTACGCCTTGTAAGCGACCAAAACTTGATGACTCCTCTTACAGACCAGCAATGCCTCTACCAACAACTCTCACCTCGAACGTGGACCACGCCATCGCAATGGCTCTGCAGAAAATTACACGATTCACAACCAAACCAGCGGAGATTAAGCGAACCGCCTGCATCGGTTGCAAATCCGAAGACTACTCTTACGAAATTCAAACATGCAAACACTTGGTTTGTCGTGTATGCCTTGTTCATCTGACTCGTGAGCAGATGTGCACGTGCAAGACCAGCTTTAGATCGTCGGACGTGGAACGGCACTACAAATGAGCGCAGCGCGCATCATTGAGCCAGAGTTGTAGGAAATTTTTAAGTTTTTCTGTAGACCATAAGCTCTTCTATCTCTTCTGAACTCATGTACGTTACTCCCAGGTATTCTTACACTATTAGTAATGTTAAGCTATCATTTATTAACCATGAAGTTAGTCAGTAGATATAACGTAAAGATATATTGGGATATAATGTTAAATTTATTAAAACACAAAATAAAATGAATAAAGTTTCTGCTTTTGCGAAGTAGTTCTTATGAAAGTGATGGTGTTTATATACATATCTACATACATATATCAGTTCTGCAACGAGTTGGTGGTTTATCTTATTTAGTTACAGAGCAGTGGAATTATCTGGATTCAATTGTTTATTCTATTTTAGAGTGGCACTGTCATCATTTTGCTGTTCCATCACACAATTTCTGATTCATCATTTGTAATCAACACTCGCACATAATTGGAGCTACATTTGAAGAAAGAAAAAAAAAACCATGATTGTGCTTCTTACGTCGAAGTTTTCATAGGAATACTCAACGAAAATTGTGGAAAATAACTCGGCTCGAATTACTAGATATGAAAAAAGTTACGTTCAGCTGATTTTAAATTAGGTTGTTGACTTTTTCATTAAGGGAAAATTTTACTAACATTTTTGTTCCGTAGTACATTCGTTGTAAAATTGTATGAAATATCACAGGCTGCGTCACAGTTAAGTTTACTAATGGCTTCATCTACCTCAAATACGTTAAATCAAAGAACTTACATCGAAAGTCCCTAGGAATAGCGCATATTGCTAAAAAACGTTAGAAACCTTCACACACCAGGAAATAATACTCAGCTTTATTGGAACTTTCTCAATTTCAAAGAAGGGCAAGAAGTCGTTTCACTGATGAAGAGTATACCTTACCAGCACAGAAAAGTGTCACTTAAGTCCAGTACATGGAGATGCTTACCAAAATAGAAGTGTCTGCCAGCAACCTGGACAGCCGTCCCACACACAATTGTGTTCATAAGAATCCCAATCTTAATGGAGGCTGACCGCGGGCACGGAGGGTTACAACAGATCCTGAGAAGTCGTCTCCTTAGGCTTTTCTAGCAGTCTCATTCCTCGCGATCCCAGATAAAAATCAAACAGTTCAGCTTTGCAACCAAATTCAGAGATCTTGTTTTTGGAAAGATTAGCGCTGCAAATCGGAATCAACCTGGCCTTCTCTAGTCAGCTCACTCTTTAGCTAAGTGCATCCAGTTGCACACTCCAAGTCGATCTCAACTTGGTGTCTACTGGTGTCTATTCGCACTACATCTCTAAGCAATCTCGGACGACGGATGGTGTCCCATTTTCAACTAGGTCGATGAGATAGCCCCTGCTTCAAAGCGAGATAGTCTGTTCTTTGAAGTATAGTGCAACAGGCAGTCACATACTTATGCGAAAGCCCCTCCACCAAACAACCGACGCATAAGCTAGAAACCCTCTTATCATAGCCGTATAGAATCAAAGGACCATTTCCGGAGGTTAACCTCATTTCTTGTCAAAAGCAACCAAAGCTCTATTCATCAGGTCTACCGTGAACCGTAATACCAATTTTTCCGGATTACCAATACCGGATTGTCGGAAACGCCTTCTAAGTTAATGATACTGCCTATTTTTTCCTATCAAGGGCGCATTTAATTCTAGTAACTAGATTCTGAAGCGCAGACTCATAGGACATTCCCGTCTGGTTACAATTATGAGAGACGGTGCACACAGAATAACTCAGACCACCTTTCAATAGGAAGATCTGAAACTCTTGACGTGTGAGTAATCACCTTTACTAGTCTTTTGTGTAAAGGCACTCAAACCAATTGCCAGTGAAGTGTCTTTTTTCTTCAGGCTAACTGTACTTCTAGTTACTGGCCCGTGTTTGGGACTTATATTAAGCTCAATCTGCGCAAAAAGGCCAAAGTATGACCCAATTGTTAGCTGGTTACCTGGAAAATGAGTCTCCATCAAAAGACTGTAAACACCTTATTTCGATAAATTCCTCTTCATTCTTTGGATTGTTTTTCATTTTCTTGGTATTTTCTGAAACAACTCTCTACTATGTATGTAGATACTTATATATTAATTTTTTTTCCGTTTCTACAGTTTTGTTTAAAAAATATATTTTCTATGTTTATGTAAACATAGAAAATATCGCTTCTTACTGTACCTGTTTTATATTACACACATACACACCACATGTGGATTCTGATTTGCATCCACAAGACTTGTCAATTATCTTGCTTGTCAACCCAAATATTTAAAAACAAACTTTTTGAAAATTGCCAGAAAATGGAGAATACATCAGAAATATCAACACCAAAGAATAAAGTCCGTAGATTAGGCTTGAAGAGAAGTATTCAAAGAAACAATCAGCCAAAGACACCTCTAAGTGATGTTAAGGTCAACTACAAATCGCTGCAGAACGATGTTCCGAGTACATCACCATCTACTCCATGTCTGACGCAAAGGGTGTCTCTCAGAACATCTGCTTATACAACAAATTGCCTGCCCTATCGCCTATCTCTCAGCCGTCGGGTTCGAGATGTGTATAAGAAAAAAAAACTTGAATTCGTTACCTCCATACACGAGCCAGAAATTGATGTGTCGCATGATGATACAATCACCCATCAGAAGAACAATAAAGAACCATTTGAAGACTTAGCGCAGGATGTAATGACCAAAGAAAAGTTACTCCTGTCCCACCAAAAGCACCAGGAGAAAGTGCAAGAGCTGACGAGTGTGATCAACATCTGGAGAGTGGCATTCAAGGCGTCTCTGGAAGAGCTCTCCTCCAAGATAGAACCCCACATGGAAGCGGAAGACGTGATATCTAGACTTGGCATCCCTCCAGAAATGGTGGAATACGCATAACTACACTCAATAGTCTCTAATTTATTTGTTATCTTTAAGAAATAAACACTGTTCGTTTTGTTTAATATTTGTGTGGTCTAACTGGCCTTTCTGGGTCGAAGAGTTTTGGATCTTTCAGGAAATCCAGGTCCTTGTGATAATAAGGCATCATGGCACAATTCTGGGCGTGAATTATCGCTTTCTCCACCTGCTCTTGCTTTGTTTTACAGAGCCCGGTGATGTGTCGACCATAAACGCGGCCTGTGTATGGACTTTGGAACTGCGATAGCAACTTAACGTTCTTATAATTTGGTGTTAGGTTGAGCCGGCAGAGGATACACTGTTGCTTTTCCTTTTCGAATGGATTTGGTATGTCTATTGGGTCATCCGAGTTCGGTACAACCTCGGTTGTGGTTAGAAGTTTTGGGGTTATAGAGAATGCCCGTGTTGTGCTTACTAGACTGGTGACAGTAGCTGAAAAATGAATTAAACATGAGTTTAGTTTATAGTTTAATTGTGTTTTATACCTTTTTGAGCAACTGATCTCATTAAACGCATCATTTTAATAAGTTTCGAAAATTCTGTTTTGAAAAAGAAATTTATTACATGAAAGACAAGTGAAGTGACAGAACACAGCTGTCGCGGGAGGTTCACTTCAGTTCTTTAATATTGTATTTGAGTGGATGCATACAGCGTTTTAAGAAAGATTAGTAATCTATACAGCCACAGTGTATATTTACCTACGTGAGGGCAAAGTTTCGTTCATCTTTAAGTCCTCTGTTGATCTTTCATTTCGGGATGATGTGCGAAAGAATCTTGTTTATTTTGGGAACACGAGGGTAGCGCCGATTCATGCCTTTCTGAGGTGTGTCTCTTTACCAAAATGTGGTGTTTTCTTAGTCTGTTACATAGTTCTTTTAGAAGACAGTTCCATCATTGCGAAAGCTTAGGTAGTATTCACGGGTGTGACCAATCTATTTTTCAACTAAACAGAAGAAAGGCGTCTATCCAGACAAGTGAAGAGTTCCCTTTGACTGTAAGATCTAAGTCTAGGAATGCTGCTCGGCCTGCTTTCTAGAACTACGATGGAGCCCGTTGTTAGCATGTGGATAACTTTTTGGTTCGGTAGATTGACAATATCTGAGACGAGAGTTATTACTGATTACCTTCGTCGCTGTTCATTTGTAGAATATGAAGCTAGCTTAAAACATACATTTGAACTAATATTCTTGGCACATAAGTCTGCTTGTATTTACAATTACTCGTAATTTACATATTTCTCTGTCACCATCATTACTAAGCCCAGTTCCACATTATTTAGACCAAATATTTTCCTTTAATGCTAAAAGGTCTTAACTGTGGCAAGTCTTCAGGTCCAGAAGGGTCACTGCCGAGCTATGAAGTCGCAGCGAAAGTAAATGGTTGCGTTCAGATTCCACTTCCCTAGCTATGCCTAACTAGTCAACTTTCTTCTGATCGGTCGATTGGATCACATTTTCTCTGGAAATTAACTAACCATTTCCCCTGCCTGACATCTATGTAGATAACAGCTGATTTATTTGGATTGATTCACTAAAATTCCTTTTGTAAACCTCACTTTCGAAATGAAGCTTTTACTCAACTGTGTAGATAATTTCATAAAAAAAAATATATTTGATCCGATGATCATCCTTAATAGCTGATTAGAAGCCTATTCCATTTACCAAGATAGGAGCAATTCTGCCTGGAATATTTGTAGCTTATTTGAACCTTAATCTCCTCTGAATTACTCGTGATCAATTAATTAAAGTAATCGCTTTGGTTTTCTTTTTTCAATAAATTGAAAGCAAAATGTGAACATATGATCCTGTCACACTCCTAACTATGTGTGATCGTTCGGAATTCAAGGGAAAGCCTTTCTTAGTTATCCCTAACTTAGGTATTGAATCCGAATGCGCATAATGTCTACCTAGATGAACTTCGATTTTAATGCAAACATCTATTGGGGTAGGAAAAACTCCTCAAAAACTCAATGATATCTCTAAAGCGGGATAATAACGCGGCCAAACTTAGAATTAATGGGGTCGAGGATTATATTGGCTTGTCAATGCACGGTATGCAAGATCTCTTCGCTGAGATCAGCAGATTACTGATTAATTAAAAATGGAGCTAGGTGATTTCTCGAACTCACTCCTATACGCATTTTAGCTACAAACATCCCACCTACATGGCTACAGTATGGCGTTCATAGCTTGTAGATTGTTTGGTGACTGTTCAAGTCCTTTCTCTACAACATCTTAGGAATATTAGATGCTTGGCGATCTTGTACCGACATTTATAGTTCTGTTCAACCGTAACACACGTAACAGTGAATTTCAAACAAACGTTTTTTCAGCCGCTCAACGTGCTCATAGAATAATCTGTCCCATTCAATATTTCTGGTAAATTATAACTTACAAAGTATTAGTATAAGTAAATTCATATGGTCACCTCACTGTCCTATTTCTATTCACTTTCAACATCAACACGCTTACCTTTCACTCGATAAACGACCCGATTTGTACTTTGCTGCAGCTGTATTGGTGTAAGTAAAAAGGAAACTCTATTCCACTTCCTCAACCGATCTCTGGCAATAAGTAAAGCCAAACATCGCACTTTAGGTAAATCCAAAAAAATAGTGGTGTATAAATTAGTTCAAAATCTAGCCTGGCTTCTTTTACTAAGTTTTATGTACATCCGATTCTAGTTCGCAATTGGAAATATGAAGTTCGAGATCTGTCGAGTGTAAGCTTTCAGCTAAGCCTTAAGTTCTCTTCCTTACTTACTTAGTATAGTGGCCTCTTATTAAGTGTTGTTAAAGGCTCGCACCCAAATATCGCACAGTATATACTATACATACTATAAATATTTTGTATTGAAGTAGATAGACGAATATATTAAAACTGTTAAGAACATAGATAGTAAAAAAAATTGTAAACATTAAAATAAAAAAATAAATGGATTTATAAACAAAAACCATAAGTCATCGAAATTACTCTAAATACTTTATCTAGACTCTAATGTAACCCAGTAGTCTGGTGGTGAAATAATTAGTCCGCTATTATTTTTCGAGAGATCTGGAGGCTGCTCGCCTGGTGCAAGGACGATATTGAAGTTTTGACAAATAGATGACAACAATAAGAAAAGCATATTCCTTGCAAAAGTTTCACCAGCACATAAGCGTTTACCTAAGCACGTACATACATGGTATTAATTTTGAATTCAAAAACCACTTGTGTTAAGTTAACCAATTACCTGCACCAAATGGGAATGAAACATCCTTTTTGAGGCATAGCTTGCCGTCTTCATCCAAAAATCGATCGGGTCTGAAATTTTCTGGGTCATTCCAAACACGTTTATCACAGTGATATGCATATAGACTAGGAATCAAAATAGTGCCCTGAATTAAACAAAATATTATGTTTAGACATAGTATTTGGGAATCTTATATAAATTATCATACTTTATCGATGCGATACCCAAGGAATTCAGTATCGTACAAAGCCACATGTGGCACATCGGACGGCACCAGCGTCTCCATTCGTAATCCCTCTCGCACAGTAGCCTCAGTGTAGTGAAGATTCTTACGATCGTCAAGGCAAGGAAGTCGTCCACCACCAACATGTTCATCAATTTCCGCTTGTATCCGTTTCAGCACTTCCGGACACAAGAGTAGCCATTGGAAAATTAACGACATTTGTGTACCGATTGCCGTGAATGCAGGGAATGAAAAATCAACCAAACTCAGAACGAACTGATCATCTAATTTAAATTTATGAATTAGTAGTTTTATAGGTATGTATCTTTAAAATGCAAATTTTCTTACATAAGTAAGATGTATTAATGTTTCCCTCCATTTGCTCCCTTCGCATTTCCTTGACGTACAAGTCAACGAAATTTCTCTCATGATTTTCGTCATAAGTCTTGATATTTCTCTTTATCCAGCTCTCAAAGAAATTGTATACGAATTTATTTGATTCCATTAGTGAGCGATAGCAACTCTTTTCAGGAAAAATATGTCTAATCCACGGGATAATGCTGAGCATTTTGCCGTAATCGTCAGCATCTCTCTGAAAAATCATTCCCTGTTCTCCCAGTTTAATTAAAACATCTTGTTCTGCGCGTGGTACACGTTCATTAAACATAACATATAGAATAGCGTTAGCCGTGTATGGGCTAAAGACCGATGGACATAAAACCTGCCCCTTACGCGCAACCGCTTTTTCATGTTCGAATCTTGGTCCATTTTTAATTAAATCAATTAGATCTTGGATTTCTTCATTGATAATGAGTTCCAAGTCTTGAAAGCGTCGACCAAATCCAAAGTCACGCAAGTAACGAAGGATAAAGCGGCGTTGTTCCTTCCAAACTGGTCCGTCTTGAAAGAAAATTCCTGAAATTTTAAAAATATTTATATTACGATCAGTTTTAAAGGAAAACTAATTCTTGTCGATGATTTTCTTTAAAGGTTTTCCCGTCTGTTCAGTTGTTGAGCTGATATTTCACCAGCTATTGAAAGAACGTACATCTATTCATACGAGTACCTCTAATAAAAATTGTTAAATTTGGATAAGTTGAAAGGTTCTTATTCTTTTAGGTGACGCTACAGTTCGGGGTAAACCTGGGCCTCTACTGACAAGCCCCTTCAGTTAGCCCGGTTCTTAGCTTACTACTTCCAGTTGCGCACTCCAAGTTTATTGAGGTCCAATTCTATTACAGGACATTTTAAAAAGAGAAATGTCTACTCTTAAACACCTGTGACAGAGGAGCATGTCTAGGAAAATCATATATATACATACCCTATGGAATATATGTAGAAGATATAGGAAGTAAAATATTTCGTTTGATTCCCTATCTTTTTAAAATGAAAACATTTGTTTTTTTTGTGCATTGTTTACTTGCTACCGAAATCGAATAAAAATTTAATTCCGTACCACTTGAGATAACACCTCCTAGGTACTTAAGTTACTATTATCAAAATAATTATACCTCTATCTCATAAATAATGCAAAAGTAAACACATTAATTTTTTTGTAGATTATACGGTCATTGACTTTATTTTTTTGTTTCCAAATAACCATACAATTTTGATAGTTTAATAAAAAAAAATTGATCTATTGCATATTGTTGTTTTCTATAAAGTGATTATACTATCGTAAAAAATTAAGTAGATTTCCATAAAAAAAATGAGAACAAGATTATGTATCAATTTTTGAATTTGTGCGCATCTTTAAATATACAACGCATTTCCTAAATTTGTTCTATGTTCATAATAAATAACATATAATGGTCTACCTATGCATATTATATATGTACACATGTGGGAAGATACATAGGTATATACATTCATAAATAAAAAATTAGATTGTTGATTTAACGAAGAAGAATTTAACTGTGTTGTGAGAAAGTCTATCAGTTCTTTAATACAAAATTGTATTCCTTTTTATGTTTAAAGCTTTTTGCAAACCAATCAGAGAAGAAAGAAATTAATAAAAAAAATTTACAATCTGTTAGAAACGGAGAATATCCTATCCTGTTCTTCTTCCTTGTATCCGACCTACACCCAACAGAAGATTCATCTTCTTGTCTAAACGAGTCAAACAATAAATATTGAAAGATCTAATTATCTGGGAGTACCCATCGATACCCACTTTCGGACAAGTACATCGACAACTTGCGTGCGGATCTTAAGAGAGCCCTGTTTGATTTAGGCACATAAAAACATTCTTTGGGGACATTTAAAAACATATGGGATATTTATTTCTATAGGCAACGTAAGCAAAGGAAGGCCATTTAGAGAGCTCATAGTCCAACCAATCTTTAAAACTGCAGTGCAAATACAATACTAGCTTCAAATACTAGCTACATACTACATATGATAGTTTTGTTATTTCCCAATTCATTGAAAAACTACAGCATTACTTCCATTTCTGCTTATTACCGAAGAATTCATAATGTGTGATGTCTTTTGACCCAGTTGTAGTTTAAACATGAAGTAATCTAAAAGGCACACTCGTAAGCTCTACATTTAGTTTTGGGATGACTTTTAGAGTCTAGCATCATTCAGCGGTTTCCATGCAGAAGACTTTTCTTGCAGAAGTGGTGTATTGGCCGATGGTGGTTCTTTAACTTTTTCTTACTTTACTACAGTTCGGGGTGAACAGGAGAAGGTCAACGAGAAGGTCAAGCCCATCAACGCAAACGGGACCGAATATTTTACGAAGAATTTTTCTCTCGAAACGATATCTTCATCCGCTTGCGATAAAATCCATGCTTTAGCACCATAGAGGAGGACTAGGATGATCAAGGTCTTATATAAAGTCTCCTTAGTTGTTTGGGATAGGGCCTTACTACTCAATTGTCTTCTCAGCCCAAAGAAGCAGCGATTGGCAAGAGTTATTCTTCGTTTTATTTCTGCCGAGATGTTATTGTCAGAATTGATAACAGAGCCAAGGTAGACAAAGTCCCTTACTACCTCAAAGTTATAGCTGTCGATTGTGACGTTCTGTTTAATTCGTCGATGTTGCGTGTCCCTTCTGGTTGACAGCATATACTTGTTTTTGCCCTCGTTTACCGGATATCCATCAAATCTAATAAATAACCCTTGTACCTAATAAATATGCAAAACTTAAAATAAGATGGAGACAGAAGGACATAAATGGCTAAGAAAGGTGATAATCAATTTTTCCCTATTTTATTTTTTCCTGAAAGGAGTCGAGTCGAGTACCCGAGAATATAAATAAACAGGCGAGATTGAAATTTTTATTTTAACCTCAAAATAAGGTATTTTACTAGGGATTTAAAAAAAAAAAAACATTTTTCGGTGAAATTGCGAAGAAACTTTAATCCTGAATAATTTATAAGCTTTCAGGATGAAAGTGCAAGTACATACGACATAGTTTCTGCTGAATTTTCAATCTTAACTTTGAACTATGTTAAACTTGGTAACCTTTTTTCTTAACATACATACATACATATGTACATATATGTAGGTATATACGGTGAAATGATTTAAAAAATCTAGGTATGTATATGTATACAGAAAACCGGCGAGCTTTGTTTATTTATCAAACGCACGAAAATCACGATGAAACATCTGTTAATTATTTTCCCACATTATCGAAAACGCTATTGATATTGAATTGAACTAGACGGATATCTACTACATATAATATTAATTTCAAAATCTCTGTTGCTTTGAACAGTGCTAATTGAAATTATTCACCCCGACGTCATTTAACACGTTTTTCGTAAAATTTATGAGGTCACAATATGTCAACATTGTTGATACCAATATCACATAAATTATCGAACATTAACTACAACACTATGTATGATACACTTTCCATGAAAGTAAACTTTATCTAGCAAATGTGATACTAATCTCACTTTCAAGTTGTTTAAACTTTTACGACACAAAATTACGAAATGTATGCATAATAAAAAAAATCAATCTGTATATCATGCAGAACATACTAACCCTTTCTATTGTGGTTTGGATCCCTCATCCGAGAAATGTACAAATCAGGTCTTCCATCAAATGCACTGTTAGTTAGAATCTCTCGTACTCCTTCTTGATTATGAACAACATAGGCCAGAAAGTTTCCAACATACACACTTATTATATCCGATTTGTATAACTTGCTGAATAAAAGTGCACCCTTATGTAGCCATTTTCCACCAGCCAACATCAAAAATAAATAACTTCCAAATATTGGAATTCGAGGAGGTCCTTAAAAATTAATTAAATTATAATTAATAAAATCAAACAATAATAACATATAATTATAAATATAAACAGTCACACATATTGTGAAAAGAAATCTTATAAATTAATTTTAAAACACGATTAATTGTTGTTTAGAAATAAAATTTATGTTTTTTTTTTATTCAAATCCTTTTTTTTATAGGCTTACCCGGAGGAAACCCTTTGGGTCTCTTAATCGCGTACCGATATGAAAAATATAAAAATAAGACCGCGAGACTGGCCACTAAAATTTCTGTGATCATTGCTGCTTCAGTGTTTTAATCAAACTGATTTTTTGTGAATTGACTATTTAAGGTGAGACTTCTGGTTACGGTCGATATCATCTAGGAGCACATTCAAGGAGGTTCAAAGTACAAAACCTTATACAGAATTGTTTGTGTGGTTACTGGTTCCAGTAATATACTGAAATGATGTTGAGTCGCAGTAGACTTACTTCAATGGAGTACGCTGCTAGGAATAAGATAACATTACTTTAAAGTAATAATTGATCGGCGGGTGGTAAAACCAGGGTTACCAGTAGGTATA
Organism: Xylota sylvarum; assembly: GCA_905220385.1. NCBI lineage: Eukaryota > Metazoa > Arthropoda > Insecta > Diptera > Syrphidae > Xylota > Xylota sylvarum. Next base: position 16,320,266 of record LR999958.1, read on the forward strand.
TGATTGCAATCGTATTTTGAGATGTTTCTGTTTATTGCCGTAATTGTTTTACATGTTATTGCTGTGAGATTTAAATAATTGATGACAAGTTTGTACTGAACAAATGATAGGTCAAAAAATTGAGATCTCAATTTATGTTATCAATTTTAAACGCAATTAATATCTAATTATATTTTAATACTTTTGTCTATAATTAAATTTAATACATGAAAAGTGTTGCTCTCGTGGAAGCTCTCTATTGCGATCAATCAATCAATCTAAACAATCTTGGTACTACATACTACTATCACTATTATGGAGGAACTGGAAAAAGTGGATCGTTCTGTTTGTCTATCTGTCTATGAGAAGAGTGGTAATTTTTAATCAAAACAGTTTGAAATTAATATTAAATTGGTAAGTAAGAATTTTACATAACTACATACTTACATAACTACATTCTCGAAAATTTTGAAAACTCTTTTGGTTTTCATTTTTTTACTTGATCTTGGAGCAGGCAGGCACGCTTTTTGTTTTTACCAAAATCCTATGTTCACCACTTAAGAAATTATCAACGGTAACTCTTATGACTTTAAATAATTTTTTACCTTCAACCAAGATTTGATCGCTTGCTACATGCTAGACATAGATCCAATCAGTTATCGTCCTATCTACCATACAAACTCTAACTTAAACAACAAATACATAACTGATAACATTGTTTAAAGGACCTAAAACTCAAACAATGCAAGTATAATCTTGGCTAGTGAACTTAATTCTAAAATAGTAACGGTAATTTGATAAAATTCACAGAACTTTGATGTTTGCCATTGACGTGATGATAAGACCGGACAATTAATTATGATGAAGAAAATGTGACGGAACGTCATTTATTTAGTTAAGAATGTAGCACATTCGATAACCTTATCGAAAGTGCGTTAAGACATTGCAATCGAAGTCTTTTGTATAGATCAAGTAATAACTCAGAGAATACTTATACCAGGAACGGAACAATCAGGGATTCAATCACAATTGAGATAGTAAATAAGGTCAACGCTATGAACGGGTTTATAATGATATTTTCGGGCCAAGATTGCGATCTGATTTATAACATTGGGAAAGGCTAACGCCTGTACATATTTTGAAGTGTTTTTGTTTATATTTGTTATGTCTGCCATGAATGTCGACTTGATAATTTTGAAGTTTAAATAAAAATATCTCCTTGGAATCAATCGATTTGTACGTTTTCTAAAACGGAAATAGTGAATTCATTGATCTTTTTGTTTTGGAGATATGTATACAAATAAATGTATGCACACAGGTACACACATGGCGCAACAACATTCCAATTCCTATTTAAATTACGCTGTAGTGTGTACTAAAGATAATTTAAATATTATATACATACATATATAATTATATTCCCTCAAAGCAAAGCAGGTCCTGGAATAATAAGCGTCGTCCTCTATAGAAACACCCCACATGTAAGAAAGTGAAAATCATTAATTTGCTAGACTTCTCAGAAAAGAACAATTTCATCAAATATTTATATGGGTCATAGTTTATCAGTTTATCTCCTGCATTATACAATGTCTTAATTTGATTGGAAATGCATACATGCGCAATTCAATATGAATACGCAAACGGTATAGTGTGTTCTTCAGTGGAAAAGAAGATGGAAAGAATACGTTTTTGGGAGTATTGACAGGTAGCAAGCAGAACTTTTCGACCAAGGCAGTTGATTTTCTCTGATTATCGTCCACGTTTGATCACCTTCTCTGGCGTTCCGCAGCGGCCCAGTTGCTAATTAGGTGCTCTACCCTTCCGCTGCCAATTGCAGCAATTGGTTCCAGACCAGAGAACTCCGAAATTGACCCTTGTTTTGCAAGATACTCTCACCTAGAGCAGCTTCAACTCAGCTTATAAACATATTCCAATACCAGTGATGTATTGATATCTGTTTGCTCCATACAATCTATAATAATATTTCTACCATTAACCTGACCTTCTTTCAGGTGATCCAACGCATACAACAGGGTAATCATCTCGGCTTGATAGATTGAGGTATATTTCCCCAGACTAATATCACAGGCTAGTTCTAGTTCTTCTAAAAAGATACCTGCTCCCGCTCTGCCGTCCATCATGGACCCACCCGTAAAGATGATTATATCATCAATCTTCTGAAATTTCAGATCTCTCCTCTTCCTTGTGAAAATGATTAGATCTGTCTTTTCCGCATTAATGGAGAGCCCTTGTTCCTAACACCACCGCTCTACCACTCTGAAAGCATATTTCATGGTATTTACTGTGATGTTCATGAATTATTTCTATGCCATCGGCAAATCTCACAGTGTGGATGCCAGTCTCTTCAAGTTTTCTCAGGAGAGAGTCCACAATTATATTTCACAGAGTAGGTGATAAAACTCCTCCTTGCGGAAAACCTCTGCTAACCCTTCCTCTTCATCTTTTGCTTAAGCTGCTTTCGCAGCCTCCGCTCAGAATCAGGGTTTGCACCGTCATCTTTGGGTTCGGCTTCCACATATAAAATAAAACTCCTCTTGATTCTGGGAACATAAAACCACCAATGTGCGTGGCCAAGAGAATCATTCTCGATAGAATCATCAATAGTGTTAGATTGGAAAAAGTCTGTGGATACTACAAAACTAAGCAGATCAAGGATAAGAATACCGATAGGGATGTTTTCTAGTCATTGACGTCTGAAAAAGACTAAAGCACATTATAATATATCTACTTCTTCAATAACTTGAAGTAAGTTACATCTTTGAACCAAATTAATGCCATGATTAGGTACCTACTGTTGGGAAATTAAGTGGATGGGTGAAATGGCTTGGGTTTCTTACCTTGAAGGTTCCCTATTGATTGCGATGGGCCCACTATGATGCCTGGCGTTTTATGATAGCTTATAACTCTATTCAACCTAACCTAAACTGACTTAACCTAAGGATCTTTCTGAAATTTTTAATAAAATTATGTTTCATGAAATGTATTCTTCCTACTTTGCAATAAGATATGCTTTCACATTAAGAACAGCATAAATCAACTAACCATTCTCTTCAAAAATATCTTTGAATGTATTTGATTATTTATCTTAATATTTTTCTTTTCTAGGTACAACCAAAGATTTAAGATTTTGAATCTGGGTACACATACATATGTATGTAGGTATCTACCATTATTTTTTGTTATCTCGAACAACGACCCGAGACTTTTGCGTCGCTGTTAAATTCTTTTGATAAACGTCATAACCGCTTCCGCCATTTCAAATTGAATACAAAATAAACAAATAAATTCATGTACCTCTAGCAAATATAAATTTATTTACTATCTTTATGTCAAAAAAAATAATCAGCAAAACTGGTAATTTCGAGTTTTACGAGGTACATGCATTATATACATACATAGGTAAATAATTGTTCATAATTAAACATATGATGAATTTTAATTAACGCCACTCACTTGGGTTTTAATAGTAGTCACAATGTAGATCGACAGTTTGATTACCTTTTGAAACAAATATAAATGCACGTGTTTAATAAAATCTGATCTGTCTCGTGCATTATGCCCAGACTCAAAATCAAGTTCATTTACATAAAGTATTAAGACATTAACTCTGCAGATATATTTCGATATCCAATCAAGAAACGTGCTATTTTCAACAGCTTTGGTTTCCTGCCTTAGTGATTTCATTTTCTGGTTTATTCCTGAATTGTTTCATTCTCAATGACCTTCAACTGTATTTTAAAATAACACTATGCAACACTGAAAAATGCACTGCTGTTGTAATTAATAATGTATGTTACAGCCAGCTAGTAATTAAATTAATATGAAATTGAATTAAAAAATTTAAGCACAAATAGCAAATATGTTCAGGTCTGAAAATGGCTGTGAAGAAATGTGGCCTCTTCGTTTTTTTATGCCCCTAGACAGAAAAATATCAAGAATGTTGCTTAAGTGGAACTACGGTAAATAACTTTGGCGCTATTGCATGTCATATTGGGACTTATCAAAAATGTTGTTAAAGCATTGAATAAGGCTTCCAATTTTCCACACAAAAGTCTCCTGCGCCAAAAGTATTTATATGTCCTGAGGTCATGATGTGATCCAGATACTTTATTTATTAGTTATGATTGTGTCCAAGGTAAGTAATAAACATACAGAAAGGGTACGATCCATCTAGAACGAATCATATGATACTATATCCTCCTTTTTATGCAGTCCTTATAAAGTAGGCGTGGCCATACTGCATTTTTGTATGAATTATAATGATAACTTTAAACGTTTGACGATGTGACATGCAAAATTTCATAAAAATAATTTTTTTATTGAGAATGCCCCCAAAAAGTGATGATGTATGGTTATGGATGAATTGTTGAAAAATTTTAATATCTAAATATTTGAGCCTCAAAAAATGTTTCGATGTAATATGAAATAGTGAAATTATTATGAACATGAGAAACGCGCGGCTGAGGAAATAGAGAGATTCTATTGCCGGAATGAGTTTCGAAAGTTTTACCAGAAAGTAAAAAGAAAATGTCAAGACCACAAAGCCAGAACCGAAGCCTGCAGTGACGAACAAGAAAACCTAGTAATAGAACGCAGTCGATGTTAAGGATATGGAAAGATCACTTTAGCAGACTGTATAACGGCGACGATGGCCAAAATTCGGCCGTCAGGCAGAATGAACCATTCAATCTGGACGATGATAGCCAACATTTCCGTCCAACTGACATGGATGAAGTTAATATAGCCATATATCAAAGCTAAAATACAATACAACTGCTGGAGCTGATGGCCTGACTGCCAAGCTATTCAAAACAGTGGGGGATGACTTGGTAAGGACCATGCACCAACTCATTTGCAAAATATGGTCCAACGTAAGTATGCCCGATGAATGGAACCTCAGCATTGTTTATTCGATTCTTAAACTCTCTAAACTGCGCCAGCTATAGAGAATTGAGTCTAATCAACGTCGATTACAAAACCTTTTGTCAGCAATCTGGTTGGTCCATATCAGTGTGGTTTTATGCCAGGAAAGGGTAAATATTTACAAAAGGGATCACTGCTGGATTTGGAGTAAGTGCGAGGTTGGGTATGTGCAAAGTTATATAATGGAAAATGCCATCTACCACATACTAAAATTATATCAAAATCGGGGGGGGGCCCCTTTTGTAAACATTAAGGAAAGTCCACCATCTTGGAAAATACTCAGGAATTTCAAATCGATATTCACCATCTTTTTCTCGATTTTAAGGTCGCCTATAACAGCATCTATAGAGAAGAGCTACATATATAGAGCTATGTCTAGTTTTGGGATCCCTGCCAAACTCGTTAGGTTGTTCAGGATAACGACATTGGTTAACGGCTAACATGGGTTTAACGGTTAATAAGGGCCAAACATAGTATATGCTATCAATAAAAAAGGACCTACAACACCGGCACCTCGAATAGAACGTCATCCTCGACAGATATAACTTTGAGGTAGTCAAGGACTTTCTTTATCCTGGGATCTCCTGGGATAACTCTATTTAAGAACCTGGTCATCCCAGTCCTGTTCTACTGCGGCGCAGAGGCATGGACTATGTCAAGAATTGATGAGGCCGCTCTCGGTTGTTATAAGAGAAAACTACTTCGGGGGATTTTTGGTAGAAAAGATTTCAAAAATGTTTGCACTTGTAGGTACTGCTTCTCCTTCTCAAAAGCCCTGGTATGAAATTTCATCTTCCTAGCTCAAAATTAAAGCCCCAAAAAGTGGTGACATATGGAAAGGACTTGGCTCCGTCGTCTTCACTATTGATGCTGATCACGAATATTCATATTATGGAGTCTATCTTGATTAAAATTTACAAACTACGTATCTATTATATCACTATTTTGCTTGAAATTAAAAAAAAAATTATTAAGGGCAAATATTTAGGTATTCAAATTATCGACATTTCACCCATACATTATCTACAGTCACGCTTACTTCTTAGAAACGTTTTCATTAAAAAACCGATTATGACAATATTTTGTATGTACTCGTGACATGCTTAAATGTTTGAAGTTAGTACATAATTCAATAAAAAGTTCAGTATCCGACGGCCATTTCAGTAGGGGTGATATAAAGGAAGAAGGATAGGACATTATACGATCCGATACGACAATAAGGGTTGCTGGGCACCAATCGATAATTTTAGTTATTACGCCTTCATTTGTTATTGGTTTAAACTAATCGACAGTTTATAAATGTTAGAAATAATAATTGTTTCACCCTGTCTTTTAAATTGATTTGTATATGTACATAAGTCAATCACGAAAAGTCTAAATGGTAAGAACTGTTTATTTTACTAGAAAAAAATTTAAGGGGCCGCTTAAAGCTCACGCCCCTAACATCGCCTAGCTGTTTGCTATTCAGAATCGTTGAATGATTCAATTTTAACTACCGACGACCGATGCTCCATTACGTGTGAATGTCAGTCAATCCACAACGGTGTTCATACGTAAATCGATTTTCATATCTGTATGTACATACATATGTACATTCAGTACAAACGGTTGATAGATATGGCTTGTGTTTACAGAAGTAGGTATGTAGGTACGTACATTTGGCATAACCTCGATGTTAGATTTGTTAATTCTACTGCGAAAAATAAATATGTAGGTATTAATTTAGACACATTAGGTGTGCAAAAATGTGAATAGGTACGTACTAGCCAAACTTGTGTTTTTGATATTCGACAACATGGGTTACCCCCTTGAGACTAGTTAAATCCGAATACAAAGACTTCTGTTATAATTAAAACTTTATTTCGTATTTGTGTATTTTAATTTAAAGCAATAAATAATCCAAACATTATTTTATTATTATTCTCTGTGCAGGAGAACGAATATCGCTAAAATCGACAGTATTGCCCACTGAAAACGAAAGAGATGTATAATAGATTAGCACTATGTCAAACTAAAGGCAATAAGAACTCACCTTAACTTTAGGATAATCATTCATAAATATTGTGATAATGCCTACGTATGGCAAGAAACCTCTAGCTTGCCCAACAATGTCCTTTTTCGTGAGCCACAACTGGCCTGGCGCGTACAACTCTCTGTCGTCTAAGTTGTTGTTGTCACCCTTTGTCAGGAATTTGACTGAACCATCAGTTCTGAAACCCAAAAGCCATACCTATTGAACTTACTGGATGCAACAGCTCAACTCACTTCTCTTGTAATTTAATCACTCGGTGAACGATGGGAATGTCTTTCCCCCTCACTTTAAAGACCACAATTTCTCCAACACGGATGGGATCTTCTTTGTAGTTGGTAAGTAATAACAAGTCCCCTCGATGGAAAGCCGGTTCCATACTGCCACTAAGTACAACCACAATTGGAGATTCACTACCAGTCACCACCATCAATCCTTTCCAGATCATCAACGCGGATGAAACAATTAAAGCAAAGCTAAGTATCTGGTACAAACTCTGGAAATGAAAAAGTATTGGTAATATATTCGCGGATTTTGTTTACGTACCGACGACCGATGATCCATTATGTGTACATGTCAGTCAATCCACAAGAAGGTACCTAAATCGATTCTCAAAGCCGTATGTATATCCAGTACAAACGATTGATAGAAATGGATTGTGTTTATAAAAGTAGGTATGTATGTATTTTTCACACGATTCAGCTGTTATACAATTTGTTAATTCTACTGTGAAAAACAAATGTTTGCAACAATGTGCATACTAGCCAAACTGGTTTTTGATTATATTAATAAGAATGAAAACCATTTTTAGTTTCGACAAAATGGGTTTCCCCTTAAGACTAGTTAAATCCGAATATAAAGACTTATTTTATAATTAAAACTTTTCTTCGTATTTTTTTATTTTTTTCAAATTCTGTTTTTTTTTTTTTTGTTTTACATTAAAGAAATAAGTAATCCAAACAGTCCTTAGAGAACCGACCACACTGGGCTCCCCATTTGCTCACTTAAGTTACGGAAAGTTTACAAAAAAAGAATGCATTTCACAAAAGTAGTTTGTTGGCTGCTCGAAACTCTAACATACGCTTAATTCATGGTATTTCTGGTTATACTTGCTTGTGCAAGGGTGGAAGAGAGAACGGTATTATTCTCTGTGCAGGAGAACGAATATCGCTAAAATTGACAGAATTGCCCACTGAAAGTAAAAGAGATGTAGATTAGCGCTATTTAAAATTAAAGGTAATAAGAACTCACCTTAACTTTAGGATACTCGTTCATAAATATTGTGATAATGCCTACGTATGGCAAGAAACCTCTAGCTCGCCCAACAATGTCCTTTTTCGTGAGCCACAACTGTCCTGGCGCGTACAACCCTCTGTCGTCTACGTTGTTGTTGTCACCCTTTGTCAGGAATTTGACTGAACCATCAGTTCTAAAACCGAAAAACCATAATGCATTGAACACTTGAGGCAACACCCCAACTCACTTTTCATGTAATTTGATCACTCGATGGACGATGGGGATGTCTCTCCCCTCCACCTTGAAGACAACAATCTCTCCAACACGGACGGGTTCTTCTTTGTAGTTGGTAAGGAATAACAGGTCACCTCGATGGAAAGCCGGTTCCATACTACCACTAAGTACAACCACAATTGGAGATTCACTACCAGTTACCACCATCAATCCTTTCCAGATCATCAACGCGGAGGAAACAATCATAGCAAAGCTAAGGATCTGGTACAAACTCTGGAAATAAAAAAGGCATTGGTGGATTTTGTTTACGTAGCCAACTTGGCCAGCGGAGGGTGACAAATGACCATGGTGGCATCGTGTGAAATTGTTACCTGTCGTTTGTTCATTCTGTTGAAGTCTTTCATCATTTCGTCGAATTTTAATAGTTCCGGTAAGCCCATTCTGGATTTTTTTTTTCAAACTACAATATTCCAAATTACAAATAAATGCTTATATTTTAAGAAAACGGGGAAAAGTTAAGATTTTTCCGAGGTGGCTTCTTTTACGGCAGTTGACAACACTTCAACTTTTCGCCGCTTATACCACGTCAGTTGAATGGCAACATTCAATGCAAAAGACGTGCGTTGCATCACGATAGTTTCGAAAGTGGAGGAGTGTGTTCACAGAATGATCATCAAATTTCGTGTAAAGTTACTTGAGACAGGTTATTATGATAATTTTCAATTAGTATATATCTTAGCATTTCTATTTAAACATTATGTCAAATTTTTTTTCTTTTTTAAATAAATATGTTAATTAATACCTATCATATCGTAGAGTACTCTATTTGTGTTCTACTATTCCATTTTTAGAAATGTAGGCGTGACACTGAGGAGGTCTTATTTCAAATACTGATAAAAATACAGTTATTAGTGTTTCGTAAAGAAATATGTAATATACATATCTTGCTGTCTTCTCTTATAGCCAAAATGGGTTTTAAATATAGACGACAAGGTAGAGCACAGTTTGTACGACCTACTGGACAAATCAAATCCTAAAAATAACGTTATATTCGTATGAATGGAAGGAGTGCATCTTTGATAGGACAGTTAGTAAGTATAATCTATATGACGCCGAGTTTGGGAACGGACTTGCTTGCTTAATATAGTTAGCATGGTAGGGTGCGTTAGATCGAGGAACATAACATTCTGATGTCACAAGGATCTAAGATCGCCAAAAATTACTCGCAAAACTTAAGCAAATATCGGGTCAGAACAGGTGATATTCAGGCAGGGCCTATTGGGTTATACGGACAAAAAGGAACTGTCTTTGACCTGCGTCGCGAGTCGATAGGGCGTATGGGCGAAGAATTGCGAGTATGACCAAAGTTGGGAAGCAGCGCGCGTCACAGTGCTATTACCAGGACAACGATCAGATTTGATGGCCGAAGACCTGGCTATCAGAACTAACAGAAGCGTCCTCAAAAGGATATCCGGTTGTGCAGACATCCTCTCTGCCATTTCATTAGTCAGATGGTGTTGTCAGCATGTGCCTCGATCCTTCTCGTACGAAGCTATTGGTTTAAGATGAGGTTTGAGACTGAAAAATCTAAGGATGATGCGTGTCAACTATACACGAAAGCCTATAGTTTAAGAATGATAGTCCAGGTCATCTTTCACGTAGTATCTACTTCTACAGAGCAGTTAGGATACTTTAATGTAAAATAGGATGATAACAAAGACGATGTTTAACTTGCGGATAACTTGACTTACTTTTACATTAAATAGTTTTGATATTTTTTATTTTGTTAACTGAAATATATGTATATGGGTATACCTACATGTTGATTTAAAAAATTTAAGACAATAATCCAATTTTTGTTAATAATTTTGGCATCACTTAGGCTAGTGTCACTCAGGTTTATGACATTTCATTCCACAGGTAAACAAAGTTTAAGGTTTTGGATAAGAAAATCCCCTCAAATTTACACATTTTAAACGATTAAATCAATAAAATGATTTAGCGGATTTGTAGGGGGGTATTTATTACATTTGCAACATATTTTTGTTCCTCTTGAATAAGTTAAAAGTGCATATTACCCGATGGAAAACAAATTGGCTCTCGCAAAAGATCTCATTGCCTCGTGCTCAGTGCCAGACTTAACTGTAGACCTAGACAACACCCCCATCGAATCTGGCCAATTTGATGAACACCGCAAGCTGGTAGAAATTCAGCTCCCTTTGCTGTTTGATTTCATTCAGCATAGTGATGAGGTGCTCCTCACAAGCGAGGACAATGAGAAGTTCATAGAGGTAAGACTTGCAGTAGGAGCCACCGAGGTTCATTTGCTTAATTTTTTTTTTTTTTTTTCAGATTAAAGGAGGACTCTTAATGCTCACAAGTGAAATAACTGCGCACAATACATTGTACAAGATTCGAAATGAACCCTTTCTTGAGGTTCTGGACAAATTTATTCAGAAAAACTTTCACAAAATCCTAGAAACTAGCACAGAGGTGGAGGAGTATATACTTAAGCAATATACACAGTACTTAAAGGCGGACGTTTGGAAGCGTCATATAGGAACTGTGCATGGGTTTTCTCGATTTCTTGAGGTAGCTAATACTAATAGACCTTTGGTATGCATTGGGTAAAAATTAAATTTTAGTTAAAGGTGTTGGGTGAGCGCAAGCTCTCGTCTAAGTGGGCAAATTTCTCCCTGTCGGTGGGTCTAACTCTGCGCGAGTGTCATCTGCCATTATACAAACAACTAAGCACGACAATATTCCAACTTATTTTAAGCCATTCCGTAAGTCTTCCGCTATTATGATTTATTTTTCTTTTAACAATTTCTTCCAAAGGATACAACAGAACTCAAAGAAGTTAACATCCCTGAGGTCATCTTTGATGCAGTTCTCAACAGCGTTCGAACGGTGGACACAGTTGAAGGTACTTATGCCGTGTGGAAATGCCTATGCGACTGCTTAGACTTCAATGACGACACTGATTCTTGGGATGTATGTTATAGTCACGCTTTGCTTTCAGTTAATTTCAACAAATTCTTGTTCTAGTGGGATATGACCGACGAAATGATGGAGAACCTATTGGGAAGCTTAAAGCATGCCACAAGCTCCGACATCGTCATTTGTCTGCTGTCCTTCATCCCAAAGGTTCTTCTGCGCTTCACTCCGAATCGTAGAGAGATTGAGCAATTTCTTGCACGTGATTATGATTCTCTATCCGATGAAGACTTTCAGAAATTCCGCTTGGAATGCAGTAAAATTTCCTCATGCGCTTCATATCGATGGGCACTTTATATACTCAAACTGTTTGTTGGAGAATCGCATAAGTTCATGGAGAGTTCGGCAATGTGTGAGAAGATGCTTCAGGTTTAAATAATCTTTGTACTTAGCCTTGTTTTGGTTTTAAAGAAATTTGTTTTGCAGCGATTCCATATGTGTTATTTGACGAGTCTGTATATAATTACTGTGGAGGTCATGAATATAAATTTATTGAAGTTTTTTGAACAATTTCCTAACATTCTGATGGAAGCTATTGCGACACACAATGGAACCCCGCGGATTCGCGAGGTAAGGAGTTCAACACAAATCGTTGAAAAATGTTTTAAACTAAATAATTTCATAGTTGGTGCGTCAAATCTACGATACATTTATTGAGCATTTGGAAAAGTCTGATTTGAAAGACGTAACTAAGGATTTTCAACAGTATCACAAAGCGTTTAAACAATTTGTTGAAGAACAATGTTGATATATATTTTCTTTTATTTTGGAATAAACATTTAGAAGCTGGAAACAAAATCCCATGTTTGTGATTTATTCTTCATCACTGGTTAGATATTCTACATAATCTTCCCTCGGACCATCTGCTGGATTGTGGATCTGCAAATAAAAATAAAATTATATTCAAACTAAATTAAAGTGTAATAGGGGCGATGAGAAGCAAAAGAAAAAAAGATAACAATCGAACTCATCTGACAAAACTTTAGTGCAAAATTAGTTAAAGAACGGCTTCATTTATAATACTACCTTAAAACTTTCGCTTCTAACTAGGGGAGCTCTTCGTAAAAAAAATCAGATAAACCCGTGAGAATTCTAAGCGAATTGTCTAACGGATTGGCAAGGAAAATGTAATTCCTGAAAGGATTCAAAAGGGTCTTCTCGTTTGAGGTTTGAAGCACCAATATTTACATGCCATAACCAACCAACAACCTGTGCGACACCGTATCGTTAGTTTCAATAATTACAGGTGACTTGACAAATGTATCGATTTACGTATTGGACAATCCTCAGGTTCCTACTATCCAAAATCAATGCAGAAAATCAAATTTTTCAGCAAAACTTTCGCTCTTGCAAAGCGTGGCCAATATTTCGTAAATGAGGCTATATCTTATTTTGACCGCACAATTCGTCGGATTTTAGTCTTATATGTAATTTAGGGTCTGTAGGTAGCTTTACAACTACGGAAAGAGATTCAAAATATTTCCAATTCAGTGATGAGTTGGGATTCGCTGTTGCATCACTGTTTCAAGAACTGCTAATCTAAAAACTGTTCCAGATTCTCATGCAGTTATTCCACGATTTCTTTACCCTAAATTTCAGATTCGGTTCACTGGGCAGCCAATATTAGAGTTAGATTTTGGGGTATAGGGAGTAAGAAACAATTGAAACCCACAGCTATGGATTTCTGCAATGCTTTCATGCGCCGTGTGCTGGCGAAAAGAAATTTTTAACTCAACATTCCTGGGTCGGCAGAAGTTAATTGTTCCAACTAAAAAAACCGAGTCCATCATCTTTTCCAGCGCTTGTTGATTCTTTGCTGTGGGCGCCGTGGCTTAAGTGGTTAGTGCTAGTTGGACTACGGCGCGAGAGGTTTCAGGTTCAATCCCCAGACAACACCTAAAATTTTCTTTCACGGCCCCACCTCTCGCGAGCGTCTGACAAACATCCGAGAGTAAAAACTGTCATGAAAAAGCTTCTCAAAACAAAATATTGCCGTTCGGATCCGGTATTAAACAGCAGGCCCCTTCCATTCGTGTAAAGAATATAACACGCACAACACGGAATGGTCGTGAGAAGCTAGGCCCTGGGTCCCATGGACCTGTCGCGCCAAAAATTTATTTATTTATTTATTTTTTTTTTGTTGATTCTTTGCCCTCAGCGGTATAGAACTACACCCATTTCTCATCTGTCACAAATCTTTAAAAAAAAAAGTCTGAATCGGATCTTAACTCTATTTAAAGCCGATAGGCTGAGAAAAAGGGACCATACATCCATATGTTCAAAACAAAACGGTTCAAATCAGTTTTACAACCAAAAAAGGTCTTGATGGAGTCTGGAATGTTAAGTAATGGGATACAGTAAAAGAAACTCATGCCTTATAAAGGGAGCACGTACAATGTGTGCCATTATGTAGCCCTCTGAACTCCGCGACCAAATTAAAGTTATGAAATAACCTGTTGTTGGAACAAAATCCTTGCTTAAAGCTAAGCATTCTTTCATCACCGACTTTTACGTAGTATGTACATATGTACATATATATATTCATTTTAAGACAATTGTTTCAATTAAAATTAATTACTGATCTTAAATATATATAAGTGTACCTTAGCAGTTTCATCGTTATAAAGCTCATTCATTTGGCGATCTTCTAATCTACTTTCCGCATTAAACTCGACAGATGCCGAAATTGCTTCTTGAGTCTGTCGCTCAATACCTTCAATATATGAGTCTTGATACTGCTTTAGGTTTTCTTTCAAACGTTCTATATCTAAGTCCTTTTCTTGCGAAGCTAGTTCCTCCCTTTGAACCTTTATAAACTCCTTAATAGCACCTAGAAATAAAGAGTTATAGAAAACTAGTCTCACAATTGTGACAGTAGTTATTGACCAGTATCAAGATCCATTGGTTCCCCTAAAAGGGGCAACTGATCATTACTAATATTATTATTTCCTTTATCTATCTCTTCTGCAAATGGTTCATCTATGGCAGAACGAAAGTAATCTTTTTCTTCTTTGATTTCATTTCGCAGCCGTTCCAAATCTTCATTCAACTTCTGCCTTCTTTTCTCTAATTCTAGCAGTTTTGTGTGCTCATCTTCTAAAGAATTGCATACATCTTCAAATCTCTTCAACGCCGATAGCATTTCAGTGGAGTGATCTCCATCCCCACATTTTTCCAGTTCCATAGAATATAATTTTCTAAAAATTATTTACAAAATATAAATTAACAAAATTGAGAACAGTTCAGCAAATGAATGATTTATTTTCTATTTTGATGTCAAGACTCCTTAGAAGGAGTAAGAGATATTTTCAAGGTTCCTTTTTAACAGGTTTTTTATTGAAAATGTTCCAAGTTTATCATCTTTCAATTAATTTGTGCAATAATTAAAGATTGTGCTTGTAAATTTGGTCTTTTGAAGTAGATTCGATAAGCTGATACACAACCACATCCGCACTTCTAGGGAAGAGAACGATAGTACTTGCATGAAGGTAAAACACCCTTGGTTAGTTATCGGTGATTTTTAATTAACCAGAACGGAAAATTGAAGTGGCCTTGAGAGATTACTTTGTCTGTGTGGTTTTGTATGCAAGACCATTTGTTGTGGGGGAACTTTTTAATAAGTGCATACAACTAGTACATTCACCGATTTTAAGTGTTTTAATGATGTTAAACAAGTTATCCGTGAAGAGAATGGTTGATGTTATGTACCCAATCATAAAAAAAAAAAAAAACGCAAATTACGCACAGGGTGTTTAATTGAGCGAGAAACTAATATGAAATCGACTATGAACACTTGTGTGGTAAACTTGAAGAAGTTTCTAACTTTCTGTATTCCAAATCCTATATGGATTCATGAATCTAATTAAACAATACATTTTTACTTTCAGTCTCTCAATTGTTGTAAATGTTCAGATTACTCTGCAGAATATGCAGAAGAAAACATTGCAGGGTAAGACCGTACATTGTTTAGGTTAGTCAGATAATTTATTTTTGAATATTAAAGGCTTTGTTAAATAAAAAGAGTTTTTAATACAAATATATAATTAAAGTTGATTAAACAAAATGTACCGCCTCGACTCAATTTAACGAGTTTTAATTGACAATTTTCAAATCAAAACAAAAAAATTGCTAGTCGAACTCAGTCGCAAGTAACCACCTCTCGTTGCTATAAGGAACCCACAAACGTAGTTTTGTGCTTTTATTTGAGCTTGAGTATTTTATTATTCATGGTATTATAGGTGAACCTATGCCTTAATCAACAAGTCTCTCTAGTTAGGCGGATACTATCCGAAATTTCTCCAGTTGTTTAATCAA
Organism: Xylota sylvarum; assembly: GCA_905220385.1. Taxonomy (NCBI): domain Eukaryota; kingdom Metazoa; phylum Arthropoda; class Insecta; order Diptera; family Syrphidae; genus Xylota; species Xylota sylvarum. The sequence goes on from LR999958.1 coordinate 16,335,999, forward strand.
AGTGGTTAACTCCTTCGACATTTTCGCTCCAAATAAGGCAAACCATTATTCTATCGCATTTTTAGAATTTACAGACTCGAGTCTACGTGTCCTACATTACCTAGCCAGCTCAAACGGCAAAAGAGCAGTTTCTTTAGATATATGTCGTTGTCCAACCTTCTCCAACGTTCAAATATCTTAAGAAGATTTGTACGCTCCAAACACCCAAGGAATCTTCATACGCCTTGCGATGGGGTTTGTGCTTCAGCGGTAGCATATACATATACTCCTCTAATTAGTCCGATTATGAAATAGCGAATGGCGTGTTATTTTTCGTTTGATGTCAGTTGAGATTACATCGTCACAAATAATAGTAGAACCAAGGTAGACAATGTGTCTTACTAACTCGAAGTCATATACATATATGTTCATAGCAATGCTTTACGACGTTCTGCCCGATTTGTTAATGTTGCTCCGTCTTCTACATAACTCGGTGTGATCGTTACCATGGATAGTACCTATCTGAACTTCTTGCATACGTTTGGTTGGCTTCCAAAATTCAATGGTTATGATGGCTACAATTTCTTTTTTGCAAACCTGCTAAACAATCGTGATGTAGGTGGCAATCGGATATTCATGAAATGTATGTCAGATCCGGTCTGACTGCGGTCCGGTCTAAACTTCGTGTGTGAGACTTGTAAGAAATCACTCATTATACCCTATCCTAAGGGTATATTAAGTTTGACACATAGTTTGTAACATAGAGAAATAATCGAGACAGACCCTATAAAGTATATATATTCGTGATCAGCATCAATAGCGAAATCGATTGAGCGATGACCGTCCGTCCGTCCGTATGTCACCGCTTTTTGGGCCTTAAATTTTGAGCTAGGACGATGAAATTTCATATCTGGGCTTCTGAGAAAAAGATACAGTACAAGTGTAAAAATTTTTTAAATCCGCCCACTGCCACGCCCACTTTTTCATAACTTCACTAAATTATATGGAACCGAAAAATTTTGTTAAGACCAAATATTTAGGCATTCAGATTCCCTACAATCCATCCATACAAAATTTTTGGCCACGCCCACTTTTTGGGGGCGTTTTCATCATAAAACCGATTTTTGGGCCTTACATTTTTAACTAGGACGCTGAAATTTCATATCTGGGCTTCTGACGAAAAGATACAGTAGAAGTGTAAATTTTTTTTACATCCGCCCACTGCCACGCCTACATTTTAATAACTTCACTAAATTATATGAAACCGAAAAATTTTGTTAAGACCAAATATTTGGGTATTTAGATTCCCTACAATTCACCCATAGAACAGTTTTGCCCACGCCCATTTTTTGGGGGCGTTATCATCAAAAAACCTATTTTGATAAAATTTTACATGTAACATCCTCAAACGTTCGACATTATAGCTATATTTGAGTACAAAATGCAATTTGGCCACGCCCACTTTATAGAGAGGAGGATAGGGTATCATACGATCCGTTCCAGACGGATTGTAGCTTTTTTGTATGTTTTTTTTATTAAAATTAAAAATACACTTCAACCACAGTCTAATATAAGATTTCTTAGTTTATTTGCATTTAAAACTACGTAGAGAACAAAAATATTCTCCAACATACTAGGTCGCAAAATTTTCACTCTTTTTCTCATTCTTCATTCGTTCTATTTCAAGCTTTAATTTGTGCGCTTGCATTATCATCAACTTTCTCTGTACATCAAGACACATTGTTTGCTTTTCAAAATAGTCAGCCTTTCTGTGAAAGTATCTTGTTTCGGCTTGTAGCTTTCGGGCTTCAAGATTGCTTAAATTGGTCTTTTTACTAAATGATGGTACGTCGTAATTTCCACTAACATCGTCCTCGTACTCCTCGTCATCATCTTCAAATGTACCATCTTGAGAATCTTCCATTATTGTACCATCCACAGGAGCCAATTCATCTTTAAACCGATGATCACCGTTAATAATTGTCTTTTCGTTTTCGTCCATAGTTTCATCGTCAAGCCCATCGACGGCTGGCTCAATATTTACAATTTTAATAGTTTCTTTTGGTGATTTTGATTTACTTGGCGTTCGTTTTCTTTTTCGGCCATCCTTTAAAATAGAAAGAAAAGTAATAGAATATAAATAATTGAATGTAAACAAAGAGTAAGGCGAGTATTGAATTATGTGTTTGCAATGGAATTAAGTTTTGAACTAATTATCTCATCACCCATCCCACTGGTAATACATACATAAGTACATATATATACATAGCTATGTAGAAGTTTTTGAAAATATTTTAACATCCATCCATCAAGGAATCCACTTAATTTGGACAACGAAATAATTGGGAAGTCAAACATCATCGACAAGACTTTAGTAGATCTCAAACATATTATGGATATTATTTTAGAAAAAGAAACATTGAGTGCGGATGACCTAATTAAAAACGATATATCTTCGCACAGATGCTAACACATGATACTTTCACGATGGTGCGATGGGTTTAACTCGAGTTCGAAGTTTACTGTGAATCGGATCATGCACTCCTTTACGGCTCCAACTTATCATGGGACCCTACCTGTAAACTGTCCTTAGAGTGACTTGAGACTTTTTCCAACAGAATACCAAGCTGTTTTATTTTTAATCACACGCATGTAGTATTACTTTAAACAAAATTTTCGAGCGAATCTAATTAAACACGAATTTGTTATGTTTATCGACGGGAGAAATTGGAGACGAACCCAAATTCGGGTCTAGTTATTGTGTAACCTTGCAACCGCCTGAGATATTCGTTCGCTATTGCTTTAACTTGTATCTCACAGTTAAATTGCGATACTGTGAATAATAACTCAATAGTTACTGTTTATTTTATACTTTCTACTTGGTGAGAAGGATAAATTGTTAGGCAGCACTAGCATCCCACAACACCGATGTTTCTACTCTACACTTGGAGCGTGTCGTATTAAAAAAGAGAAATATGCGGTGACACTAAACTAAATTTAGACTACATACAGGGCTGATTATTTTATTTGGAACTATATTTTTACCTAGTAGAATGCATTGCTTCGAAAAACATATCCATAAGAACAAATTTGGCAGTCTACTCACCACTGGCACATAAACAGATGAACGAAAATTGGCCAATCGAGGGTCTTCTGGTGCGATTGTCTCTATTGCTACCGATGTAGCTGCATTATCTTCCTCCTGCAACAAGTCCTCGAATACTTTATAATACTCCCACTTTATTTGTTTATTTGTAGAATGACGCTTCCTTTCTTTAACCTATCATAACCGTCAGAATAAAAATAAACAAAACATGTCAGCAAAATTTTGAGGAATGACAACTTGATAGTATAGACATACTTGATAGTAAGTGGCTTTTAGATTCCGAAATTTCTTGTCCAGTAATTCTTGTGGAATTTCATAGCCGTTTTCACGGAATTTATCAGCGATTCTGACCCACAATTCTTTTTTACGACTTCCTGGATTGCGGAATTCTTCTTTCATTTCAAGATAGCTGTTGATTAGTAGCCAATTTGCTGAATGTGTCCATTTAAATTCAGTATTTTCTAAATATAAATTAAAACAAAGCGATATTAAAATTGATTTATTTCGCTGGATTTTGGTAAGAAAGCGAACTTACGAAAGGATCCACAGTCGACGAATTGATTTGACATTGTTGTAGGATCGTTTATATTTTATGCACTCTAATTGTTGACAAACAAATGAAAATAAAGCGAAATTTCCATGAAACTCAATCCTTCTCACCGCTGAAAAAGCGCAAACCCAAAACAGTAAAATGACAGCCTTGTTTTCTAGCAGCAAGTGACGCTTCGAAAAATTCGATGTTTTGCTGTGTATTCGGCAGATTGTCAGTGGTGCTGTCACGGGGATGTTCGAATTTTATGTTTTTAATTATTATGAAATTGGACAATTATTATTTATGTAGAAATTAATACTAATGCGTTTGAAATTTTATTATGCATTTTATTTTTATGGGAAATCATTTACTTTACTTTTTCTTTGCGAAAGTATACTTTTCATTTACACTAGCAAAGGGTGCCAAATAATTATGAACGATGCCATTTTCATTGCTATACAATTTCTATTTTAAGTATACATAAAAGAAATATATTATTTATTTCCCAATTGCCATTAATATTATGGTGTTTTAAGGTGTTAAACACGTTCAAAAAACAAATTTAGTGTATTCATAGTGAGTTCAGTAACTTTTTTTTAGGTCAAACAGCGTACTGGGCTTTATGAAGTAAATACCGTATACAATTAACAATAAAAATGTGAAATCATGACAGAAGTTCCTAGCACAAGCCTAGAAGTTCTTAAAAATATGTACATAGCAAAAACAAAAAAAAAACCTGAAGACTAGGATACCTATGTACCTACTGTGGAGCGAGAATAGGACAAAATATTACTATTAACAGCAACATCTATGAAATAATTAAGGGGTTTACTTTCCTTGAAGGTAGTCGGACAAAGAGCATCTCTAGGTACATAAGTGGTGCTGCTAGGAAAAAAAAATGAAACAAAATGCGCCCACTTTTTAAACGGCAAATGATGTCAAATGGAGTGGCGTAGTCAGATGGGAAAGGCCCACGAGGCAACCTTCCAGACTCTTTGTCCAAGAGTAACTACACGACTGGTAAGACGTATACAAATATACAAACGGTTTGACAGATTTGGCAGATTTTATAAATCAGTGGAAAGAAATTTCTTGCACTAAAATTCGTAGCTTGCGGAATTTTTTCCCTCTCTTGTGAGCGCTACGAAAAACTACGACACTTTTGCGAACTCGAACAGAATTTCTTGAATTTTCGTGAAAACTCGTTGTTTTGAGAGCATTCGCGAACAGATATTTTATTTCTGATGTTTTAGAACAATACGCGATGCTTTTGTCAATTGGAATCAATTACATGTGAATAAATTGAACGCTATAATTAATTAAGTATAATTCGTTGAATAAGTTGCAAAAACTTCCATTTCCCAATCAAAAACAGAACACACAGAAAAATCATTTGCATCACCGAAATTCAGGATGAGCTTTTTACTCAGTTGATTCATTCATACTGGGGTTTGGAACGTGATAATTTACATCACTTTTTTTGTTTGCATTTTGGAACGCAGTACTGCGTTTTGGAAGTGAGCCAAAGTTTCGTTACAATAATTCCGCTAGATTAGCGCTCATTTTTGTCAGGAATATACTACAGTTCCTAGAAAATTGTTGCATTTAAAGGGAGGATTCCGTTCTTTTTTCCTGCATCATTATTTAACAATTTATAATGCTCTCATTCAATTATGCAGAATTTGGCGTAAGTTTCAATAAATGGTGGTTTTGTGGATTTGCACGAATTCCTATTGATTTTTAACAAAACAAAAAAACCCAACAGTACTTAAAAAAAATATCCTAGCTCTATTCCTATGGCAAACAAAGCGCTATGCCTAATACAAAAAAAAAAACAAATTTTTGGAGCAACAGGTCCATGGGACCCAGGCCCTAGTTTCTCACAACCATTCATGTTGTGCGTGTTATATTCTTCACATGAATGGACGGGGCCTACTGTTTAATGCCGGATCCAAACGTCAATTTTTGTTTTGAGAAGCTTTTTCATGACTGTTTTACTCTCGGATGTTTGTCAGACGCTCGCGTGAGGTGGGGCCCTGAAAGAAATTTTAGGTGTTGTCTGGGGATTGAACCTGGAACCCCTTGCTCCGTAGTCCAACGCACTAACCACTTAAGCCACGGCGCCCACCTAATGCCTAATACCGCTAAGTATATTTTTGAATGTAACCAATTATACTGAATTTTAAGTTTGCAGGCACCCTTGTGCAGACTGAGATTTTATTATTTCTGCCAACCCAACTTAATAAATATCTTAATTCACAACTAATTCATAGATAAGTAAATTTCTATTTAAATATAACATTCTACAAAAACAGAAAAAAAAACAATAACATAATCCTCTACTTCCGGTAGTTTAGGTGTCACTCTTATTTCTCAAAGTTTGTATTTCCAGCTGTAATTTGGTAATAAGCAACGGTTGGATTTTCCTTTCTTTTTGTATACACAAGGCAATGTATTGCGCTTTCTTTCGAAAATAATCTGTTTCCGCGCGAATTCGATTAGCTTTTAGTATAGCTAGTTCTTTATTGTCTCTCTCCGCACTCTGTTCATCAGCTTTGGTGGAACTCTGCTGGTACACCTCTTCAAGAAAATCTATAGCGCCATTGGCAACATCGACTGAATCTATCTGGTCTTGTGCGTCTATGCAAAGATAACTTGCGTCTAAATACTCAGCTGACATGTCTGTAGTACCTTCGGGATTAAAGCTCTTCCCATTGTTATCGTAATATATCTCTTCGACCTTTTCTAAAAGATTTTCTTGGCAGTTTTCATCGTATTTCATCTCTGTTTGGGACTCGAATTTGTCGTTGGTGTCATTCTGAAATGATTCATATCAATTATGATTTCCACTGTCATGCAAGTCCAGATTAAACTTACCTCAGCCGCCGTTGGAGTTCGAAACACAATAATGTCGTCCAAAAATCTCATATACTTATACCAAGCCAATACTGGTTCGTACACAAATTTTTCTAGTCCATCTCGTACTTTTTGTTCGCTCGCAAGGACTTTTCTCCGTTCCAGCAAGTATGTTGCCCGCAAAGAACGAATTTTTCTTTTAGCTTCCACCGGGGAAATGTCAAATACTTGGGCTATTTCCGATAACACTGCCTGGCGCTTGTCTTGTTTACGGAAGTCTGGGGAGGCCATATTCCACAGGCAGTCATGTTGTTTATAAAGACTGATTAATTTCACAATTTTTGCATAGTTAAAAGTTCGATCTTTCATTTTCTTTTTATTTATCAACGTATAAATTGTCTTTATCACTGGTTTTTGTTTTCTTTCATCGTTATTCTTGTTGCGTTGCTTCATTTATGACAGTAAACTGGGCATGCAAGGGGATGGTTTTTTACTACTGTCGCTTTTACTGTTCTGACAGTTGCAAAAATTGTATTTCGAACATTGATTGGGTGCGTTCAAAGTATTCTAGAGTTTTGAAATACTTAAAAAAAAGTGCACGAGCGGTTGATGATTTAAATGTGTTCTGAAAAATGTTTTATCTATAGGAATGGAAATAGGTACAGGAAATACAAAATATTTAGTCGAAGTAAAGATCATCACAGAGAGCATATACATACTGTAATTAAGCTAGGTTTGATAGAAAGACATAGTATTAAGGATCAAGTTCAGCTTCGAGTGCCCGCAAAGGGTCAGTAAATTAATACTTCATAGCATAGTTAACTTAGTTAAGCTAGTTTTGAGCGTTTTTTGTGTAGCATGTAAGATTAAATGAATTAATTAATAAAAGTGTAATCAAAATAAAAAAAGAGTATGTTTGGTTGGGACCCGAAGTTTGCAGGTTTAAGTCCATGCGGGGAACACCATACAGTCCCAAAACCATATGGAAGAAACCAATAAAATCAATTTTTTTTCAAACTTCTGCACCAAAGGGAATCTGCTTGGAAGTATAATGGACTAAAAATATCATGCCAAACCTTACTTAGTTACTTATTAAGGTGGCGCTACAGGTCGGGGTGAACCTGGGCCTCCGTTTACAAGCTTCTCCAGTTAGCCTGGTTCTTAGCTACATAACTGCCTCCAGTTGAGCACTCCAAGTCGGTTGAAATCCCCTTCTAACTGTGCGCGCCACCTAAGATGAGGTCTTCCTCTACTGCGTTGTCTCTGCGGGTTAGATACGAAGAATCTACGGGCTGAAGTATTTGTGTCCATTCGCTCTAGATGTCCTAGCCATCTTAAACGACTGATGCGCAGTTTTTTGACTAGGTCGACGTCGCTGTACAGCTCGTATAGTTCGTCGATGAATCTCCTCCTTCAAAGCCCGTTAACGCAAACAGGACCAACGATTTTACGAAGAATCTTTCTCTCTAAGGGACCGACGATATCTTCATCCGCTTTAGGTAGAGTCCAACCTTCAGCGCCATAAAGCAGGACTGGGATGTTCAAGGATTTATATAGAGTCGCATTAGTTGTTCGGGATAGGCCTCACTACTTAATTGCTTTCTCAGCCCAAAGAAACAACGATTGTAAAGAGTTATTCTTCATTTAATTTTACTGATATATTGTTGTCAGAGTTTATAGCAGAGCCGAAGTAGAGAAAGTCCCTTACTACCTCAAAGTTATAGCTGTCGATTGTGACGTTCTGTCCAATTCGTCGATGTTCTATGTCCCTCTTGTTGACAAACTTGGATTTGCCTTCATTTACCGCCAAACCCATTTTGGCAGCCTCCGTTGCTATACTAGCCAAAACACCGGTGACAGCCCGATGTGTTCTCCCAATTATGTAAATGTTTTCAGCGTAAGCTAGTAGTTGCACAGACTTTTGAAAGATTGTGCCTCCGGTATTGACTTGTGAGTTTCGCACAATCCTTTCAAATACGATGTTGAACAAATCACAGGACAATGCATCTCCTTGCATAAATACTTTTTTGACATCAAAGATATCGGTGATCGTTATCGACCTTGATGGAGCAAAGAGCGTTCTCCATCGTTATCCTGCACAGGCGAACGAGTTTGGCAGGGACGCCAAACTAGACATGGATTTATATAGCTGGCCTCTATAAATGCTATCATATGCGGCCTTAAAATTGATAAAAAGATGGTGGGTATCGATTTGCACTTCTTGAGTTTTTTCCAAGATCTACCGAAGTGTAAAGATTTGATTGATTGTGGACTTTCCTGGTCTGAAACCACACTTATAGGGGCCAATCAGGTTGTTGACGAACGATTTCAGACGTTCACACAATATGGCAGAAATAGGATCTTGTACGCGATGTTGAGGAGACTGATACCTCAGTAATTGGTGCAATTGAGGGGGTCACCTTTCTTGTGGATCGGCAAACGGTGCTGAGATTCCATCCAACATGGTAAGCCTTACAGTTTAGTAATCTCAAGACATCGTATTTTTTACAGTGGATCAAGTAGTTGCGTTACGTTCATGAATTTGATATGTAACTAGTTCTGCGTAGTCTACAAGAGGATTATTAACTTCTACTGGTTCTACTCAAGAGACTATTCCCACTGTTTTGTACTTACTCAATCGACATTCTAGATATTTTCCCTGCAATATAAGAAATTATTAAGAACTATTCAACACTTTTCAAACAGCTTGAATAAAAAAAAAATTGTCATTAAAAAAGTGTCCATATGCAACAGTAATTGTAAATTGCCACTTTAAAAAAACATCACCTTCAACCAGTATTTAAGTTTTTTTCAGCACTTCATCTTTCTTTAATAGCTCCTACTCCTTTTGTTTTATTTCCAGCATTTATCTCCTTGACCCAAACCTCAAAAGTCTCATAACATACTCCTGCAATCACCCATTAACCTAAAAACGAATTCTGACATGATACCTTACGTCTCATCGCATCGCACACAAACTGTGAGCATCATGGAATCCATTTTTTTTTTTGCAGGAGGACTCTCCTCATTGCAAGAGAGTAATTAAACACCACTCAGCAAAAAACTCCTTTTCTTCTTCATTCATGTAGTCGTACACTTAAGCCAATATACCATTCTGCTTACCGTATATCCACCACAATCCGTTTTTCAGTCATCTAGCACAACTCCTAGTAGTCTGGGCTTAGCCCTTGCTTTCATGTCACGTCTAACAAGAACAAGAGCTGTAACCCACCAATCTCATGAAAACGTAAAGCAAGTTCGATGCCATATCCCTCCCGTTCTCATGGCTCCTTGGCATAGATGTTTGTATGTATGTATGTTGGGATGAGAATATACAGTATGTGCATCCTTCGTTCTAAAATGGGCTTGTATTAACAAAACCATTCATTTTAACTGTCGTTCCCTTATCCTGGTCGCGCACTTAAAGAAAACCAATAAATTTACTCAACCATGAAGACGTAAGCATGGTGGTTGGAAATCGCGAAGGATAGGCAAGGACGACTCTTGCTAAGGGAACCACCAGGCATCTACCACCAACGCTACCATTGCCAGCTGTTGCTATGTTGAAATCATGTGGCATTCGTGGGAGTTGTGGATGGCGTTTGGTATGGCTTACATACATACATACATACATATATATATATTTAATGTCTATATATACATAGGTACCTACATATTCTATGCAATGTTGGTAAGCGCGGGGTTCATAAATTGAATCGCTCCTTTTCCTTGGAAAAGAGATAGAAGTTGCTTTCGTTTTTTCGGAGTTTTTCTTTCCTTTTTTTTTTTTGAGAGGGTATATGTATTTGCTTTAGCCCGTCTATGGGTTTCGTCCTCTTTATGCTTAAAATTCCTTAACTTTTGTATAAAAAAAATTGTTCATCGTATATGAGTGTGTCTTTGTGTCTGAGAGAGGAACGAACGAGGATGCACCGAAGAAACAATTTCGTTATCTGATGAGACAAAGAAAAACTATTTTTGAAAGGAACTTCGCTTAAGGTTTGAGGCACATTAGTGAGCTTCACTTCTTGGCTTTGCTGGGTAAGGGAAAAAATACAATTAAAACTACCATCAAGTATGTATCTTTAGAAATTGGGATTACGTTCATTGTACTTGGCGAGCAAATGGTCTCACACAAATTGATATTGAAAAGGCTGTTTCAAGTATGTAGGTATTTATGTCGGTGCTTGAGGTCTTGAATGGAAAAAGCGGTAATAAAAAGATATGGACAAAAAAAGAGCCAATCAATAAATATATCTTGACTGCAAACTTAATTGTTGAACGCATCAGGAAATACCTGTTTGTTTGTTTGTTTGCAAAAGGAATGTAGGACCTAATTTCTGGGGAACGCACTGGACAAATCCGTTTTCGGATTCACCCATAATTCTAAAGAGGTGTTGCTCCAAGCTGATAAAATCACTGAGTAAGCTTTTTATCAGTCCCTTAATTCTGCACTCTGTTTGCGTTAATGGAAAATTGCATTTGTCGCACTTGTCACTAAAAGAAACAAATTTTTCACTCCCTTCAAGTACCGGCCCTTGTTGAATTCATTCAATCCAGTGGTTTAGGAGTTCCCCAACATGGTGTCACCTATCACGAGGGAATTGGCATTGTTAACAAACTTTTCGGCGTTTTCATTGCGTTCATCATGATCATCATGATCATTTATCATTATAATTATGCAGTCTATCTTGTCCAAAGTCGAACATACATAGGCCTCTTCTAAATGTTTCCATTCTGTCTTGTCTTGTACTGCGTGGATCCAGTTTTCTGCTACTGATCTCTTATGTTGTCACTCCAGCGCGATTGTTGTCTGCCTCTGTTTCTGAGGTCTTCTTTTGGCGTCCAAGACAGCCAAAACTTATATGAGATACTCTAGGTATGTAATTTCCAATAATCCTGGGCTGTGATGTGTAAGTCGTACGCGATTCCGTTTACCTGGAAAATATGTGGAGAACCGCCATTCCCTAGTACGATGCACTCAATGCACAAATCCAACGTTTCTATTGTTGAGGAAGCTTTGCGTTACGCTGCTATGGTGAGTTCAAGATATTGAAAAATTCCAAACAACACACGATGTGAAACGCTAGAATGTGGCGTCGCATTAGAGGCAAGTGAACCCACATACAAGGGAACCTTCTTATGACTTCTTCGTCTTCATAATATTTCTTTTGTCGTTCTTTCTTTTAAAGGTTTATGCGACGTGTGCCACACTACCTACAGAGAGGAACATGATTACTGATTGCACTGCCAGTGTTTGGTGCACTCCATCGTTTTGGATAACTGAAGTGTCTTAATTTATCTAATTGATATTTGATGAGACGTTCCAACTTCATTTGTGACATAGTGAAATGAATCTGACGATTTGGATCGAATTAAATCACCAAACACAAATTAATTAATCAGCGTTTACCCAAACACCAAAACAGTTGCAAAGGGAGAATTAAAATTTCCATTAAGCTGGTGCACCGCCAAATCGGTCTCGAATAATGTTCTCAAGCCTTCTGCCTACTCTAACCCCAAAAATGAATAATGCATTACAGCGGAACCGCACGAGCAGTCGTTGTTTGTCCATGAAATTGAGTTTTATCGTGGAATTTATTAAAACCGCGATAGGCCCACGCTTACTACATATGTACTATTTGCACCGGATTTTTGCAGTCGTGATTATTATATTGATTTTGTATTTACAGAAGGTGAGGCACAGAGGGGGTATACATGCGCATTCATAGCGTGACCAGTTGGTAATAATTTGATTAATAATTCAACTGAATAATTAAAAAGCCTCGGCTGCTGTGCTCATCATGCTGTGTAACAATAAAAAAAAAAAGAGGAAGGGAGCTCCCTAAACTCAATTCAATTAAACGAATCGTTCAATAGAAATAATGTGGGTTGCAACAGATGAGGGACGTAAAACAAGTGTTTGCCTTTTTATCCTGTGGCAGTTATTAATTTATAGCCATTTTCGAATTGGCCGTAAAAATTTGTTATCAATACCTACATTCATAACTAAAATGTAACTAATTGTTTAAAGCGATTAAAAAGGATATAATGGAGTACTTATCTACGCAGAAATTATCGGGCAATAATTTTGTATTCGTGATAATTAATTTTTGATAAATTTTTGTGTCGGAGTACTAATCAGACTTCCTTAATGACTCTCCAACCCGTATAGAGTGTGTAACCGCAGGCTTTAATTCTCGCCAACCCCGGGTACATAATACTATCTGCCGGTTTGTTAGGCTAAGCATCCTGGAATCCATAATTGCATAATTTTTAAAGTAGATGTTCGGTTTTAAGTTCAACTAAGTTTAAAAAGTTCAACTCATACAGTTCCAAATAGTACTGTCTCCTTCATTCAACACTTCACGTTCTTGCCAATTTCACTATCCTTACGTAGAGCAGGTAATGTATCCATTTGTTCAAAGGGTAGGTTGTACTGAATGCATTACATTACACAGATGACTTCTGATTAAATTTTGAAAACATTGTCATCATTTTTTTACTTTGGGTATCTCCGAAGCAACCTGAAATTTTTGTTGACTAGTTCTTGCTTCATTAAATCGTGAAATGCGAAATGCAGACTGGTCGTAATATTTTGTTGTACATAAAGGGTTTTTGGCACACGTAACAAAAATGTTTTTTTAGTTTTGCTTGCAACCCAGGGAAACGTTTCTTTCCAATCATTCTTGTACCTTTGTCGATGTCCTTTCTTATTGGTTGATACTCTTTCTTCTTCATCTAGTTGGCTGTAATGTTTATTTTTAAATATTTAAATCTTATTCATTATTCCCCAAATGCACACATTTCCAAGACCGTCTCAAATAAACGAATAACAAACTGCAGAAACTATGATATGTTCCCACCATACCGAAACTTTGAGATTTCGATGAATTTATACCGAAATCTCGAAAGCCGTTCCCACCAATTTGAAGTCACTTCAAATGTCAATCCCAGAGTTATTTTAAATCTCAATACGGTGTCAGTTTTGAAAAGGCTGACAAAACAATTGTCAACAATTTCCGTTTTCTATATTTCTTTTTCGTTTGCTGAAAAAATTTATTTGTGTAATTATAATATTTCTTTTCAAAATATTACCCCTTTGTACGATTTAAAATGAAAAAAAAAAAACAAAAAAATTGTTGGAAGCTGCAATGACAATAGAAATCAACTCCAAAATAAACTAGTTCACGCTGTAAGTTTGTTCGTTTTGATGACCTTTCATGGATGGATGAACTTAAACGGATTTCAACTAGGTTTCGCTGAAATCATGAGATTTTAAAACCCCGAATATGTATGGGAAATCCTCAGAGATTTGGATGACTTTGGCGAAACTTAAACTTTAGGCTACTGAAATCAAATGGAGAACTCGAAAACTGGAAAGAGCAAATGGAGGAATTCTATTTAATAGAAAAATCGGCCTGGTTTACATTTGTAGGTTCGCTTTTTGTTTTTTATTATAAAGGGTGGTCCTTATCTTGGTTTCTTTTTGAATCATATGTTATTTTGTTACTGACAGATCTTAGCCGCTCAGTATTATATTTTCGCGATATGAAATGGATCGGTTTACGTTTGAACAACGTTGGAAAATATTGCGAAGTTACTTCCAAAGTGGATGCTATGTTGTTAAAACAGTGCGAATTTTGAAAAAAAATTTCGGTTGAAATAACGCACCAACTGCAGCTGGTTAACGTAATTTTGTAATAAAAATTTGTGAGACTGGTTTGCTGATTGATAATCAAATGTATTACCGTGTTCGTCTGGCGAGCTTAACGGAGAATATTGCAGCTTTTGCTGCAACAACGGAGTGTTAGCCCTCTCCTTGTTGTCTATCATATTAATGCTTTCAAAACCAATACTTACTTTACTTGATGGGCTCCCGACTTGTGAAGAGTCTCTGACTGTGATACAGCAGTTTCACTCTCGAACCTGAGTCATGTGATTCGAAGCTTATGTCCCACGACGAGTCACAGAAGTTTCAAGATATACAGAAACCTTCATTACATTTCCTTACAACTACCAGTATCTTCTAAGTAGTTTTTCTGGCGAAAATCCTTGTTATATGCAAAAAAAATAAACACAAAATAAATCAAACACATTTTTCATCCAAACAATATCGTCCATTTGCTTCAAACAACCTTGAAGCACAATTTAGTTTTGTCCATTCGAGACCAATAAATAAAATCCTTATTAAAATATACACGACACATTTCCCACATTGACTACGTAATATCACGACAAAAAGCACCTCAACATATAAACAAGAGTCCCTTAATACACTCAAGTGCCTCTGTCTCACGTCAAATAAGCCGTTCACAGGAATCCATTAAATCTTATCCCAACATCAGTCAAGGTAGTAATTAACAACAACATAAACCATTTCACTTATAACCAGGCCATTAATCCTCAAGCAAATGGCTTTGTCCATGTGAGCTGTACCAATAGCCAAACACCACTACTGACCACAGCACGACCATTGGTTCCCCCAAATATAGAAGACAGTTGTGATAGCGGACCAGGCCTCCATCGCACCAATGTACACACAATTAAGTTGCCAAGACTGTTTGCATGAGTGTACCATATACCTTGTATCGTGTACCGTGTCCTCGTGTCATATGGCAATGGAACGCTCACTTATTTATTTTCATCTCTAATGCACTCGACTTAATAAAACTCGTTTTTCTCTCCATCTGCGGGTGGTCTTGGCGTTCTGCATTCCGAAGGACCAAACCCCGACAACGAGAAGATACAGTTTCAGGGAATTTTCCTAATGAAATCACATAAAAGACATCAATCTGTGGCATGCCATAACTTTAACGCAATTTGTGTCCACTCCTTTGGGTGTGTAGTGGGCAAGAAGGACCACTAGGAAACCATAGACTGAGTGGAATACAAGTGCTACCACCCAGATGTCGCTGTAGAATTAGTTCTTTGGTGGTTAGCTTTCTTGATGGTAGGTACGTGTCTCATAAGACTAATTGCGAAAAATTACAAAACTTATCCCACAAGAACTTGGCCGCATCCAACAGAGGGAGGGCATCGTCTTTCATCGTAGAAGGAACTTATCTTCGAGGAAAAATCTTACCAAAGGGGAACTACTAGTAACCCGACAGTAAAGGGATGACTTTTCTTTCCATCTCAGTCTCTCGCTGAGTCGCTTTCACTTAATTACGAAAGTTTGCCGGGTGGCACTGGACATAAGCCGTTTAAATATGCGAGGAATGATGTCGCCGGTTCCGCTTTAGTTCGGAGACATATTAGTTAGTGCACATGGTCTTCGTTTTTCATTCGAAAACATTTGAAAAGTCGAAGCATAGATGGAAACTTTGTTTTGATTACGAAAAGTTTTAGCAGTTTAAAATCGGTGTTGCAACAATTATGGCAGTTGGGATGCTAGATTTTTGTTCGTAAATTGTTGGAAGACAAATGTATGCAGGCTTGTTTGAATTGTTCTTTGAATTTGGCCCCTTGGGTGCCTTGTGTGTCATGCCTGTCACGGGACCTCAATGCTCGCTCGTGCATGTTCTTTGCCGGAGGTGTGTCTTGTTGCCATCATTAGTCTCAAGTTAATGACTGAAAATATCAAAATTTACATCAACTTATGGTCAAGTCAGACAGCACCAAAATAATTTTGCGTTTGAAACGCCCAAGGACACGAAATGATTTATTAGCTTTTATTTGATTCAATGTAAGCCTGTGGGAGAAAGTTGGCGTTGTACATGAGGCGGATTTATAACGTGATTTGCTTCTCAACCTTATACTGTTGTGAAGGATGATTGTTTGCTTGTTTTTTATTTAAACTAATGTAGAGTAGGAACGCAAAGTCATTAAGCGTCTTAGACAGTTCCATCTTGATAATCCATGCAACTTCTGACAAGACACGTATAAGTCTGGCCGAGAATATGGCGTGGATGAATCTTTAATGATGTGAGATCACATAAGTGGGTTTAACATGGATCTATTTTCGTTTTGGTTGTGGAAAGTAGAACAAATAGCTCCAGTGAAGAAACGTTAAAATTTCAAGCCACCTTGACCTTATTAAAGCACCGGATTGTTCGCTAATTTCTATTCTTAGGGTGCTTTTGACTGCAGACAACTCTGTGTGTGCTGGTTTGGACATTTAGAGCAAATATGGGTGAATTTTGGATACTTTGCGAAGGCGCTGCGATTATACGTGTTGTCCGATTTAGGAATTCAATACGCTGCATTACTTTCCAGCTGCATTCGAGCAAGCAAATGTCTCTATATCGTATGAAGATCAGAGAAGAACAGCGTAGCGTGCAACTTGACAAAAACACTACATGCACTTGCTGGCTACACAAGCATAAGAAGTTGTGAGCAGGTAGGATAGCAGAACCATCTACAGAATCACCAAAGAGCTGTCAGGTGGACACAGTTTCAGCTAATACCCAGTGATAGGCTTGAACTGTTCTTTGCTTATTTCAGATGAGAATCAGCTCAAGAGGAAGATTGTCTAAGGAGTTCGGGATTCAAAGTGGAGTCAGCCAAGGCTTAATACTTTCATAAATATGTGGTTCTTGCTGCTTTGTCGATTGTATTGTTATACAATCGGTAGGAAGAGTAAAGAATTTCTAGTACATTGGAAGTATTGTACCGATTGTAGATCTGAATTGGATATAGACATCCGAATGTTGTCCAAATTTGGCGAAGTAATGCAATTAGCACCAAGCTTAGACTGTCTCGCTATAATGGTGAGTCCTTGCTGTTGTATGGGTGCAGTTTTTGGAGAGTGACCACTCCTATCACAAGAAAGTTGCTTTAATAGAACAACCTAGAGAAGGATTTAGAAACTTAGGTGACAATTGTATGTACATACATAGTTATCGACGCGATGCAATAGATTACAGAGAGTAAGCATAGTAGAGAGACGCAAAATGGGATACAGGATATAAGGTATAATGTTTGTCCATTGAATGTTAACTCAAAGACAAACAGCCAATAAATGCTGCAGTTGTCATATGTGTTGTATGGATAGATTTCAAGATTACATTTAACTAAACTAGAACTTTGTTGCTAAAGATTGTTTTTTTTTTTACCGACATCATGGCTTTATCAGAAAAGTGTCTGCACTTCAAATGAGGGATTGGTTTAAGTCCTTCGGTCAATATTTTGGAGGCTTAGATCTTTTAATATCTTCATATGAATGTCTCCACATTCCTTTTAAACGTTGGTAAAATGTCTTATAAAAGATTTGTCACCCCCTTTGGGAATACACTTTCTTTACCTTCGTAACCCACTGAAAGTGATTCAAAAGAACGCAAAGTAAAACCAAAAGAACAAAAACCAAAACAAAGAAAACTTAATATTAGCTTCAGACTTTTGCTCTCTAAAAGGATTATTTTAATGCATTTTTTACTGCTCTTTCTACGGCAAAAGATACTTTTAGGAGACCATGCCACAATAGAACATTGTGTGCGGTCCACTGTCTTGTGCAATTTTATCTTACTCATGGCTTATTTTTTTTACCCTGCCGACCAGAAATTTCCATATGACACAGAGACCGAAAGAAGAACATAAAAAAAAGATACATATGTATCTATGTAGATATGTACATATGTATCTGCTAACATCATTTTAAAACATCTGGAAATGTTGCGGTTTTGTGCATGTGGTTGGTTTGCACATACCCATACGCGAGCAACAACCAGGTCCTTTTCTGACTTATATCTCTTTTTTTCAGCTCATTCCAAACCCAAGAAGGAGACTTTAAATTAAAAGCTTTCTCTATAGCTGATTCAACTGTGGGAATTGCCCCAGCTATGTGTGTCCTCGAGGGAGGTACACACATGTTGATATTCTTATATCTTTGGCCAATGATGAAAAAAGGAAACGACACTGTGACTGTGAATGTCCTCTGTGGGAAAAGTTTTTCTTTATTTTATTTTTATTAGGTATGCTTGTTTTATTTTTTCTTCTCTATCCTTGCTGATTGTTTTATTCGGCCTTAGGTGGGTTGAAGAAAATTGAGATACATTTGCTGGAGGATTAGATGAGTTGGTTGAAATGAATGAAATGGCCAAAGGAAAATATTAATTAAAATCTATTTTCAGGACTAAAATGAGTGAAGGTATTTTTTGGTTAACGGAAAAAAAAGAAACTGCAATTTTAATCATTGCATTGGGGATGTGATGCACCTGCGTTGCATGAATTTTCTCCCCTTCGAGATCTGATAGTGAGAGGTTGTGTTGTGCTGTTGTTTCCGGTAATTTTTGTGTACTGATAGTTGGTCCTTGGAGTAAAAGGGCTGCAAGCAAAATATTCTCTCTGCCTCTGTGGAATATGATAGTACCCACTCAATGGGGAGAGTTATTTAGTGGAGCAAAAATGGAAATCTAGCGCGGCGTGCTTGGGGAGCAAGTTCAAGGGAACTAGGTCAGTTTTTGTATTCAAATTCTAAAGTTTCTGTGTTTTTTTTTTAATTAAATTTTACGCCATGAAAATTGGCAGGGGCTTATGTAAATAAATGCAAACTTAGTTGAAAATGTTAGTTTTTTTTTTCTTTGTGAACTCAGTGAAAACTATAATTGGTAGTGCGGGCTTCGACTACTGAAGTGTTGCAATAATATTTTATGCGAACTTTGCAGTTATACGTGTGAAATTAGTATGTAAGCACAGGGTTTCGCCGAAAGATGTCTATTACAATTTATGGAGGCAATCAAAATTAGTAGAACTTTTGTTTTCAAACTTAAGTGTGAAACAGAACACGAAGTTGTACAGCTCTTGGATCTATCTAGGAGTGTCTTCTCTTCTTTTCACGTTTGATTCACAGACATTCCAAGTATTTTCATTGTATTACATCGCGCGAGCGTCTTACGAAGAACCGAGAGTAAAAGTTTGCAATAAAATAGTTTGCCCTTCGGATATGGCACTAAACAATATGCCATGCCAGGAGTATATCCGACATTACCAGCGATTAGTTGATCGATAAGGCTTCGAAAAGAATGTCTATTAGGCTAATAGCCGAATGTCGTAGCAATTGCCGCCAAGAACTGTCCTGAGGAAAAGTATGGACATTTAAATACATATATTGAAGCAGCTATTACCAGCTGATTCTCGATGTCCATGGGAGTCTCAAAATTTTATATTATCCACGACTTTCAAAATTTAGCAGATGAGAGATGGAACGCGCTTAAACAGATTGTGGTCACATTATCAGTCCTTTCAGCCACACAATTGGAAGGAATTATCTAACTTAGTGGAGTCCGAAAGTAGCAAATCTTTTACGTACTTCAAATCAAAGTTGGAATCTTGTTTAAGAATGAATCTTTAACTGTTCAACACATCGAGAAACTATTAAGTTGCACAAAAAAATAAATAAGGCACTACATAATCTACTGAATATTCGGCTCCCCTGAGAAAGGTCATTGCCAAGGTCTTCTATCAAGAATTGTGACGGTAACAGGAAGGACTCGTAGGAGTACACACTGGTGATCCTCCTCAAATCCTCCTTGGCTTTGTAGAACCAGTCACATAAAATAGTTTTAGTAGTAAAGTTGTGGTATTGATGAGATCATGGACAAACATAAAAGGGGCACGGCAGCTGCACCGACACTGTAGTGCAGTTACGTTCGACTTAAAAAATGCGTTCAACTCTGCCAGGTGGAACTTTATTATGAGAGCGCTGAGGAATAGTCGAGTGCACCAAATTATTTTGAGGACAAAACCCGCTTCTATGAGAAGGGCGAAGGGCCAAAAGAATATTAAATTGCAGGAGGGATTCCACAAGGATCAGTTCTAGGCCCTTCTCTGTGGAACATTATGTATGATGGAGTACTACACATGAGAAAATCAAGAGAAGTGGACATTATCGAATACGCCGATGACATCGCGTTGGTGGTAGTAGCTAAAACCCTAGGGGAAGTGATGCGAAATTGCAATAACACCATCAAAGACGTGAAGATATGGCATTGCTCACGAGGTCTGGAATTAGCGGACCGCAAAACTGATACTGTTCTTATAAGCAGCTGCAAGAAAGTTGAGCACCTAGCCTAGCACCTAGTCAAAGTCCTACATAAAGTACCTAGGGGAACTGCTTGACCATAGTTTGAACTTCAAAGAGCACATTACATACACAAGCGTGAAAGCTAACCAGGCTGTTGCCGTAATATCCAGGCTAATGCCAAGGGCATCTATTATCCATGCTGTTTATAGTTGAGCGCTATCGGATGCAAAAAGTGAGATAGCGACGCGAATTCGTATGAAGGTCAAAGGTCAAACAATGACGAAAACGCGCAGCTGCTGAAATAGAATAGCAACGGCGATAGAAGACGTCAGAAAGCGCCAGGTGGAAAAACAAACTGCTGCCGAACATAGAATAGTTACTCTTCCTGAGCCAAATCACCATAACCACCTACATCCTAGAAAAACTCTCTAACGGCCTTAAATAATTAATTGAATCCTTATTCCTGGAAATGTCTTCATTGCTTAAATTGCTTGAGTACCGAGTAACACTCCCCATAACCGTTAACCTTGCCTTGTAAATTCATGTTCCAAATAAAATTGTTAACTCATACACTTATATACTTTGCACCTAAAAAAAAAGAAAAATAGGAAACTGGCCCAATAGCTTCTGCTATTGCCTCCAATGAACAGTTTAATAAAACGAAATTTACCGACCACAAAACACTTTTGATTAAAAAAGTTCACTTTACTACGACCACGGGCACCGGTGTTTATCATTGCCTCGTTAAAGTCAAGCGAAACAGGTGTTCCACTCCTAGTCATCAAAGAACAACAGTTTGGGGCCCTCAATTATTAACCATCCAATATCGCACGGGAATACCCTTCAACGTCAACACATTGCAAGGACAACCTAAACAAAAGCTGAACGTCAGATTATGGGCCAACTCTCTGACGACACAGTACGAGTATGTGGCATAACATTTGGCTCCTCCGAACCCTGTTGGGTGGTCCTTATTCATAAACTAAAAATCCAATTTGTCTCCAAGTTATACTATAAACTATGTATCGCCCCAAATGTGGCAGCACAAAACATCTAATGAGGAAACTTTAAAAGTTCCTCGAGACCAAGCCAAGCCAAGCGCCACAAGACCAACCACATCAGCTATAATGGGGTTCCTCGCATAGCATTACTCTATGCGATTATATCCAACAGTGCACCCATACTAAAGCCACAGGTTCACTTAATGACGACTCCTTTGTGTGTGGAGCAGGGAGGGTGCTGGCTGTTGGCAAGAGTCATAAAATATTTATTTACACTATACTCGCTGTGTGTCCTTAAGGAGCACACAACACACACATACACGGTAAACAACTAGGAGGAGGATGATGATGACGATGATGGTGATAGTGATGAGTATGATGCGAACCAAGTCCTGATGATGATCGCTTGGTTGGGCACTCCTCGTTGCTGATATGGTTAAAAGGACACAAAGAGATGAAAAGCAGAAGCATTCGCAAAACCAACAGCCAGTATAGTAAGAAAGCCAAATTTACGAGAACCAAGAGACCGTAAAAGTGTTCCCCAGTGGAAAATAATCGGCTTTAATTAACGTATGGCATGGTCTAGACGCAAGCCGCTTTATAGGCGATTTAATGGGTAGCACCCTGGAGCCATAAAGATAGCCGTTCTCTTCGGCCACCTTCTGAGGAAATGTTAAATTGTAATGAACCACGAAATGGGGGTCAAAACGAGTACACTGGCTGTGCAAGAAAACAAAAAATGTAATACGCGCATGTGAGTACTGCCAGATGGCTTGGTCCGGTTGCTCTCTGCTTTAACCGTAAATAATAGGAGCAATAGGTTCTACAATGCGGGATATATTTACGTGCGACAACAGTTGGTGTCTTTCAAGTGGCCTGGGCGTAATTTAAATTCATTACCAGCATCAAGGGGTACTTTATAATGGGCGAAGGTGAAATTTGTTGCAGGATACAGTAAACACATTTGCTGTGGATCCCGTGTAGTTACATACATATGTACATATGTATGTATTTTATTGAAATTTAATGTACGGGAAATAAAATAAATGCAATTGTACACTAAAAGGACATCAACATGTAGCCTATCAATAGTGGCTTTAGGTTGGACGTGGGAGGGTTCAGTTTGCGAGGTAATGGGAGTGAAATCCACTCCAAAGAAGGCGAACCATTCAGTATTTTTTGAAACCAGCAAAAACTCTTTAAAAGATTACATTTGGAAATTTAAAACAATTAATTTTCAGAAAGTATAATACTAAAGCTGTGGGTTCTCCGGATAAAAAACAGAAATGGTAAGTAAAGAGTAGGTTAGGTTAGGTTCGAGTGGTTGTTTGTGGCCGATCACAGGCACACTTAGAAAGAAGCCTTTAGTATGACCTTAGAATTTTCTTTTTTTTTTTGGGATTTGTGATCTCTATGTTTACTTAGTCACCTAACAGCTTCTGGGCAAAGTAAAATTTCATCAGATGAAGAAGGCCGGACAGGGGCTAGGATAATAAAGCTCTGAAACATTTTGTTGTTTGTAGGTAGTAGGTCCTTTCTATTCATGTAAATATAACACCCACAGAAAAAATGGTTGTAAGAAGCTAAGCCCTGGGTCCTATGGACCTGTCGCGCTAAAAATTGGTTTTATTTTGCCAATGGATGTGGTAATAGATACTAGTAGCCTGGGCTAATAGCATGCAAATTCGCAAGCTTGAATACTCGTTGCCAGAAATGAGTCTACGTACTAGTCTACACCCTACACTCTTCTACTACTCTTCCCACGGAATTACTCTGAACGTCGCCGTGTCCTATTCTTAGGAGCTCGATTCTCCTGAGTTCGACCTGGATGCTGGTCATATATGTATGCATTCACTTAGTACCAGCTCTCTTCCGTCTGAGTCATATCTCCAATGAACTGTTTGGGGTCCGCAAAGTTTATACCTCTTGGTGTAAAGGACAGTGGAATGCCACATATTCTGCGTCTTCTTTCTCCATTTCGCTGCACCGACAAAGTACTATAACCTCTCCTACTATAACCTCCAAAACTATAACCTCTCCTACTTTTCTTTTCGGTCAAGTTTCCATGTTGGGGATGAGTCTGTGTGTCCATCTTTCTGTTGTGCCGTCATCCCATTGGTTTTTTCATTTTGCCATTGAGATCGTCCTATCTTCTGCTTTAATTGTGTCCCCATGCCGTCGATTCATGAGTTTTCTAATGTAAATATTCGATTCATCTTGTCGACCAGGATATCGTTGGGTACCACGTTTACTCCGACACGGCGCAAATTGTCTTTAGAGTGCTGATTCTGTAGACAGTCGACAGTTTCGGTCTTGATTCCCTTGTTACACATCATCACACTGGTGATGGGTGCTGTAGACAGTAGTGCTAAGCTTACTACTCTAGACAATGGGACTCTACAACTATATCTAGGTCTACCGACGTTTGGCAATATCCTCGCTAACGATGTTTGTAGCATTAACGCCTTTTTTTCTACACACACTAGGTGTGGCTTAAAGTTCAGCCTATTATCTATCATTACCCCTAAGTACTTGATTGCCTGTTTCGATTTAATAACTTGGTCTTCTACGTACTCATTCATATATTCCACTGCTTTGCGTCTTGTGATTAGAACTGTTTCCGTCTTCTGCTCCGCTAACTCCAGTCCTGCTGTCTCAAACCAGGTTTTAAGTTCTGAAATTGCTTCATTTTTGCTGATTCTACCTCGTCAATATGATTCGCAACGGCTTTTGTAACCATTGATGTCGTCCGTAAAGCCTATAACTATTGTTCTTGACCTGAGCACATCGTCACACATGATGTTTCACAGAAGGGGACATGACACCTTTCCTTAGGGAATGCCTGCCGACACATTGTAGTGTTTGTTTCCTTCATCATTTTTATACCTTAACTTGCTATTCTTAAAGTAGCTCCATATTACCCTAAGAATATAGTTTGGCATATTTATTCTCTCAAGAAAGTCCATTATACACACATACATGACCAACTTGCTGAATTGAAAGCATTTTGGATGTCAAGCGTAACTGCGGCGCAGTACTCCTATTTTCCTCACCGCTATCTACATCCTTCTATGGCGGCGGCAGCGATATCTACCACCATTTTCATAGTATCTATTGTCGACAGGGAACCCCTTCCTGGCATTTTTAAATGTCGCTAGCTTGTGATTGAATTCCGGACTGCCTTTCAAGCGTTGAACTCTGCGCATTGCTTGTAGACAGTTTGCCCTGAGAGATTTGATTTCGCCGTTCGATCAGTAACAGGGCGATCCACGCGAACTGTGTCTTCTTCTTGGCATTGACGCGGAGATCACCATATCAGTCAGCAGCACCGCTAGTTCTTGAGCTGGTCCAGATCTTAGGCTGTGTGTCAACAGTGTCCTGTTACCTTCGGACATTGTCGGCGCTTCTTAGCTTCCACGAAGTCCTTGATATCTTGTTAAGGTTGATAGGAAAATTAACACCCGCAAACTTCATCAAGAGAAGTCGGCTTCAAAATGGATTTTCTTTATCTTGGCAGTTTTATCACGGAAGTCAGTGAATCCTTTAAAAGAATTATTGAATCGATAAAGCAAATGCTTTGGGTATATTGTCTACAATCTAAAAAAGTCATGATTTTAAGAGCATCAATATCGCGTGGAATACTTGAAGTAGTTTAAATATTATCTACGGAGGTTATCCACCTTCTATAAGAACTCTTTAAACGGTGAATGAACTGGGTATCATTTCAAAATAAGCTAATGAATCCACTCACCCAATCCGACAGAAAAGATTTATAAGCAACTGTTAATTCATAGGATAAACGCCTACTATGTACACACAACAATCCCAAATACAGTTGTCTACAAAGCTATGTACATACATATGTATATGTATTCACAGAGCTCATAAAAATGTTATGTTTGGATAATACGGAAGGAGTAAGCATACAACTCTCAACCTCCATAGCATGCTTGATGTACTTATCTCGTCTCGTAAACACATTCTCCCAATCTGCCATCCTGGTTAACACCCATTAACATTAATGAACACTTTTTTTTTTGTCACTTCAAATAATTGCAGAATCCAGAGCTAAAATTTATGCGTGAACACGTCCAAAGCTCCAGCAAGGACATCTCTTTTAGCATTCAACAATCATTTGCATTAAAGTAATTAAGAGCTTTAAATTCTGAATTTCTATTGCTCCAAACGACAATTAAATTTTATCTCATGTATCCTGCATAGCCACCCTTTTGTTAGAATGAAAGCACTGCCGGGTTGTTGCGCATCTACAAGTATGTATGTGCTGCATTTCCCTACGACAATTATTTAAATGCCATTCTCTGTGTGGCACCTGTCTACATGGCGCCATCTCTTATCATCTGCAGAACATAATTAGACAGCTGTGAGTTGTGAGAGCTGTTAATCAAACTGGACACTGACAATGTACACCGGCTATTACGTGTGTAACCCGTTATCCTCCCACACAAACACACTCTGCACAGAGATTGAAATGTTAATTAAACCCTGTAATTCAAGCTCGTCGGTACCCACTTTGGTGCGTCCCGGTCGTCCTTTGTCGGTCCCATTGTGTCAAAGTGTTACGCTTCGACAAACGCGGCAACAGCAATAGCAGCAGTAGCACACATTTTCATAACAAAATATGGCCTGGCATAAATAATTTCTGCTGATTTGTCACTTTTGCTGCCGCGCGCGCTACAAACAGCCCCATTATGCAGGACGCTCGCGAAGGTCGTTTACATGAATATTAAATGTTTTCGTTGCCAGGACACAAGTGCTTTTCTCTTTCCATGCTTATATATGTGTGTGTGTGTATGTGCAAGCGCGCATAATTATGATGAACTAATTAATGCGTAATGTAATTTTTTGGTCGCTTGAACGACACAGGCGAAACAGTGAAACCACTCGTTTTATCACTGGCAAAAATTTTGTTGCAAATTAATTGAACAAATAAAAGCTTTGTTAAATGAAACAACGTATTCACAGAAAAAAAATTCTTAATTTAAAACTTTACATAATAAATTGTCAATTGTGCTGGTAACCCAAATGGGGAAGCATATTCCAGGAAAGGATTTACGCCAATGCTTCGGGAAGGAGGGCGAGGTGAGAACTTTTATTACGAATTTGTTAATGAAGTGAAAATAACCACATTTTTCTGTGTTTATAGACCCCACGAACAGTTCCAGCGTTTTCCTATCAAGCTTTACAACCAAATACAGTAGTTAGGCCGCCTAAGAGGTAAGTACGATTGTTATTTAAAAAGGCTGGATACAGAAGCTCTTGAGGGATCATCAGAGTGTAAAAAAAAAATTGAAAGAAGCAAATTTTTCGGCATGAGTTCACATTGCAATCTATTTCCCTGCCTCTTGTCCGAAAGGGAATACATGTAGGTTACGGTGCTTGTAATCTGGTTATTTCCATGGTGGTATTAAAACATTTTTTTGGTCTAAGTGTGTGGACAGCCGTCTAACCCAATCTAACTAAGAAACTCGTGAAAAGACATAAAACGTTTGAGGTCCTCTATGTTGCTGACGAAAGCCCTCCTGCTTGTGTAAAAGGATGTACACGATGTTTACAAGATTACTTATGTATGTACTTCTCTACCTGAAACAGAACAAACTTCATTGTCTTCGATCCCAGGCATGGTGTTTCCAGTTGTCTTGACCAAGTGCTCAGGCATTCAGAATAGCTTGGTCTTTAAAACCGTGGTTAAGTTTTCCTTGTTGTCTCGAACCTGGAGGCTCTGATTCGAAGATCCTTTTTGCGGGAACATTATTGTCCATTTGCTGATGTGGCCAAGCCTATGTAGTCGACATGTTTTGGCTTTTTTGACTACATCCACATCTAGATTGGACTCGGGTCTATATACCAGAACTGGTAGGATTAATATTTTGTAGAGCACGCATTTCGTCTTCCGAGCTAGGAATTTTGAATCCATTTGTTTCGCCAAACTGAAGTAGTAGCGGACAGGTGTTTCGTTGTTTATTGACAACATGTACTTGGTTTTGTTCTCATTTATTTTAAGGCCAACTCGCTTAACCTTCTCTGGGAGCAACCGATGATGCCAATGTCGTCTGCGTATCTCAGCAGGACAGATTTCTTGATGATAGTGACTTCCGTGCCCTGTTCACTATCTGTTCCAGTACCACATCGAAGAAGTCACATAATCCGCGTCTCCTTGCCGAAATTTGGTACACATTTGGCATAGTTGGGGGAACTGTTTTCGAATTGCACGAATACCCCCAGGTATTGTGCTGATCTTGAAATGTCTATTCAGTTGGAATACAGTCGATTGTTGTCGCGATTTAGATTCAGTCTAACAGCCGATATATAGATTTCAGTAACTCGCTGGGATCTGATTACTGTACTGTCTTGATTGCTGATTAATGTATCTTTGATCTAAAATGCATGTGCATTCTTTAAGATCCGCACAGACATGCGTCCGACTTGATTGGAACTACAGACACCACCGTTAATTCCAAACAGAGAATGTTCTATAATCAGTTGAATCCGAGCGAAGGCCCCTTTTGTAAATATTTACCATTTAATGTTTTTTAAAGTATTCTTCAAGATTTATACACTTTTCTTTCAATAGAACCAGTTTTCGAAACATTTATTTCACGCTGAAGCTTACACCTCAGAAATATGCTCTTTACACGCCTATGTAGCCTCTTCTGGCGTTGAAAACCGTTGACCACGCATTTTATTTTCGATGAACGGGAACGATAAATCAGGGAAACATGGGAACAATGGCTCATTAATTTGACGTTTGAAACTTCAGAAATTTAATTATGCCAGCAAACAATTGTTGTATACCAATCAGCTTTAACATTTCTTCGATCCTTTAAAGTAGCACAGTAGCAACATGACTCAATTTACCGAAAGAAACAAGCGATAATTTTTTTCGAAGTACCTCAACAACGAGTCACTTTTGTCACTTCTTGCTCACCTTGAAATACCTTGAAAATAAAGAGCCGATTTATCAATTGGATTCGAGGTAATACGAGTATATCCAGTCCTCGGTCTCTGTAACGAAACTGTAACATTGGATGATACTTCATCACTAAAAGCCAATCTATAGATTGTTGTTGAGTTAGACGACATATGTATGAATATGATGTTTGGAAACGTCAAAAGAATCAGTGCTTCCACATGCTACAAATTTATAAGCCAACTCTCGTATTTTTGCTCCACCTTGTACCGACGAGATAATACATTTTGCTCTTTATAGTCACAATGAACCGAATTACGCCACTTGAACTCTCAGACCCTCTCTAAAAATTTATGAGGTTATTAACCACGATAGATGAATAATTTCCCAAAACAATTGCTTCCAAGAACCCTTACGATTACAATGAATTTCCATTCACCTCCTCATACTTCGGAAGATATGATCTACTTCTAGTCCCAAATTAATGACTAGGTATACAACAACTTGGTAATTTCACTTGTTTCCTGTATAAATTCCAACTCTAGTCTCATCTATAGTATACTTCTTGAGTGGGGTGTATCATTCAAACAAAGTACAATTATTTCCAATTTGGCTGATTGGATTGTGATTAAGGTACTTGATATCCATAAGGTTGTAGACACAGACTGCGAATGTATTACGTATGTACATATCTGTTAAGGACTCATATTATGTAAGCTCTTTGGCAATACTTCTAATTTCCAACAATGGTTGTCAAAGGAGCAAATATCTTTATCACCGTACTTATCCCTTTTGTAAGTCCTTCTGAAATTTTTCTAATTAAAAGCACAAAACAAAAAGGAACAAACCACAAAAACAAACAAATACAATTACACTCATACATCTTGTGCTATTATTGTACCTATTTCAGGATCTTCCTCTTTACGCCACGGCCAGCCAAGCTTACATTCTTTCGGACATACTTTAAGAGGGGTGACATTCCAGTATGCAGCATTGGACCCCCCATCAAGTTGAATAACCCCAAGAAACAATTCCCCATTAAGTGGTACTGTGATCCAGACAAATTGGACTATTGCTACTATTTGCCAATATTCGTTGACGGGTATGTATTGGCTGTTATTGTGTATGTATGTATTATTTGTGGAGAATCATTGTTTCTGGGATATAATAGGGATTTTGTTTTCTTGTCTATAGCTTAGATTGTAATTGATTTATATTTTCAGATTATCGGAGTACGATTCACAACTGCGGCATCTTGCACAATACGCTGCAATGGATTTGATTTTACGTGGCCGGAAAAAGGTTAGTAAATGATAGGGAATTTATAATAAGATCGTATGGGAAAGATATTATCGATTTGGGATTTTGAAATGCAATGACATTTTACAAGGTTTATGTCTTTCACTATGCGTTGGCTAATGTATTAAGGCTTAATTAACCACCACCGTAAACAGCTTTGAAAACCAGAAAAATTTGTATCGAATAGTTAGAAAACGTTCCAAAAGTAGGCGTGGCAGAAATAATAATTTAAAAAGTGAGCCCCTAGGTTGAAAATAAATGTGCACCATTTATCATTAAGTGTAATGATGTCTTCAAGTTAAAAATTTGGAGATTTTTGATTACCTTTTTTAAATACGTTTATAAGGACACAAATGGTTGTTAGAAGAGCTTCTAAATAAAATAAAATGTTGCCGAACGTTCATTATCATTATTGAAGTTTTTTTAAGTTCCACCTCAAACAGTTGCTCTAAGGC
Source organism: Xylota sylvarum (assembly GCA_905220385.1). Classification (NCBI taxonomy): domain Eukaryota; kingdom Metazoa; phylum Arthropoda; class Insecta; order Diptera; family Syrphidae; genus Xylota; species Xylota sylvarum. The sequence goes on from LR999958.1 coordinate 16,366,118, forward strand.
ATTGCTACATTTCAAATACCCACCTATTTTGAAATGTAGCATTTTATCCTTCCAAGTACAACAATGTGTATAGTCATTTTCTTGCAGCTGCTTTGGTAATTGGATTTTTAAAGGATGAACATCCTAATCTTCCCTTAAACTTTTCCAAACTTGCTGTAGTAATATATATCTACTTCCTGTGCATTATGTCACTACTTAAATCAATTTTTTTCTTTAGTAGATACAATGCTGTTGTCAGGTTTGTAAGTCTTGCGGCATAACACTTCTTTTTCTAAAGATACAAGGGCAGAATTCCACAGGATTTTACTCCAAGTTTTTTTTAATTTCTAAGTGAAAATTGAATCACTCAAATTACTGCATCACTTCGCCCAACTGCTGCTAAACTTAGGTAAACTACATATGTACATACGTATTGGTACCAATAGTCACTTCCAAATAAGGTGAATGAAACAGTGAAGCTGTTGCAAAAGTGTATAATTATGCAATTTAACTTATAACATCCAATTTACGTATATTTGAGTGTGCCTCCTCGATCTCCTTTCCGATGCACCTTTAAATGTCTTTTTTCCCTCTAACAGCATCGGTAGATGTAACAATTGATTCATAATTGCATTAGATGAGTTAATTTCTAAACCCATTTCTAAGTTCACTTCTAAACCAATGGCAATACTTACCAATAGTCCTTGCTTAGTCACCATTATGGCACATATTTGCCAGCATCTCAATATTTCTTACAAACTCCATCGTATACCTTGCATTTTTATAATTATGATTGAGTGTCCTTTAAGATAATTGTATGCGTAATACACTACACGTGTATATAAAAAATTCACACCACCTACAAATGTTTCTATTTCCCTCTTGCAGGTTCTTCCAGTTATCCCCAAGTTAATACTACCACTGAAGCGAGCATTCAACACTAGAGTCAAAAAAATCATCATTGCAGCACTTAAGGTCCTTCAACTGATGGTAATCGTAGGTAATTAACAAGCACACATCCTTCACAGAATTTGCATAATTGTAAGCCACCATCAAAATGGCAAACATGTCAAACAGGTCCTTGTGTGGGACAAGCGCTAGTGCCCTACTTTCGTCAACTCTTGCCGGTGTGCAATCTCTACAAGCAAATCAACGTTAACCGAGGCGATGGTATAGACCCTGACCGTGATGTGCGAATTGGCGATGTCATTGAGGATACCCTACAAGCACTTGAGCGATGCGGCGGCCCCGATGCGTATATCAACATCAAGTACATGATACCCACCTACGAGAGTTGTATGATGAACTGAAGGATGGCATTCTTCGCTTTGTTGGTACCAACTCGGAGCACAACTGCAAGCAATTAAAAAAAAATTCGGTACTATTTTTTTTTTTTAATTTTATTTCACTTGTGTGTGTGAGTATTTTTTTTTAATTTCTTTTTAAATTTTTTGTTTGGAAATATGTATCTTAAACGGCAAGGGAAATTAAAATCTAACAAAATTCCCCCTCGGACTTTGGCAATAAATTCAAGGATTTATGCGGCAGCCAGGAGATAATAACAGAAGAGAAATGTCCACCACGCGAATATTAACTGCAAGTGGGTTGTGGGGTGAATCGGAAAGGACATAGGCAGTAGGGCGGCGGGGGCGATGGCGGGCTCTGACCGTTCCTCGCCATTCATTTTGGTGGTGAAATTTATCTACGACAAATAATTCCACTTTCGAGGGCCCAATAAATTATTTTGTTTGCCTGGCAAACATTGCTCTTCGGATGGCTTGCCGCTGCTCTCTGGCGATTGGAGGACACTCGATATATGTATGGGCACGTCCCTCCGCAATCCTCAATGGGCGTCTGGGTAATTGTATTGTGGACTAAAGTGGTGTGTTTGGTCCTTAACACTATCGGTGAGGAGCATTAGTTTTAGGTGTTATGCACATAAATTTGCATCTATCCGTAAAGCTAGTCGACAGTGAATTTAAGAAAAGGCCAATAAAAACAAAGACGAGTCCTACTCCGATACAGCCTTAGGTAAGGGGGACTTGAGTTTGAGGGTATGAAATGTGCTTTCATGTGAAAAACTGAAGGAGACTAGTATTTTTATTTGTAGAGAAATTTACTACGACAATTGTTTTATTGATGAGATGAGGATTTCTTGAATAAGAGCTGTCTGTAAAACGGAATGAATTTATTGAAGTACTTTAAGGCTAGGTGGATTGGTTGATTTAGTTTTGTTTTTAAAATTCTTTTTTCTCTTATGAGAAACAAACCTTTAATATCTAAACCATGCTCCGAGCTGTCTGCAAATGCTCGTTGATTACTATACATCAAGGGTTTCGAAGGATTAGTCCCTGTATGACATAGAAAAATCTGATGTAGATAGTATGTTTCATTGGCTGCCAGGTGCGCTCTAGAAACGAGCCTAAGTACATACGAAAGCCGTGTATGTGGCGTATGACGGTGAAGAGGGCTGTTCCTTGTTTGTATATCTAATCCGTTTTCCTTTTGAATCTGGCTGTTGTTTTTACGAAGAATAAACCATCTCACTTATAGCTGGTGGATGAATTATTTCTCTTAAAATTTAGAAAGAACGAATGATTGAAAGTTTGCTATGTTTTCAGATATTTCTAGTTATGTATATACATAAAAACTAAAGCCTCTCGGTCTGTAGATTACCAGAATAGAGTATAAGTAATTTCTGATGCCTAAGGATTCACGGCCCAGAAACTACAGCAGAAATTCGTAACATGGTAGCGGATGAGAGAAAGGGGAGGAGTATTTTCTCACTTAAACACTTCTTCTTGATCCAGGCGGCAACGTATGAATTCATCAATTGCCACCGACTTCTGTAAAGGCTTCGAAAAATCTCGCATCTTGATTTTCAATTGGATATACTTAAATGGTTCTAATCATACCTTCAAGAACGACAAAACAAAACCCTCTTTAGATGCTCTGTTACCGATTCCATTATAGCCACTACCGGAGTCCCTCAAGGTAGCCTTTTTGGTCCTCTGTTTACTTAAAGTAACTTTTTTTTAGGTTTCTTCACGACAGTTACCCCTCCTTCCTTACCTACATACATATGTATCTACCTACCTCCCTGACTATATGATTGAAAAAAAAACTTGTTTACGTACGCTGATGACAACAAAATCTTCAGACACATTTCAGCCCCCACTGACTCTCGTCTACTTCAAAGTGAATTGAAGAACTCTTCCACCTTTTTTCCTTTTCCTCCTTGAGCTTAATCGCAACCTAATGATAAGCTATTACTTATTCCCGTAAACGTCTCCCACCAATTATTCCAAGAAAAAAAAATATTGATCATCTCCGAAACGTAACACGAAATTTTCAATTCCCATAAAATATAAAAATATAAATCCCTGCTTTGTGCGCTGTAATACATATGTAGTGTGGTAAAAATCAATAACAATTACATACAAGTACGTAGATATATATATGTATATATTCTTTATATCTACTACATGGATAGAGTATCCCCACATGTCTAAGTCGTCTGTAAATACCCTTCTCATAAAAATCAATTTAAAATAAACATCCGAGGTTTCATCCTGCAAACAGCTCTAATGTATTTCAATCGTCTACCATTTTACGAAAACGGAGTTATTTTCTTAAAAGCATCTCTCATCTCAATTGAATGTATGTCCAATTTCAGAAATAGCCAACACATCATGTCTCCGGCATATAGTTCAGCCCTACATCACTGCATCAATAGCTCTAATCATTTCTCTTCTTCCCCCGTAGGAAAAGGGCGACTGGCAAGGACTTCGCTTTCGTAAATTAAATTTCCGCAATATCAAATGACAATTGACGAAAGACAACCAACACAGCCGGAGCCGGAGATCCCTATACAATAGACTCATCCATCTAACAAATCCAACACATACATATCGCTCCATCACTGTTTGGATGGACGTGTATCCTGCTGCTGGTTCTCCACATTCACACTACAACCCGGCTCAATCAAACTTTAAAAATCACACCCCGGCACTCATTGATTACAGCAAACTACAAAACTTGGTTGCTCCTCCTCCCTGCCTGACTTCGAGAATTCCACAGGACTTGCTGAAGGGTGACTTTTTTTTTTCGTTTTTTTCTTAAGTGAGGTATTAAGTGGAAGTGACAACAACTTTATATTGAGAAGGAACTCACATCCACTCTAAGCAAGGGTCAACTACTGGAGATGGGCGTAAGGATTGGGTGTAAATAAACTGATTGCTGAGCTGATGACATATACCGCTTAGTTATCTGTCCTTCTCTTTGCTTCTATGGAATGGCGTTCCTTGACAGAAGGATGTACCAACACGAGATATGCATAGATGACGAATTCCAACGCAAATTGGAATAGAGACACTTGGCGATGAAATATGCAAATCTCAGAGAAAGAAAAATCACATACAAATCTGAAACATGCATATTTCAAAAAGGAACTCGTAACCAACACGACCATTGTACACATATGTATGCATGTAGACACGAACGTGGCACATTTTTGCGTCCGAAAACTAATCTGCATGCTAACTACTCTTGGAAGTGCAAAAATGTCCTTGCTACTGCTGCAGTTACCATGCGACCAAGCCAAAGGATTTACTCTACACACAGAGAGAATTGAAAAGAGCAAATCCGCATGGTATACCGACGAAACAAAAAATTGTTTCCTTTGTGCTTCTGCTGCACCTAATGCCCTCATTTACTGCGGCGTTACCTGATTAAGGAGTAAGGGTATAAGCAACAGAAAAAAAATAATAATCCTCGCACTATGCTCACCAGGGTGTAATTAAATAATTACATTTTCGCATCGCTGGGCTTTATTTCGGGGAAAACACATTTTCAGTGGAAATGCTTAAAATTTTGTCTACAAAGCCGACAAAGTATACAAAAGCGTTTTTCCAAATAAGAACTTCAGCATTGCATTACTAAGTTCTACATAAACTTGAGCTTACTTTATAGTGCTGTTGTTTTAAGTTATGTTCTGAATCTCATATTATCTTATGATGATGATCATTCCTGAATAGTGCTGCATTGACAAAGAAAACTTTGCAGTTAATGCCTACTGCATCTACATAAAGCAAAGTTGTGTAAAATGTTATTAATTAGTAAGTAAATCAAAGATGGTGACACATAAGTAATTTGCAGACCACTTTGGTGGCAGTAATAAATCGTTATGTCTAGCGCCAGAGCATTGCATAAAGCCGCTAATGTGAAAAAATTATGCATTTATAAATTAAATCAATTTCCTTATGGCTTTCATAATACTTGGGAGTACTGCGAAAAAGCTTTAAAGGAAGCAATATGGGCAAAAAGGTACAAAAAACTTTGAGTACTCTGCGAGTAAAAGAGTACTTAAATGTAGACAGAAAATTTAAGAAGACTGCTTTAAAAATAGGATGCTGTTCTTCGGTAAGTGATCGGAAGCAAGAACCAAGTCACCGTTGTCCAACTACAACCCAGGGTGACCAGTTAAAACAAATAAACAAAAATTAATGTCATACCCAACATCAACCCAATTACAAGATGAAAAGCTGAATCTTTGCACAATCAGTATACATATTAACAGACCATGGATGCTTCATATTTTCAGAGGTTCAGGCACGAACCTAGTCGTAAAAAGACCATAGAACATGTCTGATGTATATGCTAATAAGGTATCACCTACAGGATATAAGCAGATAAATGGTAAAGTTTTATAAATCAAGATTGTAATAAAGAACAGGGTCATGGGGAAAGTATAAGGGCAGAACGCATTTTCTTCAATCATGATCAATTTCTTAAGCTTAAATAATATCAAATTCCTTGGTTCATCGAAATGCTTACTTGGATCTACTTCATTGGAAGACGTTCAAAGTTGGGTCAGTTGGTCAGTATAGTTCTTGCTACTGAAACAGAAAGATTAAAACTACCTTACATAACTGTGCGAACAAACCATCAATCCGGTTCTTATTCTTATAATAGAGAGTATACTCTATGATCCAAAGAACTTGGAATTATTTATATAACTGTATGTACTGGATTAAACTTCTGGGAAAATGCAATCAGAAAATTAGTAAAACCTGCCTCAACAAAAACCCATTAAACCCATTACTGATTTTAACAGGTATATTGACGTGTCAATGCAGACTTTAGTAGCATATTAAAAAACTTGGTATATGCAGAAGACGATGGACAATGTAAATTCTGCATGAAATTCGAAGAAACACCAGTCACCCTAAAGAGTCGCCATTAATATGGTCGACAAAAGTCATAGTTAATTCCCTGTTCTTCGAGAAATTACTTAAGAAGACACTAAAAAATATACGTGAATTCATTACGTCTTGTTGCAAACCGTTTTCGATATAAAAAGTTGTACCTGTTACATTTGGTCCATATGTCGGTTACCACACAGTTTCTATCACATGTCAAATGATCTGGCAACCTATATTTTGTTAGTTTCATGAGCAAACCGCTCAACCAAACCGTATTGAATGTGTTCTCAAGATCCATGAAACAAACACCATTCGATTTTTTCCAACCAGATTCCAATTGACATCAGAGACTAGTTTAGTCATGGCATATAACTTTCAGAAATGAATTTCTGATTAAGATATCGGAGTTCTTTCCGACGTTTCAAAGAAGAATAATCGGTCTGTAATTTGTCGGAGCTTGCGAAAATTGATATGCATGTTTATCCGGTTGTACTGGTTGTACTGTGTGTATCTAAATAATGTGAACGAAAGTGGACGTGGTAAGCATCTGCATGAACCTGTTCGCACGGGATGAGCAATCTGAGCAGTAATCTGGATTGTAAAGTTTTCTGAAATTTTCTGGATTTTTTGACGTTTTAAAATGTTAATCGGTGTTACTCGACAAAAGAGTAAAAACAATTAAAAATTCGGCAAGCAAACAAAAGAAAAACGAAAGTAATCCAATTTAATTGTTGTAAAAAGTATTTGTTTTGTTCTGAAAAGATTTCTTTTGTTGAAAATCAAACCAATTTAATTTGCGCTGACAACCAATATGTCAAAATAAGTCTGCGTAAGTGATTTCTGAACACGAAAACGTCAAAAAATCAAGTATGTCAGTCCTGTGTGAAAGGTTTGTACATTACTAGTATCCGTTTTGTCGATTTGTTAATTCAATTGGTTTCTTAAGGATTTTGAGTCTAATTAGAGTTGAAGTAGGAAGTGAAGAAAAACGGAGCTCAAGTCGAGACTTCTGTGTTCGATGGTGCCAAAGCTTGGTAAAAGGCTATAAAAATAAAAGCAGCCGATCTAGGCTAGAGAGCTATTGGTAAAAGGACAAAATTGCCTTAGGTTTAATGTTGTTAAAAGCTCCCTCGGTATCGAAAACTGCCACCATTTGCTTTATTGTAAAAAGTCCAAAAACGGGCCGTGGCTCCAAGAACCACACTGCAGCAGCAATATTCTCCGTTTATGTATACTACGTCCGGTTATCAATCAGCAAACCAGTCTCACAAACTTTTAACACAAACTTGCACACAACAGCTGCCGTTGGAGCATTATTTCGACCAAAATTTCTTTTCAAAATTCCTGTTTCGACAACACAGCATCCACTTTCGAAGTAATTTTGCAATATTTCCCAACGTTCAAGCGTAAATCGATACTAAGGTTCTGTCAGTTTTTTGAATGTATAAGCGCTGTCAGTGTCAATAACATATGATTCTAAGATATACCAACAGATGGCCCACCATGTATAAAGATTTTTCAATGATGCGCAGCAGCGAGTGGTTGTCTTTACCAATTTTCCTTTACTGCGCGAATGTAGGGAGACGGGGCTTTACATTCGTTTGGTATGAAAACCAAATTGAATTCTATCCAGGATTTAAAGATGTGAAACCAAATCTAAGAAAATTTGAAAGATCCAGGTAAGATCAAAGATAAGGTTGAACTTCGGTTGAAGTTAGACCATCCAGTCTTTTCGACTTAAATGATTTAAAGCTGTGAGGTTCCAAAAGAATTTTACTTTTGGTAGTAAGATGTATTGAGCTACTGGCACTGATATTGTATGGGTTTCTTTCGGACTCACTATCCACTATCCGATTTATCATCCAAGAAATATCAGTTCTTTTCAGAAGATAAGGAAAGTGGAGAATTAGTTCCCTCTTTATCCATTCTTTTTGTACACCTGGAGACCTATGGCTCGGCAGATTTAACTAATTTATCCCTCGGTATCAGCCAGACGAGCTAAAGATCCTTTGTGAATCATAACACTTCTTGAGTTTCCTCTCGGTTCCTGTAATTTGTTCATCTTTCAATTACTCATCGGACGATAAAGGTGGGTAACTTGGCGCAACTGGGTTACGAGGGCGAGTCCTGCGCTTGCAAGTGATTTTGATTACAGCCCTCCTGTTTCCACAGTTGGATGAGAACCGCTTGGCATTCGCTCGGCTAGGCCTTTTAATAAATATGAATACCCTGGCTTAATTCTACCTTACAAAAGTTCACTCCAAACCAGTTTAGTTACCAAATGTATGTATGTATATCGCAGTAAATCTCATTTCCACTATATTTTTTTTTTTATAAAGAGAAAGCAAAAATAACAAAATAAGGATAACACACTCGGTACTCGCAACGTACCGTTAGACATACATCAATTTCCATCAAAAGTTCTCAGTGCGAAATTGTTTTTCGCGCCAATTTATCCAGCGCTTTACTGGTTTTGCTACCCCACTCAACAGTAAGAGTCTGTTAATCCTGTTTAAAGTTCACCCTGCAACCGAGTGTTGATGCGAGAGAGCACAGAGCTTCTGCGGATGTGATGCTAATAAGTCTTAGTGTTAAACAAACGATAACAAACGATAATGGTTGTTTCGTTTTAGGTTCCGCTCATTTTTTTATTTTTGTCGTTTTTTTGCACTTTTTGCCATCATTTTTTATTTTGGCTATTTTTTTGGGTGTGCTAACAAACGCGCAGGAAAAACTTTATCCTGCTTTTTCTCTGAGTCAAGTTATGCAGTTTTTTGATGCATTGAAAATTTGTTGACTGCAGAAGCGACCAGTAGCACAAGGGAGTCAGTGTGATAAACAGTGGTTCCGGTAATGCATTCAAGTTTTAGGAGCATTATTCTTGGTTCTACGAGCTTTGTACTTATTGGATGAGTTGCAAGAATCGGTGCATATTTTGCATTCTATATAGCGGTTTAAAGGATCTTCAGGACAACCTCAATTTTCTCAAAAACTGTGCTATAGCATAACCCTGTTTAATGAAGTTAGAAACTCCCATATAAAAAGTACGCAGAAAGCCTCTAACAATACAAGATGTATCTGAGGTTATCTGCATTAGAAATTTACGAAACCAATCCTTCATGCTAGATACCTATGTACATATGTATGTATATAGTCAATCATACAAGCCAATTATTTATTTTAATTGCATTAACACGAAGGTTTAATGCTCTGTGTTAAATAACACCCCGTTAATTTCTGCATTTTAAATAAGGTATACATTCATATAAACGTACACTTTAAATGCAATTTACGAGGAAATGTCCAACCCACTAGTTGTGCTACTACTACTATCTTAATCGATTTTTAATACTACATATAGAATTAAGTGCACTACTATTGACCCAGTTTTGTAGAAAAATACGTCTGTTACACGATTAACTACGCTGTATCGGTTTCAGGACAAGAAATAGGACACACAATGCAAAAGTGTACATTTTTAATTTGAGAATTTTATTTTAACTACAGTTTACTAAAATATTAATTTTATAAGAAAAGAAATCAATATAAGGAATGGATTCTGTCCTTTAGCCGGAAACTGTTCAAATAAAAATGATTAACCACAGAAAGGAATAAGAAGTCAAAGAGAGATACCATTCTTTCTTAAATTTATAAATTACCCAGATCCACTCAGAAGTCAGAAGATAATTTCAAGAACTTGGGAATAAAACTTAGTATTTAGCGATTCTAGGCCAAAATTGGTAAGGAAGTCATCTACGGTGGGACGATTGGTAGCCACAGATAGGAACTTCTGAAATAGACTCAATCTAGTCAAATTACTCGTGGGATGGAATGTAGGACCTGACTATGGACGAAGGAGACCAAAAGTAGACTTTCGGCAACATACAAACTCTGTATCTCCACCAATTTGGACACAACAGTTCTACATCCTGCCCGGAATATCCAGGAGAAGACAAAGATACAGATCATGCAGTATTTTATTGCTCACGCTTCAAGGTGTGGAGAATTATTCTGCCCGTTGATCGTTACTATTCGACCATATAATGCGATCGGAAGAATATTGCCGATAAAAAAAAAATATTCAAGATTAACCAGGAGGAACTCCATTGCTCTTTATTCATATAAAAGGTTCTGGACCCTTCCATCAAATACCAGAATTCTTAGTAGTGCTTAAGAGTTTGTGGAAGCTTTGATTAAGGCTGCGATATCTGGTTTGGAGCCTGCCCGATCAGATGCATTAGTGGAAGAAATCATCCACCCTGGTGGAACCCCAAAATTGCAGAACGTTTGCGTACCTCAAGAAAAAGCTGGAACCTCGCTAAAAAGGGAGCTATCGAGTGGTCAACATATAAAGAGAACTTCAAGCTTCTCAAAAAAAAAAAAAAAGAAAACATTGAGGTTCTATTTATTATACCACCGAAGCAGTTAATTTGAAAAAGGTCCTTACAAAGGTTCCATCACAGGTTTCTTCTATCAAGAACTGTGGCGGCACCTGGACAGACTCCCATAAGAATACGCTAGACATTCTCTTGAAATGTCACTTCACATGAGACTCAGTCGCAGGGATATCCGGACAGTTGTTGATATCGTGACAGGACACTGCGCGATAGGCAATAATGCAGTACGGCTACGACTACCGTATAACGACTTCTGCAGGAATGAAGAGGAAAGAGAATCCATTTGCCACTTGTTATGTGATTGTTCAGTACGATTTACGAAATATTGAGCTGAACAAACTTCTGAGATTCATACACATACCTAGGTGGTTTAGGTCAGTCGAAGACTGAAAGTAGGTTCTCTGGGGTCAACAATTGGGCACAATGGACTCTTCGTTAGTTTAAGTGAGCCGTTGACAAATTTTTTAAACAAAGGCACCCTTTTACCTACCTACCAACCTACCTAAGTCTGCGAGAGATATGTATATGTGCAGGTGTGGGAGTCTTATCCAGTGCACCGAGCACCATATTATTGACGGACCATTCCAGTTTATTTCAGGCAAAGACTATGTCAGTCTAAGAATCCATTTCAGCTTTTAATTTATGTAATAGGCGACTAAGCGTTGTTCTACAAATATTAAGTCAAAGCTTTGTAATCGCCAATAATACGATCCAATAGCTTACCACCTTTCTGTATGTATGTTAAGGATTTCCTTGTAGGAATAAGGCTTGAGTAAACTCTTGGATCTAAGCCACGGGATATGTTCCAGAACGGTAGCTGTTGGGGCACAAGACCAATTGAAATCACAATAAGGTTCTGGTCCTAAAACGCGGTTTCTAAGTAGATTTGATGCCTGCAATTCAATGTTTACTTTGTTGTGTGTGTCAAGAGATTTTAAAGTATCATAGCAGGCAGTGCTTTGAGCGCTACCTGATATTTATTATAAGGTCCTTGATACCTTTACCAAAGTGTAAAACAGATCTCAATGGGATGGTCTTTACCCTGGAATGCAGTGGGACACGAACCAAGATATACTGAGATACCGAGACTTTGGTACTAGGTCTGTTTCAACTCCAGATTCCATTTTCGATCCAAGGGCGAACCGGACCAGATCTCTAGGGTCCAGTATGGAAACGCCATTAGAGGAGTTTTTGCAATTCAGTTTTTATACCTCAAATAACCTTCCAAAGCAGTATTCCCTAAACATAAAGTACAAAGGACTCCTCTTTACGGAATTAAGTCAAGTATATCCACGTGTCCCATGAGGTACAGTTTTATAGCGCATCTACCAGCAGATACTGCAATGTATTAATAAATTAATATACTACTGTTCTGTTGTCTTTGTTAAATTAAATCTTTGTTATGTGGTGGGTATACTCTAACCATAACTCCATTTTAATAACCCACACATCAAACCACCTCAATAGAATCAGGAAGCAATGAATACGTGATTCCATCTGTTTAAGGATGCCCCCCCATGCAATACATGGTAAACAAAGAGTTTTTAATTCAATCAATGGATGACTAGAAAAGTGGCCACATAAAACGCCACCCCCCCATGTACCGATAGTTTGGATATGAAAACCGATAGATACACTGTAGATTGTGGTGATGGTAAACAGGAAACACTCACACAACACAAGTAAATTAGTTGAAAGTAATTTTACAGCTTTTCTGCTGCTGGTGTTGATGCTGCCGGTTTTGTTAGTTCTTGACTGGCAGAGAAAATTTGTGCTATGGTGTCAGGACATGCTGTAATCCTTTAGCTGACAATCAGACAGTATATGTATGTGGGTGGGCCAGAGCGATATATAAATACATACACACCTCGTAGTAGAGCGTGTACTGTGATCTATGCAAATGATGTCCTGGGGTGAAATAAATTAAGTAGGTGTTACCGAATGGCGTCGGATGAGCTGTGAAGTTGGTGCCTTGTTTATGTGTGTATGCATGCATATGTATGGATGTATGTTCCCTTCGGGAGTGGTGTACAAGCTAGAGAAGGCAGACTGGGTGTGGCTACTTACCGATGTTAATTCCATTCGAAACATTGGGAATGGAATTGCTGTCGATGTTTGGGTCGTGTTTTCTGGATTCTGATTTTGGAATAGAAATAGAAATTGTAATGAAGTTTGGCGTGTGCTATCCTGTTTTGCAGGAATTGTGTGTGTACGAGTATAGGAGTGTATAGTGAAAACAGTGAGATACAGGATGTGTAGGGAATTTTCGTTTCCCTCAATAAACGAAGATTTATGGGAGTCATGTTTGGATTCATTTCAATTTGTTTGCGTAGAGTGGTTTATCTGAAGATTACTCGGGATTGTTAGGTAATGAAGGGTTTGAGTCACGACCTGAGCAGATTTGGTGTCAGAAATTGGATGGTTGAAATAATGTGGTTTAGATTGTATGGGATATACGAAGATTAGGTGTTGATGAGTTATGGCGAGACTATTGGGGAAGAGGAAGTTGAAATAACTATAGTGACTGCTTTTGGGGGTAAAATTTGTTTCTCAAACTACTAGCTTCCTTTAATTATCAACTTTTGGACTAGTTCAGGGTCTATGTCAGAGGGACTTCATCATCCTTATTGATCTCGAGAGAGTTGTCTTGTAGATATTCCAGCACGATCTGGTGGATATACATATGTACCACTTCTTACCGGTTTACTCGTGAGAACAAGGCTTGAGTTCAAAAGGGACTACTTACTGACTTAGTTGGGCTACAGTTCGGGGTGAACCTGGGCCTCCGCTAATAAGCCTTTCCAGGTAGCCCGGTGCTTAGCTAACTGTCTTTTGTTGGCAGTCATTCTGATAGGAAAGGATTATTGACCAGAGCGATGAAGAAGGCACGATCAGTGGAAATATTTAGGGCAGTATCTTGGAGTAGCTGCACTTAACGCCTGACGAATCCAAATTTATCGGCTTAAAAATGCTGGATGGCATCAGGCTGGTTCTTTATACAGTCAGCTATATCGAAGATTGGTGCAGTATATCCTGATATCAAACTTGAGAATATTCTTTGACTCACTATTGGAAGGTCACCAAAGCTGATGAGCTACTTGGTTTCATTACTACTGAACCCGAAGACTATGGTACCAGTCGTTGGGAGAGATTTAATTTAAGGATATTCTAGTCAGTCTGCTTCAAGGTCTATGAGAATGAAGACTCACTGGTTTCTGACTTAAATGCGGAACTGTATGCTTGAATCCAGTCTAAGCATTTTCTGATTCGTAGTATAATAGAGGTGTCTGGACTAGAATTTCGATTAGTACAGGCTGAACTTCGCCACTCTAAAGTAGTCTCTGTTAATTTGTTGCTCAACCAAAGTGAAGGTATTGCCCTCATCTACGGGCAGTCATTTCGACAAAACAACAGTATAGAGGCAAAGAATAACACAAGTTTTTACAAACCTAGGGCCTGCATTCCTACTAAGAGCAGACTAGACTAGACCATGATTGTAAGACAATTTTTGGCCTTTTAATGGGCGTCCACTTACACTAAAAGACGAAGGCATAAAACCATAAAAGGGTTTAATTCTAGTGCCAGAGGATGTTGTCATACATCGGAAACTACAGTGGTCAGTGCACAGCTTCATTGCTTATAAATTTCTTTGTAAATATTTGCTTGAGTAGAGAAAGCTATCAACCTAATGTTTCTAGTGTTTTTACATCTGGCCATATTTCTGGAGACAATCAGAAGAAATGCTCCGCATCTTAGATGGTTTCCTTACATTTTCGGACACGTCTGTAGTCTACAGACCTCTGAACCAATATGGGACATTAAATATTTGAGTTTGGAGGAAGATAAAATCTGATGATCTGCAGCGAGTTCCTGTAACCGGACATAGCAGTTCAAAATATCTGATGAGGCTACTAGTCAGCTCTTGAACAGTCACCTTCCGTCTAGTTTTGAGTTTCCTCCAGATTTTGAGCGTAGGCAACGCTACCTGTAGATAGTTTTTAGTGAGCACAGTACGAGGCTTGCTTCTTTGGTCTTAGCCTGGTTGAGAGGATAAAAGAGGAGGCCTCGTCTAACATCATTGGACCCAACAGGTTGTTTTTTCGGTTTGACCTGATTTTTACATGGTTGTTTCTAAAAAGGAGTGCTGCTATCAACGCCAGCGCTTTCAGCTGGTTTTGTAGAATTTGATCGTATCCTTTCTTCTTTTTCTTTGCCCTTTAGTCAGAAGCCTATCGGTGTGCACCAGTTTTGGAGCTCGTTCAGCCGTAGTGACCTCCTGAGTCAAATCATCAACGAACACGTTTCGATCAGCTGTCTATCTATGATGATGGAGATCAGACGTATCTACTAGATAAAATCTTTCTGCCGCTTTCAACTAGTTGCAGTTTTCAGAAGTCTGTAAAGTCAACTCCACATCTTTCACGGGATTCTAAGTTTACATTGTTGTAAATTATATTTTACAATAGGGGATCTAGTACCTAAAACAGTTCTTCAATATCTTGTGGAGAGAGCCTGAGGCATTGTTTGTGATGAATACCAGGTGAATACTTTCCTACTTTGGAGTTTTAAAGTCGTTTTTGACGTCCAGTGATGATAGTGCAGTACTGATGTTTTTCGTGCTTCTTTTACGGTTTCCATCCCGGTGGTAGTTGGTAATCCATTGTGGTTTTTATTTCTTTTTGTTTAATTTGTCCTCTTTGGATATGTTGGTTATTCTTGACGTTTATAGACAGCTTATCTCTAAAGTCAGTGGCTACACTGGACGTTCTACGGCGAGGCGTTCAGCGTTGTATTTCTTATTTTTTGCAAGCTACAACTAAGAAATGAACACCCTTGTCATCATCCACAAAGACCAAACCAAATTCAAATATGCATTGGTCGACAAAAAACAAAAAAAAAACTTAATTGAAAAACAAATATGTATTGCGTCATAAATAACTCCAAAAATATGCGACGTTCGCCTTTGAACATTTAAAATTTTGCCCCAAGACCATCCAACCGTATAATGAACTACGCTGGTGTCCTCATTCCGCTCATACCATGTCCGTTAAAAGTCAACGTTCCTGAAAATATTTACGAAATTATAAATAAAAAGCGAAAAACAAAAACTGCAGATGCAATCTGCAGGACATTAACAAACGTAAACGAATCACTGACCGTGAAAAAATAGCATTTCCCCTCTCTCACTCGCATCCATACCATAGTACAGTACACAAAACACGACAATTCAAGTTAAGGGCTCTTCATGCATTCGAAAATGTAACCGTGGCCCGAGGGTACTCTTCCTTTCGAACTGAAGTTCTGAAAACAGATTTTTTTTTTTTTTGTATAAAGAACTGGAAGTGAAATTGTTCACTGAGGAGGGCGGTTCATTCAGTCGGTTCGTATGCATGTACTGCATTCTCACATTCATTCGGTGCGCACCACAACGAAATCTGAATCCTGGCGGAATGAAGTTTTTAAATTGAATTTACCTTTAAGTTTATTAAGTTCTGTCAACTATAAATTCTTATTAGAGGCGACATACAGTAGAACTAGCCAGTGCTCGTTCTGGTCGTTGTCCTGTTACTGGTTATCCTGAATATGCTCTTGTTGGTTTGTGGCGGGCGAGAGTGGGTGCTCACTGTGTCCTGGTCGTAGGTTCCCATTTAGTGGAAGTAGTATAGTATAACTTTCTGGCTGAAAGTCGTAACTGGATAAAATGAGGGAAGCTTTGGCAATAAGCGCTAGTTTATATCGGAACAGATGCATCATGTTAGCCGTGGTGGCGTTGGAGTAACTACTGCTACAGATGAGGCTAATGGGAATAGTTTAAGGTATTGTAGGGCTAAGCATGACTAATGGGTCAGGCATGGTACGCCGAGGTGGTTAAATGGAATTGTGTTCGTCATAAGAAAGAAGTATGTTTGCAAGCTGAATGTATGTATGGCCGTGTTATGAAATTTTCAGAAGGAAGTAGGTATGTAGTGGTAATTTATTGGAAAGACCATTTTGTAAATCTCTTACTTAGCTTCTTAGGTCGTGTGGGAAAGTTGTAATTTAATAGGGGAAGATGGTTAATATTCTTACCGTGTACAATTGTGATTAACCGGAGTTCCTTTCCTGCAAAATAAACAATCTGAGTGTAGGCTTAGCCTGAAACTCAATATACTTCCTGTTAGGTCGGTTCTTGCTTTTGTTACGATTTAATTTATAAATAGAATAAGGGTATGCAAAATGGACAATGTGGCTCAGTGGTTAGTGTGTCTGCATATTGAGAGATTTTCTTCTTATAAACTCAGTGATGGAGTGAAAGGAAAGGATATAGGGGAGTCAGAATATGGAAGGAAAAGGAAAGTGATTTGGACGATGTACAATAACTTTAAACATTTACAATCATACCATATACATAAGTTCCTACGTGTTGAGTGGCTAAAGACTTTTGGGTTTAACTGTGTGATCAACAAAAAAAAAAATTGCAAAGTCAAGTTTACGGAAGGCATAGCTCGTAGGCGGGACACAATTATAAATTTCATTCGAGTAAGTATGGTAGAAATACTGGTACTGTACATTTAAGTGGACGTTGTGGCTCAGTGTTTAGTGCATCGAACTACTGAGCTGTAGGATTGAAGTTCGTATCCCAGATTGCTCCTGCTGTGGGCAGATTGTACAAGACGCTAGCAAAAACCTGAGGAATAACAACGTCTCTAAGAAAATCAGATGGCAGCCTAACTGAAAATGAGGGACAAAGGGCACGACTTCTAGTCGAAAATCAATTTTTCGGCTGATCTCCGATCACAGATAATAGGAACATACCAAGAGCTCGGAAAGAGGACTGGACAACAGAAATCTTCTCCAGAAGGCGCTTAGAATGGCCAATTGGCACCTCTCACTCTTTCAAGTCACCAGGGTAGACTATTACAAAAAGCCCAAGTTAAATTACTTCCACATTTGGCAAGAATATTGAAAAGCAGTCTCGCACTAGTACATATACCGTAACCAGTGGAAATAGGCGAAGGTAGTGGTCATTCCGAAAATGGGAAAGAAAGACCCAAGTCTACCAAAGTAATATAGACCGATCAGTCTAACATCGTTCCTTCTCAAAACGATAGAAAAAACTGTGGGCAATTATTTAAGAGTTGATGTATCTACTACCTATACCTTCTCTTCATTACCGTCAGCATGCGTACAGAGCGGGCAGATCCATAGAGACCAAATGACTTAAATTAATCAAAGCGCTTTTGCAGCGAAAAAATTAGTACTGTGTGTCTTCTTGGACATCGAAGGAGTATTCGGTAACACATCGCATGAAGCAATTGTACGAGCTCTAGATAGAATCAAAGTGAATGTATGATCTTCTAAGCACAGTTCAGCAGAGACTCATACATCAGAAGGTATCATCAAGGCCAGCACAGCAAGAGGATGAAGAAGGAATTCTAGCTTCCCTAATGTGGAGCCATGATGTTGCTGAACTATTTTTGAGAATTTGGCACACCATGCCATCAATTCTCAGGCCAGAGATAAATTGGAAGAAACCTTCTGTAATATTATACAAAGGGGATTGCAATAATTAAAGAACGGTGTTTGACGGCTGACTCAAAAAATTACCACTCCTGGCCTTTCTTAGAGACGATATTACTAGAAGGTTCAACTTTCAGCATTTTTCAGGCTAAACTCAAGGAGCACCTAAGGAAACTATTTATATCTGACGAAGGCTTCTGCAGATTCTGTGATGAGTCTAGTGAATTCTTAGAACATGTGCTTGGATTTTCTGGAGCACTGACCCACAAAAGACAGAAATACTTGGCAAATATTAATTATTATCAGATAAGAAAATACAGTCATTAGAGCCAATTCTCACCCTAAGGTGTTAGTTGGGGTATAATAAACCAAAAGCTCTTCTTCGTATCTAAACTTTGGCTTCGCAGATAAGCATTAATTTGTAATAGTTGTGAAAAATACGAGAAATAAATAAATAGGAGAGTATCTAAGAAACACGCTGTAGCAAAACTGTTATGAAACAGCTTCTGTAAACAAAAATTGCCGTTAGGATACGGCTTTAAACAATAGGCCCATTCTTGTGAAGAATGTAACACAAACAATGCCAATGGTTGTTAGAAGCTAGATTCTGTGTCGCACCAAATATTTATATTTTTCTTATGTCGTGCAGATTATACTTTCCATCAGTACCTATTACCGAAATCATTCTCCCTTCTTAATCTTGCGAGTTCAAATCGGCCAATACAATTTTAGCATCTTTTAACATCTTTCTCCTCTGTATGTCTGTGAGGGTATAGCAGAGTAATGTTGACGCATTTAGCCTTGATGCGAATTAATATGAGACAATCATTAACATGTCTGTAACTCAAGATACCTTACCTTAGTCTTGGAAGATCCTTACTGACCCGTTGATTCCATTGAGGGAATTTTTCACTTCGACATCTGAGATACATGTTACTAGCAAAAAGGTCAACAAAAGATGTCCCGTCTTGTTCTGGAAACATTGGCCGGAAGTCTCGTAAACACTGTGATCATTAGAAGCCGTTCTTTCGGCTCTCGAAAAAAAAACCCATGTGTTTCTAAACAAATAATTTTAAAAATATAAAAAAAAAAATTGTTGAACAACGTTGCCAAAAGTCGCCCTAGAGCAGAACCAGCCAGTATCCATAACGTCCACATCCATATTCGATTCTTGTCGATCAGCCGTAATAGAGGTGGTCAGTTGCACAGTAGACGAGCTTGTAACTAGTGAGTGATGCCTTGATGTTGATCCCTGAAATATTTTATATTATTCACCCTCTTTAGGCATCCAATTATTGGACTTATAGGCAGTACAAAAGCCAACAGCGTTTATACCTACAGTTTTTGATCTGTGCAGCCCCATCTTCAGCCGAATTAAATCAGCTTTCTTGAGTTGTTCTATCGGCTGGAGCACGTTTCGCATCCGAGGCGACACCTACGTATTCCAACCGGTATGCCTAGTAGCAAAGTCGGTGATATGTCTCACACTTTTATATCTAGGTAAACCAACTAACTTTCTATTTAACGATGGCTTTCCTAGCCTGCCCCCTAACGGCAGAATGAATTTTAAGGCGTAAAACAAACTACGTCGAAAGCATCTATGCATCTTAGATCACTGATGCCTGCATTGTGTTGAAATATGTGTTACATCCGCGCTAACATTGGCTTTACCACAATCTCTTCAAAGTTTATACATCATTCTATCAATCTATCTTAACTTTTCATTTGATTAAGTTGAAGAATGCCCACAGATACCTTGTTGTTACTCTGCAAAATACACACCATTTTACGTATTCTGGTCATTTTTAGCAGATATTTTTTCCTGAATGCAAGTTCTCCAAGTACATAGCTTATTTCTCGAATACATATAAATTATATTGAGCTTAGTGCTTATTTTTTGTCTAAAAGAGATCTGGCATTTGCTTTTCGTTTTAAAAATCTAATCTAGGGATTTCTTCCTTCATTCTGACCTATGTACATGCACTTACCTCTGTCACTCTAGCTTCCTCAATATTCTTTCGAAACTAAATACTTGAGAATATGATTGCGCCATATTTTCTCATAGAATTCGAAATTAGTTTCCAATTACTGACCCAATTAGCAAGTCTTTCACTCCTTTTCAAAAAAGCCATTCATTAAGGATTTACAAATAAACTCATCGGGGCAATTGCCATAATTACAAACTCACGCAAATTTAATATTGCATTATATGTACATATGTATGTATTCGGAATTATCCTTGTGCACTAGGTATTTAGGTATCTATTGGCGCACAAATGCGTATGGATGTCAGGTCATTATCTTTATAACTTGTCCGCATCACAAACAATTGATTAAAATTAATGCATTCTCAAACAATTTCATAGAATATGAAAAGCCACCCTAATGTACATTATGTACATACATACGTATGTATATGTATGTATCAACCTCATGAATAAACAAAACCACTCCAAATAGAATCCATTAAAATTCACACACAATTATGTTTTATGATCAAAGCAAAAATAAATTTGTATTTGTAATTATTGGCAACTAGACCAGACCACATATGCGGCTCAAATGAATTTCCATCCTGAAAACTCGTTTATCATCCAACAACCGTTTGTATGCCCAAGAGTAATTGAAAGCGATAGGACAATAAATCATATTAAATTGTTTACATAAACTATTAAAAACAATTCACAGCCCGGATATATCCTCTGACAGATCCATATCCTTTTGCATATTCTCAAACGGTTTGTAGCTGTTATACATTCAATATATGTACATACGTATATACATATATGTAGGGTGTGTAGATTTTGGGTTCATTTCATTATCCCACCCAAACGCAGAACCCGAACTCCTCTCTTGTTAATTGTGAAATGATACAGCTCTAGGATACCGTATTTCATCCTGATGATATGACATTTATTAGATTTCAAATAAACTTCGCAGAGTGATAACGCACTAAAGTTGTGTTAAAAGTTTTTCCTGTCTTGTCCTCATCCATTGTAAGGTCGGTGAAAGGAAGCAGTTTAACTCGATTTATGTACACACTCACACGCATATGAACACGGATATCCTTTGACTTTCAAGAAATGGGTGGAGAATTTAAGGGATAATACCTTTTCGCCTGAGAGTATCCATTACCACATTCGCTTTGAGATTTCTCCCTTATTCAAGTAAAACAAATGGATTTTCATATTTTGTTAAAAAATATACTTAAGATATTAATTTTATTTAAAATAATTGGCCATTTTTCCATTTTTACAATTTAGTTTTCTTTTTTTTTTGTTTTCTTTTGATAAAAAATAATTCAAAACGCCAAAAATTGTATTCCTTATAAGCACAGCAGTTTTTTTTTTGTTTTTCTTTTAAATATTTATAATTATCGTTTTTTTTTGTTTTAAATTTTAAGTTTAATATCGTATTTTTTTTTTTGCTTATTTAGTTTAGTTGATTCGATTCGGTTGTTTGTTTTATTTTTAGAAATATATAATATCTAGAAATTTACATAGAAGTATTTTATTTTTATCTTTTAAAATTAAAATTTGAAAAAAAAAAAAAAATAAAAGAAAAATAATTTCATAGTAAACTGATAGTTCAGGTTTGTTAGAGAAAGGTATATTACAAAACTTAACAAAATCGTTACATGTTGTTATAACATTAAAATATATGTATATGGTTACGTTAGAAATAAAATAATAATAATAATAATAATAATAATAAAAAGAAAATATTAAATTTAAATTTCAACTCAAGCCAAGTTAACATCATACAATTAATTGACACAAACGTTATTTACTTTTGTTATTCTTTTTTTTTTCACATCAGTTATTTTATAGTTACACATTCATATTACATATAAATTACATTATTTTATTTTTGTTTTATTTTGTTTATAAGAAAAAATATTTTAAATATCTGCCTATTCGTTTAGGGGTAATTGGAGGGGTTGCTTTGTTAGGACTTTAAAGATTGATGAAAAATATTTAAGGGGAATTCGTTGTACAAAATCGTTTTTAAGATTTAAGACAAGTCAAGGAAAATATTAGACCATAAAGTTTCTGTTGAAATTGGTAATATCGGTCGGGGTAAATGGCATTCTGCTATGAGCGAGACATTATGGTTCGGGAAAGATATAGACGTCAGGAGGTTCAGTCGTATTCGTAGTAAAAACGGTATCAATTTTTTTGTTAAATTGGATTTCGGACGTTTATCTAGGGTTAATTCTGCACATCTTCAGGGTACACTACTCATTATACGTTCCGATATTTCAGAAAATTGCAAAATGGACGATTGTCAGCAAACTGCTCTAAGCTGGGGTCTCGATTGGCAGAAGAGGGCCGTATTATGGATGGAAATGACAAGATGAAACGTGTCTTAACAAACACTGCTACAGGCTAATGATTATGGTGCAATCGTGATCACCATAAAGTAAAGGAGTGGTCTACAGATAATCTAGAATAGATACTTTGGTCAGAACTTTAGGTCACATGCGGATTTGAATATTCTGGTCAATAATTTTTCTCGCTGCTGTATCATTTGCTACGCGAGGAAGCAGATTCTAAGGGAAAATATTATAGTAACTATCAGACAATGCTAGTTAGGGTATTTGTATTGTATTACATTGGTGAGTTGTCATCTCAAGACGAATATTATGTAGTCCTAATGATTCACTGCACATCAGCATACTCACCTCAAAGCTGCTTGCTAGCATTCACAAAGAAGAAGGTAATTGAGCTCTTGATCAATCAGCTTATCCTTCTAAAGGAAGTGTTTGGTCTTTTGCCCTGAAGATATTGGTGTACCGATGAACATTAGCTTAGACATATGTATATAGTTCTGGGCTAATTAAAGCCATCGATTGTAGAGGAAATCTTTACCGCAGCACAAACTTTAAAAACAGTTGGGGTATCGAATGCGGAATTTGGGTTATAAACTAAATATGGAAATGGCTCAGCCATCGCATTTAATCGACTCGTCCACATGAGTCGATTAAGCATTTGGGACTGGCTATGATGAAATTTTTAAAACAGTCTTGATTATTCCACAAATGAATTGAAGACCAGTTAATTGGGATGATGCACCAATTTTAGCGATAATTTTCCAAACGCTACAACAAAGAAGAATTACTATGAGAAGATTTAACGTCGAAAAACTGCAATCGCAAGATATCGTCAGAATCTACGCGTATCCCAAAATCTCACTATGACTCCTATGCCGACAGCATAAATTGCCGAAGACCAGTAGCAACGCTGCCAACATGCCATCAGAAGTGCCCCAACTGTGTGTGCTGGTTTTACCCGACCCCCATGAAGAAGCCCCTGGTTTGACGAAGAATGCCAGAGGCATACATGGTGCGTCTGCAAATAAGGAAGAGGGAGGAAGAACGTCGACTTCTCCAAAAGAAGAAAAAAGAGGACGAGAAGCGCGCCATCGAAAATATTAAGAAATTTTACTCCAAGAACTCAACAACTCAACAAAACGCGTACGAAAGCCTATAGAGGTGAAGAAGGAAATCGCGACTAAGACCAACATCCCGCTGTCAGGCAGAATGAACCATTCAACATAGACGATGATAGCCACAACTTACGTCCGCCTGACCAAACCGAAGTGAGGATAGCAATATCCAAAGCAGCTGGAAATGACCTGGTAGGAAAGTCCACCATCGATTAGATCTTCACAATTCAACATATCATCGATCGTTTCAAGAGAAAATTTTTTCGTAAAATATTCGGTCTCATTTGCGTTGACGGGCTTTGGAGGAGGAGATTCACGAACTACGAACTATACAGCTCGACGAACTATACGAGCTGTACAGCGACATCGACTTGGTCAAAAAACTGCGCGTCAATCGTTTGAGATGGCTAGAATATTTAGAGCGAATCGACACCAGCGATAACGTAAGTGATAGTGGATTTTCATACGTTCCAAAAAAGGTAGCAGTTCTATGGCTGACTATGCAATGCAATGGAACCCATTAACCCTATATGGCGGCGGGAGAAGAACATGGCGCAGAACAGTAGAGTAGGAGGCACTAAAGGAGAGCTAAGATGCAATAATATTTAAGTCAGCTACGAAGATCGAATGACTTCTGCGAGGTGACTTCTGCGATCTTAAGTGGCTAGCCTTTATCGTTGAGATGATACGTATCGGCTTATCACTAAGATACCTAATCTCCATACCCCTGCTGCTAAACTGAAATTTTACTTTCGGGTTTCTATTGAACTTTGCAACAAATTTGAAAACTAGAAGGCCTCTGAACCTGGACCTGAACTGCATCTCCAACACAGTCCTTTATAGGACACTTAAGGAGCACATCGTGTGCAAAAGATCAGCAGAGGAAGAGAATTCCAAGGAACAGGCTTTACGATAAGCACCATAAAGATCGGAGTTGAACAAAAGAAAAGGGTATCTAAAATTTAAAAAGTAGTCCTTGCCATCTATGTGAAAAATAAAATAGTGCAACAGAAACCCATCTCATCTTATAAAAATTGTAGGTAGAGGACTTTTTAAAGCACAGAGTACTAAATAGAGGAGTTCCACAAAATGCTGTGATGATACCATTCCAATGGCATATAATAGATAATGGCATTATACGTCTTCCTATGCACCGTCCTTACCTACAGAAGGTATGTACTAATTAGTCTTTAAAAGTACGGCAAGATCAATATTTTGTTGATTTAAGCTAAGCTTTTTCGAGTGACATCTACCGGATACTCTTGTACCTAAATAAGCTTTATGTGGTAGTATAAAGTTTTACTAAAATATTAGAAGACTTTAGAAGAACTTAGATCACATCTTACTGCGACTGCAAGATTTAAAAATAAATCCAACGAATATGACAATAAACTCAGCGACAGTGTTCATAGATTTTACAAAAAAAAAAAAGTTTTAGATCCTAAAAACTCTCCAATTTACCCATTTACGCCTACTACACCTATACATTGCATCGACGATTAACAACATAAATATGTTTTTTTTTAAAAAAGCCCATTCACCCACACTTATAAACATCAGCCAGCTAGCATAGCTTACCTAACCTAAAATTGCTTAATCAGCGCCCCGAAAACAAAAAAGTCAAAAGATTCACAGAAATTGTAGAAAAAAAAAAACAAAAAAGAAATCCCAACTACAATTTAGCCCAAAGAAAAAAGAAAAAGAAAATAAAAATTTTTAAACCTACTACAAGTCTACAAGTCCTAACTAACCAGGTTCTCTACATCAGAGACCATGACCTCCAGGTCCGAGGGCAGTTGTTGTTGCTGTTGCTGGTGCTGATGTTGGGATTGATGGTGATGTCCCGAGGACGCACTACTGCGACTACCCCTTCTAATTTGATTATGGTTGCTGCTGTTATTATGACTACTAGGACCGCTGGGCTGTAGCCACTCGAAGGGACGCGGTTTGCTATTGGTATTGGTGTCATCACAGGCGGCAGTGGGGGGGCGATTGTTACTAAAACTATGATGATGATTGCTAAAACTATTTAAACTATTACTAGTATTGCTGTTACAACTAGGTTGCGTTGAATTCGAAGAAGCGGACGCGGCGGACGTTGACGCTTGGCGTTGGAAATTCGCCGCAATATTCAGACTCGCCCGTGGTATGTTGCTGAAGCTGCCGCGTGCTATAGATCCACGATGCGGCGGTGGTATGGGTTGTGGTGGCGGTGGCAGCACTGGCTGGGTGTTGTTGCTGGAGCTGCGCTTCAAAGGCGGTGGCTGTTGCGGCGAGGGCGTCTTGGTGTCATTCGTTGTAGAGTTTTCACGACGCAGATTCAAATTCGAATTGCTGCGTTTCGTTGGCAGTTGTAGGTTTCCCGCTGCCGCGGTGGACGAGGAGGTCTTGAGGTTCAGACTGCTGCGTTTCTTTGACTTGGAAAGGTTCGTCTGACTGCTACTGGGGTGGATGAGATTTTGTGTGCTGCCGAAGTTTCGACTTAGATGCACAGAATTGTCGCTGTATTTGCGACTGGCTGGGTGCTTCGCAGCTGTGGATTGATTCGATATGGAATTGCTGCGACTATAGCTGTGCGGCTGTTGAGGAGCGGCACTGAGATTGGTGTTGCTCGAGCTGCGACTCATGCGTCCCGAGGATTTCGATGTACTAGGTTTAGGGTCTTTTGTAAGACTGTTAGCAGGGACTAAACAGTCGCCAGTTGCCTGCATATTTTCATACAGCGGTGGACTATCAACTGGGATCGGGGGTGGGGGGTGTTTTGGATTTAAAGTCTCATAGTTGGGTTCACTGTTAGTCAAAACTTGACTCTCTTCCTCTACATTGCGGCGCAGAAGGATTGCGGCACGCTTTCCCCTCTCACTACTGAGCTTATCTGGGGCAACTGTTGCGGTATTGACCCGCTTTTTATCACTGGAGCGGACCTTTCGTTTCATTTTATTCAGACCGCTTCCTATCACATGCGTCTTGACTGCAGAGTTCTTTGACAGACGTAAAGAGAACTTGAATGGCGGCTTGTAGACCACCTGCAGCTTAACCTTTTCATTGCTAAGGTTACCCACTGACTTTGTCTTCTGAGGCGACTTCTGGACAAGCCGTTCGGGTGTTGATTGTGACTTGGACATAACTTTACGCACTTTCGACGAGTGCTCGATATGTGACAGAGGCTGTGAGACAATCGGTGATTCCAACAGCCACTTGTGAACTTTACCAAACGTATTTGTATGCCCGCTGGAAGCCATTCTAGTGCTGTTCGAGTAATCAATGATCTCCTTATGCTTCTTGCTGGACTTTACCTTTGACTTGGATTTCGATTCAATGGATTTTGCTACAACAGGAATGTCCTCGGCAACTGTAGTAGTCGGCGCTGGTGTTGGTTTGGTGGTTAAGCCAGGAATTGGTGCCGCGACACGATTCTTCTTGCGTGGGGGTTTCTTAAGAACGCCTTCACGTTGTTGCTTCGAGTTGAAGATACCTTGTGACTTGTTCTGTGTATTGGGCGGCAGACCATTGGTTGATTTGCTGATGATCTTTGTCTTGACGGATCTTTCGCCGCGAACTTTTTTCTTGAAGGGAACTTTTGTACGGACGGCCGTGTGTACGATTACGCCATTATTGTCTTCGGGCAGGCGTACAGTCTCCGTTGTCGCACTGTGGATGATTGTGACTGATTTCAGTTTTAAGTTGGAACGCTTGGCCAGTAGTTTCGTGCTGAGGATCTGTGGAAGATATTAGCATAAGTTAGTTAAGATAGAAAATGGAAAGTGCTTTGTTTTGTAGCGATACTTGTTGAATGGGTGAGGTGAGGGTGAATCAAATTAGAAGGGCCATACTAGTCCACCATTCGCGGACATCTAAACAATGTCCGAGAGTATAATTGTCAAGGCAAAGCTTCAACTTATCGGTTAAAGCTATTGGTGCGTTAAATTTGAAAGTGTAGCAAGTACCAATGCCTTACGTCGGGTGCCAATTATTTTTCAGATATTTTCAGTTGGTTGTACGGAAATATTGTTTATCATTGTTCAAGTTAAATATTTGAAGGTTGTTGGTTGTTGTTGCCACTTTCCCCTGAATCTCTGGCTGTCTTTGGAGAATGCAGCTGCTCAATGCGAATCTTTTCGGCAAATTTTCAGGGACTCCACGTTGTTCTATATCGTGTTGATCAAGATGTCATTGATTTGGTTGACCTTTAGTTAAACGGGAGAACGCTAGATCTCTCTATTAAAGTTGACCCGTAGAAACCATCTGCTATTTAGCTATACTAAAGTATCAACACATCATGGTGGCTTGGCTATGCTGTGCTACTATTACATCTTGCTATCTATTTTCCATATTTTTCTTAAAATTTTTTGGGAGATTGCTTTATTAGTAACCTTACTTACTTACTTAATGGACTCCCGACCCGTGATGAGTCCCTGTCTGAGACATTACCATTATTTCAAACCATCGCCGCAATATATGTACATACATATATCATCGCAATGTTTGACTGTCCTCGAAGACAAAACAAAAAAATTCCCCTAATCATGTCCCCATCAAACTCAAAACTGAAAGCTGTTCGATGAAATTTTTCATCTATTTACAGTTGCAGAGCGATTCCAGGATAAACCCTACCATGCGTATCCAATATGTGGTGATGTTAAGCAATCCAGAAATTGTTAAGTCATCTTAACTAGCCTCAATAACATACCAAAACCATACGTGGTACGACAACGACAACAATGACCTAATAAACTACCAATGAACATTATGAACACTACTCTGGTGGCACATAATAAACGACAATGCGGCCATCTATTCCGCCCCACATGACCTACAAGACGACATGGGAGGTAAAACTTCATTTTGCACACTCCACCGGACACATTCAATGCTCGGTCCATTACGATCATAACCATCGTCATGATTCTTCCTTGCCGGCCTTATCTCTAAACTATCCGTAACTGAAAATAATCTAGCGATACACATGATAGACAACCATAAGCTAGCCCCGCACTGAGGAGGCACACACAAGCCACAAAATACAAACACAACTTACTCCTCAGTTCAGTGTTCGTCTCAGAGTCGACGGCGGCGTCGTCTCTCGCCATTTGGCCAATAACCCGCACAAACTGGGAGCATCATGGACCAACAAGAACCACAATATAAAAAGACCAACGAGGAGGATAAGAAAATTCAATTGGAAAACAAATAAATATCCAGAAAAAGAAAAGAAAAGGAACAAGGATAAGGAAAGGGATAACCGGAAAACCATGTAGGGGAAACGGAAATCCGACAACAAAATCCCATAAAAGGCGATTTCCGGCACCACTGTCGGCCGGAATAATGCAAGTCCAGTACTTACCAGCAAAAGGAACACACCGAGCACGGCCAGAGCCACCGTGTACCAGTTGGTTTGTATCCATTTCTTGAAGGACGCTATGCTCTCCTCGGACAACAGAAGTTTTCTTAGTGTGGCCAATGGACCGGAAGGATCAACTTCACGACATTTCTGGAAGACATCACAGTATCTGCAAGAAGGAAATGGATTTATTAACTTAACATTGTGAGGGGGCGGAAATGCGCCCACAGGCTACTTACCCATTGTAGTCGTTGCATGGCGTTCCCGGCTTGGCGAACATATCTGGCACATCGAATGGTGGCTCATTCCATTCGAAGGAACTGCGACAGGATTGTCCTTCGCCCGGTTGTTTGCAGCATAGTTCACAGGATTTTGTTTTCGGGTCACTAGGTCCCGGAATGCACTGACATGATTCCAGGCCGTAGGCCAAGCATATGCTTCCCGTACACTCGCCCATGTAGCACACGAATTCCTTATTGCAGATGGTCTTGTTGGCCTTATTCACTGACGGTGGACACTGCGGCATACGTCCATCACAGAAGCTTGGATCGCGGCAGCCATTGTCATCGCGACACTTGTCACCGAACTTCAATTTACAATCGGTCGTACAGCAGGGTCCCTGCGAGGGACTGCACATGGCGCGCGGCGTCAATGTACAAGGCCTCTCATCGAGTCTCGCGTGTCGAGACATTGGGAAACAGCAGCTGTCTTTGCAGTCCTCTTCCCAACCGCAATCACACTGTTCACCCGGTTCGACGACACCGTTGCCGCAAATGGACGTCTGCGGTTCGGTGAAGCAGCCTTTGACGCTTCGTGCCTTTGCATTGAGGACGGGTTCAATGGATTTCAGGGAACATGGAGAGAACTTGTTGTTGTTGCGTTTATCACCCGAAGTGGCACGGGCGAACATGATGTAGTTGCCATCCTCACCACCGGGCGTGCATTGTTCCGGGTCGTGCTGCAGAAGACAAACAAGAAGGAAAGGCAAATTAGTGTCGATACTGGGGCGCAATAAAAGGTGTGGCACTGACATGACGCCGTAAACAGTTTTAAACATACAAATACACATACGCACACACATGCATACGCCCGCATGCAGTCGGGTAATAAATTGAATTTGTCACTTTGGTGTCCTGTCAGTTTTATTCAATTTGTGAAAGGATGAGGGAAACACTCGTACGGAGGTCGTTGGGAAACACCATCTGGGGTGAGTGGTGTGTTACTTGAGTTGGTGTGGTTAATTGCGACAGGTAGTGCAGTATGTAGGCCGACGAATGCATTAATTTGTAAAGGCCCGCGGGGTGGGTTCTGGGATTGAGGACAGTGTATTGTATTGAAAGACTATATTTGTAAGGATAAAGGTGTTGTTTGAGCAGTTCATCGATAACAGAAACAATGAGGTTTTATGATGTACATATTGACAAATGTGGTTTTCAATGGATGAGAGCGAAAACAATTGGCGGATTTTTTTTAACCCACTTTGGTAGCACTCTCGGAAAGTCAATCAACCGTCAACCGGAGACAAGGTACGTCATATTGAAGGTGTGCTGGATGTTCAAACGTTCCGACGAGCGAATATCGAGTTGGATTACTTCCTTGTTATAACTTAGGTACAGATGAGGATATCCGAAATAGATGCTGAGATCCTGTAAAAAAGTTTGATGTCGGATGATTACAATGGCAAGAGATCGCTCGAGCCTTTTCCAATCGAGTGTCCCTGAATTTCGCAAGAGGTCTTATGCCGCTAGCATCAAGTTCGAGAGACTATTGGCTACACTGTCGAAAAGTTACCAAGGATACCGCCTGCGATGTTCTGGGTTTCCCTCGAATTTCACAGCGAAACACATAGAATGCACAACAAACAGAACAAAAAAGAGGAAACCTTCTCAAAAGGAAAGAAGGAGTATGAGAAGCTTGCGTTCGAGGATATAGAGAGAAGCAATTGGAGGAATGAGGTTGGGTAGTTTTATCAGAGGATAAATGTGAATATGTCAGGGCTACAATGCTAGGACGAATGCCTGCAGAGATGAACAAGGAAATACAGTATTAGGATCGTTGTGGAAGTTGAGGATATGGAGAAATGGCTTCTGCAGTCTGTAAAATGGTGGTGATATGCGAAACGCTGCTATCAGGTATAATGAAGCATTCAATCTGGTCTACAATAGCTAACGTTTGCGTTCATCTATCCACCTGAAATCTAAAGCTTTTGGAGCTCATGGCCTGACTTACGAGCTATTTAAAGCAGCGGGGAATGATTTGGTAAGAAGCACCAACTTATCTGCAAATTTTGATCGAACGAAAGTACGTCCGATGAACGGAACCTCATAATTGTTTGCCTGATCCCCAAGAAAGGAAACACTCTCAAGT
The DNA here is from genome assembly GCA_905220385.1 of Xylota sylvarum. Classification (NCBI taxonomy): domain Eukaryota; kingdom Metazoa; phylum Arthropoda; class Insecta; order Diptera; family Syrphidae; genus Xylota; species Xylota sylvarum. The sequence goes on from LR999958.1 coordinate 16,397,353, forward strand.
CAACTATAGAGGATTGACAAGATCATATCTTTGTCAGCAACTTGATCGATCCATATCGGTGTCGTTTTAGGCCAGGAAAGTCAACCGCTGACTAAATCTTCATAGATTGTGGAATAAATCCAAGAAGACAACGCTCTAATAATTATGGACTTATCGGTTGTGGAGTTATGGCCTGCGGACTTAAGTTCATTATAAGTATTTCCCAGAAATAAATTTCGTTGCTATCATCCCGTTGGAACTGACTCTATTGGATACCATTGGGCACATTTGCAGCTACAGTGGTAATGCAAACGACCTTAATTAGCCCCAGGGATAGTATCACTGACAGTTAACTCTCTGAGTTATTTATTTACCAAAACGAGGTCTACCTCCGTAGACGGAATTCCAGAATCTGTACCATCTTTAATTCCCAAGTCAACCATATAAATGGCGCAGTTTCAGGATATATATTGCTTCAAATGGCTTTTGAAGTTCTACAAAAGTTCTTCAGGAATAAACTAGTGATACTGGCGCGGTATTCTGTACGTGCAATTCGCGGGCTTGTACCCGCTTTCCAAACTTATTTAGGTCAGATTATCTTACTTAGATAGCTATACTTTATACTTCGATTTGATTCGCATCGAATTTCGTTCTTCGGAATTTTTTCGTTTTTCAGTAATGATGTCAAACCTCCCAAGGGGGAGACCACATATCCTCCCCCTTGGGAGGTCCTAAAAAATTAAGTACGAAGGAATTTTTAATTTTTAAAAACTTTTTAAGACCAATCTCATTGTATTTTAAGCAGTATACCGTAACCAATTGCTCAAACTTTAACGATCCGGGTGTATGTGTGTGGGAGTCGCCATGCACCAATGTGCCTCAAGGAGTAAAACTTTTGTGTAAAATTTGTAAGCGAACAAAAACTTTTAATTACGAAAAATATCCTATTGAATTATTAATGAGTCCTTTTCCACACACACAAACACACACACACACATCCATATACGCCGTCTTCTGCACTACCGCACAAAACACAGTTCCATAAATGTAACGATATACATACATACCTATATCCCGTCCATGGCTTACCCCACCAAAAAAGTATGAGAAAAAAAAAAATTACCAATGGTGAGAATTATTCAGCATACAGAGGAAAACCTACCCAAGGAGCTGGCAAAGTCTCTGAACAATATCCTTTTTCTCATTATGAAATTGCAAAGCAGCAAGGACACACGTTACTTTACATATTTCTAACAAGTGTTTCGACCCGTCGGTACGTTGTACGGTAACCCAAGGTATATGTTTTCATGACCCAAAATTGTTTTATGATATATTTTTGAAGCTTTGTATATCCAAAGAAACTTTAAAATTGCATAACATAAGACATACTGATGGCTTTATGTTGAATTTCATAGCGTCCACCAATAGTTTGAATCAAATCATGATTCTAGTTTTGGTCACAAAAATCTGTGTAAAGATCCCACTGTAAGGCAAGGAGGAAACTGAATAAATGGAAATATTTCGGAACAGCATCGATGTAGTAGTTCCCAGATGAATATTGCTCTTAAAAAAGGATTCAAAGATATACACACGACTAAGGAGTAGCTGAAGAAGTAGACAAAAAAAAACAAGACAAACAAGCAGAAGGATATTCAAACTTCCTTGCAAGTAGCAAATGTCACACATGCTTTCCCTTGCAAGCTACCGTCGTCGTCGTTGTCGTAGTTTGAACAGACAGTGTAGAGTACCAGTGTCCCGACAATCGTTGCAATGCTCTCGAGAAATGGAAATTGCACGTCCTGGAGTAACTCCAATCCTTTCATCCTTCGCCGCAGCAAATGTTCTGGGATAGAAAAGTAGCAGTAGTGCTCATACGTAACCTCAAAATTGAGCATTCCAAAGGAAAATGAGTTTTGTGTCCTTGTTTTTATGGTCCTTAAGTACATAACAAATAAGATTCGGTTTGCAGAACGTGTAAGCTCTGCATCACAATGTCCTTTCGATGGAGGCCAGTACGCAAGATAGAGTATGAGTCTCGTGGTGGTCATAGCAAAACTTTCTAAACCCACTTTTGTCGTCATCGTTCCTACACATTGGTCGGGTGTGTGTGATTTTGGGGGACGAGAGATTCTTGGGGGATTCTAACGCCATCTGGTTTGTGTTTTTTTTTCTTCTTCCCATTCGAGAACAAGGACGATAAGAAAACTTTCATTTCCGATGGACCAGACCACATCTATTTAATTTGTTTTAGTTAGCTGCTGAACGAGGGACAAAGGAGCGAATATTGTGGAAACATATTTGGTAGATATGCCTAATGAGATCGTAAATAAAAAAAAAAGAAACTTTTCCATTTATAAGTAAGGCGCATTGGATTCGTAAAAATGGGAAACAGAAAATATGTGACGTACTTATTATTGGTTCTGGAATTTGATTTTTATTTCCGACTCTTGGTGTTTCGTTAAGGACAAATAAAAGGGTAATCGAGGTATAAAGATGATGTTTTACTGGCGAAAGCACTTTTATATTGAATTTGGTAGAATGGTTTATATTTGATGGGTCACATAATCATTGCTAGCGTATAATAAAGTGGGAAGTTTTGTGTTTGTCTTCGAGGCGAAGGTTGTCGATAATTACATAGTGTACATAGGGCGTTGCTGAGAATTTCATCATAGAGCTACTGTATCGGCAGATTGTGAAAAAATAGCTATTGACTTAAAGAATCACAAAATAGATATATACATTCTAAACCCTAAACGGAAGAGCCGTAAACTTACTGAGTTCATTTCTGTCAAGATCGTTATCCCTATAAAGGGTGTCCAAATAAGACTGCCTATTTTCATCATTATCCAATTGCGTCAAATTTCTCAATTAATCGGACCACTGCTATACGACGAGAAGGTACATTATGGTGACCGAAAAATTTACGACATTCTCGAACCGTCTCCGCAAAAATTTGACCGATTCGTTAGTGGATTTTCAGAATTTCTTTACGTTTTGCATCCGTGTAGTTCACACATGACAGGTGTCAAACAACAACGCTAGACGACCGACACAAAAAAAAAAAAAATGACGCTGAATTCAATATAGGCGGTCTTAATAGGACACCCTTTATTCATTGCAAAGGTGCAGTTAGTAAATTTTCTGTTAAGTATCAAATTACCTGCAAGCTTGTCATTTGATATTTATTTTAATACCTTTTAATACTATCGAACATCTCTTGAATGATGCTGAATTCTTTGTGAGATCGCTTTCTTAGGCGATCGGTGCAAGAAGTACTAGTGGTATCTCTTTGTAAATGAATTTGTTATCAAAAGGCTTGACTCTGTTATAAAAGAACATCAACATTGATTGCGCAAGCATTGTCAGATAGTTTAAGTCGAACACAACCACTAAGCCAAACATTTTCGTATCGGAATTCATTTTTAAGAAACTATTTGAGTCTGTTTGTACAACTGTGTCCTTTTGATAATATTGGCGGTGACATAAAGGTCGCTCTGCCAGTCGTATAGAAATAGATCAGATAGATGTTCATCAAGCTATTGCGGCAACAACCCAAGGATGACAAGTTGGGAATTTTTTAAAGCGATCCTAGAAATAAATTTGGAGCACATTGACATTAAGAGAGTTCTAGGTCACTATCTGGAACAGGAAAACACACTAGAGGACATCACAGATACGTCTGGAATCAGCTGCTCTATCAGTAGAAATAAGAATGAAAAGAAGGAGCTTTCGTAGAGCCATAAATTCAAAACAAAGGTACGATACACTTAAGCCATCTAAGTTACAACCTATAACAAAGAAATAAGAAAAGCTAGAAAGAACTCCTGCCTCCGCCAGACTGCACTAAGCCTTAACGAAATTGGGTGGGCGTGGGATACCAATGTTTTTAAGAAATTGGATGGTAGATATACAGACCATGACGAACAATGAACACTATTGCTCTTAAAAAAAACCATTTCTTGGAAGCTCGCCTATTTTCAATATTTCAAGTAAGACCAATGCTCTAAGACCTCGAAAGAGTGACTGAAAAATGTTAGCAGGCATTTATTCTTGAAGATGAATAGAATTAAAATTCGGCTCACCCCAGTCTTTTAAATCACCAGGCGTAGATAGCAAGAGATTTTACTACTGCACCAGGTTAGGATACCTCTGGCCCTGGGGTACATACCGAACCCAATAGTAAACCATATAAAAAGATGTGGGAGCTCAAAAACACACATACGTCCCTAGGAACTATAAAGATCAAGAGAATATCTTCAGGGTGGAGCTTTATCTCGACTGGAGAGCCTGGTTGTAGACGTACTTCTGACTAATCTGGGCATCAACCATCAAGCCTACGCTGATTGACAGAGGGTGGTTAGAGGGAACCCTTTTGTGACTTAATACAAACACGACTTAGAGTAACAACTCGTGTTCTAATGATAAGCAGGATCCTGGCGAGTAAGTCGTGGAGATGCAGATAGGCCGTCCTCAAATCGATATATTTGTACATACATATGTATGTATGCAGATCAATTGAGTGTGAATAACTTGTGTTATATATTTTACCTAGGTTCTTTTTGTGACTCTTTGTTGTATCCATACATACATACATACATATGTACGTTATGCAAGGATACGATGAGCTGATCCTAAGCCTCACAAAAGAATACCTTTTTACTCCATTAAACTCGACATTGTCTATACGCTCTGTATTCTCAGAGTATTACTGCTTCTTGGTCAAAATTCTTCTTAATCATGTCAAGACTGGTACTCTATTCTCTATTCAGATATAAACTACATCACCGACGACCAGTGTTGCCGTCAGAAAATCTGCAAGTATAAGAGATCTCCAGTTGAACGAGTGGAAGTAACAGGATATTTAAAATTATCTTTTAACATCAACTAAATTGGAGATTTGGACATCCTCTTTTGCGAATACTCTCAGGGTTGGATTGAAAATTACTTTGGGTTGGAGTTTCGGTGCTAATCCGCTCTACACGGTCGATGTCGCATTGCAGCTCATGTAGTTCGTCCTTGAATCCTTTTTGATTTATTGTCAATACAGATAAAATCATAAATCAAACGAAGAACTTCCCTCGCAAAGACCAAAAGGGCACTTTTATTCGATTTTGATAAAGTCCATGTTACCGCACCTAAAACAGGACTGTATTATAAGTTCCTCTTGATAGAACTTTGCTACAGATTTGCTTTTGAAGGTCAAAATAACCGATATCATTGGTGGAATTAATACCAGAGCCTAAGTAGACAAGTTCCTTTTCTACTTCAAAGTTGGCCAATACATCGGTGTTGTTTGTCATTGAACGTAGACATTATATACTTTGCTTTACCCTAGTTTTTAACTAGATCCAGCAGCTTCTGATTCGATATTTGCGAAATCGTAAGCTCGCTTCGTTCGTCGTCTGCGTAACCAAGAAGTTGTAGTGATTTGCGGAAGGTAGTAGCTGATCTGTTAACCTGGGGATTTCGCACTATTTTCTCCAGTATCAGGTTAAAAAAAATGCATGACAGCACGTCGTCAATCGAAATATCAATCGAAAAGTAAATTAACAGGAGAAATGTTCTTAAAATTGTCTTGCAACAGGAAACAGTAGATTTCACTTTTTAGATCAAAATAACAGTAGACTCTTGTTACAACAGGATAAATGGCAACCCTACCGATGAAGGTCCAAAAATGCACATACCTAAATGCAGATGTCAGTCAGATAACTTCTAATTTTAAACGTACTGATGATGAGTCGTCGTCCTGGGTTTGTACTTTTGAATCCCTTACTTCTAGTGTTGTGAGCTTATCATTATTGCTCTCTACAGTGTGTGGCATCCTCCGTGTGTATTCCATTCGAAACCTTGTATTCTTTCGGAGTATGGTCATAACTTTTTGGTTCTACCCTAGGAACCGACCCATCTCCTAAGCATCGAATCGTAATCCTGACAAATTGCTTAAAGCGACAAGTACTAAGCAACATATGTAAATTTTGTCTTATATTATATACTCCTACTCTAGTTTATATTTTTAAAAGCCAATGATATGTATTGAATTCTTATAAAGATATTCTACTACTACCTATTCTATTGAATATAAATAATTAGAACACGAAACCATAACGCATTCCAGGAAATACCTAATGATTGTTTTATTGTTTTAGATAAAGCACGTATCACAGCAATAGTGCTGTCCAAAGGACTCCCTTTTGATGTTGATATTAAATTGAAATGCTACCTGCTGTTGCGTGTTAACTTTACCTTGGACTGTTTCTCCCCTACAACTTCAAACAACCACTTATCATTTCTGTCAGCAGTTTTAGTAATATTTTATTAAGAATTTTTTTGTTCCGCCAATCATTCCAAAACATATATAAAAACTATCCAAACAGCAGATAAATCAATCAAAGCTGAGTCAGGTGCTTTTTTAGAAATCATTCATTCCTTCAGAATATTTTACACGTGACAAATAAACGCGCACAGTCCATTCTACCCCCCATCTCGTCCGAACTCACCGGTGATCCAAAATTATGACCAATTTCATGGGCCAGGGTGACATGTGAAACAGCTGGTGGTACGTGTTTCCCATAGTTTAACAGTGTTACAATTCCGGTATTCAGTGACTTTAGTGAACCTCTGTAGTGCTGAAATGAGAAACGAAAAAAATAAATCAAAATAAATATTTTATTTCCACAGGACATGGTGCATTTCACAGTCACACAAATTGTTTTAGGTATTCGAATGTCTGTACAAAAAAAAAAAAAATACATACATATGTACGTATGTATATATGTGTAATCCAATTTTCATGGACCTTTCAACGTCATGTTCAGTGAAGTACAATTTAATCCAGATGATGAATTTTTAATTTACCCACACCACCAAGCCGCAACTAAACAACAAACCATCAACTAAAACTCCTAACATCAAATGTGTAACATGTCACTGGCAATGGCAACAATGTTCATCGAAAGGTCATTCATGCTCCTGCTCCTGGTTCCTGATGCAAAATGCATTTGCTCCCACTTACACAAAAAAAAAAAAAAAACACACAAAAACGTCCGATAAATATTTCAAAATTGCTTTTTAACGATAACAGCGTGTGTGTTGCATATTCAAAAAGTTACGAAAAAAAAGGTGAAATCAATGTGAAAGCATTCTAAAATCCGGAAGAGTTTTAGCACAAAAAAAGAAAAAGGATAAAAGAAAAACGGTACGGTACGGGACCAGCACTAGTAGAAATGAAAGCAAATTTATTCAGACGTAATCCAGGGTAATACTGGAGAGGATGGCGATTTACAGATTGATGTTATAAATAATTCAAGCAATGTGTGCTCTTAATCCCTGAAAAGGATCCCTATTCTTATTCTTGCACACAGCACAGCAGAGACATATGCGCAAACAGTAATGCCAAGAAGTTATCAGTGATCGACTTTAGTGGTTAAACAGGAGCGGAGGGACTTGAGATAATTCGAAATTAATCTCTTCCGTCAGCGGAAGAAGCGGTTAGGTTTTGCATGTTGTTATTTTTTGAAACAAAAAAGGAGTCATGGAGCCTGAAGGAGAATGCATAAGGCTAAGGCTTGATGAATTTTTTAAAGAAATGTGCTTTAAAATAGATTTGACGTTAAAGTGATGTGACGGAAAAATTCCAGTTGGAAAAACTAGATGGAACCTCTAGTTGTCATTGACTGTGTCAGCTTATTATACGTAATAAACTTCGAATGAAAGCCAAGAGCCTTTAATTTAATAAGAAAAATTTTGTGCGAGAGTTTGTCGAAGAATTTGCTGAAATCACAGCACATTCGACACGAATTCAGTTAAGTTAGGCGTTGTGGATCTACCTTTTAGAAATCTATGTTGCCTTTGGGAGAAATTAGATTTGTAGTGGAAAACATTGATTCGGAAATAATGCTCTCAAAGAGTTTAGGTATACAGGAGACCTTAGCTGCATATGAAAGCTATTACACAATACTTGCTGATGCTTATGAATCTAGGAAGAATGGTAAATGATTAAGAAACGTCTTGTAGAACCAGCATCGCCCGATAGATGTTGGTTCGTTAATACCCAATGCAGCCGAAGACCTAGCAGGTCTGTTGGAAAGTCCTATTCCCACCTCCTTATAGTGATGGTAGTAGCATCTGACAATTCTTTCAAAGACTGTGAATGGGAAGGATCAAATGGCGATTTTTCTGTGCCACAAAATAGGCTAAATGTCGATTGATTTGTGGCCCAGCGATTCACAACACCACAATGACACCGAAACGCAATGAACTGTCCCAGGTAAGGAAGAATAATATTTTGACTACCTATCAACACATGACCACGACTAGATTTTGGACCGGTAGGACAATTTTGGACAGATACCCTTATCCAGTACGCAACGAATTTAGAAACTGACAACTTCTGTGATTAGCTAAGTGCTGTCTAATACCTTACCTCAATTGGGGACTTTAATGACAAGGGATGCAGCAGTAGAGAGTCGGATTACCGCATACGAAAAAACGCAATCGCCCTAACGCTCTTATTTTACATGCTGGGGAAACATCAAATAGATACGACATAAGGACCTATTATAGAATCACTAAGGAACTAGTATATTACGAGAGCTCCCAGCACCACCTTGTGGGGAGGCTGAATGAATTGTTACTAATAAGCTCACAAGATGGAGAGAGCATTTCTCCACGGTTTTTAACCAATTAGATAATTACTGAGGGGCAGATTCGACGATTGATTCCCAGAAAACACAAAAAAGTGGCTATCTAAGGACTAATTAAACCAAACGGTTATTTTTTACGAAGCGAAGGATGGTCATGACGACTAAGGTGTTTGGGTGAGGTCGACGAAAAGAAGAGCTCTTACATAATGGTGAAAGTCTGGCTATACTTTTCGCCGTATCAAGTATTGCCATGGACAATACCCGAGCCGAGAGTTCTTACTGTGCAAAAGAGCTGTGCAATCATACTTCTGGTCACTACTGTTTGCATTCAGTAACCAAACAAACATCAGACAAATGAAATTCACCGCTTGCCCATGAACACACGATTTAAATCACTTGTGATCCCCAGCAAAAGAATGAACAAAAAAAAAAAAAAAGGACATTCACTCAGTGTACACCCGTACGTTGGGTCCTTGTGAGGTTCTTATTTAAACGCGCAAACACAATATCACATGAACTGGAAGAGAAATGACAATCAAATGAGGCCAGGATATCAATGTGAATGCATACATTGCGACATTTCTGCGACACTAGTCCATAAATCACGTTTCACTTTCCGTTGTCGGTTCACCCATCAGCCTCGTCCAGTACCGAATGCGACGACAATGCAAAGGACGAAAACGTAACTGACTAATCGACGAAAATGTGTTTTATGCAGTTTGCATATTTTGTTCTCCTTCCTCCTGTTTGGAGTCCTTTCTCCTATTTTTTTTTGTCGAAGTTTTAAGCGTACACCATCGGAAGCGAAAAGGAAATAAAAATGAAATGTCGACTTTTCCACTGATGAAGTAAAAAAGTGAAACAGAAAACTGAAAAAGGACATTTTTCATTTTAACTGAAAGACAAGGAGAAAAAAAAAAAGAATTTTCATTTCTATATCCATGCAATACATTCAACATGGTTAATCTATGCATATAGAGAGAATGGAAAAGAGAAAGGAAGAAAAATATTCAAATGAGTAATTGTATCGGAAAGGGAATAAGGGAATAGGAGCCAGAACAGGAGCCAGAATATGCAAAAGATCCAATGACCCAAATACAATTTAATTCATTTTTGTTCCTTCAGCTTCAGTTGACTCTGGGGAAGTTGAATGTTACTTTTCTTCTGTTAGGGTATAAAACTGGAGAATATTCAAATTTTGGCAAATAATTTGCAGAATCAGGATTAGAGTGTTTAAATCATTTAAATCATTTGATCATGAAGGGACTTTTTTGAGAAATTTCAGTGCTGGGTATTAATTCCAACCACTCTGTTGCAAATGGAAAGAGTTTAATAATCTGTCATGGTTGTGTACACTAAGGACACTACTTTTTTGTTGACTTGTGGAACATTTATATAGAAAAGGATATGTGTACATGTATGTACATAGGAACTTTAGATGTTTTCAAGTTTTACGCAAGGGATATAATACTTTCAATTCCTTGGATAGTAAACATGCATTTGATAACTCTTGTTGTGCAGTCATCGGCAAGGCCTTGGTGATACAGTCTGAGCATTCTGAGAGGAATGCATACGTGTATTGTCATTGTGAATTTAACAATCAGCTACAGAGCAATAGTGAAAACTAAGTGAACCAATTTAATCACAATAATGGAATTTTAACAGGGAATAGTAAAGTCAAAGAATATCTAGCCTTTTCACATTCATTTAGCGACATTTCGGAACACATCCTTGAGCCTTCGACAAGCGATCGAGCGTCTTATGACAATCCGCATCAAGGCTAAATTCGCGAACATAACCCCAATATGCGCTCATGCCCCGTCAGAATACAAGGCAATGTCCTATGTATGACGTTAAAATCGTGCAAGGCGATTTTAACGCCAAGATAGGAAAGGAGGACATCTTTGGTAGGACAATTGGCAACATAGCCTACATGACACCACGTCTGGCAACGAACTGAGGTTTTATGACTTTGCAGCGGGGCGTAACGTCACTATAGCAAAGCACATGGTTTCGTCATCTCAATATTCACAAAGGGACATGGTGGTTTACGGATAATGAAACGGTTTACCCAATTGACCACATTGCGATCGACGCAAGGTATGCCTTCAATATTCTGGATGTCTCAACTTTCCGAGCAACTAACATCGGATCACTAACTCGGATCACTACCTTGTTGCAAACAAGGTATGGATGCGGATATACTAAACAAAGAAGAATTTCTGTAAGAATCGTAAAAGATCGCCAGAACCTTTGCCGAATGCGTGTCCCGATATCCCTCAACAACTCCTATGCCGCTAGCAGCAAATGCCGAAAACCAGTGGCAATGTTGCCTACATACAACTCATGCACTGGGTTTCAACCGACCAAGAAATCTCTGGTTTGATTAAGAGTGCCGGCAAACACATTCAGCTAAACAAGAGTCATACAAAGCGGTGCGGTAAAGAAGGATGAAGGCTGCTCGTGAGCTCTACGAGCAGACGAGGAGGGAAGAATATCGGCTTCTCCGAAAAAAGGGCAATCGAAGATATTAAGAGATTATACTCCAGAAATGATGTACTGAAATTTTAGCAAAAGATAAAAAGGGCCTGTCAAGGGAACAAGACCCATACAGAAGCTTGTAGAGATGAAGAAATAAACCTCGTAGTAGAGTCACAGTTGGTACTGAAAATATGAAAAAACTTCTTCTGCATACTGTATAACGGCGACGAAGACCAACATCTCATCATTCAATCTAGACGATGATAACCAAAACTTCTTGACAATGGAATATCCAAGCTTAAATCCAATAAGACTCCTGGTCCTAATGGCATACAGGCCGAATAATACAAAGCAGCTGGAGGGGAATTTGTAGAGTCCATACACCAACTTATCTCTAAAATTTGGTCAGATGAGTGTATGCCTGATGAATGGAATCTCAGCCCACAATCGCCACAAGAAAGGAGACCTCCTCAATGGCGTCAATGACAGTGATCTCCTCAACATAGCGTACAAGATCTTATCTACCATACTGTGTGAACGTCTGAAACCCTTTGTCACCAACCTGATTGATATTACTGTGGTTTCAGACCAGGAAAGTCCACAATCAATCGAATTTTCACACTGCGGCAGATCTTAAAAAAAACTTAAGAATCGATACCCACCACCTTTCCATCGATTTTAAGGCCACATATGACACTACATATCTATAGAGACGAACTATACAGAGCCATGTTAAGTTTTGGCATCCCTGCCAAACTCGTCAGATTGTGCAGAATGAAGATGGAGATCCTACCGAGCCCTTTAGACAAGGTGACGCGCTAGCACAATCTTTCAAAAGTCGCCGACTATAGTGACATAACTGGTAACTCAGCAGGCTTTCACCAGTGCTTTCGAATGTATTGAAACGGAAGCTGGCAAAGTCGGTTTACCGGTAAACGAAGGCTAAAGAATCAATGTAATATAGATGAGTAAGCCTTGACAAAAGCTTAGAGGAGATGAATCACGTTGGACAGAGTTTATTTCTTTCTCCTACTTCACTTGAATGAGTGAGAGAACACTAATTCAAGTGAAGTACCATACTGTCTAAGACTCTTATTTTGTAAGCCAGATGAAACCAGTTTTCTAGAACTGGGTGTTCTTACTGGAAAAGAGCGAGCATTGGCAAGAGTTCTTACTTACTATAAATGTTGGTTTGTTTGATTAAAATGTAGGGCGTATGAGAATTACCTTGTGAAACCTACTGTAATGACCTAACCTATGAAGTGTCAAGAATAAAAGTCAACTAAATGTCCCTAAATTTAGGTATGTATGCATATATGTGCTCGTCAACTAGTAATTGTGAAATAACCAACATTTTCCATTTGGAAGAAGTCATCTACTTTCATGTAAGCATCTCAATTTCCAAGAATGGCATGTGGCACCTGGTCCAAACAACTTATACGACAACCTTTCGACAGACCAACAAAGGAATAGGTAAAAAGGTAGCTCTGTGGTTGCACCCTGTCAAGAATTGAAATTCAATACTAGAGATGACCCAATTGCCAAATGATTATTTGATGCACACTCTTGAGTGCAACTTTAGTATTAGTGTACGTATGTACATATGTGTGCTCAGTGGTTCGGGAGTGGGGGTGCTCCGGAATGTTGAACTTCTCGACTTGATGCCTCTCTCACTTCTATCGAATAATTCATGCCAATCGGATAATTGGCAAATGATGTTGTTATTGGAGTATGTACATCTGATGTGCAATTAAAATCGATTTGAAATTTGATTTGAACTTGCTTTGCTTTTGTTTTAACTAAAACCGGAACAGGATAATGTAGACATTACAGTGTGACAATAATGTAATGCTGCCCGAAGCAATAACTATAATAATGGTTATGGAAATTTGCATCGTTATTTCATTTGACATTTATGTTGTTTAATTATACACACATATCTACTCGAGAATTGTGTTCATTTACGCAGTGAAAAATTCTCTCTAAATATATGTATGTATAATATTTTATAGAACTTAAGGGAGCCATGAATTTACAGTGATTTTCGCCAATTTAGAATTTCCTTTTGCATTCATACGAAATCCTTTATGAGAGGAAGTTATTGTGCTGGCACTCGTGGGGAAACAAATCAAGGTGTACGGTTGCCATAGGGAAATTTATTTACGTCGTCACTTGCCGTAATGATGGAAAATAATACCAATAAGGAGATTTGCGTGTTTCTCTCTCTCTCTGTCAAGGAGCAAACGTAATAATAACTTTGAGACATAATAAACGAATGTATGTTGGTACTTGGGTTTTAACATATGCTTTACGGGAATTTTGAAACGACTTTTGACATCGTCAAGCTAGAGGTTATATGGTTGTTTGCAAAGGCGAGAATATGACTCAATAAATAAAACCTATTAACAAGACAATTTTTAAGGAACTTAAACGACACGTGTACCACTGATGGTGGAAGGTAAAAGAAAAACAGAGAAAGGAAATTAAGCTGCGTTAAGTGTTTCTCCCTAGGGTATGTCGTAGAACAACAATTCGCAGGCTTTTGTTGATAATGCTAATTCAAATGGAATGGAATAATTTCCTTGTCCCGTTGTTGTATTACAGAGGAATGGCGGAAGTCGAATCATTATCTTGAGTCAGTGATCTTGTTCTTATAATCGCCTTTCATCTTCCTTAAGGGGAAAGGAGAGTATTTATAGCAATCCTCTTTACGTGGTCCTTAAAGGATATTTATGGGCATCTTTAAAACACATTTTAAAAATCAACAAAAGGTTATCGAAAAATTTATGGAATTTGACGAGCTTCGGAACAGGTGCCCTCTTGACTTTTTATAGCCTGGATCTTATCCTGGAGATAGCTGGATGCTGTGGGAATAGGGTAGACACTGACTGGCGTCAACCTGGCGATGTCCAGTGACTTGCTGTACTTATCCAACCTAGGATAACAACGGACTCTCTCCTTTCATTTAACAACTCGACGACGATGTTCACGGACTATGACTTGAGATTATCGATCTGGAACGTACTTACATATATATGTACGTACACCGTACACGCCTGGTGCTACTTAAAAACTTGAATCTGTTCTCTCGCAGTATAATGCAGATATTACCGCGAATCAGGAGATACAATGGATAGGACCAGGTAAACATAAACGGAAAAATTGCGAAATTTAGTACAGCTGTCAGGAAAGACTGCACATGTTAGGTTGCGGATTCGTCGTGGGAAATCGACAGTGTTGTTTCTCCGAATTTGCCCTCAGGTTCGAGACTACAAAGAAGACCAAACCTCCGTTTTAAGGATTAAACTATCGCGGATGCCAGAGCGCTTGGTCTAGACAACTGGAAGCAGCATGCCCGGGATCGAAGAAAGTGGAAGGTTGCCGTGTCTCAGGCAGAGACTCTTCACGGGTCGGGAGCGCTTGGACTAGAGAACTTGAAGCAGTGTGGTCTTTTTTAAAATGGGCTATAATATCATTAAATTATATTCGCTGCCTTAATTGCACTGTTGGTACATAATTATTTTGAAGTTCGATCTCCGAATAAAAGTTTTTTCAAGGATAACGCTTTTCCGGTTTAATTTGTTTGAGAAATTGTATCGCTTTTGTGGAAATGGTACAAAGTCGGTATTAGTCGAGTTGATGGTTACATCCTTATGCTGGCGCCATTGGTGGCTGCTAGTGCTTTGCATAATTCTTTCCCTTCGCAGGTTTATGATCAGCTGTTGAATCATTTTTTGATTACGTCCCCATGGGATGTGTTGTTGAAAACAGTCAAAGGTTAATTAATAAGGAACTTGTTCCTTATGACAAGGCAGTTAATTTGACAATCGTTTTCAGAAGCATTGAGCTGTGGTTTATAAAATCGACTTTCGGCTAATTTCGACTTGAAAAGTTTCTTCTCCAGACCTTAGATAACATTCCTAAAAAAGGTTTTGCCTTCTCGATTCCGCTGCACACAACTATTTCAGTGCCAGCTCTGTTAGCCGAGACCACACTTCCTAGATACAGAAAGTTGTCTACTTTCTCGACTTCCTGTCCATTGAGTTGAGTGTTAGAAATGCTCAGGACTTTCGGTGTGTTTATTTCAAGCCCCACCTTGTTTGACTCAGGTCCTAGATTTTGGCCAAAGTAGTCGATGTGTTTAAGGTAAAATGTCATAGTCAATGCTGTGTGGAGTACATTCATTGCTGCTAATCACGAATAATAGCGGTGATAGCATGCACCTCTGAGGTACGCCACTTTTGACTTCAAAGTTGAGTTTTTGAGTTTTTCCAACCATATAGCGTCTCGATCCCAGCTGTCGAAAATCTCCTCGAAATCGATAAATAGTAGAAGACTGGCTGCTTGCCGTCGAGAGTTTAAATGTTCATTTATCCGATCTAATGATTCTAGCTATTATTTTCCCTACAACCAGAAGATCGCGGATAAACCGCACAAAGCTAAAAGACAATTTTAAGACTTAAGAAAGTATGTCAATTTTTGTCCCGTCTAGTCAATAAAGAGCTTTGCTGTAGAAAGTATTTCTCTGAAAGAGCCTACAGCAACGAGGTCTGGACTTTATTTTGTACAGGTTCGTAAAATCTGAAGGTAGTACCAACAATCTGTAAAAAAATACATAACTCAAGTCCCCAAATCGTTTGATAAGAACATTTGTTCACGCAAATGTCATCGCAAATAACATTGTACGTCATGCAGAAAATTCAACTGTCATTTTGGAAACAAAATAATACTGCAAGCTTTTATTCAGAAATCCTTTAATAAATTATTCATAGGATAATAAAATACTGAAATTAAATTTCTTTTTTAATTCGATTTATACACTCCAGGTGAACACATTGTCAATTCGCTCTTGTAGCCCAGAGAATTGGTATATTTAATTTTAATTAAAATCGGAAGTACTACACCGGTCTAGACTGGTTTAAAGGTTATATCTTCTCATAAAAGAAAATCGAAATGAAAACTCTGTAAAATTTGTTTCCGTTTTTCATATCCTTTTGCTCTCTTTCTTCAGCTTTTAAAAAGAAGTTTACGAACACCAGAGGATACCAAAAATACCCTCTGCTGCTATTAATAAAACTTTTATAGTAACTTAACACCATTAGTCTTCTACCGAGTACACTGAGCAGCTTTAATAGCGCCAACCTCCAGAGATCCTTTTTCCAGCTTAGTTGAGTTTTTATTCTCCGCACCTAAAGCAAAAAAAAAAAAGGATATTTCCACTGCCAATTTCTTCACTTTTGACTTCATCCCTTTTTTTTTGCATTCGACTGCTATAAAACGAAAATCATAAAAAAGTCTATTTAAGGACTTTATCCTAGTCCAAATGTTACTCCATTCGTTTTATTTTCCTTGTTATATAAAAATAATACAGTAAAGTTACAATCTAAAGAGGTGTACAAAGTATGATACCCTACTATTGTTTTTGAGGTTCAAAACTGCACAAATGGTTTTGGGAGTCAAAAAGGATGTAAAAGTGAACAAATTCTTATAGAAAGACAGAAAAACCAGGCGAACGGACATGGTCCTCACATCCGGTCATATAACTTCTTTCTTTTTCAATGTTACAGAATGAAAATAAGAGGAGGGTATACCCTACGAAATGTGGTATAAAAATTCCATATATCCGGAAAAAAGGGATGATTTATCCCGGTCTGGCCGCAAGCATCAGAACAAAGAAAAAAATGTTTGAAGAACTCACTTATACACCATATGAGGCTCGTTAATCCTACGTTATATGAGTATATGTAGAGACTACCACTGTCCATTCTTTTTATCTCGCACCACTCGCGAATAATTTATGATTTTAAATAAAAATTTAGTTCAAACTAAGTATCCTTCTACCAGTATACACCACTTATATAAAAAGTTATGAATTGTTTTTTTAGTATTCCTTGTTGAAGAGCCAACTTGAGCACAGACAGACAGACAGAGTGGCATATGGTCGTAGATTAGTATCAGACACAATAATAAAACTGAATGTACGTATGTACATATGTAAGTGGTAAACATCTGATGAAAGGATATAATCCTTAAAATAGTAATAATGAATAAACAAGCTGGAAAATGAATTACATCCGATAAAAGATGAACGTGATGACAATTCGAAAAATATGAGAATTCAGTTACATCCTGTTGTTATTTGACTAGTATCTGTATTTGTGTAAAGTAAATATGATAGATACACATTAAAAGAGAGGATGTACAAAGTGAACACATACGATGAAAGACATTCAGAGTTATTGACATTTCTTTAAAGTTTGGAGTATCTTCATCTATTAAATAGTTTTTTGTAAAGAGTGTAGCAGAAGTTGGTTCTTTCTGGACAGTCTAAGTCTGGAAATGAATGAATGTTGTAACTGAATTTTTAAAAAACACTTATAGAATTCACGACGGTTTTAAACATAATTATCTTTACAAAAATTGTAGATTTATGTCTCATCTTCAACGAAATCAACTTGGACCTACATATGTACCTGTTCTGAATGCTTATGCTATTTTTTGAGCAAGCATTAGTGTCAAAGAACAAAGTACTGTCATCTGATATTGCTGTTAAAAAAAATTGCTTTGTCTTTAATGCATTGGAGAATTACAGAGATTAGTGATCTATACGTAACACATGAGCACATAAGAAGAGAAATATTTTTAGGTTCTCCATAAACCGTGCTCTTACCTTTCGGGTATGAGTACCTCGTTTCTAGTACCTAAACTGGGGATAGAGTTTTACCTTCTGTCAACACGGTTCCATGCAGTAGAAATGGGGGAAGAGTGCTCTTATTAAAGGCACTCTTCGTTAGTTCCAAAAGGCAGCATAGACGATATACAATCGCTTAGTTGTAATATTCATTAAGACCAGATTTTACAATGCCAGGTTGATTTGGGTCAACACCTGAAGAAGTTGTTGAGGCTATTAAGAAGGAGTGTTATGATCTACTGGAGTCTATAGAACAGAGCCCTGCCACAACAAGATGTCAAAATCACATTTTTATAATACACTACACTGATCATGAGACTCAACATTCAGAACCTTCACAATTTTTGAAGTAGATAGGAATCTTCTGCGATCGGCTAATCTCTAATATGCAATCACCAGTGAAAAATCCCTACAACGTAGGTGGTTTAGGTTTAGGTTTAGGTTTATAGGTGCCTTGCGACCGGGAGAGGGTGGCTGCTCAACAGGATCGAGTCGATTGTACCCAGTTATTGGAATTACTGGAAGGAAACGCTAAAAGGAAAAGAGCTGTAGTAGAACCACCCCGATAATGATATGAATCGCAGGATTTCCATCAGCTCGAACCACGTCCTCCAAGTCTCTAAAGAAGTAACTACAGAAAGTTCTCATTCTTTTGGCAGATAGGACAGGACAGTCACATAGCAGGTGTCGGACACATTCAATTTCTTCCTCATCCCTACAACTTTTGCAATAGTCGTTGTGTAGTAGACCGAGGCGTTCCGCATGAATACCAACGGCGCAGTGCCTAGTAATTATGCCAGAGCGAACTCGTATATTGTGACGACTGAGCTTCACTAGAGAAACAGATATCTTCCTGTTTAAGGTCGGCCATAGCGCCCTGGTCGTTGCGCATGTGTCTAGATGAGCCCATCGTCGATTGACTCCACCAGTTGCTTCATCATCTAATATTTTTTTTAAGGAGCATATTGGGATTGCAACAAAGGCGAGAGCCCTTTCGGTTCCTAAGATATCTATATACCCTGGTACCCAGCCGAGGATCACCTTATTGGCTCTGGATATATTGTTCAGCAGTGATTTTCAGGTGTTCACAAGATTCGAACTAATTACCGGATAGCCCAGAGCCTTAACAGCTGCTTGGCTGTCTATACAGACAATTATCGTTTTGCCTACAATACTGCTCTCACGTATAA
Organism: Xylota sylvarum; assembly: GCA_905220385.1. Classification (NCBI taxonomy): domain Eukaryota; kingdom Metazoa; phylum Arthropoda; class Insecta; order Diptera; family Syrphidae; genus Xylota; species Xylota sylvarum. Next base: position 16,416,336 of record LR999958.1, read on the forward strand.
TTTCAGCAGCCTGAGTAAGGCCCGCGATTTCGGCTTGAAAGATACTACAATCGTTATTTATTCTAAAGGAATAATTATAAAAAAAAAAAAACAAAACAAAAAGGAATGGTCTAGTTTTAGTATCGCAATAGACCCCAGCTCTGTGCCAATGTTCACTTATGGTATGGATTAAGAATGGCGCCCAAAGATTGAGAACCGATGCGGCTTCCCAGCCTCAAGACTTGGACGAAACCCTAAAAGAAAACTAAAAGCAGTATCAGGTGGTTTAGCAAAAAAGCCAAGTAACTCGCTGCTAGCTTCAAACTTGGAATACAGACTCTCCGAACCAGTTCGAAAAAAATTAAGCCATTGATCTGTATTGAATGGTAGATTTCTCTTATAAGCATTTTGTAGTAGCCATTAATTGGGCATCAGGACGAGGAAAGGGGAGTTGTTTTCAGCTTAAAAGAGGTTGGCGTACATAGCTATTAAAATACTAAAGATCAAAACGTTTCCAATTCCTACTCAGAGTCACATATAAATTCATGTCCAGGGTGTTGTGCGAACGTCTTATGTTATACGTCACACCAATCAAAGGACGTCGTTGCTCAGTGGTTAATGTGTCGGACTACTGAGCTAGAGGTTCCAGGTTCGTGGACATTACCAAAAAAGTGTTTTCCAGGCCCCAAGTCTCGCTAGCGTCTGGTTGTTATGAAAAAGCTTCCCAACACAAAAAAAATGTTCGTCGGACACGGCATTCAACAGTGGGCTCCTTCCATTAAAGAATATAAGACAAAAAACGCGATTGGTTGTGAGAAGCTAGGCTAGGGATAACAAAAAGGGATTAGGGATAATAAAAAGCCCAGGTACCAATCTATTAATAGGCACCTATTGGTAAGTATGTCAGCCTTCTAGTTGACAGTTTAAGATTTTTCCCGGCTTCTCTCAAAAGTCTGACAAATATTTAAAAAAATAACTGACATAACAAAAGCCCAAAAAAAAAAAAAAAAAATTGCCATTCGGATATAACATTGAATTATACATGTCCCTTCAACCTTAAATCACATAACATCTAGTTTTATGCTAATACCTAAGTTAAGGCCAGTAGATCTGAGTATTCATGGTGCGGCAATGAATGCCATTGCCAATCAAGTACGTACATGTCAAAAAACTGTGACAAACCGTGGCTTATGGAGAATGCATCAGGCTCTTTTCAATCACCAGTTCTCTGTGCTTTAAACCTATTCATTTTGATTGCTCCCGATTCCATCCACTTGAAAGTTTCGTCCTTCTAAGAACGACCGATACATTTTATATTATTTCAACAAAACCACTTTTTGAATTAAATTCTATTAACTTAATTTTTATTACCGTATGACATAGTACGCCAAAAGGATATTACAAGGTAAATGCCAAACATTTGCATTGCAGGATATCCATCCTTACCGAGTCATCACCATAAGACTCAGACATAAAAAATTTAAATTCTTATTTCTCTCGCATTCATATCGCTGGCAAACAAATCATTGTCTAACAACTCAAACATATCCGGTATCACTCTGTTCGCGAGACGTGGAATGATAAAATCATTCTTCGTCACTGCCAGAGGGAACATTAATAATACTCGCACAATCAAGCACATATAGAGGGCTTGGCGTGCTATGGCATTCCCTACGTTTCCTGCCGCACAACCAACAGTTGTTCGCCTCCAAAGCTGATGAAAACAAACCCAAAACCACCACAAGGCTGTGTTGAAAATTGTTTACAAAAAAATTGAAAAAAAAAAAAAAACAATTTTAATGGAGGCGGTACACAGAAAACAGAAATTAGGTTTTCCAACAGACTGGTGTTTACCAATATCAATACCCATTACGGGGACCAACTAGGATAGGGGATACGTACATGGTACATGGTACATGGTACCTACTACATACGGATAGATTTTCAATTAACTCTCTCGTCGGCTTTTGCCACAAATGAATGAAGACGAAGATGAACGAGAGCGGGTATTTTCGTTTTGTGTTCTAATAACCGCAGAAAATGTTGCCTCTAACCCTCTGGGCGCCTATTATTCGAAACTTGGCAAGACGAAACTGTGCGAATTGGAAATTTATCACTTGCCAATAGCTCGGGAAACTGCTATTTCCCGTAATGAAAAAGTTACACCCCCTATCCCTGTGTGTTTGTGTATGTGTGCGATCTGAATATTGCTCGGTATTGATGGATGTCTTGACGAGTGGTGAAAGCATTGAAATGGGGTTCCATATTGTTGAGCAATTTCAATACCCCACTCATCTTCATCATGCGAAATACCATTTCAAAAAGAGAAAGCGATTCTGAAGATATGTTCGAGTGTAGTACTTGGTTATTGTTTTTTTGTTTTTTTTTTTACAACAGTTGCTTGTGTAAGGATACAGGATATAACATTTTGTTTTATAGGAATTGGAACTCCTTTGCCACATTTTTATTTTATCCACTCAAACGTAACGTAGAGTAATGAAAACTGGGATAAACTTATTTTCTTCCCGACAGTTTTTGCATACGTAAATGAATGTGACGAAAGGGAAGTGTAGACATAAAAACCGCAAATGTCCTGTTTATTTTTTTTTTATCATGAGGTAGTGGAAACAACATACGAAACAATGCAAAAGAGTGTTTTGTTAGAAAATAGGTAGGCGTAGATACAAGTCAAGATTGTAGAGAACTTACGGAATGAGTTCTTTTAAAATGTTCTTTTAATGAGTCCAGGAGATCTAGGATAAAAACTACAATTGAAGGAAAAGAAGAAAAATCTGCACAAGTGGAACCATCAACTGTAGTAAAAGACCAGTGATCGATCTCAAAAGTGAAGTTTTAACATCGTATACTTCGAAGTACTAGTATGCTTGAAAAATCTTAATAAGTTTTCAATAAGGCGAGGAAAAGCATACCACCATTCAATATCATTACTAGCGTGTAGTACTAGAGTTAACACATGTATTCTCTGATGCTCTAGGTAACTAGAGGTCGTTCCATAACTCTGCTATTCGTAAAAGAAAATGTCATTGAACCTGAGATACTAGAATAGAGGATTGCAGAACAGCCAAATGGGGTTTCGATTGCTTTTAACCTTTGGAACTGATCCAAACTTAGATCTCCGACCAAATCCTTAAACCAAAAGTTCAAGATGTGCTATATATCGAAGAGGAAGAAAAGAATATTACATAAGATTATAGAGGACTTGAAGCGTCACAATAAAGACTGTAAAGAGATAAAAAAGCACTTGGTCCTAATAGGATTTTGTAGAGCCGAGTAATAGGAAGAACATCCGGATGTTTTTCAGGGCAGCCAAGGAACTGGCAGCTGGCTTCAAGCCATGAATGCAGGCTCATCCTTATAGTGAAGGAGACCTATACACCGAACCATAGGGAGTATAGGTTATGTTTAAGCAGAATTTCCAGCATCTACATACATACGTAATGGTCATCAGGTTGAGAGACTGATAGGGCAAGAAGAACATCCAGTCAATGCAGACGAGGTTGGCTCAGCTATTAAAAAGCTGAAGAACAACAAGGTTGACGGCTCTGATGGTAGGTGATGTTTTGGTAGAATTAATGTAATGTCAACCAGGTACGAGTGGATGAAACCATGTCCGATGAATGAACTATCAGCTCTATATGCCCCATCTTCAAGAAAGGTGATCCCATGTCTTGTAAGAACTATCGAGTCATATTCGTATTGTCTGCACAGATGTTCTGAGTGAGGTTAGGGCCACGGAGGCGACTTCGATGGGGTATGGTGAGGGGATCGATGGCATGTTTGTGGTTGTACGGCCAAGCTTGTCGGACGGGGCGGTTCTTGCCAACCCCATCACACACCACCTACTCAAATAACATAAATCATGACATTTTGTATAACTAAACCTAGTAGAAGGAGTAAGCTGAACCCTAATTTCACTGCGGAAGGACTAAACATATAGAAAAGAGGAGTAGTGGCCAAGGAACAACACATGCCTTTTCACTGTCAGACTTTTCTCATTGATTATAAAGTATTGGGAGTCTTAATAATAAATCAGCCAATCTCAGAGACTCTATTGAGATGTGCTTACACATGTATGATAGATTTAAAGTACCGCATCCAGAGGAAGAGAAGTCAACTCAGTACCCTTTAAGAAAATAGCAGAAGCACATCTTTTCAGGTACTTAGGAACTGGAAAGTAATTCTAGCGGAGATGTGTACGAAATAGTCATGAATATACTGCAGATACCCCCAAATATCGATGGACTGAAACAAAAGAAGATATTGCTCTTAGAGAAAGTTGGAGCATCAATAATGGTCTATGGCTCCCAAATATGGGCTGGTGCCATGAAGATGAAATCATACATAAAGAAGACTGAGACAGCGTCTTCCGATAAAATTCTTACGATGCGGCATGTGTAGTGGCTGGCATTGTACTAGTAGATTTTCTTGCTAAAGAAGCGCAACAGAAATATCGTACCAGCAGGACAACGGCAACAGCGACGAGTCGAAGTAATACCGAAGCACCGAAGTCTGGATGATAGTGTCACTATGATAAAGGTAGGTGGATGCAGAGATTGATAGTTGAACATAACTCACAAGACTCACAAGATTTTTACCCCTTTCAAACAGAAGTAAACAGTACTGCGGAATCATCACGGTGGAAGTCAAGAATATTTTCAACACCGCAAAATGGAGGCACATCCTGCGACCACTTACCTCCAAGAGAGTACCAGAATACCTACAGAAGATAATGACGGACTATTTTACAAATAGGATACAACACGGACGATGGAACAAAGCAGTATAATGTCACAGGCGGCGTTTCTCATGGCTCCGTATTAGGTCCGCTGAAAGAGCAGCGAAGACAGAAGCGACAACGAAATGCAGCATAGCAGGCTGCCATCACAAATGAGCGGAGACCCTAAGTCTGATGTCCATCCTCGCGATGAAATGCTTGACAGCAGTGCAGTGAGAATCAGTGCTAAAGGGGAAGGTGGGTTTAGTGAGTGGAAATCCCACACTGTTACTGAGTATGAACTCAGTATTATTAATATAATATTAATAGATGCGTCTCTTCATTAAATGAGATTCTGTATCAAACTTATCGGAAGCGAAACCAAAACGACATCAATACGAGGAAAATCGTGTTCAGATATTTCAAAGGACTACCTTCATGTATGACATTTGGTTTTCAAACATACAAACGAATCGAAAGCAAGTATATTTTAACAGCTTTTAAAAAACTGGGCTGGAAAGAGACATATCTAGTTTTGTCAACCCTACCAAACTCATCCGTCGGGAATAGCGATTTAGGATGCTTGCTGCCGTTTCAAGGTCGGTAATGTTATGTGACTTCTTGCCAGACACCTTAGAGGACTTGATCCCAGTTGAACTTGGTAGACACAATGCACTTGTACTCTTCGTAGGCATGGTATGTTTGTATGTATATCCTGTATACACGGAGTCCATCATTTACAACTTCAACTACAAACAAGTCGACGAGCTTTTATGATTTCGGAAGGAATATGCAATGCTCCTCAATAATTTCTTAACCGGTCCTTCCATTTGGAGTTCTGTTGGCTTTTTTGGAATATTAATAAACTGCCAAGACACAGAGATCTCGGGATATGAGTGGTTAAGTTTTAACTCTGAGATTCGAAGGGATCTTAAGGTTCATTCACAACCTAAACCTTACGTAAGATCAAAATTCGATCTGCTTTGCTTTACGAGACATCCTGGCTTCATCCCTAATTACCTATAACATCAGTCTGCTTTAAGGACTATCCTGACTATCGCGAAACAAATTCCTCACCTCAAACAGTAGTCAATTTTATATAATTTCTTGTATAACCAAACTTAACTCTTCTTCCCCTCTAGTACTTTCCTATAATCAAAGAAGCTACTTCTATTATACAAACACATGCATGCATTTAATATCTTAACCAAAATCGACTTATTGTACTTATTGCATACCATTAAGCATAATTTCCTTTAGTCCACCTGAAGGTGAGTTTCATAATGTTTCTGTTCCTGTCTACGAAACTTCTTAAGCCATTAAGTCCCTTGACGATATTGATGCACCACCCGTAAGCTTCTTACTAGTGTGAGCATCCTTGAACTTTGCCGTTCAATTAAAAGGGGACCATAAAATCTGTAATCTAGTGTAGATGACTGACTTAATCTCTGTCCTCTGGTCGGTAATTAAGTTCGCATTCATTTTCGCCTAGGTCAACACATCGTCCTTGCAAATGCAATTTCCACATGAAGAGGTGGACATTAAAGGCACTTTATTATGCTTGCCAACCGACCGTACTTTGACCCGCAAAAAAAAGAAAAAAAAAAAAAGAAAATATTTCATCATTAAATTAGTAATTGGACTTTCGTCCTAAGTATACACCAACTCGCTGTTTATATTAACAGGCCGACCCTTAACGATTTGTCGACGGAGGACGCGGGATGGGACCTCTTTTAATATTATTTCTCGGTAAACTGAGATGAAAAAGTTCAAATACGATACGAGATTAACCTGCAGGCGGTGTTCCTTGAACCACTCAAACTGCGCGAATAACATTTCACGGAATTTCATAAAAATCTGTTTTATATTAATCTTTTGTGCCAGGACAACGCCACGCAGTGACCCTCTGTTTTTTTATTTCTGATCCTTTTTGTTTCGTTTTTTCATTGTTTGTCGAAACAACACGGAGTCATTGTTCGATAGAAAAGCACCACTGGTCCTTTCTATACTTCATGCCGGAATCAATTCAAACAAATCAGGATTAATTGAATTTCACAGGACAAAACGAGATAAAAAAAAAAAACAAAATCAATTTTTTCCCCTAGTATCTAAAGGTAAATACTTTAGTCAGTCGGGGTAGTCCTTGTTTCCGGGTTTTGTTTTTTGTATCCCCCGTGATGGGTAGGCGAGTTTATTTACATGTAAACGTGCGCTTTTTCCTCCCCTAACGGTTTCATATGTATATCTTTTCGAATGCTGGGGCGGGTTGCGGAAGTGTGAAAGTGGGAGTGTAGTGGCAACACCATATCGACCTAGGCCAACCGGGAAAACCCCGAGTTGCGGAATGTTTTCCCAGTGAATTGGAAAATTACTTTCAATCATGTTGACATACAAGTTTTCACCAGCAGGAGCAGCACTCATGACACACACACACAAACGCACTCATTTAGCTGACATATTCGGTTGATATGTGCGTATGTGCTTAGATCGGTATGTTGCGAGCCGAACTGGAACTGGAGGAGGCGCTACTGCGGCGACATGTCCATTCTTTGGCCACCCAATTTGTGTCTCGGTGGTGGCAGCGACAGCCGGAGCAGTTTAACACATCTGTGTGCCTAGGGCAGTGCCTTTCCAGTGAATATTGGTATACCGTTCGGCAGACAACTAACAACCGTGGTAGAGGCGGTGGCGATAGCCTGTGTGAAATGTGTGGTCGCAATGGGGGACGTTGCTGCTACAGAAGCCCAGTGGACACTTTCGTGTCTGCAAACCGCCTTGAGGGGCAGCATGCAGTTAGACAGCTGGGTGTTTTGTGTTACACTGTTTGGTGAAGCGAAAGGGATGTTCCATTTGAGCGCGGCGAATTGATATAAGTTTGCAATGTTTTTTCAGTTTTTTTTTTTTTTTGTCAGCCACAGTTTTGTTCAATGTGTCGCCATACATGTGTGAAGCAGAGATAAAACTGGGGGCTAATTCAAGGACGGAACTGGCTGTGTTTATTTTCTGCGACAATATTTCAATGTGCGAGCATACATATTCTTGGGTTACATTTTCGCATTCAAATGGGCAAATTGGTGTCGGTGTGTGCAGAAGGATTCCTGGCGGAGAAAAGAGTACACATACGCCCGAGTAAATTGCTGCAATTTTAGTTTTGGCAGGACATATGTACCTAAAGAGGTGATAAGTTGCTTTGTTCTTTAGGTTTGTCGGTGAATTTTGTTTTACTGTTACACGTTATACAGAGATGAATCGGCCAGTTTTGTTTTTGGAAAAAAAAATGTTAAGAGGGAGGTGCCATCTGCGTCAGGAAATATGATCTTACTTTTAATTCGCTAGATAGCGCTATAAACTTGGACTTTATGCAGCATTCTTCTTCTATTGAAGCATGATTTCTGTTCGTACTTCAATTGAGGTCCTTCTTTAGCATCCTACACCAAACTGTTTCCTTATGTGGTCTGGCATCATTGTTCACGGTGCACCGTGGGGCACGACAAGGTGACGTTCTTCACTGCAGAATAAGTCAGAATCCTAAAGATTTCACAATAAGAAGGACATGATAGTGGAGTAATAGTGGATCTATACGAAAGAGCCAAATGCCTGCCCAGAAAGAATCAAAAGTGCTTGCATGAGTCTAACGATTAGGCGTTGTTCATGAGTGATAGGACTTTTAGGCGCCTGAATAGTCCGCCTTTATGCGCAGATAATTTCGTAGGAGGTGGTGCGCATAAAGAGAAGGGGAACTCAACCGCCTGGAGTGTGGAACTGAATGCAGTTAGCTAAGCACCGGGTTAACTGAAGAAGCTTATTGGTTGAGGACCATGTTCACTGCGAACTGTAGCGCAACGTAAGTAAGTAAATATGCATCGTATGGGAATTTTAAATCGTTTGAAATGCGAGTTGAATAAGTCTCTCTCTAGTGTAAACGATCGATTTTTAGTTCGAGGCTTACAGCAGGCAACGGTAGGTACGTGTACGAAGATCTAATTTGAATCCGTCGGTCTCAGTGGATAGAGATGGTTTCAAGCAGACAAAGTTGTTGGTAGGTGCACTCCTGGCGAAAGCTTGTGTGAACCTATTGCGCGGCCTTCTAAAAACAACTCCTACTTGTAGAGTTGTCCGCGCGCAAAAGCTGGTTTACTCGGTTGATGAACCCCTTACAGGTCCCAGCACCAGTTGTCGGAATTTGGTTGTAGGGGAGAAAACTAGAGAAAATAAGAAATTACTCGTGTCCGAGGGAAGGATTGAAAAGGGTTCCTGCAAAGAAGCTGGTGTTTCTACCTCGACGACATGTACGACCGATGCGAAATGCGAAAAATGCTAAAGTCATCTATGGGAGCTAGTTGCTGTAACAGATGCTTGCATTCAAGTGGCCAGCTGTGAACTTAAGCATGGAATCCTTGCCGTACCGATAATTCCGCCAATGGGGGGCACTTCCTTTGTGGTCTTTATGCCTCTAAAAAGCTACGAAACGAACGGAGAATGGAAAACCTTCGTCGTTGCGTCAGCTTACTTTTCCTATACCTCAGTTTTCGCGTAAGTACATGACTGCGTTTTGCACGAAACTCCAAAGAACAGCCTGTCTTAGCTGCACGAGAGTTTTCCCAAGTACGCTTCTATCTGCTCGAGATGCTCTATTTGATTTATCTCTCCTTGACAATTTCATCATGGGCTGCACTATTAAAGCAATCTACCGTCTTAAACGGGTTGGCTTTTGGTATCATCCGCACTGGAGTGTCGATGACCTTGCGCGACACTTATCCTACGACTCTGGTTCCATGGATATGCCGTCTGATGCAATGACATCGGAATTTTGGCTGCTGTGCAGATTTAGAACTGACATTCCTTGCTTTCAGGACTGGCTTCGACCAGAGCCTGAGTCTGGACTGGGATGTAGTCGAATCTTCAGAAACGGCTTCAAAACTAGTCTAGAGTCCGGTGCCGATGTCTTCGTGGAGACCGACAACACTAGACAACACTGTTTTTCAAGCGCAGATCTATGCTAACCTAATGACGGCCGACTATACTGTTAAGAATAGGTGGCGTAGTCGGAATATCTGCATTTGTAGCGACAATCAGGCTGCGCTTAAAGCCTTGTTAAACCCTGTAACCCTCAAGAACTCTTTGAATTCGGTCGCAAAGGCTGAACTCTTTGAGTCTTGTCTGGGTTCCAGGTGATCACATTGGGAATGCGGGAAATGAGATTTCCAATTGAGTAAAGACATTCCGACCAATAAATGAAATTAAATATCTAGGACCAAACATAGACAGTAAAATTCGGTGGAAAGGCTACCCGTGCTCTATGATATGTAGGAGTCCGGTGGGTAAGCCCAGTAGATGCAGATCGACCATTCTGAGATGAATGTGTATTACCAATGATGTGTATTACCAATGGCAACTCTCAATAAAGCATTAAGACTGTCATGCATATGCACAGTAGCAACAATTAGGACCCGCCTAATCTCCTTCATGTAAATATTTCTGGAATAACATCCTTATATCTCGATGGATAAGCTTTAAGGTACAACTGTAAATAGGATGCATAGGATTATATTGGCTGTAGAGGCTTAGCCTGATGAACGTATACCACTCCATTATCAGAAATAGTAATTACCAGAGCAAATGTAGTTTCCACAAAACATCCCAGATTACCATTTGGATAGCCTTAAAGCCCGCTTAATGCCATAAGCAAATAAAACAAATATAAATAAATAAAACGAATCATTCCGATGTCAATTTTTCACTTTGCTGCATCAGCGAAGGGTGGTTCACAAGCCCGACCTCATTAATCGTCATGGCACACTTGACACCATTCCACCACAGTCCATGACTGTAAATACACACAACTTGCAATATAATGAATTTTAATAGCCTACTGAATAAATGCAATTATCCGTAATTATCGGTCACAATTGGTCGATAATTAGTCACTCACGCACCGTAGGCCATAATCCTGCCTGGTATCCGTATGCATCAATCGTCAACCAATCTGGGTGGATGCTTGAGTAAACTCAGCTCCCCTTCCAGAAACTCTACCCTCAGCCATACTATCGGAATGACAATTGTTTTCTGAATGCAAATTCATTTGCTGATTTGCAAAAGCAGTGAAGCATTATTCATTGTTTTAAGTGCGGGCACCCCCAGGCTGCATACCACAGCCACAACTTGATTGCAATCAAGCTGACATTTTACTGACTAAGGATAATCATTCGGGTGATAACAATAATAACTATAATGGTAGTCGGAACGGTGTACTCTGATTATACTGCATTATCCTGGCTCGTGTGAACAATAATAATAATGGTGGTCGGCGCGCCAGAGCTCTGCAACGAGCATGCTTCTCTTAATTAACAAACAGACGATGCCGACACAACGAGAGATATTAATTATTTGATAAAATATAAGCGAAATCAAACTACAAACAAAGCGGAACACACTACTACATAAATTGAGTGTCGCGACGACTAATTCATGGACTAATTAACTCGGTCCTTCCGTTATCGTCATTAACCTGACAAGAATATTAAACTTATGTTGGTCCTGTGTTGCCAGAGTGAGGGTGTATAATTTAGGAACGATTTCTCTCAATTAGGAATTATTGAATGTCCTTAACTGACGCTGTCATCTGTCAATAATAACAACGAGTCGGGCCAGTCATACCCGAGAGGTGACGAACGAACGCTATTCTAGGAACGTGTTCCGCCAATTAATTGTCGCTAAGAGACCAATCTTGCTTTTGCTGTTCTTTTCGACGGCAGAAATCACTTAAAAATGTTAATTAACAAGGAAGTTTTGTGCTGTCCAGAATGATTTCCTTGGTGTAGCACAGATTGCTGGATTGAAGATTGCCAATTGGGAAGGAAGCAACAGTGGGCGGCGCGTAGAGGAGTGCAAGAATTGCTCATTAAGAAAAGTTTTTCCGGATAATTATTGTTGTTGAAAGTCCTTTTCTAGTTATTTTTTCCTTTTTTTTGTGCTTTATTTCTGCCTCCTGCTTGTGATGATTGCTAATTATGTCCTTAGGGAAGTCACTTGAAAAATAAAAACCAATAGTAACTGACAACAATTAATTTGAAACTTCCTTCAAGTGGGCACTGAGACTAGGTTCCAATTTATTTATTCAAGTGTCACCAGGAAGGTTAGATGTTTCGTCAATAAGAATCATAAAGTTATGCAAATGTAAACAAAGGGATTTCTTTTTCTTCTCCAGGATTATGCAAAATTTTGTAATTTCAACGAATCTGAGGAGGGACTTGACCTACTTGTTTAGATGATTTTCACTTAAAATTCCATTGGATAGCGTTTTTTGTCGGACCATGATCGCAATGCAGTCTGTCAGTTGTAAACTGAGGTACTATTCTATGAGAAGGAGGATCAGATTCTTGATAAAAAAAAAATTCCTTGGTTATAGCATTTCAAGTCGACGAAATCTGGTACGTTCTCTTATAGGCTCTAGCAGCTAGTCTATTTGAACGAATAGACTGTCTGTCGGACAATCTTGCAAATTTCCGAACGTTGGGCTACCGCCTTTAAACGAAGATCAGATGTGACTTGAATACAGAGCAGGCCAGTGAATTCTTCAATATCGGCTCCAGTCATTCTTAGTTTGGCTACGTTAGTATCCCACTTCAGAGATAGAAGACAGTACTGAGTTTTTGACGAATTGAACTCAACTCGGGTTTTTGCAGCCCAATTGATGATTGCGTCAATATTCGGGTTAATCTCTGTTGACATTGGCTTTGCTTTAGCTGTGGCTCCATAGTTTGGGGTCCTTGCCGTAGGCAACGATAAAGAGTAAACGAAGTCGGGATTACTGTCATCTGCGAAGTATTGGTATTGGGTTGCGTGTGAGAGAGAAAGAAAGTCATTAATAAATATTAGAAACAAGATCGGAGAAAGGACTAAGCCCTGTGGTACACCGCCATTAGTTGGGAATGAGGTAGAAGTATATCCATCCAATACAACTTGTAGTGAGAGATTACTTAAGAAACTCGCAATCCAAAACGAGAAGGAGCTGTCGATACTTAAGAGCTCTTGTGTTCTAGAGTACTGTGGCGTACTCTGAAGAAATCTTTTGATATATCGAGTGCAACTAACCGTCATTCAACGTGATGGTGAATATTTTGTTAAATTTTTTCGACAGATATGTACACCATAAGGTCCCTCCTGTGGATTCTTATATGTATGCAATCATACTGGCGGTTGTTCAGAAGATGGTTTCTTTCACGATATCTCATTAGGTGATAATTTACCATGCTTCCATGACCTTGGAAGGCACTGACATCAAGGCTATGGATCGGTAATTGAAAGGGGAGTTGAAGCCGCTCCAATCGGCATTCGCGTATTACGAGAAACCAGGCAGTGATCCAAACTTTCAAGGGGAGCAGAAACTTTAATTGCAAACTTGACTGAAAAAGAAGTTAAAACAGGTCTAGAGTTGAACATCAATTGATTTGTATTTAAGTAGAAGGTGCGGCAATATAAAATATCTCTGCTGGAAACAATAATGATGATAACCTAACAAACAAGGTCATATCCAGAGAAACCAAGGAGATTGTGTAGATTGTAAATTATGTGCGTAAGCCGGGAGCATGTCACTGTATTACTGTCACCAAGAAAATATTTGAGCGAACTGGCAGGTATATCCTCTGTCTCAAGTTAGAATTTACCTAAGTGACGATGAAGTGTGGTGGCCAAAGGATAGTGACGCGAATGCATGACAGCACGAGTGGCGCGCGCAAACCGAAGGTGACTTCAGCCGACTTGAAATGCACAATTGGAGGGAGATAGTGCTAACTGGAGAGACATGTTAGTGGAGGCCCAAATTTACAACGAACAGTAGCGCCACCTAAGTAACTAAGTAAGCTATATATGTAGGACATAGCTATTCCTAAGGAATCTTTTTCCAATATCCCTAACAAATCGGATGCAATTCTTGATATTACTGACTTCAACATTCCATACCAAGTATCATAGAAACTCTTGATCCAAAATGAAATTGTATATGCATATACGGATAATTCCAATACATTGGAACCTAGTGAGGGTACGGGATTGGGTATATACTCAAGAGAAGTAGACCTTCTCGTGGCTCTACATTGATAGTCAGGTTGCACTAAAGGCGTTAGTGTCTTACGTCACTAAATCTGAAATAGTCAGGAGTTGCTGCACAATGCTCAGGGCATTAGGTAGGCAGAACCGTCAGATTATATTGGGTACCTGGACAGCACGATGAAGAGGGCAAACAAGTGGTGAAGTTCTGGGCACAAAAGGAGCAGAGCTACCAAAAAGTGGTACAATTGGAGGCATAAAACCATCAATGTGCTAACAGATTCATTCTCGATAGAATCATCAATATGGCCTAAGATGGTCAAACTTAGAAGGACATAGGGTGCCCAAGATCTAGTGCTTTGTGTTGGATCAAAAAAATCCTGGGAAATTTTAAAATTAAGCAGATTAAGGATAGGAATAGCGATAGGGATACTCTTTGGTAATTACCTTCTGAGGAAGCACGCCCTGAGATTTGGATTATCGAATATGGATGTATTCACCTGGGAGTTGGAGAGGATATTATACATCTACTCTATGAATATCAAGTCATCGTCCGTACATCTAATTATTTTGGAAGATCTTGTAGGACGTTGGTTCTTTGAACCAAATTAATGTCATATTGTAGGGCAATTAAATACATGGGTGAAATGGTTTAGGTCTCTCGACGTGAGGGTTCCCTTACGGATAGAGATGGGTTTCCTATAGTGCCTAGTGCTTATGGTATGGGAAGCTGAAGTTCCAGATCTAGCCCGACGTGAAAATTCTTTTCTTAAATCATAAATCTAAAGTACATTCATCCTAACCCCAAGCCAAAAAATTAAAAAAAAAAAAACGAAAAGCATTCTATGATTCATAATTTTAGGCCAAATTTGTTTCGAAACACATGAAATAGTATTATGGCCTCGTTCTGGAGGAAAGCATGCGCATGCATGAATATATTAAATTTCCACCATACATACTGCATTCAGATTCCCATTTCAACTACACATACATACTTGTATAATGTTTATGTTGTTCCGGAACGGATGAAATAGAGGAAAAGCAGATGGATATTCCATACGATGGGTATTTTCTGTGCATCACTTTATCTACGTATAAATTTATTTGCCATCGATTTTATGTGCCTGGCAACAAAACATAAAATACCGCCTCGCGTTTCGATGCTCAGCGATGCCGAATTGTTTAGCTCATTCCATTATGGTACGCCATTGTGGAGGAAATAGATAAACGAAAACAGTCAACATTTTGGCAGGTATACACTAGTATTGTGTTCCCTCTCGGAATTTGATTGCAATCCTTTTTTACGCGCGCATATTTCAGCACACCCAGTTCGGTGTTGAATTGAAATGCAAATCGGAATTTCTGAACCAACACCTAGTACGTACCAGTACAAGGCTACACGATGATGATTTGTATCGGCTTAAAGCTAAATACAAAATAAATTGATAAACTTAAACCATGAAATCTTATTCCTATTTATCATGTCAATCCGAGGCCTGTAATGGCCTGTGTGATATGTCAAAATGTTCAAAATGACTAGTCAGCTCATTTGCAACTGTCAACCGAGAATCCTTCGACTACATCCACTCAGGGATACACTCCAGTATAGTCGTATCTCACCGCAAGGAAGCAACAAATGCTTGGATTTTTCATTCAAATTGACTGATGCAGCAAATCTTCTTCGAAAATCATCTCACATGCCACTGCTCAGCAGCCAGCCAGCGAGCGATTTGAATCCAACAGTTGACAAGAAAATCAGATATTCATTATAGTCAGAAAATTCAGTAAAGAATCCACACACTTACATAGATCTGATGCCATTCATCATTCCAATAGAAACGGGTTGATTCATAGAATAGTGTTGTAGTGCCATCAAAGTTCTGGCATAAAATACCAAAATAAATTTCCCATCACAGAAAGAATACGACGAGGACGAATAAGGAATATAAAAAAAAGAAGAACTATCGGGAATCCACAGCGCAACAACCCCTAGTCGTCGTCGTCGTCCCTTCGTGTGGCATCATGCCTTGTACTATTTATCATCTTCGGATGATTTATTGGCATTTCAGCAAACGACTTAACATACACACACAACACAATTTTCCTATTAGCAGGATGGAGGCCGAGAGTAATGTGATCTCAACGTCCTTCGTTCGGATGCGGGGGAGAAATATTGAAACTACTTTCGTAATTTATTGCTCGGTGACTTATGAGATTTCGATTACAAAATGTCTTTCTCTGGGTTGTCTCTTCTCGAGGACAATCAGTTGTTATATAGATGGACAGGACAGATCCACTTTGAATGAAAGAAATTCTTAACAGCAATTGGGATGACAAATCGAAGGAGTACCCATTGAGACAGTTGCTTTAAGTGAGTGCATCCTTTATACTTAAATAAATCTGATACGATTGGCCGATATTACAAACTTGACTCGATTTGAAGGGTTTTTCGCTTTAATGATATGTACATATAACCAGTTAAGTGAGAGGAATTGGTTTTAATTGAAATTTTAAGGACACTTGATGCCATTATCTATGTGGAAATTGATTTCGTTGGGTTAAATCAGTGTAAGGTATCAAATTTTGGATGACACTGTGGGACTGTGAGTTTCTCTTTTCACCAATATTTAGTGTCGTCCAACAAGAGGTGTTATCTTAAATTTCGCGCCATTCTTCAAATGTTAACATCCAACTATCATTGCGATAACCTTTGATGAAGACTAGGAGGTTATTAAATATGGATTGGTACTCGCACAATGCGCTGAAATAGAGTAAGTTCACTACAAGAATGGTAAAAATATCGTGCCACATGCAACACAGCTGGTAGAACTATGGCTCTATTGACTAAGGCGTGATGAATTTCTTGGATTTCTTGGATTGAAGACTTCAATTGGGTACCGAGATCGTGCTACTTAGCACCATTAGACTTTTTCCTTTGAGGCTATGTTAAAAATAAAAATAAAATCTATACCAATGCTCCACCAACGATGCATGCACTAAAAGTAAAATTTACGAAATACAGCCGAAACTGAGCGAAAACGTGATAAAAAATTTCATCAAAAGAATGACTATTTGTAGGCACAACCAAGGCAGATATTTGACAGATATTGTATTTCATTACTAACCTCAGAGTTTGTACTTCAGATTAAAATAAAAACATCACCACATTTCATGAAAATGTTGCATTTTTATTATGATTTAAAATGACACCTCTTGTTGGATGACCCTATCTAAACACTATTGTTTTTGGATAGACTTATTCTTGAGTAGCCAAAAGGTTTAATGTAGCCCTACCAAAAGTCACGCTTTAGCATATAGTCAAGAAAACACAACGCCTTGTATAGGTCTGTGGTTCTCTTCGTTGGTTGGACATGCTCATGGAATAAAAAATGGGCTTATTTTGTTGGGCTTATTTACGAAGTTGCTTCACAAAAAGTCGGGGTCGTTTTCTAACTTCTGCTTCCATGACGTAACACTCTGTTAATACGCTTGTGCTCAAGGAACTGGATTCCATTTTAGTTCTGATTTTCTCCGGAAAGTGAGAGGTATGAACAGACTCCGGAGTTAAAAAAGTCATTTAGCTAAATGTGATGAGAATAAGTCTTGTCGTTCCCATCAGCCCACTAACCAAAACGTAAGCACACAATGAATACAAACAACAATTAGTTCACATGCACGGCATTTCTGCTGACATGGCGAGGTTCCATCTTAAGTGGTCTCTCTCAAAGTAACTAAAGGAACTATCTCACGATTAAGTCATTTTTATAAGTTGCCACATTCATATATTAAACTCCTCTTCTCAGTATCTCCAATTACTTACCCCATTCTTTTCGCAAACACCACCAGCGTTCTTAAGATCCCCCGTCCACGCAAGTCCCAAGGTTCCCATTTCAAAATCACGATACGTAAACATATACGCCAGACAGAAAGCATCATAGTCTTCCTCTGAAAAGATACAAAAAATAAAAATAAAAAAAAACACTTTAACAAATGTAAATACCGACCAAACAATTAATTATTATAGAATGCAAGACACAAAAGTGGATCCACCCGACTGGAATAATAAGTGCGCGTCACGCTGGACAATGCCATTGTTGCGGATGGCTAAGTCCCGGGCATTTTCAACGATAGCTCGCGCAATGCAGCTCAGCTGAAGTGCCTTCAATGCGGATGCGGATGAGTCCCGATTGTGTAATGCCATGCCCGCCCATCACTTAAGACCAAGCCCAGTCCAATACGACCATATTTTGTTCGCCCACCTGGCGAACACTGACGCTCGGTGGATGAGTTCAGTCATCGAAAAAAAGCGCACACAAAATGAGAACGCAAAAATTTTCCTTTTCATATGCAAATCTATTTCGGTGAGAGGTAATTTATCATGCAAAATTCTGGAGGATGGTCTGCAGCCAAGCAGCCACCAAACAGAGGAGTTGACGACTAGTAGGTGTGGTAACAATAAACAGACAATTTTGCGACATAAACATCTGAGAAGGAAATGCGGCTGGATTTTGCGGCTGAACGAGTCCTTTATGTTTGGGTTGCTTTATCCGTTAAGTAGGAAGAAAAAAAAAAAAAACCGGCAAAAGAGAAAAAACACATTTCGGTTTGGTTTTCAAATGGAAATAGAAGACACTCCGAAGGGTATCCGGATAATACGTCATATTTAGCACACAAATTTCAGGGATTAATTCAATAATGTCTCATGAACATCAATCACGCACACACACAACCCTTAAATGTGTCAGGGAAGTTTATGCAATCTGTCATGTTGTCATGGTGTAGGTACATAACAGCGTAAACTTTATTTCCTTTGGTGAACTTGCAAATGAGATTTAGTTGCTATTTCTGGTACATATCCTCAATGGGATTTGAGATTACTTGGCGAGTGAATCTGTATTTTTTTGTTGGGCATCACAATGTGGGAGTATTTTCACACGCCGCCGATTACTCAACCTAGAAAAGTTTATAAGAAATGGGGTCAAGGTTTGACGTTTAAGGTTAAAGAAAAGATCTTAGGCAAGCTGGTGTGGTAAGGTGACATATTTTCATTATGGTCATTAGGGAAGAGTCATTATTCAAGAGCACTCGGGTGGATTTTAGTTTATAAATTCATCATTGCTAAACAGATTTTTGGAAGGCAATGATTAACATAATGACTCTTAGGAAATACCTTCACATGTACTTTCATGGTTGTTGAAAACCAGTCAATTTACGGATTATTTCTTGGTATCAGAGTATTTCTTGGTATTAGAGTGCCTTTAATCAATGTCAATGTTCAATGCTACTACCACCAAACCACTCCAGAACATACTGAGATGTCATTGTTAAAAAGAATGAAAAAGGAGGTAAGTATTCAAGCCATGCAAGGCAAATAAAAGAAAGTCCATCGCTTTACACACAACATCTTGGCTCAATGGTATCGAAGGGTGATGCGAGCAAGAGCAAAGAAAAGTCTTAAAACAAACTTCAAGCAACGTCTAGCCGGCTTAAAGTCTAAATACAGGTTCTTCGAGATAGCTTGAGCAACGTTGTTAACAAGTAACAGCTGTAAATGTCAATCGATGACATACTCCCGTAAACTCCTTGCACCCCCCCATAGGTACTACTTTCTCCCCAATGAACATATCCCTTCAGTTTCATCGTTGCGCAATTTAGGTGTCATCTGCGGTAGGGAGCTTAACTACGGTTTGCATGTTGACGACATTAGGCTTTGTGAACCGTTTTTCTAAGGAATTTTTATACCCCTACGTTTCTAAATCACTCTATAACACCTTCGTCAGGCCCATCCTCGAATACGCTACCAGGCCTGGTCTCCCCACTACACTGTCCACATCCGACGAAATGAAGACGTCCAACGCAGGTTTCTACGTTTCGCCCTTTGCGGTTTTCCTTGGGTTGATAGTTCCAATTTGCTTCCCTACTCTGAACGATTAAAACTGATCAACCTAAAGTCCCTCGAAAATCGTCGTGAAAATCGGTCTCAGTTAACACCAATCCTTGTAGCCTTAGGTCCATTCCCCTCTTCCGTCTCAGTACTCATCGCACCAATTACGGTTGTAACGCACCTTTGTCTATAATGCTTCGTTTGGCTAACAATATGGAAAACTCGTTTGACTTTCACAGCAGCAGAGCCAGCAGCTGTATAGCATGTGGTGCCGTGTTATTGAAACCACACATGCTTCGCGTCAACCTCTTCCAATTTATTCCACAAATAGTCAGTCAACATGGTTCGGTAGGAATTTTTATTGACTGGGACTATATTGGCAGGATCATTGAAGAATAAGTTTAAGGCAATGACCCTCTCCAGCATGAACCCCGGACCAAACAGTCAATGTTTGTGGTGGTAGTGACATTTCTTGAACGGCTTCAGATTGCTGCTGAGCCAGAAATGGGCTTCATCGAATGATTTTGCGATGAAAATAGGGAAAACGCACACGTGAAGTTGTCGCAACCAATCGGGAACTTTCATAAAAGATTTGAATAATTCGCAAACGTTGTTGAAGTGTGCATCTTCCTATAATTAAATAGCAAGTAGAAGCGAGTTGAATCGTCAACCAAACCACAGCTAACTTTATGCACAGCAGAGAGACCGTATTGGCTGTTCTCTGCCCTATCTTTGACGATTTATAAAGCAAACTTCGGTATACGTTGGTTTAGGAATCATAGTATGACTGCATTTGCTTACCAGCAGTAAGGGACTTGCGATAGCAGTTATGTCTGCTTTGTTGCCTGAGAATATATGCATATATCACTGTGTCGTTGAACACACACATCACATTCATATTTAGTCAATATCCTTTATTAATTTCTTCGTCGTACGAAAACCTATAGAAACTAGTACCTTCTTGAATGTACATATTTTCTATTTGAAGACCCACATAATTCTAGGACAAAAGGAGTTTAAAAAATGGATACTTTAAGGACATTACTATATTTTTGGCAGAGAGGTTTATTTTAAATTAATTTTCTGTTAGTTATAGCAAAACTGATTTTGAAATGTTTTATCAATCCATTTAATATCATTTTTATTTATGTTTAATTTTAATAACAAACGACACGACTGTATTGAATTCTATAAAAAAAATGTCCGCCAAGTAGAAAATTCAATTTATTTTAAATAACAATGAAATAATGTATGTATGTACACATTTTTAAATATTAAACTATATAACATCCTTGAATATTAAATATTTAAAATTTTGTTATTACGCATTTATTAAATATTTTATTTTGCAAAACAATTCAATTATGGTTCATTGATCACGTTTTTCATGGTGCAATGATTTTCTGATGACTCCACCACATTCGCCAATAAATTTTATTGCTGCTGACCAGTGACCAGTGTTGTTATTGATTATGGGCTCACAATTAAGGACATCGTTCTGGTAAAGGCTAACCAAATTTAAAGGGAATTGCATTCAGTGTTTTCGACTCATCAACCGAGTGTCGTGTAGAAGGGTGTCGATAGAACATGCATTGCCTGCCTAAATCAAATATCCTGGAATGGTGAAACAACACATGGGAATTTTCTCCGATTAAATTCAATCCACTGGCATCGGACAATCGGAACGCTGTCCAAGTACCACTCATCGCAATTCACAAATCTCTGCAACAAATTATTAGAGCGATAGATAGAGAGAGAGACAGAATCTCACAGGAATGGTCATTGTGTTATGTACATCGTACGATAGCAGAAGCAGCATCAGGATTTCTTCCACTACCCCTTCTGTATTTTCATGTTGAAGCGCATACTTGAGTGCTCCTCTTTGTAGAAGCGGATGATCATCAGTATTAATTTTAATGCAGCTCTTATAGAGAGCCATTGGAATGCCAAAGCAAAAAGGGATTCAAGTGCTCATACCAAACATCGGTGGAAAGACCGAGTGCACAGAGAGGTACGTTGCATCAATGCATTTCTGAATCCAAATACGGGCAAAGCCCTGTATGTATGTATGTTCATTACTGTTCCGCATAGGGCAATTTCGTCCTGCATACGAAATTCATTTCTTGACAATTTTCACTTGTTCAAGGATTACAAACGAACAGAGGATTTCAAGAATAGGAACGAGGGCCACTTCGTTTCAACAGAGTTTGTTTAATTAATAAAAAAAAAAGAAAACACACACAAACAAAGCCACATAGGATATCTATAACTTGACCATCGACATTGCGAAGCCTTCTTCTAATGAATTTCCTTCGCATGCTGGATGTACCTGGTAAGCTTAGGTGTATCATGCCCAGTCATCGATTTACCCTTTTTCTTTCATGCACATCATGGAATACCCATGCATATCTTACAAAGGACATTTATTACACACACAGGTGAACAAAGGCAGCAACTAATATGAGATATGATATAATCAGAAGCTAAGGTTCTCCCACATCCACCTTCTCACATGGGCTTATTCATAAATAAAGTAATAAGGTCCTTATTCGAAAAAGAAATTCTCCTTTTTTCATTAATTCTCCAGGGATTGCTGTCATATGTACATGTATATGTATATTTTTGTTTGTCCTTGTTTTTTTGGGATGAAGGTTGGATCATGACGTCCTTATGGAAAGTTTTGTCTCTTGATATGACAACAAAAGCAGTGGGGTGGGAGAAAAACTGAAGAATAACTTTTGTATTTTTCATCTTCAGACAAAGTTAGTTTCGGGAGAAACAGGATTGTGACAGGATTTAATAAGGAATGATGAACTAATAAAGGAAATGAGCAAAAATAAACTTTTTTCTTGCCCTTAAGTAGAAGAAAGTGATGACATAGAAAGTTGAGATTCTTGAAATTATCCCTGGGATTTCGATTGAAATGTTGAATTGTTGAGGCGTTGACGAAAATGTGATAAAACACAAGGAAATGTAAAGTTTATGTTAAGTAAAGCGGTGAGTTTAAAGGATTATTAAGGATTGTTAGTTTTGTTTGTCATGAGTGCGAGTATTTCAAAAAAAAAAAAAATTGTTTAGACGGTAAATATTACGGAAGTAGCTTAGCAAGCATACGTGTATGGATAGCCTAGGAGTTGACTAAGGTAGGATTAATCATAAAATATTTTAGAAAAAACCTAGGAATGTACTATCTAAGATATCACTATTCCAAGTAAAATAAGGGAAAGAAAAAGGAATATCAGTGTATGTTTTTCAAACGACTTATCACTTATCATTTGCTAACTAAGCGCAGTTTTTGATTTGTAGACTGAAGTTGGAGTTCCAATCGTTTGCCGGGAGTCCCAGCCTGAGAGCCATTTGCTGATGAAGGATCTCTTTAGTCTTATTAGACTATCGGAGCGCTTGAGATCCAGTTTGGGCCAGATCTGTCCCATAATAGAGCACGTGGTGCAGTTCGACCACTTGCGGTTAGTATCTAATGTTTATCGCATTTTGTTTAGTTAAGAGTTTACACGTAGCGAGAGGCATGTTGACATTTTCCTTCTCCGGTAGATTCGTCAGATTGCCTTGCGAGTTTGTCAGCTCTCGTCAAGAGATAAGGTGACCGAATCGAGGGATTTAAACGCGGCTTGACTATCAGTAAAAATGATTATATTTATCCCTCCATCTTGGGCCTTTTTGTATAGAGGCAAACGGATCCACTACGAGATCCTATATCATCTTCCCAATCAGTCCGGGAGAGTCTATAGATTTTGAAATTTTTGTTGAAAAGAAGCTGGGAGAGGGTGTAATCAGTGTCTTTTAGAATAAATTCAAGTTTATTTAGAATAGACGAGTGACCAGTTCGCAGACTGGTCCACAAAAGGATTACTTTTATGTGAATAGACGCATTTGCTGCCACTTGTTTGCAATAGATATCGACCGGAAGCATGTGCAACAGTGTGTGCATAGCCGTTGTTGATGTGGTTATAGTATAGTTTCTCTTTGTCTTTGCACAGGACTGAGGAAGTTGCAGTGGATAGCTTTATCCAGCCCAGTCCACCAGTCGATCTCGGCCATACGTAAATATGGGTAAGGATATGAGGATACGTCGCAACTTAGTCCGAGGCTTATTCAAAATTTTATAACAAAAAAGCATTGTTGTACAACTATAGTCGTTGTAGAGATGCAACTGACATTTTGATTAAAAACGCTTTATCACAACAAACACGTACCAGTTTGTTGTATCGAAACTGCGGCATTCATCAGTACTACAACCGCAACGTTCATATTCATAGTCGATTTGGATCGATTAGGTGTAATAAGGGTAATTAGTTCCATGGTCAATATGCTCGCTTCTGTAGCCGCCTCTTTCTGATGTTCTCTGTACCTTCTTTGGTTCCACCGTTACTGAGGAATAGGTTTTCGAGTCACCGTGAAATTCTCTCTGCTGATCGTGCCATTTGCAACTATGTATTTATCATCCTTGCATATGGGTTAACCAGGCACCCAGCTGTCTTGGGCCTGCTTTTGGGGTTCACTGGACTTTCTTGTCAGTTCAGATCCACTAACTCCTTTTCTGTTTTTTTTGCTCCACTCTATCGGTTTGAGTATGTTGCTTCAATTTCTATTTGGGTAAATCAGTCATTGTAACGCGATATAACCCTAATTTTGGACTTAAATTTTTATACACTGTTGTAATACACATATTGTACCATTAGTACCATTAGATCGAATTCTTAGATGATATCAAGTCAAAAATGATAACAACTACTTCTCAAACAAATATAGAACTTCACCACCATTCCAAAATGAATTACGATGAAATAGTGAACATTTTTCTAAAACCAATCCACTCCACTATTAATCAAACTCCGACAGAGTAATAGGAAATTGGAAATTGGAAAAAGTAGGTAGGTACCTATACCTATGATACAATCCCTATAGAGGGCAAAAAACTACAATAATTCTAAACCTAACAATCACTCTTCTGTACCAGCAGCTACAACTTTCATTGTAGTGCACTTTTGCCGAAGTAAACTCCTCCATCCCTAATTGAACCATAAACCAATCGATTTCTCATCCCATTCCCGATGCACGTAATTAAAAATTAACAAGAGTCATAACTTCTATAATTGAAATTCTCGAACGACAAAGTAGCTCTAACAATATTGCGATACTTGTGTCGTATTTATTAAGAAAAAGTCCTTGCAATCTTTTTTTTTTCTGATTTTCTTTTTGTGTCGTTAAAATTTTACTTTTCCCGCCCACTACAGTGGGAGGGGTATGTCTAAATGGTTATATGTATTTTTATTCCACAATTGGGTGGGGAGAAGCAACCAGTACCACTATTGACTTTGTTAGTGCAAGCAATATCTAAGCGATGAAAAGTTTTTCCATCTCATAAACTAATCTGATTCTGAATTCATGAATAAGATTCATTTTCAACACTCTCTTTCTCTTTCTCGTTCTCTGGGTAATGAATAAATTTCCAAACAATTAGATGAGAGTGGTAGTGGAATATTTGATAATGGAGCTTCAAGTAAGAGTACTGAATACAGCACGCTATTGTTGGTGTAGATTGAACAGGAAAAGAGCATATCCATATCTTTTAGAATGGTATCTAAGAAGTTGTGTCTCACTTATACAGGACTATAGGTACGGCGGCGATGAGCAATGAATGGTGGGTGTGTGAGTTCAATTTTCTCATGTTTATGTATTATTATGGTAATTGAATTGAATTTTACTCTTTGTACTGGAACTCAATTAATCTACACGGGCAAATGGATAGGTAGAGTAGAGTGGAATTTACCGCTTCACTAATTAAGTTTGCAGTACCTAATAACCTAAGGGAACATCAACCTGAAAAGTACACTTTTCACATCCAAATGAGTAACATTCGCCATGCACTATTCGTGGCAATCAATATTTCTTATGTAGGGCATTTCCTGTTAGCATTTAAGGAAGTTTTGAAATGAAATTCTAAGAATTGTTTTTTCAATAAATTTATTTCTTTAAAATCAAACAACTACGCTTTACATCGACACGTTTACTTTTTGATATTGCGTAGGGAATAGAGTCATCCACAGCTACTGAATGAAGCTAAAGGTCTTTAAAGGGGCACGACCGTATGTACATATGTTAACGAAGATCTTTAACTTATGAGGGGCAGTGTCAGTCCCTTTCCGAAAATAATAGTTTTGGAACACAACATTCGCAGTTTCGTTTTACCAAATTTTGCCAAAATTTCGAATGGAGTCCAATTTGCAATTTTTCTAGTCACATTTTATTTGGCTACACCATGGTGTCGGCCATCCCCATTGACCGTCCTATTCTACTATGTTTTCTAACCAGTAGGCCATGAAAAGTATTGTTTGTCATTATCAGGAATAAAGTGGTGATATTAAGCAGCCTTGTTGTACTACACGATTAAGGCATCGAAGCTGCCTTACCATTGTAGATAGCCTTGATAAATCAGTTTTACAGGGATACCTCTGGTGATGTGCAGGTAGAGCGGTGATCGTTGACGCACTCTTTGATGATTTGGTATTTATCTGTTCAACACATGAAAAAACTAAGATTAACAGAAGATGTTGTCGATGATGTGGTAATAAGGAAGTTAATGACAACAGGACCTAGAAGAAATATTCAGTAGATCAGTACATCAGTACACAACATCTTGAACTGCATCAAATCTAGTAGATGGTTTGAAACTTTATCACAGTAAGAAGATGGACAAGGGACACCTACGGGTATCACAGCATCATTTGTTCTCAAAACTATGGATCGACTCATTGACGTGCATATTAAAGGCCGCCTAGATTTTTCTCTCTGCACTCAAGTCAGTTTGCATACAGGAAAGGTAAATCCACAGAAGGTGCTCTTCACTATCTTGTGAAGAAGATAAATGGAACTTTTTGTTCCAAGGAAATAGCTCTGTGTGCATTCCTCGATATCGAGGGCACATTCGATAAAATTGGCTAAGACTCAATAGCAAGAGCAATTAGTAGCAGAGGTATCGAGAATTCGACCAACCAATGGATATGGGCCATGGTTGAAAGTCGAATTATTACTTTCTCCTCTGGGGGAGTATCAGTGTTAAGGGCTCCCCAGTGATGAGTCCTTTCTCCCCTTCTATGGTCACTAGTCATCGGCAATCTTCTAGTCGATCTACAGAAAACAGGCTACATCGCCATTGATTATGCGGATGACTTGGCAATTTTTATTAGTGGTAAGCACAGCACGATCATATCTATGCAAGGTGCTTTACTACACATGTTAGAATGGTCCTTGCAAAACCATTCTAGTGCCTTTCACAAAAATAAAAAAAACTGCTCAATCTAGCACCTATCGCCATCAAAGGTGTCACTAAAGTTTATTCCAGTGAGGTTAAATATCTCGGCGTCATCCTTGACAAACGGCTTAGCTGGAATTCACATATGAAGTTCGTCATCGAGCGCGCCACTAGGGCCATGTGGGCCGGTAGATGTCTTTACGGCAGAGCTTGAGAATTGTCTGTCTCGGTACTACGGGTGCTATGCGTACCTACCCTATCGCAAAAGCTGTTGTTGGGCTTTCTCCCCTACAAATCTTTATTAAGAAGACGGTCGATAGATGCGCTATTAAGTTGCAGCTAGAATACAAGTATAAGCCAGGTGACCATGTGGGACACTTAAAAATTCTTGACTCAATTCCCAAAAAGGACATGTTAGAAATATTGGTCTAATGGTGTTCCGGCACTGGATCCTAGATGTTTGGTTTGGTTCACAGACGGATCGAAGATAGAAACTGGAGTTGGAGCTGTCGTCTTTGGACCCAATACCAAAAACTTGATACCTATGGGAATTTGTCCATGGTTTTCCAGGCTGAACTACATGCCATTGAGATCTGTGCTACTATAAACCTTAGTAAAAGTATTAAGGGCGCTAGGATATACATATATTATATCTCCACAGATAGCCAGACAGCACTTAAAGTGCAGTCTTCCAATTTAATGAACTCTATACTAGTTAAATGCTGCTACGATGCACTACAATCTTTTGCCAGGCATAACAAGGTGAAACTCGAATGGGGCCCTGGTTATCAAGGAATTGCAGGCAACGAATGAACTAGCTAGGACTGGGTCAGAATCTGCCTTCATAGGACCTGAATCCTGCTGTGATGTCAACTGGGCTGCCGTCACAGCGCTGATTAACGATTGGGAACACAAACTTCGTCTGGCAGACTGGGTAAATGTTTCGGGGCTGTGACAGTCCAAGCGATTAATCAGGCCTTAATCCTACAAGGAAATCCTTAATCTAGACAGGGATAGTATTAGAAAGCTCGTGAGCATTTTCACAGCTCGCTGTGGCCTGTGATATCACCTTAACAAGGCCAATCAGTGTAAGCCAAAGAAAAAAAAGTCTAAAATCCAAATACAATTTTTTGCTGGGTCCGGTGAGACCCAGGGCCTAGTTTCTCTCGTGCTATGCGTGTTATATTCTTTACACGTATCCGAAGGGCGATTTTTGTTTAGAGAAGCTTTTTCATGACAGATATACTCTCGAATGTGTATCAGACGCTCGCAAGAGGTAGGGCCGTGAGAGAAATTTTAGGTGTTGTCTGGAGATCGAACCTCGAACCACTCGCTCCGTAGTCCAACGCACTAACCACTTGAGCCACGGCGCCTTACAGAAAAAATCCAGACCCATTAAATGACACGAAGGAGGTGGACAGTGCGACTTCAATAACATTATTGCTTGGCCAGCTGTGTGGCATGTAGCGGCTTCTTGTTGAAACCACATATGCCCCAAGTCATCCTCTTCTGGTACTAATCTTCATTGACTTTGGCTGTGTTGTCACCATCATTGAAGACGAAGTATGGGACAATGTCGCTCAGCATGTAACCCGCACTAAACAATAAATTTTTGTGGGTTTAATGGCTTCCTGCTTTGTCATCTTAACATCGAACTATGCAAACACCTTTGACATTGTCTAACTGAGAAAGGACAGCTTGAAAAGTTTGACCAACACGGTCCTACTGCTAAGCATCACTAAAACTAGTCCAGTTTTTAATATTTTTTTTTAATTTGTCCAAAATATAAACTTTTAAACTTCCTGCCATCTGTTGCTGAAAAACAAAAATTTCAATTGAAACTCATACCAACGAACAATGAGCTAATTGCATTTTCTTGTTTTGAAAACTAATTAACAAACTTTAACTAATAAGTTAAGTACCCCTTTACGAAACAAAACAGATAAAATACTCACCGGAAAAGAGTTCTAAAAACTTCTCCACGCCATAGTTGCCAGGAAAACGATAGCCGGGATCCTTTAACGCATTCGCATTATGCACCTTTATCCTTTTGATCATAAAAGTTATGTTATCAGCCTTGCCATCGCCATTAAAGTCTGCAAAGAGAAATCGGAAATTGTGTAATCAAAATTAAATACATACTTTACTATTTTGTATTGAGATACACAATCAATTGGATCCTGAAAGCACCTGAATATAAATTGCAACTTCAATCGTGAAACACAAAGTTGTACTTCAAACTTCCGACAACGACAACGACAACGATGATATGAGGGAGAGGAAGAGACATCCTGTCCAGTACTACCTAACAAGTTTCCGTTTCAGTGGACGAGTACTCTCGATAATTGGGTCATTTCACCGCTTCTAAAGTGCTCCTTCGCCATAGAATTTAAGTGAAATCGATATTGCAATGCACACCATAAGATGAAATAAAAGCACAGGACTACAAGTGGGGAGAGAGACTGACGCACGAGAGGGGTTGTGTTCGTTTTCGTGTTCTCCTGCTATGCGTCAGACGTTTCAATTGAACTTCGACCTGAAGTTTATTGCAATTGCTAAAGTTTATCCTTTGCTATGGCTTGATGCATTTAACTGTGGCTGCAAATAGGAGGAAAGGCCAGAGTCAAACGGATGATATCACGATTTCGAGACTTTTAAACGCCAAAGACATCGGAGGTTATGATTATAATGGGATTTACAGGTCCTCCCTGTGACATGGAAAAATACGCCATCCGACACCGCGACTGCATGCAGGAGTGCAGGTAGCAGAGCAGATAGTCATTAAATGTGATATCCTTTGGATATGGTGGAGGAGGTTCTTTTTCCATTTTAATGGGGCGCGTGCTACATGGTACTTTGGTTGTCTTTCTGAAAGTTAAAATCATCCGCTTCACTGAATCCAATACAGACTGCACTAGTTGATAGGTATTTGAGATACATAGGACTGATAGCAGATTTCTATAGACTGCTAAAGTATCTAAGGATTGGTGTTATTTCAAAATCAACTTACCGGTATTTTTATAAATTGAATTCGCTCGCTGTACATGCCTGGTTATGGCTTCGATACTCGACTCATCGGAACCCATTTTCTGGAAAAACGTATGATCCGCCTGCAGATACAGCATGCAAGTGATTTTTCGATCATACATCGCACGTGCTGCAGCATTACTCCCCGAGTCATGCATATCCTGTCGAGTGTTCAGCATACTGTTGTAATTCTGCGACATCACCACATCCGGATTGTAGTTGTTTACAATGATGTTGGGCTTTTTCGTTGCCCCATTCTTAGTGATTATCTCTACGTGAGTCTTATGGCTTGGACGGGACGATCCACTGTTGGTGCTGCTACCAAACATTGTTGTCCAATTGGTGTTGAAAAAATTATTTATAAAATTCCCATCAGATGACGCTGACGACGAGTCATCCAGACTTCGATTATTGAAACTACTCACAAGGATATTCTTGTGTTTGGTGAATGTCTTTCGAACGCTATTATTAGCATTGTAGTTGTGTGTGTTATTATTACTAATATCACTGTTAGGATTGTAGTTGCTCACTATGATGTTACGATTACGATTCGATGTCGTATAGGTGGGCACATTATTCCTCCATGTCGAGTCCTGATGATCAGGTATTCGTTCTGGAGGTCGATTACTCTTATTATCACTGGATGTCCTAGTGGCATCCTCGCGACTTGTATCGTGACTTAATATACTATAATCATCGTTGTATGGTACATCCAGATCGAGTGGAAGTGGTGGATTTCTATCATCTGTGACTTGCTGTGAATGAAAAATAAAAAAGGATAGAATTTTAATTAAATTGTTTCGTAATTCTTTTATATTGACAATGTGGAAACAGTTTGTAGAATATTAGTACATATGAGCTAAATAATGCTTAGACTGATTTATCCAAAGAAATCCTTACTATTCGCAACTAGAAGCATCACCAAATCTTTGTTCCTAGTTTATCACGTTAGCTGCCAGTGTATCACCGGTGATCACAACAAAACTCATCCCCAAGAGGTCAGTGTATCACCAGATCTTCGAATGCGGTATGCGGTTGTTTTTCACACACTTTGTCGCTATGCATACAGTTCTTGTAATTTTTGATCTCAATGTCTGACATGGTTCACACTAAATGCATAAAGTGAGATTTAAACTGAATAACTTGCCCTAACGACAAATTCGTCCTTCGTTTCGTAGCTACAATGAATGTGTACTGCAGTATCCACTGACTGCTTGTGAGAACTGCATCGGTCTTACCGCGAATGTCAGCATAATACTGTGACATCGAAACTTTCATTTATTTCATGAAACCCTTTACCTCGCAATGTCCTTAAGGATTCGTTTAGGTACCGGATAGTCAACATTTCTTATACATCTAATCACAGATTCTCCTCTAAGTTATAGTTGGGATGATGCAGCAACAGTTTCCATTTAAATTGTTAAATGACTCAAATGGCTGCTCTTCAATAACACACAATCCCCCAGTTGCCATCCCACACTATGTCAATTTTCCACCTGAAATATTCCCCCAAAAGCAATCCAAAAGGTCAAAGTGCCAAAACAACCATATAATGCGTCACGTCCCACGTTGCAATTATTTTAAAAACGACTATTTACCCGATTATGTTATTAAACTTGTTAAGATGACGGAATCATCCGCTTATGACGCGAGATTTGTGTCAAAGTGAGACGACATTTCTAACGACAGTAAGTCGTAGTTTTTCCTTTGAAAGAGAAGATTTTTTGTTTTTTTCCTTCTCGTTGCCATAGTCATCGTCGTCGCGTCACATGACAAACAAATTCACTGTCATAAAGAGTAAACGTTGATTACTTCAATGCGTTTGCCTTGCGAGGAGAATATTTTGACAGGAGTCCTTATCAGACACGTGTCTGCTATAAGCAATTACTTGTGTAAGCATTTCGTATCATCTTCTTCGATGTTCATTAATTACTGTAGAATGACGAATCACGAATATTTTTCTCCAACACACAAATCAGAGATAAATTGGCCCACGCCACCGGCTTGAAATGGCACGCGGACCAGACCTATCAGACCAACAAACATTGTCGTAACACAGGAAATGACCTGTCAATCTTGCCCCTGACATCCTTCAAATGGGGGATACACCACTCGAAACACGAAGACCATTAGCAAACAACTATCTCTCAACGTGACTCCAACCCCTATCAAAAGTAGAAAAACTGTGAATACCCTCCCAAAATATACATACAAGTGGAAAGCTTGACATAACGCACAAAACGCTTGAATTGAAGCAAGCGCCCTCCCAACGACCAACGCCGGAAGCGGAAGCAGATCCATTTTTGAATTATTCCTCGTTTGAAAATAAAGAAAATTCCGCTCGAATGCGAATATTGTATTGCTGTATCGCATCCAATCCAATTGTGTTTATGGACGAAGGGTACGTAAAAGCATAAGCAACAGGAATCCATTTCAGTTATCCGCAGCATTATCCTTTCAAGTCAAAATCTTCCCTCAATACACAACGAAAGCGAGTGGAATAACTTTGCTGAACAGAAGTCTCTGCGCCAATAACCAACCCACATACATACTATATCTGACAGACAGATATCGAAGAAGGAAATGAATCCTGGATTTTATCGAATGGAAAGGAGGATGAAGAGATTCATTCAAAAAATGGGGAAAAAAAAAGAATACAAGAATAAAAAAGTGGAACACATGCAATAGTACTCACCTCATCCGGAAGCCACCTCTTCCGGCGGTTATGCGAAATCGATATATCATTTGAGTTATCGACTTTATTGCTATTGTCGCCGCGCACGAAGATGTCCTCTAGTGTCGACTTGTTGGCTTGCGTTCGTTTTCGCCGCTTTAAGTCATCCAGTAGCATGCTGCGTCGCAATCGTTCACTGGCACAGTGCTCCGATGCTGCACCTGAATGTGACGATGACGTTGATCCTTTTGCAGCTTTCGTTGCATGCGATTGCAATGATGATGTCGTTGTCGACGACGACGGCATGTCCACATCGCTTAACTTATATACAACCGAATGGACACCGGATGCCGATAGATCCTTTGAATATCTATGCGATGGTTCTACGTAAAATTGTTCGGAACTAGTTTCGATGGTGCCATCGAGGAGGTTATCACTAGTGAGTATGGCATGGACGTGAGAGTTTTCATCATCTGAAATGATAAGGATAAAGAGGAAGTATTAGTTATGGTACCATGGACACGCTGAAAGTATATATTTAACTCGTATCTTTTACGATCATTTTCCTGTTACGTGAGGGAAGTTGGAAATGGAAAATTACTGTTTTAAATGCTCCGATGATTATTATGAATTCTGCGAACTGTGCCATGGACGCAGCAAATAAAATATTTAATCTAGAATTTTCACATTAACTCCAGGGGATTTTTATCTTTTTAATTTTACGAGAACCCATAGCTGGCTATGGGTTTATATCCTGCATTCTCAGTTAAAAATATTTTAACACCCACATACCTCAGGATTAAGTCAATTATTTTAAGAAACATCTCCCTTTAATGTTTAGTCCTTTAAAAACCGCTGCACAGCACGTATGCTCTGATTGATTGTATCAACGAAGCCTCAGACTGTGGTTTCTGTTGATGGCAAATATGTGAAGGAAATACCTGCCCAAGGTTTACATCCGTAGGTTTGATTTTTACATCAGTAAATTATAAAAAGATTAGGGGTTGTGGTTCAACACGTAAAAAAATACTCTGACGAGGGAGCAAGAACAAGCCGAGTACGGATGATCTTACTGTTAACCAGGGCATAGAAGGGTGATGTATACGCCACAACAAAGAAAAATTACTGGAAGAAGACAAAACGAAAAGCTACAAGAGGACGCCAGAATTTTCGTTCGAAGCGTATCCCGAATCTTTTTAGAACGCTTATCCCGCTGAGATCAAGTGCCAAATAACAGTGGCAACACTACCATCAGACAAGCCGGAAACGCCGATGCTGAGTTTTATCCGAGCATCAAGAAAGAACGAGGTCCGTTCATGTACAAGAGACAAGAAGAACATTGGTTTATCTAAAAGAAGAAAAAAGAACACGGAAAGGAAAGATATTGACAGATAATACACCAGTTGGAGAGAACTCAAGAACATTTCAGAAAATCGAAAAAGATGGAGCGCAGGTGTTGTTGACGACCTCACAGGAACTAAATAACTAACAATGAGAGCCTCCTGGAGTAATAAGTTCTGCAGTGAAATAGAATCCACCAAGGATAAAGGGAGACTCTAGAAGATCCTGTCAAAGGTGCCCACAAACCCTGGCTTCATAAAAAAAACCCGACAGATCATGTCCAAGTCTTGGCTCAAGTGGTTAATGCGTTGGACTACGGAGCAAGGGCTTCGCGGTTCTATCCCCAGAAAACACCTAAAATTTCTTTCACGGCCTCACTTTTCGCAA
The DNA here is from genome assembly GCA_905220385.1 of Xylota sylvarum. Classification (NCBI taxonomy): domain Eukaryota; kingdom Metazoa; phylum Arthropoda; class Insecta; order Diptera; family Syrphidae; genus Xylota; species Xylota sylvarum. The sequence goes on from LR999958.1 coordinate 16,450,684, forward strand.
GTGTCTGACACACATTTGAGAGTACTACTGTTATAAAAAAGCTTTTCAAATTGCCCTTCGGAAACGGCATTAAACAATAGGTCCCTTCTATTCTTGTACAGAATAGAACACGCACAACATGAATAGTTGTGAGAAGCCCTGGGTCCCACGAAATGCATCTGTCCACGAGAATGGCTGACAAAAGACACTTCCTGGGTAATCAGAAGGCAAACCCTTCACCGCTTCTGAAGCACCCGGTCTTTATGGTATTTTCCCTATGATGCTACTTAGCAACAAGGAGCATATCAGTCCACGGCTGGCGATCATTTTCGGCGTCCAGACGTACATATACCTTGATCCTGGAAAGAAGTCAATGTCATTTCCCAAATCCATACCCTTTACACACGAGCCCCACAGACTTAAGGCCAATAAGCTTCACCTCGAACCTTCGCAATATATTGGAAATGTGAAATGATTTGCTTCACGCAAAATCCTAGGAATATGTCTCCAACCCAAAATGTATGTCCTTAAGGCCGGTGAGTTGAGATAGCCCTGCATGAAGTAGTAATAACAATTGAAAGTTCACCCTATCTACATACATATGTGTATGCCGTGGCTGAATGGTGGGTGCGTCGGATCACCGCGATGTAGGTTCATGCTTCGTGTCCTGTCTCTCTCGTGAACATCTGACAAACATTCCTGAGTGAAACTGTTACGAAAAAGCTTGTTAAAAATTAGCATTAAATAGTAAACTCCTTCCATTCGTGTAAAGAATATAGCACACACAATGCGAAATGCATATAAAAAGCTAGGGCCTGGGTCCCACGGACCTGTCGCGCAAAGAACTCATACTAGCTGCCTTCTTCAACAACGTGAGATCTGATTCCATAAGACTAGCATTGGACGTATTGCATGCTCAATACGGGACACATTAACAAGTGTCAGTTAAGTACATACAGTGACCACTAGAGGAACCTATCTCCTTTACTATGGATACTGGTCGCTAACAAAATTTTTATGAAACTAGAGTTGGATCCGGGTAGTTTAATATGTGGACGATGTTATCATAAGGGAGAAAGTCAAAGGCTGTTCTTACCACTACCACCGAACTAATAGAATCCACTCCCAATATCCTACAGAAATATGCGGAAAGATGGATTGAACGTTAATCCCCAGCAAATAAAGACGTCAACGTGGCTTTCGAGTTCTCGCACATGTTTCCGAATATTCTGATAGAACTTTAAGTACTCTTAAAAGCACCCATATTACGGCCCTAGGTAATCTATAAAACCTGTCTCGAGCTTGATGAAAATCATGATTTTCTAATTTATCTTGGTGTGTCCCCTTTCCATCAGGATACTTAGACTTTGAATTGCTTTTACATTCGATTTGATTCCACAAAATCCGAACTAGTTCCAGAACTAGTTCAGCTTGATTTTTTAACAAAGCTAGGTCCCTAAACCTCTTTAGCCGTTCGAAGTTGATAGAAATGCAAAATGTCTGACTTGTGCAGACTTATTGCGACGTACTTAAAAATCTCTAATCATACACTAATGGCTCACTGAGTTAGTATAGTATTTGTAAACATAGAAGCTCTTTCCGAACTGCGATACGCCATTGCAAATCATGTTTCGCGACGTACTACCACATTAATCAGTGTCAATCATCTTTGCTTCAATAAAATGAAAACCCATAGGATACCTCGGAAATTGACATTCATTAGGAACCCATCTTTGGTTCATCATCAAAGCGTGTGACATAAAAAAATATTTAACTTTTCCAAAACAGGCAGAGGAGCAGAACCAATTAAACTCAACCCATCCTTGCAAGGGATTAGACCCACTACGCAAATGACACATCAACTTTCTACTTAATGGCATGCTAATAGCCTCAGAAGAATGATTTTTTTTCGAAAACACTCTTCAAAGGAAGTCCTTCTTGTTCCTGTTAAAATATTTTATATTTCTAATTAAAATGTCAAAGCGTCTACAGACTCTAGGCACCTAGTCCTCGAATGACTTCCTGATTTATATATGAAACATCAAAAACATTTTTCAACACTCCATAACCATTTTATTAAATAACAATTATTTTGATTACCGCTTCTCGGTATAGACATATGTATGCATTTTTCTTTAAATTATTCACATCCTCATCCCGATGTGTGTTGCGTTCTTAATTAGTCAATTCGTAGAGAGCACACACTTTGTGTGAATCCTTTTGCACGTGTGGCTGCTTCCTTTCCGCGTGAGTGTATACGTATGTATGTTTTCATTTTTAATGACTTCAAATTCCTATCACATGTACTCGGTGAGTGTATGATTGGCTTAATGGTGAAATTCCAGAGCGACTAGAAAGGATCCTTGTTCCATTTTAACAAAACAATTGTGTATGGGTATACGTGTATACAGACGTATCCTTCGATGAAATGCGAGAACATAAATTCATTTCAGAGTTTACTTCCTTAGCGTGTGGGTGTATGTTGGCTTTATATCGAGGTGGCAGGCGGCCTTTGACTGCCACATAAAGAGAGAATAACTACAAGAGAAAGAAGAAGTGACACAATGAGTCCTGCGATAACTGCGGATTCACATGTCTGAAGGATATACGTTTTTTTTTTAAGCTCATCCTGTTGCTTTGGGATTTTCTTCACAATTATTTATTATTATCGATTGCAGTAAGGCTGCAAATTATATTTTATCCTTAAGAAGAGAATGTAATACTTTTTCTACCAAAGGATAACGATACACATATGTACGTATATGAAATTCCATAAAACGATGTAGATATTATTGGATATTTTAAAAAGAACTTCTTTAATTCTTCCAAGGATCATAAAAAAAAGATTCGATGTCTACCACACACATACATGTACTCAAGCAGTTCTGAAATCGAATTGAAATTTTGTGCGAGGCTCATATCGGATGATAAGTCCTTTTTTTTTATATACATTCATCATTACTCGGAAAATTTCGTTTCGTTTTACGTCAACCAACGAAAGGAGCAAAAATAAAATTGGGAAATATATTGTTGAGGGTTATAGCCTTTTTTTTTTATTTGGGAGCGTTTTTGAAAAAGGACATTACGTTTTCTTTTTTTAGTGATAAGTCAGATTTTATTTGCAGGATATTAATTTTGGAAAATATTCAGAGGAAGTCTTTATTTACTGCTGGTCTCTCAACGAATGGGAGGGTTTGTGGAATTGTTGGAAAAATGGCAGAGTGCTTTGCACTTTTTGAAAGAATTTTATTTTTTATTTTTTTTTTATTTCCCACAAAATCTGATAAGGATGGTTTTAAGTGCTGCTTAAGTTGAGTATTTTCAACTCAATTGATTGTTATTAAGTTGGGTTTTTTTTTTATTTCTCTATAAAGAAGGATGTGGTTAACTAAAAGGATTCTTGAATCGTGATGAATCTTTTCCTTGAATGTCACGACCTTTCATCAGTCGATACTACGTACTATTCTTTCTGTTTTACCGGAAACGAAAGACGAATTCCTTAAAGGAAATCCTTCCGGAGCGAATGGAGATCGAAAGGACTAAGATGCAGAACGCTTTATCAGTCTAACAACGTGAAGATAAGAAAGCTACGACAGATCTTATTTTGTCTATCAGTCTATCGGAGCTCAAGCTACTGGCAAGGATGTGGAACTTCTCAAGAGATCTGGAGGAAACTCGAATCCATATATCTGTGTCCATAACCTGCAGAGTAGATCGATGGAAATCAATCTAGCTATCAATGGAGTCTTATCTAAAGAAAGTATAAAACTTGAATATCTACTAACAGAGGAAATGACTGCCGGCGTTCTAATCTAGGTACAAGCTGGGATGAAGGATTACCATTGCTTATCGGCCAATTGACTAGTCCATTTCTGGGAACACAAACTTCGACTTCAATAAATCGATTGTCTGGCCAGTTGTGTGGTATGTGAAACCGTATGTGCTCCAATTTATTCCAAAAACAGTCTCCATGGACTCTGACTGTGTTGCCAGTATTATTGAAGAATGAATATGGGGTTGCTACTAACGACTTTGGAACTCAAAGCTTCATATCTTGGAAGAAAAATCACTGTCTTGCAGGTAGGAAAAAAAGGACAACTTCTACAGCTTACTAGGTGGACATGGCTATATGAAAATACCTGGAGAGTGGTCGAAGAGTATACAGCACTTGAACGTAGAATTCCGTGTAAACAGAGGATAGCTTGCTGAGGCTGAATATCGCATAAAGTGGAAGGAAGTGCAGCATACTGTTAGACATGACAAACGAAACCGCATCAACGCTCTTGCAGAACAAGAAGAGGAGTCACTTAGTAGATACGATAGCAAGACTGTGTACAAATTCACAAAGGACCTAATGGCTGGTCAAAGTTTCGCTCAACATACAACAAGAGTGCGGATGGAATCCTGCTAACGGATGGAGATCAACTCTGGAGATGGAAAGACTATTTCGTCGCAGTACTTAACAATTTATATGATAGTATCGTGGGTCTGCGCTCAAATCTGTTGCTCCAAATCCTCGATTACGGATTGGACCTCCCAGAAGAACAAAGATCTTAAAAATACTCAAGAAAAATAAAGCGGGAGGGTTTGTTGGCATTCCTACTGAGCTTTTGTAAACAAGTGTAGGAAAAATAAATCTTTCCGGATGAGTAGAAGAAAAATGATCAACAAACTCCCACAGAAAGGCAAACTTAAAGGACTGTAGAAACTGTGCAGGTATCTGCGTTTTATCTGCGGTTGCCAAGACTGCAGGTACAATAATTCTGGAATTCATCAACGAACACCAAGAGTCTACACTCGATGTCGAACGAGTAGACTTCCGTGCCGGATCATCCTGAATCGACAACATACACACTCTGCGGATGGTGTCTGGAATATAGATCCTACCTTTTATCTGCTCTTTATTGACTTAGAAAGAAAGCATTCGACAGTGTTAATCGGAATTTTATCTGGAATCCTTCACACAGAAGAGCTAATTCCGAGAAAAGTGCACTTTGAAGTACTCAGCGGATTGCGACTGTATATTATCACCTTTGCTATTTTCGTGGTAATAACTGATGTGCTCCAGCTCCAGGCAACCCTGACGAGATCCAATCGCAGTCTAAAATGGACAATGACATCCAAATTAAAAAGTCTGTTTCATTTCGCATAGAATTATGGACTCGCACCAAATGGCTAATAGTTTAGAAACTGAAGAAAACAGAAAACCAAAATTTGTCATCGCTCGAATGCAGGTGGGCGTTATCAATGCCCTAACCCTCGCGAGGGGTAACAGGAACTAAACAAAACAGACACGTTCAAACGTCAAACAAACTGCAGACCCATTCTGAGACACGGCAGCCTTCCACTCTCTTTGATCCCGGGCATGCTGCTTCCAGTTGTTTGGACCAAGCGCTCTGTCATCCGTGATAGTTTGATCCTTAAAGCGAAGGTTCGTCTCGAACCTGGGAGCTGTGAATCAAAGATCGTCTTTGCTGGAGCGTTACCATTCGTCTACGAGTTCTGGCTTTTTGGACTGCATCCACATCTTGGTACAGCTCATAGAGTTCCCAGTTGTATCTTCTCCTTCATTCGTCCACCTACCATACGGGACCTAATATTTGACGAAGAATTTTTCTCGCGTGCATGTACCATACCAAATCATCACCACCATATTTGAAAAGCTCTGCTGGTAGACCAACAGAACTGGCGGCCTTGTTGATCTTCAGCTTTTTGATAGCTGAGCCAACCTCTTCAAAACTGGGAGGCTTCTGCATTGACTGGATGTTGGTTCTCTTCTTATTCTATTCACACTACAACGTGTTGTAGCTCATCAAGTCCATTTTACATAAAACTAGACGATTACAAAGACTAAGTCTCCTAAGCTGTAGGATATTCGAAGCCTAAGACAGAAATTTGCAAAACAAAAATGTGTCTTAGCATTTTACAATTCAAAAATGTTAGTCAATTAAGGTTTTATGGCGTCCATTTCTTTTCGACTACAAAATGTCATTATAAAACAAATAAAATAAAAAACAAAAAAACTCAAAAGTCCCTTTTATTGCTGTGAAAATTTGCTGATGACTCCCATATCCTTTAATTGATAATAAAAGTCCTCCACATGGTACATTAAAAATAACTTCTATGTTGTCCTTTAATCCCTTGGCGAGCGCAATGCAGATCCATTTTTGATGAGAACATGTAATTAGTTTTTATTTCTCCGTTTTGCCCCTCAACTTCGTCCTTGCACATGGACACTGTGTACGAGTATTTCGATTTCCCAACACGAACGTTGCTGCTGTCTATTTTTCCTCTCTTACGAGTATGTCCTTGTTCTAGTTTTTTTTTTTTTTTTGTATTTGTTTCTTTTTTTTTTTTTAATGGCGTATGTATTATCGTGCGGAAAATTAATCAATTTCACGGCATTAGGGATTATTTAAAATAAAAATCAAATGCACACCCAAAAACAATCGAGCCCCACTCCAAAATTAAGCCGGTTGAGCCGGGTGGTTGCGGATATAATCTCAAAGCGAAATATGAATGTATACGCGAAGCTATCAAATGGAATGAAGAAAATAAAAAGAAAAAGAAACATACAGAAAAGCTACAATCCGTCTGGAACGGATCGTATGATACCCTATCCTCGTCTCTATAAAGTGGGCGTGGCCAAATTGCATTTTGTACTCAAATATAGCTATAATGTCGAACGTTTGAGGATGTTACATGTAAAATTTCATGAAAATCGGTTTTTTGATGAAAACGCCCCAAAAAGTGGGCGTGACCAAAACTGTTCTTTGGGTGAATTGTAGGGAATCTGTATACCTAAATATTTGGTCTTAACAAAATTTTTCGGTTTCATATAATTTAGTGAAGTTATAAAAAAGTAGGCGTGGCAGTGGGCGGATGTAAAAAAAATTGACACTTCTACTGTATCTTTTCGTCATAAGCCCAGATATGAAATTTCAGCGTCCTAGTTAATAATTTAAGGCCCAAAACTCGGTTTTGTGATGAAAACGCCCCCAAAAAGTGGGCGTGGCCAAAACTTTTGTATGGGTGGATTGTAGGGAATCTGAATGCCTAAATATTTGGTCTTAACAAAATTTTTCGGTTTCATATAATTTAGTGAAGTTATGAAAAAGTGGGCGTGGCAGTGGGCGGATTTCAAAAATTTTTACACTTGTACTGTATCTTTTTCTCAGAAGCCCAGATATGAAATTTCATCGTCCTAGCTCAAAATTTAAGGCCCAAAAAGCGGTGACATACGGACGGACGGACGGACGGACGGACGGACGGACGGACGGACGGACGGACGGACGGACGGTCATCGCTCAATCGATTTCGCTATTGATGCTGATCACGAATATATATACTTTATAGGGTCTATCTCGATTATTTCTCTATGTTACAAACTATGTGTCAAACTTAATATACCCTTAGGATAGGGTATAAAAAAGTACTTCTTGCGAAAAATCCTTTGTCAACTTTTTCCATTAAGGAATCAACTGGGGGAAAAATAAAAATTCCTCGGCATGAAATGCTCCCCCTTGAAAGCAATTTTCGCTGGGAAGAAATTATATTTCCCTAAGAAGTCGCAGAAGAAGAAGAAGAAAACAACGAATCACAATCCGGGAATATTTTTTGCTAACCTAAAGCGGCACCTAATCCTGTTGCCACCCCTCTGTTGGATGCCAGTGAACTTCATTGCATTCACATTCAATTAGATTTCATCAGGATTGGTTCGTCGCAGAGGGAAGGATACGAATCCTACGTGAGCGGGGCACAAAAAATACAGCAAATCTGCATAATTGCGATTTAATGCCAGTTCAAACAGTACACACCAACATTGTTGTACTTACTGCACACTTAAGCCGGAGCACACTTAGTTTTGCAAGTGTGTCTCCCCACCATTATTGGGAGGGGGTGGTTCGCCCTTGTTTTGGCGCCATTTTCCATAAGGACAATAGAGTTTCAATTAAATTGTCGTCAAGGGGGCGTCCCCGACCGACGATTTAAATGCAAATTTATTCATGTTTTCTTGTTTAAAAATCACTTGGGACAACTCCAGGACACTCCCCATCTCAGGCATTTCACTCGCAGATAATCCCCGAAAGTGGTTGTGGTGGACCCGGATTCGGGTTCGTTTTTCCATTTCGGACCGAATTCATTATTCATTAAGCAGGTATTATTGAATAGTTGCGCCAGTGGAAGAAAACAATAAGCCACTGTGAACCCGGCAAAGAACTTCAACTACACTGCACAGTGATTCCAGTTTTTTTTTTTTCATTAGCCCGCCACCGCCATCTATGGTCATTTAAGATTAATTTGTAAATTTAAAAGTTTTCTTATTTTTTTTTTTTGTTACTGAATTTTGGGGGAAAAATTCAATAAGGAGTTTGTGTTTCGGTCTCGAGGAAATTCATTCTCCATTCATGCGGTACATGCTTCAGAACAGTAAAGGAGGATAAAGTTGCCATCCCCTTATCAAGGGAGGACCCGCCGTTCTTTGTGTGGTATTTTTCGTTCTTCCTCTTTTTTTTTTGGAAAAGTTTCAAGTGCTTCCGATTTGCTAGCTCATGTTCAACGTTTACACTGGATGTTTATAAATTAAACGAATGTTAATTTCGAAACAGGACGAGGAACTTGCTGCGTTGTCGGAAAAGAATTCGAGGAGCGTGGAAGTAAAGAAATCTCGCAAAATACCAAAAGCGCATGAAAAGGTTTGGAATAGCTTCCAGCTGTGGAAGGGGTTGTTAAAGTATGCATTCGCTGTTAGGATCAGCTTTGTTGCATTGCTTCAGAGCTGATAAAGTCGACGTTGGAAACTGGAACAATTCGGGGAAAGTGGTTCGTGATTCTGGCACAGAAATGTGGAAATAAAAGTTTGAATTTAAATGTTGGGTATAAGGTGGTATTCAACAAACTATTGAAGGAATGTAGTATGTATATACATAACTTTAATTGTTGAATCTAGTCGAAAAGAATTGCTGAATAGATACAAAGGAAATCAGGAACTTTGTGCAGTTTCCTTTGAGAATATTAGCAATTACGAGCGTCCCGGCTTTCGCCTAAGAGGTGGTTCTGGAACAGACTCTCTTAAACTTTATGGTCTAGGAGATTGCAAATAATATGATCCTAGGAATAGGAAAAGGGGGAATTCAAAGCAAAATGTGCACAAGGCCAAACGAATTTGATTAATTTCTCAAAAAACGCACCTCTGAGTAGAATTTCCGCACTAAGCTCAGCAACAACAAGAGCTGTGAAAGTACATAACAGCGTTCAGCGTTAGAGTGACTATTTCAGACTATTTCTCAATAGGTCCCTTATATTCTTTAAGTTCCTTAAGTGTCTTCCAAATACTTTTACCTCTTTTCGTTACAGAAAGCAAAACTTGAAAAACTGATTAGGTTTTGGGGGAAAGTGGAACACGGAGTTCCTGTATGCTGATATTTTGCACCTTTTATCCCTTTCCCTTTGACCTACAAAAAAACTTCGAAGCCTATACCATTCAAGACCAGTTGGTGTAGAGTTGGTTTATGGTATGCCATTTTTTTCTCAAAGTGGGTAAAGCTAGTCATACCTACTACGTCGAAGCACAACGACGAATCAGTTTGCTCTCCTTTCTGCTCAAAATACTGTGGTATGGCCGATACTCAAGTTACGTATAATAGACCCAACTCTAGGTGATGTGAGCAGCAGATGAAAACTCAACAAAAGAGTACCTCAGGCTAAATACATTTTTCTCTTGGAAGGATTAGCGAAAAATTGCTTCTGTCTTTCGATTCAGTACCCGAGTCAATCTTATAAAAGCTGATGTTGCTTTAATCACTTAAGAATGATTAATCACTGTACTCAAATGCCTAGGGATCGGATGAGTCAATTTTCGAGGCTAGAACGATACCTGAATGTAATATTAGATTGCAAACTTACTGCTTACAGAAGTAAAGCTCATCAGCAACACGCGACTCATGGACACTATAAGAGTAACCGTGGGCGATCACATCGTAGCTTCCAAACCAGAGCTGAAGTACCTTGGCATTACCATAGATGGAAATCCAACTTACAAGCAGCACCTACAGCATGCAGCTGAAAAGGCAGCAAAGACAACGGCTGAACTGGCAAGAAATATGAAAAATATCGGGGCATCGAAACACAAGAAGAGATTACTCTTAGCGAGAGTTGCCGCATCAATAATGCTCTACGGCTGGTGCCATGAAGACGAAATCATACAAGCAGAAGACTGAGACAGCTTACAGAATCAAAGCGTTGAGAGAATGCAGCGCCTTCCGAACAAATTCCTACGACGCGGCATTTGTAATGACTGGCATGGTACCAGTAGACCTTCTTGCTAAAGAAGTGCATAAGAGTCGAAGAAATACTAAAGTACCACCAAGGACAAACCTCCAAGAATGGCAGAAGAGATGGTGTCACTCTGATAAAGACAGGTGGACGCAGAAATTCATACGCAATATAGACCCCTGTGTTAATAGAAAGCTTGGGGAGCTGAATTTCTACCTGACCTAAATGCTTATTGGCCATGGATGCTTCAGAGCCTAAGTGCATAGGTTTGGACACGACAACAACCTCTATTGTCCCACGTGCACGGAAGCAGTGGAGCATGCAGAACACATCATGTTCGACTACTCACCGTAGAACGGCATGTAATCCAACTGGGCGATGACTTAACCCCAGACAACTTTACTCGATAGTTGATGAGCAGGGAAGAGGCTTGGGAAGCAGTTAGCGACACTGTTACAAGTATTATGAAAGTGCAGCGAAGACAGGAGCGACAATATAACGCAGTGCAACATACTACCACTTTTCCATCTTCCTAACCTTGCAAGGCCGCGTTCTATTCATGGGCTTTTGAGCTATCTGTGATATTTTGGTTATACATGATGGACGTGAGTACTAGTCTAATGCATAACTTGCTAGTCCGGTGGAAAGGCCTTCAGAGGAAAACCTGACTTTTTCTATAAAAATTCTAGTAATATCGTGATAAGTAAAAGACTTCAAGTTAGACACAGATGGAGGTGGAAAGCTTACCCATCATCAAAATGTTTGTAGTCATTGGCATGTCTTGTACAATTTGTATCCATTTCACCCCCAAAAACCAATAACATAACCGCCTGGCGTGTCAAGCTAAAGAGTATCTATATCGTTCGTCCTTATAAAAAGGCAAACATAACTCATAAAATACCTTGAATACCGCATGTTTTAAACTTCGCCATCAAATAAACAACAATTTTGATGGAGAAAAATTCAACAGCATTCCTTGCAAAATGTACTTTATTTGAATTCCACGGACTGGTAAATAGTCAGAAATTTATTAATATTTGATTGAACAAAGGCTCGTGTCCTGAATACACCCGTTTGTGTTTCACCTCCGCAAATGGATAGAGCCCTTTTTTCACCTTATTTCCATGACAGTCGAAACCCAAACCCCAACCTAGTCCAACAAATAACAAAACAAAATATAATCCCATTCATATTCCGAACAACAAACATAATTTATACTTCCTCCGACCCAGGAAAGTATTTGGTTGCGACGCGGATACAAATACACATTGTGCACAAAACATTCTCAGCTATGTGTGTATATACGCGACGAAACGAACATCAACATCATCATCAGCACAGAAAACTCTATTATTCCTGACACAACGACGACGAACGGCAAGGACTCAGCCGGTAAATTATTATTAAATTCGAATCTACACACAACAACAAAAACACAGAGCCCCAACCCAACGTAGTCCCCACCAGCCCACCCAACCGACCGACAGACCAACAAAAAAAGGGTCGAGAAAAAAAAGAAAGAAAAAAGGATCTCCTATCCTGGGTAACGATGCATAATGAATTCATGAGGAAATTTATTTTGATTTGTATATGCATAGATATCCTGGCATGCTTATGCTCCTCGGATAGTGGTGATGGGTGCAACATTAAAAAAAAAAGAACAAAAAAAGGATATGAGAATTTCTTTCTTGTATCCTGCCTACATCACACAAATGAGAGACGACTAGCACGCGGGAGGTATCATACCTGAGGGTGTTTTGTGAGTTTTCAGCATATCTTTGGGAGATATCCTTTTTCGGTACTACCGTGTCGGTCTCGTTCGTCAAACGGGGGGATACGTACACTCTCAGCTATAATTTATTTTTGAAGGATATTTTACATAAAAGCATGAGACGGTTACGAACTGAATGGTGTGCGCATAGTACAAAGCATTGAAGAGCAATTGCAAAGCATTGGCTGGCTATCATGAGTGGTAGTTGCCTACCCAAGGATTTCCTTACGTCTGCCTTCATGCCCACCTCTCTCTCTCTATCTCTCTGTGTTCTATCTATAATACAACTATCCTGAAAATTACCAGAGGAAATGAGAAAATAAAATATTTTCCCATCAAACATCCTCCAGTCAGTGGATGGGCATGGGTGTGTGGTGGTTGCTGGATTGTGTTTGTCTGATGCTAGCCCGGCTTGATGGAAGTCCTTATTTATTTCCTCTTCATCGTGATGATGAGAAAAATAAATAAACGTGAAACGCACATTCCCAAACGTGAATGAATACAGAGTCAGTGCCGAGAAGAGGAAAGGAGCTGCCATGGACTCAGCGGAACGGGCAACGAGTGAACAAATTGTATAAATGTATAATAAGGGCACAAATACACAAGGAGCCAACAAATTTTTTGCGCAATTATCCTTTTGGTTCTATCGCTTGCGCTTGGTAGTGGAAAGAAGAAAATATCTTCGTCAGCCAACGGCGACGACTTTGGCACAGTACCTACATGGTGTGGGATGTGAAGATTGAATAAATTCGAAATAACCGTTGACGAAGGATTAAGGAGTGGCGCCGGGGGAGAGCCTTTCCTATTTGCATGCTGCAAATTACAGATCCGTAGATAGATTTTCTGGAAATTACCTGCTATTAATAAAATAGCAGAGAAGCTACATAAGTACATATACCTACATATTTGCATGTTGGTTTCTTCGTCCTGGAAAAGTGAATAGTGGCTCATTAAAGGAAACGTTTGCGAAAGATCGTTTTTATTTATACATACACCTTGGTAATGTGATATACGTATTTTGCGGTATAATGAGCCATCCATGTCAAAACTGAGGATAATAGATATGTATCCTCTTCGGATGATATTCATTTCAGCAAGATGTGCTGTGCTGTGTCAAAGATATTTGTGAGGTAAATACATGTCCTTTAGTTCAAGTGAATTTTTTTAAGGGATTATGACTACCCTTTTACTGGTAAGATATTGAGCGGGCGGGTGGTAGAGAAATAAGACGATGAGGAAATAATAGATACCTATGCACATTGGTTTTGAATGTTTGTGGATTATAATGGAAGGCAAAAATAGAGCTTCATAAGCAATCTCTTGGCCAATATCAGTGTGGTTTGAGGTCAGCAAAGTCCACAATCGACATAGTTTCCACACTTCGGTAGATCCTGGAAAAAACTCAAGAAGTTCAGAGACATATCTAGTTTTAGCATTGCTTTTAACATTTAGCATTGCCAAACTCGACTGTGTGCAGAATGACGATAGAGAACGCTCGCTGCTCCATCAAGGTCGGTAATGACATCAATGATACCTTCGATGTCAAAAAAGGATTTGAGAGTGAGGTGTGATCACCGTAAGCTGACAAAATTGGTCTATCGATAACACCAAGTATATGCTGTCAACAAGAAGGGGCACACAACATTGACGAATTGGAGACTGCTATAACTTTAAGGAAGTATAGTCTAACTTGTCTAGGATATATAGAACGAATGGACACCAGTGTTCCAGTGCTTAGAGTCTTCGAATCCAAGTATAAGAAAACCTCTACCGCAAGGAGTGTGCAAAGACCGGGCTAATTGGGCGGTCTTGTTGGTTAAGACCGAGCTTCACCTCGAACTCCAGCGCCACCTAACCTAGTAAGTGAGGGATATTATGAAAGGGATACTGGAGAAGGTGGCCACATCCTTTTGGATGAAGTGTCTACCCTAACAAGACTTGAAATTATCACGCCGAAAAAGAGCCTTATAAGTTGGTACCTCGACGGGAAGTCACACCCTCGATGCACATACATATACAGCCCGATCCTTGAGTAGATTTTGTGTATAAAGGTATCCATATGTAGATCACTTAGGTAGGTAGATAGAAGGGGTAGCACTCGAATCACCAATGGATCCATTGTGAACCCCTGTCATGGTTTGTAGCTTGTGGATAGCTAAGCGGCCTCTCTGAACCAACTCGATATTGTTATAAATTTCAGGATGGTTAATGGTGGCTTTCCTGACAGGTATCCTAGGTCTTCGAAGTGGTATATGCCGAGGGCTGTTTTCCTAGTTCTGCCCAGGCTTGGGCATTCGCATAAGGAGTGAGATGTGCTCTCTTCTGCGTCTGTGTCGCCATAGCCCCAGCAGACGTCGTGTCAAGTCGCATTCTTTTTCGGTGGGTCGCCAGGGGTTGTGGCCGGATGGGTCTGTTAAGCGCTAAATTTAGCTTGGTCTTGGCATTGTCATGTTTTGTCCAGAGTTTTCTGGCGACACAACAAAATGAGAGTGCGCTTCATCTCTCATTAGCTAGTTCTATATTAGATTTAATAAAAGCTAGGGGCAGTAGAACAGAGGTAACGACCATTGTCAAGTCCTGCCCGGACTCCTTTCTTGCTAAATCGCCTTCCCGTTCGTTTCTCTGAATGCCACTGAGTCCTGGAACCCAAAGAAGTGTAACGTCGTAGTTTGCTGTGAGTATTGTGAGACCTTCACAAAATTGGATAATGACTGTGGATGAGATGGCCTTCAAAGCGGCTTGAGTGTCGATGTATAAATCGATCAAGTTTTTTGAGTGCAGGTTCGTGGATAGTCCTCGGAGCGCTTGTGCGATTCCTAATACTTCATCTTGAAACACATTGCCGTGGTTTGGAAGACTCAGAGAGCAAGCAATTTTCGCTTCAGATGAGTTTATACCAGAGCCTACTCCTTCGTCAGTTGTTGAACCGTCCATGAAAACCGAGATCTTATTCGGGTTAATGGCCCTATCATTAATGCAATTCTCTCTTGAGGGGAAGATTGTCTTAACGATTAGGCTAAAGTCGTGGTATGGAGATATATAATCTGTCTCGGTACCCAAGTGTGCCATTCTAGAGGTCAGAGCATGTAAGTCACCCAGTTCTGGGCTGATGTGTCTCGTCTTGAGCATGCATTTAACTCAGTCTGAGATTAATGGATCAATGTTTCTTTAGTCATATTGCTAGTAATATAGATTCAGATTTTAAATTATTGAAGAATAGTGATTTTAGACTCATCGAATCTAGATGTTAAATATCCTTAGGTATGGCCATTGTAAAAACCTTAATTCGTTTCTGAAAGACACGTACCACCAAGTATCTAAAACGACTGTTTATCATTTTATTCGATAGCCAGGAATTTAGCCCTTAGTTCAGAATGAATCCCAGCTTAAGTTAAGGTTATATTAAGTCAGTTCATCTTCTACAAAGTCTTGTACTCTGTGGTCTAGGAGGGCGTCTATAGCAAAAGGGCCTTAAGGATTAGCCAATCAAATGGCTTGAACAGAAACCTCGAAGGGCATACACAGAGCCTAAAGAACCTCGTAGAAGAAGAAGTAAATGGCGACTACACGTCACCATACCTCGACTTTGAAAAACCAATCTCTAGCACTATTCCAAGGAGAAAAGAATGGGAAACTAAGAAACCAATTGAAGACTATCTATGTCTATCTGCACAGACGGGTCAAAGATGGATACAGGAATAGGCGCCGGTATATTCTTCATGGAACTAAACATACACAGTTCGATCAGACTTCCTGACCACAGCAGTGTCTTCCAAGTGGAGCACTCTATAGATCTCTGCTGGGTCCCTGGTCACAAGAATGTAGGTTAGGTTAGGTACGTGGATAGGCGAGTGGAAGAATCCATAACACCATACTCAGGTGAAGACGGACCCATTGTAATACACATAGGTGAACTATGTCCCTTGCCCGTTGGTTAACCCTAGTTCTACAAATATGGTTCCTATGAACTAGCAAACCCTACAGTTGATTTGATGTAGATCAAAATGTCATTGACTGGTTTACTGGATAATTCTTCTAGGTCACGTAAGAAGTGTCGTCCTAGAAACTTAAATCTAAGGTGGATTAAACCTGGACAGTGACAGAGAAAGTGGGTTGTGTCCTCATTGACTTCCTCATCACCACATCCACGACATATGTCTTTTTCCGTTTATAACCGGGAATAAGATAGCTGACGAACTTGCAAGGAAAGGGTCTGCAATGGTCCTAAAATCAGGCACTTCACTTGGATCCAACCACCACTCTCCAACCTCAGGGAGCGCTTTTCAACAACTTCATTCGATGTAGTATGTGTAGTTGCTAGCATGGTGCAAATCGCAAGGAAAGGCAGCATAGCATACTCAGTTCCCACTAGGGGTAAAAAGTTTGACTCGTTTTTTTAATATTTTGTTAAAGATGTTCACCTTTCAAACGAAGAAAGTCTATTTATGACCATTTCCGACTGGGTTGGAGACATCTGAATCTATGTTGGTCCTTCCTGCGTCAAATTGGGATTCGTATGAATGTTGACTATCCGCAGCTTTAGGGTGATAATTGGCTCACAGTAAAGTGTGGAGCCACTTAACTTGCCATTATATCCTTGAATGCTTCTTCTAATTTTTTTTTTCCTCAGATGCAATCTTAGATGTCTCAATTCACAGCACAATTGTCAGCTACTAATTTTTGTAGTAAGGCATCATGCCATCTTTTGCAACATTCCTCTCACAAATAAGACAATGCTCAACGATAACTTTATTCTATTATACACTATTGGCTTAAAATTACATCAAATAGAAGAAATTGAAAGAGAAACCACTAATGCTCGACAATTGAAATTGAATTTGAAAGAAATAAAAGAACGACTAAACGAAATCACAAATTGATCAGCGCTGCTCACTTGGAAAGTAACTCAAATCGTTGCCGGCGACTCCCTCAACTGAATACCAGAGTCCTCAACATTAGATGACAGCATTGAATTACTGCCATAAACTTCAAAAGAAGAAGAAGAAGATTTGGTTTCCTCCCCACCGCTCCTTGATGTGACATCGACCAAACAGGAAGAAAAAAAAAAAAAACCTTAGAATTAAGGGGACATTCACTCTTCACCTAGGAAAGTTCCTCCCTTCTCAAATCGGTAAAGCTAATCATTCAACCTGACCGACCCCGTAAACCTCGAAGTTTCATCTATTGATACCTAGGAGTAAATCTTCTTTCAATTCTCCCATGGGACACATTCATAAATTGCCTTTTTTGCACTTTCTTCCTCTCACTCTGTCTCTCGCTGTCTTTTGGTTCGTTGAAACGAAGGAAAAACGAAAGAAATATCCTTGTCAATTCGATTTGGCAAACATAATAACTCACCGTTAAAGGATGCGGAAGATATCTTGATATACAATCACGTGACACATTCAGCGAGAAGCACAAGAGTAGGTAGTCTCAGTCTCAGGCAGCACAACGTGCCAACGCAGTTCCGTGGAAATGATTCGCAAAGGAAGTCAAATTGAACGAAAACTCAATTATTTTCGTGTTTCAAAGATTTCACAGGTTCAGACATCGCTGCCGCCACTACATCGGTTCTGGTGTGATAGATTTTATACGAGATGCGCCGCGCGGTGGGGTTGTCGACTCACACGCCCTCTTTTGATTTATTTCCCAAGTGAACCTTGAAATTTACCGCGCGCGCAAGTCAACGAATGAAAGTCGGCGGAAGAAAGCACCATCGTTGTTCATACCCCCAGCAGTATCTCAAATCAAACAAAATAACAAAAAAGGATATACAAAGGATTCTACCAAGTGAATCGGAAGACAGGTGAATGCTGGTACTTTGCACCACACCACAGATTGAATTACTCGAGAGAGATTTCGGCACAGGCACACCACAACGAAGCACACAGGATAAAGTTATTCTCTTATCCTTTCTTTGTCTTGTAGATTTTTTTTTACCTCTCTCCAAGGATTGATTTACAATTTTTTGGTACAAAAAAAAAAACTAAGAACCGAAAACCGAAATTGATTGACAAACGATTCACCTGAATACATTTGCAAAGGACGACCTGAAGCCTCCTAAACTAAACTCCATTAGAGCGCATGAATCTGCCAAGTGGAAGAGGGATTTCGTTTCGTTTTTTTTTTTCGTTCGTAATGATACTTTAAGGATCCGCTTCCGTTCGGCATCACTTCCGATCAATTATTAACGCCCAACCGGTGAGAATAATCTACATTCCCAACTGCTTTCATCAGTAACAAACCGGAGAATGCCAAAAGGATTAATCGAAATTCAAAAGTGTACCGTATTCAGATATCCTGCTGCCTCCGATTAGCATATCGATTCAATGATGATGATGTACACTTGGTCGGCCTTCTGGGTGTTGATAGCTTGAATCTTAATATAGCGGGAGGGAAGGGGGGGAAAAAGGGGAATAAAATTCAAGCACAGGGATTACAACACGTGTGAGAGGACATACACACAAGACATCCCACATGTTCAAGGTGGGTTAGTGGCAAGGATTTAGATGAATATTCTGAATTCCAGTCGCTTACGACCACAGAACATCTGCAGTATTCGAGGTATGTTGAGTGAATTATTTAAGCTAACCGTAAGGATAACTAATTTTGCAAATTGCTACAAGTTGACGTCACGGGTTGTGATTGAGCAACTTCTGCATTATGTAATCAAAGCGAAGTAATACGTTTCCAGTCGATTGAGTTTGATAATATATTCCCCATGATGCAGGCCAAACTGATGCACAAACACACGTGATGTCTTCGATTAGGCTTTGTGAATTTCTTAGATGCAGAGATTAAAAATTAAATTTTAAATTCAATTTAACTTTGACCAGAATACAGTCCTTGGAATCGAGATATTCTCAGAATTAATTAGACAAAGTGTGTATCTAGAGGAAGGTAAGTGTATATGAGTTTAATCGACAGATGCTATAGACATAACTTAGTCCACCTTAGTTGAACCTTTAGCCACCGAAGGATCGTAAGCAAATATGCAAATAGACGATGTCCTTCAAATATTTTGGTAAATAGATGATGAAATGTATTTCGGGTTAATAGACCCAAGAACAGGTAAGTGCGGAGTGGAATGCTAAGTAGGCAGTAGAAAGTCGTTTCTTGATAGAGGGGAGTGAAGGACCACTGCAGTATTCTTCTTCGTGTGAATAGCATTATACCCCTGTTAAATCGGTGGACGAATAATGTTTGGGTACGATACTAAGTGCTCAGTATGTAGACTGCAAGATCCTTATGATCATAGGTCGGTGCATGACATTATCAGCCTACTAACTGCAGACAAGTGTTCCATATTATGTCTGCCAAATGAGGAATGGACTTAAGAAACTAAGACCACTCTGACAGATCAGTAATAAGTAAGAGTCCCAAAAACTTTCAAAAACTGAGAAACGGAATACCATAAACATGTTGGAGCGAAAGCAGGAAGATGACCTGTAGTTCCAACTCGAATCAAAGTCCGGTGAAAGGCTTAAAAGGTTCGTTCGCCTCTCTTTTAGGATGGAAGTGGTATCAGCCCAAGGAAGGAGTAATATACTGTCCAAAGTATAGAATTCTCAAAACCAACAAAGCGGCAACCACTAATCTCATCAACAACACCGGCTCAGCTTCTGCATCCGCCTGAAGAGAAATTTTGGAAGATCGAAAGTTTTTCGATGAGCAGGTGACGAAAAATGATGGGGTAAGACAAGGCTGCATTCTTTCACCAATATTGCTTTTTTAATGAGGATTAGTGAGGCACAACGTGCTGCTTGACCGATGGAAAATGGAAGAATTCGTTGAACTTTTACATCTCAACTCAAAGATACAGGCTTTAAGAACTCCAGCAAATGAAAGCAAGCATGAAGAGGAAGGCTGGCGTCTTCAGTTGAAACATAATAGTATCAGCTTTGGAACTAATACAGTAAAGTATTGCTATCTGATACGATGACTAAATTATTTCTACCGATGTTTGAGGATATTGTAAGTCACATCAGGAAGTCTGTGTTTGTTTATTAAGTTAAATCCTTGTCGCACTTGGAAAGTAACCGCTGTTATCACGGGAAAGCTGAAAAGGTTCGTTAAAAGGTGCTTAAGAAAATCATAGGAAACAAACTATCATTTTCAACGATCAACGATCAACGATCAATCCAATGGAATCTGCTGATATAGGATGATAGAAGAGCAGGCTGATCGGGACACATGCCACCTAACAGTTGAAAAGGAATCTCTGGAACTCGGACAGAGTTGGCGACAGCTGGGACTCAAGCATTAGAAAAGACTTCACTGGAACATTCAAAAGCAACTGGGCCAATGGACCAGGAAGCAAGACCTAGTATTACTCATTTTACTGGAATTTTTCCGACTTTCGGAGTAAGCCGAAAATACACATCAGCAATGAGGAGCTTACAATATCAGCACCCATCACATCAGCACAAACGATCTGCCACTTGATCCGTACGAGGGTAGGACAATAACAAAGGAAATGATACGAAGTATTGTCGCCCTCTCCAAAAGCATCGCAGACAGTGATCTCAAACAAACCGCTTCATACATTACCATACGACGAAGGAAATGGTAGTGGTCATAGCTTGTGGTGCGAAAAAAATTATGAGGCCAAACCTGCACTGCAATGCACTTTGCTGTTGAACTTCTGACACGACCAACAGCGCGCAAACATCGTTAACGTCCTATGGCCCTCGAGAGAAACGTGAACTATTTCTGCGACAGAGATTTACACAGATGGATCCCAGTACACTGGATATTCGTATCACTATTCGACTGCCGGACCACTGCCGTATTTTTCAAGCAAAAGTCATACCAGTACGTGAAGCCACGCTGCGATAAAAGCCTTGGAATCGCCAATAATTCGATCCAAGCAATGCCGCGAATCTCTCTTACGAGATCGCTGTCAGTTGTGACGTATCCCTGTACTGGGTTCCAGGCCACAGGGATATTCCAGGCAATTGCGAAGCGGATGAGCTAGCTATGGAGGCCGCAGACCGTAGAGGGGAACCCTTAGCACCTATTAAATCGATAAAATTCCAATTAGATACCGCATCCATACGAATGGCAAACAGTAGGTGGAACAATATCAGCACACGTCTGTCTTCTAAACAAGTCTGGTCAGAGCTGACTTATACGAAAACCAGAAGACTTATTTCCGGCAATCTGAGAAAGATAGTTGGCACTGCCTGGTAGGCAAACATGCTAGAAGGCTTGGTACTCCCTTCAACGATATCTGTGAAACTGTAGAGACGAGGAAGAGAAGGAAACTATGACACATCTTCTGTTTTCCCTTTCCTGCTCTATCAGTCTTGCGAAGGACAACCTTAGGCGAGTACTTCTTTGAGGATCTCAAAGATCTAGCTAGACTAGACTTAAGTAAAATAAAAAGCTTTGTCACCAGGTCAAACGGGTTTAATGTCTTTGGCATTGGTTTACACCGAAACTGGTTGCCCTGCTTCCCGTCCTATCTGGGAAGTCTCCATTTGAGTTGGAGCTGGTAATCCGATTTTTCCATAGTTGTGTCACAATGGACCTTCTATTTGCTTTAAGTGTGTCCCTGCTAAGCGTGGATTTTGAGTAGAGCAAAGATACAGCCATGAACTCCAGGAGCTATATCTAGATGTGAATGTAGCCTAAAAAGTTAAGATAAGAGGACTAGAGGATCTTCGAGTTCCAGCATCCAGCTCTGAGCTTCTGATTAAAAAAAACAATGGTTGGTCTAGAAAATTGGAAACAACGTGCCCGCGATTAACAAGGACGGAAGGCTTCCGCGCACTGTCCGTTCAGTAAGTAAGAACAAATAAAGTAGGTTGGCGTATAATTTTCCATGGAGCACCACCGTGGAAGGTTGCAGGAAGGCGAACATGGCTGCTAAAATGCCGATTGGCACTACTCATAGAGAAGGTTCTAAGCTTGGAGTGAAGGACGCTAAAATGGGTGGTAGCGTTATCCACAGGTTATGGAAATTTCAGGTATCACCTGAAGAAGATGTATCTTCTAGAGGATATCACTTGTGAACTATGCCTGGAGAAAATCGGGACGGCACCACATATATTGTTTCAATGTCCGGCACTAGCTAGCAGAAGAAGGGAGGTTCTGGGGAGCCACTTGGTAGAAACCCAGAAAATAAACCAGATTTCTCTTAAACAGATGCTAGTGTTGACACCAGGAATCAAACCCAGAGAGGAACTGTAGATACAGAGCTGTATCAAGCTGTTCATGAAATAGGAGCTGAAACCATCGAAAATGTATTGAAAAATTTAGTTGACAGGATGGCCTGCTACCAAGTCAGCCGAGGCAGTCATTGGAATGAAATAATTTTCGATAATTAATCGAAAGATTTACTCTTTTCAATAAAGCAACAATCGTTGAACTTTTTAAAGGCCAATCAACAAATGGTCGACCCTATTTATAACGGATGTAATGGCATCATGTAAAGTAGCATGTATTTCGCAAATTCACCAAGATTACTCTTCTCTATTCAACTAGATTGGAACGCCACTGCATGTAGGCTTACATAATTCTTCGCGGTAATGGCTTGCTAGGAATATTTGTAAGCAAACGTATGGTTTATTTGGGACTGATCTTTTAAAAGAGAAATTTATTTAGCTTCATTCCCAAAAGATCTACCCCCATCACGGATTCAGAAGAAATAATGATGTCGTATAATGCATGATACTATAGCATGTGTCTTCCCGTACAGAACTTTGACGAGTTTCCAACATCTAGGAGTGTATTCATTAAAAATATAGTCTTCAGTTACATTCTTCAGTCGCTATTTCAACTTACCATGTCCTACGACGATGCTACTTTGCTATAATAGTTCATTTGCTTTTACATTTCCTTTAAACCCCACGTGTCCTTTTACCCAAACGAAGCTCAATTTGAGTTGATAACTTGTTAACCTTCATAGTGGATGTATTCCCATCATTATGTCTGCGAGAGACTGGCTCATCCTCAAACTTGAATTTTGTGGTACCGGTTCGTAATACAAACTATATTTGTGCCATCCATCATCATTGTTAGATTCGTAATCTCTTTCAAATATACCTTTTGCAGGACTCACTCCTAACGACTATCATATGTACATATGTTGCCAGCTCTATAGCTTCAAAGTGGGGTCAGTTGATTGGTTTCATGAATACGTTAGAAATATATCTATTACTGGTATGTAAATACCTAAGTTGCATAAACAAATTGTAGTGTTAGTTCATTTCAAGATACATTCTCTGCAAATTCACCAGAAACTCCAAAAATTCCTTGATACAAAAAATAACTGGTATCTCCCCTTTTCTACATTTTAGACTTCCGTATCCTGCATACTGCAATCCAATTATTATTAAATACTTCTAAGGAATTTCAAACGAAAATATCACTCCAAACATTCAATTTCCTTCTAACTGAACCGGAATCTATTACCCCTTTGCAGTTCAGAGTAAATATAGAGTTACTCCCAGATTTCAAGTAACTTCTGTGTCATCATTTATTCTTTGTAGCTCTGTGTGTTTGCTTCTTCAAAATTTACGTTCCATTCATTGAAAAGGAATGAAATTCGCGTGCGTAATGTTCCATAAATTGCATACTACACGCTCTTATTTGTACATCCGGTGTGCCGGTCTACCAAGGATACTATGTATGTATATGTAACATTAGACTGTGTGTACTTGTTTGGTTGGGAAATAGGTTTTCGGGTAGGTTAAGAGCGGGTGAGTCAATGATGAAACCATAATTCATGCAGTCTCAAGCTATATTTCTTTCCATAGCCCAAAGAATATTTTCTGTTGCGGTATTGCTTGAGTGGCCTGCTTTTAGTGTTTTGTATACTCGAGTCTTTAGCAAAGTAGACCATATGGTTTGGATACAGTTCATGTCCTTTTCAATTATACATGAGTGCACCGGTACACTGCGGCGTATGAGTAATATTTGTTTTTTTTTTTTTTTGTAAAGAGAAGAAAACTGTCCAAAAGATGGTGGTGGTAAATACGCAAAGGGTATTTGGACTTCATAAGGAATAACTAGCATAAGGGTAAATACTACTTATGATCAAACAGACCGATTCACTTGCGTGGAGAGTAATAAAGAACATCTGAACTGTTTTGCTTTTGGCAAGCCGCATTCACCCTCTGAAGTGAACCAAATGTTGGATGTGCTTACAATGAATATAGTCCTTTACGCAAAGTTTGTCCAATCAGTAGACACAAGAATGTGGGAAAGCCTCTGTAGTGTAGCTGTGAAATCAGTAAACATAAATGAATGCAGGAAGCTTTTCAATCAAGCAAAATTTTCTAGCGACCCACTTGACTGTGATCTCTACCACAAGCAGTTCAGGATAGATGTTAGGAAATCACAAAGCCTCGGGGTATCCCACGCCAAGCAACTGCATTTCTGACGTATGACTCTCTACAGTCTCCCCCAAAGAAAGAGGTAGAGTCTGGTGAATGTCTGCAGAGATAGGAGCGAAGATCTAATGATTGGTTGGGATGCTAATGCACACAGTACAACGCACTAACAACAACTACAGAGGAAAAGCTTTATTCGAGTTCGTAGTGAGGAAAGAGCTAACTATTGTCAAAAAAGGAAAAGAACCGACCTTTCTGGATGCAAGACGAGTGGAAATTATTGACGTGACTCTGTGTAGTAATAGAATGCTTGATAGAATGTCAAATTGAAAGGCAATGGATCAAACAATGATGTCGGACCAAAGGAAAAAAGATCGAAAATACGTCAGGATTCCCAGGAACACGGACAAAGTAAAATAACAGTAACTGTTACGGGATAAACTAAATCGGAGGGCACCCAAAATACCGAAAACCACTTGAGATGTAGAGTCCCAGCTGAAGTATTTACAATCAGCTGTTGAAATTGCATACCAAGAGGCGTGTACGCGTACTTTGGTAGATGAAAGGACCCCCACGCCTTGGTGGTGTAGAGAACTTGAAATTCCAAAGAAGAAGTTGAGAAAAGCCATGCTATGAGAAGGGGTGATCCTGAATCAAGGGATGAGTATAAGGCAAAGAAGAAAGAGCTAAAAGCAACGCTGCGACGACGTAAAAGGGAGTCGTGGATGGAATATTGGTCGAATATGAGGAATACATCTGAGGTCAATAGACATCAGAAAATCGTCTCCAGGGATTCAGTTTCTTAAATTGGACTCATTTGTGATAGATCGAGAGTGATTGTTGAGATACTGGATCGTACAAATGGGGTCCTCATGGAAATACACTTTCGGGAAGGCCTTAAGTCAAATCAGTCCTGGGCTCTGAGGAAAAAAGGATAGCAGAAGCGGAACGTACAGTAACATCAAAAGCGGTCAGCGGGACGATAGGTTTAATGCCATAAGTTGCAGATCTCATTGTACCAAGGCTTAGGGGTATATACGTCACATGCCTAGCAATAGGCTACATACTGGTAACACGGAGAGAAACAAATGTGGTTTTTCTTCCACAACCGGGAAAAAAGGACTACACCGAAGCGACGTCCTTCAGACCCGGTCAGTCTAACATCATATCTGTTGAAAACAGTGGAAAGAATTGTGGTGAACCATATGGAAAGGACATCCAAGGACATCAAGCGTGTCCTTTGAATAGTAGACAACATGCATGCAGAGCTGGCAGATTTGAACTGGGAATTGTCCCCGATTCGGACCTTAACGTAATGTAAAAGGTGGTGCAAAAGCAATCTACCTATCGGAAGATGTACTAATTTTTTCAAGTGGCGTCTTATGCCATCGTGACTTTGGCATTTGCAAGCAGCATATACGATAACAGAATATGGATCGCTATACTCTTCAAGCTTTAAGCCACTCGTCCCGAGGAGACTGGCTCAAAAAAGGGAATAATAGCAAACTTGGTCGTCTCCGGAGCAGCCACTCTGCCAAAAATATCGCTGGTGTGGCTTAAGATAGTCAAGAGGAACCTCAAACATTGACCGCACGGGCCATTTGGCTCGTCAATAGGAGGTCATTACAGAGAATTTCTGCTGATCGAAAAGTGTGTACATAAAAAAATTGCATCATCACATGATTACCGGACCATTGTAGTGTATTTCAAGCAGAAATCACAGCAGTCCGAGAAGCCGCAACCTGCCTTTCAATTAACTCAAGTATTGCAACGCTATTGTTTTTTATATATCCAGTCAAGCAGCAATAAAGGCCTTGGAACAGCCAATAATATGATTCAAGTTGGTAAATCTATCCCATGCACCTGCTAGCTAAAGACAGTGCACACCCTAACTTCTCTGAGAATAGGGGGCCCATCAGCACCTATTAAATCGACAAAGTTCCAGTTAGAAAATGAGATCATCTTTTACGTCCAACTCTCATATAGTAGTACTGATTTAACACTACTTAGTTATCAAAAACCCTCTAGACCCGACTCTATTGTTTGTCCTGTATTTGGCGATTCCATTAATACTAATAAGCCGCTACTTCGCACTGTCTACAAAAACAAGAACTTTAGTTTACAAATCCAAACCTTTTGTTCAGCCAATTATAGGTAAACCTACCCAGTGCTCAATGTGTTCATTGGAAATTTCCGTCAAGCTAAAGTGCATTCGTTTCACATTTCCACCTGATTGTTCATCGTCCATAAACGACATATCCTTTTGACGCCAATCACAAGCTTAAGCCATTGAAAGATAAAGACAAAACGAAGGTAACACTTTGACTACAAATCAGTAGCACTTCGTATCCAAAAACGGTTTCCCTCTCCCGTGCATCAGCATTCAATAACAAAAGATACCATCTGGCAACATTCAGAGGACACACACTGCTCCTGTTAAGATAAAGAACATCATCGACATTCCTCGCCCCCCCCCACCCATACTCATTCTATTATTTACCCCGAAAAGGTTGCCTTTGTCCTTGCCTTGTATATTTTACATGCGAATGCACTCGACTGACTTTTCTATACCCACATCCATGTCTACGATGCCCTCCAAGCCCTGAATTCTGTTCACTTTTTGATCTCTGTGCTATATTCCTCGATAGGAAACAAAAAAAAAAAAATTAATCGAATGAGCAGAGCACATCGCAGTCGTCGTTTTGATTTCTGCTCGAGTATTACACCAGCATTTTTGAAGCTCGCACCCACGTTGATGCTACCAGCAGCGGCGTTATAACAAATTTGTAAAGTTAATCTATTAGAAAATCGAAATTTTTGGAAAATTCGGCGAACGCCCTAACTAGGCAACTGATAAGGACGATGTAGCATGTACCTACCTACTCGTATACTTATTTGATTTGTGTGACTGATGAATGATGGTGGGGGAGGTTATGTGTGCTTTGAGTTTGAATAAGTTGATTAGGGATAATATTCAACGGCAAATTGCATTAGAAGTCGATTCAGTGAATCTATTAGGCGATTCTATTTTTGGTTACTTTACCGTTTGTACATATATGGGAGCATCTGGAGAGATACACCATACCATGGGTGACCTTGCGAGGCAATTACGTACAATAACAATGGCAGGATGAGATAAATCAACGATTAGCGAATACTTGGAAGAAGTTATATTGTTTCGGGAATTGTGATCTTTAAAAAATTAAGGTCCAAGTCCAGAAACCCACGGCGGGGATGGAAACATTGCTGCATATCCTTTCTCTTGACATCTATGGGAAAGAGATTCCAATGAAATCGGCCTTGCGACTGAGGGAGTGTATATGAAAGTGGGAGCCATGGACTACGTAGTATTGTTCCTAGACTTCAATATACCATAGTACTCCCAGTCGACAGAATTGGGCATAGAAAATGATTATTAATAATTCTGCACTTGAAATCTACACTGATGCGTCTTAGACAGGCAAGGGTGTTGGAGCTAGACTGTTACTGGCTGCTGGCTGGTTGGACTTTTGTCGTGAAGCCAAGGTATATTGCTGGCAGCACTTTTGACACCAAACCTAATCCTCCTACCATTTCAGCGCACTGGTCCACCTTATTTCACTCGAACACCCCTAAGCTGATACGTCTTGCTGCTTCCATCTCGCGGCAAATTAGCTCATCGAAGCGGAGCTACCGTGAATATTGGACAGCCTCTAGACTTCTTGTGCGGGGTGGCACTGCTCCACACGACGAGCTTTAAATGCAAAAAAGAAAACTCAAGCCTAGAAAACGAAATTTGTCTCGGAGATCCCCACTGTTTGTTCTGGCAAGGACTCAACGTCTAAACTCCAAAGGTATGTAGGTGGAGGAGTCCCCTACGGAACCTAAACGAGCGAAGGTTAACTGTAGAGGTTCCGTCTGTAAGACAGAGGAAAGCATCCATCGAAGTGCTAAAAGGTAGCATTGTGCTGGAGGTCATCGACGAGAGTGGCAGTAATGGTACCATTACCCCTAAAAAGTAGAGGAAAGTGGAAGTTAGCGTTGCAAGTGATTTCCTAAAAATCCTACACGATTTTCCACGCCAGCAGATGGCATTAGGGCCATGTGAAGCTCGTCGTTTGCTCTGATCAGAGATCCGTGGATCTCTTCAGAAAAACCGTTACCAAATTAGGCAAAGTATAAGAAGGGTCTCAGCTAGAAGTCGCAAGCAGAGATCAGATCCATAGCAGGCCCAGAACGCTTTTTGCTGAGTCCTCAGAATCCTCCACAATACTGAAGATTATTCAGGTTAGTAACCCTCTACTTCAGAAGAGAAATTGATAGATCACCAAACTATAGGCACCACAAGGAGATTCCAGAAGTGCGGTCATCATGATCAATAAGGATACTGCGTTTGTACGTGCTAACCTCTTTCCGCTCGTAGGAGCCTACTTCTTCCACAATTCAGGCGAACTGAATAGCCTCCAATGCTTTATGTTAAGGTCCTACTGGTTCTGAGGATAGTGTTGGCGGGGATTTTGGATCCATGTGGGGTGCCACAAATAATGACATGAACGGCTTAAGGATATTGGAACCAATCACTTACACCTCGTATTGAAGCAAAGAATGCTGGCTCCTTGTATTCCATCCGTTGCCAAAGAAATTGGATACAATCGCGGTCTTAGTTTGTAAGCAGTAATGATTACCAAAGACCCATACATTCGACTAAGCCAATAGAATCGGCATCCAAATACCCATTGTTGAATCTCGACCTCTACTAAAATGGAACTTCAACAAAATCAACTCGGACAGGCTTTTGAAAAACCTTGATGACACTGTCAGATGGACATCCTTAGCAGCAAAAAACTATACTCGACTGGTAAGCGCCGTACTTCCCACTCCTAAAAAGCATGTACATACCAAGAGTCATGAGTCATACCAAGTTTACCGAGCTTGACGGAATATTTCCAAATTTTATCCTGCAACGTGCGGCACATTTCAAGAACTAGCTCGGTGGTTCTACACCAACATTCTGGAAATATGTTGTTACCGCCGAATTAAAGAAATCAAAAGTTATCGCTCTACTTAAACCTGGAAAGTTTGGTGTATACCGTTTTTGAAAAACTGATGCACAACTGAATCGAGTTCTTAACTAACGCTCTGGTCTTCTAGTTTTAGAAGAGGCTGGATTTATATAGGTACCCTGTCTCAAAATAGCCACACTACTTAACAATATAGTGAACGACAGGGTATTACAAGTATTTCTTGACCTAAACAATGGGCTTCTGCAAGGATCAGTATTGGGGCCGCTACTTTTAACCTATGTAGTATATACGACCGACCTCCCAAAAATTACAAAAAAATGTACATACACTGCATGAAGTAGTAGTAAATATCCACAAAGAATTCACCTAGACATCGGCGACATAGATTCCATAACGTGGAATCTGAATCTATAAGACTAGTACTGAACCAACAAAGCCTAGGTCTAGGCTCATCTCGGTTAAATGCATGCTCAAGACGAAACACATCAACTTAGAACTGGGACACAGCCAAGTACATGGATTAGCCTCTACAGGTACCTTGGGAGTAGGGGGCACCTCTTCTACTATGGAGATAGGACGAACAAATTTTTTTAAAAAAACAGAACGCAGAGTGATCCAAGTTGTTAAATATGCCGTCGATGTTGTCACAATGACGACAGGGAAGTTCCTATCCCCATCACCGAACTATTACAATACACCATTAATACTCACAAATGGACGGACAGATGCGGATTAAACGTTAGCCCTTTGAAAACAGAGGTGGTCCTCTTTACTCACAAGAGAACAATACCACCAATCGGGCCCTTGAGACTTAGTGGTACATCACTCCTAATCTCAGAAAAGGCGAGATACTTGGGTTGTACATATACTTGACCTAAAGCTGACCTTGAAACACGTCAAAAAGTAACAGAAGGCATCCATAGCCGTCTATACCGTCAACAAACTCTTTCCTTTGATAAAAAAAAATGGGGACCTAGCCCTGCCATCATCCAGTGGATGTACACAGCCAACCTCAGACCTATTTTATTCTATGTTTGCCTAGTCTGGTGGCCTACAGCAGGTAAGGTGTCATATCTCAGGGAATTAACCAAGATCCAAAGAATATGATAGATAGATGGACATTTGCAGTCCTTGAATACGCATTGCAAATGACGGCGTTACTATTCTATGGATTCTAGAACACGTCGGTATCCAAGGCATATTAGTAAGGAAGAACTTCGAATCGGACTCTACAATGTTCTTTATCTTTGCTCTACTTCCATAATCCAGCATAACACAAAACTTCTTGAGACTGGCCGATGAGAAATGGAGCGCTATTTCATCTTGTCATGTCTCAGAAAACGCTGGACAAATAGGACAAAGCCAAAACCAGGCATATCCTTCCACTTAAAGGAACGCATCACTTATCACTCTTCAAGGGATTATTGATGGTCACAATCTCTCATAAAGTAAAGTCAGAGATTTTGGGGATTCAGATGCAAAAGCAAGCAGATCCCACTTCCTATGCAAATGCCTTAGCCTATGGAGAGCCTTAGCCTTTGAAGACCTGGGCAAGTTGTAAGGAAAACCACCATTAACCAACCTGAAATTTATAATAATTTCGGCTCGGGTTTTTCAAGCGCGTTGCATAGGTAACTCAAAGCCACAAATGGAATTACCCCTCCTCCCTGCCTACATAAGTTCAAACGCATGATATGGCATACAATCCATGTTCCCAAGGCATTTATTTTAAGTCACTTCCCACAAAGTAGAGGTGCAACTCCTACCACAATCTAGAAATAAAAGAATGTCGTGTGAAGTCTTAAAACCAACCCTTCACCGAATTCATGTCTATAACCAGGCAGTCGTAGGAGACAAACCTTTGTCCCAAAATGGTAGAAAAGCTTAGACTTGAACTACAAAGTCGAGTTAAGTTGTCACAGTTTAAATGAAGGCATTTTTCTCCTTCACTAATTACGCGCAAGGGTTTCAAAAATCCTTTGCGTAAATAATCTCGCCGTTCACCCCAGAACAACGCTGAATGGATATCCTTGTGTCATTTCAAAGGAAACAAAAAACAAAAAAAAAAAAAGAAGGACAACCAAAAAAGCAAAAAAAATAAAACAAAGACCTACACCACCCTACTGATTCATAAGTCTAAACATTTTCACTTTTCATTCCACTTAATTTAATTTTCAACCACACGCAATACAAAAGGGAACACAAAACGAAGCGAAACAAAACCAGAAAAACAAGGGAAAGAAAAAAAAAATAAAAGAAAACAAAAACCAGCGAAAGAAAGGGATACCTCCTGAAGCGAAATTCTGCGCTACGTCGACAATTATTCTCCACTTTATCAACAGCACCGCACACACAACAAGCACAGTGAACATGTTAAGGGTCCTTCAATTACACCACCACCACCACCACCCAGTCGTGGCTATTAGTCCTGTGTGCCGGATAAAAACCCTTTTTTCATTTTCAAGGGCTACGCATATGCCTCTCGCGATCTCGTCACCATCATCTGGCTCTCGCTCAATTATTCTCCATTATTTATTCGTTCGTTTTTTTTTTGTCGTCCTTCTTCTGGTGTTTGTTCGCGAATCCTTTTCTAACATAGCGAGTACAGTGAGCTGAGTTCTCATCTTAACGATAAATACTCATTCAACCGAGCGTTTCTATTATCCTTGAATAACCGAGCGCAAGCAACAAACACTGAGGGGATCCAGTGATGACGAGGTGGTGTACACTACAAGTAGAAAAGCAAGAAGAAAAAAAAAATATTCTTCCACAGGGAATCCTAACGAACGAAAGTCCTTTTATTGTAAACCATTTGCTTATCACATTCGACATGACGGCAATGGTGATGGTGCCAGTGTGCAATTTATCTACTGCTTTTGTTCCGCTTTTTTTTCGCTCCCCACTCTTCACCTAGCTTTCTATTTTTATTCTTTTTTTTTCTTCGCTATTTCTTTTTTGTTATCCTTGCCATTTATAACAATATTTGCGGTAGCTGTATTTTTTCTTTTAATGCATTGTTCCCCGGAGGAGGGATTGTTGTGTTATGGGGAGTGACGGCGGCGCGGTACTTTTTTTTCTTTAATTTTTTGTTTGCCCGCGCTTTGCATTTGCTGCAGGACTCGTGACATTTCTGCTTGTCCTGTTTCGTATTTTATATAAGTTTTGTCCTTTTGAAAATGTTTTCTTTCAGTTTTTTGCTTCTATTCCTTTCTTATCATTGTGATTTGAAGAGTGCGAAATTATGAGAAAAACATTTTTAACTTACAAGTTTTTCTTTTTTTTTTTTTCTTGGTCCTTTGTCAGTGGTCTTTGTCCTTGTGATTTACTTTGGTGTCTGGTGTTAAAGAGCGGTTTCAAGGTTGTGAACGCCCGGATGGAACAGAAGCGGTTTTAATGGGTAATTAAGGTTGGTGGGTCTTTTGTTTTGAAATTGATGAAGGGATCTTTTAGGTGGATCCTAGAAAAATAATGGACATGTTGCACGTTGCAGGATGTGGTTTATAAAAAAAGGGGGGTCTTTTGAGAACGTAGATAATTAAATGAAAATTGTAAGCTCATTTTAATTTCTAATACTCTTTCAGAACGAACATGGAACTGACAGAGTCCTTAACATGAACTTACTACTTGCTTCTTTCTCTGGAAAATCAGGTGAAAAAACTGGCGAGTTCCAGTTCACACAAAATGATACTATCCTGGAAAACAGTTGACTAACTGATACCAGAGTACAGCTGCCAGAGCTAAGACTGGCGATCATCATTTTATAGTAGTATTCCGACATATCGAGTCAAGAACTGTTAGATGTCGATATACGAAAGTGAACAAGCCAAATGATAATATCGCGAAGCAGTTCTTTGAATGGAATTCTTAGGGTGCACGGTGGGTTGAAAGACCAAGAACGACTTGGAAATCAAGAGTTGTTCTTGGTTGTCCCAGAGAAAAACGGGGCCACATTTGAAGATTTGTTGGCGCCTTACGACCCAACCGGGGTTACAGAACATGATGATGATGATAATGATTCCTAAATCTTTGTACTAGGAAATCATCATAGAGCAATGCAATACTTAGTATTGAGTATTGACAATAATACTGACGGCTCTATCGTACTACGATGAGACATCCTACGGCTAATTAAAAGCACAATCATAGTGCGGAAGCGTACAAGAAACATAGATCGGCAAAGTACAGGCGTTGTATGAACTGGTATGCTGATGCGCGAAAGTCTGTCAGTTGGGTGAGAGCTGTTCTCGACGACATGAGTAGCCAACCTGTCTCGGGATGGCACTCTTAAGAGGGCTAGGCTCGGCATAAAACTTCCTCCAGGCCTCTGTTCCAGACTGCCATTCAAAAAAATACGGCCCTCTGTTGTTGTCAGAACTCAGCTCATTATGGAAAGGCTTCCAATTCATACGAGGCGGAGGACCCAACTCAAATCGGAAGGCCCTCAACCAGTTGCGAATCCAAAAGGAATCCGGCTTCCAAGAGACCCAGGTCACAAGAAAATTCTTCTAAGACCGCAAAAATGGTAAAAAAAAACAAACATCCCGGTTTCTAGGCTCTTCAATGAGGTTGAGAAGGATGTTCTGATCTTTTGGTATCATTGACCAGGGCAACGACGAAGGTCGGTTCAGCCTCCGGTCGGAGAACTGGAGGCTTTTAAAGGCATACATAAGTGTTTTTTGGGCATCCTCTCCCACTGCTTGGCTAACCCCAAGATAGCGCCACGGACCTTTAAAGATGACGGTTGGCATCAGACTGGTGCCAAATTTGCATGGACGAGAACTCAGCTGACTATATCAAGTCGGCAATCTTGAAGGTCGGTGATGTGTGGCCTGACGCAAAACTCAAGGCTGTAGACAAAGTCGAAATTCCCACTCATCCGAGGGCCAGTGTTCTATAAAATTCCAAAAAGATACCGCAGCCAGCTTTGGTATTGTGCTTGTTATGGTCGTCACACAAATGAAAGGGGTCTACTGTCAGAGGGGACCGTTTTGTTAGAGAAGCTGTTTTTACGTTTGTCAGACGTTCGCTGGAGATGGAACTGTGAATAAAACTTTGGTGTTGTCTGGAAATGATGAACTAACCACTGAGCCACGGTACCCACATACCGCACAACAAACAAGGTGTAGGGTTTAATTTGTACCCTTAGAAACTCGTCATTGGCTGGTGTATAGGACTTTGAAACAATGGCAGTACATTTCAAGCGAAGTTTGACCAACCTCCAAGCTCGCCAGAAATGTCCTCTAAGATTTGATAATAATTCCTGTGATGAGCTAACAACGTCAGCTGACATTACAACCTCTCAAACAGAGGTGTTCACGGATATAAGAAGGCTTCATCATTCCATATTTTAAAGAAGCTATGAAGCTTAGCAGACCATACATGAGCAGGTGGTGATGGTGGTGGTGGCCCACTTAAGAAAAATGAGCCTAAGAAATGTTTGGACCATAGCACAACTAGAATGGAGTTCCCTCGCAGAATTGTTCTTTAACGATCTAGATGAAATGTCAATACAGAAACCAAAAGGCATCTACGAGTTTATTTCAAATCTCGAAAGTCAAAGTAAAACTAAAACTATTTTTGCAGACCAGAATCTCATAATAAAGAACACTATTAATTGACAGAAATCTAAGCTCTGTAACTAACTATGAAACC
Source organism: Xylota sylvarum (assembly GCA_905220385.1). Taxonomy (NCBI): domain Eukaryota; kingdom Metazoa; phylum Arthropoda; class Insecta; order Diptera; family Syrphidae; genus Xylota; species Xylota sylvarum. The sequence goes on from LR999958.1 coordinate 16,485,702, forward strand.
TAATCTAACCTCCTCTGAATAAGTCAGCAATTGCCAAGCTAGACTATTTTTTCACATACATTCTAATTATCCCGAAATAGAAGACAATGGAAGTTCCCAGAACTGAGAGCCTGACAGACGACTCTAACATATAGTAAAGCAAGGCAGACTTCCTCCAAATTTATTCGTCTGAATGAAATAGAAGCCCCATGTCGGGCGCCAATTTGTTTACAAATATTAATTCGCCACATAATGAATACGGCGTCTAAACTATGCACAGGAATGGAAAACAACTAATCCTTGGGATTTCTGTGCGCAAACCATTTAGAGTTTTAATAAGTATCATTTAAAACCAGCTACTATCATTCTCATCTCTTCAGATAGTGTAACACCCGCCCAACTTGCTATAATCCACAGAACCCGCAAATATGAAAAGACTCTTTCTTCCTTCTCCCGGCAAACTGTAAGCTTCCAAACTATCCCATACTCCTTTTTGTTTTATCATAATCATGGCTAAAAACATAATTCCGCTAAAAAAAAATTCAAAATATTTAAAAAGAATAAAAATAAAAAAAAGGAAGTCCTTTGTTCAGGTCATTTCCTCTGGCAAACCCATAGCTTGACAGGCAACTTGCACAATTTTCTACAAGAAATCCTTTAAACAAATTTCTGTAAGAACCTTTGTAATCCTATTTTTTTGCAATTTACTTTGGTATTCTTAACAGAATCGTAAGAGAACGACAAAACAAGGAAACGAGCTCTAAGTCCTCGCTAAAGTTTCCTTCGCATCTTTTGTTTTACCGCCCGTAAAAGTGTTTAACTTTGTTCCAGCACCTCGAACGTACGGTTTTGCAACAAAAGAAGAATGCATTCTTTATTTTGGGTCACAAATGGGATCAAGAGTAGCTCAAGATCAGAAGAAACCCTTCAAGGCGTCACTGACGACGACGACAACGGCGCGGCGTGGCGGTGTCGGTTGTAGGAAGATTAAAAACGACGAACGAAACTTCAACAGAATAAAGGATTCTCACAAATGCAAATACACTTGTTCTGAATTCACAGAAAAATGAAAGGAAATGGAAATAAAATTGTTGTTGTCGTTACGGTAATTTCGAAACAACCCCTTTCTTTTTTACAGTAGAGTGGCGCTGAGTCCTTCTAGTCCCAGCCATTTGCCAGTGCAATGTATTGAAACAAAAAGGATGTGTAGTGAAACGACCGAAACAAAACTTTACCCCTTTTGCTCTTATCCTAGATGACACTTGTGTGATTTTCAAATTGAGGTTGGGTTTTTCTTTTCTTTTGGTTTTTTTTTTTTTTTTGTTTTTGTTTTCGTCCTTGCCTTGCGTCCCCTTGCCTGTCGCATACTTTGTCAAAAAGTTCTATCCAACCGAAAAGAGCAGAAGAATGTCCTTTTGGAAGCATTTACAATTTCATTACACTCTTGTGTGTGCCTGCTGCTCCTTCGTCCTTCAGCTCTGATCTGCGACAGAGTTCACCCTTGCATTAGAGCACACACACACACATATACGAGTACATACCGCACAGAATCCTTTTTCGACAGTATATTGCATTCTTGCTTTCGTTTCTCTTTGTCTCTAAGTTGGTATGCGCGCCTTAACCTTCCACCCAGCTTGGTTTGGGACTTACATGGCACCATACGATGTCATGAAAGTTCCATGGAGCATGGAATATGTCGTCATCATTGAGGAGCGCGAGAGTTATAAAGTGTTTGTTAATTTTCAAGCAGGTACCTTGTGTGCGCACTGTGTACCTTATGTGACTTGACTTACAGCTCGGGGGGTGGAATATCCTTGAAGTGCTTGTACACAGCAGACGTAAGTGCTGCTTATAGCTCTCTTCGTAGCATCGTGTGTGATGCATATAGCCGGAGCATTGTTGCATATTTCATGTGAATCGTTCAAGTGACGGGCAATTGAATGTTTGCCAACAAAATTTGTGATGATGGAATAATTAAGTTGTGGCTGTGTTTGTTTTTTGCCGAGAGAAGAAGAAAAATGGAAGCTCCACGAGTGCGGATGATGTATGGAAATTTTTGTAAAACACTTGATAAGGTTTATGGCGCATTGTTTTCGGAGTTGCCTTGATGTATGTCAACGACAGAGTCATTTACATAAAACGAGCGCTGAGTGCTTAAGGATAAACGGCATTCGACGTACCTCTACGTTAGTCGAAGTTTAAAGTTTTCCCTCTAAGTGGAAGCTCGTGTCTCGAGGAGAATTGATCTGACACCCAACCTCTCTGTAAACATAATGGAACTTTAGAATCATCAACTTGAACGCGCATATGAAATTATTTACATAGCAGGGTTACATCTGGTTATGAGAGAGAGCAGCGAACCAGGACTTCTCGATCCCTTAATACAGGGTTTTACGCGACTCTTACCATTGCAGCTAATGTGTGCAACCCTGTTGGCAGGTGCTAAGTAGGGCAACAACACTCAGAGTTATCGGTTCAGCAAAGTGGCGGTAAGTTGAAGTCAGGGGACAGCTATGGGCAAGTAACCGACTCCAAACAGACTTTGTTAAAGGCAAAGTGGAGTGCTGCGACTAAATCAATTAAGTGTTCTGTAACGGGCTGCTGCTACTGAGTGAGCATGTGCTTCTCAGAAAGCATGCTCTCGGAAAAGAATTGAGCCAAACCAACAAATTCACTCTGGACGTCTTAAAAGAATAGAAAGAGCTAGCACTGGCAGATGATGTGTCAATACTTATTGAGAACAGCAGACATCTGTACTCAAAGGAGAATAGAATGGGTATTAAGCTCCTTACGGCATCATACTAGTATTTTTTCAGAAAGATCAATACACCTAACTACCGCACCTGGTACTGATTAGGATAGCTTATAGAAGTCTGGTTCTAGGATACGCGATAAACCAGTGGGAACGGCGTAGGACTGCATTTATATCAAAAGTGGAGAAAAAGAACCAGACACATTGTAAAAACAATAATTACCTTCGGAGCAATTGGGTGGGCAAAACGGATCAATCTAGTCAGTTTCAGGGAGATACGAAATTAGGTACAAAGACTGTTATCCTCATGTATGCATAAGCTGCCAAGTGATACAATTATGGCTCAAGAACTGTGTAAGGAACGAGGGAAGAAGTACCATTTTTTATTGTATATAGGAGGGGTATTCCTGAAAAACAATTCTACGAGAATCTGTCTGATACCCACTAAATGGTACAATAAACAGCTAAGACTAATGAGACATCCACAGGGTATTATCGCGTAATAAAACCCACAAATTGGATTCCCTTCACACAAACAACAAAACCGACACTGAACATGGTCATATATGTATATAAACGTTTGTATGTATTGAAAACAAATAGCACTACTTATAAGCGAATAAAATGCTTGAATGAAAATGAAAACCCAATTAAACTGTCATAAATGCAGCATCACTTCACTACTGCGAAAGGATGCCCTCAAGGTGGAGTTCTCTCTGCTGTACTATTAAGTATCACATACAATAATAGGGAACGGTGGCCTTTTACCTGAGGGCACAAAATCGGAAACCCAATCAAAGGTGAATTAAAAGAAATGATCTCCGGAGTGCAATAAACTTAACTCCCAGTTGGTGCAGTAAAAAATGGCCTAAATGTCAATGGACTGATTAAAAGAAGAAAGTGGATAATCGAAACAATTAAATTCTTATATCGCTTGCCTTAGATCTGAATGATGGCATCAGAGTTTGTTCAACACCATTCCGAATACAACACTCTTAATACAAATGTATTGAAAATAGTTAACCTACTAAATTTAACTTAGTTTCCAACTCGTCTGCAGGTCAACTCGATTAGAAATCCCACCCTCCAATCCAACCCAATCCTTCAAAATTAATCAAGAATCGTAAACATTTCCTTCGTCAAATGTAGTTTTCCTCTTCAATTGAGGTTCCATCTAGCTAGAATCCATCGAACTTTGCCTGCAGACATTTAATTTCCTTTCCATTCCCAGTTACCACTTCGTCCTTGGATCTGAAAATCGATTGCTCTCGTCGATATTCAATTACCATCGATAAATCGTATAATCTTCCAATTTATCTTTACATCAAGGCATTACCATCACATCCTAATAATCAACAAACATCAACGTGGTCTCACAACAGTCCTCTGCATCTATCTATCCTGCCTGCCAACCTGCCTGCTGTGTGTGTGTGTTGCCGTAGAAAGCAACAAATGTCAATTTCATTTCAATTTTGTATCTGATTTCCTTTCGGCGAATATGTGCCACCGTTCCGTTTACCTGGCCTCGTTGTATGTATATACCGTCAGCCGCACACTCACCTATAGCAATTTAATGTTATTAGAAAATTCGAGATCATTTTGATCCTTAGAGCTTCATAACTGTTGCTGGTGGGTTGCGTAGGGATAAGCATCGTACTCCTTTAGCTATTTGTGCTTTCTATGAATATTGCCTATGGTTTCGTATTCGCCAAATGACTGGGCCCGTGTGTGTAAAGAACTTGAAGAACAATATTACACAGCCAGGACGAGTATCTCAACAAAGTTTGATTAAAGAAAACTAAACATTACTTTGAATGCTGCCGGCGTTATGTTGGAGATGTGCTTTGTTGGTGTAAATAATGCAAATCAGCGTGATGTTGACACATCTGTGATGGTAGAAAACGTGTACGAACTTCAAGTGGGTCTTCCTGAATTGTCAATTCACTGGATTTTCTGGAGACGATGGATTTTCAGGAAATTGTGTACTTTCCAACACGATAGATGCAAGTGCTTTCGGATTTGATTGTAATTAAATAAACATGGAAACAAACCTGGGTCTGCACTGGAGGGGCATTCAGTTAAAGTGAGTTTTGTGTTTCAAAAATATAAAGTTAGGTAGGTACCTACCTAACTTTGTAGTTTGTTGTTTTCGAGAAAATTCATTATGAAACCACGTCATACGTGTACTTCTTCTGACTCTGTAAATGAGAGCGGCACTACAGCAACCGACCTTTGGAAAATGTGAAAGACCTGTCATGAGTTCACTCATGTATATTAAATAAATTTGTGTGAGCAAATTGAGACTTCAGATCCAACTAAAACCGACAGCCCAAGTCCTTAAAATTGATAAGCTCTACGTCTGGCACAAGAAAGGGTTTTCATTCGAAAAATTAAATTTTTTAAATGATCCTTAGAAATGGCCACTGCCTGTGCACTTTGGAAAAAAGCCCAAATTCCAGAACCTTCAACCTCACGATGATACAGTGCGACGTGTCGCAACAAATCCTGCGACTGGAGGAGTAAAAGATAATTTCTACAACCACTTGACCGATCATGTTTTTATTGATGGGAGATCTAAATGCACATCTGCAATGCCATCCGCCTTGTGTGATACCAGAACCGTCTACGGTTCGGAGCTCCTTGTACATCCACTGATTGAGAAGGCCTGAGAAGCCTTCCTAAGAAAATAAATCTCATGGATTGCAAGAACTGCAAATGATTTTGTGTTTTGCTTGCATTTGCTAAAATAATAGCAACCAAGCTAGCAGGTTTCCGATCTGAATCCACCTTTGTCGCTCACATCAACACCCTACCGATCAACATCGAACAGTGCTACGAATAACCGAATAAGAAAATGAAAATTTGAGTTTGATATGCTGTCTAACATACCATATGTCCAACTATTACTGCTCCGGTTCAATGTTAAATCCATGCTATTATGCGAGTTCAGTACCTGGAAAATGTCCGCCACAATCACAAGTAAGCTGCAAATGTTCCAGAATCGGTATCTAAGAACTTTAAATTTTACGGATCTTCTGTCTTGATCGCATTTCTACATTCCTAGAAACCGCACACGATGTCAGTGAAGGTCGTAAGAGCCACAGAAAGATATTAAGAAGATATGTCGGAGAGTTGTCTTCAGGTTATAGGTTCTGTCCTAGTCGAGTAATGACTTGTACTACAAAGCGTTAGGACGTCACTGTACAGTAACCTTACACCGTTAAAGGTTAAGCTTTTCCTTAAATGAATGAAATGTAAGAAGCAACCCTAATTTTCTCTGCACCTTTCCGATTTTGTGCACATTTCTCCATCTGGAAAAACTCCTCGATGAACTCATTCAGTTGGCTTTACAAAGTATAGTTAACAAATCAAAGGATATCGTTAGCTGGTTTGATCCGTCTATCCTTTAAAACATCTCGTCAATAAGATATAGGGACCATTCCACTGCAACGAAATAGCTTTATATGCCTTTCCAGATATCGAAACGGCTTTCTATAATACTGACTATGGCTCGATAGCAAGACCAATCAGTCGCAGGTGTATTGAAGATTCGACCACGCTGGAAAGGCCATGCTGCAAAGTCGTATTATTACCCCTTCACTGGAGGAGTGGGTGAGCGCGATGGCTCAATTGGTTAGGGCTTTGGGCTAAAATTTCTCTCAACACATAAAATTTCTTTCACGGCCCCACCTCTCGCGAACGTCTGACAAACATTAGCGAGTAAAACTGTCATGAAAAAGCTTCTCAAAAACAAAAAATTGATCTTCAGGTACGGCATTAAAAAGTAGGCCCCCATTCGGGTAAATAATATAAGACGCAAAAAACGAATGGTTTTGAGAAGCTAGGCCCTGGGTCCCATGGACCTGTCGCGTAAAAATTTTTTGGGAGGGTAAGGATATCCTCATCACGTAGGACGCCGATTGGGCCCGTAGAGAAATGTTAAAAGGGGACATGTAGGTGAAGGGGGTTTGATTTAGGGATGGAGAGTTGGGTGAGATTCACTGTTCCGAGAAACGTCCTGTATTTCTGACTAACTCCAGGATTTTTCCGAAACTATAACGTCTAAGATAACTCAGCTCGAGCTGGGCATTTCTTCCCAGGTGTTTGTATCTTAGCGCCCCTAATACAGGGCATTCACAGAGAAAGTGATCAAGGGTTTCTTCCTCGCATCCCGGGCAAATGCTAGATGTCACCAGTCTCAGTCTGTGTGGGTGTTTTTTCAGTTTGATATATCCGTTGTATAGAGCGACCATCCATCTTAATGGTCTCCTGCTTAGATCGAGCGCCCTCTTTGCCTGACAGTGTACAATGCAATTTAGAATGATGCAACAAAGAAGGACTTTCAATCAATCCCTGCAACACCATACTAATGCCTTTTACAAAAAGGAGACAGGTGAATCTGGAACCTATCAGTCTCAGTCCCAAAATTATACACTACTTGTATATATTGGTAGTAAGGATACGTAATAACCCGGCAATTGTCTGGTGGCTAAAAGTTCTTGAACGGATAAAGGCAATTAATCTACAGAAGCTCTAGAGAGTTCCCTGTCTCGGTATTACAGATGCCATGTGCACCTGTACCTACGACAGCATTAGAGACTGTTGATGGGCTATCACTCCTACAAATCTTATGTAAGAAGACGGGTGTTAGATGTACTATTCAACGTAAAATACAATTACAAACGATGAGACACCTAATACCACCAAAATACTTGACTTAAACCCTAGAAAGGACATATTTAGCGCTATCCTTTACATTATGGATAGGGAATACTGTTTTGGATGATTATTTGAGGTAAAAATGTTAAAGCGTAAAAAGTGGTCTATTGGTCTAATCTAGTCTAGGCTGATCAAACATTGAATCTGGATATGGACCTGGAATCATTGGATCCAACACCAAAGTCTAGATACCTTTGGAAGCAAGTCCCACTATGTTTGCTCGAATATATATATACTCCAACTCGGTGGATTCCATGTGGTTAGATGTGGTACAGGTTCTGTGGCTTTAGATACCACCTTAATAAGGACAGGAGGACAGGATCATCAGTTCATTGTAAAATTTCCAGATGTTGTTGAAAATGCAAAATTTTTTCCTTGAACCTAGTACCTTTCGACGGACAATGTTATTTTCTTCCCCTTTTTGGTTCTAGATTCAACCCTTGCTGACATTGCTTAGTGTACTCCTTGTTACCATTTTCGTATAATGAGTTCATTATCATACAAGGAATTTTTGACTTCTCAGTTGGATAAGCAAACCTTCAATTTGGATGGGTCAAGAAAGTGTCTATGAGTACCTTATATCGATTAGCATGAATTTGAATACTTCTGGAGAAAGCTGTTTTGCTACGTAGATTCTCGTCACACCCTATGCACCTACTTTACGAGTAAGCCAAAGAAATTCTTCTACAATTTTGGAGTTGAAGACCACGAGCACTATTTTCGTATACTTTATCAGTCATCACATTTCACAGACTCTATCCAGGCCTTCATTAGCAGGCCAGAATGTGATTGCCACAGCTGGCCAATTAAGGTTCGTCCGATACCAAATATTTTTGTTTTCAAAGACCTGTAGTGGTCTTAGGTCTCTTTAATGACCTTCACCATGTACATATGTATGTATGTATGACGAAGGTTTGAAAAATGGAGACATATATACAGGTTAATGGTACTCATATGAATAGAAAGACTAGATAAAACGTAGGCATCCTACGAAAGTGATGAGTTTTCCAAGAATTACTTGACATTTGACAGGATTTTTAAGACGTCAAAGACGTTTTTTAGAAATGCGGCCATAGGACTAGCAAAATTAAAACTAAAAATACTTACAAACGTATAATCGTTTCTTTAAAAGGAAGTAAAGGATAAGTCAATTCGGTATTCCTGAAAAGTAAATGCTCTGGAAAAGTTGATACTCCTGAAAAACAAGATGTAATTTACTACAAATGGTGGCAATTTCAAACCCGAAAAATAAACCACCTCACATTTAAAGAAATTAACCTTAAACCTCTTAAATAATCCCAACAGACTGATAAAGTTTCGATACCGCACGTACAACTTCATGGCAAAAACATAAATATTCCCAATCCAGTGTCGAATACACTCAGCGGCAGCGGTAGTCCAAAGTTATGGGCACGTTATTCCTCGCATACGAACAACTTCAAACAAACGATCGTTTAACAAGATTCCCAGAAAGTAACCATCTGCTGTTACCATTCACATGTCCTTGAATTTGAATGGCCAACAAATAAAGGCTCCCATCGCCAGTACCTGCCTAATTCAATACATTCCCTTTGACCTTATTTTTTTTTTTTCTTCTGGGAATGTCTGCCAGTTTCATTTGCCCTTATCAATGAGTAAGGAGCGCCCTTTGCGATTTCGGCAGGCTGGCACATACTACACAGCACAGCATACATACACCCACATACATACATATAGACAGCTATTGGCATTTTCTTCCGTCCATCGCCATCCTCATCAAATCACAATTTGGACAAAATTAAAGTTTTATCACGTTCAGGACATTCATTCATTCATTCATTCATTCGAATCGCATTGGATTCATTCGGTGTGCGTTCGACATACACACACACACACAGCCTTTGGATGGGAATGGGAGGCAGGTGGGTACACTGTTGTGTTTGTATACACTGAGACGAGAAATGAAGGCCTGCCAAAAGGATATCGTTTGCTTTATCGAGTGGGCAGTCATTTGTTTGCAGGCAAAACAATATCAAGTGTGAACATTTGTCTCTTTAAGGATGCGGGAACAAATGTCCCTCCCTTTCCTACACTCACACATACATACATACATTGTCTACATTTTCTTTTTTTTTCCTTCGGATAGAAGGTTAAAGAACAGTTTTGCAAAGCAAGTATGAATCTCAGCATCAACGCCTTGAAATGTCCTGTGCGACCGACCAACACGGCGATTGAGAGTAGAGAATCCTGAATGTATAGTGTGTATGTGGTAGTGTTTGTTTTGCCTTGTACAATGATAAATTCCGAAGGATGTTATGTTTTCTCGGACACATTTACACATCGAAAGAATGCCCGTTCGGAAGATGGAAGAATTCAATGCCGCTTGGCTTGTTCTCTTCTGCTCGTCATCGTCATCGTCGTCATCTGCTTCTGCTTCCTTAAGTAAGATAATTTTTCGTGCTATTTGCTTCCGTTACTTCGTCTGCGTGTGGAAAAAGTTATTTAAGGAATTTTTATTTTGTTTTCCTCCCCTACCCTAGTCTCTCTGTCATCTCATGACAGAGTCGCATTTGGTGTAGATAGCGGGGCGGGAATGGGAGGCGTTGAGTGATTGGAATGAGCATGGAATGTTTAAATCCTGCGTCTAAGGTTATACATACTTTTCTTGATAAATTGAGTTCTTCCGAGGCACGACCAGCAGTGAAGTGGCGTGTGAATTAGGGGAGGACTTCTATTAAAACGAGAACCGGCAGAAGACCACTTTGTCAAGGTTAATGAAATGCTTGCCAATTTTTCAGATGCAGATGTGTATGTTTGTGTGTGAGTGTGTATTTTGTGATTAGATTGTTTTGTTAGATTCTTTTCTACCAAAACAGATTTGTCCTCCTGAAATGCGTAAAGGACATAACTTACCGTAAAGTATTTGCAGGCTTTTTGAAAATTTGTTGAATGAGACAAGTTCCACTGTGAATACTGTTTTAAGTTCTTGACTTATAGTCTGAGGGTGGCTAATTTAGGAGTTGACTCCTTGTTGGGGTAGGTATCTTGTACGAACTTGTTATCTATGACTCTTGAGTGCTAATGAATGTGATAAGATGGGAACGTTGATTGATGGGTACATGCTTTCGTGGGACAGAGCAATTTGGTGCTTTTAAGGTTTTGACCATTGGTATGGCTTAGAAAACAGAATACGAAAAAGAATTTGGATAGGATCTCTAGTTATGGCGGATTTATGAAATATGGTTTCGAAATATTTACATTTGCCGGGTAGATTTGGCCGCTCTAAATGATCCGCATCGAGGAACTAATTGGAAGCTTAGCGGGCAGTGAGCATTTGTGCACCTTACTTGTCATGACGCACATCATTTTTCCAACAAAGAAAACAATCTTGTTACTGAAACTGTACGCCAAGAAGCCATACATGATCCAACGAGGTGACAAGGTATTTCATGACTTGAAGTGCGTTAGGATAACAAGGAATTTTAAAAGCTCATGTGAGATGGTTTCGGGTTAACTTAATGTAGCGATGGTGGACATAATAAGAATAATTGCCTTTGAAAACTAGCATTTGACAGAATACATCGAGACTTCAGACGTTGAAAACTAGCTCATAAAAAACCAACCGTACTCAGTCCACTAATGAATCTTAATGGAACCCGGCTAAAATTTTAAGTAAAATCGCTGAAACTTCGACGTGAAGGTAGGAAGCTTTTCAATCAAGCAAAGCGCTCTAGGGACCCACTTGACTGGGATCTCTATAAGAGCAGTCTTAGAAAATTTTACAAAGAGCCTCATGGCAACTTTCTGTGACAATCTTGAATTAGCAAGAATTTATCGAAATCTCTAATGATTCCCAGTTATATTAAAAAAAACAGATAGTAACTGGAATATCTCCAGCAAGGAAACCTTAGAGCTTCTTCTGGACACCCATTTTGTCGGTAGTAGAACAGAGACAGTACCTTCTGTAGAAAACCATAAGAGAGTCCAATTTTCAGCGCCAAGAAAATACAGTGGGCAGTGCAAAGCACAAATCTCCTGCTTCCGATGGTATCTTATCAGTGGATTTATGGCAAGGTTTTGACATTTCAAGTCCTTGACTCCACATTATCTTTAGGGGTTGTTTAAAATTTGATTACAGCACTAGATCCAAGAGGAGGGCCAAAGTAGTATTTATACCGAAAACCGGTAAGACCTGGCATGCATACCCTAAAGACTTCCGTCTGATCAGCCTATCTTCCTTTCTATTAAAGACTTTGGAAAGGCTGATCGACGTCCATATTAGAACAAATTTAGATAGTAATCTCCTATTGGTATCCCAACACGCGTATCGCAAGATTGTTGGTAGGAATCATTGAGAAATCCTTTGAGAACAAGTATGGTGCCCTTGAAGGACAAGGTCAAAACAGAAGCTATACCTGTTGCACTTCTTGACTCGAAGGTTGACAACTATCTTTCCTACTGGATCGAGCAAATGCGTTAAAGCAGATTTATCCATGCTGAGCTGGGGTTCTGTCTAACCAGAAGGTCGGTGTACAGGGGTACCGCCCAGGGCGGAGTGTTATCTATTGTACACTATTGTGGCTCATGGTAGTGAGTGGTATATGCTCCTAATCGTATGCAGACGAGATTGTGATATCGTAATCAGGCAAGTTCCTTCTTATAGTTAGAGACCTCTGCTCTAAATAAACTAGCAAAGTGGATGTCTTGCCTATAGGCTTTCAAAAGGAAAAAAAGGAAAAAAGGCAAGTACTTCTTCGTGGATCTTAACGATCTAGCTAGACTTGACTTAAGCAAAATAAAAAGCTTCGTCAATGGTTCAAACTGGTTAAATGCCTAAACGGCGACCCATATTTTTTCGGCATGGGTTCCCTGGCTTCCTGGTTGCCCTGCCTCCTATCTCATTTGTTTGATTGTTTGTCTGACATAGTTATTATATGTACGTATATGATAGTTGTCTGACAACCACCCAACCCAACCAAGCAGCCTCCATAACCAATCAATCAAACTAAATCGACAGGTCGACCTGGACTCTACAGTGCCTTTTCTTCCGATGAGATTGCTAAGTAAGGCTCAATGGATGATTTTTCAGAACCTGAACATGCGTTTGATCTACCCACATCCTAGTCAGTGTCTCCATTGAAAATTGCGTTTCCTACGAACTCAATTGTGTTTGGCACGGCTCTCCAGTATGCAGGCAGACTAAACGTATGCTCAACAGAAAATACTATAGACAACTTATTGGTGTCCCTACACTTTCCTTAAGCATTTTTCCTTTAAGCATCTTAGTGTGTTAGCCTTAGGAGACACCACGTAGAGTAAGATAGAGTAACCTACACATGCTATCCTAATGGCTATGAACTAGATTACCAAAAGTCGACTAGATCTGTAGCTACATTCAAGACCTTGGTCGATCCTTTTACGCTTCATAAAGCAGTGATAGAACTCAAGAACTGCTCAAAATAAGTCCCAAGATTGAATTCACTAAATCTTGTCAAGGTTCCAAGGGGGAAATAAGATATTCAGTTAACAAATACAGATAAAACTTAAAGGTCGATTTCCAGATGAATCGGTCAGGCCTTCATCTGGGAAATAATGTTTCTTTGATCTAATTATGGTATGGTCCGCTGTATGCAGACAGACAAAACTAGTATTGCTGTAAATCTGTAAGAAATCTACGGCATTTCTTAGAAGCAGTTAACTTTTGTCAGAAAATGAATTATGCTTAAATGGAATCACTAGTTACGATGCTTGCATAGAGGGTCACTATACTGCCAATACTTTTCCTACTTTCGCCTTGCTTCTGTTTGTACCAGTTGACAGATTCGGAGCAAAAGAATTGCCTTTCATTAGTAAGGGATGGCTTCATAAACTAGCGAAGAGGCTCAAAAATCCAATTCGTACTCTTACAAAAAAAAAATAAAAAATAAATAAAACTATGGGTGTCAGTCTTAAAAGCCAAGTGGTACATATTTTCGATCTCCTGACTAGCGCTGTTGATATCTTTAAGTTTTACCTTGTGCGTCCCATTCTCTAACTTTCATGATATTTGGCTTAAATGTCTTCCTTTATTGGAAAAGTAGTAATTTTTCATCGTTCGAGCTTATCCCCCTACCAACGTTTCACCAAGAACATCACTGTCACCAGGTGATACGTTCGTGTTTCCATTGTGCTGTTCATCTCTTCCATGACAGTACATGATGACACAATTCAGTCCACCACATCCCAACATTACTACCTTTTCTTTTTCCGTTCGTTAACACAATGCCCCAAATATTTTAAGTCTTCCAATGCAATGATGCGACCAATTGCACACATTATGACCTCCATTCACATAGTGTTTCTCCTAAAACCGTATCCCGATCACGTATTATATTTTTCATGAGAACTGAAAACCGCACAGAGAGTAACCAAAAACCTTGAAGGAATCCCCAGCTTGTCATTGTTCGTGGTTACCAATTAAGGGGACCAGAACTCCCCAAAACACACATGCACTTCCAAGACCACCTTTTGTTGCAAACTACGAACAGATACATACGTATACAGTCGTTTCTTATATCAGCTACTATTCTCCATTCAATTGTCATTCAATAGCAATCCCAACCAGATATATCACGAAAAACCAAATGCATTCCATTTGAGGATGCCGACTCGTAAATGGTCTGCGAAGCATGACAGCTGTCACCTCATTAGGGTGTAACCACAGTAAGGAATCCTGTAAGACTTACCTTCTAACGAACCAGTGTATATCCTTGAGATGTCATAATCCATTGGTCCGAGGGTGTTCTCGATTTCGACATCTGTCGCAAATACAGAAAGCGGATCTTGACGTAGAACAAGTCGGAACTCCCTGTAACAAGAGAAAATGTAAAATTATTTTCCATTTTTTTTTTCAAACAATATGTATATCGGTAACAATTGTCCAAAGACCAAGTGTAATCTGAAACCCATCACCATGGCAAGAACTACTGGCATTGCTAGAATCTAAGGAGGAGTATAACAAAGCATCCAAACGACCCTCTTGCGACATGGCGGAACCACCATCGATGATGCTTCGAATGCAAATGGAGATACCAGAAGTGAAGAGAGAGAGAAAGAGAGAGAGAGAGTGAGATGAGCTACTAAAGTGTCGGTTCGTCTGAAATACCATGGAAGCAACCATGTGGAACGTTATGATGATGGCATGCATATCCAACCTCATTCAAGGGCAGCACTCTCCTCCACCGACGATGACAACAACGATGGCCACTGTACTAGGCGAGGTGTAGGTGGCGGTTAAGTGCAAATCAATGTTCTTGAGGCGTTGTCTTTGTGTAGCCAGCTCGGTCATGATGTATGACCGCACACGCAAATGGAAACAGCGACACAGTGCAGTATGGCTTCTCTAAGACAAGAAGACAATGGGAGAGCAACAAATGCGAATCAACGATTCTGTCGTTGTTGTCTCACTTGGGAACGAGTATAGGCCTCGCAATTAATTGCCATTGACAGTCTCACGTTGCACTTGGGTGTCTTTGTCAAGGTCGGTCGGAGGTAAGCGGGTTCCTTCATTATTTTTAAGTGCTTCTGAGAAGACGGAATCAATTCGCCGATGTGGGTGAGTGAGAGACCCACCAGAATGAGCTTCCGCGAGTTTAAAATTCTTTTTTTTTTTTTTTTTCGTTTTTTTACGGCAGAAATTATTGATTTTTGCCCTCGCAATGAGAGTTAAATGGCGTAATAAGGGCAAGCGCTTACGCTTACGGTTGAGAGAATCAAAAAGTGGGGGAAAACATTTTTAAGGGATTTGCATGCTTTTATTGTAAAAGCCTGGTAATGGCATCTGAGACATTTAACACCGATGGGAGTGTGGATTTTTTTTTTCCTTCGTTTTATTGTTTACTAAGATGGTAATGGTTCGAGTCTGGAAATAACTTAGGAATGGGGTGAGGTGCACTCTAATTGCCAGACTGCTGTTAAATGTCGACAAAATTTTTTGGGGAGGACAAATGGGATTCTACCTATACATTGACGTCAGCTGTTTACAAAATTATCCTTATCACTTTGTGTAGAGAGAAATACCTCCAGCTGGTATTTCATTCAAATTATGTTTTCATAGTCAATTTAACGAACTATTTATAGGTTGGTATCGCCATTGATGTGGGATAAGTTGAGAGTTTACTTATTTAGAGTCTGAAGACGGTGAATTGTAAATTTTATCTTTTTTGTATGCCCCGTAAGGAGGTGTGACACTTTTAATTTATGACTGGAGCCCAACTCCAAATATCAGTCAAGGCAAGATAGCTAGGGTATATAAACTGGAAAGACAACACATATACTTGAACGTACAATTGCTTCGATTGATTTTAACGCTTGCATCAGAATCTTTGGTAAAAAATGGAGGCCAAAACCAGCCACCATCCACTGGGTGTACACCGCCATCGTTAGACCTATCCTTACATACGGCTGTCTGGTTTAATGGCCTGCTACCTCAAAAACCACAAACCTGAATACCCTCACAAGGACCCAACATCTAACGTGTGTGGGTACCACTAACGCCGACCTTGACACCATGCTTGGGCTTTGCCCACTGGACCTCTTCACCAAAGAATTAGCGGCAAAAATTGCCTGCGACAAACCTGTATGTGGAAAATCAACCAAATCGGATACAAAATCATCACCAAGCCTTCTGCTTTCCCTAAACTCGACTCCAAAGCATCATCATCGAGAGAGAGCTGGACAAATGGTGAGATCATTAACTCCGCCACCATATTCATGTTCAAGGATGGGTCAAACATGGACGAAGGTTTGGACTCAGAAATATTCTCAGAGGTACCATCAATCGCGCGGTCGATAAAACTTGCCAATCACGCAAGTGTGTTTCAAGCGGAAATATATGGAATAACCGACTCCTGTCGGGACCTATCCAGTCTAAACAGTAGTAATCCTATAGACATCTATATCAAAGCCATCTACAACAGCCATCAAAGCCATTACTTCCATCACAACCAATTCAAAACTGGTTAAAAGGTGTAAAGAGGAATTTAAATCGCTTAACATGTGAGCTTTATCGGGAATAAAATGGCCGATGTGCTAGCGAGAAAAGAATCAGAATCAAACGACCTACTAGCAGATCACTCGGTCCTAAAGCCCGATAGGTCTCTCATGAACAAAATTACCGCGAATTTTCACAACATGGTCAAGGAAAGGGGTAGTACACTCTCCTCATGCTGCGTCTCTAGATAACTTTGGGCACAATATGACAAAAAAAGGACCGATAAATAGACCACAGCAGACTTTCCTCATAGGTATCGTCACAGGCCATAACTCAATGGCGGCCCATCTTTAAAGTATGGGAATCAGCACTACAGACTTATGCAGAGGCTGTGGCTACGCAGAGCTAGAGGAATACAAAACACGTTTTCTCTGCGAATGCCCGAGCCTCAACAGAACCTTTCTACGACCTCAGCGAACTAGCAAACACGCCACCTAAAACTATTTTAAAATTCATTATGAAAACGGGATGGTTTAAGAGGGCCGTTCCCGTCATAGATTAAATATTGGACTAATTGTCTAATTTAATTGGTCATTATTTTTAGATATCCCATATCGGGGAACACAATGGACCAGTTGAGATCCGTGTGAGGCTGCACACCAACCTACCTACTAAGACATTACATGCCGATAGTAGGAACCGAAAATATTGTCAACAAGGCGCTGGCAATTAGAACACCTCGGTTGGCTAAACTGCCGATAAAAAGACGAAGAGGATCCTGAGAAGATGCTTAGAGTATGTTCGTATGTTAGAGCTGGACTGCAAGCTCAGTAAAGGGAGTCCACACAAAGCAAAATGCAGCATCTTAAGCATTGGATGTCTTGCCTTTCTGTTCGCCCGGAGCCGAGTGTGACGATGATCCAACTTAACCTCAATCACAGAGAGGCATCTTAGGATCTACTAATGTCACTATATCCAGGGAACACAGCACCCACTGATAACTCCATGAGAGCTTAACAAAGTCACCCAAAACCCATGAAACGACGTAGTTGCTGCTTTATGCACGCAAAAAAATAGATTAAAGGAACGAATAGAGAGAGAAAACGCGCCGATGACGTGAACAACAGAAGATGTCCTATAAATGTGCAAACTCTTGTACACATCTACATCATATCTCTTAACGCAGGGCTATTCCCGGACCAGTAATAAGTCAATTTAGTAGTTAGGCCTATCTCTCCATAGTTGAGATGCTATATAAGACTATTGTCCTAGTCCTACTTTATAGCACAGAAGCATGGACTCTTTAGAAGGTGGATGAAGATATCCTCGGTCAGTTCAAGAGAAAAATTCTTCGAAACGATCCCGTTTGCGTTTGACGGGTCTTGGATTCAGTGATGAGTACAGCAACATCGCCTTAATCAAAAGCAACAAACTACACAACATATTTGTGAATTGGTTAGGACATGTAACGCAGAAGAGGAAGACCTTGTTAGGTACTCGACTGTCACTCCTTTCCTTTTTTGCCCTGATGAATGGTGGAAGCTTTGTAAAGATATTGAAGAACTGTTTCAAATGTTTGATGAATTTTTTGGGGCGTTATATCGCATGAAGGTAAATCCTTTTATGGAGTTAGGCCACAAACTTATGGTTATTTAAAGGCGTTCACGATATACATAAGACTTAAACATGCCACTCAATCCAGCTGCAGCAACACGCGAGTGCATGTTGTTGTTTCTACAGAAAAGAGCGTGACAATGTTATTGTACCAGATTAGTTTTCGGCTGAATCTTACCATAATCATGAATTTTCATTCAAACCTATTTGAAGCTTCGCGTTATGAGCAGTACCCTTCAACATCGAAGACAATTTGTTCCATTTCGGAAACCAATTGAAAAATAAACTTTTGTTTAGCAAAAAGCGTTCATAATTTGTACCTCTTGCCATTGTCAAAAAAAAAAAAAAAAACTGGTAAATGGCATCACATGCTCTTACTACAGATAAACCTACTAAAATAAGTCCTTTCAACAATTCTTTTCACTGGCCAAAGGATACAAGTTCCTTCTAAAAGATAAGAACCTAACCTATTCCCCCATTGAACTGAAATGTGCAAAAGTGAAGCACAAACTTTAACAACGAAGAGCGATGCTCATGACTTTGTACTCCTTTGATTACAGCCTTAATCAAAGAAAACTAAAGAAAACCATTTAAATAGAATCCTCCAGATAATGCATCAATGACCCACACCCTCATGATGTGTATCGCACTTCACACAGAAACAAACTTTTCCATCCTGAAGTAACAAGTAATTAACCACCTCAGTTCATTCACTCTATCTACTTAAACCATCACCGAGAACGAGTACTCCCAGTACCCTCTACAAAAAGTAACCCTAAAAGATGTTTATCACCGAAACCACTATCCTGCAAAAATAGGGTCAATTTTCTGGTTCTTTAGAACCAACCACCCGCACCTACATGAGAATCATCTTCAAAGTAACCCGTGAGATATATGTGTGTATGTTCCTCAGAATCCTTTTATCCTGCAGCTAGATAACAACCACCCCTCCAACCTGTTACTCCACATTCAGTTGATTCACTTGAAATACCACCTCTAGTATTATCATCATCACCATCAACGGTAGGAACAAGGAGTGACATTAAAAACAACGATACCAGGCTTTGTGCGACCCTCCAGCACCTGCATTCACCCATTTGGAAGGCATTTATTTTAGAGTACTCATACCAACCTGTAGCCTGAGAGGTTCTTCTCTCATAAACTAGGTGAGTTGGTATGGTTTTAGCTGCCCGAAAAACCACATGCATCATCGTTCCATACCTGTTCCATACACCCACACGGAAGCAACAGCAACCTGCCACTTAAAAGTTTTTTTTTTTCCTTCTCGTGTAATAGAATACATTTGTGGGCGTTTTATACGCCCAGGATGGTACGAGGCTATAGCATGTGTCCTCCATGGCTTACTGTTCCTTGTGCTAGGGGTATGGGATGACAAGTGATCCTGTTAATTTGCGTCTTGATTTCCTTATGCTTTCGTGGTTGTATCCAAGCATTGTTTCGATGAATAGGAGCGAAAGCACTTATTTGCGGTTAGGTGCGTACAAGGATTTAAGACATCATCAAATCGATTTTACATAAAAAGTCTCAAAAACTTTAACCCACGTTAATTGAATCAACCCCCTATACTTTCGTATCCTGTGTGTCATTCTTTGCTAGACATACTCTGCTTTTTCTAAACAAATTTAAGAGTAGTCTCTCCCATCTGCATGGAACCTTTTTATCCTACCTTTCATGATTATGGAGCAAATCCCAATAGCTCCTGAAGTGAGCAGTTTTTTGACAACTTTCTTAGTACCATACAGATCGACGTGCATTTATGTGATTTGTCACAGGGATTTTCCTAGCAAAAGGACGAAAGAAAAACCGAAAAAATGTCCTCTTTGTGTGTACTCAAAAAGTTTTTCATCATAATTTCCAATTCGTCGTTCCTGAGCAATATCCTTGCATTGAATTTCATAGAATCCACCTCTCTCTTTGTGTATGGGTACGTACGGAAGGAAAGTTTTCTCGAATTATACTCCCTGCAGATAGAAAAGTTTTTTTTTTTTTTCGTTTTTGTCATCATTTGTGCGGTAATACAAGTCTTGACTGAAGTTTACTAAACCAGTATACTCCCAGGGTTGGGAAGAGACAGTTTGTTTGTGCGGTTACATCAGCGAGGATATTTATTGGATTCGGCGTTCGTTTGTATTGTGTGTGTGGTAACAAATATTTAATGCAAAGTTCATACAAAAGAGTATCGAACTTATTGTAAATAATCCGAAATCGGCTTGAGTTTGGGATTCTGGGCTTTGTAGAACTTTGCGGTGGTTTAGGTTTGATTTGGTCTTGGTTGTACTAATTGTGTCAGCGGAGAAGTTTTGGGTAAATCGGTGAATAAAACTTCTATTGTCTTTGCATTCATTTCAAAACCAAGGGAAACCAGGACCCTCCAGCAGTATCAAAGGTTCTGATGGCAATACAAATAAGTTTTGCTAAGTACACTGATGAGGTCAACTCTTGAACAACCTTGAGGTATTTCTTTACTCAAAGAAGTATCTCATGATAGTTACATACGAATATTAATCTTTTGGTTAGGCCAACTATAAACATGCATATAAGTTTCTTCTGATTCGATAACAAAACTTGACGGCTGAAAGAGCAACGGCGATCCTTGACACTTTTCTGTGATAGTATTGGAAAACCCTTTCCAAAAATCCCTCAACACCCAGCTACCTAATACATCCAAATGGGCACTGGACCACCTAAGATATTCATTGATCTTTTATTGGACACTGTTCATCTGCTTTAAACTGGAAGCACCGTGCAGCCATTATGGTAACTACAAAGATCCTCTGGGGCCTACGAGTTCGAAACCCTTCAAGGGGTCGGGTACTGATGGTATCATTCCTGCTCCATAATCTGAAGACATAGATCTGAATATGGTCTACATTCCCAAACTGTTGACTGAGGTTGAAATTTTCTTCTTACCAAGGCCAAAGCAATAACTAGCGAATCGAACCTAAGGATCTTCTTCCTGATCTTCTACTATTTCACTGAAGCATTTCCTCTTGCTCCAGGCGGCAGCGAACGAATGCCCTAGATGGAATCAACAGTGGCGTCTACAGTTCCAGCCAGGCCGAACCATTAGTGTTATCCCTACATGACCTACTTCGACATACTTGAATCCCAGTTTTATAGGGTTCTCCAATACTGAGCCAGGGTGTCGAAAAATAGATGGTGGCGGATCAACCCTAAAAGGAACAACAGGAACTCTCATATCCCCGAAGTGGGTTATTGACTCCGGAAAATCCGAGCTTTCATCCTAGGAGTATAAAAGGGAACTGGTTCTCCAGGTGGGGGGTTGTGTGTAGGGGTAACTTCCCTTCCACGGAAAAGCACTTTAGTTCCGAAACAATCACAAGCCTCGAAAAAGGACGAATTTACTGTTGACAACCCTGCAAAACGGAAAAAGGACAACGACTTTCGGATCTGCACGTGGATTGTTCGGACCATAAACAGGCCACGTGCAACCGAACAATTAACGGAGGCCCTAGACTGCAATAACGGTGGGACGGGCCGGCCAAAAAAAGGATAAAAAACTCTGATGGTGATTGCTACAGAGAACAGGATTAGTGTCTATTTAGGTGCGGATTTGTTGTCAACGGTTGCAATCGCAACAAAGCGCCAGAATCTTTGCTGATCGCGTATCGCTCAACCTCTCGAGAAGAGTCCTATGCAGCTAGCATTAAGTGCTGAAGACCAGTGGTATCGTTGTAGTAAGGAATTTGTCTATCTTGGTTCCGCTATAAACTCTGACAACAACATCGTCAAGAAACACTAAGGAGACTTTATAGACTCTATATAGAGGCACTCCTTATCCTAGTCCATCTGTATGGCGCAGAAGCATGGACTTTAATGAAGGCGGATGAAGGTATCCTTGGTCGTTTTAAATGCAAAATTTTTCGGATGATTTTTAGTCTCGTTTTCGTTGACGGGATTTGATGGAGGATATTTAACAGCGAACTCTACAAGCTGCATAGTGAGATGGACAAATCTGGGACATGTACGACGAAGAGTCTTCGAATCCATCCCAGAGGGACAACACAGCAGAGAAAGACCTCGCCTTAGGCGGCGCGCACAAGTAGAAGAGGACCTCAACCAATTTGGAGGTCGCAACTGTAGGCAGTCAGCCAAAGACGGCGCTAATTGGAGAGGCTTGTTGGTTGACTACCAAGTCCAACCCGGACTGTAGCGCCACCTAAGTAAGAAAGTAAGTTTAAGAACAATGTCAACTAATTTTATACGATTCTTGTGGTCACTACCATAATGAAAATGTCTTCAAAAAGGCCAACAGTACCTTAACATTTCTCAGAAATGTGCAGTCCTAGCATGCCATCGTACATAATGTTCCACATCGTCAATGAAAGCCCTGCTAGTTTGCTGATAAGTATCGATATGAAGTTCCTGTAGCAGCGTAAGTTTTTTCCTCGTATAGACCTTGTATAGGCTGCAGAAAGGCATTAGTCAAACTCTCCACGATCAGGAGAATTCGGCAATAAGGTAACGAATCAAAGGCAATCGTTGTACTATAGGTACATCTCTACGACACTGACGACTCGAGCAATGACTTGCTACCAGTCATTCACTGACTGATTGCTGCCTTCTTCCAGATACAAAGTCACAAAGTTCACTTTAATTCCTTTCCATTTCCTATTCTTAATCAAATCAGCAAAATACAATGTCAGAGTCCTTACAACAACGTGTCCCTTCCACTTACATAATTATTTCTCCCTTAGACTAGAGTATCCGTATTGTTTATCAACACCTTACAAACTCTGTAGGTAGGTAGGTACCTTTATCCACTAATGCTGTGGCAGTCATTTGTAATTACTTACTTTCAACAACACTGTATGCCACCATAGTCTAAATTTTAACGTAATCTAAACTCCCCCACAACCTTGCATAAACCGAACACACAACACAATACAACCAATCTCAAATCAGTTACCCCTAACAACCAATTTAATTTTCTTAAATTGTTAAACGCTTATAAAACGAAAATGATTTATATTCGTAGAGTTTCCTCCAACGAAATTAAACGTAGCCCGCACTCGAAACCCGTAAATCTGTTCAATCCCGGCCCATGACCCGCTCACATTTTCAATATTATATAATAATATCCTTCGCTCATAACTAGTTCATAAATCCTGCTAAAGTACCATGTAGAGCAAAACTATTTAAAGAGCTTCCTGCTGCAGCAACAGCAGCAGCAGCAGAACCCACCCCCAGCTTCGGATGCAGCACGCAGTGTTCGCAAAAGGATCAGGCAGCTTACACATGTTCCCAGCTTCTGTTCGGTGTGCTTCACTCAATGGGGGTGGAATAGCCGAAGGACGAGGCTAGAAAATGGAAAAATAATACAAAGGAAGAAAAAAAAAACGACGTATCCTTACTGAGTTGAGTTTTCCATTTTATTTTACTTTTCTATTCCAGCTTTTGTCGTTTGGCCCGATTAACCTGCCCTTTTGGGGACACGTTGCCATGGGCGACATGAAACATGGAGCCCGCTTAGAGAGCTTCTCTGCAAAGGGTGACCAGCATTATTGTCTGTGCACTGGGTGTACAGAAAGGAGTCGAGAATTTGAATGCACGACCAAGTGAAGTGCATCAGTGGATGCACATCATGAAGCAGTGCAGCAGGGCAACTATGTAGTTTATCGATCGGTATGAAGGGACAACTGCTGCTGGTAGCGCAGTTGAATCTTAATTGATTGCTCTTCGCAGAGGATGGGTGTTGGCGGCCGGGCGGCCGGCTCACTGGTGTAGGTACGATGATTAATTTTGATTACGCTACCATTAAGCAATATTGCGATTTAGTCCACACACTACACCAGCTGGTGTTGGAGCTATTCCTGCTGCACATGTCTGTATACTGGTAATTAAGCCACTGCTCTACCTTGTCGCACCATGAGAGACCGGGGTATGCGTGTAATGCGTGCCCATGCAACCGTCACCGTCTAGTAACCTTGTGCCCGTTGATACTACAGCTTGAGTACGCCCACCAACCGTAACCACCCTGAGCGTGTACACTTAAATTATGCATTAGGCATAAATTAAACAAACTATCCTTCGCCATGCCAGTGTGAGTGGGGTAATCCACTAAAGAGTAAAGGATAACCCAACGTTCTACGTAATTGATACGTTTTTCTCTATTAATTCGGATCAACTTCTGCCATGGCAACCGAGATTCGAGATTCTACGGGCGATCTATGTACCTATGTACATCTAATTATTGATAATCACTACTTCGCCCGGGTAAATATTAAATTGCAAATTAAGTGTGAATCAAGGTCAAAGCGGAAAGAATTTAAATGAGATCCTGGCAATGTAAATGATTTCCCTGGGGCGCGCGCGTTAAGCCACTCAAAGGAATGCCAGCTCTTGGAGCGTAAGGAAACTCATTTCAGCGTTTGATGTTACCAGACTGTACTCTTACAAAGAAAGGGTTCCCAGCGATGACGACGACGACGACGACGACATGAAATGAGATTTCGGTGCCAAGAGACGGATTTTCCAGTACCCAGGGACGTCCTTGCGGCAGGGATGAAATTAATTATCTTAAAGGATTGTCGATTTGATTGCCATGCCTCCTTGAATTCTCAAACTCCCTGGGGATGGAGGCGAGTGTAAATTTTATGGGAAAACGTTTATGTGTATCTTACTCTCGTCACTGTTGCTCTATCAATAAACTTGTGAAATTGCCCGCGCCGCCGATTTGAAAGTATTCCCAAAACGCTTCAAGGATACGGCTGTCCCTTTTCTGTTTTTCGATAGAACTTTTGTATCCCTTTTAAAACGAAAACTGTAATGGGGAATTCTTTTGTGACGAAGTTTTTCGATGTTCTGGTGATGATTTTATTGTATGACGGAAGGAAGTCCTTCGACGAGCAAATGAATTGATGGATAATTAATTGAAGTTGCGTCCTTTTTTCGTAAGAGATGGGGCGTGGCGGGAATTTGTTCGTATTCGAATGGAATTTGGTTCAATTAGATTTTGGAATGCCGGAGTGTGTGGTAGCGGGATGTTTAATATAGAAAGTTCAAGATTTTCAAATTAGACTCTAGAAGGATAATGATGAAATTCCACGAAGAACTTCCTAGAATGCATAAGTTAAGGATTGAGTGTGTCTACAGATGGCGGAAGTTAGAAATAAAATTTAAGAAGACAACTTGTAAAAAATTCTTGCTACAATTTATTGTTAAATGAAATTTATTGTACAGTAGATGCGGTGGTGCTGTAGAAGAATAGAAATGTCTGTATGTATCTTTTGATAGATGTCAACGGATAGATAGCATGTTTCTCAGCTGCGAAGTTAGCTGCGGTTTGTTTGACGTTTCAAATCGTCTTTACTTGTCATTTTATCATGGAAAAGGTAAATTTTGCAAGTTATTCGAATTTTTTATCAAAGCTTGCGTTTGTTTCCAAAAACATTTTCAACGTTTTAACATTCGTTAATCAGGAAAATTGTCACATTTGGGCAAGTTAGTAACCCGAATAAATTGACTGTGTCACGTTTAATCCTGCAGGTGTACTTGACCAATACTTTTTCTTCAATTATGCTGACAATACAGTCACAGTCAAGAGCACCACCGGATCATGTTTGGTGATTATTTTTGGGATAAATTAGAAGCAAATGACTAGGTGGTTTCAACAAGATGGCGCCACATGCCACATTAGCTGACCAAGCAATCGAGTTATTGAAATCGAAATTCAGTGACCATGGTATCTCCAGAAAGGAACGAGTCAATTGGCTTCCTCGTTCATATACTATTTCACTCTAATGTTGAGTCTGTGCTATTATACAGGCGCAGGACTTGGAAATTAACCGCCATTGTAAAAAAAAAAACCTGCAAACGTTAGGGACTCATTTGTAGACACTGGTCTACGAAATATTTTAAAGATTTTTTGGCCAAATCGTATCTCAAATGAACAGCTTCAGCAGAGAGTGAATCAAGAACCTATAGGCACTACCATTCAACGACATATGAAGTGGTAACGAATTGGTTATACACTTTGAAAAGGTGACAGTTCTACAAAGCAGAATTGCAAAGGAATCCACTACACCAAAACGGTAGAAAAACGAGACGACCAAGAAGTACATGGCGCAGAACAGTCGATGAGAAGTCCTGGTAGCTGTGGAAAAATTGGAGAGAGTTAAAACTAGAGAAAGTCATCACTATCAAGATATAGTCAAGCACTGTGCACGATAGAAAAGAAACCATTGTTCGATACACATCTAGACAACCAGCAGTTAGAGCCTCCAATAATTCACTAATTGATGTGATTTGATCTACTTAGGTACTGTGTTCTTCTTAATAATCCAGGCAACTAAAAAGTAAATGAACAAAACATCAGCCACAACCTCAAATACAAATTTTTGGCCCAACTGTTCCATGAGACCCAGGGCCTAGTCATATCCTTACTGATGGTAACAAAGACCCAGTAGCATCACTAAAATTGATATCTATCAAAGAGGCAAACATCAATAAGTGGATTGCATCAGGACTGGATTAAAATTAAGGATCAAGGGCTGAATTTAAGAGAATCAACAAGATCTCTTAATAAAATTGAAAAAATGTTAATTTTACTAAGAAGGCTTTAAGGACCTTAAATGATAGGCAGCTGTGTTAGGAGATTGGATGTCATCACTGACTTTGTCTGAATCTGTCTAGTTTTCTTTGGAAACATGTATTGTACCTACTTCTTTGACGGAAATAGAGGTCTGCAAGTTGAGTAGATTTATCAATCTGTCCAACTGGTTCCAATGAATGTAGTGAATACTACGACATATAGAGCGGATATACACAAATGCTCCGTCCCGTGGAGTCTTTAGTTAAGACAATCACCAAACAAAATCACATCCCGTGAACTAGTTATCGACACAATAGGCCTTATAAAGTTACTAACCAGCCTTCCACGACGATATTCATTATTTTTGTAATTTAATTCATTTTGTAATTTAAGCATTAAATTCATTTTAAATCAAAAAAATAATTACATCCATATATCTGATTTACACCCATCAGTTCAGTGATCCGTTTACGAAAAAAAAAAAAATATCCTCCAGGGTCTTTAGTAACCCATCAACGTAGCTCGTTCCGAGGCAAGCAACACATAAACAAAAAAAAAGTCAACTGCCCAACACCATTCAGGATTTTACAAGTGCAGACATTCCAGCAATCAACTCCGAAGCTGGTCCTTAAAAATCAAAGGAACTCTACGTCATTAACAGTCACAAAATCTCGTAAAACTGTTTACCCTCGTTCAACCCGACATTTTTCAATTTGCCCTCGCTGCCCGTCGAAACAAAAAACCCCAACAAAATATTTAATTACATTCCGCGCTTTTTTTCCGGTCTTTATTAACCTAAATGTGATTTCATCTAGGGACTGGCGGCGTGCATAGCCTGGGTAAATACATATTACGGATGAACTCGTGCAGCTTGGTCGTTCGCCCAACAACGGACGGCTCAGCTCCGTTGCGAAGAAATGAAAACTCTATTACTCCCAAAACGTAAAAATACAGGATACTCGTACACCCGAACCGACAACAGTTATTAATAATAATTCTCTCTCAGTCTCCTCGTTTTTTATTTTATTTTTTTATTGTTGATACGTTAACGTTGACCTCACGCATTGCGATTGGAATTCCGCGATTCGGTCACGGATTGTTCGGTACCGAGCAGAAATACATAAAACCACCCTACACGAGGATTAAGCGGAAACCAAACCAGAAGGATAAGGCCCTACCTAAATATTTATATTTAAATTTAAATTAAGGGATTAATTTTATTTTGTGTCCGCATTCGGCCGTTTCAATTTGTTTCCCGTTCCGCAAGGACATTTTTCATTTTCGCTGAAAACATATTTGATTTGGCGCAACCAGGATGGGTAGGCGATCCAATTTACAGAGACAATTTAATTTCGATTCGCTGTTGTTGCTGGTATTCGGTCATCGGTGTTGGTGTTTATAATAATTTTATAGAAAAATGTAATTGAATTGGACAAAGGCACTTACCTATCATGAGCGAAGAAGCTCAACTTGATGGTATGAGAGGGTCCGTACTCGCCGGAATGAAGGTCTCGTTTTCTTCGATGTCGCTTCTGTTCGATGTGTTTCTGGTGGGCGACATGTAGCTGTGCTCGATCAAAGTTCGCCGCTTCCCAGTGACGTATGAAGGGGCTGAGGTTCTGTGTGTGTCCTGAAAAAGAAAATGGATTCGATTTGAATATTTTATGGGATTGAGTTCACTGAAAAAAAAAACCATTAAAATACAAATATGGTCCTTTGAGTGGGATTAATAGACAGTTTATCTATGTGAAGGATTTCATTAGTTAATGGAGTGCCAGCAGTGAATTTACAATTGAAAGTCTAATCAAAAATGCTTCTTGAAGGATTTCCCCAGGCGATTTCGTGCATACGTGATAGACATGGGTATGACTTTTTGTTTAAAGTGGGGTCGAACCATAACGCAACGTGTTATATGAGAAACCACCCTCCAGAAGCATGATCCTTTCATAAGGAAACTTCAATATTTGTTATGTTGTAACGTCTTCATTTGCGATAATCAATAATTAGATAATTTGAGAGGTCCTACGCAATGAACAGAATATGCCACCCAATAAACAAGACGCTGAATCAACTCCATTAAGTAATTTAGTTTGTAAACGGTCCACCTTAGATGAAAGGGTGGTGATGGCTTATCGGCTAAACGACGTTGTACTGGACCGCAGAGGGTAAGTTCCCACCAACCGCAAGTTAATATTCGGTTTACTCGAGTACCCTCCGTTGTACTCTTCGATTTTGGCAGGACAATGGGTGGCTGAGAAATACGCGATTTACTTGGGACATGTTGGTCATTTGTAAATAATTAACTTTAGATTACAACTGGTTTAGGAAACCACACCGATTACTTGTGGATTTTGAACTGTTTGTTTGTGTTGATGGTAAACTGCATGTAAGTTTGTTGTTGCGGGTTTTAGAGTGCCTTAAATAGACTTGTCATAAAATTTTGATTATTTTCGCAAATCGACCTTGAACCTTAGTATTCCCACACACTAAACAATGAAGCACGGGATTTTTTTAAATCCAAGTAGGCATCCCCAAGCATAGTCGAGAAATCTTATTAGAGAAATGGAGCGTGCCAATTGAAAACCCTTTATAATAAAATGCTGCATTTGGAGTTGGGGCTTAAAGGTCCATAAACGACCGTTCATTTGACACCGACTATCTTTGTATCCTCGCGAAACTAATAAAGCCATTCCTAACAGGATCCAAGGATTTTTTTAAGAAAACATTTGTAACTGAACTAATTTCAAAAATACCAAAACAATGTGAGAAACGTTGACTGTAACTCATCCCTTCCTACGAATTGAATAAGAACTTAAGCTTTCAATGTTTAAAGCTAAAAAATAGCACTCCTTCTCATAAATGAATTTCCTTAAAAAACCATTAACGTCACTTTGACAAAAAGTAAAAAAAAAAAAAAATACCCTTATAATACCCTATATAGACCATAAGCTACTCCTCAACGAAAGAGTGTATGTACGTATTTTTCTACGACTAGATTGATTGATCTACAGAGCATTTACGACATCGAAACGACGATGTAATCATTGGCTATTACTAGCATTAATAACCGACCATCAACCCCTACCAAATGTTGCAAAGAGCTTTCCGTAATACAATGTATAGCTCCTAATTGTGGTAAATGAAGGGGGATAAAATCAAGTCTAATGATAATTTATATCCACGTTCATTGAAGGCTTCGCTTATAATAACAGTATTTGGAAACTTTATTTTTATATCAATTTGGAATTGATTAGTTATTTCAGATATAATGTATATTCAATTTTTCGGGCGTGGTGCTAATCCATTGGTATGTATTTGGAGACATGCGATGTGTCCTTTCCCCTGAAATCGTGTAAAGGCGCAAAAGGTTTTCAATAATTATTTAAACGTATTGAGTTACATTGTCATTATGTTTAGGTGTCTTCATTGTATTTATTTTGTTTACATACGTTTAGCCGTAATGGATACGTTGATGATAGGTGTCATTCTAGGCTTGGAGTCGTGTGTTACATTATGAATATAATTAATAGTTGCGTTGCATTCGGAACGCCCCATTTGTCCATTAGGGTTTTTTTCGATTTTTTTCGGTTTTGCGGTTTTTGCCCTGAATACCCATCCCCAGCACAAGCATGCTTACACGAAGGGTAAAAACATGGAGGCAGCGCAGCATTGTGTCGTTGGCTCAATAAAATTCGAAAATGAATATCGAGGAAAGAATCAAGAAACCCACGGAAAACGAAAAAAATGTGGGAGCCAAGTCCCAATATTGATTAATAGGGCTATTGCAAGGCCTATTTGTATTTATGGCTAGTGTGGACTAGTATGACTACTGCAATGAGAACAAAACCAACGGCAGGACTCGAGGTCATTCTCAACCTACTCCCGCTAGAACTTTTTATATAAGTCTCACTACAAGCGCCCTAAGGATAAGTCAATCGGAAAACTCGAGGCCGAACTCATCAGGCCACAATAAGATCCCGCAGAATCTAACTACTTAGAAGGGCACCGACTTAGAGTGCGCAACTGGAGACAGTTGTCTAAGCACCGGGCTAACTCGAAAGTCTTGTTGGTTGAGGCCCAGATTCACCCCTAACGGTAGCATCACCTAAGTAAGTACATCATTGAAATTTCATCTACGGAAACCCATATGCCGACAATTTGGAGTTTGATATTGGTGCTGAAAAAAAAAGGCCAGAGGCGTCTAATCACACGAACGTGGCAACTAATTGACTGGACCCTTTCTGCAGATAACACGGTCCCTGAATTTTAATAACTCGATTGCTTGGTCAGATGATATGACATGTTGCGCCATCTTGTTGAAACTACCTCGTCCACCTCTTCTAATTTAACCAGAAAAATAGTCACCAAACATGGTCCTGGAGCATCATTAAAGAAAAAGTAATGGTAGGGAGTAAGTAAGTGAATGACGTCTTATCTTGACTTTATAAGACCTTTTACAGCCCTCTATCCAAGTAGAAAGGAATGGAAGGACAGAGAAATATTAAGCCCAGATGTTACAGAAGTTTATACTGATGGGTCCAAATGGACATCGGTGTAGGAGTAGGTATATTTTCTGTATATTAACAGTAGCGTTTTCCAAGCAGAGGTCCTAGCAGTGACAGTAGTTGCCCGTGAGACTGTGATGAAGGCAATACCACGTGAGGATATCACCTTTTTCATCGACAGCCAGGCACCGATAAAAGCGATATCTGATGCAGAGCGATATCTCATATTGTTCTTTTGTGCCAACCTTTAAAGGAATCAGTTGGAATCAGTTTAGGGATGAAACATAGGATTATTTGAATTTAGAGCAATGGCAGGACATTCAGACAAATTATTTTTTTGAGGTGGTATTTGAAAGAGCAATGGCAATTTTGAAAAATTTATAATTTTCTTGGGTTGTCTTAAGACAGTTTGTGAATTATGAGGGAGCTTTTGTTCTCAGTGTCTTAGCTTCATCTGGCTAACTGGTACACCACAGAAGAGTTTAGGGGCAATAAATGGAGACTGGGTACCGAATCTGTTAAGTTCGTCACTTGCTTCATTAGGAGGGATGTCTTTGTATCATGGGACCCATGTTAATGAGATTTTATTGTGTACCAGGTAAGACTTAAAGTCAAAGGACATGAGAGCTTTTAGAGTCGCTTCTGATAAAATATTTAGACGTGATCTTCGGAGGTTTCTTCTGATACACTCTCTGGCACAGAGCTTGACAGCAAAAACCTCTGCTGGGCCTAATGACGCAGACGTTATGTCTTCGATTTTTCATTTTTGAGGTATCAATTGGGGGATTTGAGGATTATCCCAATAACTTCGATTCGAAATGACAATTTTGAAGGGCTAGACAGACTGATTGATTTTCGGTATCAAGTACGAGATACATACCGTCGGTGTAGATAATAGCGAAATTCTTTCAAGGATCTTCATACGTGCAACTAGGAGGTGAAGCTAGAGCACTTGCAGCTCTGTTACAGTTTTCATACGACTTATATGTAGGGTTGAAAGGTCTAGAAGAACTTCCAGCGCAGCAGTCGGACATAGGCCAGTCTTTGCACCTTTTGTAGGGCGGAGCGAGAGTAGCCTTGATTAACCTTTCCCCATTATATGGACTATGCACAGGTTACTATCCGAGTGATGATGGTGTGGTAAGTTCAATGGATTATCTTTGATTTCAATCACAACTTTTTCCCTAAAAGTCTACAACAGACCCAGAACTTTTCGTCGCTTCGTCGCCTCTTCAGTGGTTCTATCTAGACGAGTTTTTTAATTGCTATTCAGTAATACCAGACTCTTCTTACCCTTTACTATAATGACTAAGTCATCTGCATAGCCTTAAGATAGAAATCCGGAATCGTTTAGGTTGTGTAGATTAAAGATAATCCAAAATGCTTGGGTTTCATTTTGGATAGGAATCTAAACTGGAAGGCCAATCTACTTGAACGGCAACTGTGGCTTTATACTCCAGTCAAAAGCCCATAGGTAGGAGCTGGGAGGCCAAGGTTCACTCTGAACTGTAGCGCCACCTAAGTAAGTAAGCCAAGACCTGGCAGTTTCAAACTCATGTCATACCCTGGATATACGTGTCCATTATCAGACCTATACTACTATATGGCGTGAACATTTGATTGCCGGCTTTTAATAGGGCTACTCACCTCAATCTCAAATCAAGGGCGCAAAGATCTGAATGTATATGAATCAGTGGTCCACTGAGAACTGCTCCCCTTAGATATTCTTCAAGCAAGCAATGGACTGCTAGTGTGACTATACGACTCAAAGTCTCCTCACAGTGGTGTAGCTATCATGATGGCCACTCCTCGATCATTGATATTTTCAATTTTACCTTAGAAAACACCGTCTACACCCCGTCGATCCTGATATTTAACCCAAACCGACTGACTGTAGTAAATGCACCCTTTCCTGAGGACAGTTCAGTCCACTTCTACAGGGACGGCTCCAAGACTGACGAGTGGGTGGGTTGTGGTATCTCCTCTGACAAGCTCAATCTGTGCATCTCTTTTCGCCTCCCAGATCATTTTAGCGTTTTTCAGGCGGAAATCATGGCGATCAAGGAAGCCTTGTCCTCGCTGAAATGTGAGGGATATTAGCATTTTCACTGACAGTCAAGCAGCAATCAAAACCCTGGAATCGTACTCCTTCACTTCAAAGGTAGCTTTGAACTGCCGTTTGTCTCTTCTGGAGATGACTGAGTAGGTCAAAATTCACCTTTACTGGGTGCCAGGTCACAGAGACATTGAAGGGAATTGCAAGACTGATGAGCTCGCTAGATAGGATACGACCCATAGGATCCTATCGAAGTGCCAAAACCTACGTATGCCCCTCACTACTTTTAAACTCTTACTAAAGTTAGCAAAACCAACTGTTCATGGGAAAATTTCTCTACTTGCAACATTTCGAGATAGATCTGACCTAGGCTTGATCTAAAACGTAGTATTGAGTTGCTCCTGTTGAAGTGATCACAGATCATCCACGATATCGGTGTTTCTACTCTTTTCTTTTTCTTTTCTTTCTGTCTCTTTTCACATGACTTCTGCAGAAGCTGTAAAGAAGGAAGAAACCATTATCAACCTCCGATGTATGTGCCCAGCTCTGTTCCAAACAAGATTACTCCATCTAGAAGCTCCCTCCTTTGAGAACCTAGGTGAACTTGCGTCAGTGGGTCTCACGAGCTTCTTTCGCTTTATCACAAGCTCCGGTTATTTTGAATTAGTGCGGGGTAGCCAAATGGTGGGATCCATGGTATCACAATAGACCTTCACTGGTCTTAGTGTGTCTGCACACTTGTATATATAGCCACTCTAGTCCTAAAACCTAAAACCTAGATCGTTTAAAAGTGTATCCACTACAGATGACTGTAGTAAGAGGGTTTGGAGTTCACTTTGTCTGGGCTTGACAGAATTGATTCTGCTGCTCGGCATGGAGGATATCCATCAGGTTCTCTGTGAGTTATTCGACCTGAAAACCTTTGGGTCTGAAGGAAATATTCTACTACCTTTAGATGAACACGACATGTGATTCTAGAATAAGACTCTAGCAGAAGACAAATCTGCTTCAATGAACATGGATATTTGATTTAGGTCCACCCTTAAGCCTTGGAACTAGTATCAGGTCCATACTATCCTTAAAATAGACTGCATTAGCTCAAATACGGTCTGAGATATGTATTTTAACAGTCGTTTTGGACCTTTCCATTGTGCCCAATGTTTTTAGAATAGATCCTTGCTTTTGTATGTTTTTCTACAAAACCATCAGTTTACCATCCGAGACATTACAAACCACTTAATTATGTGTACAGTAGTAGGTACTCCATCCAAGTAACTTGTCAAAAAATCAATTTTCCATTCTAGTAAATTTCCATTATCCACCTCCTTCAGATAATGTCGTGATAATGATATAACTTCACTGAAAAAATAAGTTCTCAAGCAAGTTTTCAATTTCATTTCCCAGTTCTTGGCAAAAGAAAACTTATGTCGTAAAACAATTAAAATTTATCAGCTCCTCTTATTCTCAAATTATGAAGCATCACTCGAAAGTTGTGACAACTTACACCCTCATAATTCAATTTCGAAAAAGGAAAAGGAAAACGAATTATGCCACTGTTCCTCATGCGACGTATTTACGTGCGTCCAACCCGATTATGTCTTCTTTCCTTTTCCTTCGAAAGCGAAAGAACCACGTCCCTACCGTACGTATCTTGCCCCAAGTGAAAACTTCTTGGGTGCAACAAATTCACTCTCTTTTTGTCGTTGTCGTTGGTCGTAGTTCTGGTAGCACAAGCAATGGAAGACTCCATAAGTAGCTTTGAAGCCAAAACTTAGCAAAGGAACTATGGGATTCGATGACCCCTTTCCGCAATTAACTATTCAAAAAGGGAATCGCAGTGGTAAAGTCATGAGCATGACAGGTCTAGCCGCAGTTGCAGTCCCCATAGCCATCATCGTCTTGAACATTGTGTCTTCCACCACTTCGTCACTGACAACAGCAGCGACACCTGTTCGATGAGATCCCTTTTTAGCGATGATTACAATGGAAATTTATTCAGGTGAGCAAATGAAAAATGCAACCAAACACAACAGTCGAAGGAATAGCACGATGGATGGCTGGATGATTGCCTGGATTGGATGGATGAAGTGTTTGCGGCAAAATGGCACGCATTCCCCTCGTAGCTACTAGTGCATCTGCACAATAGAACATGCCTTGCACGAATATAAAAAAAAAACTAAAAAAAAAAAACTCAGCATATCCCCTATTCCTGTCACATTGTCGATACCAGTGTCTAAGGGGTGCAGTCATTCCCATTTTCAGCAGCCAGCAACCAGCCATTGTGCTTAGATACCAATCGTTCATTGCACACACGCAACCTGCTGCGCCCGTCACCATCACGTGCATGTATCGCGATGCCTATGCATTTCTGTGATCACGTTTTGCTGGTTTGTCTCTAACTTCCATAAAAATTATCAGTTCCTTTGTAAAACCAAGAAGTAAAAAAAAAACGACAACACGACAACAATGACAAGCCAATCCGCCAGCAACACACGTCTGCCAAAAATGGAAACTCGCATAATTATCGACCTCTACCAGAAAAAACCCAAACTTTTCCATTTCTAATTTTTCAGATTCATTTGTTGATGTAAGTCTTCTTGTTCTTCGTACGAAAAATTTAACTACCAAGTCTGTCAATGACCAAGAACATTCCAATGACACGTGAAGACGATGAAGTGTACCGACTTCGAGTTCAGAAAAAACAAAGCTTTTGTTTTTTTTTTTTTTCTCAAAAAAAAAAGTTTAATTGAGAATTGTGACATCACGTAGTTGTTCCGACAAGAGGGTGGGCGTTTCGAAACTGGTATACTCATGCAGACGGTCCATTTAAAAAGGAAACTTTTAAGGTAAAACTTTGACAGGTTCATGGGAGTTTAAATCTATCGCGGGGGTGAATGCCTTCGATGGTGTTGGTGGTGGTGTTGCTGTAAACAGCGAAAATGTCTTCTGCCAAAAGTAGAAGAGTCAGTAAATCCTACGTTTAATATGCAAAGTTTTGTGGAACTACCCGTTAGGAGGAAAGTAGTTTAAGAATGCCAAATAGATACGAGTATTTCCCAAATTTTGCAAAATATGACGTCTGTCCTAGAAACCTATTAAGTCTATGATGGTGTATACAAATACCGAAACAACTAGAAAGTAATAAAATTGTAAACAATTTTGAAGAGTGTGTTCGAATGATATTTGTGTCGCCATTGAGATTGTTCAATTGCAATATCTTTAGTTGACATAAGTCATAGTGATATAACTATGACTTATGTCAACTAAAGATATTGCAATTCTATTTGTCAAATTTGACAATCTAGATATATGTTAAGCAGTATTTAGTGTTTACTAGTGGTATGTAGACACTGGTTCGGTGCCGAATCGTTTGTTTAGAATCTTTAGAAATCATTGGAAATAACACAAATAGAATTAGAATCCGTTTTTTGAAAGGCAAAATCCATGAGACAAACTACAAGGATTACCAAAAGAAAAAGTGTTATGGTTATGGTGTTAGCTTAATCGAGCAACATCCAAAACCCAAAATTATACTATGGATGTATACGGTTATAGTAAAACTTATACCGACTTATGGCTATCTTGTATGGTGGCCGTTTGCCAGCAAGACCACCAACTAATCGGTTCTCACAAAAATACAGAGTTTGGCTTGTATCGGCACCACAAGTCGCACACCAACTGCACGACTGGAGACTATCCTCAATCTGCTTCCACTGAATATCTTTGTTTAAGCCTCAACAACTATTAGTGCCCTAAGAATAAGTCAGTCAGATAGTTGGAGACAAAATACAAAGGCACATTCTATGCTCCTGAAAAAATATATAGGAAATGTTGCTATCACGGATTACCTAGCTCCGTACCTAAATTTCAACCGACCTTTTACAAGCTCGTTCCGATTCTTACCAGTACACGTACCCTCTTTGTCTTCTCAGCCGAATCAAAGATGGATGTAGTCTTATGCTTAGGCATCTTTTTTGAACCGCTGGGCATATTCAAATCACTCGGCTTCCTATGGTAACTATGGTTCATAGCAGTGTTTTCCGAGCGGAGGTCCTAGCAGTGACAAAAGCTGCACGGGATACTACGTCGAAGGTAATACCACCGGAATGTATCACATTTTTCATCGACAACCAGGCAGCAATAAAAGCAATTGTTACTATCGAAACAAAATTCAAGATTGTGAAGTGCTGAAGGTTCTTGCAACACGCCACAAGGTTACGCTCTGCTGGATCCCTGGACATCAAAATATACCAAGTAATGAAAAGCCCGGCGAATTGGCCAAAAGTGGCATGGATTCCACATCAGAACAAGGCGACACCTCGGTGTTCATCCCGCCTTGCACATTGGTGCTCGAAGCAGGAATTAAGGCCCGTAAGGAGCCTTGTGTGATCCCAAAAGTATATGGTCTTGTTTCGATAATAGTAGGATCGACAGGATTATGCAGGAAGATAAGAAATCCCTTTCTACTCTGATCTCTACCTATCACGGGGCATAACATTCTGGGGTACCAATGTTGATGTGGATACAATCCACTTTTTCTATAACTTCTAAGCTTAGAAACAAGAAAGGACAAAGGTATCCTTGACGGCTTAGGAAAAAAGTTACAGTGTATGGAGGAAACGATTAAGGACTTTACAAAGAGCAATATTGTCCTTCAAAAGATGGCTGACATCAACCTCAAATAATTATTACACAGTAGATGTTGAAGCAAACTTAATACAACAATTTAAATACTCATCAACTTTTTTGTTGATTTTGAGGTTAACTATGATAGCGTTTACTATCGGTCGTCTGTGTAATCCCAACAGGCAAGTAGACACAAACAGAAAAATGGACTTGCACCAATCAACCATTCTTTTAGCAAAAGTAAGATTACCTACCTAACCATTCGATCCTTGTACGCTTTAAAAAATCTCTTTCGTGCTTATCTTTATCTTTTGTAGAACCAGTTTTGACTAATAGTATCCTTCGGTCAGACTTAAAAACTTCCTGCGTTAGTGATAAAAGGAATCAGGTTTGATAAAGGAGGTTGCGTTAAGTCCTGTAGTTCTTGAAATAGTCTTTTCTCTCGTATAATGGAGGCAGCAGGTTTGATGCTTTGTTATAGGTACAAAAACAAAATGGTTTTAAGGCTCCTAACTTATTTTTGATGAGCTAAAAGCTTTCCTGACAAGTGAAGGAAGGAAATCACCATTAAGCTTCCTCAGAATTACACTCAGTGCAAAAAGTGAAGGGATATCTGCGTACTGCCTGCAGTAGCTAAGATAGTAAATAAAATAATCATGGACCTCGATGCTGAACAAAATGGTTGTTTGCTTTGGATTTAATTTGGAATTAATACCTATTTCCAAGGCTGCATGTGAGATAGCTCCAAATGTCATATTCAACATAACCGAAACCTGCATGAGGTATTCAAGATTCAAAGTGGGGTAAGACAGGGCTGCATTTTTTTCACCAATATTGTTCCTATTCATGTTACTTTCTCGACAGGAAATGACGGAATTAAATTAACTCTTACATCCCAACTCAAACACATTGGCTACGATCACAAGGGACAACAGGTCTGAGACTGACGTTGTCGTGGAAAAACAAAACATCTCGATGGACGATAGAATTGGATTGTATATAGCCTACAAGGATTCCAAAGAATTTCAATAGCAAACTACACACAACGTACCGAAAATGAATACGGATGGCAAACGGAGGTTTCTTGACAAATCAGGAAGTGTTGAAGTAATATCATTTCCATAGTAAGAGATTAAAGGCTCTTGTAGTAGTGTGCTGAATGAGATGAATGCGTTTTCAAACCCTTCTTTGCAAATTCATTCATCTATTCATTGCAAACACTATATTCCGTTGACCATGACCCCGTATCCTTGACCTAGTTTAACTATAGCAATAGAAATTCAGAGGGAAGGTTACTCTGTTGGACCTTGGTCACTTTTGAAAGGTAATTTTTCCCTTTCAGTGTTTTTATGCATTATTTGGTCGAAAGCCCTCAGGTAAATATACTCAAGTTGCTCAATATATCAAATTTTAATTAGCTTTATAATATCCTACCCCAAGGCGTTCGTCAAAAAAGTGTTCTACTTTCCAAGAGCGCAGAAAACAAAATATAAGAAAAAACTTTTGTTAATTAAATTTCACTTCACTTTTGGGAAGTGGATAGACACATTAATAACAATATTTTGCAAATGCCAGGAGGAATCATCTATCCTTCTGTTTGCCGGATACGTCCATTCATCAGCCAACCATCGCTCATACCCCGAAACACTGTGAAAACAATCCGAGCGGCAGAATTCCATATGAGGAACAAAATAGAATTTTACAACCCTACATCCGGGGCTGGCAATAGAAATGCTCTGACAGGATAGAACCCAACACCGGATATATCCTGCAAAATTCTCAAATTCTCAGTTTATTACCATTTCCCATCTGATACAAGTGTGTGAGTATTTTTTTCTTTCTTTCAGCCGCAACTTAGTGAAAACATAATACCTACTCTCGGACCAACAATTTGAAGGCTTTTCTGCTCCTGTGAGTATTTCCTTTCGCACAAATACCTAGAATCCATCTGTTTTGGGCGAATGATTCCTTTTTTTTTTTATTTTTTAGTGTACGAGTACGTTCTCTTTGAGCGGGCGAGTACAGGATACAGTCCTCCCTCAAACACATACAACATACAGTATAATTCATTTAGGTCATTTCCACTATAGATTACAAACCATGCCAGGAGGGATCCACTGTAGCATAGGTGCTGGAACTGGAATAATAAACTCGGCCCGGCGAGTGTGTTTTCATAAAACTCATTCGAGGATGTTATTCACCATAGCTACACAGTACACACACAAAAATGAATGGGGGAAATTTTATTCCACAAAAAAAATAAAAAAAAAAAATAAAAAGAGATCCGTTTTATGCGAATTTTATTTGCATTTCCAGTGGAAAGGGATGCATACCGCACGGTTCGCTTTCTATCGTTGTGCTCCTCTCTAGCGCAATTCAGAAATTTTAATGATGCATATAAGCCCACGCTCAAAGGGAGACCGGCTCTTAGTCTTAATGTTGATGTATTCAAATATAATTAGCATTTAAATTCACCTAACGGACACAGGGACGTGTAGAACTGAATAAATAAAACAGAGAACTATGTAGGTAGCCTCGAACAGATATTCTACTGAATCAACATCCGCCCCCTAATCGCGAAATAACCTAATTAAGCCGAATGCAGGACGCTTATTGATAGTAGATTGGTATTGTGGTGGAAACAAACCGAAGTGTTAGTCTAATGAAAGCTTGCAGATCCCTTTCCATTAATTTTCACGTGGAAAATTGGAAATTTTCACTCTCGTAAATTTTAAATTTTTGATCTGTTTTGATGTGGTCGGTATTATGGAGCGCTTTTTTTTTTTTTTGTTTTTGTCTACCTGTGTGCATGTGTGTAAGCTAATGAATATATTTTACGGTCCTGGGCGGATAATAACAGCAGATGAAACCACAGATATGGAACGGAGCCGAGGATTAAAGGATTTCGAAGCATGCGTGCGGCGAAAATAATTTATTTTGTTGGTTCTAATTTACAAATTATCCTGGAATGTTTTTATAACCATTTCTCATTAAAGGACTAACGTTGAAGCAAAGCCGATTTTCGAGGCGTTGAAAGTTTGTTTTTCAAACACGTGCTATCACGTGGACATATTTTTGAATGACAAAACCCATTAAAAGTTTTGGTTTTAGTAGGTTTTGAGGTGTAGCTCAGAGGCTTAGAGAGATAAACGAAAAATTAGACCACCTAACCATAAATGTTATATAAATACATACAACTGTGTATGGAGTACAGTATTCTGTTGTAAAATTGATAAAATTTTATTGCAAATTATGTGGAACGTTCTTTGTGCTTTATGATTCCAATTCAGCACTGTCGTTAATACTACTACACCTACGAGTATTGCACTACTTTCAGGCACATTGTCCTATCCGTACTACTCCTTTGTATTTGGTAGTACTACTTCAAAACTCATATACATGGGAATATGTCGTATACGAGTTCCTTGTGAGGATCATATAAATTTGAAAGTAGTAACTATAATAGGCAGATACGCTCGATAGACAAAGTGTGAAATTATTCGTATCATCATAGCTCCAACAGAATAGGAACTACCACCGATCTTTCAAATATTGATAAATCCTAGCTTTCCCAATTGGTTGGCCTAGTCGTTACCCATTTCGCTACGACCTGCAACCCAGTCCAGACCTTTTTTTCCAGAGGATGTCGTAAACCGTATTTGATGGGACGTATTATTACAGGAGGCGAGCTGCACGATCTTAACGAAGTTATCAAGTTAAACCTCAAGTTCACGGAGTGTCGTAAGCTCAGTTCAACATTTTTTACAATTTCGTTCCCAAACCCTTCCCAGTTATGGACTAGTATTGGAGAATGATCAGACGACAGATATAAGCTCTGGAACAACGAAAAAGTCGGCTGGCCAGTAAGTCGGTTTGTCCGTCAAATAAAAATCACAACCGTACTTTATACCTGTCCCATAGAGCATTCTACCTTTTTGCGAGATGTATCTAGGACCCCAGAACGTGTGTTTCGCATTACAATCGCTGCCAATAATGAAATTAGGTTTCAGCGATTTAAACAAGTTCGTAAAATCGAGATTTTAAGAACACGGTGACTATTTTTTACTCGAATCGTGGACAGTTGCAAAGTTTCAAGCTCTATCTTTAGGTCTTCGGATTGTTTGATTGATAGACAAGGATAATTCACCTTTCACTTTTTCCGAGGATTGACAAGCGTG
Organism: Xylota sylvarum; assembly: GCA_905220385.1. Taxonomy (NCBI): domain Eukaryota; kingdom Metazoa; phylum Arthropoda; class Insecta; order Diptera; family Syrphidae; genus Xylota; species Xylota sylvarum. The sequence continues at coordinate 16,527,656 of LR999958.1, forward strand.
GAAAGTATTATATCCTTTTATTTTTAGATGCGATTGCTTTTTTAAGTTCGTTTCAGAAATTAAGTAAATCTCAATAGCGGGGTTCACATTGAACGATTTGTTTGACGACCGACAAAATCGTTCAATTTGAACGCTCATCAAGCAAGTCATCCAATTTGTAGTTATTTGCTTGACAGACATATGTATCATTCAATGTACAACTTCAGAACATTTTATTATTTTTGTTTGTGATTTCAATGAGCGACGTCAAAAATATAGTGTCGAGCACGGACAAAGAGTTTTGCCAGGAATTTTTTGAGATACACAGACTTGAAGCTTGATTTCCCTGGACAGCAACGGCGAATGGTGCAATTCTTTCTACAGGATCTCCAAAAGCAAGTGAGAGCTTTGGCGTCGTAGGTATCTACATTTTCGAAATCCTATATGTGGAATATCTGAAGGCAGTCCCTAAGCTCTTGGAGTGAAGTTGGGAGGGTTTTCAGGTCCGTCAGTGGTTCGCTGCCAAAGAAGGTCGTACGACACAAGATTGAAGACTACACACTGCCTCTGGTAAGGTTTTGAGAACGGTCTTGTTTGAAACCGATTGTACTGGATCACAAAGAAAATGTTATCCATGGTCGATCGAATCGAATAACACTCTCCAAGAACTCTTGAAGCTCAATCAATGGTTTGGCAAACTTCAAGAATGCCTATTGTTCGCTTTTAATTTGTTCTTCGAAGGCTATTTCCTGACACAGCTTTGCGATGCAGTTACTGAGCTAGTTCGTGAGCTAGTTGAGCTAAGGTTTTCAGCCCCGAAATGTCATCTAACGTTGAAAGCGTCTTCAGATTTACTACTTTTGGGGCGGTCACCACCTTACTGGCCTCGGCTAAGGCATTCAAAGGCTCAGGTATCTCGCGAAAGTTCCACGAGGACCGTTGTGGGAAGTGTGCAAGTTAAAGAAAATCGGAAAAAAAAACTTTTCTTTTTTTAATAGTTGACGGCAGAAACAATTGCGCTAAAAGAACGATTTCATGGTTTCGGGGGTAAAATTGGATGGTGATCGGTTGAAGGGTGTGGCAGTCCATAGAGAACATACAGACAGACAAAATTTTAACTCTTCCCGTTTCCCTGTGAAAAAGTACACCCTTCATTAACGTTTGGAAACTATTCAATTTATCGAAGTTCGTGTTCGGTTGCGACAACTTTAAGTGCTCGATTTTCTGATGTTCATCGGAAAATTATTCTCAGCGATGAAGCTCATTTCTGGCTAAATAGTTTCGTTAATAAGCAAAACTGTCACTTTTGGACAAGTCAGCAATTCAAAGCCATTCACAAAATGCCATTAGACTAGAGTTGTCATTGGGGCATACTTTTTCTTGATGCTGCCAACACAGTCGCAGTCGATGGTGATCGCTACGGGATCATGTTGACCATTTGGTGCATATTTGGTTTCAAGAAGATGGGATAGCGTGGGATAGCTGGACAAACAATCGAGTTATTGAAGCCGTAGTTCGGTGTATTATCTACAGAAATGGTTCAGCCAATTGGATCGTGTGATTTGTGGACTTTCTATGGGCTATTTCTTCTGGACTATTTCAAGCTCATGGTCGATGCAAATCAGGCAGAGACTTTAAACGACCTCAGGACCAGCATTAAACGCCAAATTGTCGGCATTTCACCCACTTTATGCGAATAAGTCATGAAAAATTGGATTCAATGCATTCACTTGTCGTGGTATTTCCGTGAATGACATTATGTTTTATTCCATAATATCGAGTAGTAACCCATATCTGTCGAGAATTAAAACTCTCTAGACAGCCCACAGTTACTGGTACCCCGTAGTTGGATCTAAAGCAACCACTGCATAAAACTTGTTGCGTTACTAACGCCAACCATTATTTGTCCTGTCGCAACCTCCCCAGTATAATTAAACAATCAACTCCAGATTTTTTTTTATGTTAAATGTAAATACACATCCCATTACCCCCAATAGACGAACCTAATTAAGTGCTTTCCTGCAACTTTGAACCCAACTCTTCTCAATGATTAGCCCAAAAAATATGCGCCTACGATTATCGTTATCGATTAACACCTCGTGACAAAATTCCAACACTATTACGTTACGGCCAAAAAAATGCCAACAATTTCTGCATGAAGTCTCACAGAACTAAATACAGTAATCATCGTTCCATTCTGATAACTCCACGTCTGACACAATCACCTCACGCGGAACCAAGAACCAACGTTACTGCAAAATTTCCTTTTTGTAAGCCTCACCCCGCGTATAGTCGCGTATATATGTATGTACCTGACAAAACCAGCCTACACACATACACTTACCCACACCGAACACATAGCGAACGCAAGAGTAAGCCGACGAACTAATTTTCCCCGTAAGTAATTACGACCAAAAACGGCCGCAAAAAGAAGGGTTCACGGTCCCGAGACGACAATGGTGGTGTGGCACCGCACAGTACATTGGCTGTTGTACTAAAAGTTTGTGCCCCAAAAACAAAAAAAAAACAAAAAAAAAACAAAAACAAAAACAGAAGAAGGAAACATACTCGTATACCCTACTCTGCCTGGGGTTGAAGGCGGATGGAAAATCGATGGAAATTAGAGATGCTTAGGTTAAAGTTCAGGTTGATACAGTTTTTACGGGTGTGGTAGTTCTTCCCTAGCCCCAATCAATAGCTATGCCCTGTGGATCTGTACATAGCTCTCAATTATTAAACAGTTAGTGTGGTAACTTATGAGCAATAACCGATCAACCGCGAAGGGGCTTCTCCCCAACAGAGAGAGGGAGAGCGAGAGATGAAAATTATTGAAAACATTTTGCGGACTTTTCCACATGATAGTAGGGGTTGAGGAGGCTAGAGGCAGCCACAAGATAAATGAATTTTAATAACCACTCGGGAGGGAAGAGGTAATCATTTTGGCAGTTTTGACGAAATCGAGGTTTTGCTCTGAGGTCAGGCAATTGCTGTCGTAAGCAGTTTACCAAGGGTTCTGGCTGGCTGACTGGCTGGCAAGTTGATGAAGTTCATATGGTTTATGAATCATTATGACTTTCGGTTACGAGTTAAATGGAAACTTTTAGGTTCCTTGCTTATAGCTATAGTGTTCTGTGTGTGACGCATATCTTGGGAGTCGTGGTTGCCTTCAGGTGGTACTGAGTCATTTGTTACGAGTCAGAAAGGTTAACAAGGAGGTGATTTATGCGCCAGAGTGTGTGTGTGTGCCACTATTGTAAGGTTAACGATATGAGATTGAATTTAATTTGTTGCTTTCATTCAATAGATGGTAATTGTATCTACGTAGAGAAGTAGGATAACCTTTATATGGATTTGGATTTATTGATTTATCTACGCACTATCGCCTTGAACTTATGCTTACAGATATAAGAGCTCTTAGTTTCCCGAACTGAAACTGAAAAAAAAAATTAGGAAAGTATAGATTTTCTGGTTCTATAGACCTTTTATCTCATACGTTCTGCCATCACAGTATTGGTTTTATTTTATTTGTATCCTTGCTTAAGGAAAGGAAAAAGAACAATGACCTGTGGCACGTTGAATATGTTGGCTTTAGATAGACCACTTGTAGCTGATGATCCAGAGTACTATCGCCATATATCACATCAACTTAATTGGGTTAACATTCCACAAAGAACAAAGACGTCGTCACATAGCATTGATTATAAAAACTTCTGAACAGAACTTACGACCAATATCCAAAACAATATGTTAAGATCGGGGAGGAGCATTTAAATGTAAGAACGGGAAGGGAAAATCGGTCTTTGGAATAGGGTCGAAGTCTAATAATGCGCCACTCAACTATCGTAAACAGACTCGGCATATTCGACTTTTCATGGTGTGGAAACCCCGTCATTCACAGCCCACACTTCCCATATCTGAATATTATATATAAAGGATCGTGCCAGTCTGTTGATCCACAAATGGTTGATAGTATTTAGTTGATACAAAAAACTCCTTTCCTTTCTGTTAACTTTATGAGGATCTGAAGGGTTTTTTATCAAGAGCGTCCCACTTTAATAAATCGGTAGTTAGCCCAACTGTATGGCATATGGCACACTCTTGTCGAAACATATACCTAAGTCGATGTGGTCAAGCATCTATGAAGGCCATCTCATACAAAGTCGTCAAATCTAAACATGTGAAACGATCCCGTGAAGAGCTCACAACACTCACAGCAACAGAGCACGATCTGGCGGATGAATTACCAAGAAAGGGACGCGAACAGGACCTGATAATGGTCGTTACCTCTGTTCTACAACCCCTAGGACTTTTGAATCTAGCATAGAACAAGCCTTCGTGAGAGTAGTACCTCACTTTCACCTTGCCATATCTCCAGAAACCTCTGTACAAGGCTCAGCTTATTTCTATCAAAATGCCATATGCTTAAAGGCAAATGGTACCACTGTACTATGGAGTACTATCATTTGTCGTTCATCATAGTGATTAAGATACTCTTTACCTTGGGTAAAGAGGGGATCAGTGTCATAGCCTAAGCATTGCAGTATAGATACCAGGAAATGCCTTCTTACAGCAAGAGACCTGCAGAAGCTGGAGTCTGCTCTTAATAAATTTGCTAAGCGGACGAATAATGTTTGTCTCGGAGTTAATTCATCTAAGACTGAATTAGCATTGTTTACAAGAAGATATGAAATACCAAAACTCTAGGGGATTATTACAAAACTTAAAGATAACTCCTCCAAAGCTCAATGAAAATTTGCGGAACGCGCCAGATATTTGAGGTTTATTCTCGACAAAAGAAAATTGAATATTGAACACTGTGTCAGGAAGCCCGTAATTGCCCTTTATTCCTTTAGGAAGTCCTTGGTCCCAAATTGGGGACTTCAGCATTGTCCATTGGATATATAGGGCTGTCGTCAGACCCATCTTCATATACGGAGTACTACAGTAGTCTCTGTATGGCACAGGACATGAAAACCAACATTGGAATAATCAAGGAGGTTCCAAGGTTATTCTACATACACCTGCATAACTGTCAGAACCAAACTTACAGCTGTTTGAATAACTACGCTACATCTTCTTCTTGATGGCGGCAAAAGTAGCATTACGGGTTACGGAATTGTCAAATTGGCTTCATGCCTGAACGGCAAGTTATCTTGTGGCATGGGTTCACAACGGAATTGGTTACCCTGCCTTTTATATGAGAACTCTTTTTAGTCAAAGCCTGGGTCCCGGTTAACTAATCCTAACCCAACTTAACCTTACCCCAATACATATGACTATAAGCCAGATGTCGACAGTTTAAATGAATCGCAGAAGGAATTGGTTAAAGGAAGCAAAAAATAATCTTAACATTCAATCAGAAACAAAAAGCCTCTGGTATCCAAGGTAGATCCCTAGCAAACCTTGTCAAGAACCATTCATTATAGTGTCACTTCCAATATCGCCCATCAGCGAGGTCCTTATTATTTACTTCTCGTTCTGGCACAAAATATATGTAGGACCGACCTTCATAAACGAACAATTAACTTTAAGAGTCCTTGACATGCACACACATGAATGGCGATAATGCGTGGTGTTGTTTACAACTTGACCATTGGTCTTTTACATACGTCATTAAATATCAATGACATTGTGTCATATTGAAAAACCTAAAGGAAATAACACGAAGCCAGGACCTTGAAGTCGAAAGGATTTTCATCATTGAATATATCATGATTTATTGAATTTATTTGTTGCAATTTTTAATATTTCATTATCCTTTTCCCGCATATTTCGCAGGAAAGATCCCCAATCATTCGGCATGATTTAAAGCTCAATGGACAGCGCTTAAAATTTCTTGGTATTTTAATTGAACCGTGGCTACATGACAAATATGTATTATCCCTTTCGCACTTCTCAATAAATTTAACATGACACCGCTGAGCTGGTAAAAATGTTGAAATTTAAAAAAAAAAAAACTTCACAAAAATGAAATGCACGACACGACCCAATTAAATGAAAATTGCCATATCGAGGGAATAATATTATTGATAATTGTCCTTGTTGTCCTAGAACGGCTTAACTTGTTTCTTTTTTTTTTGCGTTCTGGTCTATTCGATTTTATTAATTTTACAGTCAGCAATGGCCGCCGGCGTTGTATGCGTTTTACTGCTGGACACACGCAACGAAATAGAGCGAGTTCAGCGGTGTGACAAAATAAATGATTGCCTCATGCAGAAAGGTGAGCAGTGGGGTGGTAATTTCCGCATCATGTACATATGTGCATACTTGTGGCCGATATTGAATGTTAAGTGGAAATAACTCTTTTCTTTTTTTACTGCAAGCGGTAAGCGTGATGCCGTGATTGGACATGTTAATGCAATTTAATAAGCGTCCTCATTTTTAAAACAGTCAGGATTAATGCCTCAATTTTATTTGAGTTAATTAGTAAATTCTTTTTTTTTGAATTATTTCTTGGACATTCGTGTATATGTAAATTGTGGTTAAAATTTGTCATATGTCAATGTGTATAGCAAAAGCCGGATATTACTCCAATTCTCCATTAACCAACCTCTATTGTCCTAAAGGTAATTTTTGGTTATTCTTAAAAAATATTAAAAGCTGTGCTTTCATCATTCACAATGACATTTCAACTGGCACCTGTTAGACCATCTCTTGATTGTGGTTTTGGTATCTTTCACGTTGGTATCTATTCCACTCTTCTGAACTCTTTCCAAGTAGGAAGATAGAAAACAGTATTTGGCTAGCCCATCTTAGTCTTCTGGACCCTTTCAGAGTAAGAAGGTGGAAAACAGTGTTTGTCGAGCCCGTCTCTAAAAAAGTGTATCTTCTTCTCCTCTTATTGCAAAAGCTACTATTCAATTCAAGTTGTAGTTGACGTTTTCAAGTACGCAATTCACCATATAAATCATGGCGTCCCGCAAGGTACCGTATTGTCTCCGACTACTTTTGATAGTGAAATGAGAACGCATACTATGTTTCTAAGAATGCTGCGAATAGTCTAGAATACCTCAAACTATGCAAGACGTACTTTCTTCCTCCGATTTGTCTGTCTGGTCCGGTGCACCTAAACCCTCATCGTATGCTAAAATTAATAGTAGAATGAAGACTATCGGAGACATTCGAATAACAAATCAGCTTAAAAAATTAATTAAAGGAAAAGTAGGCACAATGGCCTTAGATGTTTGTCAGTCTTTCGCCAGAAATAAAAATTTCTTATAACCTGAGATCCGAACCGTAAGCTCCTTGCTCAGTAATCGAATGCACAAACCACTATGCCCTTAAAGCAGCAGTTAAGAAACCTGTTTCAACAAAGATGGTTTACGAAACGACTGAAATAGTTAAAAACAAGTTCTATTGCATGAGTGAATTTCTCATTGAATCATAAGCCCTCTTGCCCTCTTGCCTAATATAAATTATGTACAGTCCTTTCTAAGCAGCTTTTGACGAACATCAGGTCGTCAGAACTATTGCGTATAAAGCCATTGCATAGGGCCACAAAAAAAAAAGAAGGTTAGGACCTTCTTCCATGGACTTTGGAAGGCTTTCCTTCTGATGTGTAACATAATAATACTTGTACATAACAGCCCTTCAACTTGTCGAAATCCTTTTCAACGTCAACTGTCCTTAATAAAGAATCAAGCGTCTTACAATTTCAGAAACGAGACATAGAGAGCAAACGAAATCAAAGGTACAATCAAATCTAAAGAACCAACAACTCTAAGATCTCTCAAGGATTACAATGGAAACTGGACTGTTCTCCTCAGTGGTTCGCACCTATGTTACCTCCTCGGAATACCCGGACTTTAAGAACAATTGATCTATATTTACGTTCAGCTAGATATGATATTTCATCCCATGCGGCGTGGAGTAGGGTTGTATCTATCTGCCAGTGGTACCAAAAATGCCTTCCTCTCTAAAGCAAAGGTTAGGATCAAAAAGTTGCAATAATGCCACCATCTTAATGAGAATATCAATGCGAATGAATAACAACAAATTTAAAACGCCGCATACCATAATATCCGGCCAAATCCTTTCTCGTTAAAGGAATTAACTATCCGTTCAACACCATTATATATCATTGACACGAACTACCTCACAAAAGTGTCACTTCGACCTTCATCTAGCGTATTATCACCCAAATGGAATTTCACCAACCCCTAACAACAAAGAATCATCGTCTCGTCGTGTCGTTAGTCGGTAGTCGGTCGTGTCGTATAAAACAAAATTAAAACATCAACATGAGATCGAGACCCAAATAGGAGATTCCATCTCAACCCGGTCGAACCTATTTCAGTCCCATCATCGAAATTCCATCCATACCGCCCCCTTCTGTTGCGACTTTGAAAACATCTTCGACAACATCATTTATTATTCCGATGCTGTAGCCCGAAAAAAGGCAAATTAGTTAGCATCACCCAGACATAAAGCATTAAGGCCCACCGTTCCGTTCTCTGGTATGCCTGTCGGAGAAAAACAAGTAAATTCCATTTCCCCCAAACGGAAAACTAATAATGAAGACAAACAGATATCTTATAATGGCATTGATCCAGAAGATACTTCTCTCCTTTCCTTCCAGCAGTCGTAATTACACACCCCTTATAACCTACTTTCTCCTACGAATACTTCCAAGAAGAAGAAGTCATTGATTGAAACGCTCGTGTACACGGCGGCGCGGCGCATGGAGGATTATTTTGGCCAGAAAGTGCTGCTGCAGTTTGGTAGCAAAGAAAAAAAAAACCAAAATCAATAGCCTTAGCGTGTTCTCAACAAACGCGGCAGTCCTGGGGATGTGACTTCGTCACGAGTACGAACACGAGGAGCACCAGCACACAGACAAATAAAAGAAAATTAAGTCGTCTGAAATATTTTTGCAGCCTTTAGCTACTTTTAGTCGTTGTTTCCCGTTTAGACAATGTCGATGTTAATTACGGGCCCGGTTATGACCTCGGGCTGACTCGTTTTTCCTTCCGGGAAAGGAGTCTGTTCTGTGTAGATGTATGTGTGGTATATTTGTGGGTTTATGTAGCCCGCTCTCATCATTCGGTTGATGATATTCAGGTGTTAAATGATAGGCAGGAGAATAGAACACGTTCAAGGTTAGCTTTTGGGTCGGGCACTAATGTCGATGATGATGATGATGATGATGATGATGACAATAAACCTCATTATACTTGGTTACTGCCTAAGGGATGATGATTGCTCTGTTATACAATCTTGTTGGCTTTGCAAGCGGAAGGTTGTTGGAATTTCTTTTTTTCTTTTGTGGGCGAGGGTGAGAGGCTATTTAACGCTAAATTACAAGGCTAAGAGCTGAGTTGCATTTATAAATTTCTTCAAGCTGGAATTCGGTGACCGTAAGTACTCTTAAGTGTGAAAATAAATTTCTTCAGTGTCAAGGTTGGGGTTGGCTTCAAATCTTCGAGTCTTCCGCATGGGGGGATTTTTAAGCACATGTTTACGTACATACATACATATCTATGTTTATGGCAATTATTTTCAACGAGATGGGTAATAAAATTGTTACCGGGGGGCTCGGAGTCCGGTCAAGGTCAAGTGAAGCTATTTGTTGTTTTGAAACATTTTTTTTCTAAGAAATTACGTAAAATTACAATCGAGTGGGTGAGCGTTTTCTTGCGAAGGTCATTGGTAGCAGCAAATGAGTTGATTGAATTCAGATACTATTTCTTGGACTTAGGTAGTAGTGGAAACTCTCTAGATGAAATAATTGGAATTATCTACAGTCTAGTCTTACAAATCATAAAGGGTGTAGATGCACAGTTTAGACACATAAATCAGTAAGACATAACTACTATATTGGCTTTGAAATGTATTTAAAAAATCAACAAACCTGCAATTCAAAACGAATTACCATTAGTTTGGACGAAAGGACATGTGATTATTAAGAGATATGGAAACTGGATCTTCGGAATTCCTTAGTTCCGAGCTATTTGAAAAATTATTATTAACAGAGATCAACTGTAGAAACAAAAGGTTCTAAACATGAAAGGATGGTTAGGAAATATCAGCCGAAAGGCATGATAACTGATTACAAGTAGAAAAGATGAATATTCAGAGATGCATATATGTGTACCAGAGTCATCCAACAAGAGTTGTAATTTTAAATCAATAAAAAAAAGCTACATTTTTATGAAAAGTAGCAATATTTTTATTTTAATATAAAGTACATACAAACTTTAAGGTTAGTCAAGTCAGTTAGGCTTACAAATACTCATCCTACTGAAAAAAATTTTCGTCATCAAAAATGGTCGCACCAGCATCTTTTTCGAAAAATGGCCCAATGACACCTTACTTACTTAACGTGACCTCGACCCGTGAAGAGTCTATGCCTGAAACACGGCAGCCTTCCAATAACACTAAATTGTCACTTGTAGTGAATTTCTGGAGAGAGGTTGTTTCACTATTTCTCTTGGGTTTTAGAAGCCTGTAGGAGCATTTTTGTTTGTTTACCTACCCAACCAAATGAAAATAATAAATAAGAATAAATTTGTTTAAAAAATCATGATCTTGTTCATTCATTTTCTGTACCCAATCAGCGAAAGTATGGCGTTGTCTCCTGGGTTCAATTCCCGTGCCAAGATCTGTATAGACCAAGATGTTTATGCAAAAAGCGGTGCAAAGTGGTTGTGAATGTCCCCAATTCCTGTGATCGTCTCAAAATGGACACGCCCGGGTTTTAAGTCACACTTTCAGCTACGGTGGCGATATTTTCAACTGACCTGAAACGAATGAACTCGAGCTGGAGTTTTGACTCAACTGTCTGAGACGTTAAAATTGATTTACTAAATTCACTATTGCTGTGCGACAAGCCGGTTGATGCTGCCCAAAACCAATACAAACTTACGATTCCGCGATATTTTCACTGTTTTGTAGTGAATTTTCACTATTTTAAAACGTTGTGCCAGTATGTATCGATCTGTATTTAATAATCTTCTAGTTTTTTTTTCACATATTAGTTGAATGTTGACAGTTCAACAATGGCGCAATATTTGTTAGATGATCTTTTACAAGAGGATATAGAAATAGTCCAGAAGTCCGCATCAATGTATCCTGCTTTGATAACAGATGAATGTTTTAATGAACTTCTGGAAAGGACCAACATTACGTTTTAGGTATGACACTGATATTTGATATTTTGCACGAAACTTGATATTTGAAACTACTAGGCGTTAAGACCCGAATGCAAAAATTCGCAACATATCTCTTCGCCCAGTGCAGACACAACTTATGGACTTAATAATGAAAACTAACTATACCCTATAGGTTGGGGGATCTACGTAAAAAGCCTACGATACGAATGACGCAACTACGAACAACCCCAGCAAAAAGAATCAAAACAATGACCCTCGGATCTGCACGTGGAATGTTCGGATACTATACTGGGTCGGAAAAACGAAAATGAAAGACTGTGGTGATTGCTCCAGAAAACGAAAAACGTGGATGTGAACTTATCATGAGCTTCGAGACGAGAGCGGAGATCTATTGTCATAATATATATGTACGTATGTGGAAACTATAAGGAAGGAACTGAATAAATTGAGGAAAGATAAAAATTAGAGGCCGAGTCCTACATCGTACTATAGTATCCAACTAAGATAGAGAAATGTGACTAAATACATGTGTACACATTTTTGTGAGAATCAAAAAGAGGGAACGTCGTCAAAGCTAAATTTGCAAACATTAGCCGAATAAGTGCTTACGATGGTGTTATAGATAGACTGTGTCTGTTCTGTACCCAGGTGTGCTTATTTAGCACGGAAATTACTCCATCGAAATTTAATGTTAAGCAATTTCCCATTTGTAGTGGAAATTTACACCACATTTAAAAAGTGAACTAATTTCCCACTAGAGGTAAAGTAAATTCCCGTTGAGTAATTTCCCTGCACCTGGGCATTCTTCGCAACTATTTCCCTTAGGTGCAGGTCTAATGGGATCAGTGCAAGGTAGTTTCAAGGGCTGTGGCTGAAACTATTCATGCTCATATGTGGAACTTGGACCATTTTTGCAAAACACTTACATCGCTGAGAATTAAAGTCTTGCAGATGGTTTTTTTCGACTTCAACTAAAATAGTGAAGTTATGAAAAAGTGGGTTTGGCAGTGGGCGGATTTCAAAAATGTTACTTCTACTGCATCTTTTTCTGAAAAGCACAGATATGAAATTTCATCCTTCGAGCATTTGTTGCTTGAAACGGCTTTGGGTCTTTGAATCCAGCAATTCGCCAGAGGGACAACAGAGCAGGTACATTCCCGATATTTAGCGCCACCAAAATAACTAGCAAAAGTATTTGGAGCAATGGCTAAGTGGTCAAGGAAGTAATGGACTCTTGCAAATTGGTCTAAATGTCCTACTTCTAGGGATTATTCTATTAAATTATTTGGAATACCTTTAGCTATCGTACTAAGTTATATTATGTTAAAGTGGCTGCCAGCTATTGCCAGCACACTTAGATCAATGGTAGGTCCATTGTGATACCACATGGATCATATAATTCTCCATATCTACTCGTAAAACCAATTGAAACTTCTAATGAAGCTTAGTAGACTCCTACTGTCAGTATTAATAAGACCTACAAAATCATTAAAGTAGAAAACTCCCGAGTGAAGATTTCTTTTCTGGGAGATAGCAGGGCAGGCGGAGACAATGTGGAGAATAGTTACGCCTTCCTCTACATCCCTGCAACTTCTAAATAAAATAGTTGGAATGCACTCCAAGCCTATTTGCGTGGTTTCCTATTAGACAGTGTTCAACATTATTGTGCTAATGTGCAATCTGTTAAAAGGGGTTCAAAATTTTAGAGCGTTTCAGATCCACCTTTGGCCAATTTTGGTCAATTTGTTCAATTGGTAAAATAGGTTTTGTTGTTCCATGTCTGGCGAGCTTATCTGCCTTGCAATTCCCTGGATTATCCCTATGCCCCGCTACCCAACAAAGGTGAATAATAAATTGCTCCGCCATCTCTAAGATATCAGTCTAGAGCTATTTTCGAGTTGTTAGAGAAAGATTTCAGGGATTTGATTACTGCTTGCCTACCCGAAAAGATGTGGACATATTTAGTGGGTATCTGCAACTGCACTGAATCTGCACATACCCTGTCGCTGTCTTTAGTTTTTGTTCCGTCGCTCGGTATAAAAGTGAATCGACTAGTCTGTTAGAAAAACCTCTTCTTACCATAATGACCTGGAAGGGAGGGTTACCTGGAAGTTTCTGTTACAGCTTAACTTGGCAGTAGTCTATGTTTTCGGGAGCGATTTCGATATTTTTTAGAATGGAAGTATGGCTAAATTAAATTACTGCACCACTGTGATATTGCTTTTGCCACAAGCAACCTTTTGACGAACAAAAGTGTCAAGGGTGTCAGATGCAACAAATTGTTCTGTATTGGAGAGGGTTTTGCGCCAAGCGCTCCGTTTTGTTATGGTTTATAGCTATAACTAAGGCAGTCCTATAAGTATCGGTCTTATGACCGAAATGGAGAACCAGTGGGTTATACGAGGTGCCAAGTCTCATTTGTTTGCAATAGCCTTTTTACAAGAGGAAAGTGCCACAGTAGACTTCTTGGCTCTTTCTTGAATTTCCAGCTTAACTTCCTATCCAAGATAATATTCAGATATTTTCTTTCTTAGAAAAAGTTAAGTTTATACCACCATTCAGAGATGGGGGATTAATTCACGGAACTTTATGTTTCCTTTGGAGAAGAATACCAGTTTCATTTTCATCATTTCGGGGCTTTACCACACCGTATTGCCCATCTGGTTAGATCATTATTTAAAGCGTTTTGTATGAGTTCTTGTACATTATTTAAATGCTTTTCCGATACAGCTATAGCAACGCCATCCGCAGAAGCAATCACCGTCCATCCCCACAAGCTTCCAGGATTATTGATCGATTATTAATCACCAAGTTCCAAAAAAGAGGGGATAGGACCCCCATCTTGAGGGTTTCCTCTACTAACAGATCTTCTAACTGATGACTCACCCAGCTTGAGTTTATAATCCGTCAATTAAGCAGTAGATTCTTTAACTAGAAAAGTGATCCATCTTCCGTCAGACCTGACAGTGCATCTGTGGTTGCTATTTAGTTGACTTTGTTAAAGGTTTAAGAATGCCACCATATTGTGTACGCCTTGTGAAGCATGGATTATTCAATCTTTCGAACAAGCTATGTATATAATGCTGTTTCCACTGGTTTATCTTGGCAGTAGTTTGTATCATTACTGTCGCGTAAGAGGTTATAAATCAACCTTTCTACGGTTTCTTTAGAAGGACTGAAGATAGACTAATTACTCTGAGATGTTTTGGATGTACATACTTGGGAATATTCTCCAGCTTTGTGTATAAAAACCACTTTAACTTCTCTTCATACGTTTAGAATGTGGATCGAATTTGTATCCAGTTCCAAAGAGCTCTTAAAGATATTTACGAGCATAGGCATGATAATATCCCCTGTTGTCGACAAGTAATCAGAGGAGGAATTAGTTATGGTTAAGGTCTTTGCTGCTAGCAACTTGGGAACTACCTGGAAAGTGTGTATCAAGTAACAGATTTAACGATTCTTCGCTAGAAGTCGTCGTAGAGCCACCTGTTTTTTTGTTTTGATAACTGGGCATTATTGAATTTGTTGAGAGAATTTTTCAAAGCCTTGAACTCTTCTATTTTACCACCAGAGAGTCTGCAAGATGTCCAAGAAATTGTACTAAAGCCCATCAAAATGGACTTATCCTGCAAATTCTTTCAGGACGTTCATCGATTGAAAATTCTTGTATTTAATCTTGTTCTTTGTAATTCTCTGCCACTCAACATTGCTGTACCTCATATCCACCACAGCCTTCATATAGTTTCTTTTAGGGCCATAAATAAAACTGTTTAATAAATTACTTAATGTCGCCTACACGTATAGTAAAAACGCATTACAACAAGATAACAGCGAAAAAGTCTTAACGTGCCGCAAAATGTTGTCACATAATTCATTTCCTTCCTCATATGACCCCTGGACCCCGGCTCATAAAATATGTCTCCGTACAAAGTGCGTTTACGCACAAAGCCTTCGAAAAAGCCACAGTAAAACACATTGACCTATAAAAGTGTAAGTAATGGGACCGACAAATACCTTTGCTACAAGCACTTAAAAAGACTACACCAACCTCATAGTGGTTGGTGTCGGTGGTTCTACCTGAATAGTCAGTTAATTTTAGCCGCCGGATGTCGCTATTTCATATTTATGGCATTTTTAAGGCCCCAAGCTGATAGTGCGAAATTGGTATTAAAAAAAAAATCATTTTTCCACTTGACTGCTAAGGAAGTGATTTATGATGCAACAAATGGTGGCGATAAAAACCACTGGATGGATGAAAAGCAGTAAATAATTTCTGATGCTTTTTGTTTTTGTATTTTTTAACAGACGAGAGTGAATTTTATTATGACCTTCGAGGCATCTGGGGTGCACTCAATGTAACCTAGGTCAAGGAGAAGGTTTGATGGTTTACAACACAGGGTTTGGTAAAAATTAAGTCGGAAATTAATTTGGAATAGTAATTAAACTAATTGATTGACGGTCTATGCACACTACAACAGTGGAGTCACTCAGGGGACCATTAACTCATTAACAAGTATAAGTATATGCACTTCAGTCTATTTTGTATCCTTTTTTTTTGTCGACAAATTTATTTGCATAAATGTCCTGAAATGCTCTACAATGGTACTTGCATACATAAAAATAGAAAGAGAGACTGACTAAGTTAATTGAATTCCCATCGATTGCCAGCAATGGATTTGGATAGATGGATGGAGATGAAGTAGTGACAGCGATGAGGATGGCATTTTGTCAGACCGAGTTAATGATAGTTCCAATTGAATTGAATATGAAATGAACGTAACACTCTGTTGGAAAAACCACAAGCGAAGCTTTTCATTGTGGTAATGGTGTTATGAAATTTGTGTTGTTTTCTATAGACTGGCTGGCTGGCTGTTGGGGCCATTTTAAACTAAACACTGGTTAGAGTGGAAGTGCCACATTTGGGTCATTCAAATGAGGTAGGCGGAAAAACTCAGTGAGCGGTCAATGGCCTGTGATTGATGGTTAGTTAGTTATTGAATCTCGGTGGTTTCAATTTCTAATTGCGTAACAATGACGGAAGGTTTTCGATAGTACCTATAGAAATGATAGTGACGCTATAATTGTATTTGACATCTAATTTGTTTCACAGTGTCAATTTGTCCATTGAAAGCATATTCAATAGAGATATGTCACTCACTCACTTTTGATGGCGAAGGCTTTCAAATTTAGTAGTTAGCAGTGATTAGAAGTAATTTTGGTTTACGATAGGGTTTTCGAAAAGTATTCCTCGGAGGCATTTAGAAAATAAACTCACTGTGTAAAACAATTATTCTGAACAACATATCCGTCATTTTGACCAAATGTATAAGCAAGCTATTCTACTGGCAAAACCCCGACATCGGTTTGCGGAAAGCACTATTTCCACAGAGGGGCACATAGGCAGAGTTGCTTTACATCAACGAATGCTCCATTGGAAGAAATTTAGAATTTGCTGACTCTCATTTGCTCAGACTCTCTTCAACGGTTGGCGATTAAGGGCTATACTAATGCCACATGCTGATTAGATATACGTTCAAATCTTCTGCGATTTCATAACAACATTGAGTATAGCAACAAGGAAGTCAACCCTTGCTACAAAGAACATCATCAAAGCTTATAGCAGGATACACCGTCGAAGCAACGTGTTGCAGCAACGTGTTTTGTTTGTTGACTACACAAGTGGCGAATGTCGCCGCAACGTCAGTACTGTGTGTAGCTGCAATTGCCATTTTCCTTTTTTTTTCATTTAATTTTACTCCGCACGAATT
The DNA here is from genome assembly GCA_905220385.1 of Xylota sylvarum. Classification (NCBI taxonomy): domain Eukaryota; kingdom Metazoa; phylum Arthropoda; class Insecta; order Diptera; family Syrphidae; genus Xylota; species Xylota sylvarum. The sequence continues at coordinate 16,544,517 of LR999958.1, forward strand.
TACTTCTTACTCGCTTGTTTCCGACGTACTGAACGAGTAAATGCAGTAAACAATGATACAACATGGCTGTGTTGCAACGGTTGCCTCGTTTATATCTAGCATTAATGCCTCCATGGTCAAAAAATCTTCCTTGCGTTCCCGACTAAGAAGAAGACTAAGTATAATGCGATCGAGTTAAGAGACTTTACTAGAGTCTCAGTAATATAGGATCCTTTAAAACCAGCAATGTGAGGCATAGCTTCATTCTTATAGAATGAATAATGATGGAGAATACTTCTTTAATATTCTAGAGGTTGTGTCTTCGAACCAAATCAATGAGTTATTCAAATTCTGTATATATTAAATGCGATAACGATGGGCCCCCTATGGTACCTATGGTAGGGTAACATCATAACCTTACTCTGGTTTACCTAACCTAACGTCGATAATGAACTTCACCAGAAATGTCACGAATGATGAATAGAGTTTAAGAACGCAATCGAAACAGCAAAAGAAGTCTTCGAACTCTTTGAAGACCCTGAGATGCTGTTTAAAAGGTTGTTATGGTTAAGCTTAAAGAGTTGAGAACCTTCATGCCTATTCTATTATGATGACTTATTCTGCTCGTTGAATAAAATTGGGAAGCAACCTGGGAAGCGACCTCTAAGATAGATAAGATGGAAGACTTGCATTAGAGAGATAGGACGGTTCTTAGGAGGAAATACGAGATACGGAGGAACATTGGTTTTGAATGTTTGGGCATTTTCCTTTCGTGTTGTACAATTCAGGAAAGAATCTCCATAGGATAGACTTGAGACTCTTGTACATCCAGATGAGGGACGCCTAAGAAAGGCGATAAAACTTACTCTTCAAACTACTGACCCATAGCCCTTACATCAGCGCTCTCTAAGGTCATAAAAAGCACCCATCTTATAAGATATCTTTAAAACGTTCCGTCAACAATGTTCCACAGGGGACCTTATAGTGTAGGTAAAGCAAAAATGAAACCATCACGGTAATTGCTAAGTATTGTAGTTGCCCTGGATATCTCTAAAGCATTCGATAGAGTGTGGCACCGTGCCCTCTTAAGCAAAATTCAAACTTTTGGTATCGGTAGCTATGTCTCATCATGAATTGCAAGCTTTTTAAGTAATTGCATTTTCAACCAATGCTGTTGTACCGCAGGGCTCAGACCTCTTTCCGACCTTATATTCAATATTTCTTGACGACCTTCTCTCTCTCAATCGCGATCTAATCCATTTTTTTGTGGATGACAGTACTCTTGACTTCGCTTCGGACTTCGCTGTGGAGTGTCACCGGCAGCGAATGTCTACCGAGCTGAACTCCGCTATTGATACAAACATCAGTCGAGGTACGAAAAACCGAATTGAGTCCAATTCATCAAAATCTCAATACTGTCTCCTATCTCTGAAGCGGGATACTTATGTACCCAAACTAAAAACGAATAGAGCTCATATAGAGAAATCTAATGGCTTGTTAATGATTGACATGCAAGTTACCCCCAACCTTCGCTGAAATCACCAGATTTCCGAAACTGCGAAAAGTTACGCTAGGTCCCTCGGATTCCTCTAGAGGTGTAAACTTTTTTTCAGTCCTGCAGACTTGTCTACTATCTATAAAGCTTATACTCGTACGAAACTCGAATACAACTCACATGTTACGGCGGGAGCTCCCACAACTTGCCTGAGTTTATTAGATCGTGTCCAGTGTCAGGCACGTAGATTGTAGCATCGTCGGAAATTCGGATGCATATCGGTCCTGCACTGATATTTTCCCTACATTTGTTCGGATGAAATCTACACTTGTGCCCGCCTGTCCGTCAGTGTCATCGTTCTACACGAGCGGCCTCTTCCGCACACCCTCATCTTTTAAAACCTATTGTCGCTCACACAGTGAAATTCAGAAGCTCGTTCTTTAGCCACTCAACATGACGAAAATCTTAGCGCTGCCTATTTGACAATAGATACAATCATTTCCATCTAATTTTTGTCATATTTGGCAAACTTTTGCTAGAAATCAAAGGCAGAAGACATTTTTGGCAAAAGGCATTGAAGAAAGAATTAAGTACATTTATCCTTTGCCAAACATACAGAGTTTTTCGAGTTTATACCAGCAACTAACATCAAAGCCTCAAACCGACTTTGCCGGTCCATATTAAGATAATACTTATCATGCCGATGTCCAATGAATTGAGCGGTATTGCCTCAGTTAAGATCTGTGATCGAACCAAGCTGCCAAGCTGTATGCTTTTACCTCGAAACTTAATGGTAACACGGCACATACCTTTCCGGAAGATGGTCAAAAACTTAGTTATCAGGGTAAGTCTTGCAATCCCCACCAATAGATCGAAATTCGACGCTGAAAAATGATCCTATCATTTTAGTGATCATTTAACCGTTGTGGAACTCAGCAGATACCTCTGAGGGCTTAAGTTTTCATAGAAACACACAGCTACTTATGACACCTTTTCGAAACTTAAGAAGTTCTTGAGTAAAATAAAATCTGTTCTAAGTATTTGATTCCATTGCGGAGATCTGGAGATATGGGGAAATAGAACTAACAGTAGACGCTTGGTGGTTAAGGATCTTGTCTGTCGACAAAAGTATCGTTTTTTAAACTGGATATTGTTCGACTTACTATCTGTTACTGTAGGCTCTCCATCTTTTCAGTATTCCATTCAGTAGTCACGAGGAACCTATATTTTTGACGGAAGCTGAAAGTATCTTTCGTATGCATACATACAAAATCAGGTTTGAAAGTCCCATCATATTTCAGGGAGGTTTTACCACAAAATACAGCCGAATTTGTATTCCAAAACCTTAATCATTTACTTTTCATTATTAAAAAGCAAATAAACAAAATTTGTTTTAAATTATATCCACATATTGGCAACATCAACAACAAGGCAGATGCACGTTCTGTATCCGATAATTACGATGAGCATGGTCACTGCTCTATTATTAAAACCTGCGGTTCTATAGTTCCCCACTTTGAACTCATTGAAAATAATTATACTTTCCAATTCATGGGTACATGACCCCAGGAGCTACTCGAATACCTCCAATTATCAGCATAAATAAACAAACCGATAAATTACGCCAAAAAAAGGGAATGGAATATGGAATCCACTCGACTTTTCATTCAACTGTCGACAGCAAATCCTTTAGCTGTTCATTTTCCAAAAATGGAAAATCTTCAAAGGACATCGCCCCGGCATCAGTTGCGCACCAAATTCAAATAATTTGCTCCTTTTGCAGTTGAACAACCCCAATATCGGAGGAGGATGTTACAAATTACATCCCATTTAGAGCGTTCAGTGACTCAGCATCGCACATCGACCGGTGTGTGCTCATAATAACAAGTGCGCCAGCCAAATGCAACGAACTACATATATTCATACAATGGACTGAGAATGACTCAATGGAGGAGCATCGACTTGGACCGAAATTCTCTACTCTACCAATTAGTGTCCCAACTGCTGCGCTCCGAAGGCCCCTGCTTGCCACACCCTTTTGTTTTTAGATGATGAGTAAATATTTTCACATTTTTAACGCGAGTATTTGAAAATTTGGTTCACGCTAATTGAGAGCAAACAGCGAGTTGTTGGCTGAAGCTTTTCTGCCGAGTCAGACATTTTCATTTTGAGTAGGCGGCACGGCGCGGCGGGGGCCACCTCACATCGATCTACTGGCGATTGTTCCGTGCTACTTTACGGTAACGATGTGGGTAGTATACAAGAGGGGGTTTCACACCTACTCCTCTTCCTTCTGCTTTTACACTCTGGCACTAATTACTAGCAGCTTTTCAATCTGGTATCTTTCACAGATGCATGAGCTCGTGAAGAACAAACAGGGGAAAGGGCGGGGGAAACAAAAAACAACTTCCATGTTCTACACAACTGAACAAATTTTTGGGGTAAATTCTCTTAAACCTTACACAACGTAACATAGATGCCGACAGCAGCGACGACAACCCTATAAGACTGCCATACCAGGAGGAGTATGCAGACGCAGTTTGAGGAATCCTTGTTGCAGCTGTAGCTTACACAGAGATACGCGCTGTAACGTACGTTGTGGAGAGATGTTCTTTCAAGTGGTTATGTTCTGGGATTCATTTTTTTTTATTTTTAGTTTTTTAGTTTTTTACCTCCTTTCTGTAGGTTAAACGAACAAATCTGCTCGTTTGGATTCGTGTCCTTTCTAATTGTTTTTTGGAAAAGAGGCAGGCGGCAATAAAGCTTCCTGTAATCTTTTATCTCCGAAGGGGTCATGTGAATAAAATTTTGTATGCATGTTGTACCATAAGTTCCTATGACAATGGCATGGCAATAGACGGTGGTGGTAGTGTGGTTTAATACATTTTAGAGTCAAACCACACACTAAGTTTGTTTGCGGTATGTTGCCAGGCATGTTTGTGGGATTGCTTCATTAATGTTATTAAGTTTTGTTTTTTTTTTTTTCTTTTAAAGGCATTTTCGAAATGATTTTGAAGTTCATTTTAACTACTTGCATTCTGTGGAATAAATGTACTTGCGTTATATGTATGAATACAAATAAAGAATTTAGATTTAATTCGACTAAGTTTGGTCAAGTTGGTTTTAACTCAAAAGTTGAAGAAATAAGACGCAGTTTAAGACGCATGCCTACATGACCTCAAAAAATAATTAGTACCATTAGTGGAATGTAAAAATAAACATACAGAAAAGGTACAATCTGTCCGCCCACTTTTTGGGGTCGTTTTTTTTTTATTAAGAAGCCGATTCTCACGTGGAGCTTCCTTTAAAAAAATACCTTTATTTCGTTGCAATTTTTCAGGACGTTTAACAAATAGCTGTCGTCTAAGATCCTTTTCTAATTTGTTCCAACTCAGGCTATATTTTTTTGTTACTCTGTAAAAAGTTAAAGATGGCTGGATGCTGTAGGAATAGAGTAGACACTGATTGGCGTCAACCTGGTGATGTCAAGTATTGCAACTGTTACTGCACATCAATTGTGCTCATTTTACCTCCTAGTCGTAGTCATCGGATCCTGGTTGGTGTCCATCAGAATCCGATTTAACGAAATAAAGACTCCATCAAGGGGGAGTTTTATGATCTTCTGGACGGCGCCTGTCCGGAGCATGATGTCAAAATCATTCTCGGGGACCTCAATGTCAAAACCGGTAAGGAAAACTCCTTCGGCGGATTAGTCGAAGAGCACAGCCTCCAAGACACGAGAACAGATAACAGTTTCCATTTAATCGATTTTGCAGCAGCTCGTAATACGGTGATAAGTAGCACTGGATTTCCAAGCCAACGAATCCACACGGCAACCTGGAACTCTCCATATGGCCGAACCGCCAATCAAATACACTAATATTTTGAATGGGCAAACGTCGACTCTGACCATTTTCTTGTTGCAGCCAAATTCAGAGCTCGACTGTCCAACGGGAAGAAGCTACAAACCGCCCAGAAAAAGAAATTCAACGTTGGAAGCCTTATCACGACTGGAGTATACAGAGCCTACAGAGAGCGCCTACGGAAAAGATTCTCCGCTGTGCACTTATCATCCACAAACGCCAATAATCCGTGGAACCAGTATCGCGACATCAACAAAGAAGTAGGCGAGACCACTATAAGCTACCAGCCAACACTAAAAAAAGATCCTTGGTATGATGATGAATCCGTACCTCGGAACAAGCTGCCTGAAAATGCACACATGCAGGGGCTGCAGTGCAAAACAAGGGGAGCGAGAGAGACTATCGAGCCAAAAGAATGGAGGAGAAGGAGATCCTGCTTAAAAAGAAAAGGGCCTACGCAGTCTCTCACCTCAAGGATATCGAGGAGTCCACATATCTGGATATTTTTTAGAAAAGCCAAGCAACTGGCAGCTCACTTCAAGCCCGGAAGGCAGGCTTTTCGGAACAGTGAAGGAAATCTAGTCAGCGAACGACAGGGAATAGTAGATGTGTTTAAGCAGTATTTCCAGCAGCTACTTAATGGGCATTAAGTAGAGAGGGTGATAGGACAAGAAAAGAACCCTCATCCAGTCAATGAAGAAGCCATTCACCCTCCCAGTTTTGAAGACGTTGGCTCACCTATCAAAAAGCTAAAGAAGAACAAGGCCTTCGGCTCCGATGGTGTGTCTGCGGAGTTTTTCAAACACGGTGGTTATGCTTTGGAAGCCCATGTTCATCCCGAATTGTAGCGCCACATAAGTAAGTGAGTAAGGTGATGCGTTGGTATGGTGCATGCACCAAAACATCAATCAAGTTTGGGTGGATGAAGTCATGCCCGACGATTGGACTATCAGCTCTATATGCCCCATCTTCAAGAAAGGCGATCCTATGTCTTGTAAGAACTATCTGAGTATATCCCTGCTTAAGATCCTATCCAACGTACTGTGCGAACGTTTGAAGCCTTTCTGCAACACACCAATCGGTACGTACGCCTATGGCATCCGACCCAGCAAATCGAAGATCGACTAAATCTTCACACTAAACCAGATCCTGGAAAAGATCAACGAATTTCAAGTCGAGACTCACCATCTCTTCATCTACTTCAAACCCGCATATGATAGCATTCATCGTTTTGAACTCTACAAGGCGATTGCAGAATTCGGGATTCCGGCAAAACTGATCCAGCTGTGCCGCGTGAAATTAGAAAACACGCGGAGCATGTTGCAATTCGGTAACAATTCCTCCGAACTATTCCAAAAATGTACCGGATTTCGTCAAGAAAATGCGACAACATGTAAATTCTTTAATCTCGTACTGGAACAGAGAGTGCGTAGGGCAGGTGTGAACACGGAAGGAACTATCTTTAACAAATCTGTCCAGCTGCTGGGACATATATCGACATCATCGACATCATCTGTTTACAGCGGTTATCAGACTTTCATATGTACATATGCAGGTTAGACTTATATAGTAGTGTGACACACAATGCCCCCTATCAAACCCCTAATTATGACAAATGCGACATCTCCAATTACCAACACTTCAAGGATGAATGATGTGGTGAAAGACGATATACATACATATACATTAGATTCTCGTAAGTTTGATAACCATGCATGCTAAAGCACATGGCAATTATCAATCTAGCTTGGGGCAATTGATGGTTTCGAGTATCATAATAACCTAAAGATATGGCTGGGTGAAGTCGGTGACGGTGTGCCTCGAAAGAAATTCCATGTCGATAGGAATAGTAAAGATGAGCTGTTATTTGTTTTCTAAAAACACTAGATGCCTTGTAGCAGACAATACAGTTCACCAGATGGCCACGTCATTCTTTGGTAATGGTGTGACAATGGGTGTTTCAATCTAGTGTGTAATTTGCTTTACTAAAAACTTTATTAATCGTAGGAGTAGAAAGGTTCTTCTTTTGTGATTCTAGGACATTGGAATACCAGCTAAAATTCCAATATAAAAGTGACTTAGTTCTACAGCAAAGAGTAGGTACCATGATAGTGTAGATGCAGGTTTTTGTGAAGTTTTGGATCCCTTTGGGTAGGCACCAACACCTTCCACCATTTCCTACGAAGGAATTGACTAGAGATGAATTTCTATAAACACGCCAACATTAGAAAGGCAAAACTAGCTGAGTACCTTTACATTAATCTAAATGATCACAAAACATGATTCCATCGTAAACTGACGTTATGCATCCATCACTAATTACTGACCTAATTTTTCCTCCTCTAGAGTCCCTCCAAATCAACCAAGTCATGTCCACATGCCCGACATAGTGTCGCTTAGCCAACCATAAAGCAAGCCCACGTGTTACTGCATAAGCTGCATCTCTCATTCAAATACCAAAGGGTCCAACTCTGCCTGTCTACGACTTTGTACTACCAACTAACCTACAGCTTTGGCTGCATGCACAAACTTTACGTAACAACCGGCTTAAATTTGCGTGCAACAATTCGCCATCAACTCCAGCATAACCCCACCATTAGTTCCTTTGTTTCACAGTCGATATTGCATAACACTGCCGGATCCATTGTTGCCATTAAATTGGACACAATCGGTATCTATTGCGAGATGTTTTCTCAGATTTCTTCAGTTTATTTGTTCGTATTTTCACCCGCGTGAAACAGCGCGCACAATTTCGCACAACATGACCATAAAACTACTGCGATTGGTATCGAATCTAGAAACCACATCTTTCTTTGCGACAAAAAGAATCAACACGCGCTTCTCACGCCGCATTAGAGTCGCAAAATGTAGGTACCCCACAAAAAAGGGACCCAGAAACCCACATGGAAATCGCGCAATCGATACACTGATGGATCCATCACATCGTGCGTCGTGTCGGTCGTTAGCGTTACCCACCACCCCACTTAATATAGTAAATAAAATTTGAGCATCGACATAAAAAAAAAAAAACCAAATTATAACACCGCCGATCATAATTTTAATTAAATAATTAGAGCGGAAAATATTCGTTCAGTCTGGTGAGCGCTACATCGAGTGGTTTATTGTTACAGCGACGACCATTTAGATGGGGCGTCGCGATATGCGATAGATGCGAGGAGGGTTGGCGCGCGCTGATTTAGCTGGCATAATTAATAGCATCTGCTTTATAAAGTGGAAATGCGAAAAGTTTTACTGCATGTCGGTGTACCAAGGTACACACAAAATGAAAACACCCCCTAAGCGGATGGATAGGGTTCTCGTCGGGAATGCACAGAGAGACATTACATGGAGCTAATGGAATCCGCTTAAAATTGATGTGGAACTAACTCGTTATTTTTTCGGAGAAGTTTCCCTGTTTTCAGTTAATTACTGGAAAGCTTAACTGTGTAATAAAATTTATAAATTAATGGGATTTTTTTTATTTCTTTTTTTTTTTTTTGTCGTTTCCTTTGTTTTTAAACCACATATTTGCACGTGTTCTGAAACATTCATGAGCCCACGGCATATAGCGTGTAACAAACTCAAATAAAGTTTTGAAAATTTATGAAATTTTCTGAAAGATTCAAATACACGATGAGGAACTGAGAAAATAAAGTAATTCTCATTTTAAGTTGTTGCATGCTCTTAGGGCGTTTTAGGGTATCTACCCTTTATCATAACTTTGGTCTAGATCCTGGAGGCCTCCTTTGACAGTCACCGAAAGGTGATAGGATTCCATTGCCTAGTCTGTCTTGTTATGACCTGTCCACACATTCCTGGTTCTTAGTTTGAGATACGAATTGGTCAGAACACCCAGTATCTTATTCTGAAACGGCGGTCAACTAACTTTTGATTTTCGATGTCTTCTTCCTACTAAGTCGACGTTTAAGTGGAATAGTCGCAGCTTATTGTATAAATTGATGGCTCTGAGGCTTTGACTTGCTCAGTTCGAGCTTTATGCCGAAGTGTCCACTAAAATAAATGACTAAAGTACTCAAAGTCTTGTGCTTTATCAACCTGCTTCCAGTCAAAATTCCTGTAGATTCAGGCAGATTCCCTCTCTCGTTGCGATATGGTTGGAGAAGCTTGATCTTATATGATTTTGTGACTCGAGATCGAACTTGCATAGCTCCAGTTTATTGTCAACGAGTTACCAAAGCTAATAAGTATTTTAAGTAGACAAAAGTCAACTGATCTTAAGAAGACGCGAACGTCTTATTCATACACAAGTTTCTGTGAATGTCTCACGATGTGAGCCCCTGATGTCTAGCAGTTTAACTAGTTCAACATCAATGAAGAGCATTAGTGTATTATGGCACTTTTTTCAAATCCAAGCGGAAAAAGCAGCAAAGAATTTCCTAGATATAGTTTCAGTTATGAAGGCCTACTTTGTTAAAACTTTGTAACACCGGGAAAGTCTGACATATTTAGAGCTCAAGTTGATAAAAATTTTTTTATTCAGCATCCAGGTTTCGCGGACACAATGTTAGATATGAGACAGACACTTCAGATCTCTGATAATGCCCTCCAATTGGCAGCACGACCCGAAATGAAAGTAGACTACGATCGAAGAATGTGCTCTTCAAAAGATCCATAGGATGCATATGACAAAAACGTCTATTTAAAACAGTAACAAGCTGTGGAATCTATTACATCTGTGACATAAGATTGTACTATTGTAGTCGTGCGGTTGTTAGATCCAATTCGATAAGCGATGACCTTACTGAATCTATGTACATCAAAGCCAGTTTTTGCCACATCACTATAACATCATCGAAGAGTTTGAAGGTGCTAAAAAGAAGGAAACTTATGACATCATAGATGGATCCCAAGAAACCAATTTAGAATATGAAGCCAAAGTCTGCTCTGTTATAAATAAAAATAAATTTTTGGCGCAACAGGTCCATGGGATCCAGGGCCTAGCTTCTCACAACCATTCGTGTTGTGCGTGTTATATTCTTCACATGAATGGAAGGGGCCTACTGTTTAATGCCTGATCCGAACGGCAATTTTTAAAAGCTTTTTCATGACAGTTTTACTCTCGGATGTTTGTCAGACGCTCGCGAGAGGTGGGGCCGTGAAAGAAATTTTAGGTGTTGTCTGGGGATTGAACCTGGAACTCCTTGCTCCGTAGTCCAACGCACTAACCACTTGAGCCACGGCGCCCACGTCTGCTCTGTTACTTTGATAAAATAATCCTTAACAAGTTACAGGACAAGATATCACAAAGCAACTTTTGACTTACGCCAACGAGTCCACCACGTACCTAACATTGGGAGACACGTTTGGATAGATATTTTCAGAGCTCAACTTTCAAATGAAAAGGAATTGATATCTACTACAGATATTTTAAAAAAAAGAAAAGACTATCGTTTCAAAAGGCTCCAGGAAAGAATAAACATGTATAGAAAGAACAGGGGCTACATGACCCCTGGCTCAGGGATACTGAACAGTCTTATCACAAGAAAACAAAAACTAGGAGCAAGAAACTTAAAAGCGATCTCCAGGTAATTGTGGAGGTGTTTAAAGCACATTTTCTTCAGCTTAGGGGTAAGGTAAGATAAAAGACCAAATCCTGAAAAACCTAATGTAGCTAATGAAAATCTAAACAACAACACAGCCGATGGTCCTGGCACCTTGATACCGGATCTTACCAACCGATTATCTTCCTCTTTTGGCCCGAAGTCTTTTATGGACGAAAGCTTGCTCGACGACTGAAAAGTTAGCTCTAGGGTTATTAGCCTCATCTATAGCACGGCTAACCTACGTCACTTACCAGATCCTGTTTAGCCTTCTATCCAAACGTCTTCAGCTCTTTTCTGTCATACTAAGCAACTGGCTTTGTGTGGCTCCGCTGTTATATTTTTCACACGAATGGAAGGAGCCTAGTGTTTAATGCCGTGATCGAAGGACACATTTTGGTTTAAGAAGCAACTTCATAACAGTTTTACACTCGGATGTTTGTCAGACGCTCGCAAGAGGTGGGGCCGTGAAATAATGTTTAGTGTTGTCTGCACTTGAACATTGAATCTCCTGTTTAGCACTGCTTAGGCAAATTCTGATAAAGACCAACTTCCAAATCGAAGCCTATTATCTTTTCCAACTTTTAAGTTACATATGATAGCCTTAAAGGGCTATACTATTAATGCTGTTAAGAAGCTAGCATTATGTTCTGCGCTTGGTTGAGATCTCTGGCGATTTCCATCCCTAAACCAAGGAAGACTGCCTATGATCTTGCAAAAGAACTTTGGGACACCTACCTTATTTCATATTACAACTTTTCTGCCACTTCTAGGTGTACACGGTAGCCAGTGGGCCTATCTCAATAGCAAGTCTACGGAGATCCAATTGTTGGAGACGTAGGCAAGACCAATCGTAAAGTCAATGCTCTTGCCAATTTCATGAACATTGGAGGATACAACCGCACCGTCGTAGAATTGTGTCTGCCTGGCCTCCCTGTACGTACACACTCCACTTTAGTAGAATGGCTCCAAAAGATTCTTAGGACCAGGGAAACTACGCGCGCTTTATGCAATCTGTTGCAGAATCTTAATAAAGAACGTTAGCCTGTGTACGTCGGCAGGAGTAAAATACTATCTCCGTGTGATCGGACAGATGAAGTACGATGATCGGCACTGACTGGTGTCTAAGTCCCAAATTGGTATATTGGATATACATATAAGTGTCATTTAGATAGCTTCGGTCTACCTCCTGTATATAGTGGCTGTTTGGTAGCCCAGAGCATACATCCTCAGAAATCGAGCTGCTTTAAACAGCTCGGGTGGTAAGCTGTCAGGTCCAACATACTTGTTGGACTTAAGTTTGGATATTTCTATCCTCACTTCGTTCTGATCAGGTGAACGGAAGTCGTCATTCTATGTTGAATGGTTGATTCTGCCTGACAGCGGGATATTGGTCTTCGACGCCATTATACTTGAACAGTCTGCAGAAGAATTTTTTCCATTTTCTCAACACCGACCATGACCCCACTACGAGGTTTCCTTATTCATCTCTACAGGCTTCTGTTTGGGTCTTATTGGCTTGAGACAGAAATGTCAATACTGTATGAATCGTAGTAACCATTTGGTAAATACATTTTGGAAAGGCAACGAACTATCTCCCTAAATTATTGATAGATTTCTTCTCCTTTTCTGGTATTAGCAAGCCGTAGAGGCTGAAATATAGACACTGAGTGAAATAGACTCCCCTTTAGTACGACTGAAAGCTTTATAACCTTGGGATGATTAGAAGTTAGTTAGCTGCCACTCTTTCGACAAATTTTCTTAGAAACCTTAGTTTCTATCATTTTCTATCTACACTTTCACTGTATTGAGTCACTGTTACGTTATACTTATCACAGGGTACAGTTACAGTGTTTATCTATATAGTTATGTAATCCAAAGGATAATAAAACCTTTTTCTTATCCGATAGTGTTAGCTCAGTGTAAATAAATTAAAAGGTTAAACTCTGCCATTATAATTTCATTAAAAGATACTTATCTACACACAGATACTCCTATCAATCGCCATCGGTGTACGAGTAATTACAGATTTCTCTTTTGGGCCAGCATGACAAATCAAAAACTTTCAATAAACAGATCCCAAACAAAGATACATACATATCTCTGACTATTCCTACACCCTAATAACTATTAGGAAGTGGGCGTCGAAACCATACAAAATCGATATTTTTCACTTTCATTCGCATTCGTAACGAGTCAGAGTTCAGAGAGACGTACAGCCGCACTAATAACTTTTTTTTTTTTCATTTTAGTCGCCACACTTCACTGTAAACACGATGAGATGCAAAATGCATCTTTTTATCCAAAGTATAAATATTTATTAAAACCGTCTGCCATTCAAGCGTCCGAAAATATAGAAGGTATTATGCAAATCGTTATCGTCCTCCTTGAGTATCTGGCCAAACGAAAAAAATAAATAAACAATTTTCTCCATTTTCTTGTGATCCGGCAAAAGTCAACAAATAAATATCCATAATTCGCATCTCCAAATAGAGAAGCAGGCAAAAAGAAAAACAAAAAATGGAATATAAATCCTAGACCAGAAGGTAAAATAAAATTCCGATAACGAAGCATTTTTTTTTTGTTCGTCCATCTCTGCCTCGGCACAAGGATGCCTGCGCCCGCCCGGGCGAAATAGATTAACAGAAGCCATTCGGGAGAAAAATGTTTCTTAAATGTATCCAAGGATATCCGCAACAATTTGTGGTGCTTGATGCATTTTTTCGTGCTCCTTTTTGCTTGCATTTTCTCATTACGTTTTCTTGTTCGTGTCAAAATTATCACACCCACACTGTGTACGCGCAATGTGCTACAAATTCCTTAGCCATAAGATTGCCTGCGCTTGCTGGCTGGGTAACAAGAAGCAATGTGCAAGAAGGATAATGCAAGGATAAGAAAGTAATTTCGTTCGTTGCGGAGTATTTTCTATAGGATTCGTGTGTTTTTCTTTCTTGGTTATGATTTTTAGAAACGCTACTTTCTTTATTTTTATTTTTCATCCTTTTTTTTCCTCAATTTAAAGCACAACACACGACCAGAGGCACATCACCAACGGAAGCTTTATTAAGGATAATGGCAATTTCATTTTGTGTCTACGTTTATGCTTTTCTTTCGTTGCTTACTAACACCTCTGTTCCGTGCTTTTTGTGATTTATTCACAATTTCTTTTTTCTACTTATTCGCTTCAGTTATGAGATTTAGAGTCAAGAGACGAACAAATTGGTACTGCAATGGAATAACCAGCACAAAATCACTCGTCGCAGATGTCGCATTGTTGGACGGAAGAGTCTTACAAAAAATATTGTATAAATTATTTACAGAGAGAAGGATCTTAAAGTTATATTTGTGTTTAAGTTTATTTTTAAAGTTTTTGTATTGAAGTAGATGGTCAGTGTATACATATATAATCCAGCATCTAATTATACGCCGAGATACTTAATCCTTCTGGTCACATGAAGCTCCGATAGAAAGCTACTGTAGAAAGTGTTATAATGGATAATGGACCAATCCCCTATACTTATAGCTACAATTATGGCAACATCGGACCTTGATCTGCTTAGTAGCTTAATTAATTTTGGTTTGGCCCATATTTTTCCCACCTGGCCCATATTTTTCTCGCTATAACGCAGCTTAAAAGTCTGTTAAATTTAAGGTCTGGCAGCTTTAGAAAGTTCATGATATTTACTGCTCTTAGCCATTACTAGTCGAATATTGACTTTTTCTGCCAGAGACCAGCTAAGAGCTAACCCGTGCCAACTCGTCTTTCGCTTATTTCTTTCAAAGTTACCGTGTCCTGGGACTCAGATGAGGGAGATTTTTGATTGAACGCTTAGTTTGCGAAGTTTGTTCTGGGACTACTCTACCAATTTTGAGGATGGGGTAGCTGAATCAATGACTTTGATAGCCGCTTGGCTATAGAGAAGTTATTCCGTATACGAAAGACCTCGAGAATTAAGAAACTTCCGCTTGAAAAACCCTGCAGAACCTGGTAAACGGAAAAATTCTGATTTGTTCAGATTATCTGAAAATGTCCATTTTTGATCCCTCCGCATCTTCTTCTTCTTCAATCTCGAATTGCTGTTAGGCATCGGGGTAGACTTAGGATACCCATCTTCTCCAATGAACTCGGTCCCGGCTTTTTCTTCTTATCTCTGCCACGGTTTAGCTTTTCATCCTGCCCACAGCCTGGATGCGATTATAACAATAAAGGAAATACACACAGGGGTCTTCCTCTCGCTACATTTTCTCGATATAGATGACTAAATCCGAGTCTTTGATTGCTTCTCCCTTCTTCCATTCGGTTCTGGTTGGGAAAAAAAAAATAAAGTGAACTTCCAGAAATTTAAAGTGGGACTCTTGCAGTCAGTCGAATGCGCAACTATGTAAGTCTTTTGGTATCATCTTCAGGACATTTCGTAAAGCAATTAAGCAGCCAAATACATTGAGCCGGACTACACAATATAGGGCTGTATTTATGATGTGTAATTTGAGAGGGAGCATCCGCTGGACAGAATCTCTAAGCGCGCGCAAGCTGCTCTTTGGATTATAAAAATTATTCTACTGTACTACACAATAGTATGGCGCTGAGTTTAAGCTTCGAACTATAATATCTAGTATACAGGTCCAATAATTTAACAAGAGGTTATATTAAGACACTTAATGAACCTTAATGCAACGTTGAGTTCTATGTGTCAAGTCTCCGCTGGATTGACTAAGCCCCGCGCTGAGTGGAGTATTATTTCCTTTCCGGCCTACGGTAAGGGCCATCAGTACTTTTTGACTTTGAGTATTCCGCACTTCTGGTTGAAAAATTGTTGGTGGCTTTACACACACAGTCGAACATCATTTTCCAATTTGGAACCATCTGTATACGAAACCTATGTATATTTCCAGTATCTGGAATCATATGAATTGGTTCTAGTATCCATAGATAACCTGTAAAGTCAGGTCCAGGATCTAAGGCAGCCTGATAGCATTCAGCATACCACCTTTCGGTATGACGAGTAAATCATTTGAGTATATAAATACTGAATATTTACATATGTTTTACCACAAAGGCGTTTGCCTGGCCCCTTGTTGACAAACTTTTTTATGTGCTAATCTATGAATAGATTAACGGGGATATTTATTAGTAATATTTCTTGAATGTGCAGTTTTTATTTATCTACCCCTATCCATTCATCAACTGTCACTTCATCTAAGGACTTACTGAGATGAAGTGAAAAAGAAACAAATTTGGATCCACCAAATTAAAATCGTCAGCATTTTCCCAAGATGCTTCAGAATATTCATGAATCGTTGAACTCAAAAATCGTATTAATATAAAGTGTGAACCCATTATTAAGCTCTCTACAAATCAATTGATCAATATTCAAAGTTTGCCACTAAAAGAGACTTCATCTTCTTCAATAAGAACTCTTACCCAAACACTAACTCAAGATCCACAAGAACTCTTATCCATAGAAAGTAGTTTAAACACAACTCACCTGTAACGAAAAATAAAATAAATCAAATTTTAATAAAAGAATATTTTAAATAGTCTTTAAACAAAATAAATAAAAAAAACCATAACCCCATTATCAAGAAAGAAATCAATCAGATACGAAAAAAAAAACAAGTTCCACAAATCGAATCAAAACACAACCATTTCCTATTTATCCCAAACGAATTGACCTACATCTTTCAGCCGCACATCCGATGCTCTGTTCGTCATGATTTCAATTTAAATTACACATCAGACTCTCAAATGTGTGCTACCGCACAATTATCCACATTGTATCGGATCGTATCCAATTGGAAACCCAAAGAAACAAGACAGTTGGAGATAAAAATTGCCCTCGGGCGCGAAATCAGTAAGCCGCCTATATTTTATATCATTTTGATTTTTTTTCTTCTACATGACTGAAGTACTTTTATTTCATTTATTTAAATACATGATTGGGTATATAACAGAAAATACAATTAAACTTTCACTATCAGTTAATCCACAAAAAATAAAAACGACTGCATAGATACATACCTATAACGAAACGGAATTAATTACATTGCCATTCAAAAGTGGTTAGCAACATATACATACGTGTGCGTTAAGATGGCAGAGCGCCGCAATTGAACGATGAATAATGTATCTTCCACTAATATGGCAACAGTAATTGAATTCGATGGAAGAAAGTGTTTAAAATTCTGAAGAGCCCATGAGTTTTGGAATTCCCACAGCTCGGATGCTTGGGGTGTAGGTTACGCTCTTGAATTTGAAGAATACCTTTGACATCGACTAGAGATTCTTTTCAAATATTGAGAGGAATAATAAATTCTTTGAGGCTAGACGAACATCACAAAGGACTACAACAGAATTAATGTAAAAGCTTAATAAATTCTTTACAAATACATAGATCAAACAATTTTTCAGAAATTGATTTTGGAGGTCGACATACTTATATGAAATATCTTCAGCCAATTTTGTGCGATGAACATCTGGTGGGACAGGTCTTAAAGTGGGACTACCATCTACAGGCTTCACCTTAACCATTCTCAACGTGTACACTTCACAAACACGTATAGCAATGAGAAAATCAACTTCTAGGAAATCCTGAACCAACATTACATGAACTACCACCCAACGAATCAAGAATTGTTTATGGAAACCTGAAGAAGAATACTGGACATGGTAAAGCTGTTACCACCAAAAAATAAAAATTCATGGGTGTCAAGGTTGTGGCAAGATAAATTCGAAAGGCACCTGGCTATTGTAGATATTTTCTTCAAGAGAAATATCCCATCATATTTGAAAACGAAAACAATTGCTTAAAAGTAGACTACATTGTGTATGAAAAAATGATTATAAGTTTATATTGGATTCACTACTTGAACTCATAGTACAGACTCCTTGTTTTCGACGTCTAGCTACAAGAACACTTAGCCAGTAAAAATGAAAACATCTATGGCATGAAATAAAGCATTAAGATGTATAGATTTTACGCAGACGATTTGGAATTACTTGGCCTTCAAAATAGAAACAGAATAATGCTGATGCACTGAAAATATAAATATCACTTTTTTTGCTCTCGGGTTAGGAAGAAGTTCACTGGACTACTTAGACCCAAGTAGTAAGATTAATTATCACACATTTTAATGGAATTTCTTTGATTTGCAGAGAAAGCCGAGAATGCACCTCAAGGATGAGAAAACCATAGACAAAGCCAGGATCTCCTTATGAAACAGCAAAACTGTAATTGGTAAGAGTTGAGATATAAACACCAAAATTATGTTGTACCTTTACACAGCCATAACTAGACCAATTGTCCCATATGCAGGACCGGTATGGTGACAAAAAACGAAGCAAAGGTCTATACAAAACAGGCTTAATAAATCCACATTTGCTAGAGATTCTCATGTATGGTACACAGATGGATCAAGAACAAATGAAGAAGTTGGGGCTGGTGTACACGGCGTGAATACAAAGACATTCATCTACACAAGGGTGGAAAAGTGTAACACCATATTTCAATATTGCTATAGAACTACGTCTCAAAATAAATATTAACAGATCTATAGCAAATAAGAACATTTGTATTCCCTCTGATAGCAAAGCTTCACTTCTAGTAATTAAGGCCTATGAAATAACATCGAAACTAACATGGAACTGCTTTCAACTACTCATGTCATTAGCCAGAACAGACAGAGTTCATCTCATTTGGGCGCCAAAATACAGTGGACATATAGGCAATTAGATGGCAGAGATACTAGCCAGTAAATGATCTGCATCGAACTTCATAAAACCAAGACCATTCTCTGGATCAGCACTGCGAAGGGCCATCTGTGGCCGCAGTGATATGGTGACATGCTCCCGCCCCACATATATAATCTAGGCTTCAGTGATAACAAGCTTACAGAGCAGAGGCAGAATAGGACAATCACAAAGGAGATAATTCGAAGTATCATCACCCTCTCCCAAAAAAACTTCGTAGATAGTGGTGTCTCGTAAGCCTAGGATACTATGAGGCTTAGAAACACGAAAGTGTCCCGTAAAGTCTTTTGTGCAAGAATCCTGGAGGGTCGTCTCAAACACAATTGTGTTCGAAGAAAACTCAAGCGTCAATGGAGGCCCTGATCGAAGACGCGGAAAGACCCAACGTAGCTTAACGCGACTCAACAATCTCATTAGAGATCTCATTCCCGAAATCCCAGTGTGATTAGTAACCCAGATGTTCTTGCGTTTTCGAACTATTTTTGAAATGGGTTACAGGGTTAAGCAAAGCCTTAAGTACAGCTTGACTATCGCTACAAACACTTAGGCTCCTCCACCTATTCGTAACAACATAGTCGGTAGCTATTAGAATAGCATAGATCTCCGCTGAAAAAATAGAGGCATTCTTGCTTAACGAGTAGTGAAATCTAGTGCTGTCTCCACGAAAACACCGTCACCGGACCATGGACTAATTTTGGAGCCATCCATTAAAGATTCGACTGCAGACCAGTCCAGGCTCAGACTTTGGCCCGAGCCAGTTGGTTGTAGGATAAGTGTCACATAAGGAACCAGTGATACCAAAACCCACCCAGTAGATTGGTTTAATACTACAGTTCATGATAAAAGTTTCAAGGTGAGGTAAATAAAGCAGTCCATCTAGAGCAGAGCAAGGCGCATTCAGAAAAGATCCCCTGCACCAGACAATTCTTTGGAGTGCAGAAAGTAGTCACATCCTTCCGCGATGATATCATATACAGCGACATCGACCTAGTCAGAAGAGTTCGAATACAACGACTAAACGACTAAGACGGTTGGGTGATGTAAAGCCGATAGACAACAATGTCCATCCGAAAAGGTCGACCCAGTAGAGGACGACCTCGCCTAAGGTGGTGCGCTCAAATGTAAAGGAACCTCAACCAACTGTGGCTGGAGAGGCTTGTTAGTTAAGGCCCAGGTCCACTCCTGACTGTAGCACTACCTAAGTAAGTAAGTAAGTATGTAGATCCAAAAAAACCTTTTTCTGTGTTACACCCTATGTCTTGCCGAAAGCTTTCCTACAGTGCCAGAAAACTGAGAACGTCTTGACATGCTTTGCCCAAAGAAGCTTCTTACCCAGTATCTCTCACGAATACTTCGCTTCATCGGAGATCTGGATAGTGACCCCCTTTAGCAGTGGCTGAGCCAGACAACGGCTCAGACCCTCTAATGAAGAGAACAACCTGCACCATTCATCGATCATATCTAAGATTAAGGTAGTCTCTTGACATAATCGGAAAGTTAGAGGAATGTTTAGCTATGTCAGTTTTTGGAAAGAATCCAATTAAAAATTTCACTTTCATAAGCTTCCAGTGAGTTCCACAGGCTTGGGTTC
Organism: Xylota sylvarum; assembly: GCA_905220385.1. Lineage (NCBI taxonomy): Eukaryota > Metazoa > Arthropoda > Insecta > Diptera > Syrphidae > Xylota > Xylota sylvarum. The sequence goes on from LR999958.1 coordinate 16,564,753, forward strand.
CTTGTGACCAATGATGAAACTTCCAAGTTAGCTCCATTACCAGCTTATTTGATAACTGATCATTGAAAGCGACGCCCAAAGAATAGTCTAACCTTTATGCAAACATTTATTTTCAGGACATTAGATACGGAAAATGTTAAGTTGCAATCTATACTACAAGTACAGTCGATCGACGGACACTACTAAACCTAGATATAAGCTTGCTTGTGAAGCCAAAATCTGACACATTTTGATTTTTTAAATGTAACCACTTGCGTTTTAGATATCGAACTTTCGGGTTAAAGTACCATATTGATTCCATTAATAATGGAACTCAACATCATTCAAATATCCTCCATGGAAACGGCTGCAAAAGTGAATACACTGTATCCAATTTTCAATTAATTTTGCGGATAAATAATGCGAAAAGGTGTACAATGCTGGTCATGAGGTCATATAAATTCTGGTTTATTGGCATTGACCATAGGCTTGATATAGTTCCAAAGTAAAAAGTACAGGAGTGTCAAATCACATGAAAAAAAACGGCCAATTGACTGGTCCATCTCTGGAGATAACACAGTCACCGAACTTCGACTTCAATAACTCGATTATTTGCATGTGGCGCCGTCTTGTTGAAACCACATATGCGCCAAGTCATCCTCTTCCAATTTATTCCAAAAATAGTCAGTCAACATGATCTGGTTATTGAAGCGTATACTTTTCCATCCTCGAGAAGAAAGTATAGAGGAGTTGCAACGTCAAGGCAAACCGCAGCCAACTTAATGGACAGCCGAGAAGCCCTTTTGACAAAATGGAGCGTTTCATTAAAAATATGAAAATATCGTAAACGGAGGGCATTACCAAGCAATAATTAGCTATGATTCATTTCTAAATTTGCATGACATCAAATTGCCTGTCAAACTATGGAGATATTGACAAGGAGAATACTACTCCTTATCCAAATAGGTCATCTGATTCCTGTAAACAACCTTAAACCAAAGATTGATACACTAGATTAATTCCTAGACACAGCGCCAAACAAGATTTAAAAGTTTTAGCAGCTAGCTCTAATATTTAAACTAAAAAAAACATTGCTCCTCTAGCTACCCAAGTAAGATGTGGTCCATCAACCCAGCTTAACTGTAGAGACAGGTAAACTACTAAATAAAAAACGAATCATCCAAAAAAAAACTTCTCAATACGGAGAAGAAATTTTCAAGTATATTCCAAGAACTGTACTCCCACCTCAAAAACAAACACGAAGACACTAAAAAAAAATCCGTCAATCAAAAACAGGATCAAACATCCCTTCCACTCAGTGGTCACCATCTTACACATATGTACATGTGTGTGTATGTATAATATCAATGCTATATCCTTTTGCGGATTCCTTCAATTATGTTAATAATTTAAGCACATGTAGGGAGATTTTAAAACATTTCCTTTTCTCCGACCATTTTCCCAGAAATACAGACCACTGGGTTTTTTTTGTTTAAAAAATAAAATCCTCAACATCCTTACTCAGCAAAATAATGAAATGGGATTCCTTTATAATTCGTAAAAGAAAAATACGCTTAGATTCGGACATTTACCATTTTCTCCTTTTATTTCAACTCAAAAGGAGATTAACCAGAAAGGATTTTCTCTCTTTTTTTTTTAAGCAGATTTTTACATGAAAAAAAAGAGGAAACACCAAACTAAGTAAAGGATAAACTTCGTATGTGTAAGGAGTAGAAAACGTCAGTTCCAAACGTTCCAAACAACCATACGTACATTTCCACTTTCAGTGTTAAAGTACTCCAAACTCATCACGTAAATTCTCTATTAATCCCCTGCACATGTGGCTTCCTCATACCATGCTCAACGTGTCTGAGTAAATGGGGCTTCTCACCCCTAGTTAACCTATTTCACATTAAATAGAGAAATACCACCATCGTTGCTTTGCGAAAACATCACCTTGCGCCCAGCTGTACCTACATACATAAGTATATACTATACAAATTCGGTTCTTCATTGTGGCATATGTTCAGCTTATGTGTGTGTTCATTACCATTTATCAAGAAGCTGACATGAATGCCAGGATAATGTACATGATAGATGCTTTTTAGTTGGAATCCTCTTTAGCACCTTTACTAATTTGTTTAATTAAAAGTATCCTCTTATTCAATGAGTGAATACAATGCTGTTGAGTTTTTTTTTTTTTTTTGTTTTTATGTGTATTTGTGGGCGTTCTTGCGCCGGTGTATTTTATCATTTTCCACTTTGCGCGCTTTAGGTGGTGGTATTCATTATGTATTAACCTTAATCCTGTGAAAATGGCGCACAGAAAAAAAAAAAAAAAGAACGATTTCGAAATGTCGGAGCAGTATACATATTGTGCAGAGTTGTACGCATAATTAAAATGTTCCCAATAGAAAAGCAATTATCTTAGAAGGTGATTAAGAGCCAAGTATACAAGTATATAATGAATGAAGGTACAAATTGACTTAACCGTAGAGTGTCTACATTCAAATGGATTGTAATGTCCTGAGGTTGTAGGATTGAGTGGCAACTTTGAAAGGACTTTTTCAGAGGTTCTACACTTTGGGATTTCCCATGTTTTTCAATGGGATGCCCCATTCAAACAATGGCGTTTCTCGGCTATACGTGAAGTTAGGTGTGGTTTGTTTGACGTTTCAACTTGGCTGTATTTAATCTTGGGAAAGTACACTCTTCACCAACGTATGGAAGTTATCCAAATTTTTGTATGAAAGTTCGCATTCCGTTGCAACAACTTTACGTGCGCGATTGTCCTGTTTTCATCGCAAAATCATCAAGTCAATTTCTGACTGAACGGCTTCGTTTAAAAGAAAAATTATCGCATTTGACATTTGTCACATTTTTCCCAAATGCCATTCCACACATAAAAATTGCCAGTTTAGTACTGGTTTCATGTTGTAGGGGTCGTTGGCCTATACTTCTTCTTCAATGATGCTGAAATTCTTTCGTCGACTACTTTCTCTTTGGTCCAGTATTTAGCAATGTTACCGCAGAAGGGTCAATGGACTGGTCCACTGCGTGAGATGATGTTTTCGCTGAAATGGTTCACCAAAAACTGCATAGTTTAGCTGGCAGTTCGTTGTTATCGCTGATTATCGTTTGGTAATGGGCTCAATTGACGGAAAAGCAAGCCCCTAATAGGTTCCTGACTCGTGAAGAGTCTCTGCCTAAGACACGAGCCCTTCCACTCTCTTCGATCCCGGCACGTTCCTGCCAGTTGTCTATACCAAGCGCTTTGGCATCCGCAATAGCCTGATCCTTAAAATCGAGGTTCGGTCTTCCTTGTCATCTCGAACCTGGGGCTTGTGATTCGAAGATCCATTCGCTTGATGTAATCGGGCCAATGTAGTCTATGTGGTTTGCCTTTCTGAAACATATCCATATTTGATCAGTTCGGGGTTGTATATTTTCCTCCTTTCGACCTTCTCGCATTCAGGACCAAATTTTAGATGAAGTATTTTTCTTTCGAAGAATCCAAATATCAGCTTAAGTTTCCTGCCAGCACTCGGCATTACATAGCAAAAATACTAGGATTAGTGTTCTGTAGAGGAGCACGAATTTCGTCCTTTTTTTGAGTTTTGAACTCATTTGTTTCGATAGAGTGATTTTCCAAAGTCACTCTCCGTTAAATCCCCCAAAGTTGCCATTCGTGGAGGTGATGTTTACTCCAAGGTTTACTCATTGGGTAAAACGTTGAACTACTGAGTGAGAGCTCGAGGTTTCATTCTCAGAAAAAATCTACGTATTTTACAGTCTACATATATATCTCGTAAACAAGACTTGTACGTGTAATGGCATTAAACTGTGGGTTCCATCCATAAGTCCAACAAGAATATAACACCCACAGAACGATTGGCTGTGAGAAGTCATTTCTAATTGATGTCAGTTACTAAGAAAGCAGTGCTAATAACTGCAACCCTCTTACTAGAAATAAAAGTAAACATTATGCTTCCACCATGAGTACAGGAAAAAAGCTGTGGCCAACTTGACACAAAAGGTTGCCTAGTTATGGGAGTTCTCATACATGTCTCTCCCACACAGCAATCCAGTGGTTGTCGGAATTTTTATCTCTTTGTAGCTTAATCCTTGACTTTGTATCTCTTGACAGTACTCCCGTTCTATGAATCTCTAGTTTATCTATTGTCAATCGAAGCTGGTTATGATGAATAGATAAATTTATTTTCACTTGAATTTATAAAAAGGATGAGGGATGAGTGCACTTTCGTATGGCGAAAAATCAATGAAAGAGAATAGACACGTTTTGCTGAAAATATACTGACAGAGTGTCCTCAAAATATAAACAGAACCACCATAACAACTCAAACAACTTCCAATCAACATTAGCTTGCTATTTGTTATTTTTATTTTTAAAAATACAATTTTTAAAAAATTAAAACCTTCATCCAACTATACCATCGTTTCGCTATAAATTTCCAATTTCACTCTACCTTCATCCTGAAATCAATTTGTATGTTTTTTTTTTTTTTACTTTTTCTCTCTTACCGGTTCAATGGAATCGTAACTAGGATATAAAATGGATGAAATCTCTGAATGATTAATGAAGATATAAACATTCGAATCGGAAACCGAATAGATTCAAGAGTAAACCTTCAATTTGTTTGATCCCATTTCATGTCAGAATTGAAAATTGCAAGGGATGTCAATAAAAGAAAAAAAGCTGAAAGCTGGAGAACCCAAGGATCTGTATGAAGTTATAGGACGAAAAGAGAAACGATATATCACTACTACACACATGACATGGCACAAGATTTGAATTTATTAATGACACTTTGTCGAAGTACGGGAATCAATCAGTATTTAATTCACCACCCAGTGTTTATATACAGCATTCCCGTTGAATGTCCTTAGTATCTGGAAATGAAACTTCGAGACAACTTAATGCCACTGACAAAAGGTATTTTTATATTTCCGACTGGTGGTATTTTTAGAACTTGTTTGATGGATTTCTCGGTAAACGTAATATTTATTGGGTACACATTGGAGGCAATGATATTCATAAGACCATATACATATGTATGTTCATTTCATTTGATACTTTCTGAAATTTATTGGTCAGAAATTGCGGCTTTGTCAGTTCATTTTGTCGGAGAAATACACATGAATGTATTTATGTATATAAATATAGAAATAATGTCTATTTCCTTAACTACATCTGAAGAGGCGATCAAAGTCTGTGGAATAATTGCGAAACGAAAAGCCCCTGAAATGAATTGAATTCAAAATAAAGTGGTCAAAAAGGAAAAGCGTACAAGGAATGGTTTGCTCCTCTTTTTTCGTCCATATAGCTTTTACAAAATTCATTTCCGAGGAGGCCAAGCTTGGTGTCGTGAGTGCCAACGACGCAGTGCCCTGTAATGACACCTTCTATGTTTGTAAAGAACGTCCTCTTTAGTCTAATAAGGCAGTTGGAGCTGGAGTTGGTTTCTGATCCAGCTTGGGCAGATCTGCTTGAAATGAGCCACGCAGTGCCGTCTGACCACCTGCGAGTGGTTAAATTGACAGCGTTGAACTTAATCAGAAATTTAATAGGAGCAAGAGGGATACCGAGATTCACCTTGTCCGGTAAAATCGATAAGGTTCATACAAACATATCTATGAGTGTGTTTGTGGACCCTCATTCAAATAAGGTGAATATTGAATTGTTTTACCACCTCGTTAAGAGACAGTTAAAGGTGACAGATTCCAGAGATTTGATCGCAGGAATCGCAGTTATGGAAGTATGTAATCGGTTTCTTTCGGATGGAATTCAAGATCGTTAAAAATAGAGCGATGTTCGGTACATTGACTAGATCACGGAAATTTGTCCTTCAGAGAGGCTGCACAAAATATCTAAAGGTGGCAAGTGGAAAGAAATATCGAGAGCCTCTGTTGGAGTGATTCAACTTTGAACTCAGTCCAAATGGTTATGACTTTGTATAAAGATCTCAACCAGATGATATGGCCATACATTAGTACAAGTCTGATGATTGACACATACTAGTAGAACCAGTAATCCCCATCTGTAGGGTGGGCCATCTATTGGTTTCTTTTTGAAGCATATGTTATTTTGACACTGACAGTTGTTATGCGCTTAAAAAATGGACAGAAACTCAGTATTATATTTTCACGATACGAAATGGATCAATTTACTCTTGAACGGGTTGGGAAATAGTACAAATTTACTTCCAATGTGAATGCTGTGTTGCATTTAAGTTTGTGAAAAGAAACCAACAAATAGAACACCCTATAGATATTTACGAATTCATTCCACTACATTTTCCGATATGAAATCCAAGATTTAGAATATATTCTTCTATTGCCAACCAAAGAAAACAATAAATTTGGTAACAACACGCCTACTGTTTGCAGTTTCATGTTCAGTAAAATTTACCAATCGAACAATACCAAAAGTCGCTTAAGCTGTCAAAACAATACGCGTCACTTTGAAAATCTTTTGTTATTACCATTTTCAGTTTCTTTTTTCTTTTCTGCTCTACACGCAATCAGTTCGATACGCTCTTTTTCTAATCGGAATTTAATAAAGTAATCCATTGAAATTATACATTAATTTTCTTCCATTTTATTTCTATTTACAACCTATCTTAAAGGTAAATTGGTGGAAAATGCACTCCATAGTGTGATCAGAGAAATTGAGAATTCTCTAGATGTGAAAGAATACACTAAGGACGAGTTCCTCGAGATTGAAGTCGGTTTCAATAATACTAAAATGGACTCAATAATGAAAACTTGACAGTAAACACTTCCTTCATAAACTGTAGGATCATCAACTCAGCTATTGGGCCAAGTTCTGTAATGAAACTGAGGCACTCCACAAGGAGGAATCCCTCTCCACTGCTTTGGCTTCTTACCGTCAACGAAATCCATAGAATCTTCACAAAGAAGAGAATCAAAATTGTAGCTTATGCAGACGACTTAGTAATATCCAAATTCTTGCCAATAATGAATGAGCTCTGCTCTCAAAGATCTCTCTATGTGGGCAAAACGATTTGGCTATCAATCCTCAGAAAACTAAACTTGTTCTGTTCACTTGGAGGAGAAAGGACTTCACACTATCAAAGTTAGATGGCACCACAATAGATCTCTCTTCTGAGTCGAAATATCTCGACGACACTCTAGAAAAGTGATTGCTCTCTATTCCTGAAAAAGGGCCTTTCGGAGAAGGTCCAGATCGCAACCGCGTTTCATTTACTGGATGTACAAAGCAATAATTAGACCTATCATCTCCTATGGGCCCTTAGTCCGCTGGACTGTAACAAAGAACTGTATATGTATGTATATGAAAGGACTTTAGAAAGTGGGAGGGATAGCAGCAGATAATCCATTCTAACGTAATCCGTTAGAATCCAATCATCATCTAATAAATGTATCAATTGAGCGGCATAGCTTGACCACAAGGCAGTCAATCATACATAAAGCTCTGCGTACACGCGTACTGCATAGTGAAATAGTTGTTCGCCATAACCTCACATTCGATTGAGGTCTAGCCAGTAGTAGTGGATTCAACTTAGTTGGTCGGGATATGACCTTACTACTCAATTGCTTTTTCTGCAGAGCCAAGGTAGACAAAGTCCTAAACTACCTCAAAGTTATAGCTATCTATAGGTATTGAGACGTTATGTCCAATTCGTCGATGTTGCGTGGCCCTTCTGGTTGACAGCATAGGCTTCGTTTTGCCCTCGTTAACCGCTAATCCCATTTTGGCTATATTTCGTTTCAATACTAGGGAACGCACCGGTGGCAGCCCGCTCAGTTCTACCAATTATGTCAAGTAGTAGTTCCACTGACTTTTGATAGATTGTGGATATGGATAGTGGTTTACTGGTTTAAAACTCATGTGTATTAGGTTCAAATACTCCGGCGGTAGTTTCTGAACTGGTCAGGGATATTGTGTATCAAATGTTTAGGCATTTAGTATCCTCTGTCTTTCCTATTGAGATCAAGAAACAATTTTGCAAGATTTAGGGTTAATGAACTGACAATGAACTATATTCACTTTTCAATATCTAACAAATTATGTAACTAAGCCGAGAGAATCTTGTTGAGAAGTTTATCTCTCGGTTAAGAAGCCTTGAACCGCCTTGCCTCATTCGGTCCCACACCGAGTGGATATGAATAACAATATCTCCAGTGAAAGTACTAAAGTTTCAAGATTTACATCATAATGCGTGCCTTTGTTTAATCCAACCGATTGAAGTTCATTAACAACCTCCTTAATCTTTGTTAAAAGTACTTTCAAGACTTCCTTTTGGGTTACAAGAGTTTCTCACTTCGCCAGAATTTCGCATCGAATTACATCCAGATTTGAGCATCCAGGCCAAGGACGATAAATTATCCCACCGTGCACCATGTGAGCCATATTGCATTTCAGTGTCTCAACCCATTGACTTGGCGCGCAACTTTAAACCTCTTTAAATTGCTCTCAACGCTCTGGCTGGCACACATACAACTCGTACTCGTACCCGTACGAATGCCACTTGAAAGTTTAAACATATGCAAAAAACCAAAAGCATGCAAGAAATTTTCCACTCATTTCCCTCTTCGTTGTCTCGTTTTCGCCCGCTGCTGACAGGACGGCAAGTATGCCATTATCATTGCCCATCAAGAATCCATGTCGGCACTTTGGCCCGGTCGGTCGGTGGTGGGAGAGTGCCACATTTGCATACATTCGCCAATTGACGGTCTTCATCGCACACGGTTTCCTTTTGCACTTTTCTTTTCCTCGACTCTGTGTGCCGTACACCTGATTACATGTGGCAACTTCCAGTTGCATCCCGGCGGTGCTGGAACAATTCCAGCTGCAACCTTGCACCACACCAGGTAGGATGTGTGGGGGTGGTGGGCGTGCAAACTTTTCCCAGTGTTTTGCACAATTTAATTCTTCGCCGCATCTTAAACAATGGAAACAGCAACACAAAACAAAAACACACACTTTTTGCCAGCTCGGCGATATGTGGGATAAGAAGTCGGCTTGAGTGGCTTACGCTGTGGCACACACTCCGATACGAAATAGTGTCAACGAATATTAATGCGTCCTTTTGTTGGGTCCCCTTGTCACTTTTGCGCGCACCTGTCGTGGTAAATATAATAGCAACACCTTGATGGTTAAGCTTGGCGCATGGGGGTGGAAGCGGGTGCATCGGTGCATTGCTGGTGACACCATCACACCAGTGACGATGACGATGATGAAGTTGCTGGATACCGCATAATCCGCAAGATGGATAAGTGCAGGCAAAAGTGCATTCACTTTTTTTTTTGTTCACTCGTTGTAGTTGTTGTTGGTGGCTTGGCATGGTGGTGGTTGCAGTTGGAGGCTTCTGCCAAAGTGGTACGTAACCTAGCTGACGTGGTTTGGGTTTGGGTTTGGGTTTTGGTATTTTTTCCTTCTGCTGCTGACTCTACAAGTGTTGTGCCAGAAACCTAGAAAATTGTAGTTTTTTTTAGTCGATTTGGTTGATTTTTTTTTTTTTTTTGATTTTTGGTGCTTTGTGGTGACTATTTGGCGGCAAGCAAGCTTATCCAATGGTGCTTATGTGAGGCGGGCATTGAGGTATTAAAGGTCCAACAATGGCCTTTCATCATGAGCTTGTGTGGAGCCACATTGTGGCTGCACTGGTGTGGGGAATTTGTCGGTGTGCAGAATTTTTGTTTTTTGTTTTTATTTGCAAAATACACGAAGAGTCGTGCGAATGAGGCGTGCTTTCGGGTTTTGTTTGCATTTAATTAAAGAGCGCCTGTATGTGCAAACGGAATTTTGCAATTTAAATCGGCGGCGGCGGCGACGTGAACCCCTGTTAAAGTTTAAATAGGTAAAGAAAAAAACTATTGTTGGAGAGAAATTGCACAACTCACAGTTAAACTTGAAAACAATTTAAGTGATTCGCAGGAGTACAATGCTCCTGCACTGATGGTTATGGACTCAATGCAGGTTGAAACAATTGGCCTACGTTAATGTGAGCCACCTGGTAGATGCTATACATCGACTGGCATTTTCGCACCAACTTCCATTTTACAAATCTACTCTCTGTGTATCGTATCGTACACAAATTCTTGTAGCATTCTGTCCATAAAACCAGGCTACACACCTCTGTTACGTTGATTAGAAAGAATAGCTATACGATAGGCATTTCGGCGGTCTTTGATAGTGCTTTGAACAATGCAACTGGTAGAAGCATACTATCCCAATTAACACAGCGGTAATGCAGTCGGTGGTATCCAGAATTGAAATTCTACTAAGAACGTGAACTTTGGTTGTGAGTCTGGATCATTATTCTTCATTAGGGGTTAATATGTGCTAATTCTTTGTTCTCTTTCTAAATACTCTAACGTATGCAGTCCCACATAAGAGAATGATGAACCACACTCCTTTTTTTAAGTGCTATTCTTGGATTGCTTATCAATGACAGTATGGTCGAAGAGGTGATAATCTAGAGAGTCATCTTGGTACAATACCTACCAAGCCGACCCACCGAGGATGGGATAAAATAGCGAAGTGAGTATTGGATCAAAGCTAGTTCCGACTGATGTATGTAAACTGTCCCCTTACCAAAGAAGGGCCGAACAAAGTTTCTTAGGCTTAAGTGCTTGCTTTAAGCTTGTTGGTTGAGTTCCGAGTTCATCCCGAATTGTAGCGTTACCTAAGTATGTAAGTAAGTTGTTGTCTCCGGATTTCCCTTACAACCCTTACAAATATTTTGAGTGCGTAAGTTCAAAGTCGAAATTTTAAGAATGGTTCCAAACCTACACAGGGGTTGGTGTCTTTCTTATAAACAACAATATTGAAGTAATCCGACGTACTAACCAGCGACAACTCTGTTTATGACCCAATGCCTAGGATTGTCCGTGGTATATTCTCCATACGAATGGAAGGGGCTTGCATCCCTAGTGTGCACAGAAGACAGACATTTGTCAAATCTCTATCTCCCAATCAACCCATAGACCTGGAAGCTAAAAAGGCAGCCGCACAACGCGGGGCCGAGCCGGAAGAGAGGAGAATTACCAGCGCTGCCATACAAGTAGAGTGGCAACGCAGATGGGATACTACCACCAAAGGGAGATAGACCCACAAATTAATGTCCAGCATAGAAAGTGGAACAGTAGAGGACACGGAGAAGTAAACTACTACCTGACGCAATTTCTGTCGGGGCATGGATGCTTCCGAGAGTATCTCTGCAAGTATAAGCATGTTGACGACCCATACTGTCCGCATTGCGATGGCAAAATTCAGAATGCAGAGCATATCCTGATGGAATACCGAGGATTCTCGATGGCCAGAAATATACTGGAAATGGCAATAGGTGGAGAGGTGACACCAAGAGGGCTGATAACTTTCATGCTAACAACGTCTGAAGCCTGGGAGACGGCAAATGAAGTTATCACAACCATAATGCATCAGCTACGCCTGAAAGAACGGGCTAGGAACTAGGAAACTGCAAATTCCGGTGATCAACAGCAAAACATAAACAAATTACACTCAACATGCACACAACCACTACGCAAACTACTAAACAAAGACTTAAAATGAACACAACGAACTGACATACACAGCCACATACGGCATACACAACCTTTAACATACATAACATACACACTATAGAACCACTACATACATACGCTACGAAACCAAAACTTATACGTACATGCAATAGACTGATACTCACATATAGACATGAACACGTATACACACATGAACACATACTTACACACACACCCACGGACAGACTTTCGTGCTTCGGCACCTACATCTCCGGACATGCAGACAAAGAGAGAAGCAGCTACGGCTGAAACCCCCCCTGTGATGAAATGCCTAACGGCGGTACCGCAGGGATTAAAGTCCCACACTCAGGCTTTCGATGCTTTCCACCTTCTTAAAAAAAAAAAAATATCTCCCAATCAAGCTATCTACCATCGCATATTGGGCAAGATCTGAGGATTTAGTTCAGATTAAATGAATTAACGTTTCGGTTGTGAAACTAGTTCTAAAATATGGGACAACAGTATGGAAGTTAGAACAAGTACAAGGTGGATTGACTGCGCTCGAAACCTAACCACTCAGCAAATTCAATCCCCTTAGAGAAGACGATGATCTAAGATGGTTTCCTGATGGTCTTGGCGATTTATCTGTTAGAAAAGTCCCGGTTACCTACTTACTTACTTACTTACTTACTTAGTTACTTAGGTGGCGCTACAGTCTGGAATGGACCTGGGCCTCAACCAAAAATCCTCTCCAGTTAGCACGATCTTTGGCTAACTGTCTCCAGTTAGTTGAGGTCCTCGTCCACTTGTTCGCGGCGAGGAAGTAGAGAAAGACTCTACTGCGTTGTTCTTCCGAATTGGATTCGAAGACTCTTCGAGCCGGAGAGATGATTTCCATTCGCTACACATGTCCTAAAATTCTTAAAAGACTGATGCGTACTTTTCTAATCAGATTAATGTCGCTGTACAGCTCGTAGAGTTCGGTGTTAAATCTCCTCCGTTGAATCTGAATCGTACCGCAGGACTGGGGTCATGATGGTCTTATATAAAGTCTCCTTAGACAAGGCAAGACAAGGCCTTGTTACTCAATTGCCTTGCAAGTACAATTCTTTGTTTGATTTCTGATGTGATGTTGTTGTCAGAGTTATGGAGATGTTAAGGAGACTGATGACTCTATAGTTGGCGCAGTTTAGAGGGTCTACTTTTTTGTGGATCGGACAAACGATGCTGAGGTTTCATTCATCAGGCATACTTTCCTTCGACTAAATTTTGGAAATGAGTTGATACTCTCCATCAAGTCATCCCCGGCTGTTAGGCCGTCAGGTCCAGCAGTCCTGTTGGATTTGAGTATCTAATCGGGTGGACAGAAGTCTTCGTTTTCATCGTCCAGGTTGAATGGTTCGTTCTGCCTGGCAGCGGAATTTGGGTCGTCGTCGCAAAAGTGGTTTTTCTATGTCGTCAGCACCGTCTGGGACTCAACTACAAGATTTTCTTGTTCATCTTGACAGGTTTCTCTTCGGGTCTTGTTGCCTTGACGCGTTCTTTTTACCTTTTGGTAAAACTTCCTAACATTGTTGCTGAAGTAGAACCTCCAGGATCTCGTGATCTTTTTTTTTCCTCCGGAGAAGCCAATGTTCTTTCCTCCTGTTTTTTTTTGTAGAGCTCCCGAGCTGCTCTCGTCCTCCTGTGCAGCGCCGATTCGTAGGCGAGTTGTTTTTTTTTGTTGCATGTGCTTGCCAGCAGTCGTCCTCAAACCATGGGTTTCGTGGGGGGTGGTCGGGTGAAATCACATCAGTTCCGGCGTTTTGATGGCTTCTTGGCACCGATGACAGTGGTCCTCAACACTTGATGCTGGTGTCAAGTTGTGATTCTGTTGAAAAAAATTGATCTCGAGACTGTATTCTGTACACTAACATATGTATTTCAAAAGCCTTCGATTAGCTTCAATCCATAGGCAACTGTGTTATGACAGAAGCTATGCCTCCTAACAAATTTGTCTAAGGTCGTACGTATACCTCCGATTTCTGTGTTTAAATTTCAAAAACCGCGCATTACTGGTAGGTTCTCTAGATGAGCCCATACAAGTATTGGTCATCGTTTTCTTTTGGGAAGAAGCTCGGAGATTATATGAATTGGCAACATGTCTGCTTTTGATAACAAAACCGTCGCTGTTTCCAATCATAAAACACTCTCTGTTGTTAAGCTGACAGGTGTTTGATCTTTATCGGACGAGCTTCGAGAATTTCCCACATCCCTGTCTTGAAGTTCTCTAGGGCCTCCACTAGTTCATCGTACTTTGGTAGATGGAAGCTTAAACTTTTTGGAAGTGGTTAATGCACATAACTCATTTAGACGTTTCTCAACATCGGTACAAATATTCATAGGCTGACGCCAATTTTTTTTAATGTGTCCTTCTACCATTTGATTGCTTTGACCTTAATTGCGTAATGTTTCTGCACTCAAACTTATGATACCCCGCAGTGGTACATAATGTTACACAACACCTCCCTAGGTAAACAAACAGTACGAGTATATATGTACATTTTTCAGTTTACATTTACAGAACCTATACCATTGTGAAATGCATCAGCAGTCACAATGGTCAATTAATTTTTTCCATTCGAGCGGCAAAATTTGTTTTCCAATTTAATTTCACCATACGGTGTCCAGGACTCAGTGAACCCTTGAAAAAACAACAAAAAAACACACCCCTCTCATAATACAAATAATAGAGTAAAATTTCATTAACGGCCCCAAAACAAATGCACACCAATTAAGAAATCAAATTTATCATAACCGAGCTCGAGTAATAATTTTCGATTGTATCCCGTAATTGCTGCCAACAAAATAAAATAAAAAAAAAAAAGAACCAGTAAAGAATTACAGTGTGCTTCCTCTTCAATAAATCATTCTCTTTTGATTTCATTGATAAAACCTTCAACAAATTTGCTCTACCCAAGTGTGCCCCCTCCTCCTCCTCCTTCCAGTCAGGCTCGAGCAACAAAACAATTTCACCCAAACAAATCACCCATAAAAATAATCATTCATCCAAATGTGCCCCTAATGGCCCCCGAAAACTCACTCTCCTGACGCAGCCCCTTTGTCAGCATTCTGGAAGCAATTCGAACCCTTTTAGCACGTGTTCCACATGACCTGTGTGCAGACAGAGTATTAAAATCGGTTAGTGTGGGTTTTTTTTGGGGAGGGGAGGGAGTAGGGGGTAACAGGGTAACAGAGGGTGCGCTTCATAAAAATCAGGTTCCGCTCGTAAACGTGGTAATTACTTTGTAAATCAAACTTTATTATGATTTCAAACAATGAATGACATCAGCGTCATTATCTTTGCTGCCTGCCTGCCAGGATCTATATCCTATATATATACATATGTATGTACGTCGACAATGGTGGCAGTTGGTGGAGCAGTAGCATGATGATGGCCATTGAAGCGTGTCCTATTTCCAGGACTCTTCTCTTGGGGAGGTGCTTTTGTGTGCGCCTCCATAGTCGTTTGTCTCGGAATGTAAACTTTTTTTTGTTTCTTCTCTTTCTCTCTCTCTCTCTCTCTCTTTATTTGCTGCCATATTGCCTGCACTCTATTAATATCTTGACAAGGAATGTATGCATGCTAATGTTGTAGAATGGTCCTGCGGACATAGTGATAGAGTGGGTGTGGGTCTAGTAGCGAGAAGAAAAAGCCTCTGTGAAAGCCACTTTGTATGCAAACAGTGAACTATGAAGGTGGGCATAAAAAAAAAACAACAGATTTGTACAAGGTAACAGGAAACGGAAGTTGTCTCGTGTAATGGAAAGTTGAACGTTTGTATCATTCTTTGGTGACTTTTCTACACCGACCGGGTCGAACGATACAGTATGTGTTTGCAAGAACCACACATCACTTCTTTTAACTATTAGAGTTGACACCCAGATATGTTCGTACAATGTAGATTGCTATCGTGAAAGGAAACAGTCATATGCAGGTTCACTTTCAAATGTAGACTTGGAAAAATACATAGACTTATTCTTATATTCAGCAAACAGAGTGGCATTGAAGACAAAACTATTCATACTCGAAATCTGGAATGCTTACTGTTGAAGCATTCGACTAATCCGCTTTAACAACTTTAAGAGCTTAAAGAGCATCATTCTCAGATTGTGAATGAATGAAAATAATTGCTATAGTTGGAGTCTCAGTACTATCCGCTGATCTAAAGGGAAATCGCCTTATCTACGTTCATTGCGGAGGCCTGACTTATATAAAACTCGCCCAGATCAAGAGCTGATGCTACCAAAGCGGGCTAAGGCTAAACAGTGGCCTGTTTTCATCTTAATTTTACGCCGAACACTGGAAAACAACACAGTGCAACCATTTACCGACATTAAGTCTGGTTCAGTATCTGTGAAACTTATGCAGAATGACGACGGAAAATTTTCATTGCAGGTGATGCAATGATACCTTTACAATCTTCAATACCATCAGTGGAGAAGTACACGTAAAGATGTGCTGAGAAAAATAGTACTGATCAACAACGTACTGTTTTCGAAAAAATCAAATAAACACTCACTGGTACCAACAGCCACACAGGACTTCCTGTTATAAGGCGATCGCAAGTTGCTTTACAAACCGAGCCGTATAAGAATCTTGACAGATAAATTTGCTCAGCGAATCCAAGAAAAGGTCGAAGGAATACATACATATCTATAGTTGTTATGGATTTCCAAACAGCACCCTTTAAGACTGGACTGGTTGATGCTGTATTTTTTCTCTACAAGTAACTAGGACTTGCGATGCATCCATAATCCGGAAGACGTTAACGTCTTTGTGCTAAGTTTAACTTTACTCAGACCTCACTCTAACTTCAATTTGAGATATCAAGCTGGAAGAAAGACTGCGAAGCAAGAAAGCATGGCAAGAGAGATAGAACCATCCTTTAAAGGGAAAATGGACAACTCGAATCATACCCGATATTCAAAAATGGATGGACCGGGATCTCGTAGAAGTTTATTACTACCTCAGCTCAACTGATTTGTCGTATGTAACTGGTTAGAAAAAGCAACCATTTAAGTTCTCCTCATTCGAAATTAAGAACTTCTTTACCGTGTATATTCCCTAATAACTTACAATGTCCCTCCTTGGTCCTCTGTTTAATAAAGAAAATCCTTCATGATCGAGGAACTGCTGCCTCATTTTCAGTCACTGGTAGTGTTATATATAAATGTATATATGTAGTTCGAGAGATTTCGAAACAGACCACAGTGTTCGATCCTTTTTCGTCTCTTTTTCACGATCTATCTTAGCCCGTGAGATTCTCTGGATATCGCCACAGATCCTCTCTGGCCTCGATTACTCGCGTCAACGCTAGCATTTGTTTAATACATAACATATTGTCCAATCATCTCATCACCAATGGGTTAACCCTGTGTTCTTCTAAGGCTACTCTGAGACTTTCGAAGCATATCTTATCGAAGACACCTTCAATGTCCATTAACTAGGTAGGTATATCCTCTTCCGCAACGCGTACCATCTGGTTTAGCTCTGTTTCCGTAGACCTGCCAGCTCTGTATGCAAGTTGTCTTCTATTCAAAGAACACGCTTTCAGCGCCATGCTCTCCATACACCACAATTCTTTCCATTGTTTTCAACAGAAATGATGTTTGTCTGACACGTCTGAAGAACTTAGCTTCGGTGTAGTCCTTTTTCCCGGTTTTTGAAAAAATACCACATTTGTTTCTCTCCATGTTACCGGTATGTAGTCTATTGCTAGGCATGTAACGTATATACCCCTAAGCTTTGGTACAATGAGGTCTTCACCCCATTGCATTAAAGCTGGGAAAATGCAATTCGATACTGCGGTCTTGTAAGGGGAAAACGTTTCTATCACCCCACTGCCCGCTTCTGGAGTTACTATCTGTTCTGCTTCTGCCTTATCCATCCTGGTTGCTCCTTGTTTCCTCAGAGCCCAAGACTGATCTGACTTCAGGCTCCTCGAAAAGTGTATTTCCATGAGGAACTCATTTGTACGATCCAGCGTCTCAACAATCTCTATTCTATTCAATCACGAATGAGTCCGACTTTGGAAACTGGATCACTGGAGACAATTTTCTGAAGTCTATTGACTTCAGCTGTACTTTTCATATTCGAGCGAAATTCCCTCACCGACTGCCTTTTACGTCGTCGTAGCGTTGCTTTTCGCGCTTTCTTCTTTGCCTTATACTCATCCCGTGATTCAGGATCATCTCTTCTCGTGACATGATCAAAGGCTTTTCTCACCTACATCATTGTCTAATCTATTGCCTTCCAATTTGATATTGTATCATATTCTATTGATATTCTATTAGGGAACTGTACCAGACGTCGTATCAGTTCAGGTTATCCAATGGAGTGCCATAAATCCATATCCGCTACATTACTAAATAAATTACTTTCTTGCCCACCACACTGTTTGTGTTTGAGGGTTTCTCCATTTTATGACGTCATAACGAGAAATGTTTGAACGAACGAACGAATGAAAAGAATGAATGAATGCATTATGCCTCCTCGAGCAATTGCAACTGCGTTGACTGACGATCTTTTATCCTGGTTTTACCTGCTGACGGCACTGGCGAAAGACCTTCTACCATACACCAGCTTATGTAGCACGTTCTCAAACGTGTTGCCATTTTGTTAGAATTTCCCATCGGAGCGTTTTTTTTTTTCTTTTTTAATTTTCTTTTTGAATTCGTTGCGCTCTGTCTATGCTATTCAATCTTTTGTTATCCTTGACGGAGTTTTGCTTGTTATGACACTGCGATGAAAAAAAAAATCCAGAAACAAATGAAATTGGAGCAATTCTAGAGCCCTAGTCCTACTTATAAACAAAACGAGAACAAAAAGCAGTGTGGGCGTAATCACGTGCTATTTCTTGTGTCGCCTTCGTTGCTAGTGTCACTATAACGCTCTGTTGTTGATGATGACAAATGAAGTTGGTTGCACTTTTTGAATACCAAATGAGTCCAGAAAAAAAGTGTAGGTACCGGCCATGGTACGAATTATAAAGGGTAGCGGCGATTTTTTTTGTTCTCACCAGGACACCAAGAGGGTGTTATTAATAAATGAACTGAATGGAAGATAATGAAATATTTATATGAGACGAACGAATGGAGTGCACACAACACGAGTTAATTGTTGTAAATGTTGTCGGTGTAGGTGGTCGTATCGTTCGGTCAGTAGTATGGTAATTATGGTATTGTGCCTGGTAAATATGCAGGGCACATCCTCTGTGATGATGGCGACGTTCTGATTGTGTACTGATGATGGAGATTACATGACACCAACAGGATGTCATGCATACATAAAAATAAAAATATTTTACAGTAACCAATGTCCTTTAGTTGTTCGTCGAACTGAAAAGCGAAAGTGGATTCGTGGGGTTGGTTGTCCACTGCTCATTAGAGAGAGTTTTTGGAGATTGATTACTGATCTCATTAGAGTGATATGTGCATATATATACAATTTTGTAAAGAAATGTTAATTAAGCTTCCATTAAATCATTAGGGAAGAAGACAGGCAATTAGACGAGGTGCTAATACCTGGAGAAGTTGGTGAATTTTTATTGAATGACCGGGTATTTGTGTTGTCAAAACCACGAAGAATGAGACAAACCATTGAAAAAATATACATAAAAATCGTTGGAGGAGTTGCATACTCCACACTGGAATGAACTAATAAAAACTGTTGTAGTGCAACGCTTCACAAGTATGTATGTACATTCATAAGTTCGTTCCCTGTTTACCAATAAAATCGAAAGAACCAATTAACCATCAAACATCAATAAACGTACCTCTTGACTATCATTAAAGCAAACATCTACCACCTCGCACACACACGGTCTTCTGCATGAGTTATTGATTTCATTCGCTACACTGGCAAAGCTACCATCTCCTCGCCGCCGCCGAAACACCATTCACTTCCTTCTTCCGTTTGTGCGGCATAAAACTCCAGAATGGAACTCAGAAATTCATAAGACAGACGGAAGTAAAAAGATATAAATTGCGTGCTAGAAATACCATCTTCCCTTCGTCAACATCGAACCAACATCAAACCAATGAGGACGTTAACCCTGAGAGTCCACTTTCAGTTACTTAAAATGCCTCTCCTATCAGAGGAAAATGTAAACGACAGCGGTGGGGTTTTTTTTTGGGCAAAAAGGGGAGAAAAAAAATATTACCACCACCATCGTGTCTGGCAATTCTTTTCTTTTTCCATTTACATTTACTCCCAGACGATGAGACGTCAGTTTGGGGACCCTACCCTTACCCCTTCGCATGAGTCATACCCACAAAGAACTGCTACATTAATTGGTAAATTTTCTCTCATTCTCTGTGTACCACACACACAACATATACGACACGGCTGCTTTCCTCTGAATGGTAATTTATTATCCTGCCATTCTCAGGGACATTGGGAAACGAAACAAAAAAAAAAAACAAGAAATACATATTCAAGCGACGGCGAAATGTTTTCCATTTCGGCAGGAATAAGTAATATCATCACCGCACCTCCGCGTTTTCTTTTGACTCCACGCGGAGTTGGAAGTGCATCTCGCGCGAATGTCCTGTTGCATGTTGGGATTTCGATTTTTTCTGTTTTTGCATTTTTTGTGTTCGCCTGTGAATGGTGCAATTAGTTTCATTTATTCACGCCGCTGGCAACGACAATAGTGGACATGGCGACTTCGTGGACATTGGGACATCAGGACACACTAGCTGTACTCAGTCCAATTATAGTTTTTTTTTTTTTCATTTAGTTTGTCTTGTAAAGGTCTAGTATTGGTGTCGGGAAAATGTCACATATGTTTGCTATTACTTATGCAGTATGCACATCACATGATTCCATGGAATCAATGGTATTAAAAAAAAACTTCGATTTTCTCAAACATGTCTAGACCTTTTTCGTTTATATTGTTTATGTAACCTACTTGTATATATTTTAATTAAGTTACAGGACGACGCACCACGTTTTTTGACGAATTAATGAATACTGTTGTGGGACGAAGGTTAGAGTTACGTTCTAATGAAGAATTGTGTGTCCTTCAAGTTGAGTCTTAGATAACATTCTTTTTCAATTAACTTATGCGTGAAGAATGGGTCTATGTCTTCCACATGCATATACATACATATATGGTACGTTGTATGCTTGAAGATAAGCTTTTCTATAAGCTAAAACCTACTCACAGAGTTCCACCATGTTTTTATCTGCTTGGGTTGTAAAGATAATTCACGTACACCTAGGATATCCTGAATAAAGCTACATGAACTAACAAGGATTGAGCCAGATTTTCATAACAGCAACTACAAGTAGCCAGATGTCTAACTGACACTACACTGACTAAAGGCATCGAGGTTTAAGTTTATACTTCTCAATTGAGCATACAAAAGATCATAAAAGATAGAGGGGCAACTACTACACTACAACTCTGCACTTATGGACAGCCACCAAACATGATCACTGCAAAAAAGTGATAGAAGGCAAGAGGATGGAAAAAAGAAATACTTCCATTTAACACTCCAAACTGGAGATAGTTACTTCAAACGCAGTGTCTTAACCTACGACACAGACAATGAACCGCATGGCGGAGTTCCACAAGGATCAGTGCTAGGTCCATTACTTTAAAATGTCATGTACGAGATATCTAACGTCTTCAGACAAAAATTATAGGATTCAACGGCGACATTGCAATAGTTGAGACTACCAAGTTACTGGAAGAGATGAAACGGATAAGTAACTCCATTATAAGGACCGTACAAAAATGGTTGAGTTCAGGTGGCATCACACAAGACTGGGTGGTCATATAGACAACATTGATGCCCCACATAAAATATATCAATAATGCTCTACGAAGCACAAATCTGGGTAAGAGCGATGACGATTAGAGCAAATAAGACCAATATTGCCTGCAGCAATGTAGAATCGAAGGACTTAAAACGAAAGCAAACCTATCCGATCGGAGTAACCCAGCAGATGGCACTAAGTATGCATAGCATGGGAGAGTGAAAAAAACCTTGGAATGTATCTGAAAAAGGTACGTAAACGCATATGCTCGTACCACAATTTCACACATGGATAGAAAGACAGGATGATAACGAACGAACCCACCTAACGTACATATATAGTTCTTGACAGGTTATGAATGTTTCCCCGTATACCTGCATTACTTCAAGAGCAACAACCACCTTTACTGCCCACGATATGTAGATAGCAAAGCCAGAAAACCTCTTACGACTAAAGGTCAAAAAGTTTGTAACACAGACAAAAAGGGTAAGAAGAGAGAAGGAACTAGAGGGTACATAAATCCCACACTGTTACTGGATACGGGTTCAGTTTACTCTTTTAAAAATTACCTGGATAAACTCTATTTTATGCAAATAATAGCCACAATATATGTATATATGATAATTATGAATTCAACAGGACGAAACACCTACACCTACTGCCTGATACAAATAACAAACACGCCTCACCATTGTCCAAATATAGAAAAGAATTCATCCCTAATCTCCGTCGGGTTTCTATTTCACCAAAGGCTGCATAAATGTTTTCTAAGATGAAAATATAAACCTTTTGGATAAAAAACGGCGAATAACAACACACCATCCTTTAGGTGAGGAAGTCTCAATAGAACCTACAAGGCAACCCTTAGAAAATATAATCTTTCAACAGTTTGTCGAATTACAAAACAAAAACCCACCATAAGCCATTTTAGATTTCTCTGTGAACTTCGAATGGTTCTCTGGCAAAGTCACTGGACGATCCCTACATGCAAGGGATCAGGAAGGCTCACTGCCTCCTCGTTGCCCGCTCTGATGTTCTACCTGTCACCCTTCAATCGGAAAACTTGCTACTGGGCTGTGTGCCTCTCAGGTTGTCCCAAATGGCCGCTTGCAGAAACAGCATGAGAGCCGGCTAACGTGAGCAACGTGAGGAGAAAACTCTATTATCAAGTCCCTAATCCAAGGTGGAGCAGCGTACGCCGATAGATACATGACTAAAATGATGCTTAGTCGCTAGTATGCGGACTCGGAATATCTGGCGACCTTCGGGTTGCAGTCAAGCCTTCCTATAGCATACCAGGCTCTATTTTGGATCACCTCCTTTCCTTAGTAACATAAAAGCAATGGGACTGATGCACCTCAAATTACATCATCACAGCCAACTCTATAATGGCCACAACTTCTCGATCCGCTTTTGAGCAGCCGAACTCTCCTAAGACTTCAGAGGCGTTGCCATACGGGCCCCCATATGAATCTTCCGATGATATCAGAGTCGAGGACGTGCAATCACCCACTTCCGATTGTGATGTTTCCACGCTTGTTGATCACTGTGTGTGCGTGTCATTTCGAAGAAATCTGGATGCTCCTCCATATACAGCAACAACAAGGTGGATTCATTAAATTGCATTCGATGGAAGGGCAAAAAAGTTGGCTTGCTATATACTGACAGATACTTTGTATCCACAGCTTGCAATTGAGAGAAACGTAAGATTTTCCCGTAATACCAGGAGAATACACTTTTATACAAAAGCTTCCTTGGAACGTCGACGTGGCTGAACTGTGACACATTGGCAGAATAATGGTGCATCTACATATACATACCTACCACTTTGTCAGAATGTTAGGAATCTAGCCCCATAGATCCATAGATGGAATATGGTTTATCCATTTCCAAGAAACAAATTTTATTCAAGATTCAAACGCTATCGGAATTGGAGCTGTCCTTTTTCAGGTGCATTATGCTTAAAAGAAAGTTGTGTTTCTTTCCAGCAAAGTACCCACTCTCCAAGGACAACTAAAATCGCTTCTGTACTGTGGTGTAGACAGCAATTTTATTTTTTAAATAAATCGATTCAATGACCCATTCCAAAGGTTAAAGGAGTTTCCACAAGCCATCGAAAGTAAAAACATATTCCAAAAGAAAAAAAGGACACGATTCCTGTGTGTTTTGTATGTGTAAAGGGAGGATATTCAATTTGTACATTTGGATGTAGGTACATGAAGAAGTACGAATTTCTGTTACAAGCACAATTGAAGTAAGTAGGTACGACATGAAATGCATGTGTTTACCGTCAACGTCAACATGTAGAGTCAAAAAGCAAATCGGCATACACATGCGACCCAGTCAAGGCCTTTATTTATCTGAGTCATTAACTAAGTACAACAAAACCATCCGAAGGGGGTTCGCCCGGCTTTTTCTCTCACCCCTTGGTACACTTATGTTGAGAGCGAATAAATATTTCATTCCGTGTTATCTAACCAACAACAGAGAAAAACTATTCGTCGGAGGACGAAGTCGAAGGGAATTAAGTGTGAGAAAGAGAAATCATCCCTTGGTTTCCATTAGCAACAGCTATCATCCTCCACTTACAGCACGTCGCCGTTGCCACCTTCTATACGTTCTAGCACCACTGGAGCGTGGAGTATGTCTTCCAATTCTTACTCACATTTCGGTGGGTTTGCTCTTGGAATTTCTATCGAGTTCCTTACGACGATTTGCCACATCTATTCACATCCAAAAATCCCAGGACGATTTTATTGATTAAATTCCATGATTCATGGGACTGTTTGGGTTTTTTTTTTTCTTGTTTTTCGTAGTCATCGTCGTCGTCATCCCCTTTTCTTTCTTCTCATCCCATCGTCACATGAGACTTTGTCGTGGTTATCCTGGTAGGTGGGGCAGAATAGCAATGTCATTGCTTTGCTTTTTTTTTCCGTTGACTGTGCCCTCTTTGTAAGGCGTGTATGTTTGTCCCGTCGTCGTCCGTCAGTAGGATATATTTTTAGAAAAATCCCATTTATTAATACATACATACGCACATATATAGTATCTAAAGAAGAAGAGTTCGCATTTGGCTGGACTTTTGTCTTTTGCTACTGCGGAGTGTTAAAATGGGGGAAGAAGCTAATGTCCATCTTGAACTGGTCAACAGCTGTGAATGGGTAGCTTTGTTGTGCTGTTTACTTTTTAATTGAAAGATATTAGAAATTCTTCTGGGATGAAATGGACATGCTTTGAATTTTGCAACACATGCGCTTGTCCTGTGAGTGGGTGGTATCTTTCAAGTTTGGGTTTGGGTTAACAAACCTATGATGAACGTTCGACCAGGGAGTCTGTATTGATTTTTTAAATTTAAAATTCGGGGCATAAACATGTCGTGCAGGATCTTGACAGTAAGGGGAATGTTCTCAGGGACATGGTTTTATTGTTTCCATTATTTATGACTTGCGACAGGTTGTGGAGAAATAGACCTAGGTCAGTGGGATTTTCAACACTTGAAATTGAAATTTTACTACCAATAACCAGAGATCGTTAAATATTCAAAAGCTGACGAGAGAATGGGCAAGAAATGTGTAAAGTTTGGAATTCGTAACGACGTAGGTTGAAGGGAAAAACATCGAAAGACATTTTATGGGAATTGTAGGCGTTAAGTACTTTTGCCAGATTCTAACCGAAAATTTTACTACGGCCAGTTAACAGTGAACACAGAGATTGGCTCTTTAGAATGCTTTCGTTAAGGACCCAATATTAAAATGAACTGATGATAGGAGCTCGTTAAAAGTGTACGTATTCGGCTTTAATACTCGTATACTTTATTTTTACTTCTTGTCGGGTTTCTAAAAAACGATTTTTTAAAAATATCAATGCATATTTACACCAACCAGATCCGAGATGGAGGCTATCGCAGGATTGTGGTTAAAAACGTGATGCAGAAAGGTAGGGAAAATCTAGTCCTTCTAGAAAGGAAAACTTTCTGATAAAATACATGTTTAGACGAAGAAAGCCAGGAAGCGTTTCTGTCAGTAAACTTAGCGTGAACTATCAACATCCTATTAGCGTAAGCTTATTTTATGGACAGATTTATGGATCGATACACTATAGAGAGTTCGGCTTTCATAAAAGCCTCCACATAACGAAATATGTTTTGGTTGCCAACATTTAGGACAAACAAACGGTATTATCTCAAAAAGTACGTCAACGATGCCTTAGTGTATATATACTTAATCAGGGCGATCATCGATCTTAGACGAGGAAGGCACGTTTTAAAATGACTGAAGGTACGACTAGAGAAATTCATCTTCACTAACGTAACGCAACCAAACAAAGGAATTTTACGAAATAAGTTTGACGAAATCCTTTGTCTATTAGTGACGAAAGGAGTATTAAGTACATCGAGGACGGGTGCATACAGAGAAAGGATCTGTCAGACCGTTGCTCAAGTCTACACAAAAGTGAAGTTCGATAAGCTTACAGATTAGTCCGAAGCTCTTATCATTGGAGTTTGTGAAGTCATGCATTTCTCTGACCGACTGAATGGTAAGCACACCTCGAGAACTGATGGAAGGTTAGGGAGCCCCTGAAGACTCTATGTAGCAGAAACAGTCACTGTATGAACAAAATTTCGGAAAGAAGATTGCCTTGCCAAGTGTTCAAACGAGTTTTTTAGTATTAGAGTTTAGCGAATCCTCGAACAGACGACAAGGGTACACATTCCTGTCCAGTCGCCCTACAAGCCATGTACAAGATGTTGAAGTAAGGAATGATCAAGCCATGGTAAATAGATGACTGTGCGCCAGTCACGTTCTCCAAGAAGAAGGACAGCAGAGATCACCTCTATATCGACTACCTGGCACTAAATGAAAAAAAGGTAAAAAAAAAAGTTTCCTTAATCAGAAGGCTTAGGAGTCCCTATTTGGGGTCAATTTCTTTACAATGTTGGATCCAGATTCTGGATATGACAAATGCAGAAACACTGTAAGAAGTTGATGGCGTTTGCGATGAATGATGGAATGTATGGTAAATATTCAAGTAAATGCCGTTTGAGTTAACCAATGTAGAGACGGAGTTCCAATCATGCATGAAAGTCATTAAGTCACGCTTAATATGGGGGAACATTGCTGTCTATCTAGATGACATTACAATCGGTAGAACATCTATGGAGGAATGTCTGCAGAATCTAATGAAGATTTCTTAAGGTGTCATAAGGGATCAAAGTTATCCTTGTACTTGTTCGTTGTAGTATTCCCACCGCCCAATTGTTCAATGGATCCAAAAATCGTCACGGCTTACTGGCCGAAAACCACGTGCATTTGACGACACCATCGATGGACTTAGCGAATGCATATCACCCGTTTGACTGAACTCAACGGTGGAAAGAAGCATTCAAAAGGCTTAAAAAGGTGGTTGAAAAGAGCTAAAATGAGTTACAGAAATCCGAGCATGGCCCGCTGGCTATGTTGTCCCCTTATGACCATGAGGGTTAACACGAACTAAAGAGAAAAGCCTCATAGCTTCTAAGGCAGTGAAACCAAACCCTAAGATCATAAGATGGAGGACGCTGAAACTGGTGATGTTGGACATCTTAAGGAAACGAGACTTAAGAAGTTGACAGACTTAACCAAAAATAACATTAAGCTGTGCGTTGAGTGCCCTTATATAGGAAGAAGGGTGCCAGATACGAGGGAAGATCCATAGCATTAAAAGCGTTCTTCTTCCGTTTGACACAGTGCAACTCCACAGCGCATTTGCGAGCTGTGAAAGTCAACAATAACGAGTCCCTTAGCGTTCTAAACGAGGTGGACAACTATTTCAAATCGTAACCCAGCGAAAAATAACTTATCAGTCCTGACCTGAACGCTATAGACTAGAAATTATCTCTAAAAGACATCTGGATCCTGGTTTTGATACCGAACGTCCCCATCAGTCTTGATTCTGAAATTCGAAATACTATCTATAAAGCCAACTCTGTGAAAACTACTCCGCAGAGTCTGTTCGACAGTTCCTTTCTTTTTGTAAAAAATAAAAGATAATTGATTCACATTTAAATTCATAAAATCTGGCTTCCAACACTTGGCTAAAAGTTGAACTTCATCAAATCTTATGAAGCCAATCCTTGATGAAGTCATTTTCCATTTACGAGAAGCAAGGACATCCATAAACATGCCAAAACCTACAAACCTTTTGCTTCCTTTACATACATGAATTGAATTTGTTGTCTTAGGACTAATGATATGAAATCCTCAACTCAAAAATTTTTCTTTTCACTTTGAAAAGGATAATGGATAGGTGTAGGAATCGACCCACACGTCGATAGCCAATTTTATTGATTTCTTAACCCTTTTACAAAAGTCTCATCCAAGTCAAATACCCAACATACATATATGTATAGCAGTACGTACACATGACCCACCACTTCACCTCTGATTGCTTGCAATTATCCATTCGTTATCCTTTCGTTTTAGTTAACTCAATTCAAATATTTGTATATCCTAGCAATTGACCATGGATACAAAATCAACATCAGACTGCGCAAACGTTCTATGTAGATGAATCATGGAAAATACCCATTTTACAGAAAAATCCAAACCCTCTCCCACGAGTCGTCGCCAATCAAACGCATGACTTCACCTTTCAATCAATCGTTAATTAGCTACGAAAATTCAGACCCTTTACCCCGCGTTAATCCGATTCACAACGATAGCACCTCTATCAAAGCGAAAGTATGTGCACAGAGTGCTTCTATTCCCTTCGAGAACTTACTTCTAATTAATCCAATATCCAGAGTTCCACCTTTTTGACTTTGCAATTATTCCACTTCAACCTCCAGCCCCCCTGGTTTCAATGAGGGTTCTGGAATTTCCTTTGAATCTCCACGAACTTAAGTTTTCTCCTTCTGCTTCTTTTTTTTTTTTTCAATTCATTTATTTGCGTTTGAATTGGCGAAGGAAACTTTCACCGGACAAATGATTAATAGGAAATCCCTATGAGAATCCTACGGCTATACACAAAGTCCTTACACAACACACCTACACACGTCCACCCACTCATATACCTACCGAAGGGATGTGGCTGTAAAAGAACTTGAAACATGCATTCATCTGTGAAATTTAATTAAGATTCAATCTCAATCGAGTAATTTTCAATTTTTCGATCTGCTTCCTCTGCCCAAGACCAGTCCAGACCGGCCGGCCGAGGGGGGGGGTGGAGTGGTACCCGAGAAAAGAAAGTAAACGTGGCGGAAAAAAAACAAATTTTAAATTAATCAACAAGCAATTGTTTTGAAATGGAAAATCAATGGAAATCACTCTCAATAAGCACAATCATCCCCGAAGTCCTCCACTAACTCCACCACAGATCCCTCCCGGAGGGCATAAAAAGCGACGGACAGTCTAGAAAGCAAGGCAAATGCTCGTAATTAAAACTAAAGCCGGGGAAGTTTGCCTCGAACCCAAGGGAGAACGGCGGACATAATGAAATGCCTTGTAATTTATAAATGTTGTTGATTAGTACCATCACAAATTACCAAGAAAAGGAGTGACAGGCTGCACGGGGATGGGTCTGGGGCCGGGGCCGAGCCGTTGGTCTTGCCTCTAGGGAGAGATACTTTCGTGGGTGCCACAGCTCAGATGTCGGCGCAAATTAAATGCTAAAAATTTATTTCATCCTCGAGTCTTTTCACACAAAATAGAAAAAAAAAAACAAACGAAAGGAGAGAAATCCTTTTTGGCGTATATAGTGGCTATGTTACGCCTGCACACAGCTGTCGTGAATTATTATCCTGTCCGAATAATTAAGCAGATTTTTTCCATTCCTGTGCGCGCGCTATATGAGCCTTTTTCGTTTTGCAATCATATTTTTCATGTTTTCCATTGAAATGAGCAAATCTGTATCTGTATACCAGTACCAGTGTGAAGGTGGTGGTAGAGGTTCTTAATTAGCAAAGAAGACGACCAGCAAGACGAACACAGAATAAAAGAAAAAGGAAATGTAATAAGGAATGAATTGAATTTATGCGGCCAATATGGTCGCTTCCTAGATGAATAAATTTTATTATTGTTAGACGAAAGGCGAATTAGGGATGGCTCTGACCCAAATTGCACAGAGTACGATAATTACGGTAATAAGCAGCGGCTAACAAATGTCTATCTGGGCAAGGGATGCTTCAGGGAATTAAACAGAATTTTAGGGAAATCACGATTGACAGATGTATACTCATTTATTTTTTTTTTTTAAGATTTTGAATGGCTGATGGTACAAAAAAGGTGAGGTGATCAATAGGATCCTTTTCTGGAGGTCGTTCCCTAAGCAACATTTGAAAGAAAGGGAAAGATATCACGGTGCTTAGGACAAGGATTTTAATTCAGTTGTAAAAGCCTAGTTTTAAGGTCCCTCCTATTGGCCACTGTTTAAAGAGTTTGGTGATCGGTTTCTATTTTTCTATTTCCTATTGAAAACTTTTGTCTTTAGATAGTAAACTCTACGTACATATGTACATTATTTCAACTAAAGGTTAGAACTTTTATGCAGATGCAACCGTTTTAGCCACTTTACACAGATGTAGCAGACTGCAGTGTCACTTGACTCTACCACGTTGAGCTAATAAAAAAAATGTAGTGATCCTTATCCTTGAATCCAATAAGTTGCCTCAGTATTTTCTATTAACTTACATACAACAAGAATGCTACAAATTTCTTATAGACGACTAAAATTATTTTTTAAGTTCACTTTTACATACTGAGGAGTTGTGGCATACATAATGGAAACCTTGAACGCGGTCGGAGGAAACTAAAAGGCTGAATCAGGTCTTAATGATTTTTTATTCTGAAATAGACGAGCATTCTTACTGAAGATCTTATTCTCTACGATGCCAGTGTGACATATGACTCAAACAAGAATTAAGGAGTGCATAATAGTGGTCATATTCAAGGGCTGACTAAAGCCTTAAACGTAACTAGAGACAGAGGTATTACGAGTGCTGCACTTTAAACTATTCCTTTCAATGTAGCACATGCCCATTAGGATAGAATAAGTCACCAAGGACAAGGACATAAACACTCAATAAAATCTGACTTCTCCAGGTACTGAGTACTGAGTACTAAGCACTGGAGTACTAGTGCGGATCATAACAAAAGTCACCGTAGGTTTGCTTTGATAGTACTGCCCATTATACAAGTATCAAGTAGGTTCAGTAGTGCATTTGAAAGTGCCCTCTTAAGCAAAATTCAAGCTTACGGTATCAGTAGCATTTTCACACCATGGATTGCAAGCTTTTTGAATAATAGTTCAAAAAAGGTTATATTGGACGGATATACTTCAAACTCATTTTCAACCGACCGACCTTACTTCTCTCACTTACTTGCAATCCAATCCATTCCTTTGCGGATGACAGGACTCTTGACATGACGCTTATTCTTTGGCGACTCCACTGCTGAAACCTGAAAGCTGTGGAGTATTACCGGCAACGATTGTCTACCGAGCTCAACTCCGATATTGATGCAATCATCAAGTGGGGTGTGAAAAACTGAGTTGAATTTAATTCGTCAAAAACCCAGTGCTGTCTTCGGTCTCTGAAACGGAATACTAATGAAGCCAAGCTAAAAATGAATGGAACTGATATTGAGGAATCTAATGGCTAGTCAATGCTTGACATGCAAGATACTACAGACCTTCGCTGGAATCTACAGATTCCCATAGCTACGAAAAGTGACGCTAGGTGCTTGGATTCCTCAGAAGGTGTAAACGTTTTTTCAGTCCTGCAGACTTGGCTTGTATCGACAAAGCTTACATTTGTCTGAAACTCGAATACAACGTACGTATTAAAGAAAAGAACTCAAGCCATAGAAGGGCAGAGACTTGTCTTCCCGCAGAGTACTACAAGGCTACGCCGGCAGTAATTCCTACTGCTTAAATTAGTATAGAGGGTTTTGGAATACTAAAACCGTCCCTCAAGAATGGGGGAAAGGAATGCTATGAAAAATAAAATTATAACCAACAAATACCTCAAACGGATTTAAGAAACATTTAGAAAGTACTCTCAAAAAGCAGGTTTTCGTTCTGGTTCTTCCTACATTGCCCAAATTAATACATTACAGATCATCTTCGATCAATGCGTCGCGTATATGTAGATCTTCGCTACACCTGCTCTTCCTTAATTTCTCAAAACGGGTTCGATAGTCTAAGCGGAATTTATATGGCTTGGCATACGCGGGAGAAAGATTCATAAAGTTATAAGGATGCGAAGTGATACATGTACCATAGGAATAGCGGCATTCGGCAAGGTTGCATACTATCACCCATACTTTTTTGGTCGTAATTAGTGATATTTTACCGAGCGATCTGTCGACGAAAAATGCCAAACACATCGACTATGCTGACGATGTTTGCTTACAATCGGACAGAATTATGAACTTGCACCAAATGGCTACTGATTTGATGGCAGAGGGAAACTCTGGATTCATCTTTCCTCAAAGTCTTTAACAACTCATATCAGCATTGCAGCACAAAAGGTCAACAGATAGTACTGAAGTAGACATTGGGTTGAGGATTGGATTGGGTGATTGTCCCCGTTCAGCAGGGGCACATTTAGTCTAAAAAAAGGCCCATTGCTATACCATTATAAAAAAATCGGATTACCAGTACCGGAGACCTACATATGTATATCGAAAACTCCAAATGGGACAGGAAGCAGGGCAACCAGGTAGGGTGTTAACCCCTCCCATAGAAGAATGGTTCGCCGTTTAGGCATTTCACCCGTAAACAAAGCTTTTTTTTGAGCCAAGTTTTTTCTAGATCGTTAAGATCTTCGAAGAAGTGCTCGCCTAGGGTTTTCCTTCTCAAAAACGATAGGGCTGCACAGGTACACAGAAGATGTGTCATGGTTTCCTCCTCTTTCTCGTCTTTACAACTTCTTTATTGAAGGTAGCATTAAGCCCTCTGTTATATCTGCCTACCAGACAGTGCCCCGTGAGGGCGACAACTATCTTATTAGCTGCACAGTAGCAGCAACATATCCAAAGCTAAGGCTGTATTCAGTATGTTGTCTTAGACATGGAGAAGTTGTGCAATCAGTTTCAAGCAGTGATCATGCCCATTAAGTGGTCGTCAATGTCACAAGAATGGTGCAATATTTTCATAATCGCTGTCTAAGGAGCATGTTAGGAGTGTTCTGACCAGATCAAAACGAACAACTTATGATAGAACGAGAACGGTTTATAGTAATGGATTGGTCACATCCTACATAAGTTCGAAAATTGCAAAAGTTCAAAAGGTATGATGTGGCACCGGACATTAAAAATGAAATTTCGGTTACTGAGAAAGAACTGGATGGACTTGAGGTTCGAATGCGTAGTCGATGCCCTAAAACACACAAAGGGGCAAATGACCAGAAAAGTAAAGTAAAGTAGTTGCCGCAGGACAGCTTGACTTGTAACAATTACCAGGGGGTATCATTTTGCAAAGAACCGATGTCAACTGGCCAACAAAACCGTGGAAAAAAGGAAAAAAAAATAAAAAATTTAAAGATGCACAACACTTTGCTAGCAATGTTCTTTTTGGTGGGTTTTGTAAAATTGTAGACCTAAGTATGTTCAAAGAGAGTCTTGAAAGACATTTTGTTGCTACATGAAATAAAAACATCATTCACTCCAGAAAAAATGTCTTTTATTTATAAATTCCAATCTGTTCTCCTAATGGGTCACCTTTTATTTACCTACGATCACTGTAAGGAAGCAAGATAAACAAAACTGAATACTTTCACTTATGTCTTTATTTAATAGCACACGAATGCTGTCAGCTTTCTCATGGAATCAGATAAATGCCCGCATCTACTAGCCGTAGATACATTTAAGCTACATACCAAACAAACACTAGGTCCATAGTACATTACATAAAGCGCGCGCCGTCAAATTTGAATCGATTATCTTAATTTAATTTTTATGGTCTGACCGATATGCTGGTCTAATGACTTAATTCCACAATTGCCCAGTATCTGTATCTCTAGTATGGTTTCGCACGACTGATCATCTTTGTCTTCCAACTCTCAAAAGCGGGAAAGATACTCAAAGTTATTTTCTTATTTATTCCTTACAACCGTAACCGCAGATTGGATAATTCACTCTTTCGTACAATTAACAAAATCTCCTCATGGGTTTTTTTGTTTTTTTTTTTTTTTGATTTTTGCAACAAAACTGCAAAATTATATGGGTTTTGCGGAAAAAAAGTAAATAAAATTATTTTTCGTTTATTTGTTTGCTTGTACCGTCTAAAATACCATCAAACGGGTGTTTATTTTTCTTCTTTTTTTTTTTTTTTTTTCTTCACCGAGTCACCATTAATTGTTATTCAGCAAACGTGACCCATGGCGGTTGAAGTTGTGCATACAGCAACACTATCAACGAAAAAAACATTGTTAAGTGCATGAGAGTGCGCGGTTGGACAATATGTTGCGAGTGTGTAAATGAAATAAAATTACGAAAGAATAATAAATAAATACCAAGAGGACAGACAAAAAAAAAATAAAGAAATACAAGAAATTAATTCTACATCAAGGCGGATGTGAAAACGTGTCATATCTTTGATTGTGGGTATTCTACAAGTGATGGTACAGTCGTTGGTTGGCACTACCACTTGGGAAAAGTAAACGCCACGATTGGTTCATATTTAATTTTCTCATCAACAAAGTTATGTGCGCGTGTAAATGCCAACAAACACAAACAAAGATAGAGTACATGGTTATGCCCATAAGTATTATATTTGCAAGCAAAGTACAGCAAATGGATGGGGTCTTCTAAATCCCTTGGTTTATTGATAGGAAAACGACCCAAAATATGATTTGATTTATTAGTCCCTAGAAAAATATGAAATTCTGCGGAACATTTTTTCAAAATGGCTAGAAAAATGCAAACAGATTTCAAAAATCATCACGAACGGTTCATCTTGTGATTCGGAACAAGCTTCTCTTCCTGTTGGAAGCTCGGTGAGATGTAGATATACATAGATACAGACAGGCTATCTCTGTCGGATCTGGATCGCTCCCACGGCCCTACAACCTTCATTTTCCCTAATAAAACCCCCAGAAGAAATTATTTGGGGTCTGGATCGCTTGGATCGTTGATGATCTGGTTTGTGGACTCAAGACTCCTAACTACAAACTCATCTATGTGAGAAATGAAGGTAAGCCCAAGGCATGCATTCGACCGAAGAACACACTAAATATATTTCTGTTCTATATTCTTATATGAAGTGATTACTACTGACTACCAACAACGACCTCTACCTGCAGCTGGCGAGATCGACTGCGAAAAATATAAAACTGCACTTAATCTAACTTTCGATGCGAACGAGCATCATACAATTTTGACCAGTATCGACATTAACGAAAGAGTTGAGCAACTTCTCTGTGAAACACATCTTCATTAATCATCAGACAGGACATTTTACATTTGAAAATAGATGTGTATATTACAGAGGATTATGTAGGTATTGGAACGTATCCTATGAGCACTCGCTCTGATCATGATGCCTTCAGTTTCTCCCCACACACCTCACTCCCGAATCAATCAGTTTCTAGGAATCAATTAATCAAGAATAGTGTAGAAGCACCTACATTATAAAAATCTTCTGATCTGTGCAACAATAACCATGAGCTAGTTACTCTTGCAGATAAATTAACCGGTACCGACCTCCAAGGTGGAATCAGGAGACTAAATATCTTTGCAAAGACTGCAGACTGCTTTGCAATCAAATCAAGCAATCTTCTGATGCTCAAGCTTTGCCCTTGAACATATGTAGAGTCAAAATACAAAAAAAAAAAAAAAACTCACAACCATTCGTGTTGTGGGTGTTATATTCTTTACACGAATGTAAGGGGCCTACTGCTTAATGCCGTATCCGAAGAGATACTTTCGGATATTTGTCAGATGCTCGCGCAAGGTAGAGCCGTAAAAGAAATTTCAGGTATTGCCGGGGATTTGAACCTCGAACCCATCGCCACGTAGTCCACCGCACTAACAACTTGAGCCACGGCGCCCACATAGAGCCACTCAAAGTTTATTGGACTAACCTATGAAAAGTCCAACGAAAATTTAAGGACCTCATTTGTAGAAAAATAGGAAAGGTATCCGAGGCATACAGGGTCAGAAAGGTCCTAACTACCTGAGATATGTATATTTTGCAGAATTCTCTATCTAAAGACAGTAGTCTCTGTGTTAACCCTAAGAAAACAGGAGCAGCCTTCTTTGCAAGGAAAAATCCTGTATGTGGTACCAGTCTTATACTCACAGATAGGTAGGTATGTAGGTAGGTAGAAGGGGTAGCTGCACATACATCCAACACTGGGATCACCAATGGGTCTATTGTGAATCCATGTCATAAAAAACATAAAACGAAGACGAAAGTTGGTTTGTAGCTTTGGGATAGCTAAGCAGCCTCCTTGAACCACCCCGACAGTGTCATACAACATGAGAAACTAGGCCCTAGGTTCCACATACCTGTCGTGACAAATATTTGTATTTTTTTTTTAATTATGGCTTTCCTGACAGGTCGCCCAGGTCTTCGAAGTGTCTAGTCGCATTCTTTTTCGGTGGCCGCCATTAGCTTGTGGGCGGTAATAATCCCCGTGAAGAGCGCTGGGTTGGGTCTGTTAAGCGCTAAAATTTGCTTAGTTTTGACATTGTCATGTTTTGTCCAGAATTTTCTGGGTACACGACAAAATCGAACTCTCATTAGCTAGTTTCGTATATTGGATTTAACAGCGACTAGGGGCGGTAGAACAAAGGTAACGATCATTGTCAGGTCCTGTCCGGACGCTTTCTTGCAAAATCGTCCGCATTTGGTAGATTCTTAACCTCCAGGTTAAGAAGTTCAGCAGACCTAGCTCCTGTTTTGACAGTGTTCAAAACTACTTCAATATCAAATAAGGATATCATAGCGAAACTCTTTTTCTCAAACAATCCCTCAACGAATCCTGAATTCCGGTATGCATGCTGGAATATCTATAATGCTAGGCTGATTGGATAGATGTGCTTAGAAAATGTGTAGAAAGTCTTACCGTTTTTCGGTATGAAGAAGTTTTTGATCTCCCCTCCCCCAACAAGGTCTAGCGATGTAAATAAATTCTATACAACTCCTTAATATAGTGTGGAACCGATAACAATAGTTAAAAAAGGACACATATTGAGATATCATCCAGATTTTTACAGTTGCTTCGATATATAAAGGGTGGGTCATCTGTTGGTTTCTTTGTGAATCATATGTTATTTTGACACTGGCAGCTCTTAATCATTCCAAAAATAGACAGAAACTCAGTATTGTGTTTCCGCGGTACGAAATGGATTGATTTACGCTTGAACAACGTTGGGAAATATTGCAAAGTTACTTCCAAAGTGAATGCTGTGTTTCCGAAACAATGCGAATTTTGAAAAGAAAATTCGATGAAAATAATGTACTAACTGCAACTGCAGACTGAGATAACCAAATATATTCCTGTGTTCGTCCTGTATCTTCAACGCAGAATATTACAACTGTTTGATGTCAGTCAATGGAGAGCGATACCGAGTCATGACAATTTTTTTTTCGGCCAGAAATAAAGGATTTTGACTTAAACGAGCTATGCTACACAACCTGTCCAACAATCAATTTATAGCACACTAAGTTCAGTAATCGTGCAATCAGTCGTTTTGGTGATGTTGCTTGACCGGCACGGAGCTGCGATTTAACAAAGTTGGACTTTTTATGTGGCGTATCCTTAAAGATCGATGCTATCCGAACAATCCAGAGACGATTCAGGCACTCAAAACCAATATTGGTCTAACTAGGTACTCGTGAAATAGGGGCCGAAACAATGGAAAATGTATTGAAAAATCGGGTTGAGAGGATCGGTTACTGTGAAGCCATTCCATTCTATAAGTAATCGGAAGGTTTACTCTTATTCTTATCAATAACGCAACAATCGTTGTTTCAATTGCCTGACTATTCAAACAGGATGGTTATATTGGATACTACGTAGTAATAACTCATTTGTAGACAAATGAAACAACAGTGTCTGACGCACATCGTCTCTACATTTTATTGCCTAAATTGGTTTGTTTTTCTTCGTTTTATACTTGCCAGCAGAAAACTAGCACTTCATTATTCTTAAACGTTTATTTTATGGTCCAACTTTCTTATTTATGAAGTCTAGACCGGTCGAACATTACCAGCTACTTAAATAATTCCGGCCTTAAACATGAGCGCTAATTTATTCCAAAATATTAACTGATACAGAAAGTCAACAAAGTTGAAGTAATTATTCATGCCACATTTCCAAGGAATCCTTGAAAGGATTTCAACTCATTCTGGGAAGTCACGAAAATATTCACATCTAGGGGTTGTTGCATGCCAAAAAGGGCATATAGCCCTTTGGCGTCTTTCAACTGCGCCCTCTCTTTTACAATTCAATTCTGTCACGAGTGCATTGTCAATACTTAACCGCCTTCAATGAATTAATTTAATATCCTCCTTGCCCCCTACAAAGAAGATATCAAGAAAAAGCCCATTCCCATTCCACAATTGGAAGAATAAAACCACAAATATATTATTATTCCTAGCTCCTTTTGATTTTATTTACGACCACTGGGAGTGGAAAATAAAATACGTAAAAAGGAATAACTTACCATTACGCAATGTCTGCCCCCCAAGAGAGTGAAATAGGGATACTACTTCCCTCCCGACCGGAGCACAGGATATTTCAGGACACCAGGAATCGATTCATGTTCTGCTTATTTGCTTTTACGACCTCTCAAATGAAATAAAAAAAAAAATGAAAAAAAACTGTGTTTCTGATCCACCAGATGTATAGGCACTCTCTCGTTGCTGCACCTAAAGAGACCACGACCACGCGCCATGAAGCTCTACTCTATATCCAGGTCAGAGGAGCCGCACCAAATGAATAAACGCTGGATGGGGGGGGGCCAAAAGGATACACTCCTCCACGGCGGAGCGCAATAAAATGTGTGTTTGCGGGATAGCATGGCGTGTACTCTCTCGAACAGTGTACCGCAGATAAATGCTTTAATTTATTTGCAAACATAAAATAAAATTCAAATAAAAAACGTAGTGCTTCGTCGGTCGTCCAGAGACAGAAACGCAGAGGAGGGTGAACACGAGTAAAACTGAAAATAAATGGCGCCCAACCAGGAGCGGGCGCACGCTTGCAATGTTTGTCCCATGTAGACAGGATCAAGAAACCACTCACAAGACTGGTCTTTATGTCTTTTCGTTACTGTGCACGGCGCACGAGACGGCTCGAGGGGTTGATTTTCAGTTTTGCACGCAATCAAAATTCTCCTCTTTGCTGGGTTTTTATAGCTCCCTTCGATTTTACGATATTATGTCTAATTACGATCCGAATCGTCGTCGTATCAGCATGAGCGCACAGTGGATGAAGTTTTCTTTGGCAGGACGTTAAAACGGAAAATTCAGTTGGTATTTCTATCGCAAATGCCGATATGCAAATTGGGATGGAGAGGTTTTTCGAAAAGGAATTAAGTTTCGCTATGGTGTGGTTGGATTTTCTTCTTTTTTTTTTTTTTTTTTGAAGAATGAGAAAGTATTTGCATTCGAAATGGAAATGAGAAGGAATACCATCGCGCGCACACATAAAAAAAAACAAGCAAGCGACTGATAAGAAGAAGGCTTTGTTGCTTAGGAAGTGGATGCGTGTGTTTATAAATGTGTGAGTACTCATGGTGTCGTATCGATACCACCCAATCCATGGTTGTATTTTCCAATGAGAATTCCTTGAAGGAGAGGACGATTTGGGAGAGTTTATTGGTAAATATTTTGCGGATAACTTAGGTAGATATTTGGCAGTGAAAGATAAATGGTTTCGCAATAGAATTCAATAAAACACAGGACGACAGATAAAGCGTGCAGCATTTAAGTGGTGGTGTACTTAAGTTTAAATTGGTTTTAAACCGAAATACTTTATTATTTAAGGAATTATGTGGACGTGAAATCTGGTACATTTAAGACGGATTATGTACTGAATTTGGAGTTTGATTGATTTTACTTGTAAGTGAAAGCGATCAGATTTGTTACATTGTCTGACGGAGTCCTTCGTTGTTTTGTATAAAATCGATTTAGCAACATAGATATTTTCTTAGAAATTAGGAGAGAAATGTGACAGAGCAATGTAATATTAATGTATGTACATATTTGAAGCTTCTGGTGGTTGATGATGCGATGACTGAATTCAGAATGTTGGAATGTTGGATTATTACACACTGCTCCAAACATGTACTCAATCACACGACATAAATGGTTACTCAAAGCTAGACTTTGGTCTTCAAAAAATATCAACCATTACAAAAATTCTCAGAAACTTCTAGAAAAACCCGACTTCGACGCATTGA
Source organism: Xylota sylvarum (assembly GCA_905220385.1). Lineage (NCBI taxonomy): Eukaryota > Metazoa > Arthropoda > Insecta > Diptera > Syrphidae > Xylota > Xylota sylvarum. Next base: position 16,604,461 of record LR999958.1, read on the forward strand.
ATGTGATACTTTCTTTTTATCGATAGTAAGGAAATCCGAATGGACCAGCATAAATCGTATAATCTCGATTTGATTTATTTTTTCAACAAGTACAAGTATGTATGTGCATTGGGTAAAACTAAGTGCCTAGTAGGCGTGTGTAAGTCGTCTGACAATATGTCGAAAACCTAACCTAATATGTATAGCCTAAGACTCTGTAGCAAGATATCTAGAGCAACTTGCATTGAATAGTCAATTCCTCCAATACCTTAACTAGCTGTACCTTCAAACCCCAATTACTCCCTAAGTTATTACAAATGTTGTAATATATGTAAATCTCTGTACTTAAAGAAGAGAGCTTATGTATCCAGATTCGACTAAAATAACCCACCAGATAGCCACTGGCACAATGGTATGGATTTGAAAATTTGAATACGACAGCAAATTGTGTCAAAAAGATGAGTGATCTCTTTAATATGCTCGCCCTTAGACCTTAGACACTATAAAATTTCTTGAGTAAACAAAATACAAAAAATTAAATAGTAGCAAGGTTCGTAAGACCCCAAGCCTTTATTTTTTGCTCAATAAATCGATTGTTGGACGGCTTGTGGGGCACGTCGCCTTATTTTACTGGAACCATAGCTCGCCCAAGTCCAAATCCTCAATTTTTCAATTATATACATATGTACATATATTTCAATAATTCCGCCACTCCAGAAACCTGCAAAAGGAACACCAATCTCACGAACTTTCATCATAAACTTGCGTGCACCAATTGCAGTTCTTGCATTATTTCGACCGAAATTTCTTTTCAAAATTGGAACTAACTTTGGAATAATTCCCAACGTTGTTTAAGCGTAAATTGATCCATTTCGTAAAACAAAAATATAATACCTACTGAATTTCCGCCAATATGTTGAGTACATAAGAGCTGTCAGTGTCAAATGATTCAAAAAGAAACCAACAGATGGCCCTCTATAGTTTTACATCAAGATAGCGTTTAGACAGACAATACCAATTTTTTTTCTTTTAATTTCTCACGGTCCAACATCTTGCCAGTAGGTCTCTTCCATTCATGTGAAGAATATAACATGCACAGAATGAATTGTTGAGATATGCTAGGCTCTGGTTCGGTTTGAAACTGTCATGCCAAATATTTGTATTTTTGAGTATTTTCTGAAACCTGACAGAGTTCTTCTTCATTACTTTATTTTCTTGATTTTCATGTCTGTCACAAAAAGCTGACTGGGAATTTATTTATTTGTGAGCGACGTCGAATCGATAAATTCTTCCAAACTCCTCTTCAGTATGCGTCTTGATGCCACTGCATCTTGCAAAGAAAATGTTGTGCGAAAACGGTCAACAATACGGCGAATGGTCGATTATGTCGGGTATAATATGGTGCAAGTGCAAGTGCTCTATAAGTGTAGCGCACAAAACCAAAATGTTGAAACCAAATCTCCGAAATTTGGTAACGTTGTTGAAGCGTGTATGTCATCACGACAAAATTGCAAAACTACTGAATACAAATGACACTGACAGTTACAATCTGACAATTAGTTTGACAGATATAACTGCCTGAACTTAGTACTGAGTTAAAAAACACACTTCATACATATGTACCTATGTCAAAATTTGGAAAAAAAAAGTTCAAAAATAAATGATCGTTGGAATCTTCCAGAAAAAGTAAAAAGTGTATATAACATCAGAGAACCACTTTCTTCACAGCATATTAGATACATATAATGTTGACCTTACAAGTTCAACATGCATGCATTCTTAATAGAACTACACCTCGAAAATAACATTTAATAAGGAAGCTCCCTTTCACTGACAGTGAAACAACAATCAAGTCCTTGAAACTGTGTTCCTAATTTTTAAAAATCGTTCTAAATTATCGCTTGTCACATCCACTACTCAACTCTATCGAAATGATATTTATGTATACGCTTTGGTCCTAAATCTGAATGCAATTACCAAACAATTACCAATTAGTTTACGCCCGAAAAACATAGACTTCTTCTCAAAAGAGACAAGGAGAAGAGAAACTACCCTCGATTTGACAGTCGATTGAGAGTCAGCCTTCCCTAACCTAACACCGATCTTTTCCAAAATTATGGCGCCCAACGTGCATCCTGCTCTCGTTAAAATACTGAAAATATTCATAAAGCGATGCGTTTAAGCCTTAAGCTTGTTTTAATTGTTTCTTAAATTACTCTCGCATATACGAGCCTAATTGACAAAGGTAGGTTAACCAGTTCACTAATGCAAAACTTTAAAATTAAAACATACCAACAGCTTCCGTTTAAAATACATACATATGTACATACGTACGTATGTATCTACATATTAATATGCTTTTTGACCGGAAAAAAATTACGTACTCATCACAAAAACTAAAATACCAAATGAGGGTCATTGCACGTCGCGACGGTATCGATGGGCTGTTTGTTTCATAGACACAGTTTTATTATACACAACAGATCTATCTATTGTTTAAATGATATGTATATTAAGTGTATCCAATTGTATCTGACCAGTGGCAAAACCATAACAAACGGCTTTCGATCAAAATTTTTTGAATAATTTTCTGCATATTTGCTTCGCTGAATAGACAACGAAAAAACTAATTGCTGCTGCCATCGATAACATCTCTGGATTATATAATAAAGAAAAACAAAAACAAAAACCCATCAAACTGTAAAAGGTAATTTCCACTAATACACACCCACTCTCATCAATACAATCAATGACAATGATCGTCGACGAAGATCAAAGAGCATCAGCAGCTGATTCTCTCTTAAATCGATTTACCTACCGATTCTCTTAACGTATTACGATCAAATCAACCCATACATATGTACATATTTGCGAATACATTCCTCCACAACAGGTTTTTATGTCATAGACAGGCTAAAAGCAAACAAAAAATACAAAAGAGTTCAATCTAGAAAAAGACCCAACTTGAAATTCGTTCGGGCAGACTCGTCCAATTGGTTTTTAGGGGAAAAAAAATCTAAATTACTCGGTTTAATGACAAGAGTTAATATTTCGTATATTTTGTCGTTTGGTTTGGAGTTTTACGAGCTACTTGCTTGTTTGACATTTTGATGAGTTACAAAGATACAAGAGCATTTCATGCGAACTTTTCTCGTAAACACACAGCCAGCTCTACGCCAACGACGACATTGACCTCAGGTGGTATCTACTGAGATGTGGTGTGGTAGGAGAGGTGATGTCGATGACGCACAGACTACGGACGTCGTCGTCGTCGTCGCGGTTGACCAAGAAAACCGGCAACGGATTCGCATTGAATACATTTTTTTCCCAACTTTTCCATCAAAGTTTTTGTTGAATCTTCACTTTGAATGTCATCCGTTGATGATGGAAAACTAGAATTAGGTGGATTTAGATGCATGACTAAGGCCCTTAGAATACTGATCTTGTTTGAAAAAGATAAAGAATATAATACCTAACAGATAGAGATGTTGTCGCTGCTTTTAATGTCGCTTTTATGATTTTATCTTTTAATTGTGTCCACTCTGTTTTCATAGAATGGAGATGTCAGATGCTGCTGGAGTTTTTAGGAATTTTTTTTTTCGGTTTTTATTACATTTTCCTATGAAGTTGTTACAGACACCTCTCTGGTGGAAAGAGATGTCTTTTGATGGATTCAGTTAATTAAAATGACTATAAGGGGATTTAATTACAATGTTTGATGCAAAGGGGACCTACACTGACGCACTTGTAATACAAAATAACCCATGAATGGGAATTTTTAATTATGCATGCAATTAAATGAAAATCCGCCGCTGGACGGCCTACGACCATGAGAAACATGTTTAGAAATATGCAAAATGACGCAATCCATAATGGTATTAAGAATGTACAAATGTAATTTGATTAATAATTCAGTTGCTAGAATTCTTAAATCATGTTTACATACTTACCTATGTCCATATGTATCTAAAAATAAAATACAAACATGTGTTGCAAATCCATGGTCGATTGAAAGATGAAGGTAAACCCAGGGACATGATTAATGCAAAATCATAATTGAACTAATCAATTAAAATTTGCTTCTAATGGGCACTCTCGTAGGCAATATGTATCTATGTATGTACATACATACTTATATATGTACTTTCAGTCAACCTAGGTCATCGATAAGAGGTAGAAATTACATGCAAAATTCGCGCTGTTTCGGCAACACAGCATCCACTTTGGAAATAACTTTGAAATATTTCCCAACGTTCTTTAAATGTAAATCGATCCATTTCGTCCAGTGAAAATATAATTCTGAATTTCTGTGAATTTTTTGAGCGCATAAGAGCTGTCAGTGTCAAAATAACATATGCTTCAAAAAGATACCAACAAATGGCCCATCCATACAATCAAATCAACAAAAGTCGTTGTAATGTTTCTCGAAAACCTCTGGACGTAGAAACTTGAAATTTTGAAGGGAGTTTCCGAAATTCGAGGTCTAAGTAGGTGAAAGGGTGTAAATATCGAATTTCCCGTCATTAAGGGGTAATTATAGAGTCCTACCTCAATAGCGGCTTATCGAATTTAAAAACAAAAAAAAAAGAAAATGTTTTTATAGTAAATTCGTTTCCGATTCATTTAAACTATAAATCATCTCACTGTGTTTTTCTGAAGCTGCATTGCCATAGCGTTTAAGCCGTGCTTCTTTGTCAGTGCAAGCATTCAGCACGTTTGCAATTTGCAGGACAATCAGCATTTACACTTAAAAAAATACAAAGTAAAAGGTTTTTCAATAGTGACACAACAATTTTGGATTTTAATACAAATGCACTTCTAAACTTTATGTATGATCCGTCAATGTCAAAACGTCAGTCAAGATTTACATTTTGATCATGGTGAAGTTCACGAATAAGCAGCGTTTGAAAATTATTAAAGATTACTACCGAAATGAGTAGATGATCGGATCTTTAAGAGCGCTTACTCAAAATTTCGGTCGTAAATTCGAGTCAACATATTCACTATTCAATGTTTCTGTGCCAGTGAGACAACGCACCGGTCGAAGTACCGAATATATCGCAGCCGTAAGTGTTTTAGTTCCAAATGATTCCACGCCGTTCACAGGAATTGGGAATCTTTCAGTCTACAATGTGACGCATTTTGCATAAAGATCTTTGCCTACACCCTTACAAGATCAAAGAACTGAAGACTCTTGATCATTTGAAGTGCCGCAACTTGTTCGATTAGGCTTTGCAAAGATTGAAGAAAATTCCGAATTCCATCGAAAGATCATCTTCAGCAATGAAGCTCGTTTTTAGCTTAATGGCTTTGTCAATAAGCAACACATGCATTATTGGACAGCAATAAACCCACATGTGCTTCAAGAGACTCCATTGCATTCACACAAAGGGACCGTGGTGTGGATTTGATGCCAAAGGTGTGATTGGACCGTATTTTTTTGTCGATGAAAGTTAATCCCCATTTGCAGTCGATGGAGTTCGCTTTCGTGCTATATTGGAAGACTATTTTTGGCCAGAATTGGATGGAGTTGACATCATGATATGTGGTTCCAACAAGATTGTGCCATATGCCACACAGCATAATCTATTGAAGGGGAAGTTCCCCAATCAATGGAGGGTTCGATACATTGCATTAGAATGAAAATTACATAACCTCCTCTCTCTCTCAGTAAATCCACATGTCAGGCGCAGGCCACATGTCAGGCATAGGGTTCATATAAACCCTCCCTGTACCGCCATGACTTTCAATGGCGGTCGCTATGGAGGAATGCTGACAAACTTTTTTTGTGCCGGACTTTGATGGAATGGACGTAAATGACTTGTGATTTCTACATGATGGTGCGATTGTAAATCAAATTTGCAGACCGTGTCATCTTTCGTGTTGGAGACAAAAATTGGCCGCCGCCAAGTGGCGATTTAACCTGTTTAAACTTCTGCCTTTGTGTTTTTTTTTAAGTAAACTCTACGTGAAGTATCCTAGGACGATTCAATAATTTAAGGAAGAAATCGAACGCGACATTCGTGAAATTTCATGGCTCAGTGGTTAGTGCGTCGGGCTACATAGCTAGAAGTTCAAGGCCCCCTACGAACTTGCCTAATGCCGTCCGAAGGGAAATTTTTATTTTGTGAAGTTTTTCATGGTAATTTTACTCTTAGATGTTTGTCAAACGCTCGCGAGAGTTTGAACCCTGAAAAACTTTTCAATGTTGTCTGGGAGTCTTTCTCTTCGACATCACATAAATTACCGAAACGTTGTAGAACAGTGCATTTTTTTAATGTCTCCAACCAGCTGAGTTCCCGCTGGGTAAAGAAGCCACCTGGAACAAGAGGCTTTAATAGCATAATAAATTTTCAGTGCAAGATAATGACAATGTATCTAATAAATTCAAACTTACCCATGCAAACGGGGGGATTCACAGTCATCCATTTCTTTCTAATCTACTGCTTGTACAAAAAGTCACAAAAGAAAAAGTATTCATTTCAACAAGGGTAAAGCATATAATTCTCATTTAATATCCCCTATTCCACCAAGTTTCAAGGTCAGTGGAACAAAACAAACATTTGCCTGACGCCAGAACTACTACGACTACCATTGCCAGTAACCCAGCGAAAACTTTTATTCCAAAGATAAATAGCTTCAGTGCTCGACGCTTTATCTTTTCTTTTTAATTTTTTTTTATCATGCTCATTGTTTGTTTATCGCACATTTGCCTTGGAAGGCTTCTTTATTCCTCATAAAATAGCCACAGTGAGTGCGAATGAATAAACTAAACAAAGCGCACATTGGTAAAGTGCAACTATTGCACATTTGCTAAGAATGGAAATAAAATAAAAAAAAAATAACTTCAAATAGAGCTCTCCTCCGAATAGAAAAAAACAAAACAAACAGTACCAGGCAAAGCACACATGGCCTTGACCGAAGATTTATTGGCATACTCCAGCGTCTGCGAAGTCTAAAATGAGAACGGTTTCTAATACAAACGCAACACTGGCCACTACGATGGGAAGATGAAGCTGCATGAATAAACTAAGGACCTAGCCACAGAGCCATACAGCCAGAGAGCCACTTCAGCCATTTTAAAATTCAAACAACAAAATAACCTCCGTTCGATGCCAAAAGCCATGAATTTATCCCCCAGCTATCATCCATCCCGTAGAGTGGGGGCAAAAACAAAGAAATGAAAAAGAAAAATCCTTCCTTAGATACGAAAACAAAAAAAAAAAAAACAACAAACAACAAACGTCTACAAAGTCGCACTTGGCAACATTTCAACGACTCTCCCCATCCACACACACATACACTGCCATGCACAAAATTGCATCCTCAGTAGAGTGGAGTGAAGCTAGAGGACACTCTTCCCATCAACAAGACCAACAACAACAACAGCAGGCGACAACCTTTGATTATTATGGTAATGAAAATGATACAAAAGAAAGGATAACGACGACAATGGCCACTGGTATTGAAAATCCGAGGACATGCATTGGGACATCCTTCGGTAAGTAGCGCTTATTTCAGATGCTCGACGTTTCCTCGGGAATTTCCCTGTATACACACGGGACAGCAGCACGAATGAGAGCCCATCACCCAGAATGTCCTGATGCAGATTGCTTGTGCTGTGTTGTGTTATTTTTTTTTTTTTTTTTGAATCGCCTTCAGCTAGGGCAGGGCTGACACATTGTTCTGCCTCTCCTTGCAAATAAATGCGGATGCGAAAGGATTATGCAGAAGTGTAAAATGGATACCCGACTGGAAATCCTTTTTTAATACCTGTAATTAATGAAAATGAATATTTTTTGTGTACCGTGTTGGGGGAGGATGCCATGAGAATGAGAGTGCTATCTGCACAATATCACGGTAGATATTTTTCAATGGATGCTAGCCATTGAATGCAATTATTGAAGAGGGTCAGGTGTGTGCATGTGTGTGTTGAATTTTTAGTGGCAATTCAAAATGCTGATCTGGATTATGGAACGGATTTAAGGGATAGTTTTTGACAGTAAGCCTTGAAATTATATTCCAAATGTTTATTGGAAAATATTCACATTTAGGAGGGGGAGGGGATTTTCAAAATTTAATCTCTTAATTGGGTGGACATTTTGAAACCATTTTATGTTTCGTTATCAGCTGGGGCAAGATAAAGCCACAGTGTCTGGCGATAATGGGAACTATTGTGAATGGTTGCACTTCACACAATTTCAAAATGGGATGGATTTTTCTCGGAGGAATATTCCACGAGTAATAAAACAACAGTCACATAGAATTGTGGTTTAGATTTGTCCTTCAAGGTCTGTCCTGGAATGACCCTCTTATATTGCCTCCCTATCAAGACCCTTGAGGATCGCAGAGACGTAGGCGACTATCTCTTCATCCATCAGCTCCTTTTAGGTACCATCGATTGCGCGTCCCTTTATAACTCTATTTTCATCAACCCCCGATCCAACGAATCAATTTCTCGAATGTTGCGGAAAATTAACTTAAACCTTTCCATTTTCGACTTCAACTTTTCACTTACCGCCTTAAACTCGACCTCCTTTACCAATCTCCTTACCCTCAACAAGTCTAAGGTCCTAGTTTATAAGTTTTTTACTCCTAGTTTTAATTTGTATTAAGCCAAAATAAATGGCGACTTTAAAATTAAGCACTCAAGCATTCACTCCAGAACATAACACCATTAAACTCGATAAACCTTTTCCGTTTTACCTCCGGAAACACTCGTTATGTTCAATTAGGCGTTGGGCCTTACACAATATTGCGAGTATGTCTCATAAATTTAAGAAACATACCCTCTCTAAGCAATTAATCGTCCAACTACGTGCCTCAAGATTAAAAGTCTTCATTAAGCCCCTTAACATCATCACGTTCTGTAAATAAACTTACTCAACAGCAGATGTAAAAAACAAAAAAAAAAGTTCTTAACCTCAAATCTCCAAAACCTGATTATTCGCGAGTATAACAAAAGTAATTCCATACATCACCTGGCACAAGCAACCAGCAAATAGCAACAAATTCCCACAAATAGCAAGAGCAAATCATCAATCACCCCATAGTCAATAGGACGTACACTCTCGTATAGAAATCACCAACACACATGTTACACATGCTCTCCCAGGACCGAAACAGATTTCAAGGGAATCCCAAAGGCATATCTACCCAACGAAACCATGAATTCACTTAAGACTCAGAGATCCTTCTGTGTTTGTTTTGTTTAAATGCAAAGTTTTTTTTTTTTCTTTTGAAGAGGAAGAAAGAAAACTTCTAAGCAAAAAGAATAAAAGTTTATTATTAACTTTTGCTTTTCTCGCCTAAACCATATATGACAGTTCTGTTAATGAAATTTCAATTAAAAGTGACAATAAGCCGGCATTTTGTTGTTGTGCCATTTTTAGTGCTGTCATTGCCAATGCAAATTGACTTTTAACTTTCTTTGCTTCACTTTCGTTCAGGCAATTAGCATAGAATGTTGTATACTTCCGCCCTCGTTTGAAAGCAATCGATTGTGTGTTTGTGTTTGTGTTTGTCACTTTTACACATTTGAAACAAATCACAGATGTCAATGGGGCCATAGCAGACAGTTTGCTGGCACAGCGCCAACTTATTGACAAAGTGAGATTTTCTACTACGATTACTCTTCGTCCATGTCAATCAATTCGATTCAAGTGAAAAAGTCGTCCTACTCGAACTCTCTCATATCACCAGACTGTCAATCAAAAGTGCAATTAGTGCGAAATATCTTTAAGTTCATTTACTGGACAAAAGGTGGCATTAGCCAGCATAAAGCTAGATGTCAAAGGAGAAGTTCTTTTTGCTGTCACTAGCTTCTTGTGAGTTTTGGTGGAGTTTCTATACACACATCAATCTTTGTTCTATTTCCGGTTAAGAGTTTTTTTCTTTTTTTTTTTTGCCACCACACAGCTCTGACACAAGTGGATGATCATCAATTGCTGTCAACTGCGCTTGCGTGTGGACAGGGTCTTAAGAAAGTTCTTCATTTCACCGTTGTTGGCAAATGGCGGAAGGTGTGAAATCTCTCATCGTCGACAGTTATTCGTATACATACATACATATGTATATGAAAACTAGTTTACACTTCCGTTGCAGGTCAATATAGGTATTAAAATTGTAGGCACACATGTACACACACAATGTCTGATTATTAAGGTAATTGCATTTAATTGTGAAAAAATACACCGATCCGCAAGCTAATTTCCTCGTAAGTGAAGAAAATGAGACATTTGTTCATTAACTCACGATCTGTGCTGCAGTAGATGTAATTAAGATGAATTATTGGCATGGAAAGTTGCAACAGAGCAAGGTCATATCTAGGTACTTATCAAGACTAAGAGGATGTACGAGTACGTTCGTAGATATACTAACAGAAAAAATAACGCTTGTTTGGCCATCATGCAGTTGTAGTTCTTTTAAACATTTAATAGTCATCGAAGTATATTTTCTATTGCACGTACAACAAATATAAGAAGAAGCCGGTCTGACAGCGGTCCGGTAACGAGAATTTTGTGCATCAAACCCTTTCACTGGATTAGAGAAATGTAGACCATACGTGTCAATTGTGTTTAGCATGGTTTCTTGCAAATTCTGTTGCTTCTAGGAAAAGTTGTGTCTCGATTGGTGACTGGATCGGCATTCGGTGAGAGACTATTAATTTATTTCCCCAGGCTGTATAGTCATACTACTGTCTAAAATTTTGGATTCATTTACATATGCAAATCTCATTTAAAAAGTAGGTTTCACGTAGAATTCTTTCTTATGTGGACCAAAAATAAATTGAAAGGAATTCCTATGTATGTTGTAGATGAGATCGATTTTTTGTTCATTGTTTTCGAAGTCGATGGGTAATTTCGCATTTAAATATGCTCACCTAGCTTGCGTAATGCTTTCAAATGTTTGGCCAAAGCGAAAGCTTAAGGACAAACAAATCGCACATGACATCAGTACACTGAATATGTGCATTGAGTATCTGCTGACCATTGTTATCCTGAACAGATAAACAGCAATACCAGTGCAGCGTAAAACGTAGTACCTACGGGGGTGCATGAAAATTTAGTCGTAGGAAACCGACACCTAGGGCGCATTAGAGAAAGGCAGGTGGAAGTACTCTTTTATACCTCTTATCCACCCATGGATGGAAAAACTTAATATGGTTTCTTACAGGACATTATGTCTGTAGGTGGTTCCGTTTGTACATTCATATATGCAAAAGAACAAGCACGATGACTGTCGTGCAAAGCACGAACTGCAACGAAAACGTAGATCACGTAATTTTTCAATTTTTTGAAAAGCTTCACTGGGGAGAGGAATATTTTGAGGAGAGAACTCAGTGAGACACCAACCACCGAAGAAAATCGTTGGTAAAATGCTTAGAAGCCATAAGCCATGGGATGCAGCCGTTTGGGGTGCATTAGGATTTAAAGTCGAAACCATTGAAGATTCAGCTTACTTTCTACTGCAAACTATTCCACAGAATTCGGAGCCGGATAGTTGCGATATGTTTATAGAATTTGTTCGCAAGATGTTTCACTTCCAGTTGAATATTTCCAATAGTTCTGACCTTTGCGCTCAGGGGGTGTGTCCGCAGTTTGGCTTACTTCCAATTAATTACATATTTCCAATAGTTTTGACGTCTATGCTGGAATGTACTTAAGCCATCATAGCAGCATTTGACTAACAAAGAGTCCGACACATAGTTGAACGATAGTTCTTTGAGGGGGGCTGCCTGATTATCCAAATAGATAGGTTTTTCAAGTTTACGCCAGTGGTTTCCATATCGAATGGGTACTCAAATACATAATAGTACTTTGCCGGTAGAGGAAGAGGTAGTGAATTTCGTCACATGGAAGAACTTGCGTTAGGCTATTATTTTAATCGCACCTTTCAAAGCTTCAGGCCCTGATGGCATCTTGCCAGCTATGCTTCAGAAGGCCCCAGCAAAAGTCATGTACAGGCTTAGGAAAATTTTCAAACAATGCTTAAGGTTAAGCTGCATACCAGCAGCGTGGAAAGAAGTGAAAATCATCTTCATACCTAAAGCAGGTAAATCAAGTCACACTCAAGAGAAAGACCACAGACCCATTAGTGTCTCGTCATTCCTTCGCAAGACACAAGAGAGGCTTCTAGATATACAGATCAGAGGCAAGCAAAGGTCAACACGCATTTCTCAAGGGTTAGCCAGTAGGAACTGCATTACATAACGTTGTAGGGAAGATTGAAACTATCCTTCTTTACAGGGAATTCGCACTAGCCGCATTCTTAGACATAGAAGATGCTTTCAATAATGTAAAGGGGGAGGCTCTTAGGGAATCACTCCCTGATATCCCTGTTGAATCGGATGAAATCCTCGGTACCCTTGACTTCGATACACCGTGCGAAGTAATATACCCGGAAAAGGAGGATTGGCATAGGAAAGTCGTTTCTCAACAAAATGGGATTGCAATTTATACAGATGATACCAAAACCAGAGAGGGTACAGGCAGAGACATAAACCTGCAAGTGACTCTGAGACTTTTAGACACATCCAGTGTGTTCCAAACAAAGGTTCTTTCATTGATAGACAGGCTGCGCTTAAGCCGTTACGATCCAACATCATAAAATCTTGCCACACAATGCTCAGGACATTATGTACGCAGAACAGTGTCAGATTATTCTCGGTACCTGGACACTTTGATATAGAAAGAAACAAAAGGGCCGACGTACTGGCCAAGAAAGGATCAGAGTTTCCACAAAGCGATACAATTAGAGGAGTAACACCACCAATATGCGTCCTTAAAATTATTTTCGATAATACTATATGGCTAACCTAAAATGGTCGAACCTAGGACATAGGGTGTCTAAGAGCTTGTGACCTATGTTAGATCGAGAAAAATCTGTGGAAATAATGAAACTAAACAGATCGCGGTTAAGAATGGCGGTAGGGATTCTCTCTGGCCTTCTGAGAAGGCATTCCATGAGATTAGGATTATAAAACACGGATATATGCAGATACTGCAGTGACCTTCACGTTTCGGAGGACATCACACATCTACTCTGTGAATGCCTAGGCATAGCTTGGAATAGACTTAAACGCTTAAAGTACTTCTTTGACTAATTTTTTTTTTTAGGTTTAGTTTTGTCACCGTATTGGTTCTCTAGGCATCGCGATGGGCCAACTATGGCGCCTAGTGTCATTTACCGAGACTTTGGTGCTGGGGATCGAAAAACATCAATGCTGGTACTCTATTAGACAGGTTTCAACATTCTAACATTTTTACGGGTTGGAACTGCCCGATTATAATGTCGTGATGTCGTTGATAGTGCAACCCATGTCTCTTCTTGAAATTGAGTCAAGCATTTTCAAGTGTTGCACATGATCTTGATGGTGAGAGGTCCAAGATTGATCGGAGTTTTTAGGTAAAAGGCAGTAGGAGACAGTTTTGCTTATTGACATACCAACAATACGGCGAATAGCAGTCCCAATTGGTCGATTATGTCGGGTGTTTAGAGCAAGTGCTCTAAAAGTTTGACGCACAGAACCATAATTTTGAAACCAAATTTCTAAAATTTGGTAACGTTGTTAAGGGTATACATATGTTATCACGATCAAATTCCATAGACTACTCAATAAAAATGACACTAACAGTTTGCAATCTGACACTTGGTTTGACAGATATAACTGTCTGAAGTTACTATTGAAGCTAGAGATGGTCATGCTATGTTCTCCACTAATGATCTATGTATCTAATAATGTGTCTAATTATATTCACATTAAAAGTTTACTACTTTATCAAGTACAAAACTGGAAAGTTTAGATACCCACGTTATTATTGAGTGATAATCAAATCACCGGATGATTCAAACTTCCTACGACCTCAAACAAAAGAGTCGGTCATCTTTGACTTAATCAAGTAAATACAATTAAAATTTCCACGAAGGGAACACAAATCTAAACGACAATAAAATTAGCACTGAATCAAACAAAAGAACATCAGTATATGTACCTCCCGGCAAACGACATTAACACAATTATCACAAAGTGTCACATTATATGTACATACATACTTACATACATACCCCAAATATGGATCACCAAAAAACGTACACGTCTCACCTTAAAATTTATTCGTAACAACCAAACAAAGGCAAGAACTCTGATAAATTAGCGGTAAACCGGTCACAATGACCAGACAAAATAAAGAAACAAAGAAATAAAGTAAAAAAACAAAAAAAAGTCGAAACAAAATCAATGACTCACCTGGCAGACGTAGTGGCGATGGACTGGCCATGCCAAAAAATGTTCCATCATACTCCTTGTGCGCCAATAGGACAATAACACCAAGAAGTATCCAATTCATGATGTCGTTGCTCCGGCTCCCCTCCGGTTGTTGAAGTACAACCAACTGCAATGGCAGTGGTAGTAGACTGTGTTTATAGCGTTGGCAAAAGGCAGCTTTCGGTCCAGGATCAAGGGTATCACCTTCCTACTACACGACCAATGGAAAAACTGCAGCCGGTCTACTACTGCCCCCGAAGCAGCAGCAGAACCAATATTCGGCTGCTGGACAGCTATGTTGATGTCGATATAAGACTGGATTAGAGTAACAACTGACACGACAAATTATTGGCAATGACATCCCCCAGGAAAATCGAATTGATTGAACCGTATTCTCTCCCGGTGATATGAATTTTATCGCAAGTAGCAGTGGTTAACGCACATTTTTTTCGAAGGACTCTATTCTACTATGACACTGGGATATTTTTGATTTTCACTTTGTATTATTATTCTCCTAATATTTTACACTAACACAACTGAAAGAAGAGAAAGGAATTTATTAGTTTACACTCAGAATTCCATTGTTCGTACTAGGGACCGGGACGACCGAAAACACGTTTGTGATTAATTCGAATTCGAATTCCCATTCTGCAATACCGAGAGGCAATTACACATCACAACCGAAAAATGCGAAAAACCACATCCTTCACCTTCGTCCATGATAATTAACGATCATCATTTAACGGTAAACTTGCAGCGCAACAACAGCGAACAAACGACAGCAATGGCGTCAGCTACACACACGTCCCAATATCCTGTTTCTTTTTTTTTTTTTTTGTGACTTTCAAACGGAACAAGACGCACGTTCGATGCACATTCGACGTGAGTAATTTTCGTGCACACAAACTCGATGCATTTGAACGAACGGGACTCGATTGAGGGAGAAAAGTTGTGATTAGGTTGGGCATATACTGTATCCTTGGTATAGACCTGAAGTTCTGGTTCTGAGTGCCACGGGCAATCTCCCAGAGTGCAGGACGTATTAGTGCAGGAGATTATGATAAGAAAACATATTTCTCGGTAAACTTCAGAAAATTGACAGCAAGTAATTAGTTTAGATGAATTTGTTAGAGGTACCTACATAAAGCCGGTTTGGATGCGCATCGAGAGATGCGGAAGTTCAACTTTGTCAGGTGGAATTTTATCAGCTAATGGATGATGGGATGTTCATCGAATTAGTGAGAGAGATTTGCATTTTCACTCGTGGAATGAATTAATTGACTTTCAACCAGGTGTAGAATGGTCAAGTATGTAGATTCCTTATCGTATACTGATTGTGGAACATATTTCTTGCATTCCTGGTCGTGAGTTTTAATAATTAAAAAAGTGTCCACTCTCTGTACATTTTGACGTTTAAATGTCAATCTTCTTTCATTTGGACTTGTAAAGACCCAGTTCGCATAGGACTAACGAACTGAATTTTTTTTACGTTTACCGGCGAATAGCGAAGCGGAGAGTGACATATCACGACTATCCGGATTGCTTTTCTGACTTTTTTTTTGACGTTTGGAAATTTCAATTGGTGTCACTCGACAAAAGGGTGAAAATATTTAAATTGAAAATTTCGTGCCTCAAACAAAATAAAAACGATAGCAAACCAATTTAACTATTCTGAAAAACATTAATTTTATTGTGAAAAACATTTTTTGTTGAAAATCATTGACACTGACAACCAATATGTCAAAATGAGTATGTGGAAGTGTTCATACAGCACTATCAGTCTGAACACGAAAACGTAAGAAAAGTTCGTCAGTCCTGGGTGAACTGGGTCAAAACTTTAATTCTAAATCAGTGTGTTCAGAATTCTAGTCAACGGTCTCTGATGAGCCAAGACACTTCGGTTTGACTGCAAATGCAGTTGACTTTTGATGAGATCGTAGACTAGATTCGGATCATCCGTCATTTAAAGAAATGTCATGTTGGGTTTGCAGAGGCAAATAAACAGATGGTGTGACACATACCTACCCTACCCTACTACCCTACTCTCACAATCCACAAATGATTCGAAGTGAAAACAGAAAGTGTAATCTAAATAATGACATTTGTGACATATGAAAATGTCAACTGCAAACCTAGTCAAGACTGTCATTCAGAAATCTACATACATATGTACATACATATGTAAGTAGCTTTTGACTAACATTTTCGGCCTAGAATTCTGAACTTGCCTAACTTAACACTATTCTGAGGTGTTATCTATAACAATGTTTAGGAATGAGCAACCTTTTAAAAATGTCTATTATATTTCTAAAAATAAATTATAATAATATTATTATACGGCAAAGTTGCACGATTTGCAACTCATCGACAGTTCAAGCATTCTTTGAAAGTCACGACTCGATAAAAATCCTCATATATCACTGAATGGATTTTTATGATTAGTCGAACACTTATTGTTTACAACTACGAGTACATAGGTACATACTATATACCCAAAGCCAGTGATAATAGTTGGTAGGTTTCCTGAAATAATGATCCTATTAACTTACTCAGTGATTTTATTTTCGGATTTATGTACTTTTAAGGTTTTGCAAATTTTTGTATTATCATTTTCACGTTCAGGGTACAGTTTCGTACTTCATTAAATATTTTAACGTACTTAGACTTGTATGAATTTTACATTATTTAAAACTCAAAACCTTATCGTATCCGAAAGGAACGAAATTTTCTTATATATACAGCGTCGCACTATGGCGGCCTACGATGCTTTGCATATTTTCTGACAGTTGTTATGAACTTTTTTCCGACATACTCCAACAAAAATTTGTCATGGATAAAATATTAAATTTCAAATGTTGACTGAAAGAATTATAGTGATCGTGGCATGTGCTGACGGTAGATCTATCAAAAGATTTTAAAGGAGTGCACAATTGTGACATGTTTCCAGCGACCCAATCCACCAGATTCATTGAAAATGTACATAGCTTTCCAAATGCTCCAAATTTAACAAGACCTCGGGACGTACATAAATCTAAAGTTTCTGAACTTAATTCTCTGCAGAAACCTGTCAAACTCTATATGTACAATAGTATCATACCTATTCATTGCAAGGCAATAAACAAAACTAAACTCGTTGTAGGAATATTTAATGCAGTAGTTACACCATCGGTCTACAGAGAGAGCTTCAAGGTTTGAATTCTAAAAATTTATTCGACGGCTCACAAACATCTTGCAGAACATCAAAACTATAACATTAAGGAAAAAGCTTCTTAAAAATAAAATGCACGTTTGTGAAAGTAAAATTCTGAGCTTGGTAATTCGATTTCGACAGAAAATTATTCGAAGACGATCCTCACAGTGGACGCCCAGATGAGGCAACTGATGTTTGAAGTCGTCAAAAATGACTAAACGGTTTAGAGATGCTAGACATCTTAACTGAAAGTGTATTGCGGATCTTACACAATAAACTAAACATAAGTATGTAAGATGAATTGCCATTGGATGCCCAAAATACTGACAAAGTCATAAAAGCCAACGACAACCAGCTGAATGAAAATCTTGAGATGCTCAAGACTGATAATTAGATTTGAATTCACCACTACGATCCGAAAACAGAACAACAAAGCGTGCGATGGCAACGATGGGAAAACCGTGTCTACTCGAAAAATTTTGGGGACAAATGGTCAGACTGTTTTTTTTTCAGGATTAAGACAGCGATATGAAAAGTTTGTTGAGTTTCGAGGATATTCTGTCGAAAAATAAAGAGTTTACATAAAAACACTGTCCTCAACTTTTAGATCGAAAACAAAACATACCTACTCAATCGTTGGACGATAAATAAAGCAAATACTAGTCGATATTTCTTTAAGGATATCCTTGTACAAGCTAAAAAAGAATTTCGTAGGTAGGTGACACTGTAAAATAAACTGATACTTAAAATGCTAGAACTGGTGTAATGAATTTCAGATTTGATAACTTACTCTTCATTTTAAGCGTCCAAATGCGTAATTACTTTCGCATATGAAAGCGACAGTAAGACAAGTTTTGTTACAGTTGCAAACTTGCTAATAAAAGCGAAATTACAAGTTTCCTTAGAGTCTCTTTGTAGACAAATTAGTCGGCTGTTCTTATGCAAAAGGTTTATTAGGCACACAACGTGTTTACGTAACTTAAAGGAATTTCGAAACAATAAATATTTTCGAAGATTTGTTCGATATCTCAACTATGAAGAACATTGCAATAAGTTCAAAAAATTTATCAGAATTTCTGGCATACGGACTTTCTGAAAAATCAGTAAAACGATAGTCTTTTCTCTCGAGGACGTTTTACAAACATCCAAGAGTGCAACTAAAACAACCTTAGTACATTCCATTCGTGAGAAAAGAATAATACCCCACAAGAATGATATCATAAACAAGAATATGTACCTAAAACACTCGCGTACTTTCTAAAAAATCTTAGAACATAAAACCATAAAAGGTATGGTAAATTGTAGGTACTCCAGTAGTTCTTAGACTGCAAAGTAAAAACGTTGAGTAAAACCTATAAAATAAAATAGAATTCTTCGTTTTTGATTAATATTCAAGGTTAGGTTAATTTTTTAATTTTGATTAGGTTAGGTTAGGTTGAAGCGGCTGCCAGCTATCGCCAGTACACTTATGCTATATTCCCACCAAACCGAAACCTCGAAAGCCATTCTCACCAAAATCATTTCACATGTCAAAACATTTCAATCTGAAGTCATTTCAAATGTCAGTTTTGAAGTGGATGACAAAACAATTGTCAACGCTTTCCGTTTTTTCATATATTTTCTTTTTCATTTTTCAATTTATTTATTTGTGTAATTATAATTTCTTTTGAAAATATGTTAGATATGCATATGAAAATATGTTAAATATGATTCAAAATGAAAATCAAAACAAAAAAATTGTGACATCTACAAAACCAATTCACACTGTAGGTTTGTTCGGTTTGACGACCTTTCACTAGGTGGATGAACTCAAAAGGATTTGAACTATTTGCTGAAACCTCAGAATTTCGTTCAATGGGTACGTAGTATTAGAGCAGGGATAGGTCAATTGTTATACCACCTGGATCATAAAATTCTCTATAGGTACTCGTAGAGCCATTTGGAGCTAAAAGACCACCAAGATCATTAAAGTAGAAAACTCCCAAGTTTCCACAATTTTTCTTTTTTGAGAGACAGCAGGACAAAGAAGGTAACGAATTGTTTTCTCCCCCACTTCATCCTTTTTCCAAAAGATTCTGCCAAAATCATTTGAATGCACACAAAGCTAGACACTATTAAGTGTCTAGTGATGATACCTATTATAGTGCTAATATGGAATTTATTTATTCGTAGAGCGTTTTAGAACCAGCTTTGGCCCAATTTGTTTTGTCGCTAGACACGTTATTCTACTTATCCACCTGAGATTTGGTCTTTCGAAAGCATACAGCTTTAATATAAGTTTACGTGTAGCGATAGGTACCTATACCTAGTTCTGGTTAGAGTTCATCTGCCTTACAATGCCCTGGAATATCAGTAAGCCCCGGCACCCAACAAATGTGAATGTTAAAGAAGTCCATCATCTCTAAGAGAAATAGAGACAGAGTCTACTTTTATAAAATTCTTAGCACAAAAATAAGTTATCACATTGGGCAGTGATCATAATTGATGATCGGCGCAGAGCCAAATTCAGTCTTTCTTGATTCTAAAATACAACAAACACTCTAGAAAAAAAAATCTTCAAATGGGATAAGACTGCTACAAGTATTCTTGGAAGAAGCATATTGATGCAAATCCACAAAGAGGATAGGAAAATGACTAGGCACACTCACGCACAGCCCTTGAACGGAGAACTACTTTTTATCAAGCCTTTTGAACTTAGAAATTATTAGAGCCACGATAAAGTATTAATTTGACTTGTCTATTCAATTTGATATGTTCCTTAAGAATTTCAAAATTAAAGTTATAGTCTTTATAAATAAAACAGTTTAAGCACAAGTATTCAAATCCAAAGTTGTAAAAATAAACTGTCAAATTTTGTTATTTTCAATGAAGAAATTTATTAGTGTCAACTTGACACTGTCAAGTCATTAGAATCAAAACTGTTAGGAAATCAAAAATACATGTCAAAATTCTTGATCAATCTACATGGTGGTCCATAAAAGTGGACCAGTAAATCCTCAAGGTGTAAGAACCTATTACAATCCATGCAAAAAAACGCATATGACCCTTCTATTCAACAAAGAACACAATTTTTATTAAAAAAAAAACAAATAAATAAATAAAAGAATTCTTCAGTTACATCTGTCATTTATCATTTAACATAATTTATTCCCGTACCATTCTGTACCTAAAACCTCACAGTACCGTGAAGCACGCATAAAAAATCGGTTCATTAGTTTTGCACTTAATCGCGTAGGAACACTCTAAGCTACAGACAGGAATTTCAAAAGAATGTTTATTCTACACCAGAAGAGATGATGTCAGTGTGCCCAGTCAACTGATTTGCAAAACTGCTAAATGCACAAATTAAATTTTTTTATGCGTGAAGCTATAAAAAGTTTTACCGAATGACGGTTTGGAAATTAACTTTATGTTACTGACCACGGTGCCTTGCATCATGTCTATAAAAATACTGGTGAAATAAAATGCCCTGACTACGAGTGTTGTCCTTGGTATGTATAAGTATATATTTTGCAGTTAAGACATAAGGAAGCCCTTTACAAACCTTGATGTTTCAAGGAATTGCAAACATAAAAGCCTTTGCCTTCATAAACCATTTATCGCATACTATGTATAAGGTGTCGAAAATAAAAATACAATAACGTATCTGTGTATAGAATTTAAAATGCTTCAATCCAATATCATAAAATTATTTTTACCGTTTGACTGTAAATATAAAAACGGGAAAGCTAAAACTGTAGAACAAAAACTTTTCCAATCAAAAACTATTGCAAAACCATAAAAGCGGTTTGTTCTATTTTTAGACCAAAGCAACTGAGTATGTATGAAACCCTATACCCGAACTATCCTAACAAATTCCTGCCAGTGACAGTACTCTGTCTGTCACTCAGTCGTAGTCGTTTTCGACATATGCCCTGAACCGCGAAGAAAGAAAATTCCAATTTCCTCCGAAAAGAGAATCATTTCTAAGAGAAGCTAACATCTCTGGCTCTGTTGCTCCCACAAGAGGCCTTTATTGTTTAACACAAATACTTGCGCAGTGTGTTACTGGTTTCCCCCATTTTTTTTCGCTCTTCGTACACTTTTGTCTTATTTTGTTCTTTTCTTTTGTTTTTAATCGAAACATGTTTATGAGTTTTGTAGTTGTTGTAAGTATCCTCCTTACAAGGTTGACGTTTGCGAAAAACAATTTGCAAAAACATCCTCTGGAGTATCATATTTGAAAATTGAAATGTCAAAAACTGACATTTGACATGCATCACTGACAGTTTGCAATTGTTGCCAATGAGGCCATTAGGCCTTGGTCATGGAGATGCAGATGTATGGTGTGTAGTGTAGTAGTACGTAACAACTGCAGGAGGTACACTCGCAGATACGATCTTACTGTACTCCCACCATCATCTTATTTCATCAATATTCGCGTAGCGAAACAACAACAAGAAAATATAATCTTTGCACCAATACACAGTCACATGAGTGTATTTCATGTTTTCCTCTTCTTCTTCATCTTATATTTCACCTGAGAATTTTTTTTTAGCAATAAAGAAGTACCAAACGGTTGAAGGGAACATAAAACCGTAAACTCGGAAAAATATTGAATTTTTTGGAAAACATTTCCTTGTCGTTGCTGTTGTTATTGTCGTTGTTTGTTGTTGTTGCACAAATACGAGGGGGTAATAAAGATTTTGTTATTTTTTCTAACAACCAAATGTAACCACGAAGGTAAACCACTCATACACTAGAGCACACAGTATACACTATAGCTACACGCTATTCAACAGCGCCATATACTATTAACACAAACACAACTATGACGGGTGGTCACACAATTACTGGATTTAATTCGATTTTTTTTTTTCTATTTTGCTCGTTTTAATAGGATTTTCGATTTCGTCGCGCGGTTATTGAATTGGGAAATTCAGTTGTAACAGTATTCCGTCAAATTGGATTAGCACAACGAGTATACATAGGATAGATAGGACTCCAATTGGATTGTGGAATATACTTTCAAGGATTAGATTTCACGTTACCTCTTATTTCATTTGAAATAATGTATGACACTTCTTTTTAAATAAAAAAAAAAGATATCCAAACGAATGACGAACGCAACGAACCGCGGCACGAACCGAACCGTTTCGTATCTAACCGTCGACTAAATGGTAAATTTAATTCAAGAGATACAACAGCAGGTATTTTAGATTCACTCTTGAATTCCGATTGGAATCCACCAACTTGACTCTTTGGAAATTACGGAAAATCTACAAGTTGTAAAGAGAGTGAGGTGTCTACCTGTATTTCTGTTGATGGTGTTTAGTAATGCAGATGGGGTAAAATGGTCAAAGATGGTTGTGTTTGTGTTAGAAAGATGGTAACACCATCAAAGATACTCCCACACAGTGAATGGACATGTTGCCACATCCAAGTGAGTTTCACTACTAAGTAGGAGAGGAAAATATCGGGTTAACGAAATACATACATAAGTGCATACGAAATGTAGACTGACGAAGAAACCTTGGATTTGACTTTGGTTCAGGACATACACCAGTCAGAGTCTGAGTCGGAGAAAGCCAGATCCAGTGAGATCATGAAAGACAGCAACATTTGCCTTCAGTAATGTTCATCTGTCTTCCAAAAGGAAACCTATGTAGAAGTTCGCCAGTCGAATTCTGGCAAAACAACAGAAGGATGATGTTATTTGCGAGGACAATCATCATCAGTAATTAGGTGCTTTTAGCTGCGTGACGTTTTGAATAAATAAACTACCAGGATTTGTAACAAAGATCGAATCTTTAAGAGATTCATAGGAGATCGATGCATCCTTCTGAGTGCTATTTATCTCGGGTTTATAACGCTGGGATAGATGCCTGTTGTGACTTCCAGAGTTTGCTTGATACAAAAGACATTTTGATTTTATCATCATTTAAACTATGTATTATTATTTAAACTATTTAGTAATGTACTCTATCGGCACGTGAAGTGTGGCACCCAACTATCATATTTCTAGGGATCATTTCGCGTTTTTCGAAACATTTATGCTCAAACAAAGATAAGGCTTCCGTTTCGACTTGGCTCCTGTTACGTTTCATCCGCGTTGAAATGTGCTTTTAAATGTTGTAAGACTATTGCCAACTGTAAATTTTTTCCAAAACATTGTATTTTTTATTGTCTTGATATTTAATACAAAAATTTAAAAAGTCACATGTATTGCTACAGAGTCGTAAAAGAATGCAATCATTTTGAAATGCATTCATTAATGAATTAAAATTACATTCATTTACACTCTTTTGTATTCATTTGAATTCATTTGCGTCCAGTTGCATGCTTTTGCATTCTTTTGCATTCATTTGCATTCTTTTCCATTTTGTTGCATTCATTTGAATTCTTTTTTATTCATTTGCATCCTTTCGCATTTTTTTTACAGGAATGGTCTAAGTTTTCTGGCTCTTTTTGGTCCATATTAATAATCGTATATTGTACCAACCGAAACAGTGGTCCTCGGAGATCCGAATGGAAGATGAGGCTACTTCCAGAAAAGTGTATCCCAAGAAGTGACATCATGCTGTTTTTGTCTTGCACTAATTGCCCCGGTTCATCTGCTTAGTTTCGAAACGTAATTTCAAATACTTTGCAGAGCCTATAGCAAACTGGGCAAACCTTTGGTGGTATTAAGGTATATATCTAAAGTGTTTGAGTTACAAGTCAGTTGAGTATGGCTTCAGGAGGGCCATAAGAAGTTGGCCTCATTTTCCACAATGTTCCAATCGGTCGCAGCAAAAAGAGATTAGCCGGACTAGTGCTCATAGCCGACTCATATTTTACCAATTCGTCTACTATTTTGTCCCTTCTATAACACTGTACCTAAGAATCTATTACAGTTTGAATGGATATATTGCTTTGCGACTTTCCTTGGTTTATCAATTAGGACGTCCCATCAATTCCACGTCGAACTCAGGAATTGGGAATCTCTGTGTCAGTGTGTGGGGAATTTTGTGCAAGGACTTGAGCCTGCATCCCTATAACATCGCTTTGACCTAAGAATTGAAACCGAACAACCCCTTCAGTGATTGGACTCTAAATATGCATGAAAACGATCCCAAATCATTTTCAGTGACGAAGCCCATGTCTGGCTTAAAGCTTCGTTAATAACCAATAATATTATATTGGGAAAAGTTAGCAACCCGAAACCAGTCTGAAAGTGCCATCATACCCACAAAAATCGACTGTTTCGTGCGGATTTCGTGTTAGAGGGGTTATTAGCACAAACTTGAAGATTGTTACCGGATCATGTTGATTGAATATACTTGCGGTAAATTGGAAGAGCATGACTTGAAGCATATGTAGCTTCAATAAGACGGCGCCACATGCCAAAGCTGGTCAATCAATCGAGTTGCTGAAATGGGCCCCGTTCAAGTGATTTGACGCTTTTGGACTTTTTCTTTGGTGCCACGTCAAATCCACTGTCTATGAGAATAAAACAGAAACTTTCGACGCCCTCACGACCAACATCAAATCCCAAATTGTCGATATATGTCTTACACTAGACTAGTATTTCTATTTTTTCCTCCAAAAATAGTTAAGAAGAGTGGCAACATTTTACACTCAGACAGTTTGAAGCATTCTGCCCATTCTCAATCCAAACTCTCTTATCATTTCACATCTATACTGAAGAGAACAAAATGTTTTTTTCCATTTCTAAAGAAGTAACGCAAGGGTTTGTTATTGATAACTCGCGCATGTCCTTTACTGATCAAAACTCTCCTCCAAACTTCCGCGAGGACAACACGAAGAGCATTAAATTCGGTAAATCATATGATTATGGTCCTTCCGCCTGGTGTTGTTGTCATGCTTTTCGTTTTCTACTCACGAAAAGACTCAGTGCACAGCGAATATACAGATGGCGCTGAATTATACGGTAACCATGTTGACTGTCGGTTGTCGTTATATTTTTGAAAATTCATATTAAAATTTAAAGCGTTTTGAAATATGAAATTCGAAGATGCCGTTTTTTATTTCACAGGCAAGAAATTTACATTTGACGGTGGCGACGTCATACAATCACGTATGTCACGAATACTCTTCGCGAGTACGGCGAGTTCTGTTGCTCTGTTTATTACACATCCCCTTGATGTTATTAAGCTGAACCTGCAGGTCAAACACATTACAATGGCGCAGGCCTTGAGCTTTCATTATATGAAGGATAAATGTTTGTAACTGATTGGTTTGTTTGGAGTCCATGGGATTAACCTTTGTTTTTCTATTTAAGCTGTAATATCTATTTACAAAGGCGTCACTGGCTCAATGGCCCGTTCGATGGTCTATTATAACTTACGGTTCGAGCTGTACGAACTAGCGAGACGTCGGAACTGGATTACAACGTTTTATAGAAAGGTAGCAATAGCATCGATTGCTGGCAGCATTGGAGGATTTCTTGTCACTCCAATGGCCAAAGTGCATGTACGAATACAAAACGACGATTTATTGGCGCCGAACGAAAGAAGATAGTGAGTTGTCACAAGATACATACGTACATATGTATAAATGTTTATTACTTTTATTTTTTTTAGTTACAGAGGCATAATCCATGGGCTCTATCGAATCTATCACGAGGAGGGTCCTCATACGTTATTCACTGGTTCGGTGGTGTCAGCACTTCGTGGTATGATGAGCACCATCGGTCAGCTTGCAGTGTATGATGAGGTATGTAGATACCTACTTTCAGACTCAAAATCAATTCGTTGAATTTGCTTTATAGATAAAGTTGCTACTGTTAAGATACCCACAATACTTTGGAGACGGTTTCTCAATGTATCTATTCTCATCTGTCTTTGCGGGCTGTGCAGCAACGTTGCTACAGCAGCCCTTTGAAGTAGTCAGCATAAATATATTTAATGCGCCTGCAAGTAAATTCAAGAATACTGAAACTGTGTTAAAGGATACCATCCGCCGTTATGGAATTGCAGGATTTTACAAAGGATTAATACCTGCATTTGTTCGTATTGTTCCTTACACAGTAGTGACATACATTATTCTGGAGAATTTACGAATTCGTTTTGGCACACTAGTTACGCCAAAACAATTTGAAATGCTTGAAGACAACATGTTAAAAGAAGGGCTACTTATACGACGGAATGAAGAGGCATATTTGCTCGGGGAGCTGCCACCGAAGGAAATGACTCAGAGGAATATGTTAGGTGAGGTAGTGGTGCCAAAAGTGGAATTAAAGGAGACTTCTGAAAAAAAGTGAGAAAAAACGCTATTGTAACAAAATTTATTTGTGGATGTATGTATGTTCATTCTGCATTTGCAGGAATTTTAAAACTTCTGTAAGTGTTTAAAAATAAAATGGGTTTGAAAATAAAAACATGTTTACGGATTACAGTGAACTTGAAGATTCAATTAAACATTCAAATGCATGTTCATAGCATTTTCAGAGCATCATCATCATATGAATCATCATAAATGATAGTGATAAGTTGGTGCATGCCAAGTCATACCCAGATGCCTTGGAATAGCTCGGCCAGGAAGCTTGCATATTGCTCGTCTCACTTGAATGTCTGTTTAATATGTGTACATGAGCGCATGAATCGTACGACTTCTTACCTAAGTCTACTGCTTAAGATAAATTCGCATCCAAATATAAGACGTTCCCCTTTCTAGTACTCACCATTTTTTTCGGGTTTGGAAACACTCACCTGGAGCACTCAGACGCAACTAGTCGATTGTACTATTAGAAAGCAAAATCCGCTATTACCCATTTTACTGAAATTTCTTCGACTTTCGGAGAAAACCGAGAATGCATTTCAGCGATGACGATCTTACCGAAGATCTGCCACCTGATCTGAGGCAGGATAATAACAAAGTAAATGATCCGAAGTATCGTCGCCCTCTTCACAAGCGTCGTAGACAGTGGTATCTCATAAGCCTAGAACACTAAGAACGCCAATAAGTTGTCTACACTTATCTCTGCTAAGAGACAGCAAGAATGCCGCATCTTGGAGAGCCGTGCCACACACGATTGTGTTAGTAGGAAACTCAATCCTCAATGGAGGCCTTGATCGAGAACCCGGGAAGATCCAACGCAGATTCAGGTCCTGAGAAATTATCCTCTGAGCCTTATTTAGCAATTTCATGGGAGATCTTATTTCCCGCAATTTTAGTGTAACCTGTAACTCAGACAAGATCCAAAGAGTTCAACCTTGCCAACGAACTAAAAGAGTTCTTGCAATCTCGCACTATTTTCGAACGGGTTACAGGGTTGACCAAGACTTTAAGCGCAGACTAATTATCGCAGATATTTCGACCACACCACCTATTCTTAACAATATAGTCGGCAGCCATTAATATATCATAGATCTCCGCTTGAAAATCGGAGGCATAGTTGCCTAACGAGTAGTGAAATCTAGTGTTGTCGGTCTTCACAAATACACCAACACCGAACCCTTGACTGGTTTTGGAGTCATCCGTGAAGATTCGACTACAACCCGGTCCAGGCTTAGACTCCTGAACGCAAGGCTCTAAATTTGTATAGCACCCGAAATTCCGGCGCAAGGCCATCGAAACTCCAGTTTCGATACTGATACCAAAAGTCACCCCGTCTCAGACGGTAGATTACTTTGATAGTACAACCCATGATGAAAGTATCAAGAGGAGGTAAATTAAGCAGAGCAGAACAGGAGTAATCGGAAAAACTCCTGTGTAGCCGAGACAGGCCGCTCTTTAGAGTTTCGTGCAGAAGGCAGTCACATAATTACGCAAAAGCCCACTTCACCAACAAAATGAACGCATAAACTAGTAAATGTCTTATCATAGCCGTACAGATCCAGAGGACCTTTTTCGGTGATAAGCCCCACGTTTTGCCAAAAGCACTCTTACACTTCCAGGAAACTGAGAGCGCCTTCAGCGTCTTTCACTTGACATACTTTGCGTAAAGAAGTTTCCCAGATATTTCCTTTCATCGGATATCTGGATAGTGACACCTTTAAGAACTGGCATACACAGACCGGTCACAATTCTCCTTCTCGTAAAGAGAACAATCTCAGTTTTTTTAGGATTAACCGAAAGCCCATTCCTGGTCCACCATTCATCGAGCATGTCTAAGGCTATCTGCATGTTAGCACAGACAGTCAGTAGGCATGACCAGATAAAGAATTATTGAGAGTATGCAACAGAGAATCAACTACCATGCACAATAGAAATGTGGGCAGCCCCTGTTAACACTTGTCATAACATGGCGGCCACATTCTGCCTATCTACAACCAAAATTCTATTCATCAGCATTGCCCTGATCCACAATACCAATGTCTCATCTACCTCGTGTTGTCTAGCAGAGTCACACATGCAATCAAAAGTCGCATTGTCGAAAGCGCCCCCTATGTCGATGAAAATCCCCATATCATATTCCTTTCTATCGAGCGCGCATTAAATTCTAGCAACTAGATTTTGAAGCGCAGTCTCACAGGAAGGATGTTGCATCTCAGATAGAGGTTGCATCCTCAGTGCAGACCTACGCACTTGAATCTAGATTAGTCTCTCCAAGCCTTTTAGCAAGAAGGAAGACAGACTTTTATAGGTCTGAAACTCTTACCGAGAGATGTCTGGTGTCATGTCATACACATTTAAGGCTGATGTATGAAGTCCCACTAAGAAATGTAGGCTTTATGTTACCGTTCAACACATCTATTAAACCGCTTCATAGTGCGGGTGTGCAGATACCAAAAAAGACAAATAATGATTCTATAGCAAAGTAGGTAAGATAAAGATTGACACCTATTCGTTGTGCATGAATTAAAAAGACATAAAATTGCTATATTAAGCAGTCTCATAAACATTTACATTCATATATATATATATTTCTTCTGTATCTAGCTATTTGTCTGAACATATGTATATTCAACTTATTGCATTTTAGCATAAAAACAAAAAAGTGGACATGAACATTTCTGAGAGTAGAACATGCTTATTTTTAATTATTTTTAATTTAACAAAGTAAGAGTTAGTCTTAAATACATTTATTTATATTTATAAAAAATAGATATTCAACAAAATAATCAACAACAAAAAAAAAAGAAGTTATTAACGACGAAGCCAGATTATACGCATCTTTATTCGTCACATAGCTATACCGAGAATATAAGAAAAGAATAGATATAAAATAAATCGTGGAAAAATTGTGCTAACTTATATATGCGCTTTATATTCATTTACACTTTTTAAATAGTTCTCTTTGTAGCAGGAATGTTTGTTACACTTTCTTTAAAATATATAAATCTAAGCTTAAACATCGCAGTAGAAAAATAAAAGCTCGTTCTAAATGAAACAAAAAAAAATTAATATAATATATAAAGACTGTACGTGGCAAGCTTCAAAAGCGAAGGCCCACCAATTGGAAAACTGGTTTTTCTAAGAGTCGTCTTCAGTTATTATACTTTCTTTCTATCTTCTTGTGGTTCGTTTAGATTGTTGTTCCTCTTTTAGGCGTGTATCCCAGAATCGGTTGTCCTATCGAAATATGTTCTTGCCACACCTTCACTAATTAGTGCGCCTATTTTCAGATTTAGGCGAGTTTCTTTGGTTCGGGTACGATGCCAAAGTTAAGTCGAAGTTGCTCCAGGAACACAAACGTTAGGATTGTATGAGGTCCAAGGCGGACAAATGCCGGAATGTAGCCCTTGAAGAAGCCCATTGGACCCAAGCGGGCGGTGAACTTTACAATATCCCACAAACCCTTGAATTCACCAGGTTTGGCATTCATCGTGCGGGTCTTAAGGACGTCCAAAGGCTGGGTGAGTGTTGTGGCAATGGCTCCAGCGCCTAGTGAAGCGGTGAAGTGAGTGCGCAGGTCATCCTTAAAGTTGTAATGTTCCATGAGCAGAGTTTTAATCTAGAAGAATTGATTATTATGGAGTAATTCAGAAAATTATAAATGTTTAGTACAAACCTGATCGTAGAAGGCAATCTGTCCAACAGTCATTAAGACACCACGACTCACAGCTGTGGTCGCTCCAGAGAAAAGTTGTCTGAAACCCTCATTACGGTATACACGAATGAGACCATCAATGGCATTTTTGTAACTAAAATTCGAGAAAACTTGATAGACTTCATTAATTTTAAAGAAATTTATTCCAAACTCACTTTCTTCTCGATTCAGGAGGCAACTTGACGTCGTTTTGCATACGCACGTTAACCATATCTGCTGGAGTTCCCACAAATCCACCAATGGCACCTGATATACTAGCCAAAGAGATTTTGCCCAGCAGGGTACTGCTATCGATACTTTGTTTGCCTACTTCGTAAATGCCAAACCGTGTGAGGGAGTATGTCATTTGTCGCAGGACTGATGCCGACAAACCATTATAGAGTGCGGTGATGCCTAGTTAAAATAAAATGAATTAGATCCTTGACTATTACATTTGTATAATTTGTTTAATTACCTTGTTCTCGAATGATTTTAACTGTTAGTGGAACAACTGATAGCTTTCCTTGTTGTGTTTGTAAATTAACCTTTATCAGATCCAAAGGATGTGTGCAACAAGCAGCGCCAGCGCTAGCTATACCACCAAAATACCAACGTCCTAGACGAGGAGGAGTAAGTGCGTTCTGGTCGGACATATTATTGTTTGTACTTCAGTTGATTCTGCAAAAGATAAAAGAAGATGTTTTTTTTTAGTACATAAGGTTATTATTTAACTTCAAAGAACTATGTATGTACATATAGTGAGCTTCGAGACCGGAGACCTTTCGTAAGATTTGTGAAATTTATGGTCATGGTGTCGCAGGGATTTTTGGAACTTCTTCTGCGGTCAATTGGGACAGCATTTATTAAAATAATTTTTTTAAAAAAATATTTTACATCCAAGTTTAAGTTCTAAGCTTGTCTGCCACTTTTGCTTATTTTTTTTGTCCATTTAAACCATTTAAAGGCCTATGTAACGAGAAATACCTACTAAAGCCCTTACATCTTGTAAAACTTACTCCTATTGAGTGAGGTGAGATGCCTGAACGAATAGAGAGTACGTCTCACCCCAGTGTGCGACTTATGATTACACAAACACCACGAGACAACCTTCTTGAAAAGTCTCTTATTGATCAGTTATTGACGTAAAATTTTCAGAGCATAGTAAGAAAAACCATCGTCTTTATGTGTTATGTCCCGGTCATGTAAATGTTGACCTTTTACAGTCAATTAGGTGTGAGCTTTTGCTAATGGTCAAGTAATTGGAGTAATCAAGAGCATCTCGCTGGAATCGACGCACAGAGATATGTCGGTCAGAAAATCAGAAAATTAACAATACATGACAAGAGCTTCAGTAGGAGGAATTAATGAACTTGAAGGTCAATACAACATGAAAAACTACTGTGACAGCAAACATAGCTTATAGTATCACTAGAGGATTTCGCATCGGTCTTCAACTCTTTAAAAGGCACTCTACTGGTTTCAAACTTCAATAAGGGTTACAAATTAACATGTTCTCAAATATGCGTCAAGTATGCAAGTTGGTGGTTGGGAATGGTGCAAATTCTACAAAAAAAAAAAAAAACAATGCCGGTAGCGGTGAAGATTTCCGTTCCATGGGTAAGGATGATGTATCTAAGTCGGAGGAGTCGGAAGTATCCAAACTGAGGACCATTATGACGATATGCATCCAAAGCTAACATCAAACAGATGCGATATTGATATATCACACAAGGGCGCCAGTCTCTACTCTAATGATGTTTACCTTGAGCTCGAGAGCAAGGAAAACTCTTCGGTGAGGTATACTTATACATACATATATTGATCCAGAAATCGTCGTCTACTGAAGCAATAATGGTTATAAATGTCCGTCAAGAACAACCACTGCAAAGTTATACCCAACTTACTTAGGTAGTAATGGCTTAGAGTTGGGCTGTGTACACCTTGTACGCTTGAAGTTAGGTAAAAATGATTTTAAAAAAATGTAATATTTTTTATGCATAGAGACCTTAACATCATCGAATCTTTGTATCGAAGCCAGCCAGCGAAGGCTGTATTAAAGTAGTTGGTGAGAAATCGGAGCCAATCGAAATCCTAAGAGGAGTGCGTCAGGGCTGAATTTTGTCGCCCCTTTTATTCAATATCAATATGCGGCAATGACCTCCAGCTGTGGACTTAAAGAACGGTTTGGTTCACGCTGTTATATGCAGCGGAAACATGGACTATTCACAAAGCAAAAATAAATAAGGCTGGAAGTATTTGAAATGTGGCTGTATCGAAGAATGCTAAAAATTTCATGGACGGACAGAATATCGAAAGCAGAGATCCTGATAAGAATAAAACGAGAACTCTGGAATACTATGAAAGTACGAAAATTTGAATACCTTGGACACATCCTCAGAAACCAGAAGTGCGAACTACTGCAAGTCACCCTACAAGAAAGAATCGAAGGAAGAAGTACAGTTGGTAGACAACTTGTATGGACAATCTTAGTTGGTTTAGAATGAAGTCCAATAGAAATATTTAGAAGTGTCACCTTGCGCAAAAATTCTAAACGGATGATATCCAACATCCTGAGAGGAGAGGCATCATAAAAAGAAGAGACCGTAAGTTACTTTCTTCTACCGTCTACTATTTGAAATTCATATCCAAAGCATGTCTCCGACGACAGTGCTGACAACAAGATCCGTTTCCGTTAGATCGTCATCAAAAGTTTCTACTTTCAATCCGCTATTCGTTTGGTGTTACGCTATCTCAATCATTATATGTATGTATAAGCCACATGAAGTAAAATAATTATACGGTGATGCAATGTACTAAACTGAACTGTGGGCAAATTCTTTGTTCTAGGAACTAAGCTCTCGGTCAACAGGGGTTCCGAACTAGATATAGGCAGCAGAATCAAAAATTTACAATCAAAACAAGATCCAAACTGCACCATCAATACTTCCTCATGAGTATAGAAATATTTAGAAATGGCTGTCATTCGCAAGACACTTCGCAGAACTTTTAGAAACTAAACCATTTTGTAAGGAATAAGGTCATTGTGAAGAAAAAAGTCCTTTCCACCTTTCGAGTCTTATTAGGATTCAACTAATTCGAATCCAAAAAAATTCCTACCAACTCCTGAGTCCGTATTCATGTCCTACACACTAAATATTTTCCAGCAGATGGCGAGATAGCTGTCACATACACAAACCATATACGTTTCGCTTTAAACTTCTCCACTAGGTGCCATCCAATACAATTAAAATAATTTATGCTCACTAAAGTTCAATCAGCGGCAAACATTTCAAGGCCACACAATCTTTAATCACTTTACACTCATGGAACAAATCAATACCACTCCTCTCAACGCAATGCACTTGACGCAAAAATCAATTCAGTGACATAACTCGTTTACTAAAGCACTTGCATTCGACCTTACTAACCTCTAGAGGATTACCCCAAAGTTTCGCATGGACGGCACTAAATTAATTCTTTCTGGACATTCAACAGGGCTTAACACCACCACCAGTGCACTTAGCCGTATACACACGCGGGCAATTTTACAAACTATGGAATGTTACCGATAAGATTGAAGCACAAATTCCACCGATACTACTCGAGGAAATAACAAAATTTAAACGGAAAGTAGAATAAAACAAATGTCGGTGCAATTTGTGCTCATCTTGGAATGACTGCGATGAGTGGGCACTGCTGTGGAAGCTAGTGGCAAGACACCTCGGCGACACACGTCCGATACGAATTGAGTTGAGTCACTTGCATTATAACGTGTGTACTGTATACTTCACAAACTAATGACGTAATGAATGTAATTACTAATCAGCTGTTGTCTTGACCGCTTCTTAACTTAATTCTCGTAAATGTTGCTGTCGCCATCTTACGGAATGAGGTGACATGCTCGAATTGATAACAAAAAATATGCGTAAGCTGTCAGTTTGACAGTTTACGAAACAAAAGTGCCCGACGTGTTTAGTGGAGTTTTGTTTTCCCAGTTTCCTTTTTCTTTATTCTTCGCGGAATTTGATTTTAATCGGTTAATTACACTTCCT
Source organism: Xylota sylvarum (assembly GCA_905220385.1). Classification (NCBI taxonomy): domain Eukaryota; kingdom Metazoa; phylum Arthropoda; class Insecta; order Diptera; family Syrphidae; genus Xylota; species Xylota sylvarum. The sequence continues at coordinate 16,638,903 of LR999958.1, forward strand.
AACGGTGAGTTATATACAAATCAAACAATGTATGAATGTGTGTTGACATAAAAACGAGAGAAAAGTTTGCATCTCCCATCGCATGGTTGAGTACAGAAACTGTGCTAGTGTTTATTTTGTATGAAATCAAAGGGAGATTGGTTTATTGCCATCAAAATACAACTGCATAATCCTTTAATCCTCTAAAACCAAGTAGATTCAATTGTAATTATTCGGATGATAAATTAGTTTCTTTGTGGACAGTTTGATAAACAATCACGTTGTTGCCGTGGTGGTTGTTTGCGAAAGTGCTAACTACTTTGTAGTCTTGGCGCTATACGTGAGTATGGCGATTGCTTGCGAAATCTTTTAAGAATGTAATTGAATCAAATTCGAAAATGTGCTAATTGTGTTCTACATCCGATTATTTGTTGTATGGAAATTTATTCTAATTGCTTGCCGTCATAATTCTTCTTTAGTAGGTGTTAATTTGTCAGTTGATTAGAAGGTTTGTTGCTAATTGAAACATGTCGTCGTATATAAGCTTATGGATGTTTCGAAAAATGGTGAAATGCTTTGCCAAATCCTTGTGCTTTATTAATTAAATTCCTATTATGGATTCTATATTTAGTAAGGCATTTTGTGTGCAATGGAAATTAAAAGAATAATTTTATAATTAGTCTGTAACTATTCGTATCTACATATGTTTGTATACCAACATCTAGTACTTAAGTATCGTGTGCTAATAAGCAAGTAGAAAGATCCTTCTGAATTCGGCAAGTATAAGCGTATACGCTAATGAGGAAATAGTAACGGAAATGTTTTGAAAAATGTTATTACATAGTAAGCGCAGACACTGATTTTTGACGTTAATAGGTGTTTGAACGGTAAGACATGTACATGTACACTTGCCTGTCTGACGGAAAAAGTCTTCAATACGGTTTCATTGACAGGTTTTAAGTACGTACAGTACTTGCCCGATCCACAAGTAAGGAGACCCCTCAATTGCGCAAACTATAGAAGTATCAGTCAACTCCTCAACATCGCGTACAACGTCTGATGACCTTCGTCAACAACCTGATTGGCCCCTATCAGTGTAGTTTCAGACCAGGAAAGTCCACAATCGAATTAATTTTCACACTTCGGCAGATCCTGGAGAAAACTCAAGAAGTCCAAATCGATTTCCATCATCTTTTCATCGATTTTAAGGCCGCATATGGCAACATTTATAGAGATGAGCTATACAAAGTCATGTCTAGTTCTGGTATCCCTCCCAAACTCGTCAGGTTTTGCGGAATGACGATGGAGAATTCTAGCGGCTCCATCAAGGTCGATAACGACAGTCGTAAACGAGCGCTAAACCAAGTATATGCTGTCTACAAGAAGGGACACAACATTGACGAATTGGACAGAACATCCCAATCGTCAGCTATAACTTTGAGGTAGTAAGAGTTTTTGTCTACCTCGGCTCTGCTATCAATTCTGAAAACTACACCTTAGCAGAATAACTCTTGCCAATCGCTGTTTCTTTGGGCTGAGAAGGCAATTGATTAGTAGAACCCTATTCCGAACAACTAAGGAGATTCTGTATAAGACCTTGATCATCCCAGTCCTGTTTTATGGCACTGAAGCGTGGGCTCTACCTAAAGTGGATGAAGATATCTTCAGTCGCTTCGAGAGAAAGATTCTTAATAAACCTTGGAGAGATTTCAAATGATTTTCAATTACAGATCATCGATTTAACCAACTTTTATTTTTTTTTATCAAGAGCGAAGCTATAGACTATTTCGTTTATATTTATCCGTAGATACATATATACAAAGTAATTATTTAATGTCATACAAAACCAAAAGGTAGATATCGATACTTTTCATAAACTTTGTGAGTAATATCGTTGTGCTGATTTCTCACTAATGAGTAGATATACATACGTACGTACGTACATATATACATATGTGTATATGAGGGGTATGTTGTTATCTATTTCACTACTTCTTGTACAAACGTGATACTTTTATCAAACAGCAATAAATGAACTTTGGTATTAACTTAATACGTAGTGGGTAAATTTTATCAATTCAAAATGCAGAAACCTATTAAATCCACTTGGATGACTCTTCAAAGTTTAATGGATTTATGAGAAAATGTTCAGTTAAATCCTTTTTAATGTCAGCTACCTACATTTCTCAACCTTATTTTGTTTGCCGTTATATCTTTTTTCCTGCTTTCCATAATTCCTTAACAACGTGTGCCATTAATGATTTATGATTAGAGACACGAGTCTACTTATTCAAAGATAATGCCTGATGATTTAGATGGTCAGACGAACAAAGTGCTTACTCTGAATAATCATAATTCAACTGATAACAAAAATCAGTTTTCGAAGAATACAAAAGCTATGAATAAATCATATAACATGCTGCTAGTCTACAGTCCGTCTATGGTATCCATCCACTTTGGAGATTTGGCGGTACATTATCTGGACTGATGAGAGCAGAATTTGTCTGTATGGTGAAAAGGGATTTCGGCAGTTTGTGAGGCGTGCGCCTAATACAGAATATGGTCCCAGCTTCACTATAAAAACCATAAAACATGGTGGATCTAGTATCATGGTTTGAGGATGCTTTTTTTTACTGTGGTGTTTGTTCAGTACATTGCATTAAAACTATAAGGAACCACCACTCACACGTGAATATACTGCAGAACATCATATTGTCATATACCGATGATGAAATGCCACTGAAATGGATTTTCTAGCAGGACTACAACTCGAAACACACCAGCAAAACAGCTAAGCAGTGGTTTTGGGACAATGGAATTGAGGTGTGATAATTAAAGTTTCAGTTAATCGATTGGGACATGTGGTTTAAATTTGAATCAGCCACTTGTCTTACCAGTAGGCAAAACTAAAATCGCAAATTTTAATCATTTGGCCAGATATTATCAAGTTGGTAATAATCAACATCAATTTTAAAATTAAATGACATACCCTTAGCTATTTCCATTTCTGTTAATTAGAAAACACAAAACATTCATAAATATCTAGAAATAGTCACTCACTAGTCTAATGTACATTTAGTTACGAAGCTCTACGTTATTTTAAGATTGTGTAGTAATAAAACTTAATGTAAATGCATATACGTGATAAAAATTATTTACCTATCAATTTGTACGGTAGACTTGGCTGGATGTACTATGTACATACGTATGTGGGTGCCGTATTAACTACTTGAGTCTGAAACAAAGGTCAAAAAGTTTGGTTTCTACCTCTAGATATTTTTTCAGAGAATAATTTTCACCATGTGTTCTATTATTGCGAAGAATTAGAACGTATGCACTTTCAGTAGAATTTTTTTTGGACTATGAGAAAGGGTTAACACCATTTCCTACCGAATGAATGAGTCGGTGTACTCCACAACAGCTGCAGGAGACGACTTAACAAGATAAGGAATTTGCTTTCCTAACTTAAGTTGAGACTTGTGCTGGAAGTGTTATTTAAAATAAAATCATTGGTTGGATGGTATCTTGACTGGAGCGGGGAGTGTAATTCATTCGCTAGACCCTGGGGCTCATTTTATGAGCAAGTTCAAAGAAGTGCATGGCATACAATTGTACAATTTTAGTCCAGGCGTCAGCCGAAGAATGAACAGTAAAGTCTACAGGCTGAATTTTTTGGTGCAAACCACAAAAGCTATGCAAGGTTATACCATGTTTTTAAACATGGTAAGTTGATAAGAAACTAAATTTCGGGTACATAGGAAGTTTTGAGATGACGCTGTTTTTAAATTCTTTGTTCCTTTTAGATGTACACAGAATTCGTTTGTTAAATAAATCTGATTTCTCAAACATATTGTTATATTCGTAACATCCCCTTAGAAGGACCAGTTTCTCCAAGCTAAAATTGCAGAAATGTGGTCAAACCGAAGGAGCGGGTACGAGTGCCGCCGGCCGTTCTACTGCTTACATGTCCAAAAATTGAGTCAAAATGATATGCAACAATACAAAAATACACCACTTAGCAAAGGAGGTAGGTACAGGAAACTTCAGAAAACTGTAACGAAGAAGTTGAAGGATTACGTAGCGAGGGGTTCCAGCTTCAATTCCCAGACAACGCTTAAAATTTCTTTCACAGCCCCACCTCTCGCGAGCGTCTGACAAACATCCGAGAGTAAAACTGTCATGAAAAAAAAGCTTCTCAAAACAAAAATTTCACTTCGGATACTGCTTTAAACAGTAGCCCCCTTCCATTCGTGTAAAAACAAAAAGTGCCCTTCGGATACGGTATTAAATAGTAGGCACCTTCCATTCGCGTAAAGAATATAACACGCACAACACGAATAGTTGTCAGAAGCTAAGCCCTGTGTCCTATGGACCTGTAGCGCCAATAATTTGTATTTGTGGAGATCCAGGTTCACCCATTTTCTTGCCCACTTATTTTTTGCAATAGCATCTAAAAGTTTCTCGAAGAAATATTCACTGTAGATCCCTACATACCCCATGAGAGTAAATTTTTCTGGGAAACAGCAACTTCCATTCGAGTGTGTTTAAGTTTATGATTTCGGAGTGGCCTGCATCATTACTACTCCATTGTGACAATCATAGTGTTGCCTAGTCTTGTTGAACAGATTTGGATTCCTTACTTAAGTATCGGTCTTAGTACCGCAATTTATAGCCAAGTCGTTACTTACAAACGTATGCCAAATTTATAGTCCCAAGATGCGCACTGCACAGTGAAACTGATTAATTCTTTCTCGACAAATATAGAACGCACTTAATTTTCAACAGAGATTACTTCCCGAATAACTCTGACTATAGCTGACCTTCATTTTACTGCATGTGCTTATGTACAATAAACATTAAACAGCTGGCAAAATGAGTCGCTTTTAATTAAATAAAACAAAGAGTTTTTGTTTTTTTTAAATACCTAAACAAATAGGCAGCGTAGTGGAGAAAAATCTGCTCTGAAGAATACATTATTCCAAAGTTAAGTTCTAAAAGGAATAATAATTTGTTTGATGTGTAAGAATACTAAGTGGATACCGGAGAGGATTTGGAACATAATTTATGCCAACATGTGTCCACATCCTGATTATAGAATATTAATCAAAAATTAATGCCCTCAAACGGGGGCAGCAATCTACTTTCGTGAATATTTCCATGGCATATGTTCCAACCTTTGGCACCCAGAAATAAACTTGAGGTTAACCTTTGACGAGTAACATGGACTCTCAGTGCAAATATTCAACGACAGATGATTTAACTTCCGGACTAAAGAGGTTCAAATTTGCTATTCAACTTTTCTTTTTAATTCTACTTATTTTTCAGTACCACATAGACATGACACCTCTAACCCCCTTATCAGCCGCGTCGCAGTCAAATTAATATTGTTACCATCCCAAAAACGTACTAATTACAAAACCACACTCTCATTGATTAGATGGGCAGAAATAAAAAAATATCAAACGATTATTACCTACTGCTGGTGTTTGCAATCAGCCGAACATAATAGGTGGGTGTGTCACTAGGTAAACTGTACTAATTGTTTATTACCTCTCATAAAATACAGATATATGGCACATGGGTACTGGCGGCCTATGTAAACGTACTTGAACTTGGCAGTGCGCACGCCGCGCTTTACGCACATCTGGGAAATGTTGTTCAAGTTTACACAATTCCGAGTTTATTTGCAGAAAATTTAAACAAGATTTTGCTCAACGAAATTTTCTAAAAATAAATCCTTCCGATTTCATACAGATTTATGTATATTCACATTTCTAATGTTTGTCTTGTGACGTTGTACTGTACGCTCCTAAACTGGCAAACATAAACACAAACCAATAAATAGATAAAAGATACATTTAACACAAATATTTAATACATCCGGAAATTTAAACAACTATTTCTCGGTATTTAAAATTCAAAGTGAATGCGATATGTTCTAAGAATCAATATTATGCGAGGGTGTTGGTGTGATGCAATAGTATCCCCATCACTCTACTCAGACGTATTAAAAGTCGCATGACCATAGTACATGGTTATTAATATTATTTTTGTATTTTTTACACGTTTTTCTCTACTTCGTCAATGAATGGTTGGCCTGACTCACACAGATTGTGGCAGTTTGATAACAGACGCATATGTACATATGAAAATCTCTAAATAGATCCTACGGCTGGAGAGGAGAGTACATAAGCGAGAGTAGAAGCACTTCCAGTAGCTCGTAAAACGCTTTACGTAAGTCACACTGAATTGCAATGGTGAATCTGTGGCTATGTTCTAGCTAATTCGAAATGCATCCCATGGTCGTCGTTCGATAAATTAATGGGTCATGCACTTTTTTTAATCAAAAATTGGGGTGCAGATAATATTTCATGTAACCACCACCCGTCAAGGTACGTTGTGCTTCGTTTAAATAGGCACACACTGGTGATTGGTTTTTGGCAATAAAAAGCAATAAATTGATTAACACTTATGGCTCTTGTGTCGTACACCGAATTCCTTGCCACTCTTTGTCGGCACCAAAATAATGATAATTTTACAGCGCTGATTATGAAATACATATTTTGCTGTCTAAAGCAGTGCAAAGATCAAAAAAGTCAGACACTCGTCCAAAGGTTGGTATTTAATTTTGAAATTCAAATGTTTTTTAAACTTTTTCATTCGCTTTACCTTAATAGATATACTTGAGATGAGTTGAGATACAATTTAAATGCACTTTCACTGCCCTTAAATGACTGAGAGTTTGGATTTTTTGTACTTAAAGTCTTAACACTAGTGCCAGCAAAAACAACAAACACCCGCACGCCTAGTAGATAGAAAGATAGAGATACACACGTGCTGTATCGTCGCAATTCTTACATTCAGCACACTCGGTCTAAACTTGACTGAGGCGGTCTGCACACTTTTGTTGAATCTTTAGTTGTTTGCTACGAATAACTACTAAGCGTTGGTGACTCCAAAGTACCATGAAGCTTAAGCTTTTTTTGCGTATATGCCGCTTTGATGATCGCATGAAAGCTATATACATACATATTTACATATAGTATATGTAGTTTCAAAGTTGGTAGTAGTTAATCGCTTTCGTTCCGAACACTGAGGCAATCAGCTGAATGTATCTGATTAGACATTCGAAAACTAGTCCCACTCAATAGGTTGTTGCTTTTGTTTACACTCAACTAAAACGAGAAATAAAGAAGAAAGTGAAAAGCAACAAGTTTTTATCTTTATTTTGTTGCTTTCGTTCGGTTTGATTGATATGACAGACAAGGAAAGAGAGAGAATAAAACGTTTGAACTACTAAAACAGGTATCAGTGGGTAAGGTAATGATTACACGTGTCGTCTGGGGTTGTTTCTGTTATATTTTTGTTAAGTCTTTTTTTTTTTCTTTATGTAAAAGATTGACGTAGGTTTTGATGGATGGACTTGGAGTGTATCCAAAGAAAATTATACTTGGGATACCATAGGTCGTGTTACTGATGACAGCTTTGGGTGTTTACTAATGATAACACTTGTGGGGGAGACTATTGCCTGTTGATTGCGAAAAAGAAAAATAGAAATGTGGGGAAGCAGGTCTATATTTACAACTTACATGAAGGTATTTTTGTATACGCGTAGGTACCTACTTACTTAATTGAAGAATAAGGGGCGTTTATTTTGAGCTCATGCCTATGTGTGGATGTGCTAATCCGATGAAGCCCTTTTTCAATTTTTGTGGGTTTCAATATCTCGTATGAATAAGGTTACTCTGATCTTTCGAACCCATCCACAGTGATTTTTTCTTCTTTATTGTCCATTCTTCTGTCATTTCTAATGCGCCGTGTACTTCGGTGAAATATATTACTGATTCCTACTAGACTAGGATGACATGATGACACAGATAATCTAGACTAGGAGAGTCCAAAAAGCCAAAACACGTCGACTGCACTGGCTCGGCCACATCGAGCGAATGAACTCCAGCGAATAATACTCCAGCAAAGAGGATCTAGCAATCACAGCCCCGCAGGTCTCAACTTTAAGAGCGCTTACTCCAATTTTAGTCATAATAATCGTCCCACCAGACAGGCTGTGGGTGGTATAGTGGATAAATTCGAGTCATCACTTGAAGGTTGAGTCACTATTGAATGTTCCTGTGCCAGTGAGAAAAGGCATAGGTCGAAGTACCGAAAATATCGCAGCCGTAAGTGCTTCAGTTTAAAATGAGTCAAATCCGTCGATTCCACGCCGACGTTCACAGAAATTGAGAATCTTAGTCCACTTTGTGGCGAATTTTGAATAAAAATCTTGGCCTACACTCTTAAAAGATCAAATTAACTCACGAACTGAAGCCTCTTGATTATTTGAAGCCCCAAAACCTTTACGATTGGGCTCTGCAAAAGTTTGAAGAAAATCCTGTATTTCATCGAAAAACCATCTTCAGCCATGAAGGTCATTTTTGGCTTAATGGCTTTGTCAATAAGCATAACATTAATTATTGGACAGCAACAAACCCATATGTGCTTCATAAGACTCCATTGTGTCCAAAAAGTGACTGTCTGGTGTGGATTTTATGCATATTTTTTCGTCGATGAAAATTATCGCCATGTTACGGTCAATGGAGTTCGTTATCGGTCCATGTAAGAAGGCTATTTTTGACCAGAATTGGGTGGACTTGATACAGTGATATGTGGTTCCAACAAGATGGTGCCACATGCCACACAACTGATCAAGCAATTGATCTATTGAAGGGGAAGTTCGGTAATCGTGTAATCTCGAGAAATGATCCGGTCGAATGGCCACCTCACTCATAGGATTTAACGTAGTTTAATTCTTACATACATACATGTATCATATGTCACTTCTCAGAAATTTATTTTAAGCCCAATCGGATTGACTTTAAAAACGCGATAACAAAGTTCTCAATTCCAACGACACAAAACAAATGCGTACATATTATGAAGTGTTTGATACAGCATGTATCCATTTCATGAATTCAAAAGTACAACCCAAAAGATTTATGTATATAAATTCACAGTTCACGTGAATAAAGGTCAATCCATCCCAAAGGGTATAATCATTTTAACACATTGTTTGTGACACAGAAAAAAAAAATAAAGTACATACTGGTATACGCTGTACGTACACAGAAAAGTCCTTCCGTTGTCGGCCAACTTATGTATGTGGCTATAGAAATCCTTTACAGATACTTTTGTGAATACGGAAAACAAGTGTCTGTGATTTTAATTATTTTTCAAATCCGCTTACAAATGCGCCCACATTAGTAAAAATTATGTTTAAGGTGTTCCCTTAAAAGGTCACGAATTTTGAAGAAACCTTTCAAATAGTGTCTAGGGTTAGTATAAATACCCAATGGATCCCAAATAAATTATAACCTCTCTGTATGTTTTTTTTTCTGGTTCTATTTGAATTACATATTTGTTAACATTCATGTAAAAATTCAATCTACATAAAATTGGTCACATCTGGTGATTTTAACCACAAATTGGTGTGGTCAGGTCACCTATATGTCAAACTTTATTATTTTTATGCGAAGGATTTGCGGGGTATATTATCGTTATTGATGTTAGATATTAAATGGTGTATGTCATTTAATACATCTGTGCAATTCTCATACTATCACGCGGTGCAGCTGACCTGATTTGCATATTTATTGATAAAATACATATCTTATGATAGCATTAATGGAATTGATGTGGCTTAACGAGTTGAGCAAATTACTTGTAATTGCGTTTACATGTTGAGTGATAGGGAAGGATTGATTTTAATAGCGGATTATCCTTGGCAAATACAAATGAATTTTGTTGAATTAATTGTTACTAATAAGGGAAATTGATGTACAAACATGTCTACACCGGCTGAAATGAATTGAAATAGAGCTCTCAATGGGTAATATTGAAGTTATTTGAAGATGCATATTAAATGTTCATGGGTAGTGTATAGTGTAGTGTAGTGATTTGACTGAATTCACTGACTTCAACTTGAGTGATTGCTAAAAATTGAATGCATTAATCACTGACTTAAAAAAAATGGCGAATTAAGTTTTTTAAATCTCAATTTTTTAAGGAAAAAAGACTTCAAATCATTTCAAGATGAATGCAATAGAATTAACCTCTCAAGAGATTTAATTCTTTTACAAGTCCGACCAAGAAGCCAAGCAAGAAATTTGCCAGCAAAATTTATAAATGGATCGTGACAAAAATGTCCAAAAAGTCGACAAGATTTTGAAAATGTGTCCAATTTCGGCAAAAAGTAGTCGCCTGGTGTCCCGGATCAAAATACTCCACGCAACATTCGACAAGTTAATGCCTTAGCGTCTCTCTGATTTATTTATTATTATAAACGTAACACGAAATCGCGTGTGTAGAGCATGCCTATAAGTTATGCAAGATCACAAGAGCGGTGAGCTTTTAGTTTTGTTGTTGGTGAGACTAGTTGTGAGCTGTCTGGCTCTTGGTATAGATACAGAACGCGGAGCTTTCTGTGTTTGTTTGTTCTGGATCGACTCATACCGTGTTGATATTGTTTGATAATAAAATTACTAGGGCACTGTCAATAGCGTGCATTTGTTGTTGTTCTTCAGTTATTTTGCAAAACTAAGTTTGATAAGACAGCAGCGGGGGCATATCAGACAGCGGAAAGAACGTAAGTAAAGTTGTGTTGATTTGACGGTTTCCAAGTGTGATGGAGTGGTGATAATGCGTCGATAAAACATATAATATTTTTATCGATATGTAAATATGGACATAACAAGTGGCCTTAATAGCGCGATAAGAGATTCAAAAATATTTACGAGTGATTATCTGTTGATCCAGTAATGGTTTAGATGTTTACATGTGAACTGTTTGTATTCTGAGTTAGTGGAATGTAAACTGTTTTGGGTACACCTAATCGGAGAAAAGAATAATAAGAGAGGGATGGTAGAATCACTGCCCATGTGCTTGTAGATACTTTGACAGGGGTAGTCATTGTGGCCCATTAGCTCAGTTGGTTAGAGCGTCGTGCTAATAACGCGAAGGTCGTGGGTTCGATCCCCCCATGGGCCAGGATTTTTTTTTTATGGTTGTATGTAAACCAAATATGTGTGAATATATTTTTATTTTTGTTATTATTACCTTCTTACCTTATACGTTCGCATCTACACATCAAAGCAAACAGATTTCAATGAATTTCCAAATACGTTTTGGCTGTTTTTTAAGCACCCGATACATACGTGTGTATGTATGTACATCACTGTGCTTTGGTGACAGCATGGCAATGACACTGAAAAATTAGTCGTCTGAATTTTTAAATGATTCGAATTCATGTGATACAGCACGAGACATTAGATATGTACGTGAACAGTATACATCTCGTGCTGCGTGCGTAAGCTGTTCCAGACAGTAAGTGTGTCAAGTTTAATTTCAATCATATCAATTCAATTTGTTTATTTTTTTGTTTATTATTCGGGGAACTGTGCAGATTTAAGCAAATTGCCAAATTGTAAAGAAAAGTCTTAAATTAAAAAAAAGTCTGTTTGATTTTAGAGCTTTTGGGTGAATTGGTTTTTAAGTGTAAACTCCGGGTGTTCATCAATTTGTGTATGTGGGAATCAGTAGTTAGTGGACTGGAGTACTGAGCGAGGTATTTAAGTAGATGGTGCAAAACGTGGTGCAAAAGCGATCTTGTGCCCCCAACCTATACTCTAATCGATTGAAATCTAGAGTTAAAGCAACTGCCTTTAGTCCAGTATCTAAAGTCGATCTATAGAACGTTGATCCGTTTTTAGAAGAAAGATGCACTGGTGTTTTAAGGAGAATATACATATATTGACCATCGTCTTCTACACCCAGTTTGCTCATACATATGTTCGTTAAGTATACAGTGCCCTCCTAACATGCCTGTCAGAATGCCGTTTTTGCTTAAACTTGAGCAGGCTTTACTCTGTTTCTGATTATATCTTCCCAGAAGGTCTTCATTCTGTCTCAGTTTTTCAAATTTTAGACTACTAGTTCTTGTCTTCTTATTCCAGTACTTCCCATATTTTGCCCGGTCTTTACCGGCAGAAAGTTTACAGTCCCAAGAATGTGAGACTTCGTTAAATCTTTTAACCCCTTGAGGGGGATAGAAGGTCAACAATGCCTGCGTTCCATCTTCTTCGTAGTATTGCAACGCGTTTGAGCTGCTTTCAACTCATTCCCAAAGAGGTTGATTCCTCCTTAACTGTTTTGCCGTACGTTTCACTAGGGCGTCCCGCAGTTCTACCTGCCTGGATGAGGGCATTGCACTGGATGGCATATTTCGCAATGGAGGTGTCTTCATTGTCCAATCCACTGTTATTCCTTTGTATTTTAATGTCTTCAGGTTATTGGCCCGTTCGCTGGTACACTTCCATTTCGGTTAGTCGAGTCCACACTTTCTAGATATAGAAAGTTGTCAACTTTCTCCTGCCCTGTAATGTTGAGTTGAGCGCTGGTATTAGAATTCTTTGTTTTCGCTGTTTTCATTTTAAGCCTCACTTTGTTCGTTTCAGCTTCTGGATTTAGAGTCATTAGATGAAGATCCATTATTCGATTGTGAAAGTAGGGAAACATAGTATGTACTTGGTTTGTTCAAGGTAAGATGTCATAGTCCATAGAATGCCATGGTTACTTTCCGTCAATGCTGTATGGAGTGCATTGCTGATGACTATCAACAACAACAGCGGTGACAATTTGCACCACTGAGGTACTCCAATTTGGTCCAAAAATACAAATATTTGGGGCGACAGTGTGCGTGTTTACACCAATGGAAGGGGACTACTGTTTAATGCCGTATCCGAAGGACGTTATACTCTTAGATGTCGTGAAAGAAATGTTAGGTGTTGTCTGGGGATCGAACCGCGAATCAATCGCTCCTAAAGCCAACCCAATAACTACTTCGGCCACGGCGGCCACATTGATTCACTTTGGACTTTAAAATCCTCCGAGAGCTAACCCGTGACACTTACTCGTATGAAGGTCGAACAGATAGCATATTGATTCAAGCTGTCGAAAGCCTTCTCGAAATCTATAAACAGTAGATGAAGCGGAGACTTTTACTCGACGCATTGATCTATTAATTATGATCCGCAAGATGTTTATGTGGTCTATGCAGGAGGATCCAGCGCAAAAGCCTGCCTGTTCGACATCGTGACTTGAATCTAAATGTGTTCTAACATGATTCTAGCTATTATCTTAACTACGGCTGGGAAAGCACATACATGTACATATGTATGTACCTCTCCAGTTTCCACAATCCACCAGACTCCCATTCCGACCTGAATTTGATAATATGTACACTAATTCAGTACCTTAATTGCCACGTGACTGTCTGACAGCATCGCGATATCTTGCCCGAAATATCTTCTGTGGCTTGGAACATTACCTAAAACCATATAGCTATTACTGGGGCCATACATAGTTGCACCAGTTCAGACTTCCCAAAGAATTGTTTGTCTTCTTGTTGCAGGTACTGCGCTCGTAAGAAGTTGTTGTATAGCTTACACCTTAACAAACCTCCATGCGAGGTTTCGAACATAAATCAGGAAACCATTTGGAAACCCGAAGATAACCAGAAAAGGCATATGTATGTATTGAAGAGTATTCTGAGATTTAATTTGTGTATACTCTCTAACACTGGCCGGTACTGTGGCCCATTAGCTCAGTTGGTTAGAGCGTCGTGCTAATAACGCGAAGGTCGTGGGTTCGATCCCCCCATGGGCCAGTTCTATTTTTTTTCTTTACTCATGTTTTAATTTTTATTTATTCTTTTGTTTCAACAATCCTCTGCTATGAATGTTAAAAAGGAGTTGGGGGATGGTGTAATCTGTGTTTTTTTTTTTATGAATTCTAGTTTATCTAGAATAGACTAGACCCCTACTGATGAATCTCGGAACTGAGACCTCGGGCAGCTTTGAGTTGATGAATCTGTTGGTAAGGAACTGGCCGTTTCAACCGATTTTCCTTTACTATATGCATTTTGAGAGGTTGACAGAAGATCTTTTGCAACGTATATGGGTATTTATCAATTTCTCAAGGGTTTTAGGAGAAATGATGACAAATTTATGGGTCTCAGATCTTTGGGGTTAACGTGTAAACTTTTACCCGCTTTGGGTAAAACCACATTGACTTCCGTCCATGGCTTGGGAATGTGAACTAAATCCTGGTAACTTTTGAAAATAACAGCTAACCAAGGAAGGATTATGTCTACATTGTGCTGCATTTCGGCAGGTTTAATACCATCTGGTCTGGAATGGCTAAAACCCGCTTATTGCCCAAAGGAATTTCGCTCTTTGTAACAAGATAAGGATGCTTGACATTGACCTTACCGAGATCACTATTGAACCCGAAATCGCATTGCAGCTGTTTGGAAAGTGGTAATCCAGTAATAGATCCAGGGATTGCGCATTAGAGGTGGTCCACGAGCTAAAGGTGAGGGCATCAGCGGGATTGCAATCCTTCGGTTTTTTTGGGTCCACGGTGAATACCTCGAACGACTTTTGTCGCTTGAAAGTGGAATCCTTACCCGAGAAATCATCATGAAGAGGGGTAACAATTTATAGACATAAATCATTTCTAAATCGATTGACAATAACATGATACTGTCTATAAGGTGGCAACTCTATAACTCTTATCTGCTTAAAAAATATTAATCTATACTATATAACAGAATTTGTGGCATAACCGAGCCATTTTATCAGTATTATCCGTAAAACAAAAACCATCAGCAATAACTTTCGCATATAGACGAAAAGATAAGCAAATAAACTCACAGTATCATCTAAATATAGGGTGTGCCATCTGTTGGTCGGTCTTTTTAAAAGGTTTTAAAAACAAGCTGTTCAATATATGCCAACCAACAATCGTTTATTGAAAAGAGTAAACCTTCCGATGACTGCTTCGGCTGACTTGGCAGTAGGCCATCCTGTCAACCCAATTTTTCACTACATTTTCAATAGTTTCGGCCACAATTTCACGAATATCTTGCCCAATATTGTTCTTGAGTGCCTGAATCGTCTCTGAATTGTTTCCATAGCATCGATCTTTAATGGTACCCCACAAAAAAAGTCCAAAGGCGTTAAATCACAGCTTCGTGACGGCAAAGAAACGTCACCAAAACGACTGATTCCACTATTATTGAACTAAGTGTGAAATAAATCGATTTTTGGACGGCTTGTGTGGCACATACATAGCTCCATGTTGCTGGAGCCATAGCTCGTCCAAGTCCAAATCCTCAATTTCTGGCAATAAAAAATCGATTATCATGCCTCTGTAGCGCTCTCCATTGACGGTAACGCTTTTTCCATTGTCGTCTTAGAATAAAAATGGGTGAATAATGCTGCCACTCCAAAAACCACACCAACAGCTGCAATATTTTCCGTTCAGCGCAACGATATGTTCGGTTATCAATCAACAAACCAGTCTTACGAAATTTTATCACAAACTTACGTTGCCGCATTATTTCGACCGACATTTCTTTTCAAAATTCGCAATGTTTCGGCAACAACGCATCCACTTTGGAAGTAACTATGCAATATTTCCCAACGTTGTACTGCGAATTGTATATAATACTGAGTTTCAGCACATAAGAGCTGTCAGTGTCAAAATAACGTATGATTCAAAAAGAAACCAGCAGATGGGCCTTATGTCCTTACATAAGAATATTCTAAAATCTACTTGATGGTCTCCCTTCGACAGTGGCCGGTACTGTGGCCCATTAGCTCAGTTGGTTAGAGCGTCGTGCTAATAACGCGAAGGTCGTGGGTTCGATCCCCCCATGGGCCAGTTCTTTTTTTTTTTTTATTTTTTTTTTTCTAATTGATAAACATACATATGCATATTTATAAATCAGAACACTTAAGGCACTTTTGTGTGAACATTAGTTCCTGGAATTATTGAATTTAACATCACAATTCATAAACTTCTGCTCTTTAATGTCAGAAGTCAATGCTATTGGCAATGATTTTTCCTGGAAACATTTCAAACCTCCTGGAATCGTTCTCGCTTAATCAATTTAATCTTATCGCCCGCACTCATTACCTTGTAACCACTTAAACGTGAATCTACCCTAACCTTTCAACTTTCACCACTCTTCCACACACACACACGGTTATTCACTTCATTTACCTACCTGCCCACCAATCCTGATTCCTGAATCATCAACAAGTGTAAACGTTATCCCATCAGCCAGAGAGCAACCTGCCATATGTACTCTCGTACCTACTACATACCTTCTCTTCATTAAATATTTAAGAATTCCGAAGAATTTTGTATTCCATTTTAAAATTTTGTTTTATTTTTGCTCGTGTGTCTGTTTCTGTTTCTGATTCTGGTGACTTCTCAACCCCCCACCCTATATGGGTGCTTTTTGCTTGTGCTTTTGTATGAATGGATTCCCCATGATTTTATTTTTATTTTTTATTTTTTGTTATTTTTGCTTCCCTGTACTAAAGATATACATATGTACATATACTTAGTATGTAGAACCGAAGCGAAGAAGATTAGCGTAGCAAGTGGTTTTGCTTTTTCACGTTCCTTAGCGCCTAGTAGCGAAATTTCTCTTTAGAACGTTTCTGCGAAGAATTATCGCATTCACAGTGAACTGGGCCCAGAGAGCTGTGTTATCTCGGTGTGCCGCGTGTCACGTCATCGGCCGTATAGTGCCGTGCCGTTGCCTTATGGTATTTTATTATTTTTTAATAAACAAATAAAAATTGGGTCATTAACATGAAGAGCAGATGTTTGAAGACGAAAGTTTCCCGTGCCAGATTTATTTTTAGACTTATCACTAAGGAAGTATCTTTTGGTTTAACATCGACGCAGTGTACCCACCCCTTAATTGGGGAAATCTCTCTAAAGAAATTGACGTAGATTTCGGAAATCTAATTATAAGCAAAATCATTGCGCTCTTCGCGGAAAGAGAAAAATAATTTAATGAGTTTCCTTTTATTCCCCTTCAATGGATGAGTTGTGTGCGGTGTATCTCCCCGTTCGTTAATGAAATTGAACTTTTTTATGCGTAGGTATAACGACGGCTGGGAAAGTATCTCGAAACTTGTGTATTACCGAAATACACGAAATACCGAGCAGATGTTCGTCTTCTTGTGGAATTCAATCAATCATAATCTGTGTAAATATACTTGTACGTACTGTAACCACACTGGCAAGGACAAAGTGTCTTCGGGAAAGTTCTGATGCTTACAAGGGTGTACCACCTTCGTTAAAGTTTCTTCAGTGTACCAAAAGTAACACAATTTTAATGCTTGAGAGTTTGTACATACATAGTATAGGGATAGGGGTGGCTATGGGTGGTTGTGCCTGTCAACGTCTGTTAAAAAATTTCGGAATGCTCCTTTGAGAATGATTTTCATCAAATATGTAGAATGAGTTACTTTCAGTTACTTCAAGAAATATGGGATAACATTACGGAAATCTTACTAGAGCACGGCAATTTATATAAGTTAAAAAAAAAAAACAGATTTTCGACTGTGAAATGTTGGATTCGTCATGTGACTTATGAGCATTTTTCTGTCTTGTATATTATGTACATATGGCGCCTTGATGATTTGAATTGAATTGACTTAACGCTTCGAGAAGAAAGTTATTCACATATGTAAATAAAAAGTTACTGAATACTTCAAAAAGGACATGTGCGAGTATGTTTTTATGGCATCATCCTCCGTCTAAGCATAATTTTCACGTTTAACTTAATTTACAAATCGATCAAATCTAAATCGATTCACTATTACGCTTACAAGGATATGAAGTGTAACAAGGAGTACGGATTCAGGAAGTTTGAAACAAGTTGGCAATCATTAGTTCACAAATTTTTATATATATTTAGGAAGTTCATGATTAAGTCATGTTTGGTCTACATGATTCAATCAATATTCGATCAAATAATACAAATTCAAATTCAAATTAAAAAAATAGAACGACATACGCAGCCTTGAACAATTTCTGCAGTGAATCTACCAAAGACGTTACCAGACTCAGAAAAGTCGTGTCAAAGGTTGAAACAGTTCCGGGATTCCTCAAAAAGGCTGTCGGCTCCTGGACGGACTCCTGTTCTGATACCTTAAAGGAACTTATCTATACCCATTTCCCTGGCTGCTTCTTCATCAACTCACATCCCACAGAGACGGTCAGCAGCTTAGAACCACAATCGACTGCTCAAATAATTGACAAAAAGAAAGTAGCATGGAATTCAGTTTCAATTGAATGTTTTTTTTTGGCAAAGACAATTTCGAGTTGATTTAGAAAACAAAAATAGAAACCCCAATAAAATCGTCCCTCAAACTCATGCAAAAATTATGGATGGAACTGTCGACTCTATAGTCTAAATGCAAAAGAAATCGGGACATCTCACTCATTGGTTTCAGATTTGACGCAGGACTTAGGTCTGATGACAGCAATAAATACCCTAACTTTGCATAACTTTGAGAGGTAATTGATGGCAACGTAGATAAAGGGTATCTATCTTCGCATGAGTTCACTATCTTTTGATGAATTACAGTAGCCAGTAGTGCAATCAAAATGTATATAAAAAGTTACCAATATACGTTTTCATTCGCCTTTATTGACTTGAGTATAGAAAGTCTTTATTTTCTTTGGTTTTCAATATTCTTTTAATAAAATTGTCTCCGAACCCGAAAGTCTTCTATAAATGCGTTTGACATTAGTTTTGTTTGACAAATAAAGTTTTTCTTTCTCTTCTACATAACTGTCTCCTGTCCAAAATAATAATCCAAGGCCAAAGAAAACCCTAAAAATATCCCTACAAATAGCAGATGTCTTGGTCGATAATGAGAATATTTATGAATATGAATATGAACAGTCCAACGGCGGCGAAACCATCTAACCGGTCAATAGCATTTGCTCACGTAAGTATATATAGTCTCGTTTGTATGACCTCAACCATGAACTTGGCTAAAAGAAACTAAAACGAAAGAAAGGAGCATATTTAGTCGATTTCAATAAATTATCATCGATTATGGAGTAATTTATCTATTTGGCTATTGAGTGTTTTTAACTCTCTACCATGCCAGACAACGTAGGCACTAAAAACAAAAAAAAATTATTATTTGAGTTTGTATACGAGTAACTCGCCGGGCAGATGTTCGAGTATAAGGGTTAATTGAAGTTGAAGGATAAAAACTAGCAATTATGTTTGTTTGGGTATGACGAGTAAATGGTTGTTTATGTCTACGTTTTGGGATTGACAAATTGTGAGATTTTTTAAAGCATTTCCACTGAACTCTTTTGAAGTTATGACTGACTAATTATGTACATAAAACACAACTTAATTAGTTTGGTAGTATATTGGTAGCACTGCACTGTATAATGACATATGTATGTCATAAGTATTTGAAAGATAATCGGATTGTGAAATGAATATTCGCCACAAATGGATGCCACCGACACTAATCCAGTTTTATTTTCTAAACGCACGTACTAGTATATTCGAGCGTTCTCCATCGTCAATCTGCACAATCTGACGAGTTTGGCAGGGATGTCAAAACTAGACATGGCTCTGTATAGTCGTCTACATAAATGCTGTCATGCGACCTTGAATTCGATAAGTGCAGTCGAAATCGAAAAGATGGTGGGTATCTATCTGCACTTTTTGGGTTTTCGCCAGGATCTGCCATAGAATGCATATTTGGTCGGTTGTGAACCGAACCTAAAACCGCACTGATAGGGGCCAATCAGCTCGTTGACAAATGGTTTCACGTACTCACACAATACGGCCGACAGGATCTTGTATACTATGTTAAGGAGACTGATGCCTCTATAGTTGGCGCAGTTTAGAGGGTCTCCTTTCTTGTGGATCGGGCAAACGATGCTGAGGTTCCATTCATCAGGCATGCTTTCCTCCGACCAAGTCGAGTATACTCCCCACCAAGTCATCACCCGCTGCCTAAAATAGCTCGGCTGGTAGGTCGTCCACCGACCGTGACATGACCTGGTATTCAAATAGAAAAAACCTATTTCATTTTAAAAGTTTTTTTTTTAGCATGTTCTTACATTTTTGGGAACGTGGCTTTGAATACAGTTTCTTAGTCCAATGCTGTGTAAAAGTTGTCACATATTTCGGTTTCACATCATCTACATAGACTTTGAGGTCGGATCATGTAATGACAAGCTCTACATCGTTTATTGTTAAATTGAAGAACAGAGGTCCTAAATATCTACCCTGAGGTAATCCGTATGATTGGGTTTGATACTGAAATCTCAACATTACCCTATATCGTAATCCATGAAACAAAAAACCGTGTGAAACCAAAAGTTAAAACTTTAAGGAGTATGATTTCGGGAGAGATATTGTCTCAAGTCAGTGGCCACACGATTCACGTCCTTACCACTCCACTTTTTAACGCACGTAAGGTATTAAAATAAATTTAGTTAGTTTGTTGTTAGTAGATTTAGCCTGTGGGAACACATGTTACTTAAGAAAGAAAATTCTTTTACAGTGGAAGGAAATGAAGTCATAAACGATGCACTTAAAAATTTTTGGTATGTCTGGCAGTTTGACAATGGGTGTGTAGTTGGTTTTGCTCTTGCAGAATCTCGTTTTAAATTAGCTTTTCCTATATATGTAGTCTTCTAGACATTTCATATATGAACACGTCGACCAGACTCATGTTAACAGTGATCATCATTGTTCCAAAATCTTACGGAATGTAAGCCAGACTCAAACCCCAGGTTTTATCAAGAACAGACACTGCTATAGAGTTCTGAGAACCTAAGTTGATTTCAGCTCTAAAATTGATATCAAGCACATTAAAAGCTTCTAATTTAAGTTTCACTGTATTTGTGACCTTTCAAACAGAAAGCTGTCATTCTTTCACAGCTGTCAAGTAAAAACTATTCAGTTCAAGAAAATGGATTGGAACCCGTGACCAACGGATAGAAGTAGTGAAAAATCAGTCACTAGAAATGACTTATTGCCTTTCACTTACCTAATTGGTTTAGCTAACTTTCTACTTAAAGGCGATGTCTTTAAGTTCAAAAGGATTCTTAGATAATACGTGCCTATACTTACGTCTTGTATAGCTTCATCTATGAAGATTGAACCGAAAACCGTTCGAAGGATTGTTTTTTATAAAACAATCGGAACAACGTCCCTGCCTCGTAAAAGTCTGCCAAAGTTAGGTACCAGTGTATAGCTACTTAAGTTTCCGAGATTTTTGATACAGATTGCATCATTGGCGCAAAGAAACAGCGAATGGCAGGAGTTACTCTTATTTGATCTACTTCCATATCCTCAGCATCAAATGTAAAATGTCAACCTCACCTCCACTAGAGTTGAACTCCTTCCTACCTTCTTACATCAACCCACTGGCATGTAGTTCTATTGCCTACCTCCCAATTTGACTATATCTAATTAATAGTTAAAACATTGACAGGATAGCTAACAACCTTAAGGGCTTTAAGTTAAAACCAATAGACGGCACCGTGGGTATCTATGAACTTCAAAATTCTAGACGAATATTTGTCTTTACTCCTGACCAAATAAATATTTTTTTTCTTGTGATTAAACTTCTTGATCTATTTATATAAATTATTATATTCCAACAACTTATCCCTAAATATTTGTTCTTCTCGTTACAGCTCCAACCCCATCTTAAGCTCCCTAAGCAACAAAAACAAAAAAAAAAAAACAAAAATGGCTGCATCACTTCTAATTGCCTGTGGCCTGAACGAAAACAAACTACCTCCATATATTCATATAAGCGAAGAGTCTAACATGGACGGAGGATTCCTCATTACTTCGATTCTCGGTCAACGTTTACGTGCCCCCTATGTAACTACAGTATTGGTCGGACTGCAACATGGCTATCAGCATTATCTGAATGCCGGCATGAGACTCGGCTACAACTTGACCCTATTCCTCGATAAAAAGTTTTTCATTATCGACGCCCTAAAAGGCATCCATTACAATCAATGGAAATCAACATGGCTAACCGAAGGCGATGCAATCTCAAACAAAATGCTCGAGTGTATTCGCAAGAAATTGGAGGCGGCTGATACTGGAACGTCTTTAACATTCATTATCGATAACCTTTCGATTTTGTTGAATTTGGGTGCCACCACTGAGGGTTTATTGCGACTGTGTCATGACCTACATGCCATGGCCCTTGAGAATCCCGGCCTGACAATAGTCACCAAACTGAGTACCAGTGACATACAGGAAGTACTTGACAATAACATTGCCAAACTGGCAGATGTCCACATCCGGGTGAAACAGCTAAAAAGTGGGGTCTTCCGTGAGGTCGACGGGAAGTTGTCAGTAGTCCGTGAAACCACAAACGGGTGCTATGAAGTGACGGAACAGCAGAAAGAGATTTTGTACAAAGTGAACGAGAGAAGTGTCAAGATTTTCAGTCCTGGCGAGGTCGGAGTCAAAGTTTAAGCATTTGTATAATAAATTTATATTTTTTCCATTAAAAGTGTCTTTTACTTTTTTTTTTGTCTAAAAAAACGAAACGAGAAATTGTTCTTTTTTTGACATTTATATGACCAGAGGCGTTCTGGGTGTGGAGGTTGGTAGCCGTGGTATCCAACGTTCATTCTACTAAACACCCACTTCAGTAGATTGAAATCATAAATTCCACGTAGTCGTAGATTTTTGTATCTATGGATGGGGCAGCTGGATTTTTTGGTGAGCACTTCTTTCTCTACGAACGGTAGGAGTAGTGGTTTTCTTTTGTGTTGTTGTTTTTTTTTTTGAAAGAAACACAGCTATGGTGTGGTTATGTGCCTGCCGAGTTTCAACATCCATTCATGCTGTGCATGCTATAAATGTCGGGGAGTGTATCAGGATTTATTAGTCCCGATGTGTGCAGTTGATTGGAGTTTAAGGACTTAAACGAGGCGTTTATCAAAATCGAATGTAAATGATTGGGTTTTTAAGGTTTTTCTAGTGTGGCAGGAGGGACTCGTTTTTTAATAGGGTATGGTTTTGAGTGAGGGCGAATATGGAGAAAAAAAAATTATTGAATACTCTGGTGGTGGACGCAGCGATTTTGATGGACATTTGATGTTTCATGTGTTTTTTGTTGAGTGTTAGTGGGACTAGAAGTGGGGAAACAGGGGAAACACTAGGTTCACCCGGAACTGTAGTGTAAGTAGTAGACATAAGTACATAAATAGAATCCCTAAAGTACATACGTTGCGTCAAGATCTTCATGATAAAATGTCATTGACAGCTGAACGCTGCTGGCAACTTTCACATAATAAAATCATTTCTGTGAGAAATGGCGTCCAATTGCCCACAGTCCCAAAAAAAACACCCTCTGGCTCGGGTTGTATGACGTGCGTTCAGGTGTACACATTCTCCCAGCGGGGTCCTGAGCTTTCACAGCCGATGTTTTCCCAGTCTTCTTTCTTATCGTTGACGAGAGTCTCTTCGAAGTTCCTAATCCAGTTTTTAGTTAAACAGGCAGATGGCGCCGAAAAGCACGACCCACCTGCCTGTAAGCACTACCGGCCCACTGCTCCATTTTTACTGAATGGTTACACTCTCCATTGCTACAGAATGATTTTTACGATTTTCAAAAACGTTCTTTACCCTTGCCTCACCCTGTATCAAAAAATCCAGACGATGTTTATTGTTAACTGCTGAAGGTATGACGTAAATCCTTTATTGCTCAATGACTCAATCCGTCGTCTCATTGCCTTTTCTGTAGGGAAAGGACTTGCACAAGCAAATGATGTGAAAAATGTTTGAATTCCTGGAAGTGACCAAAGGCAATTACGGCAAACTTAATTCAATTTGTAATTCTATACTTTGGTTTTTTTCTTGGAATTCTTCTGGCCGAGTGTGATGGCCTTGATATTTATTATCTCTTTTTCTATGGGTATCGGTCTAGATCCTGATAATGATTGTTAATGTATTGTGCGATGCGTATAATGGTCCAAGTTGTACTTTTTCAAATCCTAAGCACATCTACATATGTAAGTTAGACGTAGTTATGGTATCCGAAACTTCGGTGAATTATAGAACACAAAGTTTGACCAAAAATTTGGTTAATCGCAAACGTTGAATCGTGGACTTGTCCATGATTAAATAGCAGGTGACGATTTGAACATAAAACAAACTGTAGTTAACTTTACATAAAGCCCAGAAACCATATTGGCAAAAAAAATCGTTCCAATTGAAACTCCCTTTAGTAGTTAGATTAGTTGTGGAGAATAAATCATTTTGTGCTTCATTGCCAGAAATGGCTTTATATCCTGGGGCCTACGTCAAAGTGTTATTTTTTTGTGTACAGCTAGTTGTAGGAGAAGAAGTTTCTTATCCATGATCAATCCCTGATATATCATTTTAGTGGAAATCGAGATAGTGACGCTCTGTATTACTGGCTGAGTCAAATCGGTCACAATCACTCTTCTCGTGAAGAGAACCACCTTAGTTTTCATATGAACTACCTGGCAGGTAGGTAGAAGTGGTGGTTCTGTTAATGATACCACGACTCATGTGACCTGGAGGTGGTATGTGTGTTGGTAAGGAGAATTTAGAGTCAACCTGTCGAGCCTAAAAAGATTAGTTCACTAGTTGCTCCGAGCGGGGTGTGAACTGGTTCCGCAAATGAGCAGTGGAGGGCTGAACTTCGCCTGGGCAGTTCATTAGCATGTTCGTTGCCAACGACGCTGCTGTGACCTGGAACCCAGACCAGGTTACCATAAATTAATCATATAGCGAAGCCAGCTCCTTTCGTCATTCTAGCACAAGTTTGGACGATATGATAAAATAGCGACAGATTTCTCGGATAGCGGATTCCGAAAAAATACGCGCACCAACCCCATAACTGATTTTTGAACCGTCGGTAGATCGTAAGATCGAAATCCCTAGTCACCTGTCCATTTTCTCATTCTTTTCTTGTGCGGAATTGTATACGTATGTATGTCGAAACGCTTTGTGAAGTTTATTGTGCGGATGATATAGTCTGTTGGCGTCAATACGAGTTTTCCTGGTAAAGGCATCTGTGGTGCGTATGCACGCTAATCTTTGTACTTTACTCAGCTTGATTACGTTTTACGAATACAAAAACAAA
Source organism: Xylota sylvarum (assembly GCA_905220385.1). Classification (NCBI taxonomy): domain Eukaryota; kingdom Metazoa; phylum Arthropoda; class Insecta; order Diptera; family Syrphidae; genus Xylota; species Xylota sylvarum. The sequence continues at coordinate 16,663,934 of LR999958.1, forward strand.
TTTTTGGTGCATGGCAGCCAGTTCCTAGCTTCTCAAAACCATTGGTGTTGTGCGGTTATATCCTTCTCTGTTTTGAGAAGTTTTTTTTTTTATGATAGTTTTACTCTCGGATGTTTGTCGGACTTTTAAGGATGAGGTTGTGTAGCTTCAGGCAGTTTAATAGCTGGTCGCCTTCGATGGTCATGCTCGGGAGCCAGATGCGGATTATCGGACTGCTCGGAATCTCTTTGGCCAGAATCAGCTTGAGTCTCAAGCCGGCTCATGCGTCACGGATCTTGTGAACGCACCCGCTTAAGAATTCCTTAGAGAAGGCTGAGTTAAAGCAGGCCAGCAGTCCTCCTTGGTTGTTAATAAGATTATCCATGACCATCTCGGATAGTTTGACCTCAATGACTCCCCAAACTTCAGTCATTACCTTTCTATCGGTAAAGAGTTCGTCTCCCAGTGGGATTTGAAGATCATCTCTGACAACCTCGCTGACAGTTCGTGTCGCTTGGTTCGTCGAGGATTTCGAACAGTCGTTGGGTTTGGGTATTAACACCTTAGTGACTTTGCTCCTTTGGGAATCGGACTTGATTTCTTCCTGGGAGCGGTTACGCTTTGTCGTTTCGCTTTTTACTGGTTGTGAAGTATCGCCGGAGTTGATGTACTCGTCTGTAACCTGCTGGTGTTTGGCTTTATTGACCAGGTCCCGCTAAGAAGCCGTCATTCTTAGTGATCTTACCCAGAATGAAGATGGCTCACTCTGGTACGCGCTTTTTCTGCGGTTGCTCGTTGATTTATGGGTGTTGGCTGCTGCGAGCTTATGGGCACTAGGTCGAGTAACCGTCGCAGCAGGTATAGTAGATGTTAAAGGTTTGGGGAGCATCTCGTTCTTCGCTGTTTTCTCCTGACTGGAGGCGAGCAGTTCATTTTCCGATCTAGTGCCCGGAAATTATTTATTTTTGTTGTTCATTTTAAAATTTTTCAGACTTTGTTCCACGAGTAATACGGAATTGAAGGGACTTCGTCAACGACATGAAAGAAGATCGAAAATATTGAGCGTGGCAATGCAACGGAATGTCATGAGTAACTTCATACTTATTTTCTTGTAATCCTTTTTTATGTATGTAAGTAGTTTAAGTGCATTTTCTTTACAGTTCTTTCAAAACCGCTATTTTGTCTGTCCCACCCTGTATTTTAAAAATTAAAAATCTACATGCAGCACTTAACTAGAATTCCATTTCTGTGCATTATTTGATATGATAATGAAGATTAGATCTAAACCCACAATACATTTTATAGACAGACTTCTATTCATTTCATGACGACCGTTTTTGAGGGCATTTACTCATCGTTAACCCTGCACACTATGTACCTACAAATACAAGAGCATTTAGAAATATGTAAATACAATAAAACACTTTCAACACGACAAAGTTTATTAAACTATGCTATGTCACCCAAAGGTGTTTTAATGGTGCAAGTTTAAAGAGACTAATTAATTAAAAAGTTCTCCATTCATAAAGATATGACATACATTTCCAAAGAGACTGCACCTGATTTATATTAACATTCCAGTTTGCTTTTGCGGCGAATTCAGAGCTTTTGCTTTCCAATAAAGTTTTCAATAAGCTTTTTCGAACTTCCAGTCAAACAATAAAAAAAAAAAAATGAACACATGTTGGTTGCTGTGGGATATTAATATATTTATACATACAAATACGTATGTATGTATTTATGTATCTACAGCAAAACCATAGTCTATGGAATGCTGTTTTTGTTTTGAAATTTAAAAGTTGTTATTATTTACACACATATCTTAAAAGTTTAATGAGAAAAGAATCTTGTAAGTCTTTCGAAAACGGAAAAAAAAGATTTCTACTTAATAAGGTCATAAGTCACCTGGTTTATTAGGAAAAAAAAAAGTTTTAAAACCCTTGAGAGACCGATAAGATACCATACTAAATAAACTCCTCTCCCCAATTTAAATAAAAATCCAATACGTAATGAAAATTATTTTCGAAATTTATCCTTTAGAGTGTTCCCTGAGCTTAAATACAGTATATAGCTAGTACATACATACCAATGGGAATTGGGCACAACAGCTTCCTGCTATTCGGTACAGAATCCTACGAAATACAAACCATTACATAGGGCACGAGAACGATTGTAAGATTACGGTAGTACGGAGGACTCGGTGAGTTAAGGATTTCTCTTACAGGTGGCCGTGTGTATTTATTTGTTTCAGAACGACACGATGTTGAAACCCATAATATGGGATTAGGGAATTCTCTTTCGTCCTTTGTTAAGTGGATAAGTGGGATTTTGTAGGAAAGAATTCGAGAATATTTTCACTGTTGTAATAAAAGTAAATGTTAAGGATCCAATTTTTCGTACAAAGCTAATTTCCGTTTATTACCGGATATGGGTACGATATATAAATTGACACTCAATCTGTTTTTTTTTTTTTTTCTTTTTTGAGTACCTACTCAATATAGTATGTAGAGGTGAAAATTGAAGCGATACTGAAACCAAATGGGATTAGGAAACAAGCCAAATGTGTGTGGAACCATGTGGCATCGAAAATAATTGGGATAATTTCTCAGTTGGTGGTAAGGTATTGGAAGTAGAGTAGGTATGACACCCACGGGGAACGATGGAATTTTAGTGGATTTTCTGTCGATTTAAGAAATATCAATTTACGTTTATGTTGTGTTATTTGATACGGCACAGTCGGGAACTGACCCAATTTCGAGCCTAACTAATGGTCAATACAGTCAGGTTGAAATCGCCTAAAGTACAGGGACAAATTTTAAATGTGGGAGCTTCAATAGATACAGTGAACGGATTGCGAGTACACTTTCAAGTGAATAAAATAAAATGTGTATGGGAGATGGTACTGAAGGGTGTAGGCGAAACTGTTGGCTTTGGTTTGATAATCAGAGAATTGTCTTTAGAATACATACAGTCTGCCACGTAAAAGGATATCTCCGTTTCTTTGCGCAATTGCAACGTGTAGGCAAGTTGGTTTAAGACTGAGGTATATGTTGTTGTTAGTTTTAACCTGACTATATAATTTCCTTATTACTTTTAATCCGACTGCACTCATTTATTGAAGTCATTTAGATTTGACTAACAGACGTCGCTTAGGAGTTAAGCTCCGTGTAGACCACGAAGAACGACGTAGTTCACGTAAACGTTTGACTATCTCAATTTAATTCACATTCTTATCTGCAAATAAAAGCCAAAAAAATGTTTAATAATCTAATTTCTCCTATCTTCGATATTGCGTTTATGCTTCTCCTAATCTCGAAGCTACTTACTACTTCCGGGCGGAGACCCTGAACTCATCGTAAATCCGAGCATAGTTATAAAGCTCGTGATTTAAATTTCGTTTGCGATCAGTATCCACAGTAGAGGAGATAGGACTAATCCTGCGGGGTTTCTCTTGGCGTTTGTGCCTGTACTTGGCTGCAAATTACGCTTCATTAGGTTAAGTTTGGTACGTGGGTACCTGAGGTGGAAGAGATTCACAACGCCATTACAGACCTATTGTATGGTTCTGACGGTGATAAACTTGCAAACTATTCAATTGACTTGATACTTTCGTTAGCGGACTAAGTTTTGGTGGGAACTAAATCCTAGGATAATTCTGTGGCTGTATACGGCAATTGTAAGACCAATACTCACGAATGGGAACGTAGTCTGGTGGCGAGCTGCGGACAAAGCAACCAATCTAAACGCATTGATTAAAATACAAAGGCTAGCGCGATGAGATCAACGCCTACAGCTGGTTTGGAAACAATCCTTAACATGCTACCGCTAGACTTGTACATGTAAGAATCTGACGACAAGAGTGCCTTGAGGATTAGCCAATTAAACTTGAGCTCAAACCTCGAAGGGCATACACAGATCCTGAAGAACAAGTAGAGAAGAATGGACAAGAAACCAACAAAAGGAACCTCACAATGAAACTTGAAACTTAACAATGTCAACAAATGCAGAGGATGCGGTGACGAAGAGGATCACGAGCATACACCTCACTACCTGTATCACTGCCCAAGCCTACGTTAATTGAGGAATAGAACACTAGGAAAATATTTTTTCTTGGACTTACAAGAACAATCTGACGTCTCACTTCAAAATCTTTTCCGGTTTCTAAGGACATCACGATGGCTGGAGACCCTATTCACCAACAAGCAGTAAGGAAGCAACTAGGAAAAACCCAGTATAGGAACTGGGACCAAACCCCCCATTAGGCATCACAATGGGTCCACAAGGACCTAAGTGTTAAACAAGTGGATACCTTCTCCCCTCATCAACCCACCCATCTACCTACCTAAGTGGTTTAAGATGTCGTTTGTTTACTGGAATACTGAATATTTTTTCTAGGTCCTGGAGGAACTGTCACCAGAGAAATTTAAATCTGAGGCGGATGAGACCTGGATTTACCTCGTTGTCCCCGTTAACTTCCTCATCTCCACATTCATGACATATGTACATAGGTATATTTCCGTTAGCCTTAGTTTTTTTTTATGTACATAGCATCATAGTGTTATGCCCCGTGATGACTCCTATCAGGGTAGAAAGGTATTTCCTATCCTTTTGCATAATCTTGTTGGTCCTACTTTTGTCAAAGCAAAGCCATATTTGCCTTGTGGTCACACAAGTATCTTGGGAGGACTATGTATCTGCTGTTTGCCTCCATTATGGCCTTATTCTCTGCTTCGAGCTTCAGTGTACAAGGAGGAATGTTCACCTAGGTGTCGATTTGTCCGATCAGGATTCCGAATGTCTTCTAGCTAATTCATCGGTCTTCTTATTACCTGGTATATGTATCTTCATGTCCAGGGACGCAGCAGAGTGTAACCTTGTGCTGTGTTCCAAGAAGTTTAAGCTCTTCTCGACAGTACTGTACAAGCTTGGATTTCATTTCGATATTATTGCTGCCTGGCGATCTAAAGTGATAGCTCCTTGTTGTATTGCATTCAAATCAGTCCCATGGGCGGCTATTGTCACTGCTAGGACGTCCGCATGAAAACATTGCTTTGGTTTGAAAGACATACTGATTTAGATATGCCCAGCGGCTCGAAAAAGAAACCTGAGCCTATCTCTATATCCATCTTTCATCCATCAATGAAAGAGATAGACACTTTCTTGGTCCAAAGATAGTCTAACAGAGTCAGATCTCACGTTTTTAAAGGCTCCTGCTATGTCTAGGAAGGCGGCCACTAGCGTGAATTCTTTGTGATAGAGTGATCTTTCGATTGAGACTTGTTAGTTCAATTTACATTCGGTTTCGTCTGCATGTACTCCAACTACTTTTACCATTCAAAGAAGCAGTAATCGTTCTTATTCTTACGAGCATTGGCATTAGACAGCCTTGCTAATAACAGATATTTCTAGTTAGTACATATGCCAGATGTACATAAATATGTACATATGTAAAGATCTAAATTAAAGACACAAAGCATTGCTGCTTGGATTAATTTTATGCGACCATACTGAAGACTACCACAAGTGGCCATGTAAACATTTATTATTTTCTTTCTCTGGATCCAAATGTATCTGAAAACATTTTATGATATTCAGACGGCCTTGCACCTGAGAAAATTTTATGGAGCTATTGCCGGCCTGAATTTGTTTTTGATCTCATTTCATGTAAACAGAAACAACCAATAAAAAACCTACTTAACATCGCTACTAGTCTGGGAGTGTGCAGGTCATTGTCTTTAACAGAATCCAAATTTAAATTCGCATTTATACTAAAAAAAAAAAGATTTTCCTTTTTATTTTGAACATTCTCTATTCGAGCTCTTATTTCATAAAAAAGTTTAATTTTATCTCGCCCACATTTCATCCGGTTTGCTTCAAGTATCCTTACTGCAGGAAAACTCATTATATTTCAAAACTATCTTCCGCCCCTTCAACCATAATATTAGATACTTTGTTTGCCCGAATCTCTTTCAAAACCATCTCGTATTTCCGCTTACAGGAGTACATATTATCATTACTGCCGCAGGACTTCACAGATAAGCGTATACTAGGACATATTTTTTTTCGTCCTCATCCCTTTCATGGAAGTACATACTCGTATCTCGTTTCACTTCCCAAACGATGCGGAGAGCGCTGAAGTGACCCAAATTCATAATCGGATTGGTCCATTCATTCAGCATTAGAGCCATGACATTGACCGAATCGGTTGCTTCTCTTCCAGAGAATTGCTTCTTTATTACACAGGACGTGGGGTTCTGTTCTGCGGCGTCATTAAAGTGACCAGTTCTATGTTTTCATTTCGACTTTAGAAAACATTTTGTGAAATGATCGCTCTTCAATTTGCTAATTCATGGTGGAGCTCCGCGAGAACACCACCGAACCCACCCATACTGTGTGCGTCCGTGCTTCCGGTATTAAATTCTGGGATTGAATGATACCGAGCAGAGCAAAGTGTTTTTGGGGGTTTTTGCCAGCAGTACTTCGTTTACCAGTTTATTAGAGGCTTTAATGTTTAAATGCAGCCAGTATGGGTAGTGTGCTGTTGAAATATCCACCGCAGAGTGGGTGTATCCTTTGTGTGTAAAATGCGGTTCGTGTGTGAAATCATGCTGTGATGCTGTAAAACGATATAAAGTTTCCATTTCGACACAGTTTCACGTTGTCAGCTTTTTTTCCTAATGAGGAAGTCACACGAATCCAGTGGTCGTCTAGGTTTCAATGGGGAAAGCATGAGGTTTTGTGGACGCTTAATTAAACGGATTTAAGTTGACGTTTTCGATTGATCCCAGTATGGCAAGAAAACTGGACACGATTATATAAATGGGATAAGGTAAGTAATAAGGCTGCGTTGACTTTAACTTTTGAGGTTTCCGACATGAACGAATGTACAAATGAGTCAAGAAGAATTTTTGGGGTTAAAATCATTGCAGAGTACTTCATTTAAAATCCTCAGACAACATTAGGGCTGCAAAATGTAATTGCTATCAGTATAGCAGATATAAAAATAATTAACATATATAAGTTCTGAGGAAACAAGGAGCAAACAGAATGGATATCGCAGAAGCGGAACGGATAGTTACGCCAGAAGCGGTCAGTGGGGCGATAGAAACGTTTTTCCCTTACAAGACCGCAGGACCGGATGGTATTTTCCCAGCTTTAATGCAATTGGGTGCAGACATCATTGTACCAAGGCTTAGGGCTATATACGTTACATGCCTAGCAATAGGCTACATACCGGTAACATGGAGAGAAACAAATGTGGTGTTTCTTCCAAAACCGGGATAAAATGACTACACTGAAGCGAATTCCTTCAAACTGGTCAGCCTGACATCATTTCTGTTGAAAATAATGAAAAGAATTATGGTGGACGATATGAAGAGTAAGGCGCTGAAAGCGTGTCCTTTGAATAGTAGACAACATGCATACAGGAGATGCATACCGACATCGCAATGACTATAATAGTGGACATTGAAGGTGCTTTCGATAAAATATGCTTCAACAGTCTGAGAGTAGCCTTAGAAGAACACACTGTCAGCCCATTGGTGGTGAGATAAATATTCAGACGAGAACTTGAAGACTTAGAGGACTTAAAGGACTTAAAGGACTTAGAGACTTAGACTGCCGCTGGACTTATTTATTAAGAAAGTGGCGACATCGACGGCACTTCGTCTGTACCGGGATGCTAACTGGCATTGGTGCGATAATATCTATGGTCCTGGATCTCGTGAAAAACAAGATTAGGGAATTGAATATGCTCATGGATGGAATAAAGAGAATGCGTGTTACCGAAATATATCACAAAACTCTTATCAAGGATGGAACACTTCCGTAAAAGAAATTTGGTGATATAATAATCATCGGATGGGTCCATGATGGATGACAGAGCGCGGGCAGTTATCTTCTGAGAACAACAAGAACTACCCTCAGTCTATCAAGCCGAGGTGATTGTTCTGTTGCATCACCTGAAAGAGGGTCAGGTTGTCAATCAGTGATTAGACGCTTGAAGCAAACAGATATCAATACATCACTGATATTGGAATGTGTTCATAAGCTCAGTGAATGATCATCTCGAAATGAGATGACGCTGCTCTTGGTGAGAGGGCATGTAGGGACTGAGGGCAACGAAAAGGCGGACTCTCTAACAAAGCAAGGTTCAACCTAGTAGTTGTCTGATCTGGAACCATTTGGGTCGCAGCGGAACACCAGAGAAGGTAATCAATCGTTGAAGGTTACAGGACTGGCACCACTCATAGAGAAGTTCTAAGCTTGGGACGAAGAGCACTGAAATGAGTGGTAGCGTTATCTACAGGTCATGGAAATTTCGGGTATCACCTAAGGAAGATGAGTCTTCTGGAGGATGACACCTGTGAACTATGCCTGGATGAAGTCGGGACGGCAGCACATATATTCTGTCAATGTCCAGCACTAGCTAGCAGAAGAAGGGAAGTCTTGAGGAGCTACTGGTTAGAAACCCAGTGGATGAACCATATTTCTGTTAAACAGATGCTAGGTGATACAAGGAATCAAAGCCAGAGAGGAACTGTGGAGAAATCCAGACAGTCTCTCGGGCTAAGATGGATTGTGATCTGGTTCGCATCTCTAGCTTAATACCTCCTAACACGTCGTGGCAAGAAAATATCTTAACAGAACATTTACATTTAATTTGTGGGAAAGCTGCTGCTTGCAGGAAGATAATGAAATCGCATCGCTTGACATCTCAAGAACTCCAACAGGACTTCGAGATAAAATCAGTGAAACCAGTGTGGAGCGATGGACTCTTTAATAAATATCTACAAATCGTAAAGTGGAAAAAATTGGCGAAACTTCTATATAACAAGCTCAGCAATTGCATTTTTCAAGTTTTTATAAATTATTACAGCAGCCAACCAAGAAGCTGAACAGTGGACTTCCCCAAGGGTTCATCTTGGCACCTGTTCTATTTAATCTGTACATATTTGACCTGCCAAAAACATAATCCAGAAAATTTGAGAATTTGGATATGCTGATGATCTTTGCCTGAGTGTACAGAGTACCTTTTCGCCCATGATGCTTAGTTCAAAAGGTGAAGGCTCTGTGTTGGCATAAGCAAAACTGAATCTGGTCACAAAGAGAGCGAATGTCTATAAACGTCAACTCCGGTATTGATAAATTCATCAATTGTAAAAATGATGTAAAAACCGAGTTTAAAATTTATTGATGTCTCCTATCTCCTACCTCCGATATTGAGAAATCCACTGAATTAAGAGTTTACCGATTCTAAATTTAATGCAATTTAAATTTTTCGCTTATAATGGGACATCCTGTGTTTAGACACGTACATATATTCTGTCCAAGACAAGATGAGTATGTACGTACATATATTAGTACTAGAACCTTCAACCAAATTGTCAGTTCAGTGAGTTGTCAATGTTAATTACTTCGTTTGAAGTAAGTCAGCGTTTACACTGAAAAGTCATGTGTCAAAATCACGACTGAAATTAACCTACGTTCGAGCACGGATTTCGTTACTTATCACATTTCACGTCAACATCGTTGCACTAATCGACATTTGTTGATGCATGTGGCATGTAATTGTTTAACTTAATACATATGACTGACAGACATCTAGTAGCCGTTTACAAAATATGACATAAACAAACACCGTCGATGCTTTCCATATCAATTATGTAACTTAACTTCAACGTTAGCGGAATGTGTCACTTCTTGACATGGTACGACAATGTAATGTTTAATTGTATGTTTTATACTTTGACAGTAACATCAACAATGTGGATAATTTGACAGAAATATATTTACTCTCCGAACATGGTATGTAGGTGATTTATCGACCAATGAAAATAATTTTCTTGACACTTGTCTTATTATCAAATCTCTGACAGATCAGTGTACTGTCAAATGGTGACGAAATCCGCTTTCAAAATTATTTGTATTCTTTGACAGCTACGTGATTTTCATACTAGCCTCCATCTGTAAGAACACTTAAAGATAATTGAATAAAACTTCCAAATTATGTAAATAAAGTTTTAATAAGTTTGAGAGCACTTCCTCTTGGGCTCGTTGCCATATGCACACATATACCTACACATCTGTTCATTTGAACTGAAACACTAATTGCAGGAGTAGCCCAGAAAGAAGAAAGAAACAAGTGTGTTTGCCTGTTTTTTTTTGTTTTTTTTTTTGGCATCGTGTCCAGAATCACTGGAGCCAGGCAAACACCACGTCCGAGTCCACTTAATTTGATGACCAATGCACAAAGAACTCCAAGCTTCTGCCTACCTGCTTGTGATGTATGGTTTTTCTTTTTGGTTTTTCCGCACCCAAGAGGATGTGAAAAAAAGTTTTCTTTTCATCGTGAGTGTTTGCTGTTAGGAAGAAAATTCCTTATATCAACAGCACTTTGCACTGAGCTCTTCAAGCCCTCCCCTGTCTCCGGATCCAGTAGAAATAAAAACGAAAACCAGGCTAACTATGTGCTTGCATTAGGATCACGTTTTTCTCAGAAGAATGTGGAATTCGTGATTGTGTCGTATCGTATTTCATTCAATACGAGAGTGCGTCCAGCGTTGAAGATGGAAGTGGGAGAGGAATCTTCACATTCGAGACATGGGATTTTCTATCGATTTTGATATGCACAATGTGAGGAAGCAATTTCAATGGTAATAGGACCGACCGATGGGTTTATTGTTATCCATTGGGGGTTAGGTTTTGTATCGCTCGATGTGGTTGAGCTGAGGCGCACACGATGAATAGCATGAATAGATACTGTCGTAGATACTATGATGAATGATTGGATGGGCGAAAAGAATTATAGGAAATAGGAATAAGATTTGAAGTTTATGGGAGTTATTAAGCCATAAATCTCAGTCTGGCTTGGATGCGAGATGAATTCCTGAATATTTAATAAACAGTTGTTAGAATTGTTAAGGTGAGCGGTCATTAAGGTCTGCGATAGCATGGGAATCATTACGGATTTCAAGGACAAGCAATAAATTTTTTGTGTGTTGTTACGCACCTGTTGAAGCTCGTTTCCTATTTAATATGATTTACTGTATATTTTCTTATGAACTCAAGGATATCAGCTGTTATTTGTTGTAAATGAAAGTACGGTAATAAATTATAAACATAAACAAGATAGGAGCTGAGTAGTGGAGAGCAACAGGATTGGATTTCAGGGTGATAAAGCAGTCATACTCCATAATATTCTACGGATATCCGGCAGTAGTCAGATCCAGATAATGTGCTCCGATTGCCTTAATTTTATCTCCGGATAAACTTACTACGTACTTACTTATCGGACTCCAGACCCGTAAAGATTCTCTGCCTGGATACGGCCTTCCATCTCTTTCGGTCCTAGCACGCTGCTGCCAGTTCATAAGACCACCAGCAATTGCTTGGTTCCTATGACGGAGGTCCGGTCCCCCCATTCGTCTCGAACTAGAGGGCTGGGATTTAAAGATTTTCTTGGCTCAAGTGGTGTCACCCATTCGCTCGTAGTGTTTGTTTTTTTCCGGACTATATACATTCACATTTTAGTACAATTCATAGAGATCATGGTTAAATCTTCTCCTTCATTCGTCAACCTCGCATATGGACCTTCGCAAAATATTCGGTCCCGTTTACGTTACGCTACTTAAGTAAGTATAATAAAAATAATCAGTACGGTGGCCTTCCAAGTACCTTAACGGTACAGCTAATGGAAGTATTAATTTGCCCTTAGCATGTGGGCAAGCTAACAATAAAAGTTTCCTACAAAAAAGGAAACTAAAAATGTATTTTACTTGAATAAGGGTTGTGCCCACTGATAGTGCCAAGGTGCAATATTAGGCTGAAAAGAAAAGACAAAAAAGAATCAAATGATTGTTTCGGGTAGGTTTCACAATCGACAACATACTATATTTAGAAAGGATATCCGACGCCAATTTAATTTAAAAAAAATTATGTTTAGATACATCAATGAAGTAACACTGCTCCAGTAGTGGAGATAAAGTCTAAAGAAGGATTTCCGATGAAATATCCTAGCCATTGGACTGTAAGATGCTAGACTTCGTAAAAACTTCATAAAGACTTCGCTCAGATTCGACTGAGTACCAGAGGCGGGAGTTAGCCGACCAACCACCACTAGCTTTACTCTCCGACTTACCGGAGGGGGTGTACCCTTTTTTTCAGCGGTAGCGCCGTGTGATGATTATTGGCTTGTGATTAGGGCAATACCTAGTCACGTAACAGGGTGAACCACGTGTAGGTTATCAGGTTATCATCGCAGGAAATTGCCATCTGGTCCTGAAAACTTGTCTAGAAACTGTCCATTTTAATTTTCTTTCACTAATTATGTAGATTCAAAGAAATCTGCGAACAAATGGCACTTTCATAGACAGGATGTTCGTTACAGCTCGGAAAGTTAGTGTTCAGGTTGGGTTGGGTTGGCTGGGCTTGGGTTTATAAGGACTCTTGGCATTTGAGGGACTTTTGAGAGGATTGAGACACTGTCAATGTTCTCAAATCGATATCCTAATATAAACTTTCACTGAATGTGTTAACATTTGACTGAAAACATAAGCTACCGTAGATTAAAAGTGATTGCAAGGCTGTCTCCTTTTTTAACTGCTACGACGTGCATATTCGCCGAAAAAACCACGAAACATTTCTGATTACATTAGAAGACAGACGCCTTTAATTCCATTACTAGAGATATACGTATAAGTAAGCCTTGACTTGCAAGTAGTCAACTAACAATAAAAAAGTGTCCTTTCCTACGAAAACACACAATGACTGCGTTCACAATAATAGTTGACTTCGTCTGCCAATGAATTCCTTCCGAACTGCGATCCCATTAAGCACCCGTTTCAACTACGCCACACCCAATCAATAAAGACATTCCTGCCATCTCTTCCAATCCGATAAAGAGACATAACCGCTTCCATCGTTCTCTGATTCAATTCTCATGCGTGTACTGCAACATTTGTCGGTCAGTGAACCCTTTTCTTTACTATGTATCTATGTATCTATGGCGGCGCTTCCTTTTTTTTGTGTCTTCAATAATTTTGCCGATAATTTTCAATATACGATATATGTATCTTATCGCTGGTGTGGATCTTAGCCACTGTGGGAGAAAGACCATGCATCGACTTTGAAATTCAATCCAATTTACGTGACATTTTGCCATATCAAATGCGAATGTGGCAAACGTTGAGATGTCCTTTTTTACTTGAATTGAAGCACACTTTTTGTATTTCGATTCCCTGTCTGGCTCTCAGATAAAAGTCGACCTCCATCTGCTAATAGTGTGCTAAATCTTCTTTAAGGTTAGGGGGTACCTTACGGATCTAATCTGATCCGAGGATTGTGTGGGCGTGTGATAGGAAACATGTCTCTATTTTTATTAATGCTCTTTTCATTTATTTTGTTTGATTTGAACGTTAGAGAAATAATTGCCAGGGAATAATTCGATAGATGGATGAAATCTATCGTGATTTCATTTTTTTTGTTTTTGTTTTTGATAATCACATAAATGGGTGAATGCTGGGTTGGGGGATGGTTTAGAAAGATGTTTTGATTGGTTATTTATGATGATGTCCTTTGTGACACATGTTAGAGACAAATTTATTGCATTTTGCCTAGTGTGTGCGTGTTTTGTTATGAAGAAATTTATTTCATAGGACAAGGTGAAGCTATAAAATGGTATCACGTCATAGTGTCATGTGTACGAAAGTTAAGGCACGTTTATGTTGGGAAGATAAGTTGTCCTACTATCTATCCAATATGATAGTTTTCAGGACTTGGAAAGGGGGACATATTCCAAGCACCCACCCATACATATGTATATACATATATAAATTTTAAGATGGTGTTTGAATTTTCGGGGAGAGAGACTGAAGCAATCAACATTTCCATCCTTTTGGAATCCTTGCCAGCTACTGCCATTTTCTACTTCAAGCTGGTACTGGTCCACTTCCAACTCCATGTCAGATATATAATGCTGAGTGCATGGATTACTGATAGTATCAGTGTCAGGTAGTCAACTTTGTGACACTTTCTATCATACAGGAATGGCATATTTGTCTGCTGAATTACAAAACCGAGCGCAACACTTTGCAGAGTGCTTGCAAATGCTCCATGATGTATGTATAATACCAACGTGATTGTCGATTATGCTTTTCTTGTCTTCGGTTGATGTTAATGCAGTCTAAAGTAAAAGTTGCTGAAAAAAACTAAAAACAATACTGGCGACGGTGTGCAACCTTGCGGTACCCCACTTTATATACCAGCATCGCCTGACACCTCGCTATTATTATACCCAGAGTGCTAGAAATATACGATAAGATTGCAGCTAACTGAAAGTATCGCAAATATAGCCAGTTCTCTTGCGCATAGTGTCCTGGATACGCCAAAGAATTATAACTTCCAGAGTTATCACTTCAGTTGAGTTATATTCCGCCCCAATCTGGGTGCAAGTACTAAGGACGAAAAAGTCCAAAAGGAGACTATCGTCAACATACAGACTCTACGCACTGCGGGCAATCTGCGGTTTTTGAATCATTTCAGGACGAAAGCGCCTTTGTTATAACTGAGAATGATCCTCATCAACACCCTCGCAGACTTCGCAGATTCAGTAATGGCATCAAGATGATCAAAATTAAACAACACGAAGCGTCAGCATCTATATATGAGGCCAGCTCGTTTGGTCAATTCACTAAAAGGCAGTTGGACATACACACTGATACCGATCGCAGCTACCATCTTACGCAGTTCCTGTCTGATCACGTCGGTTACTATGCATGTATACTCCTATTTGGATAGCTCATAATCCTCTCCGAAATGTCCGGATGAAGATGAAGATACGGAGCACGCAGAATTTTATTCCACACTATTCACGACATGAAGAATCACTTTGACCAGTCCGCTGTTACTCCTTCACCATATGATGCGGCTCTTTAAAACGAGCTACGGTCTATCGAGAAGATCAATAGAAACAGCTAATACAAGACGAATAGCATGGATTGCTAACCAACCTCATGAATTTCACTAAGCCAAGGATCAGTTGACAGTAAAGCTTATTTTTTGGTTCAAGAGTAGATTCTTTCATGCATTCTGCATCCTGTCACTAGCATTCTAAATTTACGCAATAGTCCGTCGATCTGCCTTCCTGACCAACATGCAAACTGACTTCAGTAGCTTCTATGAATACAAATACAAATATTTGGCCAGACAGGTCCATAGGACCCAGAACAACCATTCCGTTTCCGAAGGGCAATGTTTTATTTGAGAAGCTTTTCATGACAGTTTTACCTTCGGATGTTTGTCAGACGCTCGCGAGAGTTGGGGCCGTGAAATAAATTTTAGGTATTGTCTGGAGATCGAACCACTTAAGTCACGGCGCCTACAGCTTCTATGTATAGTCCTTTAAAATTTTTTTTATGAAAAACCGGCTTTGGAACCACGATCTTCTCTGGTTAAACATGGAGTTAATGCCACATACCAAATGCTAAAGAGTACAAATAATCAGATGAATAGTAACCATCGGCCAACATAGCACAAAAAGGATCAAAGTGTGCTCTTAATATCCTGAGATGCAAAGCCAACAAAGAACATTCAATGGCATAGTGCAAATTTCTTAATAAAAGGTTAACAGGTCATAAATGCAATCTAGTTTGCAAACTTTTCTATAGCTTCGTACAGAGAATATCTGTACATAATCTAAGATTCCATAAAAATTCAAAATAACTCACTCGTGCTTGCCTCGGTTTACTCGACCGAATCCGACATCAACTGCAGCACATGCCAATGTATGTACCTACATATCTCGAACTTTCAAACACAAGTACTATTGCCCAACAAAAATATTTGTCTACGCCGGAGCTCCTTGTTCTCTTCGGCAAAAAAAAAATTCCCAAAAAAATATATATTTACCGCCATAAATATAAAAAATATTAAAAAAATATATACTTACGGTCTACATGAGTTTTTCAACCTTCGATCTTCTACCCTCTGAGGCTGAGGGTAATTTTCTTCAAAAAGAAAATATAAATATGTATGGGTATGTGTGTGCGCCTCGAAATCATTTGCATTTGACAGGCAATGTATGTACTAATCCAGTCACCCAAACACAGCATTAAACCCACACAATGTATCCGATTAGACGCAGCCAATGAATAGGTAGTCATAGTCGTCCTGAGTGAATCGAATCATCATCCATAATAAAATCTATATCAAAATTCATATTTAAGGATATCCAAGGATGTCGCTGCCTTCAGCGAAGAGGATACATCAACTTAAGTGTCTTTTTTTTCGCAACGCAATATGAGTTGGCATTACTTTTTCGCAAAAAAAAAAAAAAGTTATATCCGCCAGGCGACAACGCACAATGGCAGTTGTATGGGACTAACGTAATAGTTTTTGAATATTAAATGAACAATTTCCCTTTTCTGCGCTCTCGCAGGATATTTGAATTCCTTTTCATTGTTTGCTTTGGATGTGTCATATTCCATTGCTTTATGCATGAAAGCATCGCAAAAATGAAGGAATTAAAGAAACATGAATTGCGTACTTTGACGGGGAAGTGCAAAGTGTTTCCTGTTTTCATTTGTAGAAGGATCAATCGGGAATGCAGGCGATAAGTTAAATGGACGGGAATGGCTTTTGTATGGAACTGCTATTTGCTTGTGTAGCAAAACAAGACGTAAATGCTATGGAATGCTATTGGAATACATACCAGATCAAAGAGTATCTTTTATCAATAATACTTCAAAGGAATCGTTGTGCGTACACATGTACATAGGTATCATATTTTTGAAGGATTAGAATACTTGGAGATGAAATGTTGCTTGTTATTTTGCAAAAAAAATAACTCACTTTCAGTGAGGATTACATAGGTGTTGGCAAAAGGGGCAGGTTTGCTTTGTATTGTAGCTGTGATCTCACAAGAGAAGGGAATTTAAAATTCTTAGAAAGCACCTCGAGATATCAACAGCTGCTTGTTGGTTCAGCTATTGAAGGGTGGAAAGCTGGTATACATTTGATGGTTTCATACTTGTTCTGTAGAGAAAATACAGCTTGTCTTCTAGGAATAATTCAATTGTACACGTAGTTTCAAGGTAGTTTTATGTTGCACATCTCTTCGTGGAAGAAAGGATTGATGACGGAACAGGCACAGTAAGACGAAAATCTGCTAAAAATAAGCTAGAACTACGGAGTCCAAGAGTTTAAATGGGATAAAGAAAGAAAGCGATAAGAGATGGTTTTGCACCTAAATCCATCTGTATCCATCCATAATAATCGGAAGATGCCTGTTCGGGAATGCAATCAGAGAAAAGTACAGGTACTGAATAAATATTGACCAGGGTGCTACTCGTAGACGATGTTTATCTCATGCTCAAGCCTGAGTAGTTGGTGAATTGTTGAGAGCTCTGGTCACATTCGGGGGCAAACAAGTGCGCTTTTTTTGAAAAAAAAAAGAGTTCAGGACAATAGGGCGACAAGCTCTGTGCTTAACATTCCGGGGAGAATTTCTTTCGTAAAGAATTTTGAGTAAGCGTTGAAATCGCTCCTCTTGAACAGTACGGACTAACAATTCATGTAAGGGCCTCACCTGAGATTCAGCAAATTTCCATTCACGATGAACCCAGGCACGCTGCTTCCAGGTTTTTAAACTTAACGATCTGGCTCCCGCAGTCACTTTTTAATTTTTTATGTTGAAAGTGCTTCGATTTTTCCTGTACTGTCGAATATGCAGGCTGTGGTTTAAAGTACGTCTTGCTAGTTGTCGAATGCATAGCTTGATGTGACCACGTCAAGGTAGGTGCAACGAATAGAGTTTCCGGTTTTATCTTCTCCTAGAACTGAACGATTCGACAAAGAATTTTTTGCTCAAGACCCCAACGTTAGCTCTGTTTTTTCGTATTTGGAGGTAGAACTAGCTAGAATTTATTTTAGAACTGACTTTGGAATAACAATCGATTCAGCAGGCATGGCCTACGAGTTAACCCGGCAAAGAGAGACTTTTCACTTAGAAAAAGAATAGTTTCTGTATTTATATCCCAAAGTTCGGTGGAGTTAGTTTTAAGATCTCAGGATCCACACGATAAGGAAATTAGAAAGTAAACATTGACTGACGCATTAAGAGCTCACTATTCGATGGCCTGCATCAGGATCTTGGAATCCATGAGAACAACAGTCTATTCTGCTAGATCTTTACTGGACCACTTCGATGGCAATAAATTATGTCTAGCTTGAAGGAAACACGATTTGGGTTAGTTACAGTTATGCCTCCGTTTTAGAGGGTCATTGCAAACAGCTCAACTGGAACTTACTAGATGATCCTGGTGCTAAAGCTTATCATTATAAGATTTATTGATAATCTTTATGGGGTCAATCGACATGTCACCAACAAAGAAGAGCTAGCTAAACCTCTAACTGGTCAGTAAGTACTGCAGTTAGAGGTTTACTGGATTGGATGTTCGAAAACGACTTCAGTGCCTTTCAAGCCGAAAAATTACAGCCATCATAGAGGCTGTCAAAACCATGTGCAGTAATTAGATCAATTCGAATCTGTATGTATATGAAATAACTACAGCCAATATGGTGACCTTAAGGAGTGTACCATATCATATGTGTAACAAAAATGCATATGAACTTGCAAGGAAATGATCAGTGCTACTCTTCTCTTCATACAAGTGTTTCTTACACGCAATTGAGGGGTCTCTGATTATGTGGATCAGGCAAACGGTGCTGAGATTCCATTCATCAGGCATACATTCATCTGACCAAATTTTAGAAATGAGTTGGTGTATGCTCTCTACCAGGTCATTTTCAGCTGTTCTGAACAGCTCGGCTGGTAAGCCGTCAGATCCAGCAGCATTGTTGGATTTAAGCTTGGATATTGCTGTCCTCATTACATTTTGGTCAGGTGGTCGGAGGTTTTGGCTATCATCGTCTATGTTGAATGATTCATTCTGCCTGACAGCGCGATGTTGGTCTTCGTCGCTGTTATACAGTCTGCAGAAGAAGTTTTTCCATATTCTCAGCACCGACTGTGAGTCCACTGCGAGGTTCCCTTCCTCATAACTACGATCGTTAGACAAACACCTAAAATTTCTTTCAGGCCCCATCTTCACGAGCTTCTGACAAACACCTGAGAGTATAACTGTCATGAAACAGCTTCTTAAAACAAAAATTGTCCTTCGGATATGAGATTAAACGGTAGGCGCCTTCCATTTGTGTAAAGAATATACACATAGTCTTCTCGGACCACTCTTCCAGTCTTACGATGCTCTTCCATCGTATCTTGTTGAATCAGTTCTGCACAAAGTTCACCCGATAATGGTTAAACTTATGTATTTAAATATGGTCTTCATACTCCATCACACTAAGAAGTTTACTCCATGTACTCCTTTCCTCTAAATAAGGAAATAAGGATGTGCGCTGTGAAGCCCTAAGGTAAACATGCCTTGCTGCAGTATATACTATGCTAAACCCTTTTGCACGTTTTATTATTCTATTATAACGCAAAACTCCATATTTGGAAAGGAGGGCCCTACAGAGCTGATAAGCACATTTATATTTTTTTCCTGAAAGACCAAGTTTCAAAATTTATTTACACAATGTAACCTTTAATTAAATATTTTCACACCAACGTGGAAGTGAAACTAAGCTTGTACCCAAATAGTTGTCGACACCAATAAAATTCCTAAAACTATGTGAATATGCTTGGATCCACCATGATTTGCCTTGCCACCTGTGTATCCGGAAAATGTACCCAACGAAGTGAGTGGTCGGGTTATGAGAACCATGTTTTCAACCCCAAACATGGCGCAAAACCTAATGAAACTCCTAAAACACCCACACTATACTGCCAGCAAACTATTTCCGCATGTAAGGAAGGACAACATTTAACTGTCAATGCAAATGTTTGCTAGGGATGCGCCACCGCCCGGAAGTGTCCTTTTACCGAGAAGAAGCCTTACACTTTCAATTATTTCATAAAGACTGCAGTGTGTTGTGTGTTTGTGTTGGAAGTAATAAGGAATAAAACGACATAACCGCAACTGACATTCTGCGGTTATGATGATGCCTTTTGTTGGCATCGTTACCATTAGAATGCACAATGATTACTTCGTACTATATAATGCAATTAAATGACTTTCAAATGCTTCCAGGCGATGCAGTGTATGTAGAAGGAGGAATGGGATGCTTCCATGTCAACATTTTTGTTGTGAAAGTTTTCTATTAAATGATTTTTAATTTGGTTTCTTCCATATCGCTCTATTTAGTTTTTATTAAGAAAATTTCATAAGAATGGTTTCCTAAAGAAAAGAAGACATGTAATGTGTATACAAACGATGATTGTTATTTAACCACAAGGTGAAGGTGATTGGACTGACGCATGTAGAATGAAATTAGGTAACTAGGCTATTACCAAAAAGTCGTTGCCAACTTTTTATCATGAAAAAGAGAAAATTCGTGGAAGTAACAAAGACAGTATGGTTTGGAGTTACCACAAGTTGAACTGCATCTGTTCGATATGTCTGCATGCTATGTGCATGACTGGCAGACAGGATGTCGACTAGACCAAAACTGAGATAGTTGTTGCGGGTGATTTTAATGTCCATAATACTATTTGGATTCGGCACTCGCAACAACACCTAAAGGTTGTTGTATAGAGATATTCGCTGAGTTGAACCACCTTAGCTTGTGGACAAAACTACGCACTGTCATGGCCAAAACACTCTATACCTACTTTTAACCTCTCTCTCAAATATGTAAGTATTAAATCGTAGTTTCCGCCCCCCCTAGGGAGATAAAACCATTGTCTGATGTCAGCTAAATTCTCGTAGTCCCATCAGGACCCAGTTAACAGAAGATACCATAGAAGAACAATTTGGCAATATGAGAACCCCGGATAAAACTGTTAGTTTCAAACCAAGACAAGAACTCTAGTTCAATCCGACCTCTACGAATGCCGACCGGAAGAAGGAAGAGTCTCTTGCGTTATGGCGCCAAACTCGTTCTGAGGAAAAACGAAGTCTCTATAAATGAACTAGAAATGACTGCAACTCAATTTTAAAGCGTGCGAAATTTCGTACTTACTTAGGTGGGACGCGCAGTTTTCCATTTCGGAAGGGTAACTGCATTAAGAAACAAATAAATGTTTTTATTACTATACAACACTGTGTGTAAGTAAAATAATAAATCAATCGGAAAGGGAACCAGAAACGGCATGTTCTGTAAGAAAGACGATCCAGAAGACTCAAGGCACGTAGCTGGCAATAGCAGATGTTCAGTCTTCCGAAGAGCTGTCACAAGCAAAGACCATGAAGATACTATAGATAAATCTTAATCACTGTAGCATAGCTCAGGACATCCCAGCGCAAAAGGCCAAGAAAAACAGAGTAGACGTCGTCATGATCAGTGAGCCATATAAATGTCCCGACCAGAACAGTAACTGGATCTATGATAAAGCAAAACAAGCGGCGATATGGATATGTGGATATAGTTGCTATGCAAGACCCTGCTTGACGGACAGCGAATACCAACTACTGCTGGATAACCTAACTGCGGATGAACTTCCGAAAGCCCCAGTGGTTATTGGGGGCGATCTTAATGCGTGGGCAATAGAGTAGGGTAGCAGAGTCACCAACACCAGAGGAAAGGCTGAAGTATGCTCCAGTATCGACATCATCCTCGCGAGCAACTCCATCCTCAGAACCATCATGTGGAGAGCGAGCGTAAAATATTCACATAGCGACCTCCAGGTGATAATACTGGAAATCAAAGGAAAGAAACCAGTTCAACTCCCAAATCTTACGGGTCCAAAATTAAATGACAGATCTTTCGATAAGGATGCGTTTGCAGAAATGTTGAACGAAGATCTAACTCTACATGAAATAGCTGAGACCCTCACGCGAGACAGTCACCACAGCGTGTGATCAGTAGGAAGACATCGCCCTGTTATTGGTGGAACAAAAATATAAGGTCACTTCGAGCAAAATGCCTACAAGCGCGACGCATGTTATATACATGAGAGAGAGCAAACTTCCAGCAACATCTGGAGACCTTTATACAGGCAAGACAAAACTTAAATAGAGAGAAGAAGTCGACATTAATCCATCCATAAACAAGCCTCCAGGAGAACCATCCTCTTATCCACCAATATGGCTATTGGATACCATAGGAAAAATCCTGGAGAAGATAATTTACAACAGATTACTCACAGTAGCAGAAGAGAAAGAAGCTCACTCAGATCATCAATTTCGCTTCAGAAAAGCACGATCTACTGTCGATACCATAAGAGCAGTAGTCGATATAGCAGAAGATGACATTGAAGGATAAAGATGGTACAAAGGAATACTGTGCAGTAATAACGCTGGATATTAAGAACGTTCGTTCGTTACGTCGTTCATTCGAAGATCACTAGCGAGGATGAATATGCCGACCGACTATGTACTTCAACAACAGGAAGCTGAGGTACAATACCGATGAAGAGGTACAATTTGATTGAATTGATTTCCTGAGATTTCCAGATTTTTTGAAATATCCGGGACCAAGTGAGTCCTTGGATAGTACTTTTCGCTGCCTTACGAACTCATTGATATCGCCTTGAGAGTTAGCCAAAATCAATGACTAAATCGGCTTCTCTTATCTAATTATAGATAATTACTTACTTAAATACTAAACTTATCCAGAATTTCATATGATAAAGGGAGTAGCCCATCAATTTCGAGATGACAAACCCCTTATCTAGCAATCTTAGATGCCAGAGCTCTTTCTATGGAAGTAGATGACCCGGAATTGACGAGGATGGAAAGTTGCTCTATTCAAACATGAACTTACATTAATAAATCCCAATATTCACATTCCACATTATCACACGATCCACTGTAGCTCATTGCTAGGATAACCTCAAGTGAAAAGTGACAACTTCCAACCAAACAACTATGTCTTCAACGAGATGATCACCCTTCAACAACAAAATGACTGAAGAGCTGGAAAACTAGTTGTCATGAACGACATGGCAACTTTCACAAGTGAAATTTGAAAAGGGGAAATTTCTTCTTTAAAATACTAAAACCTACTAAAAGTTATTCATGTCAAAAAAAAAAAATTGAGAAACAAATAAATTTTCTACGAAATTCAAATTTTTCTAAATTTTTAATTTTTTTTTATATTAGTATATCTCTAACTCGATTGCGAATGAATCTTATTGGTTGTACAGATTAGATTAGTAAATCGTTAGACTGATTATGAGAGTGTATTTGAAAACAAAAAGGAAAATAATAATATAGATTAGTGTTTAGCTTTATTTTTGTAGTCGAATTAACTAAATTACAACAAATAACATGCCTGAACGTCAAGCCCGTTGGTATTTTGGAGGCTTATCAAGCGCTGGAGCTACACTTTTCACACATCCCTTGGATCTGTTAAAGGTCAATCTACAAACGAGACAAGAAAAAATGTCGATTGCTCTTTTAACTACTCACATTATTAAAACAGAAGGTAATAAGGGCATTAATATCTAAAAGATACTGAGATTAATTTTTTCAGGCTTCATGGGACTCTACAATGGTCTATCGGCGTCGTTGCTGCGACAATTGACTTACTCTTTGACGCGTTTTGGGGCGTATGAAATCGGCAAGGATTTTATCGCAACCAATACAATGCTTGGCAAGATGGCTTTGGCTAGTATTTCTGGTATTGCTGGAGGTGTGGTGGGAACACCAGCGGATATGGTGAACGTGCGCATGCAAAACGACGTCAAGTTGCCTGCTGAAATGAGAAGAAAGTAAGTCTTGAGAGATGTAGTGAAATCTGTCTGAACGTTGCTGACATTTCAGTTACAAACATGCGATCGATGGTTTACTACAAGTATACCGTAAAGAGGGATTCAAAGTACTCTTTTCTGGATTAACCGCAGCTGTTGCCCGTGGATGCGTTATGACAGTCGGACAGATTGCCTTTTATGACCAGGTTCGTACTAAAAATACATATATTTCGCCTTATATATATATATATATATATTTTTTAGATTAAATCAATGCTTCTCAAAACAAAGAAATTTAAGGATAACATGGTTACTCATTTCGCGTCATCACTATCCGCTGGAACCATTGCGACTACTATCACCCAGCCTGTAGATGTCATTAAGACCCGCATGATGAATGCCAAGCCTGGCGAATTCAGGGGCATATTGCATGTTGTGCGGTACACCGCCCGTGCGGGACCTTTGGCCTTCTTTAAGGGTTTCATTCCGGCATTTATACGGATAGGTCCCCACACCATCTTATTATTTATGATTCTAGAGCAACTTCGACTTAATTTTGGTATAATAATCGAACCAAGTAAACCCCCCGAACCAAGTAAGCCGTCCTAGGTCCTGTTTGCCCGTTCTTGTTGGGATATCGTTTTTGAAGCTTACCAAAAGTAATTTAAATATTTTTCGTTTTATTTAAAATTTATTTTTTTATTCTGATTTTTATATACCTATATACTTCTACATATGTATATATTTTTTTTTTTAAACGGAGCTCGATATACTATTATATATATTTTTTTTGTTTTACTTATGTACATATAATACAAGATATGATGAATAAAAAAATGGTAAATATAACCTGTCGCTGTCGTTAATATATTACATCCGTAGCTGGGTCACCTATCCCGTGCCCATATGTGGTGTCAATAAGATGGCGGTACTGTCGATACAGGCAGTATTATCTAAAAACAAAAAACAAACCGGGTCGCTTTCCGGACTTAACAGCTACAGACTTCTTCCTATGAGGCTATCTAAAAAGAGGTTTTGTTTCTGGTTTCCATGTTATCCCCAGCGGAGGACAGTGACAAGCGATCTGAATAATGACGATTAGCCTGAAACGGATTGTTCTGTTTGACCGGTTTTCGACGATGTAACCGAATTTTTTTCGAAGGTGCAACGTCGACATTAATAGTAGCGATTTTGTTATACAGGACATAGACCCAAATCAATAAGGTTGCCACTTGACTGGAAGATCTACTAGATTCAACTTCGAAATGGCGCCAATTTACATATTATGTAAGTATTTACATATTATGTAAGTATGTCTGGGCAGTTCCCTCTGGACATAACTTGCGCTAGCACCAATTTTCTGTCGTCGTACTCGTCCAGATAAAGAAGTAATAATTGAATGTCCATGGAAAGATTTAACTCAACATATGCACTTCATTGCTATACCATCAACATAAAGAAACACAAGGAGTGCCCACCGAAACATACTCAAAACGATCCTGATTTTGATAGGAAATTATTTTCAGCAATGAAGCCCATTTCTGGCTCAACAGGTTCGTTAATAGGCAAAATTATCCGATTCCGTCAAGTCAGTAGCCCAAAAGCATTCTCGAAATGCCATTACGAGTATATCCTCAGCAATTTATTGTTTAGTACGGATTTCATACTGGAGGAGTCCTTCGCTCATACTTCTTCTTTAATGATGCTGGAGCCAGGATCAACAGATATGGGATCATGTTGATTGACTATTTTTGTGACAAGTTTGAAGAAGATTACTTGGAGTGTTAGTGAGTTGAACGAGATGGCGCCTTATGCTGGCCAAACAATCGAGTTATTGAGTCAAAGTGCGAAAACCGACTGATTTTACGCATTTGACTTTTTTCTTTGGGGATCTGTCAAGCCGTGAACAGGCCGCGTGCAGCCGAATAATTAGCAGACTGCTATAAAGCAGACATCACCGCCATCCAGGAAGTGCGATGGGATGGGCCGGGCAAAAGAAGGATGAAAAACTGTGACGTATACTACGGTGACTACTATAGCGAACAGAAACAGCGCTTATTTGGATGTGGATTCGTCATACGCGGCAGACTTAAGCAAGAAGTCTTGAGCCTACGACACGTGAGCGAGTGTCTTATGACAATCCGTATCAAAGCTAAATTTGCGAACATAAGCCTAATATGCGCTCATGCCCCCACAGAGAACAAGGACGCCACCAAAAAATGTTTCTACGAGCTCCTCGACTCAAGTCACGGGCAATGGCCTAAATATGACGTTAAAATCGTGCTGGGCGATCTTAACGCCAAGATAGGACAGGAGGACATCTTGGTAGGACGGTTGGGAAGCACAGTCTACACGACACTACATCTGGCAACAAGAGGACATGGCGGTCTCTCGATCACGAAACGGTCAACCAAATTGATCACATTGCAATCGACATAAGGCATGCCTCCAGTATTCTGGATTTCCGAACCTTCTGAGCAAATAAAATCGACTCGGATCATTACCTTGCTGTAACCGAGGTATGAATTGGGATATCCCAAAAGTCAGAACAAAGAAGATTTAACGTCGAAAAGCTGCAATCGCAAGAGACCGCCAGAACCTTAGCCGAACGCATATCCCGAAATCTCTCAACGACTCCTTTGTCGCCAGCATCAAGTGCCGAAGACCATTAGAATTTCCCCAACTGATGTACTGGATTTTATCCGACCAATACCAAGAAACCCCTTTGTTTGATGAAGAATGCCGGCAAGCATTTGCAACTGAAATGAGATCCTCTGGATGGCTCCAATTACAGAGGTATTAGTCTCCTCAACATCGCGTACAAGATCCTATATCCCATATTGTGTGAGCATCTGAAACACTTTATCAATAAGCTGATTGGCGCCTGTCACTGTGGTTTCAGACCAGGAAAGTTCACAATCGATCAAATCTTCACACTTCGACAGAACCTTGAAAAAAAAAACCAAGAAGTTCAAATTGATACCCACCACCTTTTCATCGATTTTAAGGCCGAACTATACAGAGTTATTTTTAGTTTCGGCATCCCTGCCAAACTCACATACTCAGTCGTCTAGAGAGAAAGATTCTTCGTAAAACTTTCGGTCCCGTGTGCGTTGACGGGCTTTGGAGGAGAAGACTTAGCGACGAACTATAGTACGAGCTGTACAGTGACATCGACATCGACCTAGTCCAAAAACTGTGCATCGGTCGTTTCAGATGGCTAGGACATGTAGAACGGATGGACACAAATGCTCCGGCCCATAGAGTTTTCGAATCTAACCCGGAGGGACAACGCAGTAGAGGAGAACCTCGCCTTAGGTGGCGCCCGCAAGTAGCAAGGGACCTCAACCGACTTAGAGACTCCGAACTGTATCGCCACCCAAGTAAGTAGGTAAGATATTGTCTCTGATTGTTTACTGATACACGCAAGGTCACGCATTCATGACTGCCATCTCACCCGATTAAAGTGCACGCACCCCAGCAATGTATACACGGACAGATATCTAAATATCTTTATTAAAAAAAAACCCAAAAATTTCAAAGTTATCGGTCAACGCCTTTCGAAATAATTAACATTTTGTAGATGTGATCTTACAATCTGGTAACAACACCATTACAAGTATTCGTCATCATTTAGTAGCACGAACACGTTTTACCACTTTTCAACAGAACATGCTTTTAGCATCGCAATGCCAAGTAATTTGAAAAATAACTGAGAATGACTGATAACAAGAAAGAAGAATGAAAAAAAAAAAGTACAAAAAGTTGTACAAGGGGACACCCGGGTTTGAACCGGGGACCTCTCGATCTGCAGTCGAATGCTCTACCACTGAGCTATATCCCCATAATGTTCTTGATGAAATATTCTAAACTTAAAACGCCTCCATAAATCAATCGAATGCTACACACGACACGAGTGTTTAATTTATGAATTTTCATATTTACGGCGCTGTTATCAATTTTTTCAGCACTTTTTCTAATTCATAATTAACATTGAATGTGACTGTGGCACGGCTGTATGTGAAAAGAGAACATTTCCTCATTTGGCTCAGAATAATTTATGCGATGCTAATATTTCTTTGATGTAACGATGCGCATTTCCTGTAAGATATATCCATGGATATACATATGTACACACTTATAGTCTATATACTTTAAATGTCAAGTCAAATTTATTTGATATCTTGCTGTAATGTTGAAATATACTAAAGTCAGGAACACATTGGTATTTCTTGACATTTTCGTACGCATATTGGTGAGTGATATATTAAACGAGATCGTTGTGTATTAGACACCTGTTTGAACCGGGTGGGAAAGATTGGGTGACATCTCTAAAATTATAGCAATTTAATTGTGTGAGTTATTGCCCGATGTAGACTGATATGTTATACGTGGGGGGAAATAAAATTGTTTACATGCGAATGGGAATAGATACGTGTAAGAAATGGCTGCTTGAGTGGGTTCATATTCAATAGACAGTATGAGGTAATAGATACCAAAAGACTCCTGGTCGCATGAGAATTTCAATTTCGTTTGAGTTGACATTTTTTTTTTTCTAATTAAATGAATGTCTCAGCTGTGTCGTATCCGTATGACAGCTGATACGCAAATAGGGAGATAGGCAATAAGAATAGCATTATGCAAATAGTTCAAGTATCTAATTAGTCAATCGAAAGAAAGTCGTAAAAGTTCGTCGAAACTGCAAGGGTTTAATGTTTCGGAAGCTACTTACAAAATAAGTAAAAATTTCCAGCAAATAACAGCACACCCAAGTGCTTCATTTCCGTCAATTGTTATACTGATGGAATATTTTAAGTCTCCTGTGAAAGGATTGAACCAATTGAAACAAAATTCAGACATCCTCTTAAGGTATGTAACTAAAGAATGGTGACACATTGCTGAAGTCAACATTGAGTCGGACTTCCAGGGATGACACTTATATGTATGTATGTACCAGTACAGGTAGTAAACTTATTTAAGGAAAAACTATCATATGATCTTTAGAAACAGCGAGAATTTTAAAGTGGAGTTGCAAACATAAAAGTATGTAAAGGCTGAGCCATCTGTTGGTTTCTTTGTTAATCATATGTTATTTTGACACTGACAGCTTTCAATTTTTTGAGTGCATAAGAACTCAAAAAATTGAAAGATACTCATTATTATATTTTCACGGTACGAAATGGATAGATTTATGCATAAACAACGTTAGGAAATATTGCGAAGTTACTTCCAAAGTGAATGCTGATTGCCGAAACAGTGCGAATTTTGAAAAGAAATTTTAGTCGAAATAATGCACCAACTGCAGCTGGTGTACTCAAGTTTGTGATGAAAGTTCGTGAGATTGGTTTGTTAATTAATAAAGGAACATATTCCGGTGTTCGTCCTGTGCGCTCAACTGAGAATATTGCAGCTGTTTGGTGTTATTTTTGGAGTGACGACATTATTGGCCGATTTTTCTTCCAAGACGGCAATGGAAAAAACCTTACAGTTAATGGAGAGCTCTACCGAGGCATGATAACCGATTTTTATGGCCAGAAATTAACGATTTTGACTTGGGCGAGCTATGTCACACAACCCGTGCAACAATTGATTTATTGTACATTAAGTTCAATAATCGTGTAATCAGTCGTTTTGATGATGTTACTTGGCCGACATGGAGCTACGATTTGACGCCTTTGGACTTTTTTTTGTGGTTTGCCATTAAAGATCGATGCTATGGGAACAATCCAGAGACAATTTAGGCACTCAAGAACAATAATGGTGAAGATATTCGTGAAATAGTGGCCGAAACCATCGAAAATGTATTGAAAATTGTGTTGACAAGATACATATGTACATAATGTTGTTGATGCAGAAGAATCCCAAACAGAGTACTACTTATTTATCTGTCCCAGACTTGGAAATTGTAAATCTTGTTTCGTTGACAGCCAAGACATTGCTTTAAGCGTTACACCGATCTTAGCCGCTTCCGTCTCAAGATTTACGAAAGTCAATATTATCGAAACAGTATCATCATTTTAAAAGATTGTGCCTGTGATGTTGGTAAGTTCCAAGTTTCCAAGATTTTCCAAGATCTGGCGTTGTATGAATAGTCGGTCGAAGGTGGATTTTCAAGACCTTCAACAGATTGCTGATAGGCAGTTTTAAGCGTGCACATAATACAGCAGATCGAATCTTATAAGCGAGATTAAGAAACCATATTCCTCTACAGTTTAGGCATTCCCATTTTTGAAGGATCGTCCAAATAATACTTCTTTTCGTAGATCTCACGAGCTGCTGGTTTTCGAGTGCAGCGCCGCTTTTTATGTCTCCTGTCATTCTACATTTGCTTGCCGCGATTCTTCATCGAACCAGTCATTTCTGAAGACATCTAAGACGGTCAACATACATCAAATCTGCTTCCAAATGGATGCTGTTTTTCTCGTTGTAGTGGATATCATAGTTTTCATCTTCTATTCGCTTGAAGGGTTCCATCGCACATCATAGGAGGTGTTAATATCTGCTTTATAACAATCCAGATCTTCTGCTAATTGTTCGGCTGCACGCGGCATCTTAAGGGTCTTAACATTCTATGACCACATCCAATAGATAATGCATTCGATGTGCTCGTCAACAGTTAAATCATTCTTATCTGACTAGGTTGGTTGTTTTTTGTAATAATTGGTTTATCCGGGTTGGGGAAGTTACGCAGGCGCACAACAGCGAACATGGTGGCCAAAGTCCTTAGTAACGTAAAGGACTGGATGGCAGTAACTTTCTTCGAAGTGCCTTATTAAAGGGTCCACCGCTACCATTTCTGTTTACAGATCTTGTTTCAGTCTCGAAAGATCCTTATTGAACTGAGCTCTGAATTCGTCGAAGTATGTCAAATGGGGGACGTAAACGTCGCCGTTGATTCTATATACGAAATTCCTTTGCTACGCTTCCTCCTTTCGAGGAACTCTTACTGAGTATCTATGGCATACTTACTTTCAATCAGTTTAACAGGAAATATCTCGCTTCATGTATTCAGCAGGCACCACATGGAGGTGAGGATGTGATTTGAATCTATCCAGACAAATATAATCTTCGTTTGATTCTCAATTACTTCAGAATGATCTTAAGTGGTCTTACCTAACTTTTAGAGTTCAACACCAGCAAATAGAAAGCTATTACCTAAAGCTTATTAATTTCGCTACGAATCTATCACTCCTATCCACTCAATATGTGGACCTTAATTTTAGTTCTCACATCAACCACAAACTCAAATCCTTTTTGGGATTTTATCAAAGACTGGTCAAAGGAATCCGTATGTCACCTTATTGGCTTGGGGTGACAAACAAATTAAACAGATCATTCGACTGATTTGGGGGTATGATTGGACTCAAACTCCTCGAAAACAGCAGGAAGAATCCAAATATCTTTCTTGCCGACCTTTCTACCAGATCCTTTATTTTATCTTTTGTGTATCTTTTTACAACCTTCCAGAAGTGAATTTATCTATGAATCACCCGGCATTCTTCTTTCGGCAGTTTAGACCAGATCATCTGCAAGGATACTCCTTTAGTCATTGTACGATTCCATTAGAAACGCAAGCAAATTCCAAGCATTCAAAACATAAGTAGAATCGTATCATTACTTTTCCAAATAAACAGTAAAAGAGCAACGTCACTGTGCTATTTTAAATTAATTTATAACGTCAGCCGACAGACTTGCAATTAGATAGCATTGTCTTCCTTATTCCGCTCCTTTGGCTGTGTATTTTCTTGAACCGTCTACATCGTACTTCCTTTATAATGAAATGAAAAAAGAAAATTAATGTTTCTCTTAGGAAAATTCCAACCACACAAAATTTCATCCTACATCGCAATGGAATTGTTTCAAGTTTGTACCACAGATCCTACGCGTTGATTGTTACACGTACATACGTAAATTAGTGACTTCCTGAGTGTACAGCTCATCGCAATTTTGTACATATATTCCTCTGTCACGTATCCTTGTTTTCTTCCTCAACATGTTGTGGTGGGTAAGAGAATCAACTTAACATTTTCTGACGGTGACACAGAGTTAAGAAGTTCGCATTCTGTTGAATTAGGTTACATTCAAGTAAAGTTCATTTTCGAAGTTTTCTTTATCTAAATAGGTGTTTAAAACTAAAAAGGTTTTTCGGGCGAAATAGAAATATGAAATAGGTTTAGGTTCGAACTTGCAATGGAACGCCTTAAGGTTTGCCTTCTTAGTTCCACATGTTGATACGGCAAATGACCTCGTTACCTTTTTGAATTTATTCACTGTATCCACATTTTTCCTAGACGTGTTATCCTTTTGTGGCGCCACTATGTAAACTAATAAAAATTGTGTAAGGTAAAACTTACTCACATAACTTTTTAAATTTATCCCTATTCTCAAGTAGTAAGACAGTGCTTAGTGTGAATGACTGTCGTAAGAAGGAACACATTGAGTGTTCAGTAAAGGCAAACACACGTGCTAACCGGTTGACGACCCAGGAAAGGATATGTTTGGAAAATAAATATTTAATTTGATGGTATTTATATGCTGAGGTACGTTTCGTAGCTTGTTGAAAATCAATAAAATTATGGAGTCATTCTTTATTGTATGTACGTTACGTATGGTGTATCGATTGCCGTGCAGGCTGTGGAAGGTATTCTATGAAAAGGAAAAGTGTTATATATGTACGTACCACTATTCTGAAATGAGTATGTACAGTTAGAGTTAGAACTAATTCGTTGAAAAACATTGTTCCTTAAATAGGTATACTATTATCCTTGGACTACAGTTTGTCGACCTAGCATTCCCCTGTTGGGAATAATTGGCCAATGAAACCAGCGTTACCACTGGGAAAATTAAAAAGTGTCCAAACGTGTGAACTATATAAATAGTGTTGATGAGGAATTCATAATGAAAACATAAAGAATTCATAAAAACACTTAACTTAGACAATAAGGAAGTAAATTTAAAATGAGGGACATGTGTCACTAGAATTAACACATTATATTTTAGTATAATCGTGTATGTCAAACGAAAAGGCACAATTTTTTGTAGTCGAGGACCATAAACTCTATCTATAAAAGCTCTGCAGATTTCTAGAAAACAGCAAAAAATCGGAAGGAAAGCACTTTAAAAATTAATATTCAACTAACTGCTAAAGTTCTTTAAACATATTTTGAGAGTCTATTAAGCCTAGTAAGCAACGACCTACCTATATATGCTGTATGTGAAACCATTATATGTAAATCAAACTTTGGATAGTTAAATTTAAATTCTCGAAGTGAATGAAGCACTATCCTGGTCTAGAGACTAAAGCTCCGATATTTGATAGAATTCCAGTCGAATTCTATGAATATAACTCAACTGAATTTGTGGCAACCCTTACGTCAGTCTACAACGTACCGGAAAGTTTTAAACAGCTGATAATATTTTCAATTTTTAAAAAAGACGTCTTATCAGACTCATCCAACAATAGAGGTATTTCCCTTCTGAATGCATCAGCAAAACTTTTACAAGTATTCTACAAACCCGATTAATGCATTGGATACAGGAGAATTTTATTTTGTAAATAGTTTGAATCTGGGTTCCGAGACGGTAACTCTACTACGGACCACATTTTTTTTTCTGCGAAACATATCGGAGACATTAGTCGAACGGAATAGAAGTTTTACACATTTTTCATCGACTTTAGGGCAGCCTTCGATACCGTAGACCGACAAACGCTTTTTTACAAACTATGCCAGTACGGATTGTCTTATAAGTTTGGAAAGGTATTTGAGAATTTATATAACAATGCAATTCCTTACGCGGATGATATTGTCCTGTCATCAGAGTCCTTGCAGCTTATCAAACCTTGACAAAACGAAAATTATGATTTTTAGAAGAGGAGGTAGAACAGAAACCCATTAAACCCGGTAAACCCATTGAAGTGATTAAACAGTATAAATACTTGGGAATTGTGCTATTGAGTAACTTAAGTTTAGATGTCCATCTAAGTGCAAACTAGCGCCGTAAAAAAGTTCGGTAAACTCTACGTGGTCCAAATGGAAAGCTCTTGTGTCATGCTGTAAACCAATGCTAGGTTTTAGAAGAATGATCATTGAAGAAGATTTTTAGAATTAAAAAACGTCAGCAGAATGGCGAGTAAAACAATGCCTCTATTACGTGACAAGTATCCTGGACGAAAGATTTCTCGAAATGGAGACTTCAATTGGCAGTCAAGATCATACGATTTAACACCATTAGACTTTTTTCCTCTCGAATTTTTGCTCAATTTTTTTTGGAAGAGATCAATGCTGAATTACTATCCATTCCTCAACTATTCTCCAAAGCCTTTGATAACACTTCATTGCATTGACTCACAGATTATCATTATTTCCTCCTGTCATCTTCTAAACGACCTAAATAATTCCGGATTTCTAATAATGGTCATAATGGTAAGGAACAAAGAAGAATCCAGCATTCTTGGATAAATGCAACGCAACTAAAATAGTTATCATACCACAACCTCAATTGAAAACCTAGACGAAACCACTAAATTAAACTCGTCTGGTCGTCGACTAGACTTTTCGGGAAAATTGGG
Source organism: Xylota sylvarum (assembly GCA_905220385.1). NCBI lineage: Eukaryota > Metazoa > Arthropoda > Insecta > Diptera > Syrphidae > Xylota > Xylota sylvarum. The sequence goes on from LR999958.1 coordinate 16,698,235, forward strand.
AATTAAAACCAAAGACTTGCTACTGGACTTACATCATCATAGTTATTCCAATAATAACCTTGAATAAGTTTGAATAAGGGTTATTATGCCTTCACCAGCTCCGTGTGTCTGTCCGACTGTTGCACTGGAAGTCTTTCTAGACTATAGGTGTTCTGAAAACTGCGTAGTATGCACCACGGACTTCATGCCGAAAAGAATCAATCTCTATTCCCCCTTCAAAGTTGTCATTCAAAATCTCAACTATTGGGATAGTCCTCAAATTCCTAAATCTAAATGGCGCAATGAAGGTTCAAATATGTCAACTGGGGTAGGAGGTGGAGTTTTTAGCATTGATCTCTCACTGTGGAGATGGGTCGACTATCCCTTGAGGATATTGAAACTGTCAAACATACATATTTTATGTGAATATCACGCCAATGCTCGGGCTAAGTGAAAACACTTCCATAAAGGCTTTACTGTCACCTCCTCCTCAGTATTAAAAATCCTAAGCTAGTAGGATTAAAACTTTTTAGAGAATAGCTCAAAACAGCTCTATGAGATCTTATTGGTTCTTTAGGAAAATGCATTACCAAAGTCATCTTAAAAAAAAAAAAAATAAATAAATTGCCTTGTTAAGATCTTAATACAGGTCCCACTCGCTCTGTCTGCGGATCCTTTTGGAAGTGTTTGGTAGGATCATGAGGTTACCTCTTCTTTGTTTTTTTATGCGCTAGAGGAGTGATATACTTTATGGATATTCGGTAGCCCTTGTTACGAGTTATGCCAGACTCCATGCTCCTGCATGTTTACGTGGCTAAAACACCAGCCCTAACCCTGTCCTGATTCCCCCAACGGCACCGCCGGTCAAGGCATTCCTTCGTAGCTGAGGTTACCTCTGATCTGATTGAATTGAAAAGGTTGGCTTGTTGTCCCTATTAAAAATTTTGAAGCTATATGGAAAGAACTCATCTCTGTTGTTGAAATTGCTGCTCCTTCAGCTGAAATGGGCCGCTTTTTGACGTTTTCGGGTGAAGCAGTAAGTTGATTGTCCGTAAACTATATAGAGCCAACAATGCTTAATGAGGTGAGGAAGCCTTATAGACCCAAGGTTCTTGAATGTGGCAAAAAGTCTAAATTGTTTTGGCACGGCATTGTGAAGGTTTACTGAAAGAAATTGGGACTTTGCTGTGGACATATGGTCCTAAAGATTGTTTATAAGATACTGTCGGGATTTGTCTTTTACTCCTCGGCCCCAGCAGCTATTTAACGTCTTATTAGCTGATGGTGTGGTCTAGTTGTGACCTGATGACAGCTAATATCCTGGATAGACCAAGAGGCGAAGCATACCGTGTCAGTGTAGATTCATTGACCTAAGACTCCACCTTTAACTCGACTAATGGTCAATTAAAATAGCATGTCCGGTTTGGTTGCACCCTTAATAACGAGTCGCTTTTCGAAGACGTAATAGTCAGCGTTCGTGTGTTTTAACAAAACTTGATCGCGAGGAGTATCATCCTAATCAAATTTTTTCAGTGAGTATCTGGTGGTAAGTTGACCAACAATTCGTTTTTTAGTCGTGGAAGGATGTTTTTATAGTACAAAATCAGGGAATCTGGACGAAAGCTCTCGCTTAAAGAAGAAAATTGTGTTTTCATTTGATCTTCTCGATGATCCTGTTAGAGACGGCATCCTGAAAGTAGTCATGAAGCGATCTAAATTTACCTCTGTGGGAGGATTGCCACTTAATGTTGCTTGATGTGATGTGCTGGAAGTGCGAGATCAGAAAGATTCCTCTCGCCATAGTTCTTGGAGTCCTTCATTAAAATTTTTCAACAGAGACTTCTGTAACTGTAAACATGTTGATCCCAAAACTGAAGTGAGAAACTGTGACGCAAAACCATCCAAACCCATCCATGATTCATCCAGACTACTACTACTTCATGGCCTTATCTTACATTCAATTGAATTATTCCGGTTAAAAAAATAAAAAAACAATTCCATTTACGTCACCGTGACTCAAGTCATTCCCCGGGAACATAATAAACAAAATCGCACAAGAGTGCACGTGCCCAGTCAAAGGACATTCAATCAACTGTTTAATTAATTAACTCTCGATGAAAATAAACACATCGCTTTGTTAATTTTGGACTTGCTCCATTAGCCTGTATCCTTTGCGCGCACTAACTAACGTTTCACCTCGCAAAGCAATCATTCCGCCAAATCCAATTGTGACCCTAAATGCGAACTGTTTTCCACAGGACCGAAATAATTGGAAAACAAACTATTCTCCGATGGTTCTCGGATAGGAGCATAATTCTCAGCTACACGCACCATAAAAAAAAAAACTGAAGCCACTCATCGCCGCCGAACAAACCGCCAGCTTAACAAAAGGAAATTGACTGCCATTAGACGAAATAGAAGGTCAGGTCATCTGATAGCACCGAGCACTTAATTACAATTTTATCGAACGTGAAAGCAATTGCACGCTACTCATTTGTCCAATCAATGTGTCCTTCGATTGGGTTAATCCTCGACAAACCGATAAACAAACGTACACCGCGTCTGCACAAAGGAAAACAAAAACAAAAAAGGAATAAGGACAACCCACTTGGAGCAACCGAATTTATGAATCATTCTTTTTCATCCCTTCTTCGGCAAGTGATTGCAACCGATAGCGTCAGCTATTGGCGTGTCCTGACCCAAAACGAAAGAAACGAAATGAAACGATCTCGAAGGAATCTCATTATGTAAATGATGCTATGGTTGGCATTGGCATTGGCATTGGCAGTATGTTCCGACTCTCAGACGCGACCAACGAACCCGACGACATTATCCTTTCGTATCATAAACACACATCACCTACACAGAGGGTCGGTCGACCTGTTAGCCGACCACATAAATTGTTCTCTCGAATTCGCCAAGCGGAATCCTCCTCAAAATGTCCCAAAGAATTTCAACTGCAGAATTAAGTATGTCGAAAATAGGGTTGAAAATATTCACCTCCTCCTCCTTTTGTATGGTTGAGAGAAGGGTTCGGGATATTCTTTTCGAAAGGAGTCGCTTTACAAACTCCTCATTCACTCTCGATTGCCTCGGCAAAATGTTATTCTTCGTCTCTGGCAGTAGTCGTGGAAAACCGCTTTCGTTAGCATTTCTCGGTTGTTTATGTTTTAAAATATCCTTACAAGTATGGATTAAGTGTCTCGAAGGATTCAAGGAGCACATATTAACGGGGTAATTTTAAAGAAACTGCAGACATATTAAAGTCGTAAGTGGCATGAATTGTTTGCTATGCATGAATATTGTGTTTGAGTCCTTTAAGGATGAGGTAAATCGACTCCAGAGAATACTTTCGTAGTTGGTAGCTTTCATTTTTGGAAATTAAATTCGTTTAGGCTGTGAAAAATAAAATGGAATTGTTTTCTTGTTTTGAAAGGACGTCTACCAATTTTATTTTAAAAATATGCCTTTTGGAGCATCTACCATTTTTATACAGTGGGTATGGTCGTGAACTTTATACACGAATTGAAGTTCACACAATTTGGGTGAAGATCTGATAAACTGAATGTGGTGAATAAGGGTATGCCTCTATAAAATGGACTTGAATGAACTCAAATTATAAGGTGTGGATGGTGTGGATTCTTCTGGTGCTTTCTACATAAGGCTACGTACATATATACGTATCTTAGAGCTGGAAAACGGCTTCGTACCGAAGCCGACAAAAAGGTGAAACAATCGACTTAATTCCATGCTGTTAGTCTAAGTTCTAATGAAAATAGGATAAGAAGTAGTTGACCATTCGACAATGGGCACGTTTCTTTTACTCTTGAACTCTTTTCAAGGAAAACGATGTATGATATCAGAGAAATGTCACTGGGAATCACCCTCTTTCTATAGAAGCGAATAATCTTATGACATACCTAACCGATGGTGACGCATACTAGAATAGACTGCATCATACTTGATAGAAGTAGCCCCCTATGTTGTATGAGTTCCCCAATATTCAGGATTATTCCTAATAAGACTGTCCCACGATCTTTTGAGGTATTCCTTGTAATAGAGCATGGCATCATCATTGACCAAAGGAAGAGTACTATATTTAAGTCCCGAGTTAGCAGAGCTGAACACATTTTTAACGCCAAGGCCCAATATTATTACGGCACCTTTTTTTTTTTACACCATCAATTGTAGGGTTCATTAATATCCGTGTTCAGTCGGTTTTTGGAGCAATGGTTTGCTCACACTACTACTTCTAGTAGTATAGAAGAAAGATATGCTAAGTACTCTCAGACTACCATAGATCCTGGATCTTAAGGTAGACGACTGTAGAAGTCATTCAGAACGATTCTAATAAGTTGGAGCTTTTTATATGTACATATCTAGCTCACCGCTATGAAGGGATTGGAATATAGCAGCACTGAGGCTGGGTTATTAGGTAAAGATTTAGTTTATATGGAAATTTATAATGTCTGCCTGAGTGGGGTAGTTTTTACCGGAATAAACAGAGGCTCGTGCCTCCAAAGGAGGCAAAACCCACAAAAGATCAATCAGTCTACCGCTCGCTCTGTATGTTGGAGACGATGGGAATAGTTTTTGTAACATCAGTAACAATCATCGGTAACAAATTGGAAGCAGCGATTAAAGAAGCAGGTGGACTACCAGGACATCAGTCTGGATTTTGAAAAACACGCTCGACTGTTGATGGTTTTAAGGAATTTTTTGACACAGTGAAAAGAGTGATAGAAGGAAAACGATGGAGAAGTGGCCTAAAACAGTACTGTTGCATCATAACACTGGACGTTATATTTAAGTCCCGAGTTAGCAGAGCTGAACACATTTTTAACGCCAAGGCCCAATATTATCACGGCACATCTTTGAAGCGCTTTTCGAAATATGAGAGTATCAGCTGACATCAGGGAAATCTTGAAAAACTATTTCCGGCAAAGAGTGTTGTTCTATGAAACAGATGATGGTGTGCAGGAATACGCAGTTACTGGAGGAGACCCCCAGGGCTTGGTCCTGGGACCAATACTACGGAACCTCATGTACGATGGGGTTTTTCGTCTTCAAATACCAGCTTCGGCTAAAATCGTGGTACTGACGGATGGCATCGCATAACTACTGGATGAATTTATTAAAATTAGCAACGAAATCATCTCAATTGTTCGACGGTGGCTAGCATCGGTCGATCTCAGGCTAGCTGAACATAAAATGGAAGCGGTCCAATAGAAAGCAAAGAGAAATCATCACGCTCATAGTAGGTGGGCATGAGTTAGTATCCAAATATCCAAGCCAGCTATAAAATATCTTGGCATTATGATTGACTCGACGCTTGCATTTAAAGCGCATCTGGAGTCTATAAGTAACAAATCCTCTCGTGTGGGTGCCTCATAGCTAAAGTAGTCACATACGTAGTATTTTATAGATCACCAGTTTAAGCCGGAGCTGTGAAAGTGACTTCATACTAGAGAAGAATCATGACAGTAAATATGTAGACAATGTGCACTTGTAGCGCTTTCCACAAAAGTTCGGACTACGCAGCCTGGGTCTTCGCAGGAATGTTACCCATAGATGTGCTTGCGGAAGAATTGTAGAAAAAGTTTCTAGATAACCGACATAATGGGCGGCTAACTTACAGTGAAGCGGAGACAACGGAAAGAAGCACAAGTTTGATAGTGTGGCAGTAAAGCTGGAGCCTTTTTTCCAAGGTCCGTTAAACTTACCGCAAATATATCAAAATATACATAAGCAAACGCACTAACAGGCGGATATATGCACAAACATGCTCCTACAAATGCCAAGCAAACACGTAAACAAGAATATCATCGTGGAAATACCGTTCAAGCAAAAGCTCGCATATACCAAAAATTAAATGACGTACCTACACACGAAACGAAACTTACGAACTAGACTGTAAGTACACTCATACGCATTGTACAGACGTAAACGAACAACACCCTTCAGGACATTTTCAGACACATCGTCAAATGCGTGTGAAGATGAAGAAAAGCATAACGAAATGCTTACAGTGGTACCGTGGGGACCAGAAACCAGAAGCAGGAGGTGGTTTTAGTGGATTGAAGTTCTACACACTGACTTTCCATGCTTTCCACTTTTCTTTCAAAAAAAAAAAAAAAAATTTAGCTTAGGGTGCCTGCCTGTGTCACACCTAGACCAGAAGATGCCCTTTGTGATACCTATCACTTTGGATATCCAGGGACTAATAAAACAAAACGGGCGAAGGACGCTTACTTTTCCTCCCTATAACTCCTGCAGAAGTCATTTGAAAGAGGACCAACCTTTTAGCATGAGGACACCGATTACGTTACTGATCTGTAATTCTTTTAACATAACCAACCCGGCACTACAATCAGCCTAGACCAGATATCTCTTGATATATGACACGTCGATTCGTTTTTCTGTCTGTGAGACTGGTTGGGGTATTAGATCTGAGTGTCTAATGTGCGGGTTTGGAACAATTATCCGGGATAAGTTCATGCTATTCAACAATGTGCTGGGGAAGCTTCTAAGTATCTACTTACATCTTCTCAGATAGTCAAACAAGGTCGTGAAATCGTTGGTGGTACATAGTACACGGTACAATGGCCTCGAATTTCTTGAATCCACAAATAAAATTGCCGGAACCTAGTTTGCAGGGGAAGAATGCTGCGAAAGATATGAGCTGACTATCGCTGATAGTAGGTAGGATCTGATCTATTCTTTGATTCCGAGCCTTATTTTGAGATAACACTTAGTACCTACCTTATTGAATACTGGGCTAACCTTAAGGGCCTAAGGTATCCGAAAAGGTTCATCACCCTGAAGAAAAGTGGGATAAAAAACTACTTAGACTCCTGACACTGTCCACTTAGATACTACCTGCGGAAAATTAAATTATCAGCATCTTGGGACCTACAAGGAAAATATTATTCGACCAGCAAGCAATCGGGTAAGGACGACCCAATGGTCTGTTCTTAACCAACTGGTGTTTCTTCCGATAAGTGCGGATGGGATGAATATTACCGGACGAACGAGACTTTAAGTTTGTACCGCCTTTACGGAAGTGATCCACGGATCTAATTATAACAGTCGAGGATACGCATTCCCTATTTTCATCGACATAGAAGGTGCTTTCGACAATGAGATTTGTGAGTTTTCCCTCATTAATTAGCTCAGTGTTCTGTATCAACAGCTTACAGATATAAATCGTTTAAATGCCACTCAATCCTAACCGGACTTCAGCGCTTTACATTATAGCCATCATTAAAAGAAATATCCCGCATTTTTCGTTCCCCTAAACGATAATGAATTAATAAAGAAATAAGAAAATGAAAATTCTCTCTTTTTTTGTGAAGGATATCTTTTGTGTAATAATTTCCATCTGGCACCCACTTAGCACCAATCTACATCACAATACGTCGTTGCCGTTGCCGCCGCCGCCATTTTAATCACTTTCACCTCGAACTTCATGAATTAAAAAAAAAAAAAAAAAAGAAAAGAAAAACACAACCAAATGACAAGCACCAACATAAATTCACTTTTCGACGTCTGCATCAGATACGATTATCCACTTATTCAACAGTCAAAAGTCGTTTGAAAGCCATGCCCCGCTTGCCATAAACCCTCTTGCGGTTGTCATTAAAAGCACGCAATGTTCGAAATTTATGTCAACCACTTGAAAATTATCATCCGACAAGCGGCCATAAAATATTTGATTCAATTAAAACTCATTCTCTTTCATTGATTAAATTACCTTGTGCTGGCGGTAATTTAAACACAACACTACTTGCAATCCTGTCACAAGGACACAGTTCCATTGACCCTTAAAGTCATATCTACTCGTATCACTCGTATGACAGAGTTGTGTACACCCCTAGTTTTGTATCGCTTTTACTATGTTAATTTCAGGACAAACGATTGTGTGCGTATGGGACTAACGGATTTTGATGTTTCATCTTGTAATGATATTCCGCTGGACGTCGCCAAAACGTAAATCCGGCCAAAAGGACATTTTTATGGCTTTCATTATAGCACCATCCGAAAAGATAAACTGGTAACGGTGACAGTGGCACACGCACAAAAAAAAAAAACAAGTTGTGCCAACAACAGAAAAAAAGAAGAAAACATCATCGCCCTAATGTCAATGAATCGAACTAAATTTCTTGCTTATTGGCTTTTTGTCTGAACACAAGGATATTTTACGGTTCATTCCCCACGTCCGACCGACTGGGCGAGTGAAAGGATATCCTTTTCAAAAATTATGACCTTGCTGCTGATGCTGTCTTATTTGTTCGATGTTTATTAGGAGCAATGCGCTTAAAGTGAGTGAGCGAGAAATCGAAATTTGTTGACAGTGACATTTAAATCAATTTTATTTTGACAGCTGGAGCTTTATCGTTTTTGACGTTTCTTCTTTTGGTAAATAAATTCGAATGGTTTTGTTTATTTTGTGCAAATTAAAGATTTATCTGGTCTGTCAGTGGAAAATGGTTATATTCGATTTTAAATCTGTTATGGGGAGAAAGGATTTGAAACTTGATATGGAATCCGATAACTTTTGAATGCATGGAGTATAGGGATTCTGTTTGTTGAAACTGGCATCAATGGACATTTTTATGACATTCTTTTGCAGCAGAACCTGGGAATTAAATTAGAGTTCGATGCACTGTAAAAATTGTATTGTTAGACTCTATCTAACGTGTGGAGTGCAGGTATGGGTCCCGGAGGATCACATTCAAAATCACTCGCATTAAAATGGTCATTAGGGAAATTTCTACTATTGCCATGAAAGTCTTGCTCTGTCTTGATCCGTTGGAACTCTCTAAGGCCAGAAGGCTCTACGCTGCCGGACAGATTTGTTGAAGATATTGTCTTCCGTGTCAAAATCTGCGCTACGCCATATCTGTTCAGCACGAGATTGAAGAAGTCACATGATAGCGCATCTCCTTGCCCAAATCCGGTACATGTTTGGAATATTTCGGAGGAATCGATTCTGAATTGCACGTTGCACTGCGTGTTCTCGAGCGTTTGACGGGATTTCGTATTCGGCCATCACCTTGCATTGCTCAAGTCGATGAATACTATCATATGCGGCCTAAGTCGATGAAGAGATGGTGAGTCTCGAAATTCGTTGGTCTTTTCCAGGATCTGCCTTAGTGTGAAAATTTGGTCAATCGTTGACCTGCGGGGCTATAAACTGATTAGTATGCTGTAGAAAGGCTTCACAGGTTCACACAGTACGTTGGATAGGGTCTTATATGCAACATTAAGCAGGCATTTGCTTCGATAGTTCTTACAGGCATTTGCTTCGTCTTTCTTGAAGATGGGGTATACAGAGCTGATAGTCCAGTCATCGGGCATGGTTTCATCCACCCATACTAGGTTGATGATTTGGTTCATGCAACCTACCAAAGCATCACCATCATGGATGAAAAACTCTGCTGGTAGACCATCAGAGTTGGCGACCTTGATGTTCTTTAGCTTTTTGATAGCTGAGCCAAACTTTTTAAAACTGGGAGAGGGGATGGCTTCTTCATTGACTAAATGCTAGTTCTCTTTTTGTCCTATCATCCTCACTACCTGATGCCCATTAATTAGCAATTAAATGTATATATGTGCTTCGATGACTAGGTTTCCTTCACTGTTTCGAAGAGCCTGCACTCCCAAGCTAGCTGTCACTTACTTGGCTTTTCCAGAAAAACATCCAGATGTTGACTCTTCGATATCCTTGAGCTGGGAGACTGCATGGGCCGTTTTATTTCTACACAGGATCTTCTTCTCCTCCTTTCTTCTGGCTCGATACTCTTCTCAATTGGTGCATAGTTCATTCTCTGATAAAGCTGCTCGTTCAAGACGTGGTTTGGCTAGAAAACCATTAAAAGAAGGTGAAGTCCTCCTTCTGCAAGAAAAGCAATGAGTACCTGATTAGGATGTCAACTCATATCGCTTGATGATAAGGTAACTTCGACGCACAGAAATGTTTAGATCACTTCCAGTTTCGAAGGAGTACTTACTCCGCCAATCGGGCGGAAACGCACATAAAATGAATCCTCATTTCTTCCTCTTTTTCGTCTCTAAAGCTTCTACAGAAATTGTAAGCGTCCTATTAACGTAACTAAATAACAAACGATACCCTGTAAGGAATGAGAGATATTCTGACCTGCCCCATTTATGGCCAGTTCGTTCACCTAGTCCGAGACATCCCTCAGTTCATTGAAGATAAATCTTGTCAAAAAAAGGGTCCTACTGTCCAAATCCAATGAAATTGGCTTTGGAGTCTTTAAAGGAGCATTTCTTGTACGAACTATTCCCCTGCCAGAATTAGTGTTGTATACACAAGGAAAGGGTTTAATGAGTAACCTATACAGTACCTAGTACAGTAGCGTCAGACAGACCGAACCAAGAAGAGAGGGTTTACCGCAGACTGTGTAGTACGTGTCTAAATTTTCAGAAGTGTAAAAAAAAGTTTATTGAAGTCGAAATATATTTTAATTGAAACCATTTGTGGTAACCAATTCTCACTTTTACTGCCCAATAAAGTCACAAACTCGATTTCGTTTAAAAAAAAAAAAAGAGAAGATATATACCTAATACCTCTCAGCAAGCTTACACACATTAATTTAATTTATTCTTAATTGAATGCAGAAGCCCTTCTCAGCCGCATCACTCCTAAGATTAAAAGATCAAATATGATTGGAGGGAAACGTTTCCATCTCGATGTTAAGCGCACAACACGACAGGATCCTTGGTGAATGAGGCCCCAAATGACCTTAATAAAAATGAATTTATTGCCTGGCTCTGGGTATCTTCTGCTCCACTCACAGCATCACCTTTCTCGTCGTGGATATGCAGTTTTTGTTTGTTTTTCCTAATAGAACTTCGAATAAGAAAATATCCTGCGGAAGCTCGTGTAACTTGGCCTGGTGTACTAGCATTTTAAGTGGCCATAAACTTGAACATCATAGAAAAACCCATTTTACGAGATTCTCATTAACTTTCATGTTGAGCCTTCCAATTCGCCTTCAATTCACATGGCAATTATATAGCGGTGAGTATAACAGAATCCCACAGGTAGAACAGAAGAAATTAAGCGTGTGTCCTTGGTATTTGCTGGAAAATTCGGTTTCGGTTGAATCCTTTTTCTTACATTTTGATTGCTTTTGTCTGGTGGATGTTATTTTTTTTTTTTTTTTTGTTTTCCTTATTTTAACTTTTGCGAGTATGTATGTACAAGGGGTACGTGCGTACCTTTCGATTGTTTCCTTGATTACAGTTAATCATATTTTATGTGGGCATTTACTACGGTGAAATGTTCTTAAAGGATTTTGTTTCACTTAATGTTTCATGAAATTATTTAAAATGAATTTGTATAAGGTCATGACATTTCAATTGACTGGTTTACCTTCATAAAATTAAGAAAGCAGGAAGTGGAGAAGTCTGAGAGTTGTCCTTAAAGATAAGAAAATGTTTTTTTTGTTTATTTTGCAAAGGATAAATGCTTAGTAATTTACGTCGAATTTTACGGAACAAATGTAATATTTAATATAAGGCAAACGATAAAATTATTATTTTCTGTTTGGGTGTTGTATTTACATGACTTTGTGCAAATACTAATGGGGGAGTAATGTCCTTATAAAACAATTGCATTTGTATGAGAGAAATACCAGTAGGATCTTCTTAGAGAAGAAGAAGAATTTATTAAGGAGGAATTTAATGAAATCATGAAGCTCGTCCAGACTATGATATCAAAATCGGCCTCGGGAAGCATTGGTGCAGGGAACACGATATAAGACAAAGCCTTACTTTTGGATTAGCTTTTAATATGGTAGTTGATAGCGCAAGTTGTTTAGAACAAGCTACACATAAAAAAAAATACAAATATTTGACGCGACAGGTCCATGGAACCCAGAGCCTTGCTTCCCACAACTAAGCTGCACATAGTCTAAGAAAAAAGAAAACTTAACACTGGAGCTGGAGCCTTAGTGCACCTAGATAAGCCATAGCTTGCAGAGAGTACCTGAATGATTAATGTTTTCTATTGAAAGATCAAAGGGCATTTCCAACAAAACATGGATGTAGTACATCATCGTCATAAACGTCATCAGACAGATGAAGCGAGAAAGTGATCCAAGAGTGTCGAGAATGCCGTACAAGCTTACCAGAAATATTCTTCAATATTGTTCAGGTGCATATAGTACGTAGAACAGTTGTTCATATTATACTGTCATTGGAATAAGCAGCCGTTGTAAAGTCTTTCTCACGAATACAAGATCCACCACGACTAGCCGAACTAAATTGAATATTAAAGAGTTTCCCTACCTCTAAGCATTACCTTTGCAATGGACTTCTATGGGCGATTTGAAAAAAATATATGTACCTAGAAAACTAATTTCAAAAATCTGCATTAAAAATGCATAACTCGATTCCGGCTCCTAAAATTTTATGGTACCGATTGTTGACCTCTTATTGAACCTGCTCCTCCAATAACAAGCCTCTCCACTTAGTCTAGTTATTATCTAACTGGAAGGCGAGGTATTCCTCTACAGCGTTGTAGATTCTAAAACTTTTAATAGGTCGATGTCGCTGTACAGCTCGCATAGTTCGTCGTTGAATCTCCTACTCCAAAGCCCGTCAGCGCAAACGGGATCGAAATTTTCACGAAGAATTTTTCTATCGACTCGACCGAGGATATCCTCATCAACAAACATTCTCTGCCTCTGTTAGGTTGCATGCAGTACATATGATAAGCAGTCCTTCCCTATGCGAAAAAAATTTAGCTGCAGAAGTTTTCCACACAGTTTTAACGTCGAACATCGACATTTCTTCGATACTATGTTCATCCCGAAAGATTTTACTCGTAGTAGATCGTGGCATGACATAATCTCCTGTAAACTGATCCCTTACGAAGCCCTCTTTCATAGTATAGGCACGAAAATTAAGAAATTCCGGTTTCCTCTTTGGAGCATACTTTCGTGCGACCATCTTTACGGACGATTCAGTTAATGCAGTCTTATAAACGTCATAAAACATTGGGAAACATTGTCATCTTAATTCAGTTCGACAACGTGGCTAAAAAGAGCTCTGTTAGCATTTGAGCAGATCTTCATAACTTCAGTATCGAACAGTCAGTAGCTTTCCACTACTCAAACCTAACATCAACGAAAACAAATTACTTACGTACAAGCTCTAGCTCGTGCCAACGATAAACATGTCTGGAAATATATCCTCCACCTTCTGGCTAGGCCTATGATGATATTTTTAGATGTTCATTAGATGTTGACGTACATACATATTAAGGTGTGTTACAAAGTCTGAGTGCCTTTAACGTCAGGCCTTATTTATGTCTAAGCGATAGGCCGACAAAACATTCTGTTATAAAATTTTAACCAGATAACAGTCCACTGGATGATCTTAAATTAATTGAATCTGTCATATGATGCCACACGAGGTGACTGTCGGCATTCATAATGTTTCCCCGCCAACATACATAAATGAGGTTAAAACTCTTTAACTTCAAGGACTCATACACAATTCCAATTAATCATAACCATACACAGATACACAGATACACTCACCCGAGTTGTCCTTCGAAAATGAGTGTGTGTGTGTCTGAAAAATTGCAATACGTGTGTTAACACATGACTGGATGCCGCCCAAAAAGTTGCACTGACAACACAAGGTAAATAATAATATTCACGTGGTTACCTAATAGAAATGTAATGACTGAATAATGTGCCGTACAAGGATTCAAGGACAGGACTCACATAATATTTTATCACGAATGTGTCTTTCAGTTTGAAATTAACAGGGTTATGATGTATCTACGCCACTTAAGTGCTGCTACTTCAATTAGCGAACATTCATAGAATTCCCAAAACAGTCGTAAAATTCACAAAAAACCTGTGAAAGACTCTTAGGGCTGTACTATGTGCAGACTTTGGTGGGGAGCTATACATATTACTAGTTAAGCAGACATAAATTATATCTTTTCAAGGAGGGTGATTTCGGCAAGGAACGATCCTTCAAAATGTGCAGTCGTTTAAGCAGCGGGCTATTGAACCCGTAAATCTACCATAAATCTACGGGGTATTACGATGAGAATTATCGTGATTTGTAGGTTTTGTAGGAATTGTCAACGTTAGAGCTGATAGATGTTACTATTTACAAGGTTTGGATGTTATTAATAAGCTGCGACGGACGCGTGTGAGAGCCTATTAATGTATAACCACATGGTGATCAAAAATAAATTGCATTTTTGGGAGTACGTCAACCTTTCAACTTGGCTCTGAGAAAAAGTTATTGTATCATAAATAGAATAGGATTTTTATTTGATTAAACATCAGCTACAAATTTTGACAGCAAGGACATCTTTTAATGCCATTTCATCAAACGATAGGCTGGACCTTCCATCTAAAAATAAACATTGAAATTTATTTTTATTAATTCACACAACCATGACGATTAGACTGTGAAAGACTGAGGGGTCCTTGATTTTGACCAACAATTTGTTACGAACTAAAGACGGCTTTGGAAGACGGTGACAAATTTTTGACAAAAATTTCGGATATGGTTAGAAAAGATTTCGATTTAAAATTGACGAATTTTAGGCGGACTTGAGCTTCATATCGTAGAAAATTTATTGAATCCTGGAACTATAATTCATTAGAATACTTGCACGCCAAAATTTTTGTAGATTAGTCAGTGTAATCTCCTGACATCGTGGTACAAAATGTTAATCCTACACGAAAACATATACAGAGTAATATCTTAGGTTAGGTTAGGTTATTATAGGGCTGTGAGTTCATCATAAAGCACTAGGCACCATAGTGAACCCTATCGGTGGCATACACCTAATTTCCCTGCAGCACCTAAATAAGGCCTTTATTTTGTTCAAGGAAACAAGATCCTTTAAATTGCTGAAGAATTGTGTTCTTTGGTACCTTATTCTACTTCGAGCAATGGCTTGACATTCTGAGAGTAGATGAATAATAACCTCTACGACGTTAAGTTTGCAGTTTAGCTTTCTATCTAGTACCGTACCAAGATATCTTGCACGATCCTAGAGGGAAATCTCCACTCCAGCAAGCTGAAGAGTGGTATCTTGTATTCCCTGCTAAAGAGTACAAGTTCTAGTTTTAGCGGGTTGACATGAAGTTCATTTTCATCAGCCCATTTTCTGATCTGATCTGGTCTGATTTCATCATTTCGCTCAATGAATTTAAAAATGTTGCCTGAACTTTAATCACCACGTCATCCGCATAAGCAGTGACGCTAAACCATGCGTTGCTTAGTTCTTTAAGTATAACGTGTATGACAAGAACACAGAGAAGGGTAGAAAGAACTCCTCTTAGGTGATACCCGAAATTTCCATTACCTGTGGATAACGCTAACACCCTTTTGAGTGTTGCCCCAAGCTTAGAACTTCTCTATGATTGGTGTCAATCGGCATCTTAACAGCCATTTCCGACCACCTTCTCTAGTGTTCCGCCGCAGCTCAGTTGCTAATTAGGTGCTCTACCATTCCTGCCAATTGCAGTAAATGGTTCCGCACCAAAGAACTCCGAGGTTGACCCGTTCCTCTTCTGCCATATCCATACTGTTTGCTTTTTGATTCCTCCAGAGTCAAGAAGAGGTCTTATATTTCTAAAAGCTATCTAAATGATACACGAAGGTCTTCGTGGTAATACGCGGTAATACTGAATCCTAACCTGCGTAACCAATATCTAACATGTTTTAAGTAAACTTAATGATATGGAACCTGTGGTACCACATATTCGAAAGCCAAAAGAAGTCAGTGAAATGTCCTTCCACTTCTGAGATATTGTTCTGTCACGTGCGAGTCACTCACTCAAAAAGTCAACACCAAAGCATAGGATTACATGTATACAGAAGAAATAACATAAAAATTATAAATTCCAATTCCTAGATTGTAGGAACCTAACACGTGCCAGTAAGAGTATGACTTACTATCAGAACTTCAAGATGTTTGCTTTATACTACTTCTCCGAAACCTTTTATTAATCGCTTGCCAATGTAAACATCAGGTATACTGTACGAATCCTAATTTTTGTCCTATTGTTCAAGTGAACACTACAGAGGACTCAGCTGCATGACAACCATCAAGAGTATGTGTCCTTGATCTCTGACATGGCTTCGTTAACTGAAATGGTCCTTTAACAAACTTCATGTATACGGGTTCAGTCAACATTTAATGGCTATTAGGTACCCCCATACATTTGGAATTCTTTTACGCAAAAAGGTTTCTGACCTCACTTCAGTCAAACTTCATTTGTGTAGTGAATTCCTATTATAGAAAGTCATACACTTCATAGTCACCGACAGGAGATTAATGTTTAAACCATCTCTGTCATTAATCTACAATGCATTCCAGTCAAAATCTATGAGCAAAAAAAAAAAAACGTCAAAACCACGAACTCCTTTCCAATCACTGAGCAACCACACAACCATAAAGTAAATACCAATTTTAGTCACTCAACTCTTTTATCGATACGACGACAGATCCAGCGTAAACAATCTTCTACAACCGCTCTGGCTGCACGAAAGAAATGTAAACAACACCAACCACCAGGTACTTATCCTTCGTGCAAAGCGCCAAGATACTCGTATCTATGCTGATACAATTGACTTTGCACGCCACAGTAAGTTTGGCTACACGTTGCGCTGTATCGGCTCTGTTGCCGAACCACAATCAATCACATCGACCACTCGATTGGAAAATTTATTGAAAATATGAAGAGGAGTAAACATTAAACGAGCGAATGCAATATTTCGAAGGTTCAACGGAACATGATCCAAGTTTGGCATGACTTGCAGCCATTTACGCAGCGATAGACTAAGGGAAATGGCTTTTATCGAGAATTATAATATATGACTCTTTGAGGAGTCCTTATCGAAAAAGGGTGACCCTGCAAAAGATACTCGCATAAGTGGCTGCGTGTTGTTGACCTCTTACAAGTTCAGAGGTCCTTGGATGGCGCACATCAATAATCCACCATGGAATCATCCAAGGAGACTGATGTGGATGTGATGTTTGAAGTAGTTTCGTTGAAATTAAAACGAGTATTGATACTCTTTTCCAATTTTACTGTGTTGTTGTTGATGTCACTCGGAATGATAAACTTAATGGAAAAGTCGACACTGATACGTTGCGATGTTTTATGGTTTTTAAAAGTTCAATATCTTCTACGCTGGAGTGGTGTTTTGAGAATGACTAACAAGCATCATAAAATTGAGATAGACTCTCAAGGTCTACATTATCGATCAAATCTTCACACTTCAGCAGTGAAAACTCAAGAAGTCCAAATCGATACCCACCATCTTTTTATCGATTTCAAGGCCGCATATGACAGAATTTATAGAGACGAGCTATACAGAAACATGTCTAGTTTTGTCATCCCTGTCAAACTCGTTCGATTGTGCAGAATGACAATGGAGAATTCTTGCTGCTCCATCAAGGTCGGTAACGATCTCACCTTTGATGTCAAAAATGGTTTTAGAGAACGAGACGCGCTGTCATGTGACTTCTACAATATCATACTTGAAAGAATTGTGCGAAACTCACAAGCCAACATCGGAGGCTTCGTTCGCTAGTACCTATTAAAACTGAAGCTATCAAAATGGGTTTAGCGGTAAAAGAGGGCAAAACGAAGCATATGCTATCAACAAGAAGGGACACACAACACGACGAATTGGACAGAACGTCACAATCGACAGCTATAACTTTGAGGTAGTAAGGGACTTTGTCCACATCGGCTCTGTATAAACTCTGACAACAACATCTCTGGCAAGAGGAGACCTTTAGGTGACACGTAGAAGTAGAAGCGGACATCAGCCTCAGCAAACTTGGAGTGCGCAACTGGAGGCAGTTAGCTAAGGACCAGGTTAACTAGGGAGGCTTGTTGGATGATTAATAGAAAAATGGTGGATAAAGGGATACAATAAGGAACTGAATGGACTAAATATTGATTTATGTTCATTTGGAAAAATTTTAATAGTTCGAATGGTACCCTTAAGGTGGCACGCAAGGGTCTCGAAATAAATTGGTTGGAGGTGTTTGTTATGAAATAAGTAGGTAAATTCAATGTTCTATACCTTAGTGCTAGAATTCTTTAATTTTTTCCACGCGTAAGTTTATTTTTTTTGTCTCAGTATGGGTTGTTCGATTCGTGATTTTGTTGCTGTTTTAGATCCTTATAGTCCAATTATCAGGCGAAAATGGCATGCCCATATGGCACATGCAATCTGATTTCCATAAAAAATATCAACTCATGCGATAGACATACGCAGACACCGTGCTAAACACATAAGCCTTTCAATAAGTCGACACATAAAAGTATGTTGCAAAAATTGCTTAAAATGTTGCTCGTGTCTGACGGCACGGTTGAAGGATTTACTGACTTGGGTGGTTGGGTTTGGTGAATGCAACTTAGTGTGGTCACTTTAGTCATGACGCATCATTTAACTACAATGACCATGACATTAGTGCTGTTGTTTCCTGCACTCCTTACTGGTTTATATGAACTTTCGCTATCTCCAACTAAGCTAATTCCTGCAAAATGTTCGTCCCAGTTTAGTATCTGGCATTTTCGGTTTGAATTGTTTCCGCAAATTGTTTGCTCGAAAAACTTATTTCAACATATGTACACGTGAATGTATGCAAGTATAGTTCGCAAACTCTCCGGATGCATGCTACCTTTGTATGTACATCCTAAAGTTACTACATCTACGTCCATGATAATGATGATGAAGGCAACAGATCTCTGAACAAATGTTTAAGGGAAAACTTACACCATTCATTTCCGAGCCAACAAGAAGACGATAAGATTCGTATCCTATTCCTGTTCACATTTGTTCTCAACTTTCCCGGACAATGAGACATCCCACTGCGCTTACTGTGCCACCTACTACTTGTACTTGAAGTTAAATTTTGGACACACTTACCCATCTCAGTGAGAACATAAATTTTACCACCTCCAGGTAAGTGAGTTAATGACTTTTTAATTACGCCATTAAAGACTCCCATTAAAGACTCCTCCACAAGGAAAGTCAACCCTGAATGAGACTGTCTATGCATTACCAGCATAAGCAAGTGAACTCCATTAGTCATTGGAAAACGTTAGTTTAATCAGAAGTTAGAAAAACTTACAATCTGCCATAAATCAGTTGACTAATTGAATGACTGTTTCCGAGCAATTAAATCATTCAATTAGTATAAAAGTTATGGGAAAAGTCATCGAATGCATTTGTCTCGGTGTGTCGCCCTAAATGGAGGCCATAACCTCCACATATCATTCAGAAGCACATCAAACTGGAGAAAACTTCTATCGAACGACTGTTAACTGTTTACCAGTCCTGATTTGGGGTGGTGGTCGGGAACAGTGACTTAAATGGAATTTTAAAACCTCGTCTTTACCATAAAATCAAATTGGCTCAATAATAACAATAATAGTAATCGCTCGCCCCCTGTATCTCGAACGCTTCATCTGAACTAGAGATATGTATGTACGTACGTCTTTGGGTGAAAATCTGTTTACCCTCATTTGGATTTAAATCTCCATATTCGACTGACGGTACGGGTAGTCTTCTGACTGTCTTCGATGTCGCAGTGAATAAAAATTTATTAAGATTGTCTTTAATGGACGTTTGGATATTATTCGTGTCTGGGTATGCTTTAGGTACAAGATATTCAATATGTTTTCATGGAATTCGAAATATTTTCGGGATCACGTACATATGCATTGAGTGTGCTGTAAATGACGGTTTGATTTTATACGAATAGTTTTGGAGAACAATATTCGTAAGTAGACGGCTTGATGAGGTCTTTGTGTTGCAGCTCATGTAGTCTTTTGTACTTTTGTAAATTAACTATGTCTTGCCGGCCGTTAAGGGCGTTAGGATCTTATATTAAAATGAGGGTTTAGTCGTGTGATTTCAGTTGATATCTGAGTTTTACAATCAACGCGTCTCCAATTGAGCATCACTCATGATACTAAGATCATCTTATAAAGGTTTAGTATCGGGTAACAATTATAGAGGATTCACAGATGGAGCTGGGTTTCTGGAGACTGCAGTCTCTGATGGGTCTGGGATTCAAGGAACGAGGGTCTCCAATTATGTCTTAACTGAGTTTTTCTAGTATCGAACTTTAAGTTGGTTTAAGGGCCTTTCTTTACAGTGTCGTTTCGCGGATTCGAATTTGTAGGGAGAATTGATGTTCTTCGGATAAAATTCTTGTACATGTCCACTTTGATGAAGTGCCAAGAAGCATTTTTTGGAACAGAAAAGTTAGGTTCGATTGGCAGGCACCAGCAAATGAAGTCACACTTAAACCAGAATAGATCCATTGTTGTAAGTGATACCACAGGATCTAGTGTTCTCAATTTACCTGTTAAACCAACACGAGCACTTGGGACTGCTAATGCTTATGTTAGCTAGTTCGACAAGGTTGTCGAAGAAGTACTCTTCTCGATATAGTTTTCTTAGAGTTGAGAGAGCTTGACTGCTGCATAGGAATGATTGTGTCAGGAAAAACAATAAGGTACACAGACAGGTAAAAAACTAAGTAAGGAAATGTTACAAAATTGTTATGTCCAAAAGAACAAAATACATGGAATCCAAGTACAAATATAACCCCTGAACCGTTCTATGAAATAGAAGCGCTTTTCTAAAACAAAGGTTCAGGAGGATGAAGGGGAAAAACAGGTCAACAATCTGTAAAAATTTCTTAACATATCAGAGTAAACTCAAGGAACACCTGAGGAACTTATAACCTCATGTATATTCCAATGAGCCCCCAAAAAACATATTCTGCAATTTTTTGGGGATCTAACGTACTAAATAATTAAATATTTAAGCTGATTCCAGAACCCCTTGGAACAGATTTTCATTAATTTTTCCGAAATAAAAGTGATTAAGTCATACAAACATGGCAAGATTTTTCTCCTTATGTATCTGTGACACTTGCAAGAATTCGATTGACGGCGAGGAATGAGGAAGGGTGAAAGTACTTAATTTCCTTAAATAGGTGCTGGTAAACTGGGAATTGCCCAGTGGGTAGCACTACGTTTTGCTATGGGCTTCATTGAATAATAGTAAATTTGGCAGATGAACCGGTCCCAGCATGGTGGGCCAAAAAGTCGTGATGTCACTTTCTGGAATAAAATATATCGAAAGTTTAATCAACACCCATTCGGATCTCTGGGGCAGATTGTGTAAGGGGTATAATATGGAACTACTAAACTGCACATACACAGGGACTTGGAAACGGATGGACTGTGGACACAAATATCACTTCTTGAGTATGGGACTCAACAACTTGAAAGTGATCGGCATCCAACAGCAGTTACACCAAGACCCAAATTAACGTATTAACTGAATCCCCATATCTTCGATGGCCCGGTTACGAAGTGCATACTCGGTTTGGATTTTAGGATGGTTGTTGTTTGTTAACTAAACCTGATTTGGTTTATTAATGGAAGGAATTGATGAAGCCTTTTCTGTCATGCGATTATAAGTTGTGATACATGGATTGACCAAGATTGTGTGGTGCCTTAATCGATATGCAAATGATGACCAACCGACCAGACTATTGTACCATCTATCCAAAGACACCGACTGCATATCTACAAATTTTTTGCCACAGGAGGGCCAAAAATTCTCACAACCATTCGTGTTGTGCGTGTTATATTATAATGCAAGGGGCCTACTGTTTAATGCCGGATGCGAGCGGCAATTTTTTTGTTTTGACAAGCGTTTTCATGACAGTCTTGTGAAAGAAATTTTAGGTGTTGCTGCGGATTGAATCTGGAACCCCTCGCTCCGTAGTCCGACGCACTAACCACTTGAGCCACGGCGCCCACATTTAATCCATTACGAAGGTAATTTTTGTACGAATGGACCTCAATATTTCTCATTTTTGTAAACTAAGATTGTGAGTAATACCTTCAGTGGTAATGGTCCTCTAACTTACCTAAACAGAGAAGTGTTAGCTACAAAGTAATTGGAATCTTACTATTGAAACGATAAATAAAAACAACTTGAGAGAATTACAAGCAAACTTTTGGCCCCTTTTGGTCAATGGCAAAAAGTATAAGCTGCAGTCAAAAAAAAAAAAAAAAATATCTCTAGCCACAGAACTTGTAGTACATTCCGACCTTTTTGAAATATTTTCATCTAATTTAATGAGCCATCGCTCTCAAAAACTTCGCCACAGAACTAAGACTAATTTTTTGTAATGGTTTTTCCCGAGAAGGAATTTGTTTTCTCTACCCTACTTCTGGCGGCTGTCTGACAAACATCCGAGAGTAGATATAACTAGCATGATAATGCATGACTTCCAACAGCATTACGCTATAGGTTCATTCCTATTTTCGAAAAGTATATGTTAAATGGACTGAACAAATGGTTGTAAGAAGTTTGGCCTTAGAGCGGACTACAAGTGACTTTTTAATTTATAGAATTCGTTTTTCTGCAAAGACGTTTAAGCCATGTCTGTCCAACCGCCCGTCCGTCCATATGCCACCACTTATTAAGCCTTAAATCTGGACTTTCGATAAAGAGGAGGAGTACAAGTGTAAAACATTTTAAAATCCACCCAATGCCACGACTACTTTTCAAAACTTCACAATTTTGCCTGAAATCGAAAAATTTTGTTAAGACCGCATGTTTAGATATTCAAAATATTTACAATTCATCAATACATTGTCTGTCCCCACGCCCACCTTTTAGAGGCGTTTTCATAAAAAAAACGATTTTGATGATTTTTTGCATGTAACATCCTCAAATGTTCCTCTCGTCTATACTTACGATATATGCATGCAGATACGGCAGCCTTTCACTCTCTTCAATCCCGTGCATTTCCAGTTGTCTAGACCAAGCGCTCTGGTATCTGCGATTCGGATTCTTAAAATGGAGGTTCGGTCTTCCTTGTCATCTCGAATGTGGGGATTGTGATTCGAAGATTGTTTTTGGTGAACCATTATTGTCCATTCGCTGGATGGCTGGACTGCTTTTTGGACTACATCCACATAGAGTTCGGGGTTGTATCTTCGCCTTGATTGTGGACTTATGTCCCTGTACCCTCACAGTCATTGAAGATCGCTATCGGCCCAAGTTGACTGATTTTTTTTTAGGGTAAGCTGGAGTGGATTTGGAGCATATGTGGTTTCCATAAGACGGCGCTACATACCACACAGTATTCACTCTCATCCCTTTTAACAAAGCCAAGTTTGAACTGAGATTCACCTCACGACCTCCCACAGTAAATACAGAAGTTTTTTATTTTATTTTCCTTCTTATTACCGTTATATCTAATAATACGTTAATATGAAAATAAATAACACAACTCACTGTATACTAACGAGAGGTAATTATACGCTAATTAATTTAATTAGTATTGAACGGGTCAATCGCATTTAAACGTAAACAATGTAATTATCTCCCCAGAACCCACTCCATTAGTTCCCACAATTAATTCGCCCATAATATGAACTTCAACCTTACAAGCCCTTTATCAATAATTACCTCTTAACTCGGTTCATTTCATTTCTCCATCAAAATGTGTGGATCCTTAATCCCATCCATCGGGATAATTTGCAACTCGTCACTGCATCGTCGAGTCGCATCGACTCGAATAGTGTAAGTAAACATTTTTCAAGCAATTTCACTTTGGGAATTCACCCTCGCATCTCAAAACACAGTTGGTACAGTGGTGACATCTCAAAAACAAACAAAAGGTTCAGGATCGGGTGTAATTTCCGAAATGAATTCCCAGTGACACCATTACCATCACCATCGCGGCATGGGATAGGCATTGTTATCCTTCGAACAGAGAATTCACTGAAAGGAAAATCAATTGCAATCAACTAAATGAAATTGAAAGATTGCTCTATTTGTCTGGGAATGTTTGTGCCTCATTTGTTGCGGTTGACAGTGTCAAAGCTAATAGAAGCCGATAATAGGGACAAGGGTGGCCATACATTTTCGTTTTACCTTTCGACGGTTGTATGTTCCCAACAGCAGCGCTCTAAACAGAAAGGATGACTCTTTACAGGATCATTCGAAGGATAGTAGTTGAATATTTCTTTGTCGATAAGTGATTTAAAAAAAAGAAAAAGTATAGATAACAATAAATCTAAGAGTGGAATGACATCTATTCATTCGTGCTGAGCTTGAAGATTATTTTTTTTCTCAGTTAGGGTTTATTTTTTTAAATTGGCACAGTCTGGGGACATTATTTGTTTTTTTTTTGCCGTACTTTATGCCGACAAGACTGGATGAAATTTTACGAGGCTCAGTGGTTAACATAGAGGTAACATCGTGCGCCGAACAATGGAGTCTAATGGGTGCAAATAAATTTTGAACGAACGATGTGGATACACGTACACCTAAAGTGAAGTATACAATGAAAAGAGTTGCATAACACATATTTGAAAAGGTTAAAATATAAAGGATGTTTTGTGCAGGACGCATTCAAAGTTGAAAAGAGTTAATACTCTTGTGTGGAGAGTCTACCGGTTTCGACTACGGTAAATAATGCTTCGATTGTTACTGTTGAAACTGAGTTGCTACCATAAAATTAGATGGACAATCAGGATATTATTGAGATACTGGGGAGACTCTGGTCCTCTAGTGTGTATTGAGATGTGTGCTTGGTATACTGACGGTTTGCCTCACTGGCTGGAAAGTAGGTATACCATTTCCTAAATGGGCGATAGCTGAATTTAGCCTTCTTTAATCTTTATATATAATCCTTAATTTTAATCTTATGTATTATTCCCTTAACAAGTTGCTAGTGCAGCTTAGATCAAGTTAAGAATAAGGCTAAGGATCGTTTCATGACGAAGTAATGCCATTAAGAAATTGTTTGAATCTCTTTGGAAGTTTCCTCTTGTGCTTTCTTCAGCACAGAGCTCGGTAGCATATACTCGTACCTATGCTTAGAAAATAGAAGTAGATCATCCTAATAGTGTAGAAAATTCCAGCTCCTACTCCGTTTGTCAGTTTTGAACCGACAGTGTACCAGTTAGAGTGGAGTACCGATTGAGGAATTTAAGGCTTATCCCAATACTAACGAATCGTATTGAAAGATCGAGTGATCGCCACTTGTATCACTTTCAATGATGAAGACTCTCCGCTTTCGCAATCATGTCCCCCATGTTATCCTGTTAGGGGGTGGGTGTATTTGATCGTTACCCAAATATAGGGATACCAGCCAATAGTTCTTTGTTCTCAATTCCAGATTGCCGTAATTAGAGAGTAAAAAGATATTGAGATGGGTTTTCACATGGATACATGATCGTGATTTATCCTCTTTTTTTTACGTAAATCAGTTTGTAATTTGAAGTCGTAAGGCCACAATCTCAATGAATCGCAGTATTAGAGTTGGATTCAGGATCAGATACCATTATCAAGGTATTATTGACTTCCTCTGAATCCGATGATAGAAAGGCATCCTCGATAGCGAAGCCAATTTGATCACTTTCCATCTCTGTATCCGTCAACAAGGTATGGATCCCCAAAAGAGATGGAACGGCGCATTTGAGAAAGGAAATAGTGTGAGAGAGGCTTACTTGTAATTGTCTCAGCGTTATCAGCAACTAACTTGGAGATACCTTTCTTCTTTTACTTTTCGTCGCATTTACAGGCATGGAGGGTATTAGAACTAAATGTATAACCAAATACAATTTATGATGAAACCTCTCCGCTGTTCCACTTTAGCAATTATCCAGTCACAGAGAAGAAATGAATCATGACTGATTCTGAATATATCCATAATCGCCTTACAATTCGAAGGCTCAGGAAGAATGCAGTAGTCAAACTTCTTTCAGTCTGGAGATCATGACCCTGTTGACTTATGTTGATCTTTGGTCATCTCATGTAATCAGTTTGACAGACCCTCGTGTTCCGATAATGCAGGGTCGGGATCTAGGTTTTAGGTTAGGTGGCTATCTTCATTAACGGTAGGATACACTTGGACCAGGTAAGATCCATTGCGTTACCACACGAGACGGTAACTTCTTTTTTACAGTTACTCTTGGAACCATTTGGATTTTTGGGCAAGCTTCCAGATTTTATTTCCGAATCGGCAATATCTTCAAGCTTCTCCCATAATCTGCTTTCATGACGAGGATAACGCAGGGCAGCTGTAGAGAAGATGAAACGGTGATTTTTCCTCTTCTTCATGCATACAGCTGCGGCAGAAGTCGTTGGCCGGGATGACAAAGACGCGTAGATAGTTCCACCAGGGAACCTATTAGTGGTCTGCTCAACTGTGGTCACATCTGCCAAGTATGATTACACACATCAAGATTACGCC
Organism: Xylota sylvarum; assembly: GCA_905220385.1. Taxonomy (NCBI): domain Eukaryota; kingdom Metazoa; phylum Arthropoda; class Insecta; order Diptera; family Syrphidae; genus Xylota; species Xylota sylvarum. The sequence continues at coordinate 16,724,549 of LR999958.1, forward strand.
ATCTTAAATTTGCTTGATGCAGAGCTAATGCAGAGATGTATCTTGCCGGTCTTCGATATAAAGACCGCATTCACTTCTCTCCAAAGCTTCGGTATGTTGACGTTGTTTTGACATGATCGGAATACTTTTACCAACCAGGGACGGAGAATGTCATATGACTGCTGCATTTTCGGCCGGGAAAGTCTCATAAAACTTTAAAAAAATTTTGTGGCAATGACTCTTACCTTCCTCCATTTTTCTGCCGTAATGCTACCATCTGGATTGCTTGGTCAACAAATGTTTCTATGACCACTTAGCTGAAGGGCTTGGTAATAATGTTTGAAGTTACTACCTTTGTCCTGTTATCAGATGAATCTATGGGGAGCTGTGAATTATTCGAAGCCCAGCTCAAAAAGTTTTGTGTTTCTGTGTCCTTTCGTACTCGGGAATGGATTGAATACTGTTTCTTGTAGCAGATCTTGCAGGGTGTGACATGTTGGAAGCTCGCACCTGAACGCTCAGTCGTCCCAGAGAAAAGAGATTTGAGAAGGAGGTGAAGATCATTCGTAAAAGGGTGGACGTACAACTACTCGTTCCTGATGATACAGAAACAGGTTGAGGGTTAATCGCTCGGAGCTCATAGTGTGGATTTCGGATGTGACCAGGTTCCGAAACCAATATCTTCTCCGCCGGTAGTTCAGAATCGTGTGCAGCTATCTACTTATGTACATATATACACGCAGCGGTGGGAGGCTTAGGTGGACTTCTAGTATATGAGTCGCATCCGTAGTACCTACACAGGCCAATCTTTGCATCTTTTAGAGCAAGTTTCAGGTGTGGGGTTGTTTAGCTTTTTTTCCACCATAAGTACGAGCGACGTATACATACATTTTTAGTGGAGTGATGATGAGGAGGTAAGTCCAGTGGTTAATTTTTGGTTCTAATCCCTATCTTTCCCAAATAGTCTGGAGCAGGCCCAGAAGGCTTTGTTTGCCTTTTCAGTGGTTCTGCCTATATGAGTTTTCGCACTGCTATTTCGTATGTTCAGACCTACTTATTCATACTAAGTACTTTCAAAACCCACAAGCGAAGTCGGGAGGGTCAGCTAATGGTTAATAGTAATACATGTCCTTGTCACAGTGAATATTTTATTTAAGAAAAGTGTAAAAGAAAACCACACAATACCTTGTCAAAGTCAAGGAAGACAAAGGATCCATCTACAACATTCTGAGTAGCCGTTTCGCACTAAAAACTAATTTGTAGTTTTTGTAGCCCGATAAACTGGTTACACCTTGGAGTTAACTTTAAATAAACACGCAAATACATACATATATTCAACAATAAACCACAATCATAATTATGCTCATGTGTACAAAACTCACAAAGCTCTCTACAGGCATTAAGGTGCTAAACCACCCTGTCTAGATTAAAATCGCCAAGTTAATAAATTTTAGACAAACATATCGCTTTTGTACTTTCACATAGACCTACATATACATACTGGCAAGGATTAACCTGTAATACGAGCCCTAAGAGCCCTAGGCAGCTTAAGTGTCGACTTTTGTTTTCAATACCATCTCGATAATTTCTAATTTATGTGCAAATTCCACTGGGAACACAAATTAATGCAAACCCTCTTCCGTTGGCTTTGGGTGGGTGATTTAGAAAATGTACTGCCATGTTCCACGCAAATTTAACATGATTAGCTTGTAACATACTGATGTAGCGTGCGCCTAAAAGATATTTAATACCCCTGTACCCAAAGTATTAATTAAACAGCACACATTTGAACTCTTTGACTTGCTCTCTCACCCTATGGGAGTTAAAATAGCTAAAATCAATGAACGCTATCCAAGACCATGTGTTTGGGGAACGTCGCTGTTGCTTATCCTTGTGTTTTGGGATTCAGATTGTATACTGAAGGGAACCCTTTGCAGAAGGATCTACTTTCAGCTAAGGCGATAATCCTTCCTATTGTACTGTCAGTTCTTCTCTTTTGAAACTATATCCTTTTTGAAATAGGATAACTAGTCAACATTGAAATTTACTTCTTGCAGCAAAAGCGGAAATGTTGTTTCGTGTTTACGATCATAATAAGGGCTCTCTTGCATTGAGCTACTTTAAATTTCGTTCTCCCTTGTTAAGAGGATGAAGCAACTTTGCTTTGCTTGTACCAACATCAAGGATTTAGAACACTTACGAGCTGTTTCATCTGTTGTGGTTTTTTCCTTGGCTCCTTATTTTACTGTGAATTATGGAGTATTAAGTACATCCCATTGAGAGAGTCTGTAATTTAAAGATGTGCACATACCCTTAACAAGACAGTTTATGAGCGGTAAGTATAGAAAGATACTGCGTCGACGTCGTCGGTGCGTTCAATGGCTTCTTAGTACGGTGTACATAGGACGTGTAGCTAAATTTGATTTTCCTTCGAGCTATCGCAACAATCTAATTTGTTCACTTAATGACTGAGAGGATAAATTTCCAGAGAAAATAACAAAAATTTAACAAGACTGTGGATCTGATGTTGCTCTTCAGAGTATCCTTATCCACGTGAGTGGTCTGCAAATTTACTTTTTTCTTCAGTGCTGTTTGTATGTCCTTTCTTTTTTGTTGTATCCTTCTTGTTTATTAAACGAAAAACCAGGCGGTAAAATCTTTTAATTTCGTCTGTAGAATTCTTTTTTTTCATTTCCATGACTTCTTGGTAAGGTTTACGAGATTTTTAAAGGTTTGGAGATACGAGTATACTCCAGTTTGTTTGAATATTCAAAGATTAGTTGAAGGACTTTTTGATTTTTGATTTTAATTTGCAGAATTTTTTTTGTTTTCTTTCTTTCTTTTTTGATGAGTGAAATAGATACTTGTAGATTTTGCAGAATAAGAGAAATCTTTTGTTAGGATAACAACTCTATATTTAGATACTTTTTTTTATATTGTTTGGAGACAGTGTAGGTTGTTATCTTTACGCGGCGAAACATTCTTTTTTATGAGGTCAAGCACTGTGTCGGGTCGTTTCACATGAAGTTATTGTTTGGGTAAAAATTATTTGGTTTATGAGATTACTTGTGTGAGCAATGTGTAGCAGAAAAGTATTTCACTTCTTACAGAAGTTTCTTTTATTTATAGTGGAGATGTTTATGCATTAGATAGTTTCTCAAAAGAGCCTTTCTTGTAGATATGTGGAGTAGGTGCGATAATTTATGTTGATGGGTACATCTTGGGCAAAATAATTGGAAATGATATATGCATTACTATGTCTATGTCTTTTCAAGGACATCGATTTGGGTTTTTTTTTTATATAAAAAGCAGACTTTGATCATTAAGAAGTTGTTCACCTAGTATAGCTATAGTGCCTTTGGTGAGCGCTGAACAACAATGTTTATTATAAAGGGACATCCAACAAGAGGTGACATTTTAAATTTCGCATCATTGTTGAATTGTGAACATTCAAATATTATTGCGATAACTTTTGAGAAATCAAAACTAGGATCGATACACACTCTCAGAATCTGTTCAAATAGTGAAAATTCATTACAAAAACCGTGAGAATATCGCAGAAACGTTTCGTAAAGTTTGTACTGCTTTTCGTCATCATTAGGCGTCTTTTCGCACATTCTAGCCAAATAAATTGATAAATTTGAGAGTCTTGGACAGGTTAGTGATATGAAGACTCCAAGTCATGTTCATCCGGCAAGGTCAGCTGAAAATATTGCAGCCTTAGCTAAGAGTGTGACTGAAAACCCAAGTGTGTATATTTCGAGACACAATTGCACCGCATTTTGCATACAAATCTTGGCCCACATGCTTATAAGCTTTAGTTGTCACAAGAATTGAAGCCAGCAGACCAAGCACAACGCCGTACTATTGCAGGATAAGGTTTATTTTTAGGAGGACGGTACTGCCAGCCACATAGCTGATGAACAATGAGTTTTTTGCATGACAAATTTTCTCGACTTGTGATTTCTGGAAATGGAGACTTCAATTGACCGCCGAGATAGTGCGACTTAACAACATTCGACTTTTTCCTTTGGGGCTATGTTGCAGATAAAGTCTACGCCAATGCTTCACCAACGATTCGTGTATTAAAAGAAAATATCAGAGTACACTACAACATGTAGTTGATAGTGTACTCATTCACTTTAAAGGTCAACTCGTTTCGCCTGTTCTTTAATTGCCGTAAAAGCCTCTAAAATGGCGCGTTGGGAGCCACCAATGATGTTGATGGACTATGATTTGTCAAAGATAGTGCCTTTCATGCTTACACCTACCCTGCGCACTATCTGTTCCAACACGAGATTAAAGAAGTCACATAATAGCGCATCTCCTTGCTAAAATCTGGTGTATGTTTGGTATAGTTCGAAGGAACTGTTTCAGAATTGCACATTGAACGGCGATGAATGCTATCATATGCGGCTTTGAAGTCGATGAAGAGATGGTAAGTCTCGAGCTGGAATTCATTGGTCCAGGATCTGCCTTATTGTGAAAATTTGGTCGATCTTCGATCTGCTGGACCACACTGATACGTGCCGATAAGTGTGTTGCAGAAAGGCCTCAGACGTTCACATAATGCGCTGGATAGGTTTGAAAGGCTTCTTTAGTAGACCATCAGAGCCGGCAGCCTTGTTTTTCTTCAGCTTTTCGATAGTTGAGCCAAAATCATCAAAACTGGGAGGGGGTGGCTTCTTCATTGACTAGATGCGGGTTCTCTACCTGAAGCCCATTACGTAGTTGCTAGAAATGCTGCTTAAACACATCTACTATTCCCTGTGCTTCGGTGACTATGTTTCCTTTACTGTTTCCTTTACTGCGTTCTAGACTTGAAGCCAGCTGCTAGTTGCTTCTTAAGATGTCCAGTCTTTTGTGACAGCAATTTTTCCGTGTGTGTGTATCTGATCCTATCCATTGTATCTCCTGGATCGCGGTAAAATCTGCCTTGTACTGTGTTAAGACAGATTCAAGTTTTTGAGTTGCACCAGGAGTGTAAAGTGTTCGTACGTCTCAGGTGTATACTTCCAGTTCATAGTCCGGTCATGATATTAAATGAGGGGATCCGTTGCTATCCGAGACTGATATTTCTCTCATGACTAGTTTTTTTTTCCGTGGTAAGGAAGTTACCCGAACGACACAACCCCCAACCTGGAGAGCCAGTTCCATTTTTTGAAACCCTTAGGACTAGAGACCAATGTCAGTAAACCGCTTCGGGGATTAGATAGCTGCCGTTCGTCCAATAAGGTTTCATCTCTTTTCCAAAAATCTGGCTTAAGATTGGAAATTTATATTGGCCTGAGCTCCGAATATGCCAAAGTAGCTCAAGTAAAGTTTGTTTACTCTTCTAGTTCTGCTATGAACACTTAAGTTTAGAAGTTCAGCAAGTCTTGTGCGGATGGACACCAATAGGTACCCGATAGCTACCATTACGAGCTAAAATAAGCACAATTAATACGCAGTATCAGTTACAACACTGGTCATCGTCAGGTTGACACCAATCAGTATCTACCCTATTACAACAGCATAGCATTTAAAATGACACTTCTTGTAGCTGATCCTATACCCTATACTGTAAGAATTTTCCGATTCCCCGATATGTCAGAGTAACCTTAGTAACACAAATGTTGGGGAGTGGGTATTGTGACTTGTTTATTTTCAAATAACTTAATCAAGTTGACGTCCAGAGCTGAAACCAGATCGAGCTATATAGGCTAAGGAGATTTGTTGCTTATGACCCTGGTTCACATCGAACCTTGCTCATTTACAAAAATCACTTTCAGTTCGTCCAGTTCTATGCACATTGCTGCTAGTTCGTCGAACTTAGCACCCTCGCATCCACGATTGCTTGATCTTTATAACTTAAGTTTAGTCTTATTTGTCATCTCGAACCTAAGGACTGAGATTCGAAGACTTTCTTCGATTGATCATTGTCGTCCTTTTGCTTTGGTCTTCCGGAGCAGATCTATAGTTTGGTACAGCTCATAGGGTTTGCGGTTAAATTTTTCTGCTCCATTCGTCCTCCTCGCACATGAAACCGGATATTTGACAAAGTGTTGGTGGTATTTTCAAATCGAAGTAGCTTCTGAATTAAATGTCAATATCTATAGAAGTGAGAATCCATTAACAACTCAAGAGATTCGATAGTTGAGGTGGTTCAGGTTCTTTTTAGATAGCTCAAGGTTTTAGGAAAGTTGGCTAGAACGTTTTTAAGCATTAATGCCGTAAGAAATTTTTCCATTTTTACTTAGACGAGTCTCAAGAGTAGAAGAATTTCAAGATTTACATTTATGTTCACATTGTTTTATAAGCTTTGAAGAGTTTTATAGCCTCCTCCATCAGGGAAGTCTGAGTTTACCTCTAGGTCTACTAGAGGTAGGCGGGTGCACAACGTGCATTCCACTAGTACGGGCTCTTGGCATCTTTGTTACTCCATGGAGTAACAAGAACAAAATGTGTTAAATATTTTTTTTTTTATTTTCATTTACAATTCCAAGGTTATAGTAAACAAAATCTTTAACTTACTTTAAAAAGTGTGCCCCTCTGTTGAAAAGCAATATAGAACCCAGCCTTGAACCCATTTATCGGTGTATTATCTTCCACCAACAAGCACCCAATTCGCATCCAATTGGGATACAATTTACTCCCATATCCGGTTTAACGAGTTCCTTAAAACTCCCAGAAGTTTATTTATTCAAGCCCTCCATGGAAACCCATCATCAAAACCACATAAAATCTTGTGTTAAACGACACATGAATCGAATTTCCTCCCTAAAACCCAAAGAGAGTAACACAAATAAAACCTAATCCCTCACATGACTAACCCCATAAATTCGATATAATCCTTTGCTTCGAACTTTTCACACTGTTTACGCCCTTCCACAAGAGTTTAGCAAAAAAGCAAAAGGACACTCAAAAATCGCGTTCGAAAAATTTCAATAAATCATTAATCCGCATGAATAAACTAGATCAAAGTTGGTTTTCATCCATCACTCAGTTTCTCACTAGCGTAGTACGAGAAAAAAAAAAAAGAAAATACGTACCAGCATGGGAAGGAAGCACCAAAGTTAAAGATACACAGTCCCGCCAAAATTATATTTCTACGTCGCGTTAGCATTAAAAACAATTTTTGTTTACATCTTTACTATCAATGAAAAGCTCCTTGGAATAGTAGATTCGAATAAAGCTAACATTCCACGGCGAATTCATCTTTCGCACGCACGTGCTCTTTTCAATGAAAACAAACGTTTTCCCATTGACAAGTGCATATCCACCCACCGCACGGCCGCCGACGACGATTCGATTCGAAAGCTTTTTGTTTTCACCCGCGCACCCATTGCAGTCAGGCAGTCAGATGCTGGAAGTGAAATCAGCTTTTCAAAGAAGCAAATGATTCTTTACCCAAAAGAGGCCATCGTATCTATAGACTTATCTATGTATGTAGATACATTCGCCTATAACAGAGGGTGTCTTTCAAGTTTGCTCCTATCTGTGCCGCCCCGCCAACAGTTTTCCATTCGGCATGGTCGAGTGTGGTAGGTCAAAGCAGTCACTTTAGCCGACGGATTCGTATTCCATCTGAACGTTTTTAGTTGATGTCTGTTGCCGGTAGATATCGGACGACCGAAGCAGGTGTTTTATACTCACGGAATTTTCTCATCAAAAAGTATCTGCATTTTAAATATCAATACGATTTAGAATCCGGATTAATTTTTTTTTTGGTTTTTTGAATTTATGGTCAATTAACGACTAGCTGCGGAAAATTGTAAATTTAAAAAAAAAATATCGTTGTGTTAATAAATTTTGAATAAATAGAAAAAAATAATTCTTAACACAATTTTTTCTTTAAATAAAAAGTATCTATTGGAACATAATTTACGAATACAATTCCCAGTGTAAACAACTTGATGGGGAATTAAATTGTCTCGAGTGCAATTCATCTCCGGTGGTAATACAAAAATATAAAGAGATCTACGATCAGTGTCAGTGATCTTGTGGATTTGTTTCAATTAATACGCGCGATATTTAAATAAATTACATCTCTGTAAAGAAAAAAAAAAATCATTGTCTGTTTTTTGAGTGAATTTTGCTGATATTTCGAAAATAATTTCGTGGGCGTAGTGAATAGATACACCATTGGGTGTAGTTCCTTTTTTTTTTTAAATGTGGAAAATAAATTTATCTTACAAATAGGTGCTTTGAAGCAAATGGTGCATTTGAAGTTTTGTGTGAGTGTATAGAGAGCAATAACCGTTATTTATTGTTGGATATTTTGCACGGACTGTGGATACAAAGTGCAATATCTGTTTGGAGGAATAGTGTAAGGATTTCTGCCACAAAGAGGAGACGGAAGTAAGTTCTGAAATTGCTTTGGTTTGCATTTTTTGCAATTTGTATCCTTTGGTCAGGAGGGTAATTTATTAGATAAATGATGTGCCAGATGAGGAGAAGGATTAATTTGTGAGAGTGCTTCAATGGTAGTGGTGCATAAATTAAAATGTGATTTTCTTAGAATGCTTACGGCGTGAAGTGGTGAATTATGACTGAGAACTGTGGGTCAATTATTCATCTAATACTAGGTATACGTAAAGGAGAAACTTGTGGTTGGTCCCTAATCCTAGGTCGTTTCTTCAAAATTTCCTTTTAAGATTTGAAGTATATTTTAGGGAAGTAATTTGCTTCTAAGATTAATGGTCGTTTTTTTTTTAACTTTTAGTATAATCGTTTCGAAAGTGATACCGATATTGTGTAGAGATTTTCACTATTGAGGACTTTAAGTCTTCTCATCTGGCAGTATATGTATATAGGATGCTCCCACAGAGATACATAGGTCTGTATACCTGTAGCAGTTTTGTAGATACATTTTACTTCGAGGAACAATATGCATCTTTCTTGATTAGAATCAGAAAACTGTTTTTTTTTCTTAAACCCTTCTACAGAAATTTCGATAATTGATTAAACCTCTATTTGTAGCCAAATTTTATTGAACTTCTTAAGCAAGTTTAACTTGCATTTAATTAATTTTTGAGATTTTTTTATTTCCTGCTATATGTTATTACATGCAGTTTCATTACTTCGTTGGAATGAATGTTTAAAAGCAGGTTTTTTTTAATACGTCTTTTATAAATTAAAAAAGTGGTTACCTCTCATTGATCTTTCTAGCCACTGGGCTTAAAGTAAATGTCGGAGGAATGGATGACATATAAAAAAATTTGGCGTACTAAGTTTCAAAATTGATAGCGTAATATATTGAAATCTGCAATAAGTTAGCTAAACATTATATAGAGCCACGCGCATTATTTGAACTATTTTACTCTATCAATCGAGGTTAGATTGTAGAAGTATCTATGCCATAAAAGTGCAAGTACGCTCGATTCATTCGTGTACTTAATTTTGTTCACGTTAATGCAATTCAACCGCAAACATTTTCTAAAAACAATTATAGACATTTCTAGTTTTTTATAAAAAAATTTTTCTATTAGAAACTGAAAAAAAAAAAATTTAACCGGAAAGAGATGGTAATTTCCTTTACAATTTTCGGGCGCTTTGGACACGTTTAATAAATCTTTTGAACAGCGATGGAATATATAAGTTGAAATATAGAAAATTGTCTATCGAGGTAGATAGTGGTAGAAATGTTTTTGGTTTGAACAAAAGTGGCCTTGTTTTTTTGAATCTTGAAGTGCCATAACGACTTAACGAAAATTAAAAGTACTACGAAGTTGAAGACTTTTCAATTTAAAAAGTCTAAATTTAAGAAATAATTCAAGTTTTCAGTTGAACTTGATAAGAGCGATTTGGAAATATGTAGTTCTACAGTTTAGAATTGGTTTTAATTCTTTAAAATAATATCCATGAACAGTCGGAATCAGATGAAAAAACAGACAAGCTACCAAGTAGATTTCAGATGAAAAAACAGACAAGCTACCAAGTAGATTTCCTGTTTAATACAGTAGTTGGAGAAACTTAGATATTATTCGTTTCTTTCACATAGTTTGGTGGTTGTTTTTTTTTTAACCTGCACGGTTTGGGTCACAAGACTAGTTTGGATCACACTATACACTGCGCCATTGTCTCCTCGTTAGGATTCGTAAATAGACGTAGAATTGCGACTTAGGTTGTAAGGGTTCCAAAGATTAATTGTGAGAATTGTAATTAATTTATTTATTTATTTTAGTTTTATTCAATTCCAACTTAAAGACTAAATAACATTTATAGAAAAAATATCTTATATTGTGGAAATGTATAATAGTGATTATTCTGTAATAGTTAACATTTAGAGTTGAATGATCCTTAAACTATTTTTTACCTGGTTGAACACGGACATCGATTTCAAAGATTGGCTGCTATCAATCTTATCTTAAATACTACAGAATTTATTAATATCTCGTTGCTTTCTGTTCTCGTTATGTGTACCTAATTTTAATCATATTTTCTAAATAATCGTCTTTAAAAAATACCTGCATGTATGTAATAATTCCATAAATACATATTGCATCGACATCGCGTTTTTCTACTTCTTGCGGTTTTAACATTATTTAAATTTATAATTATCTATAGTTATACACTTGCTACTGGTTGTTTTATAACCACAAAGTGCATTAATATAATTTTCAATAACCCATGTTTTATATACCCAGAGCTACTCTTTCTAAAAAAATTGTATCTAGCACTATATAACATATATTAAATTCAAGCTTAAAAGATTCAATGTTAGCATAGTTGATTGTAAATAGCCAGTTCTTTAATTATTTTTACAAGTGAAAGAAATTTGTATGTTGTTCTAATAGAGAATGGCAGACTGCTAAAAAATTCGGCACAGTTATGGTGTAAAAACGAGTGAATTTTGATCTAGAAGCGAATGAAATATTAACAAGAACCATATTATTTACGTGTAAACTGTAGATACTTAAGTTTCTACTTAGATTGCTGTATATACATCTATGTTGTATATACATATATTAGATTGTTACCACTTCGCTTGAAAAACTCTCTCAGAACTTTGAAAACCTAAAGATATCTTAATGCCAGAATTTGTAACTCACGGTATAGGGGCCAAGTATGTGTAAAACGATTTTTACCAAAAATTATTCTAATTAAATGTTTTTGTGCAACCATTAAGGACCCAAATGTGTTAGTGCACAATCTACCCCAGCTAGTAATTACATATTGCAACTTTGAGTTGTGAAGACCATAGTAAATCATAGTCAGAATTTTTTTTTTGAGCAGTATGGTTTTAAAAGATACAATTTGAGAGTTACTAACATCATATGAGCTCAAATTGAAATCGATTAGAATCCCAAGATATTCTAATCTTAAAGCAGTTTATAGAAAAATGATTATTGCTCTTAAATTGCTTCGACTGCAAATATCCAGGGGTAAACAAAACATTTTACAATCGTGTGAATGAAAATATATATTATAAATCAGTAAGTATGTTCCCGGATATTTTTAAAGATATCTTTAAAGATAGATATAACTTAGTTTTTTTTAGTGATAATTAATTTGTTAAATGCAAACCATTGTCTCAATCTCTGTAGATCTTCTTCAATCTTGGTAATGCAATCAAACGACGTGAAGGCTATATAATAAGCGAATGCAGTGCATGTACCATGAAAATTTTGTTTGAAAAAAAGTTAATATATATTTAAAATAAAATTGGACCAAGTTCGGAACCCTGTGGCACACCTTTTTTTAAACATAAGAGAACTACTAAAAGTTGCATTTACTTTTACTTTTGGATGAATGAAACCAATCATATACAATTACTCTCAAACCAGTTTTATGCAATATATGTAGTAGTTAATTGTGGTCAACCATGTTAAATGACTTCGTCATGTCTATGAAGTGAAACATTGAGGATTTTCTACCGGTACTTCCTTCATACAATTGAGAACATACTTTAAGGATAGCATCTTCAGTTCATTTATCTGACTTAAAACCAAATTGAGTGTTTGAAAGGAAACTATTTTGGAGAAAGTTGGAAGCAGATAAATGGGCTTGTAGTCACACATATTGTTACTCTGCCCCTTCTTAAAAACTGGAGTAATTTCCGCACATTTCAACGACTTCGTTAAATATCCACTAGAAATGCTAAGGTTAAATAAATGCCTCAATACATCAACTACATAGATGGCAACTTGCTTTAAAAGAAGGTTCGAGATACCATCACTAGTGCAAGATCCTTTCTTAAGACCACGATTTCTCAAATAGCTTCTAAACCACGCAACTTTTACTCGAATTCCAATGTTTTCTGATCTTTAAATTATTTTTTCATGTGATAGGGTTACCTTTTTAAAATCTATGAACACGATCAGAATATTATGGTTTTTATTGAAGTTAGTATTTTTGTTTTTTGTGAATCCGAATAATCTTTTAGTTTTGCAACCATGTCTAGTTCCAATAGTTTGTCGATTGTTGGAAGGATGGAAGTAGGCCTTTAGTTAAGGATGTTCGTCTTTAATCCTGCCTTGGATATTGGGCGAATAACTGCAACCTTTAGGTTATCGGGTACGCAAGATTGGTTGAAACTCAGGTTGCTGAGATGTGATATAATAGGTGCCAGTAATTCAGCATTAGTAGTAATTTCTTCAATAGGTAGATAGTGCATTGCATTCTCAATAGTCCAAAAAACCACAGGAGTAGAAGCTGTCATCGGTTTCTCACCCCATCAAAACTTCATCAGAAAGACGGCTGTTGGTAAGACTCTAGGTAGAGTACACATACATTTGTGTAACCAGTCAATACTTGACTCAATCACAAGAGCTAGATGTTTTGCCCTATAATGGTCAGGGATCATACTTGAAAAAGAAATTCCCTGAGAAGATTATTAAAAAAGTAATTTTTAATTTCGCCGAGGAAGCACCTAAATTTAACCGAGGAAAGCATTATTATAACTAAAGATTCCTTACAAAGTAGCGTATCTACGCTCAGAATAAATAGGTACACATCCGAAGTGCAGAAAACAGTCAGAAAATTAAACTGGTGGGCGCACATCAAACATGATTTTGTTGATCTAGCAACCGCTTGATTTTCAAAATAGGATTTCTCAAAAGGTATTGTCGTATACAAGCCCGAAGCCATTCACGAAATATCATTTAATGGCTCTGGGGTTGAATTCACGAGATATCAACATACTGGACCATGTTGAGTGACTTTTATTGGGACAAATTGCAAGAGGAAGCCATAAAGCGTATATGGTTTCAACAAGACGTCACTTCGTCACCATCAAGTTACTGAAGTTGCAGTTCGGTACCCATGTTATCTTCAGAAATTGACTTACCAATTGGACTCCTCGCCCGTGTGACTTAACGCCACTGGAGTTTTGTTCATAGTCCACTACAATAAGCCAGAGACTGAAAACGATCTAAAGATAAACATAGAAGGCCCAATGGGCGGTGTATTGCCTGGTTTATGCAAAGAATTAATGGGAAATTGGGTTCGGTGCTTCCCTTGTGCAGGCCTTTCCTTGGAGGACATTTGAATAAGTAGTATTCTATAACTAATCGTGTTGATAGTACTTTGACATGAAATAAGTTTTCATTTTGATTTTGCAAACACAAGCTCTTTTATTTAAAACCAAAAATGGAGCAGTCTTACTGAAAAACCATTTATTTTTTAAATACCAAAACTCACGTACTTTCTAGATTGAAAGGGTCTGATACTTAAATTTATTTTGTAAAGTAAGAGATAGTTCTTAGATTTTTTACGTATGTACCTTCCTAGGTTTTTTCATTTGTATCAGCCCTACTAAAGACGACGTGGTATACCGCATTTTATTATTAATGAAGTTATGAAAAAGTGTCAGTAGTCGGATTTCAAAAAAAATTTACACTATTAGTGCATATTTTTCTCAAACCTTTAGATATTGAAATTTCATCCTGGTAACTCAAAATTTTAGGTCCAAAATGACAGGTTTGGATTGATTAGGTTTGATGACAGACGAACGGACGTGGCTTTATATAGTCTGTCTTGTTTATTTCTATATCTTGCAAACTATGTATCAAACTTAATATACCCCTAGGACAGGGTATGCAAAATTAGATCTACCTGGTTGTATAATGGACGTATTCAGAGTCTGAGTAATCTTAGAACTTCCAAATTCAGACAGACGTGTCGTAGGAAAAGAAAATTTGTCGGTTTTGTGGTTTAAGATTCAGCTGTTATCCGGTTTCATCACTTCATGGTTGGTGTCTGGCAACTTTGTCCCATGAGAATACTCGAGATGACTCGATGTTATCATTGTTGTAATGTAGTTCATCCCTTGTGCTCCAAATAAAAAATATTTCATCATCTTTTTCAGTCGGACTATATTCAGAGAATCAGAATGCTTGTCTGGCAACATTTTTGACTGACTTTATCATATTCAAACTGGACTGGACAAAAAATATTTCAAAATTGGTTCTCTGTCCACTATGGACTAAAAAAGAAATGAAGTGTTAGAAAAGTTCAGAGCAAAAGTTCATATTGACAGTTCTAAGACGTTTTGATTCAACTATTGGTACCAAAACACACTCATTCGAAATTGTCATTGTTTCCTTCGTTCCATTGTAAGCTTTTAAGGGAAAAACTTGACATTTTTACCATTAAGGCAGATATGGCCAAATTAGAACAAGGTCAGAACAAAAGGGTCGTTCTTACAGTCAATTGATCAGTAGGAGTAGATTTTTCTAGGTAGTATCTCCTTCTGCAACAACTCATACTATCCCAGTTATGAGATTCGAAACGAGGACGAATCTCTAGTGAGATTGACATCAATATAGCATTAGTCTTGAATCTAGTTTCATAAACTAAGGGTTTTTTCATTGTCTGTAGAATAGAGATTATTATAAAAATTAGAAGTAGGGAGGAAACTCTAATATCTATCAAACTTGATTGGAAAGGTCTCTAACAAAAGTCTAATAAATTTCCCAGAATTATATTATTGTTTTCATTAGACTTAAAAAAATGTTGTTCCAATTTACTTCCTCATCCTACATTAAAGTTACTAGTGGGAAAAAAGGTGGTTGACTGTGCCATAATATTTTAAAACCTTTTCGTGTTCGCACAGAATTTCACACAATTTCAATGCCTTTAATTTTTACGCACGAATAAACTCGCCCGCAGCTAGTACTATATATATACCACTAGATGCATATACATATATACAACTTTAATAAAAAACGATTGCTATTCGAAATTCAACAAAGGATCTACTCTAAAATAGCTTTATTGCGTATCGTTTATGGTATCCGCTGGGCTTCTTGTAATTATAATTTTATTAAAAATGCAATGCAATTCTTTTAAAGAATTTTATACACTTTATGTGAGTGCAGTCCTTGGAGTCCTTTCCCCTTCTGTGATATGGCTGTTCATACATAAATTGCGTTTGAGGGCAAAGTTGGAGAGGAAAAAAATTGCACTGTAACGTCGTCGCTCAGTGAGAATCCAAAAAGACCATTTCTACTGGAAATGAAATATACATATACAATATGTACATTTACACTTTTGAAATAAATTGCCTGGGCACTTGTACATATTTGTATTGGCCTTCATGCAAATATGCTCCTCTGAGGTCTTTTACAGAAAATATCACTTACTGCAGGGATGTTTGTAAGGGTAGCTAATTGGTTGCAGTATTATATGGCAGATAATCTGGCTAATAAAAAAGGTATAATAATAAAGATACGCAGCCTGTTTCATAAATCAAATAGTTAAGCTCCACCATTTCATTCAGTTAGCTCAAAAATTAAAAATTCTACCGTGATTCGTTCAAGGTATATTCAGAGCTTATGACGTACGTATACATCTACCTTCGTCACTATATAAAAATTCCTAATATTTTGCAAGTCATTTAAAATATTTTATACTAAAATATCTATAAACGGTATAGGTTATTATTAGTGACTAAATTTCGGGGGTTTTACTATCGTAGTAGCCGCTGGTGACGACAATAGTGTATATTTAAAACCATATGCTATTTATAAAATTGCATAAATAGAATCATAAAAATTTAAATTCGGCACAAGTTTACGTAAGCAAATGTAGGTGTTTCTCGCATGATGCTGAGGATTAAAATTGTTTTAAAATGCAAACACATATATACGTCACTTGCCGATACGAAGGTTAGAAATATACGTCAATATTACTATCGACTCATGGTTTTTTATTACGTAAGGAGGACTTATTATATTCGAGGTGATACAGCAAAAAATTGACATGCATGTGACGCTGGTTATAACGCGCACACAATTTAAAAAGGATTCCAATATAAAAATATTTTAGCAATGGTTTTATTGAGAACGTAAGGAGCCTTTTATTAAATTTGATTTTAAGTTTTTGATTAATAAAATTGTTATACGACCGACAGCATATTTAAAAGCTGAATTTTTCATATACATGCCTACGATATGCATTATACTGATTAGCATCATAATTGATTGTATATGCATATTAAGTAGTAAAAATGCAGACTATAATGAATTTGATATTCCAAGTATATACATAGTCTAATTCTTTTACTTTTGAATGGAATACTTGATAAATAATACAAGCTCCTACTTTAAAATTAAATCCTTTCAAGTAAAACATATCTAAATCTGGTATACCACAAGGATGTACCTTGGGTACAATGCTGTTAATACTCTTTACTAATGATCGACAAATTTTAAAATCTGATATGAACAGTGTGCTAAACATGATCTAATTAGGGCTTTTCAAATGTCACTTTGAACATATAATCTACTTGGAGCTTCAGCATTTTCCAAAACAATGGAGAAAAGTCCACGAGTAGCTTTTTTTACTGTCTCCTACATCCTGCTTGTTTATGAAGGATTTTTTCTATCTACATTGATGGCCGTATTAACAACTTTTCCTTAAGATGTGCTTCCATAGAAAGATTTTCTATTAAGACACACTCCAGGGTACTTATACTCTTTTACTGCAGCAATCGTTTCTACATCAAATTACTATTTCTCATTTGGGCGGTTTCTGCTTTGGTATAAGCAAATGTTGTCTAGCCTATGGGATAGCTTACCCCTAATTTATACCTTAAAGAATGCATTTATGTCCCAGAGGAAGATAGGAATGGAATTAAGACAGTAAAGAAGGAACTACTTTGATTATTGGTCTTGAACAAACTTTTGGTGCGACTAGACTGTGAGTGATTAAGGTGATTGGTTATTTTAGTGTCAGGAATGTTTCTCTCGTTCTCTCATGCAGAACGCTCTGGTCAAAATTAATTCATGGCCCACGAAATAAGGTCCAAACAAAACCGTGATGATGCGTTTTCGAGGGAGCTTATAACAACGTTGAAACCAATTCAATAACCAATGCCCTACAAAGGCTCAACATCTGAGAAACAATCTGCTGCTTTGTAGAGCATATTCTTAAAAGCACTGATAAACCACGTTCACACCGAGGCATCTCCCAAGGGGGGAGTGTCAGTTTCATAGGAATATAGCTTGACCACAAGCTTCTTTGGAGAGAAATCGTAGTCGAATGTGGCAGGAAATCCTTGGCTGCTTTATACATGTTCAAAAAAGCAATTTGTTCCACTTGGGGCTATACACTTTGGTAATAATACCGATACTCATGAATGGAGTACTGGTTTGGTGGTCCGCCCTGAAGAAGACCTCTCCCACTGCAACGGTTCAAACTATGTTTCAATTGCTTCCAACTGATATCGTCAGCAAACAACTGGCAGCCTGCTAAGCAATAAGACGGAAAAGTTTCAAGTTATGAAAGGAACAACACACTGGACATGTCAGAATACTATCGAAACATCGTCATCTTCCAAAGGTCACCGATCACTTGCCCACTGAACACAACTTCAATATAGGCTAAAAATTCACAATAGAACTAAATGGACACAACGGGATGTCCTGTCTTACGAATCGGTTCTGGAGTCAACTCACAAGACCTGCATATCTACTTCTTCCTTAACCTTCTAAAATACTGCAGCGTTTTTCAAGCCGAAGTCGCTGCCATTTGTCAAGCAGTTGACTGGCTGGCAGTTAATGCAGTATCAGCGTCGAATATTTTCATTTATTTTCTTCGCAGATATCCGGTCCTAGCTAGGCACAAGAACGTGTATTATGTTGCCTTTTTTTGACGACCACTGGTTCTAATACTCTCATACAATCACTGGATGAGTTGTGGTATTAAAACATCAAGACCAAGCACCATAAAAAAATTGGGTTTTCCATATACGGAAGCCATCACTATTACCTTCTTAACCTATCCTAGATAGAAACGAAAATCCTTGTTTCAGAGTAATTTCGAATAAACGGATCGAAACATTCGGTTAGGCTAAAAACTACACACTTCTTAATACAATTACATGGGGAAACCAACAGCCTCCCGCATATAAGTAAATCAACTTATCAATTACTGCACCAAAAATCTGTTTGCATGTATAATGGACTCTGAGTGTATCTTCAAAATTAAGAAACAAGTTAAAAATTTAAAATTTGTTGATTTAAAGCTACAATTTTATCCGGTTTCATTACCTCGTGGTTGGTGTCCGAACTACACGGGGGGAGCACTTTGGTAAATGTTTTTCTTCTATCTCAGCAGAAATGCCTCCACAACAGTCTTTAGGATAAATTCAGAAGTGTATTTTCTTCTATGTATGTCAGTAGATACTTTTATAAATACATACTACCGCTAGGATTAAGTAATGACTAAGGAGAGTTTTTGCAGCAGAAAATTGTATACTGAAACGGAACCATTATGGATTCAGCTCACCTCCTATCTATGTCACATGTTTAGACATTGAAATTCTATTTACCAAACGACCAAATATAATCAAAAAAATAAAAAAATGAAATATTCTTAGAAGAAAACAAAGGAAGACAAAAAAATTTCTAGGTATTGAGTTTAATGTGATGAAGGCATAAGAAACCCGAAACTTCAAAATTATTTGTTTGTCTGAAAGTATTTGTTTAGTTAAAACGAAAATTCATTTAAAGATTTGAGTAAGGTGGTATGGAGGTATTGTGAAACCATATCCTTCAATGTCCTTTATTTCTAAAATAAATTCATGTGAAATCACTTGCATAGTGGACAAATGCATAGCAAGCATTAAAAAGCATTTGTAACATAAAAGGAGTGACTAGGTCAAATATAAATTAATCTGGAAAAAATCCTTGCTTTCATAAATTGTCAACAATAATGATTTTTATTAAAAAACGGAAGTGAGTTAGTATAAGTACAAGAAGCGTCAGAAACTACATAATCCTGACATAGACACATTGATCAATGCGTTTTAAGAGAATCAAAAAAACTATGTACTCAATACAAGAACAATCGTAAAATATAAAAATCACTTAATCGCAGAAAAATACTTCATTAGACTTAGTATATTGTACTAAAAAAATTTGTACTCTATGTCTAACTAATTGCCACGCAAAACTGATTAGCTTCGGCAGTTGTTGAGGATTGAAATCGCTGCACCATAAAATGTGAGAAAGTCACATGTTTTAATATTTTGTTTATATTTGTCATAAGCATTCGTGAATCTAGAAATTAATATGTGAGACATAATGTATGCAATTTGTTTAGAGAGAAACAAATCTTTTTCCTATTAACACATTATAAACTATTTCAAAAACAAACGTGTAGTGCTATGTGCTGTCTGACGAAATTATGGCAGCCATTAGTAGGAGTAGATACTAATTATTATAATTGTGAATAATATGATACAACATCATAAATCTTTATAAATTAAGTAAGTGTGAATAACTGACCATGGTATACACTGTCTGAGGGGTAGTGAAATACAGCATCGTTCAAGGTGGAATAAGTTTAACAACATCAATGCCCTTCCAACACTTTGTAAGTTTAAATATAGTAGTTTAATATATGTATAAAGTATATTCTCGTACTAAAAAGTTAGTAAAAAAAATTATTTTACAACCATTTGTGCTACAATTTAGAGAAATGTCTTTGCTCCATCTTTATAATATAAGCAAATTTAACTACTTGCATATCCAAAGTATCCAAAGTAAGTCAACAATACTAATCATTTTAAAATATTCAAAAACTAATAAAACTTAATTTACCATTTAAATATAGTTGAAGCAAAACGAAAAAAGCAAATGTAACCACAATCGATTTAGGATATCAATTAAACCTAATCAGATTTTGATTGGTATTTTTGTTTTATTTCTTTTTTAATATTAGCAAACAAATAAACAAGCAAGATGAAATTATACATCATCATCAACAATGACTTCACTTATGTATACCTAAGTATTCTTATTCAACCATACTCGTATTGCTCGTATTTCTAATGAACGCAATGTCATTAGAACTTTTAAAATTCTGAAATAGTCTTCATGTTGTCTCATTATACCGTATACGTCTCAATTATTCAATACTTCATATGAATGCATTTACTATGTGATAGTCTTGATCTTACTCTTACTAGTTTCATTTACCAAGAATGACTGCCAGAGCATATGTACCGATAATCAAAACTTATGATATTAGGGATTGAAAAAGGACATTTAAAAAAATTTGTTTTTGTTTATTATGTTTTAAGTCTGCAGATTCTTTAAAATATTGAATTTTTGTTTTCAATGCATTACGTCCTATTTTTTTCTCTAAAGTCAAACTTATTGTCAATATCACTGTTCAACTACATTAAAACGGAGTTATTTAGATCAATGCACATTTAGCAATCTTATGTATTTAAAGATTGAGTTCCGGTATTGCTCCACCCCAGTCCATCGTACCTACTTCCTTACGTATGTACTTGTACCTCTATGCTATATGTTTATACACTTTTTCGGGATTGAAATTCAAGTCTTGTTCTTTTTATACATGTGACCTGCATTTTTAATGAATTATAGTGAAAGCATTGAACTGACGTTAACCGTAAAAATCCAATAAGGAAAATATTTTTTTATAGATCCTTCAATAAGTGGGTGTGACAGTTTATAATGTTCAGATGAATTGGAGAGAATGTCAAAGCCTATACTCGTACGTATGGTTATCTCAAAATTTGGTAGCCGTATAGGTGCCGTGAAATAACGCCAAACGAAATGAGGCCAAATTTTTACGTTTGGCTTTATTACAGTTTTTGAAAGTGAAATAAGGCCAAACGAATTCATTAATTTAAAGTGAAACAAGGCCAAATGCTAGAATTTTGCTCCAGTTATGGCGAAAGAGGTATCGAACCTATGTACCGACATTAGTCAAATTTTGCTTTATGTCACTTATATATATGCTCCCCTGCTCCCCTGCAACCCCCCTGCTTGGGGTCACTGTTGGATTTTGGGTAGGTGAGGGGTTGGATGTATGCAATTATATATATATATATATTCCACTTTGTATGCATATATGTAAGTGACATAAAGCAAAATTTTACTAATGTTCGGGTAAGCAAAATTACCAACTGAGCCCAAAGCGCAATAAGGCCATATTGGCTTTATTTCACTTTAGTAAAGTATTTTTCTCGAACGTATTAAAAATATCAACGAAAAAAAAAAATATCCAAATCGGTATTTAGATAAATTAAAACGGTTTCAAAAGTAGGGGTGACCACATATGATGTAAATAGAAATGAATTGTAGATAATTTGTATATGAAAATATTTGGCATTATTGATTGATTTGGCGTTGGTGATTTGTTTTTAGCAGAAATATGCAATTTGTTTAGTTTTAAGAAATCACTATTATGCAATGATATTCAATTTGTCAATCTTAGTGTAGTTTTAAGTTAATCAATAATAAACTTTGCTAGACAGACTGTAATCCTTGTTTAGTATTTGAAATAAATTCTTATATCAGCACTTATGAACCTTGAACATTAATTGTCCCATAGTCAATAAGATATTTTGTTTCCATTGTGCATTCTGTCATGTATGAAGACCAAGCAGTATATGTGTTAAATAAGATATTACAGTTCCGTTGTGCACTTTGTTATTTTTGTAGAATAAGCAAATGTTTTTGTAGTAGTAAAAGAGAACAACTCAAGGAATCTTTGGCCTTGAAAGAAAGAGTTATTCGAACAGTTATAAGTGGCGACATAATAAGAAGCGCATTTGTTCAAACTGCAACCGGGTTGTACTTGAGCCCTGTGTCAAGGGTTTGACTGTTCTTCTAAATTCACCGAGGTGGATCAACGCCTACTTATTAGGGTCGTTTTCCTAAAAAAAACGATTTTGAGGATATTTTCCAGCTAATATCTATATACGTTAGAGATTATTATTGTATTTCAATCCAAAAACATTGCACGCTACGTCCAATTTATTAGAGCTGATACGAAATATGAAGGATAGGGTATCATACGATTCATTCCAGACGTATTGTAGCTTATCTGTATGTTTTGTGGAACATTGCTTCAGTGTTTCTTGGAGGATCATCGCATTAGCTAGAACGAGTAAAATCTAAAAAAAACTCCAAAATCCATTTTTTGGAACTCGAATGCAAAAATCTTGACTGACTAAATCTCGAAAAAAAAGTCTTGAAACAAAATTATTTTCGAGATTTTTTAGGCAACTCTGAACATTGTGAAAATTATGAAAACGGCTCTCAAATATGACTTAATGTCCCAACTAACTAATGTACATATGTAGACGTCTAGATATCAAATTCCTATGAGGATCGTTAAGAAGCAGCGAAGCGGAGCGGGCGGTGCAGTAATTTTTCCTGATTATCTTCTCAAAATTGTGAACTGTGAAGTTTCGTTTTCGACAAAAAAAAAATGGTTTCACAATTGCAAAATAAATCCCCATCGAAGTGTGCCTTCCACTTTTAAGTCCTCTGATGGCAATTATTATCAGGTGATCATCGGAAGCTTCACAGATTGTCAAATAAAATAATACTCCTCCCGACCTTTATAGGTCTCTGAAGATTTTGCCACGAGTCCAGTGAAATCCCAGAACATGTGCTGGGATCTTGTGGAGCACTGACCCGCAAAAGACTGAAATACTTGGGCTAGTACCGATTATCAGATGAGAAAATACCATCACTAGAGCCAACTCTTATCCGTAGATTCTTAAAGGAAACTGGAAAAGAGAGAGTGCTCTAGGATATTTCTTCCGCCAAGGCGTAGTAAGAGTACAAAACCTTTAAAATAATTCCGAAAGGAATCCTAATGTTCAAAAATTGGTCTCAGATACCTATTTGTTGGAAGCTCATTTTGTAGGCCTATTGTGGATTTAGTCGAAGTATTTAAAAGGATATGCTTCTATAGTTTGTCGGATTATAGAATTTATTTATAGTTCCCAACTATGATATCAAAGTGCTAATTTAATTAATGTACTTATTTTTTATTTGATAGAAATAGAAAGTCATTTCGAATCTTAAACAAGCAATAAAGCTGTTGCTATATTTTTATATCCTCTAAATGTATCATAATCACGCCTAGAACATCCAGATATAACTTTTATTTTTCACCAAATTTATTACTAACATGAAAGCGTTGTAATAAATCATTTGGACACTAAAATAGTTTATACGTCTCTCGTATCGGTGAATTGTATCTCAACTGATTTTAGTAATGGATTTTAGTAATATAATTAGTGAAAGATGATTATGTAGTTGTATTGTTATTAATATGAAAGAAATGAGCATTGGATTTCATTCATTAGGTATATTAGTACGATTAGAACTATAGTTCAGTATATCGGTGGTCATAGTAGTGGAAAAGTGATATCACAACATTACATTGCAAAGCACACAATATTTAACCGTATTCTTTGGGGTAATGCATGTATGTAATGTATTACATAGACACATAGATACACCATGATTAATCAAAGGAAAGCAAATAAATCTGTTCAACATGTGCCACTTCGTCACGTATCTATCTACACCGGAACAGAATGCAAAATGTATAAACAAAAATTGAATTTAATCCCGAAAAACTATTTCCAAATTAAAATTAATTTGTTTGTCATATGAGAAATTGTTACGCTTTAGAAATATCCATCTCCGTTCATTTGCTTTCCATTATTTTGCATGAATCACATCCTAACTACAGGCAAGCAAAATGTGTACACATGCAATAGACCGAAAAACAAATCACAATTGCATTCATGACTGCTTTGGTATAAACAAATAAAATCGCCAGAACGGATTTACATACATATGTACACAACGATTGTTTTCAAATTCATACATGTGCTTTATTTCAAATGATTTCATGATCGTATACATACATATTTAACCAATGAATATTGCCTTGACTGGATTCTTTAATGACCTTGACGGTGAACTGTCTCTAACTTATTTTTTTCCACAGACAAAATGCGATGAGTTGTCTTATTTAATATGATTGAAAAAATATTACTCATTGATTAGCATAATTCTGCTATATTAGTTTGATGAATGGTGGCTTTTTAATAGATAAGTACCGGTAGACTACCTATTGATATTTAAATCGACTGCTTAAAGAATAGGAATCTAAATTGTATAACATTTATTTGCATATATAATGCTCTCACTAATTCGTGAAGAAAAAAAAAAACTAAAAATAAAATGTAGATGAAAGACATTTGTCTTTAGATACACAGATGCATTTTAGTAAGAATTGTTGTTTATTTTAAATTTACATATTTTCCTTCTGTATCTATAGATTATATTAAAATTTCGAAACATGTTTTCGTAAGCTTGCCATTTCAAGAAGTTGTTTCGGATTGCATATACATATGTGGTACTCTATGAATCAGCCTATGTTTATACTTTCGTGAAATGGGGCATCGAAACTAGATACCTATTTTACTTGTCTACTTATATTTTAAACCAGTTTCAATAAAGTGGGTGTGGCTTCATAGTTTTTATTAATTAAAATAACGATTAATATGGTTTGAAAGATTTTATATATTATTTTTTAATTTTTTTTGTAAACAATTTTGTGCAAGTCAGCCATGTTTTTGCAGCATTTCCTCCATATACCACGTTTAGATCTTAGACCTATGCACCTATATATTCGTCCCAACTCGAATCGCGTTTAGTAAAGTTGAAGGGTTTTCAAACATTCTTCTTAAATTTGACAAGGTGACCATTCCACCAGGAAACCTTACGTTGACACAGACTGGTTCTATGGACACAACTGTCATGATAAGAAGTAAGCAACACATCATTCAATTGGTATGGAGCTTCATCTAGGTCTAAATGTAACAACTGTATCTAATTTAGAGAGTACAAGTTCGCGATACAGATTCCAGTTCGTGGACTTGGGATCATATCTAGGAGAAGCATGTGATAATTTACGGGGAACGTCGAACTTGATGTGTTGATGAACAGCGAAGCTTCCTCAGACACATGCCAATTTTCCACAAAATTGGAGATAAATGGACTGACGTGTGTAAGGTTAAGTACCTCTTCGTGAATTGCATTTATGAAGGTAGGTTTAGAGCCTTTATTCGAAATATTTACACGACTACTAACAAGATATTCTAAAAGACACTCACAGCTTCTATTGATGCCACTACTGTCCCAGACCTCATGATGCGCATTGGTATCGGACAGGAAAGATCACGATTCAGGTTCGACTGTGCTCATTATTCCTCTTGGGAGGATCTAGCTTGCCGGAGTAATTGAGCTTTCTTTCCCCTACGGCAAGCAGTCGGGTTAGGGCTACCGAATGGTCTATTTTTAGCTGACTCATTTTTCTTCCGTTTTTTGAGTTTTTTGTGGCTTTAATATAGCTTCTGGAATTTTACAGATACCATAAGGATCTACTTACGCTGATGCAGGTTTTATGAGTCTTTCAGTTGAAAGGCCTAAAATATAGATAAGTTTTTTTAAAGGGCAATCATGTACCTTGACGAGCACCCAAAGTGCACCGTTTTCAGAACACCGATAGTCCTCTCTATAACGAGTTTTTCTCTGCATTTTGTTGAAAAAAACTTTTATAACTTTCACATTCCGAACAACGATATAGAGTCAATAACCCATGGTGCTGAAGTATATCTCCCATCACCTGAATAAGCAGCTTACACTTGGTTTTCAAGAGCAAATGGATTATGGCTTAATCACTTCCGGTGCATTTTTGAGTTCGCTTCCTCCTATCTACTAAAAAAAGAAATCATATGTTGTTTTGAAATTTCGCAGATAATATCTGTTTAGGAGACTCATACCATTGTTGCGATACTTGAATATGGTTGAAGATAGATTGGACTTTATCGCAGAGTTACTGTCTTTTGGATTTAGATTTCAACAAAAAAAATTGGATCGTTTCAGTATCAGTCGTTTATTCGCATATGTGCTCCGTCTGGAAGCTTTCCTTTTATGACTAATATATTTTCTATAAATTTTGAAGTGTCCTGGCACACTTACATAATAAATTTCCTTTTTTTTCGAGTATAGACAATATTTTACTAGAGGTTTCAAATAAGTACTCATTGAAGATTTTATTCCCCATAATCCCACACAACATTCAAAAAGTTAGGACTTGTGGGGGAATTTAGTATGTAATTGCATTCACAAACTGAACAAGGCAGCCTGACTATACGTATGCATTCCTTACTATATCTATATGACTATATGTAGCTCATGTCTATTTAGATAGTATAGGTTTTAGGTTGTAATACAGATGTATATTTCGTTAATCCGTGATGAGGACCGGACTCTTGATTATTTTTGAAGCCTTTCAGACTTGTAGAATAAGTGCAGCGCAGTGTCATCAAAACTCCAAAGTCAAGACCATCAAGGCAGGGCCAGGCTCCTGTGTGACATATAAACAGTTGTAGGTTGTTTTCAGATAATCGAATAATACAAGTTGCAGTAGATGGATGTAAATACTTCTATTCTACAACTTCCCTTCTGAAATAAATCGAGTATACCCCAGGGATCCATTTTTCCACACCAAAATCCCGAGTGAATACCAATGTATCCTAGTTTTGGATCCTTTCTTTCAGTTGGTCGTAAAAAGTACATGGTAATATATGGTATACAATATATAACTACACTCCTACTCCCACTCCCAAGATTTTACAATCTTTTTATATCCAGTTTAAAATTCTTGGATGTAACCTTTTCTTTGCCCAAATTATAATCAGAGCACTTGAAGAGCAGCGTAAACAACTTTCTGTTAGGTGGTATCCTAGCATCTTAGGATCGTGTTTCGGTAAAGAATGTTATAAAAGAAAAGAAGCACTATTCGACCAAATCCTACCCAGTCATGGTGAGAAACTAAAATTCTTTTCAAGACTACCAAATGCAATTCTTTTAAAAAGTCATCAAAAATTTACTCGTGACTCACCACGATAGAGCATGACTAGGTACATTATATCTGTATCTGCATTTCAGACGACAAAAAAAAACCTGAAAATCACTTTGTTTGGGTTTGTTAATTTTGCAGCAAAAACCTTGTTGTTTATCGTGGAATTGCTTGAACTTGTTTTTGGTTGGCATCTTAATATTTTATTATAATCGAAAAGAAAAATTCGTAAACAAAATGAGTAAAAATATTCTGCATAACCGGCTGTGTCAAAACATTTTTCGACAGAGACTCATTTTATATGGAAATTATATGCGTGCTAACATGGCTCGTGTTTGACATTGATTATTATTTGCCAATGTTTTTTTTTGTGTCGGAGTGCTATATTAAAGTTATCCGATGATAAAGGAATCGGAGTGGAATTCAGTATACATATGTAGTTTCTAATAAAATTTCTTTTATACTCTATTCGTAAAGGTGACATTTATATATCATTAAAATTATATTTCTTTGTATTTATTGGCCATTAGTAGTGGCGACTGTTACAAATTTAATTAACCAAATTGAAAGGGGGGAAAAAAATAAATAAATAAATAGAATAGATACACCCAAAACAGGAACTCATTTGAGCATAAAAATAATCGGAAATCAAATTATAAAGTTCAAGGGATTTTCAAACTGGTCCCCTATTTTGCATTTCATTTTATTTTTCGTACTTTACACTAGTTTAGTGCGGAGACTGAAACCCCTTACATGGAGTATCTGACAACGTTGTGGTACTGAGGAAAATTTTAACTTTTAATGCAGTAATTGGCACGGTTCGATAGAAATGGATTTAGTTTTAGATATTTTTCACATTCAAATCGCGTACAAAAACACTCAATTGAATACATATAGTTATATATTTTTTTTTTCTGTCTCGTTTATAATGAAATTGCAGTTCTAAATGTGGTTTGAGTTCTTGGAAAGTTTGATCACATTCTGTAAGTCAAGCGAGAAAATATCTAAAGTTGGATTTTTGCACAGGGTAACTACTTTATGATAATGTTACTCTGGAAAGTGTTTTAAAACTTTCTTTTAAAGTTAAATGTTTTTACAATCATTGTTTAATCTTTTCAATGGAATTTTTGTTTCAAAAGCGTGTAAGTTCATCGATTAACATTCTTAGGGAGCTTTTTTCTATTTTTCTTTATGGCATATTAGAATTACTTAACATAAATTTAACGTAATTTGCATATGTATTATAAATTTGGAAGTTCATAAAATTTCAGAAGGTATCGATGACACTTTCATTTACTCAGAATGATATTATAATGTATTTGATGAAAGTTGAAGAATAAAGAATGTTTGTGAAAGTATTCTTAACTGAAAGACTGGTGGATTGTCCAAACAAGATTCATTGAGGGCAGTCACCTAATGAAAAGGGAGGTTAGCAACAAACCAATGCCCAGTTTTGGAACCCTCTCTAAAAATAAACTCTAGCCAAAGACAATTTAGAACGAGAAAAGAACAGCAGCCACAATTTTGAAGTCATATTCAAGTGACAGAGGTCATAAGAGAATTCTAACATAAGAAAAATCAAACTTCGGGATAATCTAAAACTATTGGGATAATCCTCAATTCCCTTAATTAAGCCACAATCTGAAAATTTAACGGTTCAAAAATGGCAAATGGTCTATGATCCGAAATGTTTGGCCCCAACGACAAATTGTATGCATCATTATGACACAATTCTAACAAAGGCAAATTCCTGAATTAACATTACCTTCCATAGGGGACACTCCCCTTAGAATCTTGAACAGCGCCAGATATCTAGGCCTAGTAATTGACAAGAATCTGAACTGAAGGCCTACCATTAATGAAAGAATCAAGAAAGCTACTATTGCGTTATATATATCATGAAGATACAGAGATTTGCTTGTATTGGCACTAGTGGTATCATCAGAACCATACCTATGGCCGGACTGGAAACGATCCTCAATCTACTTTCGCTGAATATCTTCGTTCAAGCCTTAGTAGCTATTAGCGTCCTGAGAATAAGTCAGCCAAACAGAAGAATTGAAAAGCTGTTAGCTTACCAATACATGTACCATCCATGTGTTTATAGGCTCAGGTATCTTTTTTAAATCACTCGGTATATCCGAGTTGGTCTTCGGCGACGAAGACCAACATCCCGCTGTCAGGCAGAATGTATCATTCAATCTAGACGATGATAGCCAAAACTTCCATCCACCTGACCAAAACGAAGTAAGGATAGCAATATCCAAACTTAAGTCCAACAAGGCTGCTGGACCTGACGGCTTACCAGCCGAGCTGTTCAAAGCAGCTGGAAATGACCTGGTAGAGAGCATACACCAACTCATTTCTAAAATTTGGTCAGATGAGTGTATGCCTGATGAATGGAATCTCAGCACCGTTTGCCCAATCCACAAGAAAGGAGATCCCCTCAATTGCGCCAATTACAGAGGTATCAGTCTCCTCAACATCGCGTACAAGATCCTATCTGCCATATTGTGTGAACGTCTGAAACCCTTCGTCAACAACCTGATTGGGCCCTATCAGTGTGGTTTCAGGCCAGGAAAGTCCACAATCGATCAAATCTTCACACTTCGGCAGATCCTGGAAAAAACCCAAGAAGTCCAAATCGATACCCACCATCTTTTTATCGATTTCAAGGCAGCATATGACAGCATTTATTGAGACGAGCTATACAGAGCCATGTCTAGTTTTGGCATCCCTGCCAAACTCGTCAGATTGTGCAGAATGACGATGGAGAATTCTCGCTGCTCCATCAAGGTCGGTAACGATCTCACCGAGACCTTTGATGTCAAAAAAGGATTTAGACAAGGTGACGGGCTGTCATGTGATTTTTTTAACATCGTTCTTGAGATAATTGTGCGAAACTCACAAGCCAACACCGGAGGCACAATCTTTCAAAAGTCTGTGCAACTACTAGCGTATGCTGACGATATCGACATTATTGGAAGAACACAGCGGGCTGTCACCGGTGCGTTCGCTAGTATTGAAACAGAAGCGGCCAAAATGGGTTTAACGGTAAACGAGGGCAAAACCAAGTATATGCTGTCAACCAGAAGGGACACACAACATCGACGAATTGGACAGAACGTCACAATCGACAGCTATAACTTTGAGGTAGTAAGGGACTTTGTCTACCTCGGCTCTGCTATCAATTCTGAAAATAACACCTCAGCAGAAATAAGACGAAGAATAACTCTTGCCAATCGCTGTTTCTTTGGGCTCAGAAGGCAATTGAGTAGTAAGGCCCTATCCCGAACAACTACGGAGACTCTATATAAAACCTTGATCATCCCAGTCCTGCTTTATGGCGCTGAAGCTTGGACTTTATCAAAAGCGGATGAAGATATCCTCGGTCGTTTCGAGAGAAAAATTCTTCGCAAAATATTCGGTCCCGTTTGCGTTGACGGGCTTTGGAGGAGAAGATTCAACGACGAACTATACGAGCTGTACAGCGACATCGACCTAGTCAAAAAACTGCGCATTAGTCGTTTGAGATGGCTAGGACATGTAGAGCGAATGGACACCAGTGCTCCGGCCCGAAGAGTCTTCGAATCACACCCGGAGGGACAACGCAGTAGAGGAAGACCTCGCCTTAGGTGGCGCGCACAAGTTGAAGGGGACCTGAACAAGCTTGGAGTGCGCAACTGGAGGCAGTTAGCTAAGGACCGGGCTAACTGGAGAGGCTTGTTAGTTGAGGCCCAGGTTCACCCCGAACTGTAGCGCCACCTAAGTAAGTAAGTAAGTATATCCAAATCAGTCCGCCTCCTGAACCATGGCAGTGTTTTCAAAGCGGAGGTCCAAGCAATGACAATAGCCGCTTGTGAGACTGCGTTACCACAGGAAGGTATCCTTTTTTTCATGGACAACCAGGCAGCAATAAAAGCGATTTCTGCTATCGAAATGAAATTCAAGTTTGTGAAGTGCTGTTGTGAGAAGCTTAAGGTTCTTTAAATATAGCACAAGGTTGCCCTTACCAACCTGGACATGAAAAAATTCCAGATACTGAGAAGGTCGATGAATTGGCCAGAAGAGGTTCAGGATCTACATCAGAACAAGTCGACTCCTCGGTGTTCATGTCGCCTTGCTCATTGAAGCTCGAAGTAGGGATTAAGGTCCGTAGGGCGGCTAACATTAGATGGTCCTCTCTAGATACTTGTGTCATCACAAGAAGTCTTGTAAGTCTTAAAGTATGCGGCCTTGTTTCGATAAGAGTAGGACCGACAGAATTATGAAAAAGAGAGAAAATTCCTTTCTATGCTGATAGGAGTCATCACGGGGTATAACACTCTGCAGTACCACATGAAAAAACTAAGACTAAAGGAAGAAGACTTATGTCGTGAATATGGAGATGAGGAAGTCAGTGAGGATATCCACCTTAGATTTGAATTTCTTGCGCGACACTTCTTCCATCA
This sequence comes from Xylota sylvarum, assembly GCA_905220385.1. NCBI lineage: Eukaryota > Metazoa > Arthropoda > Insecta > Diptera > Syrphidae > Xylota > Xylota sylvarum. The sequence goes on from LR999958.1 coordinate 16,756,120, forward strand.
CCTAGAACAATTATCAAGCAGACCAGTCAATGACATCTATGTTTGTATAACTAGAATCAATGGGATCTCTTTCCGCTATGGGTATCACAACGAGTCTGTATTGACTTGATCTAACCCACGTATCGAATTTAACCTTGCTTTGGAGTCTAAGCTGGTTTGAAATTGTCTTCACCCCCTTCTACCGCTAACTGTGTACTATAAAATTATAGTATAATGGTTCCTGGAACAAATATGTAGGTATCGCTGGGAACGCGGCTGCTAACAAACTTGTCAAAACCGGTGGCCAGTCTCCATTAATTCTACATCTTTTTGCAAGGCCGAGTGAAGTTGGTTTAGGTATATTCATTCCCCTCTTAAATACTTTTTGTCCATTAGTCGATCAGAAGCTTATGAAATAGATCTCTTTAGGTACCAGGCTTCCGCTCCACCGAACCCAAATATTTTTAGTAAATCAAGTTTAAAATCCTTCATATCCTCTCTGTCGATTCCAAACTATCTTGAAACGAGGTCAAATCCTTATAGGATCTTGCTCTCTTAATCAACAACATATATCATTTCTGCATCTTATTTTGCCGAAAGCAATTTAATGGCGTACCTAGTTGTATACGAAAGATTGCCCTGAAGCCTTATGCGAACAATCCACCAGACAGTTAAGTTTAGAGCTTACATCCGAAGAGCTCCAAAAAACCTTTGCTAAGTCAGGAAATTCATTGAAATCTGTGATAAAAGAAGTTCAAAAACTTCCTCACCTGTTATATCAGTTATTTAGTTTCTCTACAGCCTAGATTTTTCTAGTCCTTGCATGTTCAATAGTCCACCACGGTATGATACAAAAAATGTCTTGAATTGCTGTGCTTATCTGAAGGACTAGCTAGACCTTATTGCCTTTGTATAGTCTTGTCCATCTCATAAAACTTCCAACATAGCAAAAATTAAAAACATCAGTTAATTAATCAGCTAAAAACAATCGCACATCCCTGTAAGGATTTGGATATAAATTTTCTGTTGTGGACAATTTGGATGTCCCATACAATCCATAAGCACAAGGTAACCATACAAACCGTATGACTTCATTCATAAGTGCAAGAAACTTTAAATCCCACCCATAAGTCTTAAATTAAAATTAATTGCATCGGGTGTTTCCGAAATTTTACATTGCTCATTCAAGAACAAAGTGTTGAACCGAGGTGTCAAGACAACATCTCAAGGCAAGCCGCTACTGACCCCCTTTCACTTGGGTCACACTTCAAAAAGCCATGACCATCAATATTCCATTTATCATGTTCAAAGTGTTTAATTAATTTATTTCTTTAGCCATTGTAACCATCAACTTGAATTAAAATATCAGCCTGTCCGTCATCAACCTAATAAATACACGCTCTCCACAAATTTCGTGTCTACAATGGTTTTTCATTAAGAAAATCGTACACCATCTGCCTGCCAAATCTAAGGCATCATGGCTCTGACACAAAATGACTCAATTATATGTTCTTCCCAGTAATCCGGCTGAGAGTTGCAAACATCTTCTGTATTTCATCTGCCAAATGGAGTGTGTAGCCAGAAAAAAAAAACCAAAAACAAAATAAATGTGTGCTCATTGTGCGGGTGGAGGTTGACCTGAACATGCATGGCTAATTAGCACGACAGTTCTTGGGTGAAGAACCTTGTTCTTCCAACCATGCATTGGTCCCCAGGCCGAAATTACCGAATTACCCGAAAATCACATACTTAAATTTTGATTGCCTCGACTATTTGTTGTGCGCGCCCCTAGTCCTCTAGGAGAGTCAACAGAAAATGCCATTAAATATTTATTACGATTTTTATGCTCCAATTGGAATCAACAAAACAGAAGTCTATTTGTGCTTGGAAGGCAGCTTTATGCCAAACAACAGTGAGTGCAATCAAAATAATCGTCCTACACACCGAATAACAACAGGTACAGTAGAAACGTATATCAAATTGAGGCCTAGCCCCCGAGCTAAATATAGAAACATCCCCCACTCCTGATATACAATCAATCTGTTCCTTCTCGTACTCCAGAGTGAGGCAAGTGTGTGCCCGAAAATAAATGGCAAGCAATTGAACATGATCCTATTAGTAAACAAAAACGATATTAATTCGCAATGAGTCCTAGAACGCGGGCCATGTGGAATACTCAAGTTGACTTTGACTTTCCATAACTAATTGCTTCGGCTATGATGGGGTGCTGTGGTGGAACTGTTGGAACCGAGGCGTGTACCGTCTTGTGCTAGCCCAAGACCGGTGAATAATGAAAATTTTTTTTCCTTCCACCAACAAAATAAAGTGTTTACTACAGCAAAAGGTGAAAATTGCTGTCTTTAAGCGATTGTTATCGCGTCGAGACTTAGCTGACTATGGTGGCATGGAGACAGTCAGTCTTTGCAGTCCTTATCCCATTTGCTTGGTTTGAAAAATTTAAATTTCGACAATTTGCAGCATTCTTTGAATCTTCCTAATGAAATTTGCTCACACAGAGCTGTTGAGACGGGCAATCCGCATGTAAGTAATTTAGTTTCGCACACAATGGGCCCTGGAGTGGCAGTGGGTAGCAATGGGATTACTTAAATGTGTCTAGGAGAGTGTTACTCGGCGTATTCGTTTAACTGGAGTGTAATTGAAGTGTCTGTGATTGGGCTGAGGTCTAGGTTGAGGTACTCTTTGTCTGGCTGATTGTGTGTGGGATAAGAGAAATAGAGTGGATTTAATAGTGGATAATGGGAGAGTAGTTCTCCATTTTTTTTGCCATTTTTTTTTTTCAAGGATTCTTTCGCTTTTGTGGATACTATTGACAGTTGAATGTGAAATTTAGATCATAACAATAAGAAGTAGAAACTTAGTACAGTTAGGAATTCTGACGATGTACAGTCATACAGAATATTGATTTTTGTGAAGTTAAAGACGGTTTTAATGCTACCGAAACTGTTTTCTTCGCTTTAAGGACAATGTTCCTTCGAAATGAAATGATTGAAGTATGGCGTCTGCCTTAGAATTGACTTAAACTCTAAGTTTATAGAAATATAAGAATGTTCCCTAAATGTCAACTCTTTATTAAAAGAATCGGTTGATTGATAGAAGTAGATTGTAAAGGTTAAAACATGAACACTAAATTAAGGAAAAAGTACTTAGAGTCGATTCATCGGTATTGAAGTCATATGTACAGTAAAATTTAGTTCGTGGATGTTTGAGCAGTCAGTTTACCAAAGAAAAGAGCACAATGGTAGTAAAAAGCGGTTTTGCAAAGTTTGTGTCGTTTCTACGAGTTCTGAATTAAAGTGGACTCTTAAAGTTTCCATTTCAATGTCCCCAAGACATAGTTTGCACATGTCCTTCTGATTGTTATCGATTTTTTTCAGGTGGTTTTTGAAAAAGTATAGTTAGGCAATCAGTCAAGGTCTTTTTGTTATATCTGTTCATAATTAGATATTTTTGTTCGATTTATTTTTTAGATCTGTCTTAACGTAAAGACTCATAAGCCTGTTTTTGAGTCCTTTTATTATTTCCAACGGTTGGATCTCTCTTTATTTGAATAAAAGGTAATCAATGGAATGGTTCGGGGTCAATGCCTGGAGATTGTGTACAAGATCTGACTAGGGGACCTAGGATACTGTAATTTTACTATGCAGGACAATTTGAGAAGATACTCAAGCCAGCTTAGAATAAAGATTTCATGACCTGAGAGCTTTAGCTCTCCTTGGCCATCTGATAGACTATTTGTATAATGTTGGGAATAATATGCAAATTGATAGTTATTCAGGGTGCGTTTTTCAGTACTTTTAGGAACACTGTGAGACTGATTGGAACTGAAAGAGATTTGCAGCCAGCTTTAGGTATGTACAATACATTAACTTTTCTCCAAACCATCGGGCTGTAGCTCAGTTTATAACTAGATCTAAAGATTAGCACTATGGATTCAATAAGAATATCGAGTTTTAACAATTCTATCGCTACCAGATATTTAAAGCTCATTTGATAGTATCAGAAGAAAAGATTCTGTTTGAGATACTACCAGTGAACCTGCTAGAAAGTACATATTGTGCATAAAATATAATCGAATCCATTTTCCAAACATATGGTGGAAACATGTAACGAACATGTCGCTAATGTCCTTATGGTTATATGTTTTTCTGCCCATTATCAGAATGTAGAGAAATCATTGGTATCGACTATAAAACATACATTACGGCCTGATATGGTGGATTGGTTTGTCGGTAAACGACCACCTATATCTTGTTTAGAACATCTATATCTTGTCCATCTACCACATCAGGACGAAACGCATTTTTTTAAGGTCGAGACTAATAATTTCTCTATAAAATGATGCACTCCATTTAACAGACTACGTATTAACTAGCAATAGTTAAAACGCATTACATTTTTTCAACATCAAAATGCTGCGTGGATTATAAGCTTGACAATCTTCGAATCTCAAAGCAACAAGAATCTAGTTATAGCCTAAAATGGGGCATTACGTACAAAAGAAGTATCTTATACCAGTGCTATCAGTTGACTACTTGGTACTTATACTATACTACAGTCCTTAATATGGACTGTGATCTATGTATGAGATCTATTCCATTGAATCCAATAATTTAATCAGAAGTTACATATATTGAGGCTCTGAACCACAGTATTGCTCTACGTTCCATACATTGCACTGCAAATACATGTGTACATCACTATGTGTGTATGTTCACTTTGGATTTTTATTTTAAAGTCATACTCCTCTTAAATCATCGCTTCTCGAAGATCATAGGTTAGAGCGCCAGGCCTAACCTTTAGCTTCTTGAGCTCAATAAATTGCTCAGCACTTTCCCCCCTATTACTATGGCAGCCGTGCCTCAGTGGTTCTTCTTTTTCTTAGGTGGCGGGTTCGGGGTGCACCTGTGCCTCCAAGCATCAGTGGTTAGTGCGTCGAATAACTAATTGGCGGGTGCGATTTTCGTTCTCCTACAACACCAAAGTTCTATTAGGATGTCATCTCTCGTGAACGTCTGACAAGAGAGAGTATCACTGTCAGGAGACAGCTTTTCAAGCCAAAATGTCCTTCGGGTACGGCTTGGTTGTGATAAGCCAGGTCCCAGGCCCTTTATAGATACGTAAAAGTATTTTTGTATCATTTTTAACAATTGCCTGACCTCAGTTGAATATGAGAGAAGATTGGAAGGAGAGATTTGTTTTTTGTGTCGTGGTTTGAAACATATACATACATATATAGGTATATATTCCAGGACTTTAAGTAACATATTTGCTAAGGAATATATTCATTAAAATTAGGGCAGCGGTACAGAAGTTATAACAGTAGACGTACGAAAAAATTTACAATATTCATTTCTAGTATAGTGATGATTAAAATATTTATTTAATTATCGTCTTTTACCTCAAACCGATTTGCGCTTGATGATTTTTTAAATTTTGTGTTTACGGAATGGAATAAGTGCATTTAAATGCAATATCATTCACCTTCTACTACGAATGTATAATTAAATATTGGTCAATTCCTCCCTATCGTTTCAACAGTTGGACTATCATGGATTTGATTGATGTTCCCTGGGAGTATTTTAACATTGGATAGCCGTCCTGGCTTTGCGCACTGCTAACCTTTTTATTTTCATGTTGTGGACGGGCGTTTTTTCAACGCTTATTGCCAGATATTCGAATTTTCGTTTATGGTCAATCAAAATGTTTTCAAACAGAATGGATTGGTTTTGTTTTGCTGCAAACTGGTGCACAGTGGCCTTGGGATAAAATTCATACTTGAATTCACTGTGGGACGGTATTCATTCGTTATTCCATATAACCTATTTGTAAAATATTTTGTTAGTCAGATTTTACATTAAGAAAATGAAAGTTGGAACAAATTTGAAGTTGAATAAATTCCACGACTGGGATAAAGGTACTTGCACTTTTAGCTAGAAGTTTTTCGTACTTTAGGTGTCCCGCAATTGTGAAGTAGTTCACAAAAAGTTGCATTTTGACAACCAGCTTAAATTTGTATAAAGACATTGCTTATCAATTTTTCAAAATGATATTAGTTTTTTTCTAATAGGTACTTTATTTTTTTCTTTTGGTTCCATACCAAATATACATACATATATACATTTTCAGAAACAATTGGGAAACGTTTAGGACATGTGCTTCTTTTCTGAAATACATAAATACTTTCCAATTGTTGCAATTTGGGAACTTTTGCCAGATGTAGACACGATTTTTATTTGAGGAACGTTTTCTAAGTGTTTCTAACTTGTTTTTTATGTTTTTCATTTCCCAAAGATAAATATTTACATATTATGTTTCTTAAGCTGCAAGCGTGGTCAAAGGATAGTGATGCGGAACATATGGGAACACAAGCGTTCTCGCCTTAGCCTCTCACTATCAACTCCTACTCTACACCTCCACGATGGTGGCTGCTGGGTGCCTAGTACCTCAACTGGAGATTGGGTAACCAACCCCTTTGGAAGGTTGTTGGTGGCAGCGAACGAGAGAGGGGGGAGGAGTGTCTTCTCACTAGGACACCTTCTCTTGCTTCAGGCGACGGCGGACGAATTCTCTAGATGGAATCAACGGTGGCGTCAACCAGTTCCAGTTAGGCCGAACTATTAGTGTTATCCCTATATGAGCTGCTTCGACATATTCGAATCCCAGGTCTATAGGGATTTTCAATACTGAGTCAGGGTGTTGGAATAGAGTTGGTGGCGGATGAACCCTTAATGGGCCAACGGCAGCGCTCACATCCCCGAAGCGGGGTACTGACTCCGGAATATCCGGCCCCTTGTCCTAGGGGTAAAAAAAAAAAGGGAACTGGTCCTCCAGGTTGGGGGTTGTGCGTCGGGGTAACTTCCCTACCACGTAAAAAAGCAAATAGTTACGAAGCAACTACGAGCCTCGGATAAGGATGATCCTACTGTTGACGACCCCAGCAAACGTAATAAGGACAACGATCTTCGGATCTGCACGTGGAATGTTCGGACCCTTAACAGGCCGCGTGCAGCCGAACAACTAGCAGAGGCCCTAGACTGCTACAATGCAGATATCACCGCCATCCAGGAAGTGCGATGGGATGGCCCGGGCAAAAAGAGGATGAAAAACTGTGACGTATACTACGGTGATTGCTATAGGGAACAGAAACAGCGCTTATTTGGATGTGGGTTCGTTATACGCGGCAGACTTAGGCAAGAAGTCTTGAGCTTTCGACACGTGAGCGAGCGTCTTATGACAATCCGCATCAAGGCTAAATTCGCCAACATAAGCCTTATATGCGCTCACGCTCCCACCGAAGACAAGGACGACGCCACCAAAGAATGTTTCTACGAGCTCCTCGACGAAACCTACGAGCAATGCCCTAAATATGACGTTAAAATCGTTCTAGGCGATTTTAACGCCAAGATAGGAAAGGAGGACATCTTTGGTAGGACGATTGGTAAGCACAGCCTCCACGACACCACGTCCGGAAACGGACTTAGGCTTATTGACTTCGCTGCGGGGCGAAACGTCACCATAGCAAGCACACGGTTTCCACATCTCAATATCCACAAGGGGACATGGCGATCTCCTGATCATCAAACGGTCAATCAAATTGACCACATTGCGATCGACGCAAGGCATGCCTCCAGTATTCTGGATGTCCGAACCTTCCGAGCAGCCAACATGGATTCGGATCACTACCTTGTTGCAGCCAAGGTACGAATGCGGATATCCCAAACGCCACAATTAAGAAGAACTACTGTGAGAAGATTTGACGTCGAAAAGCTGCAATCGCAAGAGATCGCCAGAACCTTCGCCGAACGCGTATCCCGAAACCTCTCAACTACTCCTATGCCGCCAGCATCAAGTGCCGAAGACCAGTGGCAACGCTGCCAACAAGCCATCAGAAGTGCCGCAACTGATGTGCTGGGTTTCACCCGACCACCACCTAGAAACCCCTGGTTTGACGATGAGTGCCGGCAAGCACATGCAGCTAAACAGCAAGCATACAAAGCGGCGCTGCAAAAAAGGACGAGAGCTGCTCGTGAGCTCTACGAGCACAAGAGACGGGAAGAACACCGGCTTCTCCGAAAGAAGAAAAAAGAGCACGAGAAGCGCGCGATCGAAAATATTGAGAGATTATACTCCAGGAATAATGTACGGAAGTTTTACCAACAGGTAAAAAGAACGTGTCAGGCCAACAAGACCCGTACAGAAGCCTGTAGAGATGAAGAAGGAAACCTCGTAGTAGAGTCACAGTCGGTGCTGAGAATATGGAAAAATTTCTTCTGCAGACTGTATAACGGCGACGAAGACCAACATCCCGCTGTCAGGCAGAATGTACCATTCAATCTAGACGATGATAGCCAAAACTTCCGTCCACCTGACCAAAACGAAGTAAGGATAGCAATATCCAAACTTAAGTCCAACAAGGCTGCTGGACCTGACGGCTTACCAGCCGAGCTGTTCAAAGCAGCTGGAAATGACCTGGTAGAGAGCATACACCAACTCATTTCTAAAATTTGGTCAGATGAGTGTATGCCTGATGAATGGAATCTCAGCACCGTTTGCCCAATCCACAAGAAAGGAGATCCCCTCAATTGCGCCAATTACAGAGGTATCAGTCTCCTCAACATCGCGTACAAGATCCTATCTGCCATATTGTGTGAACGTCTGAAACCCTTCGTCAACAACCTGATTGGGCCCTATCAGTGTGGTTTCAGGCCAGGAAAGTCCACAATCGATCAAATCTTCACACTTCGGCAGATCCTGGAAAAAACCCAAGAAGTCCAAATCGATACCCACCATCTTTTTATCGATTTCAAGGCCGCATATGACAGCATTTATAGAGACGAGCTATACAGAGCCATGTCTAGTTTTGGCATCCCTGCCAAACTCGTCAGATTGTGCAGAATGACGATGGAGAATTCTCGCTGCTCCATCAAGGTCGGTAACGATCTCACCGAGACCTTTGATGTCAAAAAAGGATTTAGACAAGGTGACGCGCTGTCATGTGATTTTTTTAACATCGTTCTTGAGAGAATTGTGCGAAACTCACAAGCCAACACCGGAGGCACAATCTTTCAAAAGTCTGTGCAACTACTAGCGTATGCTGACGATATCGACATTATTGGAAGAACACAGCGGGCTGTCACCGGTGCGTTCGCTAGTATTGAAACAGAAGCGGCCAAAATGGGTTTAACGGTAAACGAGGGCAAAACCAAGTATATGCTGTCAACCAGAAGGGACTCACAACATCGACGAATTGGACAGAACGTCACAATCGATAGCTATAACTTTGAGGTAGTAAGGGACTTTGTCTACCTCGGCTCTGCTATCAATTCTGAAAATAACACCTCAGCAGAAATAAGACGAAGAATAACTCTTGCCAATCGCTGTTTCTTTGGGCTCAGAAGGCAATTGAGTAGTAAGGCCCTATCCCGAACAACTAAGGAGACTCTATATAAAACCTTGATCATCCCAGTCCTGCTTTATGGCGCTGAAGCTTGGACTTTATCAAAAGCGGATGAAGATATCCTCGGTCGTTTCGAGAGAAAAATTCTTCGCAAAATATTCGGTCCCGTTTGCGTTGACGGGCTTTGGAGGAGAAGATTCAACGACGAACTATACGAGCTGTACAGCGACATCGACCTAGTCAAAAAACTGCGCATTAGTCGTTTGAGATGGCTAGGACATGTAGAGCGAATGGACACCAGTGCTCCGGCCCGAAGAGTCTTCGAATCACACCCGGAGGGACAACGCAGTAGAGGAAGACCTCGCCTTAGGTGGCGCGCACAAGTTGAAGGGGACCTGAACAAGCTTGGAGTGCGCAACTGGAGGCAGTTAGCTAAGGACCGGGCTAACTGGAGAGGCTTGTTAGTTGAGGCCCAGGTTCACCCCGAACTGTAGCGCCACCTAAGTAAGTAAGTAAGTAAGCTGCAAGCGTATTTGTATTTGTATTTGTAAGCTGCAAGCGACTAATATTTGGAAGGAGTATAGTTAAAATTATGAATTAAATGAGTCAAAACTGTGGAATATTGAAGAAAACTTCTATTTAAATGAGTTCTGTGAAATCGAACGACGGAAGTTGCAAAAGAAAACGTAGTTTTGAGTAAAATTGTTGAAGTGCTCAGTTATGACAAAAAGTTTCATTCAAAAACAAGACTTATACATTTAATAAGTAGTTTGAAAAAATATTCTCTGAAACAATCGTGTCGTACATCGATTACTGGTATAAGACGATGCGTCTTCCCTTCCCCTTAAGGATTCGTTCCGCAGTTGTTGCCAGGTTGCGAAACTCCGATTCATTTCATATTTTGTTTCCTAGTTTATCCGACCGTTTCGAACTCGCTTATTTCGAAGGTTTTTTATTTCTTCAGCGAGTAAGTTGATGTGTTGTTTTGAAGATACAACTAGAATAGCGTCATTTGAAACTCTGTTAAGTTGAGTTTTAAAGCGACTTTTAGGGCTCTACTTGGAATTCCATCCAGTCCCTGAGCCTTTCTATGGTTTACTTTCTTACAAGCTTCGCTCGTTATCATAGGTATGGACGCACTATCTTGATCAATTTGACTAAGCACCTCCTTACTTTTTTGATGAGGAAATAGGGTCTCAACCATTTCTCGGAGCAATACAAGACACGTTGGTAACTGCAAACGGGGGCCTTTTAGCCTCATTGATATAATTTTGTAAGCCGTACTCCTGACGTTGCTGTTAAGTAGGTCACATAGGTCATTAAAGCTAAGACGCTTGCTACACTTAACTACTATGGACTAACATTCGTCCCTACTTCTTTGAGTGAAAGATCAGCCTTTCATTTTCAAAGCATGTCAGCGTACGATAGATTTCCGGTTAATCTTTAATCAGTATCGCATCCGGTCGTGTTTTTTTTTTGCCATTCGTGGCCCGCATATGCTTGCCAAATTTATTCCACTCTTGTGCTGACTTTTTTTCCAATAATTTTAGTAGAGTCATTAAAATATTTATAGTGGGTATGTAATTAATACATTTTTTTTTCTATATTTACAGGGTAAGTCAAAAGAGGCAGCTTGTCCTTAAATGAGGTTGAATCTATGTATGGAACAAAATGTGTATGGTAAACTATTTTCTTTATAATTCAAGAAGGACTCAAATATTTATAACAGGTTCGTATGGACAGTAATTTCGCAAATATTACTAAAATAGAAATTTTTTCATAGGGTCATCCAACAAGAGGTGTTTAAATCAATGGAAAAATGCAACATGCTGATATTTTTATTTTAATCTAAAGGACAATCTACAATATTTGTCAAATTTCCATCTAGACTCTGCCTACAAATAGTCATTATTTTATAAGAAGACGTTCAACTCCATAGCGCCAATCTCAGGGAAAAAAAAGTCAGCTTACATATTTCGGCAACGCAATCCGTTCACTGAAGCGGTAGCACCAGCATCATTTTCTACAAAAAAGGCCCAATGGCAGCCCTAGGTCAAAAACTACAAAAACTAAACCAAACTGTCACACCTTGTGGATGGAGAGATTGTTCCGCTATTTCTTTTGGGCTTTCTGAGCTTCAGATGCGTCAGTTTTGTTTCAAAAGAATAATTTTTTGAAGAAAATGCCTGATCTTGTCCATTCATTTCCAAGCACCCAATCAGCGAAAGTCTAGCATTGTGCATGATCTGCTGGGTGCAATTCATATGCCAACTGCACTTTATAAGCATGTAGAGCAAGATCTTTACGCAAAATGCGACGCAAAGTGGTTGCGGATAGGCCCAATTTCTGTGATCGTTTGTAAATAGACGCATCTGCGTTTTTAGTCACACTCTCAGCTATGGCGGCGATATTTTTAGCTACAGCTATTTGAGACGTTCAACTTTATCGATTAAATTCACTGTAGCTGAACGAAAAGACGCTTTATGATGATCTAAAGCAGTAGGAACTTTACTAAAGGTTCTCCCGATATTTTCACAGTTTTGTAGTGAATTTTCACTATTTCAACACATTGTGCAAGTATATATTGATCCATACTTAATAACCTCCTACTTTTTGCTTTTCAAAAGTCATCACAACGATTGTTGAATGTTGACATTTGACAACAATGACGTGAAATTTAAAATGACACCTCTTGTTGGATAACCCTTTACTACAATTAATCGTCATCTGTTCAATTAATCATTACAGAGCAATCGCAAATATCTCCAAAAATAATTAATGTCACCATTAGTGTGTTTCAATTCCACAAATGCGAAGAAAATGTTTGAAAAATAATTAACAACAATTTGCTCCCATCAAACTGAAACACCAGACTGCAATAACAAATTAAAAATTAAAATAAAAATAAATCTCAATTCTGTTTCCACTAAAACGCTTTGCGAATGGAAAATGAAAGATTAACGGCTACCCACATTTTGTGTGGCAAAAAAAAAAAAAAATTTAATTTCATTAATTTGGACTGCAACAAATTTGCACCCTCACACAAATCACATCAGGAATGTAAATTTTCCCACAAGCACACACTCATTAAACATAATCAATTTGCAGCCACAGTATAACCGCTAGGCAGATTAAAAATAAATTGTGTTAAATCAAGAGATCTGTTGGTCCCGCTGTCCCGTCATGGAGGCACCTTGTGTATAATCAGAGGATTTATTTTTAATATAATTACCGACGCTGTACATTCCGATAGAGTCACACTGATAATAATCGAAATCTGTGACATCATCGTCGCATGCCTGCGATACAATTTATCCACAATGTCACGTACTAAGTCAGAATCTAATCAACTGGTTCAGTTGATGAGTTACCTCGAAATATTTGAGTGGATCTGAGTGCATCATACTCATCGTGCTCGATGAAAGGCAGTTCACTCATAAATAAACACTTTAACCCATACCACCATAGCGGGGGGTGATAGCCCACGCGATAAAAACGATAAAATCGAATTTATGTGTCGTTTTCGGGGTAGCCAACAAAATTTGAATTTCAAAACCAACACGCATATCAGAAACGAATACATTACATGAAATACTAGTGAATTGGAAAAGGACATACGCTGCATAGAAGGGAGGATTTACGGCAATTTAATGTGAAATAGAAGCTTTGGAGGTCCTTTGGCCCTTCTGGAAACATGAATTATTATTCCGCCAACAACTGGTAAAATCCGTGGAAAGTCACACACTGTAACGCCACCAGCCAGAGAGGAGTTCCTTTACATAATTTCAGTTTTATCTAAATGGCCTGCGACCGTAAATTCTCTTCGGTTGTCCGGATCCCTCTGTGTGTGTAGCTTTACGAGTATCTCGTCCCATCAATAGAATAATAATAATTCGGGACCATGAAGACATTAAAAAGGAAAATGTTTGTGTCAGCATAATCATTGTTATACGACGACAATGGCTGTGGAAATATTTGCTCTCCATTATGTTTGAGTTTATGAAATTCAAATAATGTCCACGAAATAATTTCACCTAATTGGGGGGAAAAACAGTGGCACACAATACAACGGGGGGTGAGGGAGAGTTTTTTTTTAGAGTAAAGTTACAAGTTTCATTGGCCTTGAATGATGCGGAATAATTAGATAATTGATGTCAAGAGCACGTACGGAATTTTAAAACTTTTAATTCCTCGAATGGATGCTCTTGGAGAGTTTTTTGAAATGAAAGTAATGCAGATGACACTTGCAGTATAATGTTCTAATTATGTAAATTGTTTGCTTTCCTAAAATAGAAAGCTTTTTATCCGTTTGCACTAACTGCCGTTTTAATAATGTCCTAAGGATTTCCTTATCTATGGACCTGTCACCTTTTCGGATAGTGTGTCTAATCCACTGCCACTTCCGTCATTGCATAGTTGTGGCTATTCGTTCATGGCCCGTTCTCCGATAAAGCTCTTCGTTAGAGATACGGTTTGGCCGGAAAATCCTTAAGATATTGCGTAGACACCTATTAACGCTTTTTCGTGGTACTACTCTCCAAATACCACATCCTTATAGCAACACGGACTAAACGTTCGAACGAAATAGTCGTAGCTTGATTTTTAAGCTAATGGAACTACTTCGCTAAATTTTGGTTAGCACCCCAAACGCAAACTTTTGTTTGCCGATTCGTCTGGCTATATCCAGTTCGTTTTCGCCATCGGTTGAGATAATACTGTCAAGTTACTGAAAATTATTTACTCTCTCAACTGTTTGTACACCAATGCATATAGCCTTGCTGAACTCTACTTTGAACTTCGAACTTCTAAGACAGCCTTCGTCCTTGCAAAACGTGACATGTACACTCATTATATGATAATTGATATTAATTTCTCTGGAATACCTCTCTTCAGCAAGGCACCTCAAATAAACTAGTTGACATTATCAAACGCTTTTTCAAAATCGATGAATAGCAGGTGGAGTGGTAAACGACGACCATTCCTTTGACGACCATTCCTTTCTTCCAGTCATCCTGAAAGCTCTCATCTTCCCAGGCTCTCCCAGTAAATGGGTGCAGTAAATCGGTCGATGAAGTTGGCGCTGCTGGAAGAAGCTAGTATGCTGTCAATTCCTACACCCTTCTTGTTTTTCAGTGCTTTGATCGTGGTAATGATCTCCTCCTTACCCAGAAGGGATGTGGTGCGAATCCGGCTATTTCTTGCTTCGCGCACCTCAGTTTGGCTTAGATGCATATTTCTAGCGAATACACGGTTTGAAATCGTAGCAAAATGCTCGTTTCATCTTTTCAGTTGATTCTCATAAGCAAAGAACTGTCCAAGCCTGTCACCGGGTGTACCGGGTGTTCGATCGATCAGCTCTTTGGTGATTATGTTCTCCTGTGCAGTGAGCTGCTGATTGTTTCCACGCCACGTGAGAGATGTTCTTTTAGTTGTTGGTGCACTGACGGATCACTAAGTCGGTCGGTATTGGGCATCCTTGTGTGATCACGTACCAACGTCTATTTCGAACGTCTAGGAGGCTACTTCTAAAACAGCGACTGATGGCAAAATGGTAAATTTGTTTGGAGGTTGCTTACATGTCAGTTGCCACCCAACTAATTGGCTTTATGCTCAAACATGGTGCCACCTAAGACAAGGCGATTCTCATTTCAAAAATAAACGAATCTTTCACCGATGTCGTTGCGGTTGCATAAGGAATGAATCTTCCCATACCATGTTTGAGCTCTTCCTTGTCATTGTATACCTTGGCATTCAGGTCCCCCATCACAATGACAATGTCGTCGTTGGGAGTTACAATAAAAACGGCGCCTATCTGGTTGTATAAGGTCTCCTTTTCTTCCTCAGATGAGCTATCCGTTGGGGCGTAATACTGTGTAATGGTGACACGACGTACTCTAGCCTGGAATCTGGCCATTAAAATTATCACCGCGTGGCTGCCAGAAAATCAGGTTTCTGCGGGCTATGGATGTTAGCAACAGTCCAACTCCATATCCACGCATCTCAAATGTTCAGTTCAACTCAACTGATCCTTGGAGCTATGAATTGCTATTTTCTTAGTGAGAAGAACAAATTCTGTCTTTGATGGATTAACTCATAGATCATGGCTGCTGACCCAATTGTTAATTATTAGTCGAAGTACATAATAGAGTCCTTCGAGGTGGAAAAAAATTGAGTACAGTGCAGACTGATAATAATTGAATTGACAGCCAGATTATTGAAGGCTTACTCAATATCAAGAAATGTCTGTAAGCTATAGTCCTTATAATGACGGGATTCTATTGCGAAGTGCCGTATCTGCAAAGACAATTTGTTGTCTTTAATTAAATCGCTGGCGTATATGTCTAGAAAGAGTTGTAGAACCTCGAATACCATGTCATGTTCTAGCCATTGTGTGTATATAATATGTTATAGCCCTGAGCCGTGTTGAACCCCTCTTATGATCGCTGTTTTTTCACAATATCTTCGGCATCGTGTACTCGTACTCTCTGTCGGAAACAGTGCTATACAATTCTCATAAACATTGGTAAAGAGTCCTTTCAAAATCAAATGTTCAAATAGACCATCTCCTTCGTCTGCATCTTATCTGGCTACGAGCCATTGTTTCTTCCATTGGTTTGAAAACACTTTCAGCGTTCAATCAAGTCTTCTAGATATCCATTTGTTCCAGGGAATCTTCTATTTTCAAAACTGCCCCAAGTATCCCTTCAGGTCTAACGCTGTAAATATGTACTACTATCGATGACAACGATTCGTCCTTCAGCTGGGCTTCCAATTACCTAGGTATCAGTAACATGTCTTCCACTATTGTTAGCATTATATGTGCCCACAAGATGGTACACGAATGTCTTCAAATTCTTCATAATTACCCGGTAAATTCTCTTACAAGGGTTTTCATCAACGACATTATACATTTCGAAGAAAATCTTGCTTTTACGGTTTTCTATTACCGTTTCCAGGAATACCAACGAGAAATTCTGTGAAATTGCATCTTTCTCTACCGCATTGGTGGAGTTTCTATATCCGGTGTTACCTCGTCCTTCGATAGTAATTCCTTCGTTATACCAGTGAATAAATAAGATCGACTAGTCATAGAATAGAATCATTCCAATACCTTGTAATGGATTTTTTTTGGCTGGCTTCTCTTCATCGAACGGTTTTATCTTCTTTTTTCTATTTTCTGGTTTAAAATTCTTTATTTCATGCATTTCAATGCTGCATTTGTTCTTGTCAAGTCTTGTAAAGGATTGCTATAATTTGTCCCAAAAACCAACCCAAAGGAAAAATATATACTTTGTCTATGAAATATTAAAAAAAATGAACAGAAACTAATAGATACGTTTATGAGTTCTGAAAAATCACAAATATCATACCAAATATCACGTCCACCAAAAAAAAGGACATCAATCAAATATGAACATTAAATACATGACGTTCGAGATACAATCAAGAGGAGTATCAATCGATTTTTTCCGCACAAGCTATCAAATCATACATTAATCTGTCTGTTTAAATTCGTTTTTCCAACTCACTTACGGAAGACATCCTGAAACTGTTGTCGATAATATATGTACTTACCAAATGGGGCCTTTAACAAGGCCTTCGGCTAATGGAGTTAATGCCGTCTAATATATTTTTTTGTAAGAACTACCCTCTTTAAGTTCACATATTTTCAAGACACATTGTCCCGGCTTCCAGAGAAACAAAAAAAAAATAAAAATTAAATCGAATTTACTTAATCATAAAAAACGATCTCTCACATAAAATACACTTTTGGAAGCAAGCATGTGAAAATAATTTATGCCGGCGCAATTTCACAATTTGCCATCAATTTGGTGCCATCACCCAAAGGAGCAAAGCAAGAACACCAACACATTCCACGCGTATTCCCTTACAATCCTTACAATCTCTGTCATTCACTGGTCTGAGGAATAATGCCACTTTAACAATTTTCCCCAAGAAAAATATGCACAAATATAATCCCCCGAAGGAATCCACTTAAAGAAAGCAAAAAAAAAACACTGGTTTACCCCAAACTAAGGAACACAAATATAATCGAAAGAAACATTTGGCGCTGGTATATGTTGTGTACCATTCATTACAAAGTAGGTATACCAACAAAAAAAAAATAAAACACACTCATATATCAGGTCCTTGTTTCTCTCATTTGAGGATAAACAATACAAAGCCGACATAAATCCCTCATGGATTTGCATCCATCTCCAACTTCATGTGCGTGTGGAGGGCAGTCGTCGTCCTCCTAAGGATCTTTGAAATCACATCGTTGGGGGCAAGCAAGCAAATTGCCTGTGTATGTGGATGTTTACTTTTTGTGGTAGTTTTCGTCCTCATACTCGTAGAAATTCGCTGAATTCCTTGGAATACGGTGTCAATTTCGGAATTGTGTACGTTCTGTTTGGTGGCGCTAGCGATATGCCTCGAAGGATATGGGAAAAAGAGAGAAAAAAAGTTTCAATTTAATAAAAATTGTCAATGAGGCGGCGAATGCTTTATTCCCTGCTTACTTTCTATTAAAGGTCAAAGTTTGGCGATAAACTTTGCTGGTAAAACTTCAGACAGACTTTCGTCTGCAGACAGAAGAGATGCATGTACTGGCGACAATCACACACATGTTTGCCATGATTAAAATTCAAGTAGGTTCCTTTGAAAATTTCTTTTAATTTAGCAATGTCCTCGACGACAACGATCCGGCTACTTCACGATTTATGGCTTATTAAACAATAAGTTGCTGTATGTATGTGTACAGGTTTTGACGAGCTGCTAAGGGCAACAACTCCTAATCGAAATAAATTAATAAAAACTGTCATTGGCACTGTTTCGCCGAGTGGTATGGCAGGTGAGAGTAATCACCGCATGACTAATTGAGGTCAATGTATAGGGCGTTCCGAACACGATATTCGGAGCAATTCTCTTATTTGGTTTATTTTGTGCTCGTAAATGTTTTAACGTGAATTTCCCCAGACTAAACCAGTTCTTGACAGAACTCGTTCAACGGAGTAATTAACTACAGAGGTATGGGAATTGTTTGTTTCTTTGTTTTATGTGAAATAAACAAAATTCATCGTTTGTTCTATACTGGGGAGTAAAGAGTGTGCCCACGCTGTGTTTCGGTTTATGTATCTGGAATCTATTCAGGGGGAGACCGGATGCAGACATTCGAATGTTCCTGATTTAGAACAGCAAATCGCTTCAAGCATTTCGATTCAATTGATGAAATACAAGATGCTAGCCGGTATTTGTGTAGGTAGTCTACAAATTAATTAGAATGGAATGAGTTGTTGTACGGGGAATACGTTTCAGATTCTTGACCTGACTTAATTATTGTAGTTTCCAGAGCAGAATAGTGAAATGTTACGTATACGCCACCGAGATTTTGCCATGAGCAAATCATTATTATTTAATTAAAGTACTTAGCTAATGAGAAATAATGGTCGGTTAACCTTTAAGAAAAAGGTTTACCTAACCGGAATGGTGTAATTGTGTGCGGTTAACGAATAAAAGGTGACAAGGCTTATATCCTCAGGGGATTCACATTGATTAGAATAGCTTTTTCTTTCCACGTTTTAGATGTGCTAAGTGTAGTAGTTTCCTGCACGTTGAATACTTTTCTGATGAAAAAGAATGTACCCCTTTAGTACTATCGAACTGCAACCTCATGCAAATTCATAAGATAGCAAACGAGGCCTATCAGGCCTATCATACGTATATATGTACATATTTAGGCCTATCAGACCTTAAGGTTTCATCAACCATACATCAGAAGTAAATGTCATAGTAATGTATTACATATGCTCCAGCAGGCATTTCTAAAGGGCAGTAGCTGCTTAGGAATTAGTAAACTCGGTAAAATCAGATCGGCGATCTTTATCGTCATCCTGCAAAATCTGGCGAGTTTGGTAGGGATGCCAAAACTAAACAAGGCTCTGTATAGCTAGCCTCTATAAATGCTGTCATATGCGCCCTTAAAAACGATGAAGAGATGATGCGTATCGATTTGAAGTTCTTGAGTTTTTTCCAGGATCTGTCGAAGTTAGAAGATTTGATCAATTGTGGACTTTCCTGTTCTGAAACCACACTGATGGGAGCCAATCATATTGTTGCCGAGAGGTGTCAGACGTTCATAGAATATGGCTGATAGGATCTTGTACGTGATGTTGAGGAGGCTCATACCTCTGTTGTTGGCGCAATTGAGGGGCTCTTTTGTGGATCGGGCAAACGATGCTGGGTTCCATTGATCAAGCATACACTCGTCTGACCAGAATTTAGAAATGAGTTTGTGTATGCTCTCTACCAGATCATTTCCAGCTGCTTTAAACAGCTCCGTTTGTAGGCCGTCAGGTGCAGCAGCCTTGTTGGATTTAGCTTGGGTATAGCTATCCTCACTTGGTTTTCGAAATGGAATCGTTCATTCTGCCTCACAGCGCGAAGTTGGTCTTCGTTGCCGTTATACAGTCTGCAGAAGAAATTTGGTCGGGTGAAATCCAGCACATCAGTTGCAATACTTCTGATGGCATGTTGACAGCGTTGCCATTCGTCTTCGGCACTTGATGCTGGCAGTATAGGAATCATTGAGAGATTTCGGGGTACGCGTTCGGCGAAGACTCTGGCGATCTCTTGCGATTAGGGCTTTCGACATTAAATCTTCTCACATCATACACATTCGTACCTCGGCTGCAACAAAATAGTGATCAGAGTCGATGTTAGCTGCTCGGAAGATTCGCACATCCAGAATACTGGAGGCATGCCTTGCGTTGATCCCAATGCAATCAATTTGGTTGACCGTTTCATGATTAGGAGACCATCATGTTTTCTTATGCATACTGAGATGAGGAAACCATGTGCTTGCTATAGTGACTCCCGCAAAGGCAATAAGCTTAAGTCCGTTACCAGACGTGGTGTCGTGTATGCTATGCTTGCCAACTGTCCTACCCAAGATTTCCTTCTATCCTATCTTGGCTTTAAAATCGCCCAATACGATTTTCACGTCATAAATAGGACATTGTTCATACTTCTTGTCGAAGAGCTCATAAAAGCATTCCTCGATGGAATCGTCCTTGTCCTCTGTGAGAGCATGAACGCATATTAAACATATTTTGATGAAATTAGGCTTCAAGACTTTTTGCCCAACCCTGCCCTGCAAATTCGCATTCGAATAAGAGGTGTTTCTGCTCTCTACAGCAATATCCATAATAAATGTCGAAATTTTTCATCCTCCTTTTATTGGGCCCATCCCATAGCACTTACTGGATAGCGATGATATCTGCATTGTAGCAATCTAGGGCCTCTGCTAATGGTTCGGCTGCATGCGATCTATTTAGGGTCCGAACATTTCACGTGCAGATCCGAATGTCGTTGTCCTTGTTTCGTTAGCCGGGGTCATCAGCAGTAGGATCATCCTTATCCGAGGTTCTTGGTTGCTTCGTAACTATTGTTTGATTACGTGGTAATGAAGTTACCCCGTCGCACAACCCCCAACCTGGAGGATCAGTTCCCTTTTATTCCCCTAGGACAATGGGCCAGATTTTCCGATATGGATATGTGCGCTACCGTTGGCCCATTATGGGTTCATCCACCATCAACTCTGGCTCAGTATAGTAGATCTGGGATTCAAATATGTTGAACAGCTAATATATGGATAATATTAATAGTTCAACCTGACTGGAACTGGTGGACACCACTGTTGAGTCGATGTAGGGAATTCGTCCGCTGCCACCTGGATCAAGAGGAAGGTCTTTAGTGAGAAAACACTTCTCTCCCCTCTTTCGACCACTACCAACAACGACCTTCCAAAAGGGGTTGGTTACCATATCTCGAGTCGAGGTATTAGGCACCCATCAGCCACCAACGTAGAGGTGTAGAGTAGGAGTTCATAGTGAGAGGCTATCGTGAGAGGGCTTGTGCGCTCATATATTCGCATGACTTCCCAAACAACTAGCAGAACAAAAAAGTGGAAGTGGTACTCGTGAATGATACTTTGTCAGGAAAGCAGAGATTATTTGGCGATGGTTGACAACAATACAGACAATGCATATGCCACCCAAGTTGGTGTGGGTCATGTGGGCAAAAGTATTTCGCAGAATCTTTGAAACTTCTGCTATACAAGAGGAGACTCAACAAACATGCTATTATCAAGAACCCAAGAACCAGAATGGTATTGTAACTCTCACAAGAGGGAATTATAAAAAAAATATTTGTCGGGTCATTATGTTCATCTTTCTTGTTCAATGGAAATATAATCAATTGCAGGAAGCTCTCTGAATTATCAGAAGTTCCGTTGAATGATTCTTGTAGAATATGGAATAAAGACGCTTTAGTTGGGAATCTGGTCAATGGTTCTCAGGAATCCTGATAAACAGCTTGTCAATATACATATGTACTTCTTTTTCAGATTGAATGTCGATTTTTTTTATGGAAATGTTTCTAAAAAATTTGCAAAATTTTCATTATAGTCCAGTGTCCTATAGGGAATCATACGCTACCTCTAAACCTGACTCTATTTGGTGCTTCTCTGGAGATATTGTTCCATGTATACTGCGTCCATAGTAGTTCCTCTCCATTTGCTCTTCGTCAAGTTTTAGCTGCAGCTCCAGGGCAACCGACATGTTGGCTATCTTGCGGATATATACATTTCTTATCATCTCTTGTAGCCTGTGATATTCTATAATTCCAGGTTCGTTATTCTATCTGGGCAAGAAATTTTAAGTATTAGCCGAAGGGACTTGTTTATGAAAAAAATGTACCTTAGCAGTACAGTAGTATAGTAGCGGAGGCTGCTCCATATCCTTTGTTTGTTTTGTTTCTTTACAGAGAACACTGTCTGGTCTGAATATCACGTCGGGTAATCAAGAGACATGCGTCGTCTGCGTACTCTAGATCTTCCAATTGCTCAAATACACCGTGGTGGGTGCTCGCCTATTACCTGACAGAGCTACTTGTATCACTTCATTCAGAGCCAGTGTGAATAGCAAGGGGGAAAGAATACAACCTTCTCGTACACCAGTTGGAACTTCAAATGAACTTGACATCCTATCTTTGTGCAGCGGACAGTATCTGGACGATTTTTTCTGGGACGTCTCTGTGTAAGATATGGAACATTTCACAAAAGAATCCTGTTGAGACTGTTAAAGGTTTTTTTTTAAATCAATGCAAGTCACGTAAAAAGATAATCTGAACTCAATATATTCTCCTGGAGGAGGGCCAAAGTGCTCCTTATATTGAAAGCCGGTAAAATCTTCCACGCATCCCCCAAAGACTTCCATTCGATCTATCTTTTTCTATCCTCCTTTCTATTACAGACTTTGGAAAAGCTGATAGTAATCTCTTATCGGTATCCCAACATGCATATCGCAAGAGTATATCGGTAGGAATCATTGAGAAATCTTTTGAGTACCAAGGATTTCACTATGGTGTACTCCCTTGATATTGAAGGAGTTCTTTTGTGAAAACAAAAGCTATATCTGTTGCATTTCTTGACTTGACAACTATCTTATCTGTTGAATCGAGTAAATGCTTAAAAGGAGGCTTATCCATGTTGAGCTGGGGTGCTGTCGAAGGTCGGTGTTTAGGGTTATTGTTAGGACGGAATATTATCACCACTATTGTGGCTCATGGTAGTGAATGAGATACTTCCTATGCAGACGACATTGCGACAGCGATATCAGGGAAGTTCTTTCTTATAGTTAGAACCCTGATGTAGTCTACACTAAATAAACTCGCAAAGTCTCATTCTCGGAGTTAATCCATCCAAAACTGAACTGAACTAGTATTGGTCACAAGAAGGTACAAAATACCATAAATTTCACTTTAAAATGCGTGACAAAGCAACAAAGATCTCGTATAGAAGGATTAATTCCAATTTGACTACTTCGACACACAGTTTCACACTCACAAACCCAAACCCCTTCTGTCTATGGATGTTGTTTTATCCTGCAGTGAAAATCCGCTGGACCCTGCCAAATTTCTTTCCACGCAAATGAACCTATTAATTCTAAAAGCTGTTTGCATACTCCAGGCACATATAAAAATTCATATTCCACTAGACAACGTAGGCGAAGTTGAATTAAATTTTCCCCAAGTACATCCAGTTTGATCTATGAGCGCTTGCAGACAAAATTCAGTCAAATTCCAGCCGCAAAACGTACAGCTGCCCTCATTTATCATAATTAAGAGGGTCGCAGACTTTTTCGGTTCGTTGTTCCCTTTTTTTGCTGAATATTCAACTAAAAGAAGGTATCCACCTACAGTAGCTGAGAAAATTAATTACAAAAAAAAATGTACACCTTCGCGAAGAAATTCATTGCGTTCCCTGAACTTTGAAATTCTCCCACGAAACCAAATACCCGATAACTCTAACGAAATTCCTTCCGTTAGTCGTTAATTGCAAATTACAAGGAAGCCGGTATCTCTCAAGGCCTGCTAACTCAAGAGTTATTTACACTCTGTAGCCCACCCACTACTGAGTCTCATAACTATTTGAATAATCTATTCAGCTTATGGTTTTCCTTACAAATACTCACACTCTAATGGACTGGGGATACTTTTAAGGAATCTTACGAAGAACAACAGAAAAATATCTCGCATCGCCTTGAGCCTGTAAATATTGCGCATCATGGTGGAGATTTCCATAAACCTCAAATACCAACGAGATAACAAATGATGTAAGCGGAAGGAAAAGAAGAAAGAAAAAAAAAATCCCTGTTTTGTCCTTGAGTGTCCATTTCGTGGCACGGACTCGATCAATATTTCATTCAAATTTTTCAGCCCAAAGGCATTCATATCTTTTCAGCAGAAAATAGCTTGGTCACCTTCCAACGCCCTGGAGCATCTGGAGCACGCCCTACATGAATTAGATACGCTACAATGTGTTGTGTGTACCCTTGGGCTAGTTACCATAACTGAAGAGTCACACAATGTTGCGCCTAATCGTGAGAAATTGCTTGTCACACTCCTGTGTAGGGTGGGGACCTATATATGTTAGTTTGTTTGCTTGGGGGTAATTCATTCGATTAATTACCATTTTAGTCCTGTAGATGCTGCTTTGCACTAATTGAAACATTAACACATAAGCGGTCTTGCGGTGAGATTCCAGTTAAACATAATCATCGATGAAAATAGCCATGCTCACTGATCTGAGAGAATTTTCTTCATTAATCACGTTTTTGCGGTTACATTGTCGTGTGTTGGTCCGCGTTGGCCAATCAACCGGAAATATGGTCTGCTCTGGACCGAATATGGGTCGATTGTTTTACTCTGCATGGAAGGATTCAATTGTGAGCATTAATAAATGCGTCGTGTTTTTTTTTTGTTGCTTTCATTTAAAAGGGACGATTTAAAGTCCTTATGTTATTGTAGTGCGAGCTCTTTGAAAAAAAAACCGGCTTACGTTCTGGTCCTTAAGGGTTCATTTAATTTAACCAGAGGTCGAGTCACCGCATCCATGAACGAGTAACTCGTTATTAAAAAGTGTGTATTTGGCAGCACGGAATACGTGAAAGGAATGAAGAAACTTCCATTATAGCAGTATGGAGGAGCATCCAATTTTGGCGAAATTTATCCTGCCAAATGCAGCACAAAGAAAGGCCACCTCTATAAGGTTCTGGGAAGTGTAAACTAGCTGCAAACCCAATATCCTAGAGCGTGCAAAGAAAGCCACTACAGCCCTGTACTGCTGAAATAAATAGTGACTACAGCCACGAATTACATTTTGGCTCTATGTATCTGTCATCAAGCCTATGCTAACGTATGACGTATTGGAGAAAGCCTGTCATTTAATTCATCTTAGTCGGGCACAAAAGTCGACTTATATATGCATCAGTGGAGAACTAAGAACTAAGCGATCAGGGACTTCTGAACATTTTGTTCGACTTGCCATCTTTAGATATCTATAGTAGACAAGGGGCGTCTTGGGCAGCCACTCTAGTCTAAATACCGGACACTCCTCTATTCTTAACAATCTGAAATTCCTTCTGCAAGACATCGACTAAGTACTATCACAACGTCTGATCGACAAGAACTTTGAAACGCGTATCCTCTCAAGAGATGATTGGGAGGAGGATCTGTCGCTACAAAACTAGGGACGGATCAAGAACAGGATCGGCAGTAGGAAGAGGTGTCTTCTCCAATGATCTAAACACAAGTATCTCATTCTGCCTTCCCAACCACTGTTGCATCTTGCAGGCGGAGATAAACGAGGCCTCATCATGACTGAAGTATAATGTGATATACAATCGGGATATTGTCATTTTTAAGAAAGTTAGGCCGCAATCACATCTCTAGATTCCTTCACATTCACACTCAAAAAGTGCCCTACATTGTCACTTGTCTGACTGAACAATTCAACATTCACCTCATTTCGGTGCTGAGATACCGTGATATTCTAAGGAATTGTATGACCGATGAATTCGCCAGGAAGTCTACAAGCTTATCGATTTTATCGGATAAGGCGACCATCGGCATGCTCCTCCAATATCAATATCAATAGCCTCCAGTTGTGTCGACACACTTTCGTCTCTTGCTTGGGGTGGATGAAAGGGAATTATAAACTCAATCCATGTGTTATGAAGAGCAGATATGTGATCCCCTTTTCCCTTCAGAATCCCAATCTTTTTTTCTACAATGCAGCGAGCTTTGCAATGCACATAATTGAAGTGTAATTCGCTTGAACTTACAACCGGGTTACTGTAGGATGTTATACACCACGATTCAAGGAGATATCCAGGATCATCTAAGATTATTAAAAAAATAAATCTATTGCATGAAATCAATTGCATGAAAGAGCGTAGCGTTCTAGGTTCATTTATCCGGAATCGGCACTCCAAAAACCTGCGCTGGTTAGAATGTTTCCATACAAAGGTAGTTTCCATTCAAACAACACTTTTATTAAATTCAGTTTTTGAATCAGAAGAGCTTACAAAAAAAGTATCCATGATACCGATAAATAATCTCACGAAGGACATGCATTTGACATTTAACTATTACATTGACTATGACCGAAATGGTGCGGTGATTTGACCCCAGTTCTTGTGGTTTCACTCAAACTTGGTTAAGTATCGAACAACCCCTTTGGCATTTTGACTACTGCCAAACATTCTCAAGGCAATAAAATTTCTATTATTGGAATCAATCAGGTTCTAAATTAATGGGGTCTATGTGAATAGCGAGATATAAAAAGTTTAAGGCCATAAAAACCACTCTAGACATTGTTACCATTTTTATGGTACAACGATGAGTAGTAAAGTTGATAGTCGCAGATATTTTTGATTGCGAATTCTTGAACTATTAAACTGAAACAAAAACGAAAGAATAAACTGATTTGAATGACAATGATCAATAGTTATGAGACCGCTGATGATTCAGTAATCATTCGGTGGTTTAGGATTATGGATTTTTAGCGCTTAATTAGGGGACAGTGGAGAGATTTTATTTGCTATTTATTCCGTTTAAACTGACTTGGCTGTCGATATAGATAAAGACCAAGTTCCTGGAGTGTAGTTTCATATGGAGTATACTATCGGACTACACTGGTTTGAAATTCTTAATGAACGTGCGATTTGGGAGTCCAGATGAGTAGATCCATAGAGATCAAGATTATCGTCTCTTGGGGGGGGGGGAATTATTTTAAAGTTAAGCAGAAGTTAGAGAATGGTGTAGGTGTGCTCATCTCTCATTAGTACGAGTGCCCATGCCGCACTCTGTCCAAAAATTAGATTGTTTCAAACGTAGGTCAATCTACGCAACTGCTTCCTTTGGATGCAAGTCTAATGGAATTAATGCAAGTATACTAGTTTGAAGGGCTGCGGTTGGCATGGACCCTAGACCTTTATCCATATGGCTGAAACTGCGAATTAAAAAGATTTATCTGTGAACCACACCAGACATCTACTATCCAGTGCCGGTATTAGACCAGTTTGAGTGGCTGAGTTGCTGTTGCCTGTTCAAAAATGGCCACCAAACTATCATCACCCATCCAATGTATCATTTTTGGTTGGTTGATACCTCTGCTACTAAATGGTCTTACTATTGAGTGGTAGCCAGTGTTATCCAATGCTCCCTTAATTTCAAGGAATGTACAGTGAATGAAAAGTTCCTTCTATCTGCTTGACAAGATAGCGAAGAGCACCTTCTGACTTGAGTGCAGAGTGATAAACAAATCTAGCTGGCCTCTAACATAAAAGTCAATGAGTCTCTCCTGGGATTTGAGAACAAATGATGTTAGATTTGAAGGTCTATAAGATTTAGGGAGCTCACTAGGCTTTTGCTGGGTTTGGGGATAAAAAATATATTTACCTGTTGGCTCTAAATAAAAAATTATACTCGGCAGGATAAGATCAGTTACTTGCTGTAAAAGCGCCGGAAATATACCATCACCATCGTGGACTTTGAATAGTTTGAAGAAGCCTATAGCCTATTTATTGCAAAGTAGTAGTTCTAAACTTCAGTAACCCTGAAAGGATTGCGAAAAAAAAACTGCTTGTTTTTATTTCCACATAATTGAAGGCTCTTCTATCCTTTCGCAAAAGCCTGTCACTAATTGTTTTGTCGAAATAAAGCCATATTGGCTTAAACCCTGCTTCCAGCTTGAGTGTCCAAGGCGGGATATTCAGCCAGGAGTCAATTTGTTCTGATCTAGATTCCAGATTTCTAGCCTATTCGTCAGTCTTATCATTACTTGGCTTATCCCCATGTACTGAAACCTAGCTAAACGTAACCTTGCGCTGTATTCCAAGCTTTTAGTACTGCCTGAATTCCGTTGATAAACTGATACCTTCTTGTGGTACTGCCTTCATTGTAGACGGAGCTATTGTCACTGCTAAGACTTTCGATTGAAAAAACTGGTATGGTTCTAAAGGCGAACTGATTTGAATGTGCCAGAGCGGTTCGAAAAGATACCTGAGCCTTCGCTTTACCTATCCTTGATCCATCTGCGGAAGTAGATCATTATATTCATGTATCCATATTATAATTTTGGGTTTTTGTCGCCAGGTTTTCCCAAATATTCTACTGCATGTATAGAGGCCATAGGCTAAGATGGGTTTTTTGATTCCTTCATTTATGTTTAACCTTCAATTTAGCTTTTCATCAAGGCCTAGATATCTGATGCTATCGTAAATTCTAAGGGAAGTGGCCACTATGGAAGGTAAAATAAACTCTGATTTAAGTCTGTCTAGGGTCTTCAGTGCACCTTTCAATGCTTGTAGCCACCAGTACAACTTCATCCAACTTCATCCATATACCCGTCTATGCCTTGCTGTCTATGTCAAGTGATAAAAATGAGTTCTGATCCTCTTTATTCTATAGAAAGACTGTAGATTATTATCAATTTAAGTAACACTTGGTTTGACTAGAGGATTCCAACCTTTCCTGGCCCTTCCTTAGTCAAGGTCAATAAAAGCATCAATGAGGGAGGGCAGCAGATACACTAGTGTTATGATAAGTGAATTATTGCCCTCGCATTATACCGAAGATTGGTCTGCATCACTGTGAGGAGTCAGAGTTCAAGTGGCAGTACATACATATAACTATCCTGCGGGTGAATTTAATAGATCTACCCTCGCCCTAACAAATTATAAAATATCCTTTGAATTCCTATGCTATAGAGAGGAAAATTTGCACAACTCCAAACTTTTAATTTGTCTCGAATAATTTAGTGATTAGTAAAAACCTGTGTTTAAAATTTAGACCGTCAGTTAGGATTTTTAATTGAGTGCAAAAGCTGTTGCAACCTTGTTGCCTCCTAGACTACATAGTCCAATGCATACACTCAAATGCGTTCTAGATCCATAACCATAAAACTAACTAAAATTATGCAATCTAATGCAAAGTAGACAAAATAGTTTTTATTCGTTTGAATTGTGTTACCACCCATAGATCATAGCTACTTCATTTTTATCAAACCAAAGTTATTCAAGAGGATATAGCTGCTTGCATAATCTATTTAATTAAACCTGAAGAATGCAGTTACCTTAAATCAAAATATTCAGTCATTTCCGGACACGCTAAGATTTTTTTTTTGCACAAAATTAACAAGCATGCTGCTTTGCAATAAAATAACAAATAGGTCATTAACAATATTTAGTAGTGTAGATATCCATCTAAGTTGTTACATTTTTACGATCCAAGTAATTTATAAACCCGAGATCACGATAAAGTAGGAGTGGCCAAACGTGACTATAGTACACAAATTAAATTTAAATTTCGATATTATTTCCTTATATAGTTTGGTAGGCGCCTGAGAACCAAGTTTAGATCCAATTAATCGATTATGCAAATTAAAGCAAACTTTTAGTATCCCCAGACAGACAAACAAAGTAATAAATAATATAAACCAGCTTTAATCTTTAATATTTGTTTTCGAATCAGATCCGATTTAAATTAATTGTGTAGATTTATCCTTAATTAGTTTAAGAATAATAAAAAAAAAAGTTATTCGTATATTTAAGTAATTATTGTTAATTATTCTTCGTGGAAACAAAGAGTTCCCATAGGAACTCAAGCAAGGTAGCCATAGGGATTATAATAAAATGCTCTTTCGACAACACTTTCTTTGATGGCATTAAGCAGTCTATGATGAGATGGCAACCGTCATCAATTAGATATAGATTAATGGCTTAAAACAATTATAGCCACCAGAGGAAGCCCACAAGAGGGTGTGATCTTCCTCCTGCCCTGGAGTTTGGTCATGCAAATTCCTAGAATTACTAATAATAGCTAATCGCAGATTAGAAGGCTTTTGAGAGAATATTATCATCAACGTTAGGGGCAAATTAGCTGACACTATATCTAAACTGATGCAAAATGAACTTAACCTAACTTCAGGGTGATGCAGAACTAAGAAAGTGATGACTTCGGCTTGAAAAACGTTGCGTTAGTTTGTAAGGTTAAAGGAGAGGTGGATATTAAGGTCTTCTGAGAAGATTCCAGCACCGACTCCGTCCTCGGTTTTAACCCATCCGATTCTTGGTACAGGACATCCTGTCCACTTACTTTTGTTTGGTTTTGAGGATCTGTAATCCATATTGAAGTTGTTTTCAGTGGGCAGGTGGTCAGTGACCTTTGAAAGATGACGATGGTATTCGGACATGTATAACCTCTGCGAAAAAGTTTATCAAACTTAACCGTAGAGAGGGATTTTCTATAGGATCAACATGGTATCTTTTACTTAATGCCAATGTAAATGTCAGTAAATGGTATTGCCACAAGCTGCAAAGAGTATCAGAATTCAATTCGAGTGCAAAGTTATACCACAAAAAATCAAAGGAAACCTCACGTACATGTAGGCATTTACAAAAGTAATAGTAATCCACAAGGGGTTGCATGTTTCTCAGAACAAAACCTATAAAGAAGGAGTAATGTAAAATTCTCCTTAAAAAACACCCTCGAGGTCAAACTGTCATACTCTATATAGTGTAGTTCCTAAAAAGCAAATGAACCATAATATAGCCTAATTATAACACCGCGGGGAATCCTCGTACATCATGGGTTGATTCACACTTTCTCCAAGGATTACAGCCTGATGACATGAACCACTTTGTCAAATTTACAAAATGTGCCACACTATTAGTAACGTACGACGAGTCAGTACGTAGATCATAAAGAGTTTATATCGTCCCATCTCATAAAGTAATTTCAAGGCTCATTTTCACATTACGCCTTGCTTTTACTCACTTCCTTGGCAGTGAGGGGGTTGCCATTACACCGTATACCATCTATCTCGTGATAACATTTTATCCAGTAATTTTCTGCGATAAATATATTCGGTACAACACACAGATAGAGCTTAATTTCAAGGACTGTAGGAAGAACACGTACATACGTTACGGTGTGGAAAACTCCTAGGATACACTTTGTTTTCCCGCTCCACCGATATGGAGGGATACATGGATCGAGGCTAATAACTTCCCATACATACATATACTTAGGTGGATATGGTAGATGACTTTTTACACAGAAAATTGTACAAATGGATAGCTCATTGTTTTGCTACACCCACTCACACTGGATGTACATATATTTTTGTTTGTTTTCGCTTTTCTTTTGTTATTGTGTATGCTAAAAATATTTTTCATATTTATTTTTTTTTAAAGAAAAGTAAAAGAATTTATTTGTCATTTCCTATAGATACATTGTCATAGATACATGTATGCCGTGGTTGTGGAGGATAAACATTTATCACAATTGCTTGCAGTCTGATTTAAATGAGGGACTTTGTGTCTTGCATCTGTCAGAATTAATTCGAAACATATTGTTCTTGTTGGAATTTTTGACGTAACGTATTGGACATGTATCTCAAAATTAGGTACCACTTGTTTCATTTCGGTGTCATTGAAATGAGATTTTATTCTGATTGTCTGACTGAAATGTATTGTTAAATTTTTATGCCGGACGATTGGAAAACAGAATTTGCATTTTACAATGAAAATTTTATTTTTTATTTGTTTTGTTGCCAATACTTGTCACTCTGTAAAATAAATGATAATCTAAATGTCAAAGTTGGGTTTATTTTCGACCTTCGAAATGTATCATCTGTGCCCTCGGCTTCAGTAACAATAAACCTACCGTCAAAGTACGTACCTTACCTTGGGGCAATTTCAAAGTCCTGATAAAGATTAAAAAGGCTGAGGGATACGTTCCTGATGACAGAAACAGAAACGATTTAATAATGCGTATTTAGGTTGTCCAAATTTGAGATTGAGATAATAAAGTCCTTACGGCAAAATTATAGTAGGAGTATTACGTTTGTTTCTTCTGTTCATTGTTGGTATCTCTTTTCAATTTTTTTCTTTTAAGTATTCTGTCCCGACAAACCTCCTTATTGAGTAGATACTCTCATAACCAACGTAATTGGTAGATAAAAGGAGAAGTTGCCTTAAAATTGAACCTCGAACCGACTATCTGCTCAATAGTTCGATTCACTAACCACTGAGCTACGCCATCTACTGAAGATGATAGTCAACGCTAAATCGTCGCCTTCCTCTTCCTTTTCTAGATTCCAACTGATGGACTGTAGGCCCTTAGAATGGTCTACTTGCTTGGCTTCTTGCTTCAACTAGATTATATTAGTATGGAGTTATAGCTCTTCTGAAAGACATTGCCATTAAAGTGACTCTTTCCATCCCATCACTGTTGGTCCTTAGCCCACAAACTCTAAAAATTCCAAGCAAGTCATGTGCTTCAATCAATCTTATTAAAATTGCAATACAAATACAACCATTGTTAATAGTGATTATATCAGAGTTGATATTTAGATTTCCCAATTAAAAGTCATTGTCCACTTTCCTACCTGTATTCGAAAATAAATATGCAAATGCACAAGCAGATGGCATGGAACGTGCAGATGATTGCATCGTTCATGAACAAGAGGATGTGTAGTCAATGAATCGACTCAGATTGTTTCCTTGTTGATTTGAATTATTGTGTTTATTTTAGATGTTTATTTACGTCCTCATGCTGATTGTCGCCCAAATGTTAACCACCTTTGCTAGGAGTGGTTTGTGAAAACTCTCATGCTGCGGACAGATATTAGATTGTATAGCGTGATCCAACAAGAGGTGTCATTTTAATTGAATGCGAAAACTTGCAATTTTTATGAAAAGTGATGATATTTTTATTTTAGTCTAAAGTACAGACACTGAGGTTAGTTATGAAATACTATTTCTGCCAGATCTTTACCCCGGGTTTGGCTATAAATAGTGATTATATTGATGAAATTGAAGCAATAGAGCCACTGTTTCACCCAGCTGTGTAGCATGTGGCGTTCAATATTTTTGTAGTGAATTTGCTCTATGCCAGTATATATCAATACATATTTCATAACCTCTTAGTTTTTACTTATCAAACGTCATCTCAATTATAGGTAAATATTGATAGTTCAACAATAGCGCAAATTTCAAAATGACACTCTTGTTGGATGACTCCATGGAATTCGTTAAAAAAGAATGATAGATTTGCAAGCATCTATTAAAGGAGCTGAAATTTGAACTGAATAGGTACCAGTCTGAGATACATACATATATGGATCTTAAGAAGATTGGACAAGTTATTTATGAACTTTGCATGTTTGTATCTAATTAAACAGGGTTGTACTTACATACTTCGAATGTATTGGGCAACTGAGTGTGTTGAAGCTGAATATTTAAAAATATACCTGGAGTAGGAGCACACAACTATATTCATTAGACAAAGGTACTTGAGCGAAATAGGACCTTTAGCCACTAGGGGTTTATTGGATATATTTACCTATACATTACATATACGACAGCTGTTAGACCCATCCTGATGTAAGGAATACTAGTTTGGTGAACAGCAATGTACAAAGAAAAATAATATACATTACCCGAAAAGGTTAAAGACTTACTCTTTTAAGACCGCAATATTAAGTTGGCTTATGCTAATAGGTGCCCCTGTAGAATTGTAAACGGTTATAACCCCAGAAATACAGACAATATTGTCCCTTATACGATCTTTCACATCAAATACAAAAGGAAAATTCCTAGTATAGTGTTTGAGAATTTCGAGTAATTCTAAACAAATTTAGAGAGAGTTGAAGTGCAGACAGCGCTTGAAATAGCTACAGGAGTCTTCTGCAAAGCACTGAACATTCATAATATATTTCAAGCAGCCCTATTTTTAATTCCTCTGGGACTAGATCCTATCTGGACCCATCTCTTATCGGTTATACCTCTTCCGTAGGATACTGAAAAATACTTTTTAATACATTGATCAGTACTGAACCCCAGAAAGTTTTTGCAGTCGAGGCAGAAGCATCCACAATGGTAACGTGGCTGTTTTGGCAACCTAGGTGTTCTTTTATTTTTACCAGAATTATTCTATCTTATTGTTTAATTTTCAATAAACTAAACTAAATCCAATGTACTTACTTACTTGCTTACTAAACTGGTTTCCAACCCGTGAAGAGTCTCTGACTAAGATTTTCCACTGTCTTCGATCCCGGCCCTGTTGCTTCCAATTGTCTAGACCAAGCGCTCTGGCATCCTCGATAGCTTGATCCTTAAAACGGATTTTTGGTCTCCCTTGTATCATACCAAGAGCTCGGGTGGTGGCTGGTAGTCTATGGTGGTCTCTGCTACTCCTTTGATGACATCGCGATATTGGTTGTTGTCGTATATGGATGGCGGAGTCTCTCGTTCAAGCGTTCTCTGTAGGCTCTGACTACTCCAGTCGTGCTAAGGCTTCCAACGTTGAATTTCTTTTTTGAAGCGATTTGCAGCTTCTTCTGGTTGGATAGTCGAGCTCTGAATTTGGCTACAACAAAAGAATGTTTAGAGTCGACGTCTGCCCCTCTGAAAGTTTGCACATTCAGAATGTTGGATGCGTGTCTCGCATCTATTAGCACGTGGTTGATTTAGTTGGCAGTTCGACCATCTAAAGAGCTCCAAGTTACTGTGTGGATTCGCATTCTTAGTCCCTATTCCTACAGCATCCAGCCAATGAACTAGAACATTTGATACAAATAAATGTAGCTTATTTCATATCAAAGTCACTGGTAAGAGTACGCCATTTCTTACAAGCCTGTATTACACATTACCTTAAGAGATTACAAAAAGTAATAGCAACAGAAGATAAGAAGATGTAGCGATGTCACATATTTTCAGACAGAATGCTTGGTTATGTCGAAAACGAACCACCATAAGTAGTGTTGGTGATAGAATGCAACCTTGTGGAACGCCGCTACAAATCATAAATTCTTCCGTCAACTAACTATTATGAATCACGTGCCACTTTGCATCTTTAAAATCTACTTTTAAAATATTCGGCAATTTATTTGAAATGCTCCTTAGGCGTAAGGCATGCAATAAAACCTATCTGAGTACACTGTCTAATGCATAATGCTTTTTCGAAATGAACAGGAAGTGCAGCGCATTGTTTGACAATGTTCAGTAGGTTAGTATGGTCAACGATGATCCAGAGGAAACACCTGCTCCTTTATTGTCAAGAGTTTTTTTTTTAGATGTTTGTTAATACGAATGCAGTTTTATCTATTTAATCTTCACACTCTGCTAAATCGCGGGAATGATGTTATATTTGCTCGACCATTTCAAAACAATGCTCTTTAATGCATCTCCTGGTATCATCAAAGTCTTATTCCATTTTAAGGTATTTTCTTCAGAAAGATACCGATGTTCAGCATATCTGGAAAATTCCACCAGATTTCATTAAACTGTAGCTCCAAATAGTGACGGTCACTCTCATATTGTTGCTTAAAAAAAACTTAATAACTATTTATTTCATAAAATCTCTTTAAATCCAACAAACTTCCTTTACATTCTAATACAACATTGTATTTGAAAATGCGGTGAATATCGTATCTACAATCTGTTCCTGACGGACTGTAACGGGTTTGTAAATTTGTTTAGAGTCTTACTTATTTTTTACAATTTATAGTTCTTAAAAACTGATCATAAAGTACGTCCACCACTTCGTCAACACACACAGTGCATCAACCTACAGGCAACCCCCAATTCAGGATCATGAAACTTGATTGCCCATTGTTGACGTCTTTTAATGTCCTAAAGTCGAACTAACTTTTGCAATGCCGACCCCGTACAAGAATTAATCGTAAATTGGCTTAGAAGCAGAAAAAAATCTCACACTCATCTTTTATTGGCACCCCATCCTGGAATTCACTTTCCTTAAAAATTCCATTTCATTCCATAAAAATCACAATATCTCTCACCACCTCATAAAAGTTAACTGCAGTCGTTCTTTTCGATAAAAAAAAAAAAAAACAGTCCCGCCATCAACTTATTCTATAAAATCGAGCAATTTAATAGCAATTGCCGTATATTCCACGTATTAAACATACATTAGGAGCGCCATTATCCCCAACCCCTGGTAGCCATTTTGAAAAGAATTGAGTTGTAAACAGTTTTTACTTTTTTTTTCGCCTCGATTGTCAACAGAATCCCCATGACACTGTTATTTTCACTCTTCAAGTACTCTTGTGTACCTACTCCAACGATGCGGGTTATTCTTTTCCACTTAACCCATGTGTGTGTGGATAGGTGGGCCTCCTTTCAGGTATCCTGTCGACAATGATCGAACAAGTTTAGAGCCTTTATAGGCTTCAATCGAAATTCAACAGACGTATCTAATCGTTGTGTGTTCTTAAATTCTGTCTCGAAAGATACTATTCCCATGTCTGTACGGTGTATCCAATCCGCAAATGGAATATTGATTATGAATAAATAAATGACAATGTGCTGCATAAGCGAATGAAAGGACTCCCGCAGTGTAAAGGGCAATAATTGTTGAATTGGCCATTTATATTGCAGTTACCGTAATTTACTGCAATTGAAGTGTCCCAGATTACAGTGTAAATCAATGAGCCAATTCAGTGCAATCGAATGCATCATGAAAGCGATGCGATTTTCGTGCTGTAAAACTCCCATTCATCGGTACTTATTGACAGGACTTGTCCTTCATAAATCTTCCTCGATGGTCGTTACTTGCCCTTTTAGCTATGGCACACGTTGCAATGATTAAGATTTTTATTTTTTTGATTTTGGAATTCATTGGAAACAAATAAAGTTTAAATGTTTTGACGATGCTAATTGGCCCATTTAAATTCCAGGGTCTTAGGAACGTGTGTCCACTAAAAGCTGGTTATCCGCGGTTATTAAATTATTGGTTCATTGTTTGGATTCCAATTATGAATTAATTAAATTATGTTGATTATGTTGTGAGAGCGCGTGGCGTGTAAGCGTGGAGGCGCTTGCTCTTCACTATACAAAAAATTAAAAAAAAAAAAAAGGTGCGTGTGGAGTTGTTTAAATGTGTCGGAGAATAATGGTTGGCTTTGTTAAACAGATCGGATTTCATGGGGGCATTAATAAATCAAAGTTTTATTCGTTCGTGGGAAAGCCACAATGCCATTGACAGCTTTTATCTTTATTATGGTAGAAAATATGTAAAACACAAACAACAAACGATAAACAATGTGTTAAACAAATTGAAAACCATTTATTTTAACGAAATATTAAAGGATGACAATATTATTTATCACTTCCATCAGTGATGGGACGAAAGTGGTCAAGGGTGTTATCTAATTGAGTGATAAATCTCTTGATGGTGACTGCAGTGAAGTTTGGAAAGAATTTGGTGTCATTCTCGGACAGATGTACTGAGTTTACCAGGGTTCACCGAATTCGAATTTCGATCAATCAGTTCCACTCAGATGGGTCATAAGTCCATAAGATACTGTGTGGAACTATGACTCACTCAGTTTAAAGGACTATAATTCACTTTTATGTAGGTTAGTCCGGTTTCCAAGGAAATAACTTCTTGGTAGTAATGTTAGATTCAGCTTACCATACCATCAGAAGTCGTTCAGAGTTATTATATCTACTAGTTTCAGTAGGCTCTTCAAGATTAAATAATCGGAGCATAACTCAGCGGAGCATTAAGGAGCATAGCGGTGCAATAGTGCGCAATTATACATTTTAATTTATCGTTTGTAATTTAAGTAAACTTGATCTTACCATCTTCATAAACATTTGCTTGAAAGAAATTATTGCCCAAATTTTTCCAAAATAATTGGAACTATGGCCCAGTGAATTATGGACTTATAACCATGTAGGTTGACTAGGGCCATACGTCGTTTCTCTAGATCATCACTATAAATCCATTGAAAAACAATACAGTGCAATGAGGAGTGACTGTTCCTGGAGCAGGTTTATGGTGGCCAATTGCTACTTTCGCGATTTCCACTGATGGATTCACAGACAATCTTTTAATGAAAGAAATTTTCGGTGCACTGGAGAAAACTTCCACAACTGTATTGTCTTGGATGCATCCGTTGATATTGCTAAGTACTTCTGCTAGGAATTCTGGTTTTGTACTGAATAGTTATGTCCATAAAAGAGAAATCATATTCTGTATTACTAAGAATAGTATAACGTATAGCGTTCTATATATTCTTCAGTATTCTATAGTAGTATAGTATTTCAGCAAGGCTGAGCTAGCTGGTTGCACTTTTCAGTGCAGCTATAGGAGTGGTTCTAATAGAGCCCATTAAGAAAACGTAGGACGAACGTTGGTGCCGTACACCACACTAGATTGGCGCGAAATGAAGAAAAAATAGCCACCTTAATGGCCAGTATCGAAGAAGACCCAAAAAATGTGAGTTTGGCGCCGATCAGATGAATTGGGCATATCTAGAGAGTCAACCCGGCTTATTTTGCAGTTGAATTTGGGCCTACGTGCATATAAGATTCTGCAGATGCAAGAATTGAAGCCGGACGACCATAGACAACACTGTTAGTTCTCTAATTGGGCACTGAAAATGTTGGCCGGAGATCCGGATTTTTCCCAAAAAATCATCTTCTCGGACGATGTCCATTTTTGGCTCAGCGACTATGTCAACAAGCAGAATTGCCATTATAGGAGTGAACACAATCTAAAAGTGTTCGACCAAGCATCAATGCATCCACAAACATTGTCTGTTTGGTGCGGTTTATGGCATGGCGGCATCATCGGACCTTATTTCTTTCGAAATGAGGATGGAGATACTGTTACCATCAATGGTCTCAGGTGTAGAGCGATATTAACTGACTTTCTGCGGCCAGAGCTCGACAACATCGATATATCCGAGATGTGGTTCCAACAAGACGGCGCTACATGCCATACAAGTGACGCAGCGCTCGAAATTGTGAAGGACAAATTTGTCGACTGGGTCATCTCACGGCGAGCATTCATCAATTGGCAGCCGCGAGCAAGCGACTTGACACCACTCGATTATTTTCTCTGGGGCTACGTCAAGTCCTTAGTCTTCGCTAACAAGCCAACCACTTTGAATGAGCTCGAGGCCAACATTCGAGACGCTATTGGCAGAATAACGTCGTATATATTGACAGAGTTATCAAAAATTGGACCGAAGAGAAGTCGACGCGGCCATTTGAATGATGTACACATAATAGCAGTAACGTAGCTTAAATAAAGCCAAAATCAATTTTATATTTCACACCGTTATTGTTTAATTTAAATTTTTTTTCCTATCGTTCTTATCTGGTCGCCCTGTACATACTTATGTATCATCAAAATAGTCTTGTTGGCTTATGTAAGATGTTATTGTCCGAAAGGCTCACAATTCTCTCTTCATTTGCAAGAGGAAAGCGAGAAAGGTTGGGGTTTTGACCCAGCAATGATGGCTATAGATCATGGTATTCAGCCTTGTTCTTACTAAGAGGAATACGCGGGATATGTTGACCGGGGTTAGACTGCACTCGAGGCGTTTATGTATATTGTACCACTCTACAGTGTGCTTCGGTTCACTAACGCAGAGCTTATTAAAACAAACTATGTAGAACATACATATGTAGGAAATCATTCCCCAAGATCCCCACGGATAAAAATGGATGAAAGTGTTGATGTGTTGTTGTTGAATAAATTTTAGGTCATATTTCCATAGGGAACACTAGTGTATGGGCGAATTGGTTTAGATTTCTGACAGTGAAGGTTCTCTATGGAGCTCGATGAACCCACTATGGTACATAATATTCTATGATGAACTCATAACTCTATTCAACCTAACCTAACCTAACTCCCACCGGAATAGAAATCACTATCACAATGGATCTGTCAGGGACTACTTCCTCTAACTGGCAATTGTCAAGCTGAGTCGTACGTCAAGATCTGGCACCATGACAAATTATTCTTTACGCCATTTTGGCTATTAGTGTAGGAGACCGACTGAATTTTGTTTGACATCTCAGAAATTTTAAAAGCAAATCTAAAATATTGATTGATCGTACGTATTTGCAAACCAACATACTGAATCTTTTAGATATCGCTGATATTGCTGAAAAAGATAAAAGAAGGATACTTTGTCGCCCTTAACTGAAAGTTTCTAATTATGAAACATATTGAAACAATTCTTCTACTTAACTTATAGCCTAGAAGCTACATATATGTATACACTGCAACTCTAAGCTGTATGTGGTCATGACTCCGTAGTTGCTGTTTTTTTAAGACATTACACATTGCCATTGAACTTTCTATTGTCAAAAGCCACACACCCTGATCCAAGTCATTCACACGATTCTCGTACTCCATCAAATTACCTATATATGTTTGGAAGCTTCAAGCTCCATTCCTTTGGTCCTCTTGGAAATGTCAGATTTGCAATCTTCATGTTTCTAGGAGAAAATATTGGAAGTATTCTAATGCTTTAGAAGATGCATGTAAATTGTTTAAGAATTGCTTAGAATCGACGCAAATTTATCTCACCATCTTCTGCGGCAATTCTCGTACTCAAGCCAGGATTACGGTAGGATGTCATGAAACGTATCATGTGTAACTCCTAAGGTTAAATAAAAGCACTTGTTCTTCTGGAGTGTTGATAAAACCGATGGACATCTGGGAAGATTCTTGATATCACTATTAAACTGATGTTATCCATGACATTTTGAATAAATTTTTCCAAAAAAAAAACACATTTATTCCATCAAAATGGTCGGATATCCTTTTAAGCTTCATTGAATGTGAAACAAAAATTGTTCGTTTTGACCAAAATAAATTCTTATAAAAGTCATTCTGGCACCAAACCAATTGGGAATTTTTTTTCTTACACCTTTTCCTACTTTATTCCCCGTTTGCAGCCACACTGACCAAAGGCCATAACCCGTTCAATAAAAAAAAAAGGGTTAAATAAAACCAGAAAAGTTATTTGCAATTCCCATTGTAAGCAAGCACACAGGCGAATTGGCATCGATTACACATCGATAAAATGTTGTGCAAACTTATGTTCGGGACAATCCATA
Source organism: Xylota sylvarum (assembly GCA_905220385.1). Taxonomy (NCBI): domain Eukaryota; kingdom Metazoa; phylum Arthropoda; class Insecta; order Diptera; family Syrphidae; genus Xylota; species Xylota sylvarum. The sequence goes on from LR999958.1 coordinate 16,797,310, forward strand.
AACAAGCATATACCGCACTTAGGAATAACACAACATATGGCCAGAGTCATTACATAAGCCACTTGTAATTGGCATATCTTGCTGTTAACATCCATGGTGGCAAGGGGGCTCATATCGTCGTCATTAATACGAGATAATAAATTCAATTTAATTGCCAAGACGAATAGATTGTTATGTTTTTGCCCGGCTTATTGTTGCAAGGAGCTCCGCATGCCATGCCGCTTGACTTGTTACAGAACTTGTTGACTTGGTACTGTGATTCTTGTCTGTATATTTTGTATAGTGATTGATTTGTTTTGTTCAGGTCCATGGCATGGTGTATACTAGGTATACACTATGACAACGTGAGTTGGAAAAATTCATACATACCTTTCTATATCAATTAATGTATGAACGGACCTACATATTTACACTTATAGTGAAGGTAATTAGCTGTCGGGAAATATCACGGAATTGCCTACAGGGAGTTATAGATATTTTTTCTATTTTATTTGGGAAATTCAACTCCGACTGAGTGTGACAGTGATAAATTTGTATTTTCCTGATGAATGATGAAATTAATAACGAAATGGGATAACTGCTAAAAAGGACTCGAATTCGATCAATAAAGTTTGTATTGGTAATAAGTTATAAATTACGGACGGCGGCGGAGACAATTAGAACTCGATGACTGTCTATTCTATTAGTACATTAGCTAGCATACATATGTGTACATATGTATATCCATATAGGGGTTAATGTTGATTAGTTTATGGATATTATGGCAGTCTTAGTCATTAGCGTGTATTGTTCTACTCAACGTTTACCTCATTGTTCTAGCCTCGTCATTTAGTCCATCAAAATCAGGCATTGATTGTTGGTGCATACCTATCCATAAATCATTGGTAATAGACCGGGACTCACACCGTTATCGTCGTTGTCATGATATACATCCACATCTTGATTTCATAGGATTTCTATTCAATACAAATTAATGTATTTACAATTGATCCACAGAATACAATACCCAAACCAGTCCATCGTTAGTTTGAGTGGCTGTCTGTGCCCTAAGCGTAGACACAATTACATCAGAGTTGATCCATTATGATATGACAGGTTGGTTAACATACATTTATCTTAAAACAATTTGGGACTTTGTATGAAACACTAGAGGCTTCTCACGTTTGCATCCCAGCTGACTTAGTTCAGTGAAAAGATCTCCTAAGTACAGCTTCCATCTGATGACGGGAGCTAGACAGCTACAGAAAGCTGAAGCACTGAAGCACTTCCTCCTCCCCATCATTCTATAGAAATCTTTTCAAAAGATTCAGCCAGTATCCTGTCCGATAATGCAATCTTTTTAAGGAGAGGTTATAACTGTAACATTTTCGCATTCAACTTCAGCGATATCTATCTAGTGATATGTATAACATTGGATGACCTATTTAGGTATGTCAAAAATCGGACCTTTCTCATTCGTGTATCCATACAAAGGCATGAAGGCTCTTCGGCTTACGTTATACTTCTTACACAATGACATTTAATGCACTTAAAGTGTCTATACAAATTAACGGAATACGTTGCACACAAGTCATTTTATTTAACAACAAAGTTCTATCGCTTCTTTTAAAACAGCCTACACAACGCATTGCAGAGCCAAGTGGAATACTCCAAGTTCATCCCCTATTCATACCTATAGTAGGCCTTTGAAGTTATGGTCTATAAATGGTAGAGACAGTAAAAAAATACGTTGCTTTAACGTTTTCTTATTTCTTTGAAAGGTTGGCAGAGTTGGAAGAGTTAAAGACATTGGTCCTTTGAAAGTCTATATCGAGCACGTACTAGTTGGTGAGCTTTCTACGACCTTAAGCACGAAGGACAATAGGGTTTAATTGCCGGTAATTGGGCTCTTCTGAAATGAACATACATTGAAGGGTGTTGTTGGGAGACTTCATAGCTTTAGATATCATGGTTGTCAACGCCGATAATAAATATACTCTCTATAGGGGAAGTGCAGGCTCAATCATTGTTATCAGTTTAAGCAGCACCTCCGAATACTGAAGTGGGGAGTCAGTGATCACTATACGCATACCCATCATCAGGCATACCCAAAAGAGATCAGTAAAATAAACACAGATGATTCTCTATATATTCTTTAGAGACTTGCAGGCATTAAAGCCAGACGAGTACAAGCTATACATGAGAAGAACTACGAATCACAACCCACTGGTTTATTTGAAATAGCAGGAGTTCACGTCAAGTACCACCAAGTACTGAGAATATACACGATTTTATTGAAATATGCAACGAAACGAATCAAAATCCGTGGTTATGGGTACTAGAATGTCATAAAGTAGTTTCTCTGCAAAACATTCTTTCAGGACTCTCATCGCATCAACGGAAAACGTAAATTTTCTTTATCCTGTCAGTATACCAAACACAGATTGCATTATTTACTCGGTTGGTTATATCGTGTGAGAGATGGAGAGATGGAAGATATTGGAAACACCCCACCTTCTCCGCCGATGGTTATGCAATGTAAACTGGTGAAGATGAGGTAAATACATAGTTTCAAGGGTGACAATGTTTACTTATCTCTCCATGAACGCTATCATTTGATGGAGCTCTATGATCCCTTGAGCTAAGAAGCACGTCATTAGTGTTTTGAGGTGTTTGAGTTTAGATGTTAAACTTCGAGTTTCACCAATTTCCATTAATCATATCACCTATCACCAAGAACAAGAGTATCAGTGAAAGGATACGTCCTTGTAGCATGTCGCTTTGTAGTTGCAATTCCACTGTCAGCTTTCCTTTATACAGAATATAATATTTTGACCCATCGTATGTTGCCTTGATAATGGCTATAAGTTTGTCTAATATGGCCTTTCTGCGTAAGGCAAACCAAATAAACTTTCTGTTGAAGTTGACACTATGGATCGCAAATTTATGAACAGCAGGTGAAACAGTGATCAATATTCGATGCACTTCTCTGCGATGATCGGCAAGATGTTGATGTGGGCGCTATAGGAGGATCCAGACCGGAAACTTTTTTGATCAGTTTCGAGACTGTGTACCTGTACCACTGTTTAGGATCCACACCTTTCGCCTTCAGCATTTTCAGGATCCCATCATACATTTTGTTCCATAAGACTGACTATTGAGGAAGACAGAAGCTTTTGACTAGGTCGATGTTGGTGTTTTCTAAGCCTCTTTCTCGAAAACCAGTCAACGAAAAAAGACTGAATACAAAATTGACCATCTCCGATAGAACTTATATTTTAGCGACAAAGAGTAGGAGTGTAGGGCTTCTTCGTTATTCAGAATAGGGCGTAATCACTCAATTGCAGTCTTAGCTCAAAGATTGCAAGAAATATTCTTTGTTTAATTCATGACGAGATTTCATTGACAGCAGGTTCAAAGAACTTGTACACGATGTTAAGGAAGAGACTCTGTCATTGGCGTAGTTAATGAGGTCTCCTTTCTTATTCTTAACTTCCGATCGATGCCGGGATTCCATCAGGCATACACTCATCCATTTATATCTTGGAGTTGACATTTTGTAAGCTGTCTTCTACCAAATCTTCTTCAGCTGTTGTGAATACCAAGCTGCTCAGGTCACGTTTTACCAGGTAGCATGATTCTGAATATCGTCGCCCTTATGAAGTCTTGAGAATATGTATGTTTTTTTCATACCTTGTGTGAGATTTAAATATATTTCGTGCCTTGTTGTGCAAGTTTTCTAAATGCCCTTTGAATACCAGCCTTACATATGTAAGAGGAGTTCCGGCTATACCTTGGGCTCAAGTGCTGTCATTATAAACTTGCCAGGATACTGAAAGCATCCCTAATATCAAGCGATTTTACTGCACATTGTATCATGCTTTCATGATTCTACTATAACCTTTTATTTCAGCAATTGTCTGCATGTGGACAATGCCATACTATGAGAACTTTGATTTGATTGGTTTTGTCTTGTCTTTAGTTCACTCATTACTGCTTAGTGTTCTGTTGTTGGCTCATACTGTGACCACGTCATCCTCATTTTATAACGACAATTTGCTAGCCCATCAGATTACTGAGCGGTAGTTTCACGATTCGACCTCTCCTGAACCTCTGACCAACACTTGGGTGTATTTGTGTCCATAGCCAGTATGTTGATGTTATTTCTCCTCCGAGGGTACAACTCCTCAATTGTGCTTCGTCACTTCATTGCCAAACCTCAACTCAACTTACAAAATTCCCAATCCCATGATGTCAATAATCCACAATAAAGAAGGATGTTGAAAGGATCTGAACTGCAATCATCGTTTTTGTGCACACAAATTGGAATGCTAAGTTCATCATGGTTCTTCATACAAAATGCAAAAGAAAACTTAATATGCGTCCCGAGATTACTTCAATCTTATCATAACCAATTCGATGCAACCACCTGTTTGAAGATAAAAATAAAAACAAAACTTTTTATCTCCTCCCAGATGGAAGGTAACACGTTTCTACTAACCTCATAATCGCTTCACTTCCAATCATTTTAAGTCCTTAAGTATGCAAACGTTACTCAACGATGCACTTAAAAAGTTAACGAACAAAAAAATTATAATAAACTCCTTGGAAGAACTTTTCCCTCTTCTGGTTATGATCTCCATCCATAAGGACAGTGTTTTCATTTCCTGAAAATTGAGTTAGGACTAAACTTAAGTGCACTGCCAGATTTACACCTTTTTTCTTTTTATTGAGGACACCTAACTTTCAGGCACATTCCCACGTTGGTATACTTTTATTTATTATCCTTCTCCCACTAGCCCATTTGATGGAGCTCCCATCTCTCGGTACGCATAATTTATTCCTTTGGACGACATGAATAGAAAAACAAAGGACACGACCTCAAGCAGAAGCAGATATCGAATCAGTTTTTTTTTTTTTTGCAAGCTTTGTCCTGCTGCTTGCGGTGCCTTTATTTTCTTTTATGACCTCGTTTCGAAAGATTCATGGAGATAGTGCAGTGCAACTTATTACATTCCAAACGGAACGTTATGGCGGTTGGCACTGGAGGCGACTTCAAATATGTAAGCTGTATGCAACGTCGGCTTTTCGACTGAAGGCCAACCGTTTGGTTGTACAGGATCCTTCTCCTTCTGTCTCTCTTTCTCTGTTTTCTACTCATTAAAGCTGTCGCGATAAATTTACATGAAAATTAATCATTTCAAATGCTGCTGCCCATTAAATTGTTATTAGCTCCTCTGTGTGTATCTATAAGAATGCGGTCATCACACTCTGAAGCATTTGTTTGGATTGTTTATTTTTTCCAAAAACTAAGCTCTCATCATCTGTTTTGCGCTAAAGATACCGCACCAGAGTATGTTCTTGGTTTATCCACAAAATTTTCTAATTGAAAATCGCCCAACAAACCTCCGCACTTGGCCAATTAATTTTATTGCTCTTCAATTAGAAACTTCGAAGATATAAAATAAATTCGTATCAAGATGATGTCTGATGCCGGATGCGATGGCAGGGAGTAGGGAATTCTTTGGAGGTGGAGTCAGTATTTCGGATCAAGAGTCGATAATTTTGGTTCAATCTGTTTTACTGACGACCTTTGGAAGTGCCACAACCGGAACGTATGGTTGCATTTGCATAACTCGTTTAGTCGTTGGATCGAATGTTTAGTTATAAACACCAAGAATGTGGAGTTCATTCGAAATTAATCGATTTGGGAATGTATTAACTAATTAAAATGTTATTTTGTTTTATTTTTTAACTGACTAACTACAGTGTGGAGCCAAGATTTGATTGAATTTCATCTGCTAAAGATTAGATGGTTATAGTCTAATAGTCTACATTCCTAATTTAACGAGACGATACTGTTTATAGGTAGTTTGATACTTATTTAAACATATGCTAAAATGTGGATAGAGATATTTGAATCCATCTAGAATCAATCTTCTGATTCTCACTTACTAACTGAACGGGATCGTATAAAGAGGTCCTCAAGTCTTTTAAAACGATCATCAGAAAAGCCCGCCAGAAGTCCTGTAGACTCTTCTATGTTAAGACAGAAGAGATCTCTGAGGCATCCAGGCTCCGAAAGATACTCGCAGCCACTCCCAGAATGCCTAGCTATCTCAAAACAGCAGATGGCTCCTGGACTACCTCTAGTGTCGAATCCCTGGATCGATTACTGGATTCCCACTTTCCAAACAGCTGCAATGCCATTTCGAGCCCTAATGTCATCTTGACAAGATCAATCTAAAGCAGCCTTCTTATCTTGTTACAAAAGGCAACATTTTTCCACATGGTATTGTGCCTGCCGATCTTCAGCAGAATGTGGGCCTAAATAATCCTTCCTTGGTTAACTGTAATTTTTAAAAGTTGCCTAGATTTGGTTCACATTCCAAAACCATCGACGGAAGTCAATGTGGTTTTTATACCCAAAGCGGTTAAAACTTCGCACGATAACCCCAAAGATCTGAGACTCATAAGTTTGCCATCAGTAGTCCTGAAAACCCTGGAGAAATTAATAGATACCCTTATAAGCTGCAGTGTCAATCCAAATCTTCTGTCAGTCTCTCCAACATACATATGTATAGTAAAGGGAAATCGGTTGAAACGATCCAAAATCTTTAGATTGTAAAGTATATAATTTGGTAGCGTGCCTGGACATTGAGGGAGCGTTCAACAACGTCGAACCAGAGGTAATTCATGACGGACTACCGTACCTCGGAATTGAGACGTCGATTGATGCACTGGTAAATCAGTTGCTTACTAATAGCTTCGTCAACTCAAAGTATGCCGAGATCTCAGTTCGAAGGGTCGACAGTTTGGGTACGCCACAAGGAGGTGTGATCCCCCCTCTGATTGAACTGCTCCTAATCAGATGATGTTGCTATTACTGTTGTAGGGAAACACTCAATGCGCTTAAGGATCGTCTACATAACGTCTTTCTCAGCGCACTCCATATGAACTTAAAAATGATGTCAATCTTCAGAGAACCGAACTCTCTCTTCCTCTTCACAGGAAGTATAAAATTCCCAACTTTGTTCCACAAGAACTAAACGGCACCCCACTGGTGCTCACAAATACGGCAAAGTACTTGGGTCTATTTTTAGACAATAAATTAAGCTGGAAACCGAACATCCTGGAACGAATCAAGAAAGCTACCATCGTCTATAATGCTGTAAGAAAGCTCTTGGAAATAAGTGAAGACTTCAGCCTCGAATTACATATAGGCTTTATGTATGGCGTGATTGTCTGGTGAACTGCACTGGATAAGGCCATCCACTAAAACCTCCTCAGTCGTGTGCAAAGAACGACATGCGTGTGCATTAGTGGAGCCCTGAGGATAACTCCAACTGCGGCTTTTGACGCACTGTTCTACATGCTTCTGCTCGATATCTATTGCAAACAAAAAGCAATTCTTTTGTGAACCAGTCTGCGTACTGGGCACTCGTCTATTCTAAATAAACTAGAATTCATCCCAAAATATACTGATTACACCTTCCCCCAGCTCTTTTTAAACAAAACCTACATATATACCATTCAGGGCTGACATAGAGTTTCGCAGTGGATCAGTTTGTCTCTATACAAACGAGTCCAAGGCGAAAATAGGTGTTTACTGTAGCGTATTCCTTGGGGCGTATTTATTGAGGCCTTGTCGTGGCTAAGATACAATGCAAGGAATATTAACATTTTTACCAATAGTCAAGCCGCGATTAAATCCCTGGATTCGGTTCACTTCAATTCCAAAGCTGCCTCTAATTGGGTACCATATTCCAAGAAACATTGGTGACGAACTGACCATACATGACACAACTCTGCCGAGAAAGAGAATCTCAACATGCCTCTCGCTACGTGTACACTCTTAATTAAGTAAAATGAGATAAACGCTACTAACCGCAGGTGTTCGAACTCCACCATGTGCTCTATCCCGAAAACAGATCTGGCCCAAGCTGGATCTCAGGGGTTCCAATACCAATAATAAGACTAAAGAGATCCTTCATAAGTACAATAGTAGGTGTCATTACAGGACACTACATCATTGGGAGGCATGCCCTCAAGCTAGGTCTCCCCGCTAAAGATTTTTGCAGAAGCTGCATGAATGAGAAAGAGGAAGAAACTATTCTTCACCACCTACACACCTGGAGGGAACTATATCTAAGAGAGTACTTCGTCCACAACCTTGGCGAACTAGCTAATATAAGCATTAATCGCCTCCAGCGCTTTATAAGCGCCTGTTGGTTCAACGGACAGATTGAGGACACTAGGGCCTATGATATCACAATGAGCCTATTCTGGCCTAAGTGTGGCTGCACTTGCTGAAACCTGCCAATCGATCCTAATCAAATCTTACTTAATGGGCTCCCTATCAAGGGAAGACTTCCGCGAAAGCTTTATCTTTAAAACAGATGTTCGTTCTTTCTTGCTGTCGCAATCCAGAGGATTGTAATTCGAAAATCCTCTTTACATGGAGCACTGTTGTTCATTCATTGTGCGTGTTATATACTATACACGAATGAAAGGAGCTTCTCTTCTGAAAGGCATTTTGTTTTTATTTTTAGAAACGTTTTTATGTCAGTTATACTTTCGGATGTTTGTCAGATGCTCGCGAGAGGTGGGGCCATGAAAAACTTTTTCGTGTTATCTAGAATTCGAACTGCGAAACTCTAGTTCGGTAGTCCAATGCACTAACCACGCTCGGCATGGACAAAAATGGAAGCCTTTTGAATCTTAAGCATTGATCCTTAAGCATATTAAAAGATCAAATGGGATGTCATCTTTAGGCAGGTTCGGTTGTTTTTGTTTGGCTTGCAGTAGAGATGTCTTCATTGATATCATTATATCCATCATCGACAGTCTGTGCTACCGTGCGGATGCTCGGTGAACTGATTAGTGAACCCTCTTAAAAATCCTCAAACCCTGAAGAGGAAAATTGACTGCTTTAAGTCAGTGAGTGGTAAAAGGCGTCACTATTCAGATGCCATATGCATATAATATCTGTGGACTATGGATACCCATTAAAAAGTTCATTTGAAAGATCAAATTTTTTAACAGTTTCGTCGTGAATAACAACTCCACCAATAGCACCATAATTTGGATGACAATAGAGCCTGTTACGCAATCCAGTTCGCATGTCTTCCAGTTGATATTACGTTCTCAGCTATACTAGCTTCTATAGCCGCTATATTTTCCATTGCGAAACTTGTCAATATCACATCAAATTGCATGTTGACTCGAATTAGATATGTAGTGTGTTTCTGTGACACGTTCAGTCAGCCTCGTGTTCATTTGCCTCATGCTTAGTTGAGGTGGCATCGGGGTTTACATCTGATTCATTTCTGATTATAAACTTTTTATAACCACTTTAGTTACTGCCAAACTCAACATTATGAAGCTTTATGTAGGTTCTGTTTCTATCAGTGGGACTGTGATCTCAACCCTTCTTGGCAAATTCTCTATTAAGATAATGTTTTAATCTTAAGGCAACTTATTGCACTCCAGATACTTCATACATGTTTATTTTTCCTTTTTCAGATCTATGGCTACTTCAAAAGGGTATTAATGAATTGCAAGTCCTGCTATCTGCTGTGATTCGTGATGTAAGTATACACATAGAAATTTTTATATCTAAAGGGGTCCTTCAACTTAAGTTGTTCATATTGAAGAAAGGTATCAATTACAGTAAAAAAAAACATTTAGTGTAGTGTATAATAGTAGTGGGTGTCCCATTAAGAGCGCACATGTCTTTTATAATCAGTTTTCATGGATCACTATGAAGAACCATACCTTCATTATTCTTAAAACGAATGCCTTAAGTATGCACTCTCTGATGTCAAACGAAAATTGTTGAGTGAATTTCCAAGAACTTCCATCAATTATTCCACTTATTAGAAAAAGGAAAATGTCCTATATAGGCCATTGCGTGCCCTTAGCTAATCTTGCGGAAACCTTCTCGAACTGAACCTACACAACGATAGATACTCCTCAGTTATATGTTTTGCTGTTAACAAAAAAAAATTTAATTGATGATATAGCCAGATACTTTTGCATCCCCATGCTACCCATGACTTTTTTGTGTTTTCCTTAAGAAAAAATGTTAATTAGTTTCATAAAACTTCCCCCTATTACGCCAAACATCAACGTTTTTTGTAAAAAAAAATTTAAAAAGTTTTCGTCAAACCGCGAATGCAGGAAAACCTCATACTTGGCTTTAAATATTTTGTTTAAGGCTTATTATTCCCCCAAGAGAAACAACACAAAAAAATCGATATCGCTCCTGGCTGGGTTGAAAAGGAAATTCATTTCCGTTTTTTTAAACCTATAAGACCAAAGCGAAATGCTAAAGCAAAGAACAAACAAAAAGAGGAACAAAAAATCCCCCGATTTGACTTTTTCACTTATCTTCTGTGCAGCTTCTGGCTATTTTTACAGGATTCACAGAAAAAGGTATTTTAATTTAATTTTCTTCAAACCTGTCAGCCTACCGTTCGTTATCCACTTGACGTATTTTATAAACCAAACAAAAAGAAAAAGAAAAACTGTAACCAGTGAATATATGCATTTCGCGACGACGACACAATGAAACGTGCATAAGTGTGCGGCACATGTGGGTTTCTTATTTTGTATCGAAATTAAAAAAGTTTCACTTTCATTGCACACACATGCAAATTAGAACTATCCATAAAGTCAATTACGAACTTTTATCTAATTTCCGTGTGCATGTTCAGGTATCACAATTATGGTCAACTTTGCCTATGCCTTGCCTTGGATAGGTGAAATGTTCTATCGTAAAAAAAAAAAGTACGCATACGCCCCCGACAAGCCTAGCATGTTGTTTAATAAGAAATTGTTGCTTCACCAAATACCGTAATTTGGCTGTTCGCAAAGGAATTTTCAAGGAACAAATAAAATGTAATGTAATATATCCTGTGGCATGTTATGTATGAGTACGAGTACGCCTTTCTTGGTGTTTGGTTTCGGTTAATTGAACGCCTACTTTATTTGTTTACGAAATTTTTTTTGCGTTAACGTGCAAATATTCATACTTCCTTTCATATTGGATCGTAGAGGCACAGCAATAAGGATAATTCACACAAAATTTTCCAACTGAATTGTTGCCGTGTATTTGCTGAGATTGATTTTGCGGGCTCGAAGGACATGCACATACATCAGCGTGCCAAGTACTTGTTTTGGGGTTTTTACGATTTCGGCTGGGTGAACTCTTTTGGTTTTATTACGTACTTATCGGGATTCAGGCCTTAACCTTGGTAGTAGAGAGAAATCGTGGAAATAAAATTCCTAACTGATAGGAAATTTGCTGAAAATGGTGTATTAGGAAGGCGTGTGTATGGAATGTTGCCATTTAGACAGTGTAGGGGAAAAGTAAATGGGTGAATTTTGACTTGAACTGAATAGGCTCCTACTGTGGGTCAAGTTCATCTTATCGGTTTGCCAGGAAGTTGTTTGGTATGTCTAAGGAAATTAAGGCTTAAATTTGGATACAACTGTCCTGGAAAATGATATAAAATGTGTAAAATGCTCGCTTCAACACAGAACAAACACAAGTCATATTCAAACAAGAATGGACATAAACCTTTTAATCGATTTCAAGAATTTTTTTTAGTTCTACGTATGGTCTGGGTCTCCGTGAAGAGTAATAAGTTAGGTCCGTTTGGGGCTAAAATTGGCTTGGTCTTGGCACTATCATGTTTTGTGTAGAGTTTTCTGGAGACAAGTCTCGCGAAGGCTTGTTCTGTACTGGATTTAGAAGAGTTAAGAATGGTAGAACAGAGTTAACAACTATTGTTAGTTCCTGTCCGAACCTCTTTCTGGTTCTCTCTCTTCTTGTCCTGGAACTCAAGGGTGTATTATTTCTGTGATGGTGGATATGAACTTACTTCTCGCCATAATGATGACATCATCCGCATATGTGACAACTTTGACCTCACTTCGTTCTAATTTCTTTAAGATTCCATTCACATGTGGTATCCTAGTAGAGGGGATAGGACCCCACCTTGCAGGGTACCTTTCGAGGTTAGTGCATGCACTTGGCAATCACCCAATTCTGAGTTGTTGTGTTTCGTCTTGAGCATTCAACTCAATCTGAGGTTACTGAGTCTATGATGGTTCAGTACTAGTCGTATAGTTTCAGATCTTACATTGTTGAAAGCTCCTTCTACATCCAGGAAGGCTGCTATATATGTAATAGATATCATTGCTGTTAACCTCCTCTTTGGATTCGATATCTATTTCCTTGTTCAAAGTGCTAAGCGGTGAAATAGCCTCAGTAAGGGCCTGTGAGGAGCTTAGATGGGACTCTGCCGGGGCTAGTTTATCCGCCTTTTTGTTACCTGGGATATCCACGTGATCCGGTACCGGTAACAGAGGGTCACCTTATTGCTCACTGAGATATCGTCCAGTCTTTTGATGCACATTTTATCAAGTTTGAACCTTACCGATGCTTGACTTTGAACACACATAAGTACTTATTATCTTACCAGAAATATTTCGCTCGATAATTATGGCTCAGCTGATTTTATTGCTGTGACTTCGGCTTGAACAACCCTGCAATCGTCCTTAAGTCTGAAGGATCCCTAGGAATGGACTTTCGGTCAATCAATTGAAAACTGAGGTTATTCTCTTGTAACCGGTATGACCTAGAAGGCATCACTATCAAGATCTCGGATGAAGCCAAATATCTGGGAGTGATCCTGGTTAAGAAACTTCTTTGGGTAAAGCATGTCAATTCAAAAACATCCAAGGCGCTCTCAGTTTTCCGGCAGTGTAAGGGTGCTTTTGGCAAGGTATGGGGCTTATCACCGAAAAAGGTCTCTGGATTTATATGGCTATGATAAGACCTTTTCTAGCTTATGCGTCAGTTGGAGGGGGTTTATGCTGAAGTATGTCACTGCCTTCTGCACGAAACTCCAAAAAACGGCCTGTCTCGGCTGCACGGGAGCTTTTCCGAGTACGCCTGGCTCTGCTCTAGATGCTCTGCTTGATTTACCTTCCCTTGATATTTTTCTCATGGGCTGTACTATCAAAGCAATCTACCGTCTTAGGCTTTTGGTATCATCCGCACTTGAGTTTCGATTACCTTGCGCGACACTTATCCTACGACCCTGGTTCCATGAATATGCAGTTCGATGCAATGACACCGGAACTTCGGCTGCTATGCAAATTTAGAGTCGAATTTCCTTGCATTCAGCACTGGCTTCGGTCAGAGTTTGAGCCTGATCTGGGCTGTAGTCAAGGGTTCGGTGCTGGTGTTAAGGCTGCGTTTAAAGCCATGCTCAACCTTGTAACCCGTTTGAAAATAGTTCGAGAATGCAATAACTCTTTGAATTCAGTCCCAAAGTTGAACTCTCTGACTCTTGTCTGGGTTCTAGGATTGCGGGAAATTTCTAGATTGCAGTAAAGGTTAAGTGGAAGAAGGTTCAGTATTGTTTCCAGGGTTGCTGTTAGTATTCTCTTGGCAAGTTGACAGTCTCTTAGATCGCATTCTTTTCCCTAGGTTAATATTTCCAGGATTTCCACTTTAAAAGAATACCTGGTCCTAGTTAACTTTTCTTTTTAGATACTAATTACTTTCTGTTCTGCAAGGTGAATGTGATTTCACTCATTCATGCCATTCTGTTCATAAACTATAACTTGAGTCACGTGTGCGTCCTTAAAATGAAAACATTTTCTTTCATTCCACTAAAATATATACTTACCGGGAGATTTTGTTCTGCTTTTCGAAGGACTCTTCTAACTCAATAGTAGGTGCACAAAAATGCACTCTTAATATTATTTTGAACGCTCCTGCCAGAGGTTTCCTTTTTGGCATTCTACACATGTTCACGTTTCTGAAATTGATGGTCCATGCGAGCATTTGAGTCGTGAGAGTGCATTTCGTTTTATTTTATATTTTTATTACCATTTCCATTCATTCTCAAGAGGGGTAGTACAATCACAATTTTCTTGGAAACCACGGATACGCTTTAATGGTTTTCAATTGTATTGAAGTGGCGTATGTCCTGTTTACTTTGCAACTACACTGTATTCCGAAAATTTGAGATTTTTCCTTCTCACTTATATTGATGTGAAACAAGTTTACCCTATCTGATTGATGATCTATCATTTGGATTTTCTTCAAATCCTGAAGGATACACAGATACACAATCAGGTTCGTTCGTTTTCTGCCTGCGTCTAGTTTTTTTGATTTGGATTTTATTCGAAAAGTTTCCCTCCCGGGTTGTTGTGGAGGTAATTTACTGCTCCCCAATAATATATGTGTAGTTTCTGAACAAAATAAACACCGTAATAAAATATAATCATAATAAAAGTACAATTTCGGGGGGGATATCTGTTTGAGGTCCTGTTTCGATGCATACATTTGGTCTCTCTCTGGCGTAAAACCAAATTTTTATTAGACAAATTTCGAAATCATTGCCACCGATTTATTGTGTATTAAGTCACACAATTGCTTATTGAAAATCCTTTATCCCTTTATGATTGTTTGCCTGAGTCGTCCTCGTTCCACGCCCACCCCAAAGTATTGCAAAAGAAGTTTGAATTTTCATTAAAACTTTTGAAAGGAGATTTCCCTGCCTTGAGTCACGAGACTAGATATCAATGCAAATCAGGTTTTGTGTATTTTACGATGAGTATTTTTAAATCCTTGCTTTTTTTTCTATTCCCTTTGCTTTAAGGAAAGTTGATGGCTTTGGATTCTGGTGGTTGTTGCTTAAGTATCGAATGGGTAAACTTTGTACATTAGGGAGACTTCTGAAAGGGTAATCAAAAATTGAACAAGGAATCATGTTTGAACGGGTGTTTCCTACATGTTTACCAAAATGGATTATTGCTTGTATCTATGTTTTGGTTTAATTATATTGGAAGTAGGTCAAACTGAAAGGTCAAGTGGTAGTTTTGAATGTGGTCTCAGAATTAGACGAAGCTTAATTCACCATTTGAAATTATAGTCATCCGGTTAGATTATATATTTCGAAATTAGGGTTCTTAAATGTCTGTGTTGTTAAAGTCGGCAGAGCATTAAATTGAAAACTACATGAAAATGTTGAAAACTTTGTTTTGTTTCCGGGCTTGTGAAGCAAATAGAAAGGTTTTTATTGTCAGTCGTCTGTCATTGTTTGTTGTTTTAGGATCATAAATTTTACTATGTAGGTCACCCAATTAAGGGTAGTAAAATGCTGATAACGTTTCGAATACTAAATTTAAAATAAACTTGATTATTGACTTTAAATTGACAGGATGTCTAAGGAAATATTTGGATTGGAATTGCTTTTGCATTTGATTGTGTAATAGAAGACATAACATCCGGTCTCCTGTTAAATATTTGTCATAAAATGAGTTCACTATAAGTGTTACGTGAATATGGCTATAGATGTGAGTAATATAATTATAATGTGTTCTAGGATGTTATTAAAAATTCGTCATTAAAGAAGTGAAATAATATGTAGGTGTCTACGGGTAAAAGCATCTACATATCTTTGGGTAAAGTAAGCATAGTCCATAGTTTATTGGAAGAGTTGACAATAAATTCGTTTAGTTTTAAATCGGTAGTAAAGAAGTCAAGGTTACGATTGTAGACTATAACACCGATTCGCTGCTCCGTTCACTCCCTTCACCTTTGTTAAGCATACTCAAATTCCCAATAGACCTAGGAAATACTTTATAGTTGTGAGGATAGTTTCTTTTATAGAACATCTGTTCATATGTACATATATGTGCAAATTATACAAAATAGTGAATACTATCTCATCCGCAATATTGAGTAGAAAATTGAGTACAAAATTCGTGGGGCTTTTCAAGACCCGTGGAAGTGTGTATGTTTGGTTTATGACGGTTCTTCCTGGCCTAAGACCGCACTGATATGCCCGAAACAGACAGAGATATACTTAAACCAAAAAGAAAGTGCATTATGATACATCAATGGAAAGAACCATTGTGAAGATTAATGAAAAAGAACAAAAAGAAGAATAATTACTAGCATCAACATCTACATCATGAAATAAAAGGATGTTTCGGTTCCGAGAGTATATACAGATTTCGAACTAGACAATAGTGTTGGGTCCCTTTTCGTCTCTCTTCCACTATCCATATTGGCCCGAGAGACTCTCTGGATTTCTCCACAGAAATCAAAGAATCTCTAGCTTTGATTCTTCATGTCAACGCTAGCATCCGTTTAACAGAAATCTGGTTCATTATCTGGGTTTCTACTCAGTGGCTCCCGAAGACCTCTCTTCTTCTATTAGCTAGTGCCGGACATTGACACAATGTCCCATGACCTCCAGGCATAGTTCCCAGTTCCCATTCTTCAGAATACCCATCTTCTTTAAGTGATACCCGAAATTTCGATGACTTGTAGATAACACTACCACCTATATCAGTGTTCTTCCCCCTAAGCTTAGAATACTTCTCTATGAATTGCGCCAATCGGCATTTTAACTGTCATTTTAGCCTGCCTGTAACCTTCCACGGCTGACCACCTTCCCTGGTCACCCGCCGCCTCGGCCCAGTTGTTGATAAGGTACTATATCATTCCTCTGCCTATTGCAGCAAATGGTTTCAGACCAGAGAACCCTGAGGTCGACTTTTGCTTTGCTAGAGAGTCCACCTTTTCATTGCCCTCAGTCCCTAAGTGTCCTTTCACTCAGAACACCGTCATTTCATTTCGAGATGAGCACTCATTGAGCTTATGAACACATTCCAATACCAGTGACGTGTTGATATTTGCTCCATGCGTCTAATCACTGATTGATTGTCCAGTGCTATAAAATTTTTACCCGCAACCTAACCTTCTTTCAGGTGATTCAACGCATGCAACAGAGCAATCATCTCGGCTTGATAGACTGAGGCATACTTCCCCAGACTAATATGACAGGCTAGTTCCAGTTGTTCTGAGAAGACATCTGTCTCTATGGACCTCGGCAAGATGGCCCACCTTAGTCCATATATCCGTTTGCACTGATGAAGCTCCTTTTTCTCTCCTTTTCCTTGTGAAGATTATTAGATCTGCCTTTTCCATATTAATGGAAAATGCCTCGTTCCTGACACCACCTCTCCACTACTCTGAGAGAATTTCTCATGGTATCTGCTGTGATGTTCATGAATTTACCTCTTGCCATTATTACGTTCTTCTAAAGCTACTCTCAGACTTTCGAAGCGTACCTTATCGAAGGCATCTTCAATGTTCATTATTATGGTCATTGGTATGCCTCCGGTATATAATCACCTCTTCTGCAACGCGTACCGCTCTTTCGTAGACCTGCTAGGTCTGTATGCATGTTGTCTACTATTCAAACGACACGCTTTAAGCGCCATGCTCTCCATATGGTCCACCACAATTTTTTCCATTATTTTCAACAAAAATGATGTTAAGCTGACCAGTCTGAAAGACTTCGCTTCGGTGTAGTCCTTTTTACCCACATTTGTTTGCCTCCATGTTACCGGTATGTAGCCTATTGCTAGGCATCTAACGTACATATATAGACCTAAGTCTTGGTACAAAAAGGTTTGCACCCCATTTCATTAAAGGTGGGAAATATCATTCAGTCCTGCGGTCTTCTAAGAGGAAAACGTTTCCATCGCTTCTGGAGTTACTATCCGTTCCACTTCTGCCCTATCCATTCTCTTTGCTCCTTGCTTTTCGTCAGAGCCCAGGGCTGATCTGACTTAAAGCTTCCCGGAATGTCTGTCCATTTTATCACGAATGAGTCCGACTTTGGAAACTGGAGCCTTGGAGACGTTTTTCTTAAGTCTATTGACCTCGGATGTGCTCCTCATATTCCAACAAAATTCCCTTCTACGTTGTCGCAGAGTTACTTTTACCTCTTTCTTCTTTGCCTTGTACTCATACCATTATTCAGAATGTTTTCCTACTCATGGCATGATTAAAAGGTTTCCTCACCACGTTCTTTAGAATTTCAAGTTCCTACCACCACGACGTTTGGTTCTTTTCATCCACGAAAGTAAGTAGGTGTACACGCCTCGCCTCTTGGTATGCATTTTCAGCAGCTGATTGTAAGTGCTTCAACTGCGACTCTACATCACATCCCAAGTGATTTTCGGTATTTTGATGACCTTCCCATTCAGTTTATCCCGTAATACTTCCTGGTATTTTACTTTCTCCATGCTTCTGGGAATCCTAACGTATTTCCGATTTTTTCCCTAACGCCAACTGAGATGTCTCTGTGATGCTTACAATGATACTGTTGGTGGTGTCCCATCCTTCTCTCGTAGATAGCATAAACGATATTAGTCTCCTTGGGGTTATTTCATTGCCTATCTCTTGTTCTAAAGCATTTCTCGCTGCCTCTTATAGTTTGCACTCCAGTAGGACGCGCTCGCCGTTTTCAACTTTGCCTTCACAGTGACGATAGAATGGATTATCTACAATGTCATACTTGTAAAGGCATCCCCGGCAACTTCCATGTTCCATTAGGAATTGGGAAAGGTAGAAGTTTACTTTATCGTGTTTTAGGGTTCTGGAACTCTTCGATGTCTTAGCGCCACCCATATCAGGTCTGAGTGTCTGTCGAATGCTTTTTCAAAATCAACCAACACCATATGCAAATCCGTTAAGGAATTACCATATTTTTCCATTATGATCCTTATACTTTGGATTGCATCTGTTGTTGATTTACCCGAGGAAAGCCCGTTCTGGTCATTAGATAGCCGTATTATTTTCTACAGTCGGTCATCTAATACCCGTTCAACCATCCTCACGGTGTGTGACATCAGCTTGACAGAACGGTAGTTATCACAGTTTCGCGTATCGGCTTTTCCTTTGTGCAAAGTGTTCCTCCAGTGATTAGGTATTGGATCACCGCTCATAAGTTTGGAGACGAGAATCATGGGCCATCTAAACTAGATGTCTTTCATCATTTCCAGAACTCAGAAGGTATTTTGTTTGGCCCAACTGCTTTTCGTTTTTTTTTTTTGGAGTATTTCAACGCATTCCTTACTTCTTCGATTGTAATGTAATTAATACTTCTTCATAGTTAGGAGCAGCACTTGGAATGTATACCCTGGGCAATTGTTCATTCAAAAGTCTATCACAATATGTCCTCATCTGTGGAGAATTTTGTCGTCTTCCACAAGAAGCTGGCCTGGAGTATTGTTAATGAAAATTGGTGAAAGAATCTCCTGAGTATTTCTTCCTCTCTGGGCGGCTATTTTGTTTCATCGAAGCTTCTGGATAGCCTGATTCCTATCAGACGTGATGATATCTGTTCCAGCTCCCGATAAGGGTTCTTCATACATTTGGCTGACATAGTGAACCTATTTCTTTGTGAAAAGATTTTTCTGATGATACTGATGCCTTTCCTGTCGTAGGAAAGTATTCGAATGGTCTATGAGGATAATTGTCGGTCATAATACCAGTTTTTCTAGGATTGTACATACATTCGACCAGCTCTACATAGTAGAAGTTAGATTGAAAGAGAATCAAATTATTCTCCTATTGAGGCAGCAGAATAAAGTAAATCTTCTAGCTGGCTTTCTGAAAAACAAAAGTCCACCGCTCCAAGCTGCTGTTGAATATTTATCCGGAAGAAAAATTAAAAAAAAGTCGAGAGTTTATTCGCCTTGGCTGCTAACATGACTTATGTCTATCGCATTGTCAACAACCCATTTAAGGGTATTCAACCCAAAGAAGAACGCATTTCTCTTCCCAGATATGTATCTCAAAGTATCTTTAACCTTTCATTCCACAGTTGGGTTGATATTTATACAACTTTTGTTTGAGTTGGTGTTCTATTTATTTCTTCTATTCGGAGATCCTTTCTTTTTTCATCAAAATTTCTTAATTTAGACTTAATTTGAAATGGTGACTATTTAAGCGTGTTCTAAGCGTGTGCTCATCGGGTTTTCCACTACGTACTACTGTCAAAAATTATTAAAATTAACACATTTTATTTCCATCAATGCCATACAAGACATATATATATTTATCTGAATTTAAATTACTCAAGATGTTATACTTTCGCTAACAAAAATTCGCCATCTTCCGCCCTTGCGTAAAATTTGTATTTCAAACAAATCCAGATTATCTCGTTTCCGACCGAGTGCCAGCATTTAACAAAAATGTTAACCTCTAATTGAATTAAATAAGAAAAATAATAAATGAATACAAATACGTGCGCTGTGTCACCAAGAACATTAATCTTTAGGAAGTTATAGAACATTCAAGTTTTACAAATATGGATTAGACTTGCTAATTAGCTTTAGCCATTCATGTGAGTATCTATTCCTAAATGAGATAATAGCATTTGTTTGTTTGCTTTTATGTCTAATTAATAGTGTAACAGTTGTTTATATTTTTATTTCTATTTCTTCCTTCAATATATTAATCTAGAAATCATTTTGTTTAACACATAACTTACAATTTTCTATAAAACCAGTTTTAAATTTAATTAATCCATTTTTTATTTTTTCTTGTAAATATAAACGTTGCTTTCACCAATTTATTTTCCAAATTGGAAATGCAAAATTCGATTGTATCTCAATATTGGTAAAATTAAATTTAACACTCATGATTTGTGGTTAAACTTTTACAGAAATTTAAATAAATCAAATAATGTATTTATTTAGCAAATTTCGTTCGGTTGATAATTTTGTAAACAAACCTTAAGCACTGCGGGACAATTATCACGCAAAATAATCTATATTATGACTTTGTTTATTTAATTGAAATTCAAAATGCTTTTATTTAATGTTTGTCTATAGTGCAAGCAATTATTTATTAAATCATTTGTAAATTTAGTTCCAATTTGGGAAATTTAAAACATTTCAAGTTTTCAATTAATTTATCATTTTCATAGTGACATCGACATGTGTGAAGGAAAATGTATGTATATAGGGAAATAAAAAATTATGATAATTTGTTTATGTTTCATTTATTTTTAGCATGCGGACGATCCACATGTCTAATAAAATGAAATTCTTTATTTAATGGTGAATCTTGAACGTTCTGACTGCGGCACAGAATTGATGTTAATTCGTGGATATTAACACGACATGTGGATGAAGATGTGGTGTGATAATACTCTATTCAGTTGTAAACATAATTGTAGTTTTGGGAAGAAACATGTCTGGCCACCAATTAATTATTAAAACTATTTCGATAATTTATTTTTTTTTTATGGCAGACGACAGGAAGTTTTTCGGTGGTTTGCCTGACGGTACTTTATTTTTATAGCATCACGAGATATTTGTGTCTGACGGTCTGTATGAATGCTGAATCGATTATCTGAATAATTTAATAAAAATGCTGGGTTGAGCAATGATTGAGAATATAGCAAAATTATTTGAAGATAGAAGAATTAACGCTCCTATAATTTGTTTTAGGGCAAATAACATGCCTACGCAAAATCATGTGTGGTTTCTCTTAATAGTAAGGAAACTCAATTTTATTCAGGCGTTTTCCCATACTTCATTTCTTCTTGTCGTCCTAATCTACACATATTATGAACAGGTATTCTGATACTTTTGCTACTGTTGCAAATATTTTTAATTGTCTCAAGCTGTTGGGCCGTTCTGCACCTCTATATAACCTGTATACCTTTATAAATATCAGCGCCCTTCCCACAGACACGCAGATAGGAATATAGGTCAATGTGTCATATCTCGAGACATATCTGTGCCAGGATAGATAAATGGACTATAGGATTAGTGGATAGCCTGTTTCCAGCAAAGAGTCTCTCTTTCATTTACGGTTTATACATTGTTCCATAAATGCCAAATATCTTGCAACAAAGTTGTCCATGTTTTACATCATCCGCTTGTAGGTCTTTCAGTTCAACCCTTTTATTTTTTCTTGCGTATTTCACCCAGATAGGCAAGGGAAAGCCGCAATATGTGATTTTTACCTAAATTTCGGGACCCGGACAAAATCAAAAATTTTGCTGAATAGGGTTTTTCCAGCAAATGCCAAATATCTTGCAACAAAGTTGCCCATGTTTTAGATCATCCGATTGTAGGTTTTTTGGTTCAACCCTTTTATTCTTTATTGCCTATTTCATCCAGATAGGCAAGGGAAAGCCGTAATATGTGATTTTTACCTAAATTTCGGGACCTGGACAAAATCAAAAATTTTGCTGTATAGCCTTTTTCCAGCAAAGAGTCTCTCTTTCATTTACGGTTTATACATTGTTCCATAAATGCCAAATATCTTGCAACAAAGTTGCCCATGTTTTAGATCATCCGATTGTAGGTCTTTTGGTTCAACCCTTTTATTCTTTATTGCCTATTTCATCCAGATAGGCAAGGGAAAGCCGTAATATGTGATTTTTACCTAAATTTCGGGACCTGGACAAAATCAAAAATTTTGCTGAATAGCGTTTTTCCACCAACGAGTCTCTCTTTCATTTACGGTTTATACATTGTTCCATAAATGCCATATATCTTGCAACAATGTTGCCCATGTTTTAGATCATCCGATTGTAAGTCTTTTGGTTCAACCCTTTTATTCTTTATTGCCTATTTCATCCAGATAGGCAAGGGAAAGCCGTAATATGTGATTTTTACCTAAATTTCGGGACCTGGACAAAATCAAAAATTTTGCTGAATAGCGTTTTTCCACCAACGAGTCTCTCTTTCATTTACGGTTTATACATTGTTCCATAAATGCCATATATCTTGCAACAATGTTGCCCATGTTTTAGATCATCCGATTGTAGGTCTTTTGGTTCAACCCTTTTATTCTTTATTGCCTATTTCACCCAGATAATCAAGGGAAAGCCGTAATATGTGATTTTTACCTAAATTTCGGGACCTGGACAAAATCAAAAATTTTGCTGAATAGCGTTTTTCCAGCAAAGAGTCTCTCTTTCATTTACGGTTTATACATTGTTCCATAAATGCCAAATATCTTGCAACAAAGTTGCCCATGTTTTAGATCATCCGATTGTAGGTCTTTTGGTTCAACCCTTTTATTCTTTCTTGCCTATTTCACCCAGATAGGCAAGGGAAAGCCGTAATATGTGATTTTTACCTAAATTTCGGGACCTGGACAAAATTGAAAATTTTGCTGGATAGCCTGTTTCCAGCAAAGAGTCTCTCTTTCATTTACGGTTTATACATTGTTCCATAAATGCCAAATATCTTGCAACAAAGTTGCCCATGTTTTAGATCATCCGCTTGTAGGTCTTTTGGTTCAACCCTTTTATTCTTTCTTGCCTATTTCACCCAGATAGGCAAGGGAAAGCCGCAATATGTGATTTTTACCTAAATTTCGGGACCCGGACAAAATCAAAAATTTTGCTGAATAGGGTTTTTCCAGCAAATGCCAAATATCTTGCAACAAAGTTGCCCATGTTTTAGATCATCCGATTGTAGGTCTTTTGGTTCAACCCTTTTATTCTTTATTGCCTATTTCATCCAGATAGGCAAGGGAAAGCCGTAATATGTGATTTTTACCTAAATTTCGGGACCTGGACAAAATCAAAAATTTTGCTGTATAGCCTTTTTCCAGCAAAGAGTCTCTCTTTCATTTACGGTTTATACATTGTTCCATAAATGCCAAATATCTTGCAACAAAGTTGCCCATGTTTTAGATCATCCGATTGTAGGTCTTTTGGTTCAACCCTTTTATTCTTTATTGCCTATTTCATCCAGATAGGCAAGGGAAAGCCGTAATATGTGATTTTTACCTAAATTTCGGGACCTGGACAAAATCAAAAATTTTGCTGAATAGCGTTTTTCCACCAACGAGTCTCTCTTTCATTTACGGTTTATACATTGTTCCATAAATGCCATATATCTTGCAACAATGTTGCCCATGTTTTAGATCATCCGATTGTAAGTCTTTTGGTTCAACCCTTTTATTCTTTATTGCCTATTTCATCCAGATAGGCAAGGGAAAGCCGTAATATGTGATTTTTACCTAAATTTCGGGACCTGGACAAAATCAAAAATTTTGCTGAATAGCGTTTTTCCACCAACGAGTCTCTCTTTCATTTACGGTTTATACATTGTTCCATAAATGCCAAATATCTTGCAACAAAGTTGCCCATGTTTTAGATCATCCGATTGTAGGTCTTTTGGTTCAACCCTTTTATTCTTTCTTGCCTATTTCACCCAGATAGGCAAGGGAAAGCCGTAATATGTGATTTTTACCTAAATTTCGGGACCTGGACAAAATTGAAAATTTTGCTGGATAGCCTGTTTCCAGCAAAGAGTCTCTCTTTCATTTACGGTTTATACATTGTTCCATAAATGCCAAATATCTTGCAACAAAGTTGCCCATGTTTTAGATCATCCGATTGTAGGTCTTTTGGTTCAACCCTTTTATTCCTTCTTGCCTATTTCACCCAGATAATCAAGGGAAAGTCGTAATATGTGATTTTTACCTAAATTTCGGGACCTGGACATAATCAAAAATTTTGCTGAATAGCGTTTTTCCAGCAAAGAGTCTCTCTTTCATTTACGGTTTATACATTGTTCCATAAATGCCAAATATCTTGCAACAAAGTTGCCCATGTTTTAGATCATCCGATTGTAGGTCTTTTGGTTCAACCCTTTTATTCTTTATTGCCTATTTCATCCAGATAGGCAAGGGAAAGCCGTAATATGTGATTTTTACCTAAATTTCGGGACCTGGACAAAATCAAAAATTTTGCTGAATAGCGTTTTTCCAGCAAAGAGTCTCTCTTTCATTTACGGTTTATACATTGTTCCATAAATGCCAAATATCTTGCAACAAAGTTGCCCATGTTTTAGATCATCCGATTGTAGGTCTTTTGGTTCAACCCTTTTATTCCTTCTTGCCTATTTCACCCAGATAATCAAGGGAAAGTCGTAATATGTGATTTTTACCTAAATTTCGGGACCTGGACAAAATCAAAAATTTTGCTGAATAGCGTTTTTCCACCAACGAGTCTCTCTTTCATTTACGGTTTATACATTGTTCCATAAATGCCATATATCTTGCAACAATGTTGCCCATGTTTTAGATCATCCGATTGTAGGTCTTTTGGTTCAACCCTTTTATTCTTTATTGCCTATTTCATCCAGATAGGCAAGGGAAAGCCGTAATATGTGATTTTTACCTAAATTTCGGGACCTGGACAAAATCAAAAATTTTGCTGAATAGCGTTTTTCCACCAACGAGTCTCTCTTTCATTTACGGTTTATACATTGTTCCATAAATGCCAAATATCTTGCAACAAAGTTGCCCATGTTTTAGATCATCCGATTGTAGGTCTTTTGGTTCAACCCTTTTATTCTTTCTTGCCTATTTCACCCAGATAGGCAAGGGAAAGCCGTAATATGTGATTTTTACCTAAATTTCGGGACCTGGACAAAATCAAAAATTTTGCTGGATAGCCTGTTTCCAGCAAAGAGTCTCTCTTTCATTTACGGTTTATACATTGTTCCATAAATGCCAAATATCTTGCAACAAAGTTGCCCATGTTTTAGATCATCCGATTGTAGGTCTTTTGGTTCAACCCTTTTATTCTTTATTGCCTATTTCATCCAGATAGGCAAGGGAAAGCCGTAATATGTGATTTTTACCTAAATTTCGGGACCTGGACAAAATCAAAAATTTTGCTGAATAGCGTTTTTCCACCAACGAGTCTCTCTTTCATTTACGGTTTATACATTGTTCCATAAATGCCATATATCTTGCAACAATGTTGCCCATGTTTTAGATCATCCGATTGTAGGTCTTTTGGTTCAACCCTTTTATTCTTTATTGCCTATTTCATCCAGATAGGCAAGGGAAAGCCGTAATATGTGATTTTTACCTAAATTTCGGGACCTGGACAAAATCAAAAATTTTGCTGAATAGCGTTTTTCCAGCAAAGAGTCTCTCTTTCATTTACGGTTTATACATTGTTCCATAAATGCCAAATATCTTGCAACAAAGTTGCCCATGTTTTAGATCATCCGATTGTAGGTCTTTTGGTTCAACCCTTTTATTCTTTCTTGCCTATTTCACCCAGATAGGCAAGGGAAAGCCGCAATATGTGATTTTTACCTAAATTTCGGGACCCGGACAAAATCAAAAATTTTGCTGAATAGGGTTTTTATAGCAAATGCCAAATATCTTGCAACAAAGTTGCCCATGTTTTAGATCATCCGATTGTAGGTCTTTTGGTTCAACCCTTTTATTCTTTCTTGCCTATTTCACCCAGATAGGCAAGGGAAAGCCGTAATATGTGATTTTTACCTAAATTTCGGGACCCGGACACAATCGAAAATTTTACTGAATAGGGTTTTTCCAGCAAAGAGTCTCTCTTTCATTTACGGTTTATACATTGTTCCATAAATGCCAAATATCTTGCAACAAAGTTGCCCATGTTTTAGATCATCCGATTGTAGGTCTTTTGGTTCAACCCTTTTATTCTTTCTTGCCTATTTCACCCAGATAGGCAAGGGAAAGCCGTAATATGTGATTTTTACCTAAATTTCGGGACCTGGACAAAATCAAAAATTTTGCTGAATAGCGTTTTTCCAGCAAAGAGTCTCTCTTTCATTAAGGGTTTATACATTGTTCCATAAATGCCAAATATCTTGCAACAAAGTTGCCCATGTTTTAGATCATCCGATTGTAGGTCTTTTGGTTCAACCCTTTTATTCTTTCTTGCCTATTTCACCCAGATAGGCAAGGGAAAGCCGTAATATGTGATTTTTACCTAAATTTCGGGACCTGGACAAAATCAAAAACTTTGCTGAATAGCGTTTTTCCAGCAAAGAGTCTCTATTTCATTAAGGGTTTATACATTGTTCCATAAATGCCAAATATCTTGCAACAAATTTGCCCATGTTTTAGATCATCCGATTGTAGGTCTTTTGGTTCAACCCTTTTATTCTTTCTTGCCTATTTCACCCAGATAGGCAAGGGAAAGCCGTAATATGTGATTTTTACCTAAATTTCGGGACCCGGACAAAATCGAAAATTTTACTGAATAGGGTTTTTCCAGCAAAGAGTCTCTCTTTCATTTACGGTTTATACATTGTTCCATAAATGCCAAATATCTTGCAACAAAGGTGCCCATGTTTTAGATCATCCGATTGTAGGTCTTTCGGTTCAACCCTTTTATTCTTTCTTGCCTATTTCACCCAGATAGGCAAGGGAAAGCCGTAATATGTGATTTTTACCTAAATTTCGGGACCTGGACAAAATCAAAAATTTTGCTGAATAGCGTTTTTCCAGCAAAGAGTCTCTCTTTCATTAAGGGTTTATACATTGTTCCATAAATGCCAAATATCTTGCAACAAAGTTGCCCATGTTTTAGATCATCCGATTGTAGGTCTTTTGGTTCAACCCTTTTATTCTTTCTTGCCTATTTCACCCAGATAGGCAAGGGAAAGCCGTAAAATGTGATTTTTACCTAAATTTCGGGACCTGGACAAAATCAAAAATTTTGCTGAATAGCGTTTTTCCAGCAAAGAGTCTCTCTTTCATTAAGGGTTTATACATTGTTCCATAAATGCCAAATATCTTGCAACAAAGTTGCCCATGTTTTAGATCATCCGATTGTAGGTCTTTTGGTTCAACCCTTTTATTCTTTCTTGCCTATTTCACCCAGATAGGCAAGGGAAAGCCGTAATATGTGATTTTTACCTAAATTTCGGGACCTGGACAAAATCAAAAATTTTGCTGAATAGCGTTTTTCCAGCAAAGAGTCTCTCTTTCATTAAGGGTTTATACATTGTTCCATAAATGCCAAATATCTTGCAACAAATTTGCCCATGTTTTAGATCATCCGATTGTAGGTCTTTTGGTTCAACCCTTTTATTCTTTCTTGCCTATTTCACCCAGATAGGCAAGGGAAAGCCGTAATATGTGATTTTTACCTAAATTTCGGGACCTGGACAAAATCAAACATTTTGCTGAATAGCGTTTTTCCAGCAAAGAGTCTCTCTTTCATTAAGGGTTTATACATTGTTCCATAAATGCCAAATATCTTGCAACAAAGTTGCCCATGTTTTAGATCATCCGATTGTAGGTCTTTTGGCTCAACCCTTTTATTCTTTCTTGCCTATTTCACCCAGATAGGCAAGGGAAAGCCGTAATATGTGATTTTTACCTAAATTTCGGGACCCGGACAAAATCGAAAATTTTACTGAATAGGGTTTTTCCAGCAAAGAGTCTCTCTTTCATTAAGGGTTTATACATTGTTCCATAAATGCCAAATATCTTGCAACAAAGTTGCCCATGTTTTAGATCATCCGATTGTAGGTCTTTTGGTTCAACCCTTTTATTCTTTCTTGCCTATTTCACCCAGATAGGCAAGGGAAAGCCGTAATATGTGATTTTTACCTAAATTTCGGGACCTGGACAAAATCAAAAACTTTGCTGAATAGCGTTTTTCCAGCAAAGAGTCTCTATTTCATTTACGGTTTATACATTGTTCCATAAATGCCAAATATCTTGCAACAAAGGTGCCCATGTTTTAGATCATCCGATTGTAGGTCTTTTGGTTCAACCCTTTTATTCTTTCTTGCCTATTTCACCCAGATAGGCAAGGGAAAGCCGTAATATGTGATTTTTACCTAAATTTCGGGACCTGGACAAAATCAAAAATTTTGCTGAATAGCGTTTTTCCAGCAAAGAGTCTCTCTTTCATTTACGGTTTATACATTGTTCCATAAATGCCAAATATCTTGCAACAAATTTGCCCATGTTTTAGATCATCCGATTGTAGGTCTTTCGGTTCAACCCTTTTATTCTTTCTTGCCTATTTCACCCAGATAGGCAAGGGAAAGCCGTAATATGTGATTTTTACCTAAATTTCGGGACCTGGACAAAATCAAAAATTTTGCTGAATAGCGTTTTTCCAGCAAAGAGTCTCTCTTTCATTAAGGGTTTATACATTGTTCCATAAATGCCAAATATCTTGCAACAAAGTTGCCCATGTTTTAGATCATCCGATTGTAGGTCTTTTGGTTCAACCCTTTTATTCTTTCTTGCCTATTTCACCCAGATAGGCAAGGGAAAGCCGTAATATGTGATTTTTACCTAAATTTCGGGACCTGGACAAAATCAAAAATTTTGCTGAATAGCGTTTTTCCAGCAAAGAGTCTCTCTTTCATTAAGGGTTTATACATTGTTCCATAAATGCCAAATATCTTGCAACAAAGTTGCCCATGTTTTAGATCATCCGATTGTAGGTCTTTTGGTTCAACCCTTTTATTCTTTCTTGCCTATTTCACCCAGATAGGCAAGGGAAAGCCGTAATATGTGATTTTTACCTAAATTTCGGGACCTGGACAAAATCAAAAATTTTGCTGAATAGCGTTTTTCCAGCAAAGAGTCTCTCTTTCATTAAGGGTTTATACATTGTTCCATAAATGCCAAATATCTTGCAACAAAGTTGCCCATGTTTTAGATCATCCGATTGTAGGTCTTTTGCTTCAACCCTTTTATTCTTTCTTGCCTATTTCACCCAGATAGGCAAGGGAAAGCCGTAATATGTGATTTTTACCTAAATTTCGGGACCTGGACAAAATCAAAAATTTTGCTGAATAGCGCTTTTCCAGCAAAGAGTCTCTCTTTCATTAAGGGTTTATACATTGTTCCATAAATGCCAAATATCTTGCAACAAAGTTGCCCATGTTTTAGATCATCCGATTGTAGGTCTTTTGGTTCAACCCTTTTATTCTTTCTTGCCTATTTCACCCAGATAGGCAAGGGAAAACCGTAATATGTGATTTTTACCTAAATTTCGGGACCTGGACAAAATCAAAAATTTTGCTGAATAGCGTTTTTCCAGCAAAGAGTCTCTCTTTCATTAAGGGTTTATACATTGTTCCATAAATGCCAAATATCTTGCAACAAAGTTGCCCATGTTTTAGATCATCCGATTGTAGGTCTTTTGGTTCAACCCTTTTATTCTTTCTTGCCTATTTCACCCAGATAGGCAAGGGAAAGCCGTAATATGTGATTTTTACCTAAATTTCGGGACCTGGACAAAATCAAAAATTTTGCTGAATAGCGTTTTTCCAGCAAAGAGTCTCTCTTTCATTAAGGGTTTATACATTGTTCCATAAATGCCAAATATCTTGCAACAAAGTTGCCCATGTTTTAGATCATCCGATTGTAGGTCTTTTGGTTCAACCCTTTTATTCTTTCTTGCCTATTTCACCCAGATAGGCAAGGGAAAGCCGTAATATGTGATTTTTACCTAAATTTCGGGACCTGGACAAAATCAAAAATTTTGCTGAATAGCGTTTTTCCAGCAAAGAGTCTCTCTTTCATTTAGGGTTTATACATTGTTCCATAAATGCCAAATATCTTGCAACAAAGTTGCCCATGTTTTAGATCATCCGATTGTAGGTCTTTTGGTTCAACCCTTTTATTCTTTCTTGCCTATTTCACCCAGATAGGCAAGGGAAAGCCGTAATATGTGATTTTTACCTAAATTTCGGGACCTGGACAAAATCAAAAATTTTGCTGAATAGCGTTTTTCCAGCAAAGAGTCTCTCTTTCATTAAGGGTTTATACATTGTTCCATAAATGCCAAATATCTTGCAACAAAGTTGCCCATGTTTTAGATCATCCGATTGTAGGTCTTTTGGTTCAACCCTTTTATTCTTTCTTGCCTATTTCACCCAGATAGGCAAGGGAAAGCCGTAATATGTGATTTTTACCTAAATTTCGGGACCTGGACAAAATCAAAAATTTTGCTGAATAGCGTTTTTCCAGCAAAGAGTCTCTCTTTCATTAAGGGTTTATACATTGTTCCATAAATGTCAAATATCTTGCAACAAAGTTGCCCATGTTTTAGATCATCCGATTGTAGGTCTTTTGGTTCAACCCTTTTATTCTTTCTTGCCTATTTCACCCAGATAGGCAAGGGAAAGCCGTAATATGTGATTTTTACCTAAATTTCGGGACCTGGACAAAATCAAAAATTTTGCTGAATAGCGTTTTTCCAGCAAAGAGTCTCTCTTTCATTTACGGTTTATACATTGTTCCATAAATGCCAAATATCTTGCAACAAATTTGCCCATGTTTTAGATCATCCGATTGTAGGTCTTGTGGTTCAACCCTTTTATTCTTTCTTGCCTATTTCACCCAGATAGGCAAGGGAAAGCCGTAATATGTGATTTTTACCTAAATTTCGGGACCTGGACAAAATCAAAAATTTTGCTGAATAGCGTTTTTCCAGCAAAGAGTCTCTCTTTCATTAAGGGTTTATACATTGTTCCATAAATGCCAAATATCTTGCAACAAAGTTGCCCATGTTTTAGATCATCCGATTGTAGGTCTTTTGGTTCAACCCTTTTATTCTTTCTTGCCTATTTCACCCAGATAGGCAAGGGAAAGCCGTAATATGTGATTTTTACCTAAATTTCGGGACCTGGACAAAATCAAAAATTTTGCTGAATAGCGTTTTTCCAGCAAAGAGTCTTTCTTTCATTAAGGGTTTATACATTGTTCCATAAATGCCAAATATCTTGCAACAAAGTTGCCCATGTTTTAGATCATCCGATTGTAGGTCTTTTGGTTCAACCCTGGACCTGGACAAAATCAAAAATTTTGCTGAATAGCGTTTTTCCAGCAAAGAGTCTCTCTTTCATTTACGGTTTATACATTGTTCCATAAATGCCAAATATCTTGCAACAAAGTTGCCCATGTTTTAGATCATCCGATTGTAGGTCTTTTGGTTCAACCCTTTTATTCTTTCTTGCCTATTTCACCCAGATAGGCAAGGGAAAGCCGTAATATGTGATTTTTACCTAAATTTCGGGACCCGGACAAAATCGAAAATTTTACTGAATAGGGTTTTTCCAGCAAAGAGTCTCTCTTTCATTTACGGTTTATACATTGTTCCATAAATGCCAAATATCTTGCAACAAAGTTGCCCATGTTTTAGATCATCCGATTGTAGGTCTTTTGGTTCAACCCTTTTATTCTTTCTTGCCTATTTCACCCAGATAGGCAAGGGAAAGCCGTAATATGTGATTTTTACCTAAATTTCGGGACCTGGACAAAATCAAAAATTTTGCTGAATAGCGTTTTTCCAGCAAAGAGTCTCTCTTTCATTAAGGGTTTATACATTGTTCCATAAATGCCAAATATCTTGCAACAAAGTTGCCCATGTTTTAGATCATCCGATTGTAGGTCTTTTGCTTCAACCCTTTTATTCTTTCTTGCCTATTTCACCCAGATAGGCAAGGGAAAGCCGTAATATGTGATTTTTACCTAAATTTCGGGACCTGGACAAAATCGAAAATTTTACTGAATAGGGTTTTTCCAGCAAAGAGTCTCTCTTTCATTTACGGTTTATACATTGTTCCATAAATGCCAAATATCTTGCAACAAAGTTGCCCATGTTTTAGATCATCCGATTGTAGGTCTTTTGGTTTAACCCTTTTATTCTTTCTTGCCTATTTCATCCAGTTAGGCAAGGGAAAGCCGTAATATGTGATTTTTACCTAAATTTCGGGACCCGGACAAAATCGAAAATTTTACTGAATAGGGTTTTTCCAGCAAAGAGTCTCTCTTTCATTTACGGTTTATACATTGTTCCATAAATGCCAAATATCTTGCAACAAAGTTGCCCATGTTTTAGATCATCCGATTGTAGGTCTTTTGGTTCAACCCTTTTATTCTTTCTTGCCTATTTCACCCAGATAGGCAAGGGAAAGCCGTAATATGTGATTTTTACCTAAATTTCGGGACCCGGACAAAATCGAAAATTTTACTGAATAGGGTTTTTCCAGCAAAGAGTCTCTCTTTCATTTACGGTTTATACATTGTTCCATAAATGCCAAATATCTTGCAACAAAGTTGCCCATGTTTTAGATCATCCGATTGTAGGTCTTTTGGCTTAACCCTTTTATTCTTTCTTGCCTATTTCATCCAGTTAGGCAAGGGAAAGCCGTAATATGTGATTTTTACCTAAATTTCGGGACCCGGACAAAATCGAAAATTTTACTGAATAGGGTTTTTCCAGCAAAGAGTCTCTCTTTCATTTACGGTTTATACATTGTTCCATAAATGCCAAATATCTTGCAACAAAGTTGCCCATGTTTTAGATCATCCGATTGTAGGTCTTTTGGTTCAACCCTTTTATTCTTTCTTGCCTATTTCACCCAGATAGGCAAGGGAAAGCCGTAATATGTGATTTTTACCTAAATTTCGGGACCCGGACAAAATCGAAAATTTTGCTGAATAGCGTTTTTCCACCAACGAGTCTCTCTTTCATTTACGGTTTATACATTGTTCCATAAATGCCAAATATCTTGCAACAAAGTTGCCCATGTTTTAGATCATCCGATTGTAGGTCTTTTGGTTTAACCCTTTTATTCTTTCTTGCCTATTTCATCCAGTTAGGCAAGGGAAAGCCGTAATATGTGATTTTTACCTAAATTTCGGGACCCGGACAAAATCGAAAATTTTACTGAATAGGGTTTTTCCAGCAAAGAGTCTCTCTTTCATTTACGGTTTATACATTGTTCCATAAATGCCAAATATCTTGCAACAAAGTTGCCCATGTTTTAGATCATCCGATTGTAGGTCTTTTGGTTCAACCCTTTTATTCTTTCTTGCCTATTTCACCCAGATAGGCAAGGGAAAGCCGTAATATGTGATTTTTACCTAAATTTCGGGACCTGGACAAAATCAAAAATTTTGCTGAATAGCGTTTTTCCAGCAAAGAGTCTCTCTTTCATTAAGGGTTTATACATTGTTCCATAAATGCCAAATATCTTGCAACAAAGTTGCCCATGTTTTAGATCATCCGATTGTAGGTCTTTTGCTTCAACCCTTTTATTCTTTCTTGCCTATTTCACCCAGATAGGCAAGGGAAAGCCGTAATATGTGATTTTTACCTAAATTTCGGGACCTGGACAAAATCAAAAATTTTGCTGAATAGCGTTTTTCCAGCAAAGAGTCTCTCTTTCATTAAGGGTTTATACATTGTTCCATAAATGCCAAATATCTTGCAATAAAGTTGCCCATGTTTTAGATCATCCGATTGTAGGTCTTTTGGTTCAACCCTTTTATTCTTTCTTGCCTATTTCACCCAGATAGGCAAGGGAAAGCCGTAATATGTGATTTTTACCTAAATTTCGGGACCTGGACAAAATCAAAAATTTTGCTGAATAGCGTTTTTCCAGCAAAGAGTCTTTCTTTCATTAAGGGTTTATACATTGTTCCATAAATGCCAAATATCTTGCAATAAAGTTGCCCATGTTTTAGATCATCCGATTGTAGGTCTTTTGGTTCAACCCTTTTATTCTTTCTTGCCTATTTCACCCAGATAGGCAAGGGAAAGCCGTAATATGTGATTTTTACCTAAATTTCGGGACCCGGACAAAATCGAAAATTTTGCTGAATAGCGTTTTTCCACCAACGAGTCTCTCTTTCATTTACGGTTTATACATTGTTCCATAAATGCCAAATATCTTGCAACAAAGTTGCCCATGTTTTAGATCATCCGATTGTAGGTCTTTTGGTTTAACCCTTTTATTCTTTCTTGCCTATTTCACCCAGATAGGCAAGGGAAAGCCGTAATATGTGATTTTTACCTAAATTTCGGGACCTGGACAAAATCAAAAATTTTGCTGAATAGCGTTTTTCCAGCAAAGAGTCTCTCTTTCATTAAGGGTTTATACATTGTTCCATAAATGCCAAATATCTTGCAACAAAGTTGCCCATGTTTTAGATCATCCGATTGTAGGTCTTTTGGTTCAACCCTTTTATTCTTTCTTGCCTATTTCACCCAGATAGGCAAGGGAAAGCCGTAATATGTGATTTTTACCTAAATTTCGGGACCTAGACAAAATCAAAAATTTTGCTGAATAGGGTTTTTCCAGCAAAGAGTTTCTCTTTCATTTACGGTTTATACATTGTTCCAAAAATGCCAAATATCTTGCAACAAAGTTGCCCATGTTTTAGATCATCCGATTGTAGATCTTTTGGTTCAACCCTTTTATTCTTTCTTGCCTATTTCATCCAGATAGGCAAGGGAAAGCCGTAATATGTGATTTTTACCTAAATTTCGGGACCTGGACAAAATCAAAAATTTTGCTGAATAGCGTTTTTCCAGCAAAGAGTCTCTCTTTCATTAAGGGTTTATACATTGTTCCATAAATGCCAAATATCTTGCAACAAAGTTGCCCATGTTTTAGATCATCCGATTGTAGGTCTTTTGGTTCAACCCTTTTATTCTTTCTTGCCTATTTCACCCAGATAGGCAAGGGAAAGCCGTAATATGTGATTTTTACCTAAATTTCGGGACCCGGACAAAATCGAAAATTTTACTGAATAGGGTTTTTCCAGCAAAGAGTCTCTCTTTCATTTACGGTTTATACATTGTTCCATAAATGCCAAATATCTTGCAACAAAGGTGCCCATGTTTTAGATCATCCGATTGTAGGTCTTTTGGTTCAACCCTTTTATTCTTTCTTGCCTATTTCACCCAGATAGGCAAGGGAAAGCCGTAATATGTGATTTTTACCTAAATTTCGGGACCTGGACAAAATCAAAAATTTTGCTGAATAGCGTTTTTCCAGCAAAGAGTCTCTCTTTCATTAAGGGTTTATACATTGTTCCATAAATGCCAAATATCTTGCAACAAATTTGCCCATGTTTTAGATCATCCGATTGTAGGTCTTTTGGTTCAACCCTTTTATTCTTTCTTGCCTATTTCACCCAGATAGGCAAGGGAAAGCCGTAATATGTGATTTTTACCTAAATTTCGGGACCTGGACAAAATCAAAAATTTTGCTGAATAGCGTTTTTCCAGCAAAGAGTCTCTCTTTCATTTACGGTTTAAACATTGTTCCATAAATGCCAAATATCTTGCAACAAAGGTGCCCATGTTTTAGATCATCCGATTGTAGGTCTTTTGGTTCAACCCTTTTATTCTTTCTTGCCTATTTCACCCAGATAGGCAAGGGAAAGCCGTAATATGTGATTTTTACCTAAATTTCGGGACCCGGACAAAATCGAAAATTTTACTGAATAGGGTTTTTCCAGCAAAGAGTCTCTCTTTCATTTACGGTTTATACATTGTTCCAAAAATCCCAAATATCTTGCAACAAAGTTGCCCATGTTTTAGATCATCCGATTGTAGGTCTTTTGGTTCAACCCTTTTATTCTTTCTTGCCTATTTCACCCAGATAGGCAAGGGAAAGCCGTAATATGTGATTTTTACCTAAATTTCGGGACCTGGACAAAATCAAAAATTTTGCTGAATAGCGTTTTTCCAGCAAAGAGTCTCTCTTTCATTTACGGTTTTTACATTGTTCCATAAATGCCAAATATCTTGCAACAAATTTGCCCATGTTTTAGATCATCCGATTGTAGGTCTTTCGGTTCAACCCTTTTATTCTTTCTTGCCTATTTCACCCAGATAGGCAAGGGAAAGCCGTAATATGTGATTTTTACCTAAATTTCGGGACCTGGACAAAATCAAAAATTTTGCTGAATAGCGTTTTTCCAGCAAAGAGTCTCTCTTTCATTTACGGTTTATACATTGTTCCATAAATGCCAAATATCTTGCAACAAATTTGCCCATGTTTTAGATCATCCGATTGTAGGTCTTTTGTTTCAACCCTTTTATTCTTTCTTGCCTATTTCACCCAGATAGGCAAGGGAAAGCCGTAATATGTGATTTTTACCTAAATTTCGGGACCTGGACAAAATCAAGAATTTTGCTGAATAGCGTTTTTCCAGCAAAGAGTCTCTCTTTCATTTACGGTTTATACATTGTTCCATAAATGCCAAATATCTGGCAACAAAGTTGCCCATGTTTTAGATCATCCGATTGTAGGTCTTTTGGTTCAACCCTTTTATTCTTTCTTGCCTATTTCACCCAGATAGGCAAGGGAAAGCCGTAATATGTGATTTTTACCTAAATTTCGGGACCTGGACAAAATCAAAAATTTTGCTGAATAGCGTTTTTCCAGCAAAGAGTCTCTCTTTCATTAAGGGTTTATACATTGTTCCATAAATGCCAAATATCTTGCAACAAATTTGCCCATGTTTTAGATCATCCGATTGTACGTCTTTTGGTTAAACCCTTTTATTCTTTCTTGCCTATTTCACCCAGATAGGCAAGGGAAAGCCGTAATATGTGATTTTTACCTAAATTTCGGGACCTGGACAAAATCAAAAATTTTGCTGAATAGCGTTTTTCCAGCAAAGAGTCTCTCTTTCATTAAGGGTTTATACATTGTTCCATAAATGCCAAATATCTTGCAACAAAGTTGCCCATGTTTTAGATCATCCGATTGTAGGTCTTTTGGTTCAACCCTTTTATTCTTTCTTGCCTATTTCACCCAGATAGGCAAGGGAAAGCCGTAATATGTGATTTTTACCTAAATTTCGGGACCTGGACAAAATCAAAAATTTTGCTGAATAGCGTTTTTCCAGCAAAGAGTCTCTCTTTCATTTACGGTTTATACATTGTTCCATAAATGCCAAATATCTTGCAACAAAGTTGCCCATGTTTTAGATCATCCGATTGTAGGTCTTTTGGTTCAACCCTTTTATTCTTTCTTGCCTATTTCACCCAGATAGGCAAGGGAAAGCCGTAATATGTGATTTTTACCTAAATTTCGGGACCTGGACAAAATCAAAAATTTTGCTGAATAGCGTTTTTCCAGCAAAGAGTCTCTCTTTCATTTACGGTTTATACATTGTTCCATAAATGCCAAATATCTTGCAACAAATTTGCCCATGTTTTAGATCATCCGATTGTAGGTCTTTTGGTTCAACCCTTTTATTCTTTCTTGCCTATTTCACCCAGATAGGCAAGGGAAAGCCGTAATATGTGATTTTTACCTAAATTTCGGGACCTGGACAAAATCAAAAATTTTGCTGAATAGCGTTTTTCCAGCAAAGAGTCTGTCTTTCATTAAGGGTTTATACATTGTTCCATAAATGCCAAATATCTTGCAACAAAGTTGCCCATGTTTTAGATCATCCGATTGTAGGTCTTTTGGTTCAACCCTTTTATTCTTTCTTGCCTATTTCACCCAGATAGGCAAGGGAAAGCCGTAATATGTGATTTTTACCTAAATTTCGGGACCTAGACAAAATCAAAAATTTT
Source organism: Xylota sylvarum (assembly GCA_905220385.1). NCBI lineage: Eukaryota > Metazoa > Arthropoda > Insecta > Diptera > Syrphidae > Xylota > Xylota sylvarum. Next base: position 16,835,304 of record LR999958.1, read on the forward strand.
GCTGAATAGGGTTTTTCCAGCAAAGAGTTTCTCTTTCATTTACGGTTTATACATTGTTCCATAAATGCCAAATATCTTGCAACAAAGGTGCCCATGTTTTAGATCATCCGATTGTAGGTCTTTTGGTTCAACCCTTTTATTCTTTCTTGCCTATTTCACCCAGATAGGCAAGAGAAAGCCGTAATATGTGATTTTTACCTAAATTTCGGGACCTGGACAAAATCAAAAATTTTGCTGAATAGCGTTTTTCCAGCAAAGAGTCTCTCTTTCATTTACGGTTTATACATTGTTCCATAAATGCCAAATATCTTGCAACAAATTTGCCCATGTTTTAGATCATCCGATTGTAGGTCTTTCGGTTCAACCCTTTTATTCTTTCTTGCCTATTTCACCCAGATAGGCAAGGGAAAGCCGTAATATGTGATTTTTACCTAAATTTCGGGACCTGGACAAAATCAAAAATTTTGCTGAATAGCGTTTTTCCAGCAAAGAGTCTCTCTTTCATTTACGGTTTATACATTGTTCCATAAATGCCAAATATCTTGCAACAAATTTGCCCATGTTTTAGATCATCCGATTGTAGGTCTTTCGGTTCAACCCTTTTATTCTTTCTTGCCTATTTCACCCAGATAGGCAAGGGAAAGCCGTAATATGTGATTTTTACCTAAATTTCGGGACCTGGACAAAATCAAAAATTTTGCTGAATAGCGTTTTTCCAGCAAAGAGTCTCTCTTTCATTTACGGTTTATACATTGTTCCATAAATGCCAAATATCTTGCAACAAATTTGCCCATGTTTTAGATCATCCGATTGTAGGTCTTTTGTTTCAACCCTTTTATTCTTTCTTGCCTATTTCACCCAGATAGGCAAGGGAAAGCCGTAATATGTGATTTTTACCTAAATTTCGGGACCTGGACAAAATCAAGAATTTTGCTGAATAGCGTTTTTCCAGCAAAGAGTCTCTCTTTCATTTACGGTTTATACATTGTTCCATAAATGCCAAATATCTGGCAACAAAGTTGCCCATGTTTTAGATCATCCGATTGTAGGTCTTTTGGTTCAACCCTTTTATTCTTTCTTGCCTATTTCACCCAGATAGGCAAGGGAAAGCCGTAATATGTGATTTTTACCTAAATTTCGGGACCTGGACAAAATCAAAAATTTTGCTGAATAGCGTTTTTCCAGCAAAGAGTCTGTCTTTCATTAAGGGTTTATACATTGTTCCATAAATGCCAAATATCTTGCAACAAATTTGCCCATGTTTTAGATCATCCGATTGTAGGTCTTTTGGTTCAACCCTTTTATTCTTTCTTGCCTATTTCACCCAGATAGGCAAGGGAAAGCCGTAATATGTGATTTTTACCTAAATTTCGGGACCTGGACAAAATCAAAAATTTTGCTGAATAGCGTTTTTCCAGCAAAGAGTCTCTCTTTCATTTACGGTTTAAACATTGTTCCATAAATGCCAAATATCTTGCAACAAAGGTGCCCATGTTTTAGATCATCCGATTGTAGGTCTTTTGGTTCAACCCTTTTATTCTTTCTTGCCTATTTCACCCAGATAGGCAAGGGAAAGCCGTAATATGTGATTTTTACCTAAATTTCGGGACCCGGACAAAATCGAAAATTTTACTGAATAGGGTTTTTCCAGCAAAGAGTCTCTCTTTCATTTACGGTTTATACATTGTTCCAAAAATCCCAAATATCTTGCAACAAAGTTGCCCATGTTTTAGATCATCCGATTGTAGGTCTTTTGGTTCAACCCTTTTATTCTTTCTTGCCTATTTCACCCAGATAGGCAAGGGAAAGCCGTAATATGTGATTTTTACCTAAATTTCGGGACCTGGACAAAATCAAAAATTTTGCTGAATAGCGTTTTTCCAGCAAAGAGTCTCTCTTTCATTTACGGTTTTTACATTGTTCCATAAATGCCAAATATCTTGCAACAAATTTGCCCATGTTTTAGATCATCCGATTGTAGGTCTTTCGGTTCAACCCTTTTATTCTTTCTTGCCTATTTCACCCAGATAGGCAAGGGAAAGCCGTAATATGTGATTTTTACCTAAATTTCGGGACCTGGACAAAATCAAAAATTTTGCTGAATAGCGTTTTTCCAGCAAAGAGTCTCTCTTTCATTTACGGTTTATACATTGTTCCATAAATGCCAAATATCTTGCAACAAATTTGCCCATGTTTTAGATCATCCGATTGTAGGTCTTTTGTTTCAACCCTTTTATTCTTTCTTGCCTATTTCACCCAGATAGGCAAGGGAAAGCCGTAATATGTGATTTTTACCTAAATTTCGGGACCTGGACAAAATCAAGAATTTTGCTGAATAGCGTTTTTCCAGCAAAGAGTCTCTCTTTCATTTACGGTTTATACATTGTTCCATAAATGCCAAATATCTGGCAACAAAGTTGCCCATGTTTTAGATCATCCGATTGTAGGTCTTTTGGTTCAACCCTTTTATTCTTTCTTGCCTATTTCACCCAGATAGGCAAGGGAAAGCCGTAATATGTGATTTTTACCTAAATTTCGGGACCTGGACAAAATCAAAAATTTTGCTGAATAGCGTTTTTCCAGCAAAGAGTCTCTCTTTCATTAAGGGTTTATACATTGTTCCATAAATGCCAAATATCTTGCAACAAATTTGCCCATGTTTTAGATCATCCGATTGTACGTCTTTTGGTTAAACCCTTTTATTCTTTCTTGCCTATTTCACCCAGATAGGCAAGGGAAAGCCGTAATATGTGATTTTTACCTAAATTTCGGGACCTGGACAAAATCAAAAATTTTGCTGAATAGCGTTTTTCCAGCAAAGAGTCTCTCTTTCATTAAGGGTTTATACATTGTTCCATAAATGCCAAATATCTTGCAACAAAGTTGCCCATGTTTTAGATCATCCGATTGTAGGTCTTTTGGTTCAACCCTTTTATTCTTTCTTGCCTATTTCACCCAGATAGGCAAGGGAAAGCCGTAATATGTGATTTTTACCTAAATTTCGGGACCTGGACAAAATCAAAAATTTTGCTGAATAGCGTTTTTCCAGCAAAGAGTCTCTCTTTCATTTACGGTTTATACATTGTTCCATAAATGCCAAATATCTTGCAACAAAGTTGCCCATGTTTTAGATCATCCGATTGTAGGTCTTTTGGTTCAACCCTTTTATTCTTTCTTGCCTATTTCACCCAGATAGGCAAGGGAAAGCCGTAATATGTGATTTTTACCTAAATTTCGGGACCTGGACAAAATCAAAAATTTTGCTGAATAGCGTTTTTCCAGCAAAGAGTCTCTCTTTCATTTACGGTTTATACATTGTTCCATAAATGCCAAATATCTTGCAACAAATTTGCCCATGTTTTAGATCATCCGATTGTAGGTCTTTTGGTTCAACCCTTTTATTCTTTCTTGCCTATTTCACCCAGATAGGCAAGGGAAAGCCGTAATATGTGATTTTTACCTAAATTTCGGGACCTGGACAAAATCAAAAATTTTGCTGAATAGCGTTTTTCCAGCAAAGAGTCTGTCTTTCATTAAGGGTTTATACATTGTTCCATAAATGCCAAATATCTTGCAACAAAGTTGCCCATGTTTTAGATCATCCGATTGTAGGTCTTTTGGTTCAACCCTTTTATTCTTTCTTGCCTATTTCACCCAGATAGGCAAGGGAAAGCCGTAATATGTGATTTTTACCTAAATTTCGGGACCTAGACAAAATCAAAAATTTTGCTGAATAGGGTTTTTCCAGCAAAGAGTTTCTCTTTCATTTACGGTTTATACATTGTTCCATAAATGCCAAATATCTTGCAACAAAGGTGCCCATGTTTTAGATCATCCGATTGTAGGTCTTTTGGTTCAACCCTTTTATTCTTTCTTGCCTATTTCACCCAGATAGGCAAGAGAAAGCCGTAATATGTGATTTTTACCTAAATTTCGGGACCTGGACAAAATCAAAAATTTTGCTGAATAGCGTTTTTCCAGCAAAGAGTCTCTCTTTCATTTACGGTTTATACATTGTTCCATAAATGCCAAATATCTTGCAACAAATTTGCCCATGTTTTAGATCATCCGATTGTAGGTCTTTTGGTTCAACCCTTTTATTCTTTCTTGCCTATTTCACCCAGATAGGCAAGGGAAAGCCGTAATATGTGATTTTTACCTAAATTTCGGGACCTGGACAAAATCAAAAATTTTGCTGAATAGCGTTTTTCCAGCAAAGAGTCTGTCTTTCATTAAGGGTTTATACATTGTTCCATAAATGCCAAATATCTTGCAACAAAGTTGCCCATGTTTTAGATCATCCGATTGTAGGTCTTTTGGTTCAACCCTTTTATTCTTTCTTGCCTATTTCACCCAGATAGGCAAGGGAAAGCCGTAATATGTGATTTTTACCTAAATTTCGGGACCTGGACAAAATCAAAAATTTTGCTGAATAGCGTTTTTCCAGCAAAGAGTCTCTCTTTCATTAAGGGTTTATACATTGTTCCATAAATGCCAAATATCTTGCAACAAAGTTGCCCATGTTTTAGATCATCCGATTGTAGGTCTTTTGGTTCAACCCTTTTATTCTTTCTTGCCTATTTCACCCAGATAGGCAAGGGAAAGTCGTAATATGTGATTTTTACCTAAATTTCGGGACCCGGACAAAATCGAAAATTTTACTGAATAGGGTTTTTCCAGCAAAGAGTCTCTCTTTCATTTACGGTTTATACATTGTTCCATAAATGCCAAATATCTTGCAACAAAGGTGCCCATGTTTTAGATCATCCGATTGTAGGTCTTTTGGTTCAACCCTTTTATTCTTTCTTGCCTATTTCACCCAGATAGGCAAGGGAAAGCCGTAATATGTGATTTTTACCTAAATTTCGGGACCCGGACACAATCGAAAATTTTGCTGAATAGCGTTTTTCCAGCAAAGAGTCTCTCTTTCATTTACGGTTTATACATTGTTCCATAAATGCCAAATATCTTGCAACAAAGTTGCCCATGTTTTAGATCATCCGATTGTAGGTCTTTTGGTTCAACCCTTTTATTCCTTCTTGCCTATTTCACCCAGATAATCAAGGGAAAGCCGTAATATGTGATTTTTACCTAAATTTCGGGACCTGGACAAAATCAAAAATTTTGCTGAATAGCGTTTTTCCACCAACGAGTCTCTCTTTCATTTACGGTTTATACATTGTTCCATAAATGCCAAATATCTTGCAACAAAGTTGCCCATGTTTTAGATCATCCGATTGTAGGTCTTTTGGTTCAACCCTTTTATTCTTTATTGCCTATTTCACCCAGATAGGCAAGGGAAAGTCGTAATATGTGATTTTTACCTATATTTCGGGATCTAGACGGCCTCTGATTTCTTATGGAAATCCGGAAGTATTAGTTTAATTTACCTACATTTTGGACTACCATGCTTTAAAAATAAACTCAAGATCAATCATCAATGGAATCCTTGAACACATTCCTTACGAATTCAGGCCTCAATTGCTACCTGGTTCTCGTCAAGATAGAGGTACTATGACCCTTTCACCTATTTCTTATAATAGATCTCAAAGCCATTAGGATATTGTAGGTCTCCGATTATAGGTAGCCTTTGACGCCTTCAATGGCCATTTGTAACAGCAATGGATTCTTGACTAGTTTTGGAGTCATATCCGAAATTCAAGTACAATTCATTCCTTTCTCAGATTGTCTTCAGAATTAGTCTTGAATGCTAGGAAATTTGACTTTAGAAACTCATTGGAGGAGTAAGCCCAACAACAGCCTTGAATACTGCCATAGAGCTGGTGTGCATGGTATCTGTAATACTGAAACTGGTTATTCTCTGGACTGGGGAAATTGACCCTTTATTGCCGACAAGTAGTTTATCAGTAGAACTACTTTCATACATGAATCTTACAGTTTTCCTTGAATTTTAAAAGAAAGTGTATAAGACTTAGTAGCCTGATGTTCTTAGTGACTGAGTAGTTCCCTTTAGCAATTCTTGGTAAAGAAATTTATTCAACATCTCTCCAGAGTATTGAAGCATAGGACAGTACTAATTTTCTCCAAAGTTGGCAACGATCTTCAGACCAATTGAGAGCCACATCATACTTCATAGCCACATTCGTTACAACGACCAATGAATAGTGAAACTCCAGCAGAAGACCGCATATTTTGGCTTTTCAATCACATTTTCCAAGAAACTCCAATTAGTTCATTTCCCCTCTGGTTTTATCAATCATGTGTTTCCTTTTACTTTTACATAATTTGCCTTGACTTGCCTGTAGAAATGCAAACAAGAAGAAAATAGAATTTAAAAAATGTCCTCGTCTCTTTTAATGACTTAAATTGAACAACGAAGGAGCTTTAGTATAATGATGCATCTGCTTATGCATCACGATAAAGCAGCCAGGCACTCGTTTAATTATTTTATCTTGTACTTTGTGGTAGGTACTAACCGACGTAGATTGAAAATACACCCACTGACACCACACGAAATTGAGTGCCTCTGCTAGAAATAATTATAATCAGTTAAGAACTCCTAAACTTTGTTTATTAAAAAGTTCCATCCTTAAAACTGCTAGCACTTGGTTATCCGATGAAGTGTTCAGTTTGTGGAAATAAAATTTATTCGTCTTAGATACAATGTTCATCTTCACCTTACCATGGTCGGGAGATTTTCATTAAAAAACTTACCTTTCCCCGTGGGGGATAGGTGATGACGGCCGGAATGGCCCCAAGAAAGGTTCGCAGAATAATACATAACTCATGAATGAATTTCTTCCTTCGGGCGTGTGGGCTATACAAAAAAAAAGGTTCATTCAATGTCATCACTGAAAGTAAAAAATAATAAAGCCATCCTTGCTGGCATTTTGTAGATTTAAAATGCGAGATGGCTGCGCGCCATTTACAAATTTGCATGCATTAAGTGTAAATTTGTCAAAATCAAAACACTTAGCCCGCTAAGCGTTATTAATACTTTCGTAAGTTTAGTGAACCCATTGTCTTGGGCGGCACTTAACTCCCATGTACTCACATGTGAGTGGAATATTAATAATCCTTGCTGGTTTATTTCGTGCAACCACCTCCCACATAATGAATAATTTCCGTCGACGACGTATTTTAGATACTATCACGAGTTATGGATACAAATATTTCCACACGAGAGTACCTACACGGAGTGAAACACACCCATTCATACATAATTTGTCCTGTCTGCAGGAGTTGCAACAGCAATGACAAACCTCTTCGAAAAGGAATAAGATTGTATTAAAGATACATGAAGCAAACATTCATACGACTAGACAATAATGGTGCACGTGCAAGTTCACATCGCATAATACTGGCTATAAGATACGATCCATTTGATTCGGTAAATATCATTTAAGTGCTACTTCAAATGTGATAAGTTATTTTGTTGAAAATTGATGATGTTAAGTTACAAGTCTTAAATATTTTTTTTGATAAAAATTCTCAGGTGAACCAAGCTTAGGTCATTGACCATGGAATCGTAATATTGGTATTGTTACCATGAACTTCAGTGTCAAAGTTGTAACTTAGCATGATCCTAGTGAATGTCAGCGAAATTAGTGACAAAACTATTAGACTTTGTATTGGAAACTGGTTTTTGGATATCTGTGGATATAGGATAGGATGGAATAGTAGATCATGACCTACGAACACTCCACGAAATATTGAAGTCTGTATCGGGCGAACTGTTTCCAGATCCTAGTAAATACAGTGATGGCGACTACAATGGGACAATAGTTTATCGAATCTCATAAGTGGGAACAGAGTAGCGAGTAACGAGTAGCAGCATTGGGAAGAAGTCAATCTCAGTAACAGCGAAGACCGAAAGGGGTCTATAATGCTTGGCCATCCTTTGATGTTTTAAAACCTCCCCAAAACTTGCGTTGCGGTACAAAGAGGAAATAAATAAAATAAAGGAAGTGGGAGATAAATTATGTACTGCGAGATATTTGACTGAACCTGAAGTCTGTCGGTATTGTACTTGCGTAAAGTGAGCAAGGTTGCTAGTTATGGATACAGTACCAAGTACATATCTCGGAGGGCTTTTCCATTGACAGGACTATCTCGTCGTCTGTTCGGAACTTAGGGCTAAGGCCTTTGAGGAACTGTTCCAATCATTTCTTAGAGATGGTTGGCCCCGAAATATGGATCCTGGCTTTAGGTCTCGTTGGGAGGCCTTTTTTAGGTGCCAAAGTGAGGTTTATTTGTTCCCATGGCATCTCCATTTTGCCGATTTCCTCTTTTAGCCAGTTTAGGGAACAGGCGAGGATGCAGAAGCCTTTGAGGTTAGAGAGCTGGCCAAATAATGGGTTTTGACTTGGATTGTCGCATAGGGCTGTGGAGATGCAGCGCAGTTTCCAGAAAGGCACATTGCTCGTCGGTGAGTTTGACCTCTGGGTCGTTGGCATCGACGACTATAACTTGGAAGTATTCGATAGCAATATTTGCTACGGGAGCTGCAGGACTAGAAGCCCTTAGCTTTTTTTCTCTCGGTTGTTGGCGGGGTATTTTCGTCGTCGTGCCTGCCCCGTTTGGTAATGCCATCTGACCCACTTTGATTTTTTTACGTAGTAGAGCGGGGTTTGGATTCTTCCGTGATCTTGATCCTGAACCTGTAAGAGATTTGACTCTTTTTCGGAATCTCTACAGTCTTTACACATTCAGGTCCTTTGCGTTCAACTCCTTTGTGCTCAGCTCACTTTGATTCCTTCTCTGCAGCAGTGAGGAGAAGACGGGCATCTTTGAGATGGTGTCTATTGAACAGATTCGGAAGTCCTTGGTCCTTTTGGCATTCTTCAACTTCTTATTATCTGAAGCCAGATTTTTAGTTTGTTTCACAGGATTTCTGGTCCCGTGTAGCCCTGCTGTGCTGGTGGGATTTGTTCTACCCAACGGACGTGCTCGTTCTCGGTGGGCCAGTGTTCTTTGAGATGCCAGTGGTGCTCGCCATTGGAGGGGCTTTGCAGGCTGTAGTAGGCGTGAACGTCAAATTTTCTGCCGTTTTCTGCTTTTTGATTTTTGTCACCTCACTATAGGATGGCCGCATCAAAATAGCAGACACGTCTTGGACAGATAATCGGCTTTTTCCTCCTGTAACATCCGCTCTTCTCTGGAGTCAATATTGCTCAAGTCCGTTTCGGGTACTGATTCACTCTCAGCTATTTTAAAACGTTGAAGATGTTTCTCAAAGAAACTCTTGCTGCTGATGGCAAGAAGGTGTATAATGGCCGTCAAAATTAAGTGCTTCTGTTACGGCTTTTATTTTGTATTTACTTCATGTCTTTAGCCAATCCTTATACAATATCAAAAGGGAAACCGTGTAAACTTCTTATTGGATATTGGAGCAAACTGTTTGCGACTTGGTCCACTTGTTCCATCAGGATGTTAGTAAAATTTTATTTATCATGACCCACAGTATACAGGATTTATAATTTTAATGTGATACTGGGATTCAAGCTCACAGAACTCCGCTTTTTTGGACAAATATAGTAGCAATGATGGCTAACAAAGCCTATCATAAGGTGGTGAACAATATCTAAAGCGGTGTGCTCATACATACTACTGTGAACATATATGCAGATATATGCAGAATATCCTTGTAGCCTGTCTCCGTTGACATTTCTCTTTCTCGATCTCTAAAAATACTCCTGGATGTACTGCAGTCTGATGCTTTGCGTTGCAAATTGATCAAATCAAATAGCTTTACATTACCGAAAAAAGAAAACCGAGAGTTATTTAAAGAATTAATTTACATAAAAACCGTCATCTTTCACAGAAGCACAGAGCCCACTTACAAAGTACTCTAGAGTGTCCTGGTATTTATTTCCATCGCATATTTCCATTGGGTATAGAGAGGTAAAATGCATTCATTCTCAGAGAGAGGTGTGTGCAGTGTTATAAATATACATGGTTGAGGCCAAAGGATAATTTAATCCACAATAATTTGGGTATACTTTAACTCAATTCAATGAATAAAAAAAAATCACTTTAAAGTATACGAAAAATATACAGGACACATCCAGTCCAGACATCCACTTTAATCTCTGTTTGAAGAGTCCAACGTCGGAATTTCAATCCCAATTGAGATTCATCCATATCCTACAAGTATAGTATACCTACCCGTTCAGTAAGTATCTTTACAAAAGAATTCCATTTTTGGAATTCCAAATATATTGTTTTCATAATCCTGGGGCTTCCTTTCACCTGCCACATTTCACATCAAAGTGTTGATGAAATTTTTACGCCTTTAACATCTCGGCAAACTCCAAAACTTTGTACAACGTCTTGTCACGTACTTTAAGGTAGATGAACGACATATTCACACGCATTAAGATCTTTATCCACCCATCAACGTACTCATACATCTATACTAAGGCAAACAGAAAAAAAAAAGAAACTCGATTGACACTCAAAAAGGATATAAAATAAAAATTTACCAAATGACTAAATTTCGTTACCTGTCATGCGTCAGAAGTTTTGCTCAAATGATGCCCAATTCCGAACTTTTTTGTTTGACATTTCTTATTTAAACCGAATTGACATCTCGAGGATAAGCCCATAATTTGATTGATTTATCTGAAATTATATTTACCCAATGGGTTGGGTATACTGAATTTCAAATTATACAGACAGTTCAAGTCGAAACATTTAATCGGAATTGTGCACAAAAGGATACATAGCTTAGGACTGCAACTCTTCTGGTCTAATGATGTTAGGCAAATATGCATTGCATGTTCTCTTGAATGCGTTCATGTGGATTTTCAAAAGGGATTTCATTTTGTATGTCCTTGTAGATGAAGTATTTATTTATATGTATCGTAGAGGGTAAACAATTAACAATCATGTACAAAAGGATATTCTCTTCGTTTCTTGCGTTTCGCCAAGCGCTTTGAGAACATCCTCGGAGTGTGTTTGAATATCCTGATTTAATACCAGAGTGTTTAGGAGTTGTTGTTCCTGTTGTTTCTTTTGGGACTTTACACATTCGTACACGCAATTGTCTGTTATATTTATGAGGCAGGGACATGTTTTTGATTGTTGAGTGAAGAGTTGTTTGTTACAAGGAACTTTATGGTGCATCTGTTTGTTTTGAATTGAATCCTAATTTTATTTTGTTTTGAGGAGAAGTGAGTTGTTCATTTGGAAGCCTTACTCCGTTGACTTATGTTATTAATTACTCGGAAATGCATTCGGGTATAGTTACAAAAGTGTGGAAATCTCATTATTAACGGCAACATTTAGGGATCTTTTATTTCTCTAAGGATTCCAGTGACATTTACAGAATTTTAATTAGAGAGCAACATACACGGATACACGTCATCAATAGTGTGTAATGTATCCTCTAGGACATTGAGAAACTTTGTTAATTTTTCTTTGTGTATCGCAGTAGGCGTGATAAGGAAATAGACGACTATATCCTTTGACACCATAGTATTTTTTGCTTCAATTGAAGATTTGAAATCTGTGATTATTGCTCGGACTTCAAAGTTATATGCCCTAAGTTAAGTGCAAGGATTTAGAAACAGACTGTCAAAACTGAGATTGAATTAGAAAGCTTCCCCAATTATTTTTTTAATTCTGTCAATAATCAGTCCTAACTACGCAACCTTATGTAGTTATTTTTATAAGTATTACCGAACAAGGATGTTTCAAAATTTTCTAAATTAAACAAAATCGTTCACAGTCAAGGTCATAATTTTCATGATCAACATAGCTGATGAGCAAATTCAATCTAATTTACCAGGACTACGTTGAGTTCGGTTTAATACTTTCAATTTTATGTCACACAGACTGAGACAGGCATTGTAATTTTATACTTTCTTTGGCTGATAGCGCTTGAATAATTTAACATCCGTAAAAAAAAAAAGAAACTGTACACAAATTTTGTTTTTCATTTATTGAACATATTTTTATGTACATTACACCACCATCTGGTTTCGATATCGTAAATTCATGATTGTCGGCAGATTTTTGTTTTTTTTTTTTTATTTTTCCCAAAACATCCGGCGATAAATTCTTGATTTCCTGAATATTGTAGGAATAAAATTGTTTATGTACATACGTACGTATCCCGAATAGTTTTTTTTTTTGCGATATGCAAACACAAATAAGCTATAAGGATTATTCGTGATGTTAGTTACAAAATGTGTTTTTGAATGTTTTGTTTTTCTTATTTGCACTTATGTACTAGAACTTTAAAGGATGTCAAGGATAAGTAGAAGTTGTTGAGGGACGAGTACTTATCTCGCAAAGCATGCATTTTGATATTTTGTGGCCATTAAGGCATTTTAGATACTGCACTACTGTGGTAGTACTTAACAATAAATAGGACGAACAAAATACCTGGCATTCTGGCTGTTTTGCTTTCGAGGAGCATCTATGAAGTAATGTAAATTATCGTTAGATACGCCTGGGAGTAACAGTACGATAGTAATCTTCTTCGTTGCACATCGATCCTTTAAGTGCCTCTGTAGGTACTCAAAGTTTTATCAAGAGAATGTTTGAAATCAACAAAGAGCAGGTGGATATCCATTCTGGAAAAAGGATTCAGAGCTTTTCTTTTTTTTTTTAGTCCATGTTGAAAGATTTTTAAGTGGTTGAATATGTATATACTGGTCATAATCCAAAATCTGTGGTAGACAAGTTCCCATCCTCTTGTCGTCCATTGAGATACCACCATATTTTGCTATAAACTCTAAGCTGCTTGGGAGTGAAAACAACGTAATCAGGGCGGGACAAAAAACCATGATACCACTTCCTAGGATAAATTCTTCTGGAGGTAAACTCGTATGCCATTCGGATGTGCCAAGAGGATCGTCTCACAATCTGCACCGAATACATACATATATGTAATGCATTTTTTTTTATTCAGGTTCAACAGACAACCCCAAACAATACCTGACGCCTGTATCCCATGGACTTGTCGCGTCAAAAATTTGTATTTTTTTTTTAGATTCAACAATTTGAATGTAAGTTGCGTTTATCTACGTCTACAGGAAAATACCGCTTCTAGTAGAAGAGACGCAAACTAACTCATCAACTGCTTCTACATGTTTTCAATACCCAGCCACGGACTGCCATGCCATTTCACCCAGTGAACGGTCTTTGTGCGTTTGCTAAGTCTAATTTAGCTTGCCAGAGGCTTGTCCGATATTCTTGATATCATAGAATTGGCTTCACAAAATTATTGTGTTGTCATATTGATCTCCAACCGATGACCAACAGATCTGACCATCGATGTATCTGTGATGATCAACTGGTTACAGATTTAGCATCCAATGGTCGGACTCCAACAAAACCACTACCACTGGAAGACCAATTGAATTGATTAGTTGCAAACTCTCTCAGATTGTGGAGGAGCATGCATGGATTCCACATAATCCAAGCAACTCTCGAATTTAATTGGAACCTTGCTACAAATGTACCTGAGCCTTTTAAAAATGCGGAGCAAGCAGGTAATGACTTCAATAGTAGGGTAACGATAGTATGCCGTCGTATCTTATAGTACACAGCAGCGGGCCTATTAAACAGCCCTGTGGTAAACTGTCGATACCATTGCATTACGTACGGCCCTTGCTTGTATTGCTGGGAGTGCTATGTGCGGTCGGGATCCGATTACATGTTTCGATAAAACATTTTCACTGAATTATGTGAATGGTTGTTTTAAGTTTGAAGAAAATCCTGAATTTAATCGAAAAATGGCTTAATGGCTTTATCAATAAGCAAAATATGAGTTATTGGACAACCAAAAACCCACATGTGCTTCAAGAGACTCCATTGCATCCACAAAAAGTGACCATTTGGTATGGAGGTTTGATTGGACCATATTTTTTCGTCGATGAAAATGATCGCCACGTTACGGTCAATGCAGTTCGCATCGTGCCATATTGGAAGACTATTTTTGGCCAGATTTGAATGGACTTGACATCAGTGATATGTGGTTTCAACAAGATGGTGCCACATGCCACACAGCGGGTCATATATTTGATCTATTGAAGGAGAAGTTCGGTAATCGCGTAATTTCGAGAAATGGTCCAGTCGAATGGCCACCTCTCTCATGCGATTTAACGCCGTTGGATTTCTTTTTATTAGGTTCCGTTAATTCGTTAGTTTATGTCAATAAGCCAACAACGTTAGAGGAGCTCAGGAATAATATCGAACGCAAAATTGCCAACGTTCCGACTGACATGTGTGGAAGATTGGCTCCAAGGAATTGATGGCAGCAAACGTGCTCAATTCCATACTTAAATTTGAATTGTTCCCTACACCTGGAATAAATTTTAGCGCAATATCTCAATTATTCTGTGTTTTATTTAAATACGAACTTGTAGTGTACTTATTGAAAAACTCTTTAGTTCTTGCTCAAAGTGGATCAGCAAACTAGTGCCATGAAAATGCAAATAGGATATTCTATGCTGGCGTATATCGTATATAATAAAACCGAGAATAATGGGACCAGCACTATAAGCTTTCCACTCTTCCACTTTCGCCGTCGAACATATAGTACATGCAGTTTAATTAGACTTTCTGACTACAGAAGTGTCTTCTAAGCGGAAGTCCTTGCAGTGACAGAGGTAGAGAGTATTGTATCAATAATTACAATACCATGCGATGTTATCATCATATTTATTGACAATCCTACAAAATGACAGAAAACCGCTGTCAATACTGGTAGCTGGACTCACTGGCCATAGCCTTCTATGAAACCCCAAAATGAAGCATGAACTCAACGATGACAATATATACATACTTACATGTATAATGTGGTGACGAAGTCCCTCGAGGATACATTTCACTTCCTCTGTCAATGGCGAAGCCTATGTGACATGAGAACACTAGGAAGAATTATTTCCAGGACTTATAAGAACTATCTGATCTTTCACTATGTAGTCGTTTCACACATTTTGGTTCACAATATCATGAAAATAGAAGCAGTACAAGAACTCTAGCTTTTCTCTTTTAAGGATCAACTAAGATCCATGAAATTATCTAGTTATTACCATTGCAGATTCCACAAAAAACTCACCATCAAACGCTTAAGAACAACTTTTCTATACAAAATATTCTTGCTACCGCACAAGTTTGAAGTACACTCCCAGGGAGTCTCCCAGATGACTTATTTCCAGAAGTTCTAAGTCTCTAGGTGTTAAAAATAAAATCTGTAAGCATTGAGAACTGTCTATCCATTTCAGGTTCACCTCCTCTGAGAGATAACAATAATCGAAGGTAAAGAGCTTCCTAAAACAACCCAACATCGTTCGAAGCACAAACATCTCAAAAGTTATAAGAGAGCCGAGGTAAACAGGGCATAATGAACGTCATTAGCACACACAATTACGAAAGGCAACCACCAGCCCCACCTTCATCCTTCTTCAAACACTTTCAGCAAATTATGACACCTGAAGTGTTAAGTTTCACCTCTAAAATGACCCATTCTGCCAAAGCTCAGATTTCATATCTGATTACGTAATTGTCCCTAATCGTTTGGATTTAAAAACAAACTTCTCCCCGGTGTCCTATTGTCCTATCCAAGACGAACAAACCCTCTGTCCACAGCACACTCACCGCACGAAACTATAAATAAAATGAAATTCATTGATAAGTTCTCTAAGATCCTTAAAACGTGTTCCTAAGTATTCCGAAGGAGTTTTCCACTCAATCAGAAAAGGATTTCGAAGCTTTTATTTTAACATCAGAACCTGCACAGTGCCGCAAAGTACAACGCGTTGCATATCGGTGCATTCAAGCACCGACAACACCGCGAGGATTTCGAATATGAAAACTAAACAGTAGCAAATCGATTTCTTACATTTGTTTGTATTGGTATTTACATGGATTTTCCTACCCACATAGCTTTTCATCTTTGCAATTTATTTGTTCCGAAGCATGAATGAAAACTCTTATTGAATTCCAACGCATAGTCCTTGGCAACAACGGCATGCAACAATACCCAGCTGAGTCGTCGCCAACTGTTGCAGCCCGATATCCTTTCATTTCAACTTCAATTGAATAAAAACAGAAAAAAAAATTATCCCTGAGTGTTTTCAAAGTATCCTTGTGGATGAATAGTAAGGAAAATAAATAAATAAAAGAATATGGAAATGACACAATGATACAGTGCTCGTGTATCCTTTTCTCTTCAGTAAATTGTTGAAAAATACCAAATTAAAGGATACAAACAATATTTTTGAACTCACATCCCTTGAATGAATTCATTTTGTTTTGGGTTTTGTAGTTTGTGGCAAGGGTGTTTGTCAACAAACGTTTAGTACCACTAAAGCTGGGTTGAAAAATAAACAACACAAGGATATCCTTTTTTTTTTGTCCCTGACAAAAAGGACGCACTAATGTTTGTTTGAAGTGCTCTAACAGAGAAAGTTGGCCAACTGCGTAGTAAGCTTCTATTTAAGTGGTAATTTTTGGTCCGATTTTAAAGACATAACAGATATAATCCTTTTCTTTTGTTTGCATTCGAAAGGATAAAGCTACTTTTCGCTTAATGAAAACAGGTTTTATTTCAAGGATTATATTATGAAAACGAGTTGAATTGAATTTTGCATCTGATGTAACTAGATAATCTGGAAAAAGATTTCAAAATTGCCGGAAAGCAAATAATTGCGTTATGGAAAGGGGAAGATTATCTGATAAAAATTTTTAAGTCCTTTACGGCAAGTCATTTGAGTGTATACCATCTTATTACTAAGTTCGTAACTTGAAAAAATTTCGCAATGAATGAGGAAAAAGTATTTATCTAATCGATAGATACCATCTTTCGCAAGATTAGGTTTGTTTAGGTAGATGAATACCCTGAGACTCTAGTGAATGCATAAGCAAACCATAGTGCCATTATTTTTTCTGGAGATTACAAACCTGCTTACATGGCGCTACAGTTCGGAGTGAACATGGGTCTTAAAAAACAACCCTCTTCAGTTACCCCGGTCCTTAGGTAACTGGCTCTAGTTGCGCACTCCAAATTGGTGCGCGACACTGAAGGCGATTTCTTGCTCTATTACGCTGTCCTTCCGTGTTGCATTCCAAGAGTTTGCGGACCACAGTGCTGGTGTTCATTCACTCCACATCACTATCCCAGACGACTAATTCACAGTTTTTTGAAGAAATCGATGTCGCTGCACAATCCGCATAGTTCGTTGTTGAATCTCTTCCTGTAAGTCCCGTCAACGTAAACGGAACCGAATATTTTAAAAAGAATTAGTCTCTCGCAATGACTGTGGATATTTTCCTCTGCTTTCGATAAAGTCCATACTTCAGCGCCAGTCTGAAGTTTTCCAGTAGGTCTGGAATGATCAGAGTCTTATATAAATAGAATCTCCTAAGTTGTTCAGGATACCGCCTTATTACTGAATTGCCGTCGCAGCACAAAGAAACAGGGGTTGCCAAGAGTTATTTTTCGTTTCTTTTCTGCTGAGGTGTTTGATAACAGAGCCAAGGTAGACAAACGAGGGATGGGTACATATGTAGCTACTACTCGGACCAGCAATGGATTAATTGTGAAATCCCTGTCATGCAGTAACCTAAAAATGAAGACACAAGGTCTGTTTTGGGATAGTTAACCATCCTCCTTGAACCAACCCGAGATGGTTATAAATTTCAGGATGGTTAATGGTGGCTTTCCAGATAGGTCCTGTAGTGGTCTTGGAAGTGGTATTCGCCGATGGTCGCTTTCTTATGCCTGCACAGGCTTGGCCATTCGCGTAGGAAGTGAGATTTACTCTCGTCTGCGTCCGTGGAGCCACCGATCTGTGTTCTTCTTCTTTGGTGAACCGCCATGAGATTGTGGGCATTGATAATCCCCATGAAGAGCGCTAAGTTGGGTCACTTAAGCACTAGAATCTGTTTGGTTGTGGCATTGTTGTGTTTTGTCAGAGTTTGTTTCAGAGTTATCTGAAGATACGGCAAGATAAGAGTGTGTTCCACCTCATATAAGCTAGTTTCACGAAGGCTTGTTATATTATGGACTTACCAAGAGCTAGAGGCGATGGAATAGAGGTGACGATCCTGTTTGGAGCCCTTTTTTTTGCTAAATCGTCCGCCAGTTTGTCCACTTGAATAGCGCTGTATGCTGGAACATAAATCAGTATAACAACGTGATTTGCTGTAGAGTAGATTATTGAGCTCTTCACGGCAACCGTTTTACAAGTTTGGATTTGACGACTGTGGATAAGATGGCCTTCAAGGTGGCTTAACACTCGATGTATTTGTCCATCATCTTCCTGGAGTGCAGGAATTTAGTGGATAGTTCTCATGCCATGGCTCTCTATAGCTCTTCTCTATAAATGCTGTCATATGCGGCCTAAAATCGATGAAAAGTTGGTGGGTACCGATTCGGACTTCTTCATTAGCTTTCTCCAAGATTGCTGAAGTGTTGCGATTGTGGACTTTTCTAGTCTAAAAGCACGCTGATAGGGCCCATTCTAGGGGCGAAAATCCTTACATCCGCCTTGTAGTATTTAGTAAGCTCTATGCGATGCACTGTTCCTTTCCCCCTCTCATTGTTCGCGCTGCAACAATGTGCTTTAAATGGGGTACCTAGTCTTGACGCATATGGTTCTTTTGTGCCAGTGCTCTCCACTAATTGCCACGATCCTTGCAATGCTTGTGTTCTGTTTCCAATAGTTGTTGACCAACATCTGCTTTGATATGACACAATTCCCCAATCAGTCCCATTGTTAGCCCCTGATAGAAAATGTAGGAGGATTCTTCTGTTCACAACTCCCGACAAGATATGAACAAAATTCGCGATGAATCTATCAGGGGTTGAACCTCCCTCGTCGGTTCATGTACCAGGTTGTCCTCCTTTAAGTTGCTGTGCCATGAGACCCAGAAGCGTTTAAGTGATGCATAAATAAAGCAAATTCCTTTTTACACTGTTTCACTAGCTTAGAAGATGTCATGTTCGATGCTAAGGCCCTGATGGCAGTCTGGCTGTTAGTAAGGTTGGCAATATCTCGTGCTGTTTTTCAATAAGAGGCAAGGTTCGAGCATTACCTGGGAACATTCTTTCGTCCTTCTCTTATTTGTTAGAACCAAATCTCAACTTGAGCTTCTAGGCACCCAGGTTTCACTGCGTGGAACCGAGAGTTCTACAAAGTTGCTAGACGGAGCTGAATGTGTCAGTGCTTGTGTCTTCATTGAACTTATTAGAATTCTTATTGCCAGCCTTCCAATTTTTTGAAGAAAGAAATTACATAGAGACCTTAATGACAGAGCTCTCATCATTGGGTTAGGAAAATGGGCAACCGTCAATATATTAAGAAATGACAGCTATCAAGATCCTTCCATGGCATTATGTAATTTACTTTCTTATTACTGCATATAAAGATGAGAATTTTTTAGTACACTCTAATCATTAACTAGTACGGTATTAAAGTTGTAAATTGTGATCCCTAACATTAGGTTTATGTCTCTCTTATTGCGTCCCAGAAGGAAATACGTACATGGTACACTTTCCATGAAAATGTTATTAACTCAAACACGATGTTAACATTTTCTTAAATTTAATAATCCATACATGATGGAATACAGAGTTTACTTTACTACGTGCAAGTATGTGGGTCAAAGAGCTTCCATTAAATCTATTCATGCGTACCTAACAAAAAGGTCACGTCCTTATAATCTAACAAACTACTAGACTATCAAGCAAATTGAATAAACCCCCCAAAAAAGTCGAAAAAAAAAAACAACCTAACCTAACATACATACACATCCTACTTTCTGTTATTGTTGTAATTTACTCTGCGCACACGATTAAGGACATCCACTTAGCCAAAGGGGTCCAGTGAATAAAATACCCAAAAGAAAATTGTTGTTGATAACCTTATCAAGAGTGTTTCTGGTGCTTACTCGAAACCAAATTAAACATTTCCGTTTGCAAATATTATAACCACCTCATCAAACGGCCAGTAAAATAAGTATAAAATTAGCATTTCCCATTTGTATTTGTATCTCATCCCAGCTATTCAGTAGGCCCGTAACAATAAAGTCATTATTGCTGCAAGAAAACCCATACCGATAGCCTTGGGTCTATTAAAAACCAAAAAGGGTTGTAAAAAGGACGACCGGGAAACAAAGTGAAAACACAATAAAAAAAAAACAAAAAAAAAATAACTTGTTCCGTGAATTTTATCAAGTGTGAAACGAAATTATATGACCTTAATAAAATAAATGGTAAACGTTCCACCTCCCTCTAGAGTGTTGCAGAGAAATTGCGTAATAAATTTCACTTTCGCCAAAGTTTCAACCCTTCGCAAGCACCCGCGTATAGCGGAGTTTTTAAGTGAAAAATACAAAATTCTGAGACAATAAATTCGCGCAGGAAATATCGCAACAACAACAGAAATAAATGTTGTAAAATGCCAACTCAGCAGAAAGTGGTTAACCACCCCGAAGGACAACAAACTTTCGATGCACTTTCCCAGGAACCTCGTATCGTTATGTCGCCCACACACACTTTTTTTTTTTTTGGTCTGTAGAACAAAATCGTTGGCCCTACAACACAGACATCCGGTATAAATCACCTGATAAGTCACATAAATTATTCACCCTGCCAGGAAGATTAATAGACATCTAATAGTTTACCGCTAGTCTGCTGCCACAGCAAAAAGGACCTCCGCACCAGCAGATGGATAAATTTTCTATACGAGAGAGAGAGTGTTTAATGAAGTTCACCGTTCGCGTTGTAGGTGTACACGCATTAATTAGAGAGCAATTTTAATTCTTCCTTTCTTCAAGGATGCGGTGGTATTTTTTAAAAAAAAATTACACAAGTGTCCTTTAGTGATGTAGTTTAGCGAGGAAAAACATCTAAATAATTTAGGTAACAGCTTGATGGAATGTTGTAGGACGTGTCTGCTATGTGTCTGATGTCTTTTTTGTTATGTGCCCTTTCAGGGATGATACCCCATGACATGGGTATCTGTTGGTGGACTTTACGTCAAATGTCATATGGTCAAAGCATAATTTGCAGAATGTGTGTTTGCTTACGTTGGATGGTGGTAATGGAAGCTTAATTACTTAATATTTACTCCTTGGAAGGAATATAGGATTTTTGGTGACACGATACGTATTATCATAAAATATTCATTTAGCAACTGCTTTGTTGTATTAAAGTAATGCTCTAATTTGGAACTCAGTTCTTAATGGATCCTTCAATTTCTGAGATAAGTTTTCTCTAGATGTACATGCATAAATGAGATACGTTTTGGTATCTCGAATCCGTTTTGTTTTTTGAATATGAGTGGTGGAATACAAAGAGTCCTTAGATAAAGATTTCCATAGCATGAGTATAAAATGAAGTGCACGACTGGGTTGTACGTAATTACATCTCTAGGTATATTATTATTAGGGATTCAGATAGGCTAAAGAAAATATCCGTTCTTTTAGGAAGAAGTAATTCAATTCCACAATTATTTTAACCTGGGCACGTGGATATAAGCGTCATACTAACAACATGCAAACTTCTGTTCACATTCACTGACTAAGTACACTCATCTCAAACTTACTTGGACAACTGGGCAAAATGATGAGAAAATAAACCGAACGACGATACCACCAAACCCTTGGGTTCCCTTGGGCCCAGAAAACAGGGAAACTACTATAATCGCATGCAAATAATACTGACAGGGACCCCATTTTAATAGCTTCAGGTTCATTTTCTGGCCTCCTTTCTTGACCACATCTGGTGTTCCACAAGACAGCCGTATAGGTCCCCATCTTTTCATCGTAACTATTTACGATCTTAAGAGGATCATTAAAAACTCCTCCATCATCCTCCACGATGTCTACACCAATTTTTTCAAATCCATTTCTTTAACACAGGACTCTAATCTTCTTTAAGATGCCCTGAATAGTTTTTGGTGCCCAAAATTTTTCTTTGAGGTGAACATCGCCAATATATTACCATAGTCAAGTTATCAGTGAGCTCTTGCGTGCAGAATCGAGAAAATGCAACATCGTTTTTTTTGCGTTTTTCAATTTGCTCTTTGAGGTGTATCGTTTAACGTCCTTTTTTTCAAGACCGTTTCAACTTCATTAACTTGAATGCCCTTGCGGAAAAGAATTTAAAAATTAATGATATCGGTGGACAATTAATAACCACTGGTACTTGGTCTCGATTACAAGGAACTCCTCGGAACTGTAGGACTGTTTATGAAACGGAGATGAAAATACCGAACATTGGCAATTCTTTCGTTATCTATTTTCTTTTTTTTTTTTTATTGGATGAATGACTTGTGGAATCTGCAGGAATAAATAACAGGAACATGTGATTCTTTAGGTTCTCTGTACTGGTTTTTTTCCTTCATATTTGAATGATGTCTTATATAGAACAACCTCGTCGAGAATATGTAAAGATTACTAAATGCCCTCGCGGCAAAAAAAAAAATATTTTGTAGAACAGAACCCTTAGGACGCATGGACTGGTTTCTTCCAGCCATTCGTTCTATGCGATTCGTATATATGTATATATTTTTTTTACACAAATGGAGGGGACTTACAGTTTAATGCCCTTTTCAAAGAACAATACTTCTAGGTGTTTGTCAAATGTTTGCGATAAGTGGGATCGTAGAAATACTTTAGCGTTTTTTTTTTCGGAATCCAAATTCGGAATCCCACTCAATCTCGTTTGCTAACGCACTAACCACTGTGTCCTCAGAGTTGTCCTAGATAGGAAATTAAACTAAAATCTCAACATCAAGAAAGGAGTAAAGAAAGCAATGATAGTCGTCTATGTCTGCAACATGCTATTCGACAAAACTTTGGGTCCTAGCCCTAAAAATATCATATGATCTATAGTAAGACCATTACTGACTTTGGTAACTTGGTTGGTTCGCAGGTGTTATGTAAAGCTACCAACCTTAAGACTATGGCTAACATTTAAATTAATTAAATTAATGAGAACCACCTCTACAACGAGCCTTGAAGCTATACTCAAACTTAAACCCTAGTTTTTTTTCGTACAAGGATCTGCAAACAGTGCTCTTCGGCTAAGGCAAACTGGAACATGGAAGTCCAGTATGATGGGATGCTGATCTTACAATAATTCATACACAGACTACACAACTCCCCATCTAGATTTTGCAAAATTAAAAACTGTGTTAGGTGATAGTTACAGTCCCTGTGTTGGCCACCTTGGTAGAAATGTTGACCTTTCTTCTTCTCTTATTGTTCTTGCTGCACTCGCATCTTGTTGATGGGGAAGTCTTCTTATACGCAGCATCTCGTATCCGAGAATGTCGATGGTGAACATTCCGGCTTTGAGAAATGCTGCTTCATCTGAGATTGTTCTAAATCCACTTATGGTTCTCAGAGCACAAAGTCTATGTACCGAGTTGAGTTTGGTTGGTTAAGATCGGCCCACGATGGGAAGATGCACTTAGACCAGAAGAGGTCCATTGTACTGGCAATGTGTAAGGTGGATGGGTCACCCTCTTACTCTGGGAACCATTCACTCCTTTGTATGAAGAGCTAATCTTAGCCGTGCAGGCACTGTTGAGATCATTTAGATCATTCAAGAAATATTCGCCTAATGTAGCTTTCCTAGTATTGGCGAGCGCAGGACACGTGCACAGGAGGTGACTGATTGTCTCCTCTTCCTCTTCCCCCATACAGTTTCTGCAGAAGTCGTTGTGAGGGATGCCCAATCTTTGCTCATGTCTTCCTATGGCACAGTGTCCAGTGAAGGTGTTGACTATCTTGAAGACGGTTCCTCTCTAATGTTTTAGTAGTCCAATGGATCTGGTTTTATTTAAGGTTGGCCACAGTAGCTTGGCGGTGTGACATTGGTCGAGTTTCGGCCATCGATGGTTGGTCGTTGAGTTTACTTCGTATCAGCTTTGTTGTCAATGCCGGGGGCACTGAGCTGACTACCCTTGAAAGTAGAATTCGGCATAACCAGATTTACTGATATTTAGGAGGATCTAGCAGAGCGTTGCCTGGATTCCCAAGGCTTTATTATTCATGGATTCCATTTGTCTAGCATCATTTGTCTAGCATCACACCAAGGTATTCGATAGAGTATTTGGACTTTATTTTTCTGGTTCCAACTTCAATGTTTTTCGACTGACTATAAGGAAGGGCTCCGTTTTGTGGTCGGCTAGTACCAGACTAGCTATTACCAGCCAATATTTAATGGAGGATATGCAGGTTAACCGCAGCTTATCATCAGCGAATGCAATAATTTTTACTCCTTGCGGCTGAGTTAGTCGAAGAACTCCATCGTACATGATGTTCCACAAGAGAGGGCCGAGTACAGAACCTCGTGGTACTCCCGCAGTACATATTTCAAATCCTTGTCGATTTTATACCTCAGCTTTCTGTTAATTAAATAGTTTGCCACTATTTTTCTCAGGTAATATGACATGCCCATCCTGACTAGTGTTCTTCTGATGAACGACCAATCAGCTGAACGCATTTTGTATGTCCAGCTACTGCGCAGAATTCCTTGGTTCCGAAACGCCATCTTTCACATGGTATATTGGGTGATTTGACGATGGTTCTCCGAATTTCCTTTAGGTGGGGTAACCAGGTGTTGCACTTTCCAAGGCTCGGAGAAGACTCCTTCTTTCATACACTTTTTCAATGTTCCTTTGAAAATGACTGGTCTCTTTTGGACAACTATTTTTAGTGCGATATTTGGTATGCCATTGGGTTCCAACGCTTTTCTGTAGCCTATTCTTCTACATACTCGGAATA
Source organism: Xylota sylvarum (assembly GCA_905220385.1). Classification (NCBI taxonomy): domain Eukaryota; kingdom Metazoa; phylum Arthropoda; class Insecta; order Diptera; family Syrphidae; genus Xylota; species Xylota sylvarum. The sequence goes on from LR999958.1 coordinate 16,860,021, forward strand.
GTTCCTCCACTTTAATTGTTGGTATCTCCTCTGCTGTAGTTTCTTTAATTGTATTGCGTGAGGATGTGCTAACAAATATGTGCAAGAGGATACTTCAGAACTGCTCATCACTCCACCTAGGAGGACATTTTTTCCATGACTTAGAGAACTTTCTGGCATGTCTGTAAATCACTTGCACAAATTTTCAAACGCTTCGGAAAGACTTGAAAATCCATTGGTTTTGATAGTTTCTAAAGAATGGGAGATTCATAGCCTCTAGGGCATCACAATAGATCTATTGTGACGGGTGCAAGATTATTTTCGTCCTGTCAGCCAATTTATGTAACCACTGTGTCTAAATTAGGACAGTAGGTTTTCATGGTCATATAACATATCTCTGTATTCAATGTCTCAGCTTCCATGTTTCAAAAAGTTTAGATCTTATTGGAATTCAATGAAAAGTTTGTAACACCTCAGATCTTTAGGAGACAATGCACTTCATTTGCAGTCGCTCATACTTACGTTCTTTCATAGAACTGCTGTTACTGCTGCAAACAGATATGCTGCATTGTAGCCCCAAAAGTTATTACCTCATATTTCTCCTAGGATTTGAAATAGTAATGTAGATACTTGCATGACCAGACCAGGAAGCGTTAAAAAGCAATAAACCTTCCGTGACCTGAAAATATTTCCTTCCACCTAAGGCAACTATAGCCAGATTGTATGGCGCAGAGCATATCTAAAAAAATCGAGTTGACGCAAATACATAGATCCCCATGCACACTTTTGTGGAGAGTCCTGCATCGTTAGAAAAATTACAATTTATCGACGCAAATTTGAAAGAAAAAACCGAATACTATCAACCACCATTGAGTTTTACGAGTTTGCGGAGCAGATGTTCATGCACGAGAATGTACTATTTCAATCAAAATGAAAACTCTTATATTTATTGTGTAAGTTAAGTAAAAAAAAAAAACATTTTTTGTAGAAAATTTCATAGTTAGATACGTTTTCAAAATTGTATGCGGCAGGAAAATGATGTCTTTTTCACTGCGGTTATAGTATGTATGTAGAAGTAGATACATCAAACTCAAAATAACTACATAATGTATCGTATTCGCGTATTCGTATAAGATCCATCCACTATTGTCTAGTCATAAGTAGAGACTAATTCGAAACCATAATACCCTTGTTAAGTCCCAATAAAATAAACCACTGAACACAAAGAAAAGTACAAGTCCAGCCGCATTGTGTCGCCATACAAAACCAATGACCTTAAAAATCCATAACTCTATCGAATCAATTACGTTTTGTTCATTAAATTCTTCAATCAAAAATGATTGTTATTGCCTTGTGATTTAGTTTTATTATCCACCATCAGCCACAAAAGGTCCTCTCCGGCATTATCCTTTCGATACCTAATTCTTGTTCGTTGCAACTTAATGCCATCGAAAGAACCCATCGCCCGTGGGAGCCAACAAATTAAAGTCAACCGAAGAAAATCACGAAGGGTATTCACCGAAAGCACTAAACAGGATTACTACGAACTTACGCTTGATTTAGCAGAAGTGCCGCCACCCGTAGAACCGATGAAATGAGTATCGAAGTAATTTTAATTCAGTAAAATGGTTGAAAATCTCTTCGGATACGTGGGGGTAGCTGGGGTGGAAACGGGGCTAAAATAATTTGTCAACTATGTGGGACCAAATAGAACTGGAGGGTGTTTTGAATTCGTTTGCCATACTGCCCCAATCATTTATGAATCTTCAGGACCTTTTTCCTGAAGGAAACCATACATATATGTAGCTAACGCTTGAAGGACAATGAACCAAACCTTGGCACAATTTCATTAGTTTTTGCATACATTTCCCAGATAGACATGCAATTCACCATTCAGAGAGATGCAAGGACAATTATGTAAATCGAGACAAAAATTCATATCCTTTTTTCTTACTGAAGGCAACTGAAGTTATTTCAGTTTCAAGGGAATGTTGAACGCACTTCAAGTGTAATTTGCTTAAATTCTCAATAAAAATGGGGCCGCAATTAAAAAGGCCCTGATTAAGGACGAACGGCAATACAATTAGACCTTCTGCTGAAAGCTTTCTCCTTGATATAAATCACAGTACAGTTGTAAATTAATGAACAGTTTTTAATTGAACTGGTCGCAAAAGATAAGACGCACATATATTTTCAGCTGCTAAGGCCCTTTGCAAAAGGATTTACGATTTTTCTTTATCCCAATTGGGGACGATATAAGGATAATTAAATTAAAAAAAAAAGACGTAAATTCAGTCACAAAAAAATGGCGTTCTAGTAGATGATATTGGTAATATAACGTCTCATGCTTTTATGATTGCATTTCAATTTGAAATCCTTTCACATAAAAGTGAAGAGTTTACGACTGTAAATTGAAGTAGGTACATTATTTACAACCTCTTGGGAATCTTTAACCAGGCGGCGTTGATGGAAAAGGATTTTAATACCATCATGTGCACGTATTGCAATAATGTTTACCTTTTCTATTCTCATATGCGTACATCAAATATGTACATGTCTTGGCAGTTTCTGATTTTTTATTTTTTTGTTGTCTTCCTGATGTCTTGAGGATGTCAGCATGCAAGGACATGGACTTTAACCATGTTCACATTTGATGCGTGAACATTAAATGCATTTTTAATTCTCCTGGTGACCTGTTCTTTTATGTGGATACATGTGTATCTAACTGACTACAATTAGAAACCAGGAAACTGAAGACCACCGATGTCTTTGGCAATTGTTGACATCTATAGTGGTCTGCCTGTCTGTCAAATTATTACGAAAGTTTATCCATTTCCTTGGCTCATGATTCACAAGTATCTACTTCTTCCTTTCAAGTTTTTATTCATTAAATTCGGGTTGGTTCTACAATGAAATTATCTTCTACAGTGATTCAGCTTAATTGTTCCTAGGAAGAATATTCTTTTGAACCAAAGTATCTTGGACTAATAAATAATCTCTTGTTGTTGTGGGTAATTGCACAATAAGGTATAAGCAGTACATAACAGTTTCTTGTAAACATTCAATTCACATCTTATCCATAAATATGAAGATATAGAGCATGTGATGGCCAAGGAGTATCTTCTCGGAAACAACCTCTACAAAGAATCTGTATCTTCACAATTTTGCTTTCGAGTGCTTGTTGTACGTTAGTCTAGGTAGGTAGGAGATACATATATGGTTGCTCCCTTAGACCATCAATTCGATCCATAATTCCCAATAGTAGATACTCACATCCCAAGAAACCCAGCCATTTCTTCCTAAAATCTCGAAATTTTCATTTAATACTAGGAGCCATATCAGTGATAAGAGAACACCACCCTGACGAGTACCTCTGTCAACAATTTAACTGCTACTTGTGTCCCACAAATCCACGCAAATTCAAAGGAACAAAGTGCAGATTGCTAGTATTTGAATTTAAATTCACATTACTGAAGGCTCACTCAATATCGACAAATGCTCAAACGTGAACTGCTTATGATGAAGAAATTTTTCCACTCTTTATACTGATAGTTATCTCCAAACCACGTCCCTGACATATATGTTTGAGAATTCATTTGTGGAACAGTAGTTCTCCCTAAGTCTTCTAGCATCACATATCGAATATTGTCCATTCCTGGTACTTTAAATATGTAGAGCCAAGGATATAATAATCCAGGTTATTTTACGCTTGGGATGATTTTTAATAAAGCTCTCATCCAGTCTCGAAGCAGTTTCCGGAATAGCGAAACTAATTATATCCGCATGCATACGTGCTCCCAGCAAAGTGGGTGCTCATTAGATGTGTGGGCTGGCTATGACGCTATGCCGCCATCTCTTAGGAGTTACGAAAATGACTAATTGTTTCAGCATCACTAATCTTAACGTACTGGGGATGGTTTGGTTTCGGTAAACACGTTCCTTCAACAGTATCCACGCTCTGGTACCAAACTCCAAAAACCACTCGTCACGATTTGGATCTTTGTCAGCCGCCAATGTCACAAACTGTTTCTGTTTAGGTCATTTTATTTCCAGTAATAATGTTTGGTATCGTTGGGCGCACAACACGATTGGTCGTAAGGGACTAGGCCCTCAGTCCCATGGATCTGTTTGGTATCCTTTATCCTTTTTTAAATGGGAATTTAATTTCTGGAATCGTATCCTACCTTCTGCTTCTACTCGTACTTTTGAATTTTTTTTCTCACGAATTCGGGAATCCAAATGAAACCTTTTCATAACCAGATGTACAGATACATATATACACATGTATGTTCGTATGTTCTCTAACGAATTTTCTCGTGATCTCAGGTGGTGCAATTCTGAAAATAACACCTCAGCAGAAATAAAACGAAGAATAACTCTTGCCAATCGCTGTTTCTTTGGGCTCAGAAGGCAATTGAGTAGTAAGGCCCTATCCCGAACAACTAAGAAGACTCTATATAAAACCTTGATCATCCCAGTCCTGCTTTATGGCGCTGAAGCTTGGACTTTATCAAAAGCGGATGAAGATATCCTCGGTCGTTTCGAGAGAAAAATTCTTCGCAAAATATTCGGTCCCGTTTGCGTTGACGGGCTTTGGAGGAGAAGATTCAACGACGAACTATACGAGCTGTACAGCGACATCGACCTAGTCAAAAAACTGCGCATTAGTCGTTTGAGATGGCTAGGACATGTAGAGCGAATGGACACCAGTGCTCCGGCCCGAAGAGTCTTCGAATCACACCCAGAGGGACAACGCAGCAGAGGAAGACCTCGCCTTAGGTGGCGCGCACAAGTTGAAGGGGACCTGAACAAGCTTGGAGTGCGCAACTGGAGGCAGTTAGCTAAGGACCGGGCTAACTGGAGAGGCTTGTTAGTTGAGGCCCAGGTTCACCCCGAACTGTAGCGCCACCTAAGTAAGTAAGTAAGTCAGGTGGTGCCATGAAAAAACTTTTGGTATTGTTTAGGAATCGAACCTCGAACTGCTCGTTCTGTAATTCAACGCATTAACCAATTGAGCTATGGCGCTCACATTGTAACTAGCAGAACTAGAGAAGCACAAGTGGATCTCTTTAGTCGCGACAAAATGACTCCTATACACTATGGAATCACACATTCCGATGAAATACGTATAAAGTTGTGCCAATATACATATCTTCTCAACCTCGTTGATCACTGACAATTCTTTGCACGTGCCTACCTACACTTTAGAGCAGATTAGGTGGACTGCTAAGTACAGAAGATTGCCTATTTTTAATCTATAAACGTCACTCCTACTACTGTGTGTATTTCCAAGAACCTGAATATAATTTGTCTATCCGGTCTATTTCTGCTATCTTCGACATCCTTATTGTGTTAAAAGGACCATCATTTAAAATAAAAAAAAAAGCACCAAATAGTACTAGAAATAACATAATTAGCAAACAATTATTATTAACTTCAGATAATCTTTCGTCCATTAAAAAAGAACAAAATACATTATGTATGGTTCTGAGAGGATTATTCTCAGCTTATGCTTTCCTAATCTGTCTGAGAAGTTTTGGTAAAGAGCAGTCTATTAGACATCTCAAATGATAAGTGTTTCAGACAAGGATTATTTTGGGGAAGTAATATTGGCACTTGAAAACTTTGTATGCCAATTACTGTGAATTAATAGAATTTGTAATGGTTATGCGTCTTAGAATGTTAAATCGTAATAATATTGGATAAACCATTTATGGCTATGTGTGCTATGTATAGGAACTCAACTAGAGTTGGGCATGGGGTATTCAAGTTCGTTCCTTTCCTGGATTTCAGTATTGAATGTAGCAATACTTTGTTATGAATCAAAAGGTTATACAAACAGCCAAACAGCCATTCTCTGAAAATTTACTCTGACTTCTATAATAAAGGTGATGATGTTCGGATGGATTCATCGCAATGGAATATCTATTTCAGGTGGTTCTGGGTTATTGAATATTTCAAGGACAGACGAGATTGCCAGAATTGTAATACACATTTCAGAAATCGATTTGAGATCTTAAGTCTTTATAATATTCCAACGCAGACTGGTGGTGGCTTGCGAGTTTCTCGCATTTTTTTTAAGCATAAGAAAAACAAGCGGCACCTTGTCTGAATACTTTTTTGACATCAAAGGTCTCGGTGAGATTATTTCTGACCTTAATGGAGCAGCTAGCGTTCTCCATCGTCTCACTCATTTGGCAGGGATGCTAAAATTAGATATGGCTCTGTATAGCTAGCTATACATGCTGTCATATGCGGCTTTGAAATCCGTTAATATATACATAGGTGGTGGGTATCGATTTGGACTTTTTGAGTTTTTTCCAGGATCTGCCAAAGTGTAAAAATTTGACCGACTGTCGACTTTCCTGGTCTGGAACCACACAGAAATGGGCCAATCAGAGTGTTGACAAAGGGTTTCAGACTTTCACACAGGATGGCAGATAAGATTTTGCACGCGATATTGAGGAGACTAATACCTCAGTAATTGACGCAGTTCAGGCGATCTCCTTTCTTGTGGATCGGGCAAAACAATGCTGAGATTGTATTCATCAGACACACTCTCGTCTGACGAAATTTTAGAGATGAGTTGGTATATGCTCTCTACCAAGTCATCACCAGTTGCTTCGGACAAATCGGCATTCGTACCTTGGCTGCATCAAGATAGTGATCCAAGTCGATCGTGGCTGCTCGAAAAATTCGGACATTCAGAATATTGGAGGCATGCCTTACGTCGATCGCAATGTGATCAATTTGCTTGATCGTTTCATGATCAGGAGAACGCCATGTCCCCTTGTGGATGAGATGAGAAAATCATGTGCTGAGTGTAATGACGTTGTGGCCCGCAACGAAGGCAATTAGCCTAAGTCCGTTTCCGAACGTGGTGTAGTGAAGGCTGTGCTTGCCAATTGTCCCACCAAAGATCTCCTCCTTTCCTATCTTGGCGTTAAAATCGCCAAGTAAAATTCTACCGTCATATTTAATACATTGATCGTAAGTCGAGACTTACGAGGAGCTCGTAGAAACATTATCTGGTGGCTTCGTCCTTGTCTTCGGTGGGGACATGAACGCATATTAGGCTTATGTTAACGAATTTAGCCTTAATGCGGATTGTTATATGGCATGGCACTGGTGTGTTTAAAGCTCAAGACTTAATGTCGAAGTCAGCCGCTTACAACAAATCTGCACCCTAATAGACGCTGCTTCTGTTCTCTGTAGCAATCACGATAGTATAGGTATATGTACATATATGTCACAGTTTTTCATCCTTCTTTTGCCCGGCTCATCCACCGCACTTCCTGAATAGAAGTGATATCTGCCTTATAGCAGTCTAGAGCATCTAATTGTTTATGGTCCGAACATTCCACTAGCAGATCCGAACATCGTTGTCCTTTTTCCATTTTGCAGATTCGTCAAAGTTATTCCGGAACTAATGATTTTTTCCGTGGTAAGGAAGTTACCCCGACGCACAACCTCCAACCTGGAGGACTAGTTCATTTTCATACCAATAGGACGAGAGCCTTATTCTCCGGAGTCAGTAACACACTTCGGGGATATGAATGCTGCCGTTAGTCCATTAAGAGTTCATCCACCACCATCTCGTTTCTAGCACCCTGACTCAGTATTGGAAATCCCCATAGACCTGGGATTCAAGCATTTCATTTTCATATATTCACATAAGTACCCTTTGGCTACCCACTGCTCCATTTACCTCATCTTTAAGCGTCGCATCAGTAATTTGTTCAAAAAATTTGTGTAGGTAAAATTACACCAAATTAATGTAGATCCTTCTAGTCCTGAGGCGCTATGGACATCTATCTTCACTTGTCATTTTGTGGGTTCTTCATATCTCTGTTGACAGTTCTGGGCCATGAAGCTGGTAGTCTTATATGCTTTCTTTTTGGGACTTTGATGTTGACGGCTTTTTTTCAAAATGTATTGATCTTCTGTACTCAGGGCGTACCACCTGAATGTCTTCTTCGTTAGTTTCTTACATAAGTCTGCTTCATGAGAGTACCTCTCCGTGACGTGAAATTTTTGTTCTTGACCTATATCTGAATCCTTACATTCGGTGCCATACACAAGTGCGGGTTTAACGAAAGCTTTGTGGATTTTGCCGTCAAGCTTTGGTAGAAAATGTACATCTAATGCCAATTTATATGGCTCTGCATATCCGAATTTATTCTTTTGTTTTTGATCGAATGTAAGAACATCTTGAGCCTACTCTCGATGTCGAAAAAGTATAATGGATTGACCACCCATAGACGTTCTTCTTTTCACCATCTGGAGACGCATATTTTTTTGGCTTCTGTTAGCCGTATATTGGTCTTCCCTGCATGCATCTGCATGAAAAGGGTGCTCTTGATATGTGCCCAGTAAGCGAGTAAGCAATTATCCATTTTAGGGTAATTTGATGCTGACCTGCAATCTCACCAAAGATTTGTCAATGATTTTATTCTTTTTCCGGTGGACTACTATACCAACCCTGTGGTTGGATAACGGAGTAGCTCAAGGGTCTATCTTTTCACGAGAATTTTCTATATTTCAAGAAAATCAGATTTTATTAAGTGCAGTGCGAAGTACGCCAATTGGAATCCATTTTCCAAAAAGGAGCTAATGAATCTTCTTGGTTTCTCTGTCAACTCTGGTGTAACATGGCATCAAACATCGTAAATCATGGTATATGTTGTCTGAAGCAAAGAGAAACTTGATAGCTTTGCCAATTGTTTACAATTGTCAATGTGGTACAATATGCAAATTGAACAAGGACTCGAATACATTTCTCACGTTTTGATTTCATTCTACTGAACAGCATACACAGACTCACGGTATGTCCCTCAATTTCATTCTTGATAGAGCAAATGGAACTCTGGCAGTAGATATACATACATATGTATATTATACTCTACCATGACAAGTTCTCAGAAGAACTGTAACGAATTCATCAATATCAATGCTAACCTGACGAATATTTTCTCATCAAAAATTATTTTTACAGAACGGGTAAACATTGTAGGAAAACGCTTCCAGGAAACACATTTCCAGAACCCTTCAATCTGTACCTATTCAAGTGGTAAATCAATAATCATCTACTGGCATCTCTGCTGTCTAAGTCCATTGAATAGATGAGAACATTCTTTAAATACATCCTAGTATCTAACGTTGACGTTGTACACATCTACATTCCCTCAATCCTTGTTAACTAAACAATTGTTTAAAATTCTGTTTTATTTTATTTCAGAATTCCCCAACCAACTACACACATCGAAGAACTCAAAATCAAACAACCTCTCTAATATGGCATTCATTATCGTAATCCCAGGCACCAAGGGTGTGAATATAATTATCCAAAAAGCATTTCCTAAAATCAAATAAAACACAATACAGTGGAAAAAAATAAAAAAAAAAAAACTACTAAAAATAGAAAAATCAATTCGAAAAGCAAACAAAAGCTGAAAATCAATTGAAAGCAACACACTTACCATGGTGGGTGCGGGTGGTAATCAGACCGCCATGTTCCTGGAGATGTTCGCCAGCGAAGATACACCGAGGGATGAGATACTAAACAGCGATTGGTTTCATAATAATGTCAGCCAACTGTTAAATATCTCAATGAAAAATTTGACAGGTCTGTTGAATTATCTTCCCGAGCCGGAATGGGATGATGAGGCGGAACGTGATTCGATTGCATTACTATCGGTTATAACCGTCTGCTATGTACTGATATTCGTTGCTGGTATACTGGGCAATCTAATTACCTGCATTGTGATCAATAGGAATAAGTTTATGCATACAGCGACGAATTTTTATTTATTCAACTTAGCCGTATCGGATTTAATACTACTATTGTCGGGTAAGTTAAATTTGTTTTTATTCATAAATTATATACTATTCAAAGATGGTAAATCTACAAATGCTTAAGCACTTATACCTCCTGACCAAAGAGCATTCAAAATTAAACTCAATAGGTAAGACAAAGGTAAAGAGATTTAGTGGATCCTGCTAAAGAAACGCATTATTGATCCATGTACTCTAGTTGACATCTGTCAAATATAAAAAGTGACACTGACACAAGACTCTAGAAGTCATTTTTAAACTGTAATGGAGGGCTGTGTATAGGGAATGAGAACTCGGAACACGTTTGTCCAGCAATGTTTGTTCGGATGGCAATGGAGGTAGCTGGAAACTGTTCTCTGCTGAGGTTTCTAGAAATAGTTTTACTTCACCAATATAAGCCAGCCATTTAGTTACATTTATGGCCTTTTCTGAAAAGGAATCCAGTGTAGTATGGCCAAGAAGTTGTGAAACTATTTGAACTGCCTCCAGAATTATTTTCGATTTCATCAATGCCTTGAATAAAATAGTTTTGTCATAGATATTCAGCAGCTCATGCACCGATTGATGGCAAATATTTCTGCCTGGGAGATGTTCTAGTATTTACCCAGGCTAGCAGAATTTTATGCCAAAGATTCCAGATTCAGATAGACAGTCTTTTTTGGACCCATTTGTTTACCGGAGTAGATCCTATTTCATTGCACAGGTTTTGAATTTTTTTCCAGCCATATAACGAAGTAGTTTTGTTTGAAGTAGTACTTGGTAAACATGTAATCCAGAGGCACGGCGCATGACATCCAGGTGGACATCTGATGTCCGACCAATGTAGGAGTGATTGTTTCCTTCCTCTCTCTGCCAATGACGTGTATTGCTTCTATTTTATGTTGTACCAGCTCTAAGCCTGCAGATTGTAGTCAGCGGTGAACTATTCCGATTGTATCATTGCTTTATTGATCCACCTTTACTAGTAGCTGGGCGACCATGACTATCGCAACACCATCCGTGAATTTCACATTTGCATCTTCTTTTGTTTAAGGCAGATTGAGCATCTCTTCAGACACAATCTTCCAGAGGAGGAGGAGTATCACAGCAGCCTGTCTTATAAATCAGGATCCTATACTCAGAAGTAATCCGTCACTATTTTCATAAAGTATGTTGTTACCCTCCTATTCCAGAGTATTTCCACAACGTGGTTCCAATTTGCGGAGTTTAAGTGTATTTCGGATGTCAATTTTGATTACCGCACAATACAGTTTAGTACAGAATTTCCATCTTCTGGCTTCTATGGCTTTTATTACTGTGTTTACGACCACTCAGATTGCATCTATTTTAGAGCGTGACATCCGGAAACTGTATGGGTTTTCTGCCAGTCAATCTTTTTATTTAGTACACAGTGGGGGTGAAATGACGATAGATCTTCAGATGCATTCCATCCATCGAGGCATAGTACTAGCTTTTGCTTCTTTCACCGGTTTGGGTATACCCCCCGGACATGAATTATACATATTCGCAAACACGTTCGGTCGAGTTCTTATTTCAGATTTGATGGATATGTTGGGTATGTCATTCAGCTCTGGTGCTGGTATATTATGATACGATAAAAATAAAGGCGTAGGCGTATACGCAATATTTTGTTCTGCAAACAATGTAATGTGTTGTCTATGTGTTGACTCATTGAAAACTTATGAGCCGCTTTTAATACATCCGTAAGGTATGTATTATAGGATAAAGGTAATCTACATACATAAATTCGCTTAGTTCTTCGCACACTTTGCCTTTGTGCCTAAATAAACAATAAATTGGGTAATAGCAATAAATACGGAAATAAATGGCTGTGAATATTGTTTTTGAAACACTAGCTATATCAAAGAATACTCATATATTAAGAGACTCAATTTATTTAAGTCTTAAAGGTAAAGCCTACACGCCAACCTGAAGAATGATTTTGATTAGATCATCAATCAGAGCAAAGAATTTAAGACCGAGTAAGGTTAAAAATTGCCTTCTACAGGCGATATAGAATGTGTAATATTAATGCATCCAAATGACAAATGAAGTTTTCCTAGAATCAGAATATGCCTTATAAGCTTTTGGTGCTTCCCAATGCTATCATTGAAAACACTGGAATGATTTTCCACCAGGTGGATACCTCTAATGATTTTTTCAATACCGACATTTCTAATCATACCAAAGAACTTAATAAACCTAGTTGGACATATGACGATACTTGAAAAAATTCATTTGCTATCCTCATCGGCAATATTCACCTCAGATTTCGAACCGAAAAGAATCTCAGTTATTGGGATAATCCCCAAATCCCTCGATTGATATATCAATCTGATTAGAACACTAACAGTTCAAAAACTACAAATTATCTGCGTTATTGGAACACTCTACTTTTATCTTCTATACAAAGGTCTTTGGTATCGAGTACTATGCCAGAGAGTAAACTATGCTTCGAAGAAAACTTCGAAGATCAGATGTAAATATGTTAATAGATAGCCAAGTAGAAACCTCACATGTTCCTTAACTAAGTCTAAGCTAGTTAAGAATGACTTCAAACCCTACAGCTAGGTGTATCTACACAGTTAAATCACATTCCATGGGTTCCAGGACATGCTTACCAAATTGCCAGATCTGGTGTATAGTCTCTATTTATTCCTCCCGAATACTCCTATGATCCTGTTAATAAAATTGGTATTAGCCAATCGAAGGTAAGCCGACTATGCGGACAGTGAAGCTGACGAATATATTTTATGGCAATGTCCCACCATTGATCATACTAGGCTCAAACACTTCCATAAAGCTTTTACTTCGCCTTCTGATGTCACCTCCTCCTCAGTTCAAACAATTCTAAGGTTCAGTTAAGAACTTGGTATCAGCTGGTAAGCAAAACCACACAATGTCTTCACGGGGATAGCGCAAATGATCTCTATGAGGTCGTTCTGCTTCTTGAGGCTATGTCAAAGCCCATCAGCCTATGAAAATTTGAAGATACATCTTAACTAAAGTTGTCTAAGATACAACAACCTTTCTTGTAGTTCGCGATAATCACCTACTCCAAATCCTGCAGCAACTGAATTGTTAGGATACAAGCTTAAACTAAGTCCCAAAGTATCGCCGAATAATCGGAAGTCAATGTGGCTAAAGTGTGTTAACATCCTTTATCCTTCCTGATTAAAGCAACAACCTTTCCCAAAAACTGCTAGTGAAGGGTTATTTTAAATTCAGTAGTAATTTCTGACAGTTATATCTGTCAAACCAATTGTCAGATTGCAAACTGTCCGAGTAATTTTTATTCAGTAGTCTTTGCAATTTTATCGTGATGACGTTACCAAATTTTAGAAATTTGGTTTCAAAATTATGGTTCTGTGCGCTAAAATTATAGAGTACCATATTAGACTCGACATAATCGACAATCTGAGACCGCTATTCGCCTTATTGTTGACCGTTTTTGCACAACATTTTCTTTGTAAGATGCAGTGGGACCGAGAAGTATAAAATAAGTGCGTACGGAAGAGAATATTGCATTCGTTCAGGATAGTATTAAAGAAGATCCAAATTTATCGTTCACAACAGCTTGGTCTTTGTTCTGCCATTTTATGGAAAATTGAACGCAAAGATCTCGGTTACAAGATCCAGATCGTGAAAGAATTGAAGCCGAATGTCTATCGTTTGCGTCGAAATTTCGGTGAATGGGTCCAAAATCAACTGGCATTGGATCCAATGAGGCTTATTGGATCCAAATTGTCGCATTTGGAGCGAAGATAATCCACATGAGATTATCGAAACGCCATTACATCCCGAAAAATACACAATTTGATGATTTAACGCTTCTTGATCATTTTCTTTGGGTATATGTACTGTCGCTAATCTACGGTGACAAACTAACAACAATCAACGTAATGGAAGCGAAAATTATTGGTTTGATTGAGGACAAAGGGCCACAATACCACAGGTGGTCGAAAACTTTGTCTCTTGGATGACGTTCATCAGATCCAGCTATGGATCGGGCATACGCCTGAAGTTGTATTTAAAAATTAATTGCAGAATGTATTCTCACGATTGAATACAAATAAATGGCTATTTAATGAAAGTTTATGTATTTTGTTAAAAATCAAAGTTACTAATGGCTTAAAAAAAAATACCCTTTTACGTATTTTTCAAACACACCGCCACTAAGTTATTCTGAGGAATCCATTAATTGAATGTTTAATGAAATTTTCTACAATGACGTGCTTTGATTTTAAATGTAAAATTAATTATTTTATAAGTTTTTTTTTTTTTTTGTATGTGTATCCATTATGCATGAAATTAAAGAATACATGATGATTTTATAAAGTATTGGTTGTATTATATAAAGTTCAGAGCTAATTAAAATTTAATAATATGATTCACACAAGTCCGGGATTTTTAAGCCGATTTTAAATTGCACTGAATTATTCGACACGTATTTTGGATCAAACAGAAAATTTAATTTCCGAATGAAATTGAGTAGGTATATCAGTTTAATGAATCGTGTGTGTAAGTACATGTGAATTGGGAAATTTTAATACAGTCCTGGTATTTCATCATTTCCATTCAGATTGTGACAAAAATAATAATGACGCTAATTGCATCAAGTTGTCTACTGATTCCGATTCAAGAGTTTGTACTTCTGAATGTATTTGCTACTAAAATAAATCTAGACAGTTCGAAAACTAGTGGGCGTCGATAATTTATTGTAATAGCGATAATAGAACCAAATCAGTATCTCATACAACACAAGTACATGTATCTACTCATTTGTTGAATGCACTCATTGTTTCATGTTTATTAAATAGCATGGGAGAACTTCGTAGACAACAGGTTTATTATTTGCAATAAAAAAAAAGTTCATGGATTTTTATCAAATAGACCCATACACACACTTAATTACCCCAAATTGAAGTACATTTGATTGATGGGTGGGAAAGATTGCCCTTGTTATCAATATGAGTTTGCAAAATGCTTCATACGAGCTGTATGTAGGTTGATTATATAATCGAAATATTGGATACTTTGCTTGAAATAAAAACATTTATAAATTCTTAATCAATAGCCCACATAGGGCTATTGTATCAAAGTCTCAAAATTGCACAAGGCAATAATTTTCACATTCGACTGTGACATTAGTATTTTCAAACAAATGTTTAAATAGTCACAGCACTTCAAAAAAGCTCAACGAAGTTATTCATGAAAATTAACTCAACGAAGTTGAATTCATGTATTATTCCTTGGTTTACTGATTTTCTAGTATCGAGTATTGCGGTTGCTTACATAACCACTTCTGTCAATATTCGTGGTTTCAGATTAAATTTTAAAAAAAATTCAAGATTGCCATTGTACAGTAAAAGTAAACAAAATGAACTTTTACTGCAGATGACGTTTGTGGTCACTTTAGTGCAGCTGGTGTGAATCTTTTAATTGGATTTCGCAAGAATGAAAATCCAAATATTTTTTTTTACAACACCTACCCCAGTATATCCTGTACTCGACATCAACGGGAGTCTCCCCATTTTCCACCAGACTGTACATATACAGCATTTTGAAATTATTTACTATACACCACACATGCCATGGAATTAAAGAACTTCCATCCGGCTTTTCATAATTGACAATTCATTTTTATGAAATGTAATATAAGTACAAAACCAACTTAAAGTGTCAAGGTAGATTTAAGAAAATGTCAGCGTCTACACTCAACAAAGATTACATGAAAACGGGCTTCAAAAGATTTAAAGAAAAATTGTGATAAATCAAAAGGGTGCCTTCCTTTAAGCTGCCTATCTTAAATCCAATAATTTTAGCTAAAGTCTTTGAACGAGATCTGAATTTCTCTTGACTTTATATCTGTCACTTCAAAGTTTGACAGATGTCAACTAGGGACATTGCAAATTCATTGTGAAGAAATTGACGTATCATTAGCAAGACTCAGATTTACCCGTTTTAATGGAAAGCTTAGAAGGCGGTTCAGTGATATACTGTTTACAGTATTAGAACTCATTGCATTAGTATAGAAGATGTGCCATCTGACACGAGCAAAGGCAAGATAATAACAAAGGAAATTCTCCACAAGTATCGCAGACAGTAGTGTCACCTAATTGATATGCTTAACACAAGAGAAGTGTCGTATTGGTAGTCAGTAGATTATCTGCAGTGTTTTCTGCTGAGGGAAAGATTTCTTAAAAACATCTTGACGAACAGTGCAAGCCCTAAGAAACCCAATCAACAATGGAATCCTAAATCGAGGACACTGGAAGAACTAAGTCATATAGCTCACATAGTCTAGGTCCCGAGAAATCATTTTCTGTGCCTTATTTAGCAATCTTATCGAAGATCTTATTACCAGAGATATTAGCATGCCCTGGGACCCGGATAAGGGTCAAAAAGTACAGCCTAGCTACTGAATTAAGAAAGTTCTTGCATTTTCGAACTGGTTACCGGGTTAAGCAAGGCCAAGGGTAAGTTCATTCTGGATATCGCTATAGACGCAAATACTCTGACTCCGTTACCTATTTAAAATATTATCATCAATGTTCATTAGGATAGCATAAGTTAAAACCAAACGGTATACTTAGTTAACGATTAGTATCTCACTCTACGAAGACACAAGCTCTGAACCCTTGACTGAACTCAGTTCAGGGTCGACCTCTGTCCAAAGGTAGTCTTGAACGCTAGGAAGGTTTACTTTAGATTTATGTAGCAGCCAATATATCGTCCACGGAACCAGAATCGAAGGATAAAAGTGGGCAAGGTCATAAAACCTCCAGTGTGTATAATACCATAAGCCCCCCGGTTTAAGTCTCTAGATCACTTTTATGGTACAGTCCATGATAATCAAGAGAAGGTAAACCGAGACGTTTGATGTTAAAAAATGGAAAGGAAAGGATTTAGACAAGGTAACGCGATATCATGTGACTTCCTTAACATCATTCTTGAAAGAATTGTTTGAAACTCACAAGCCAACACCGGGGGTACAATCTTTCACAGGTCTGCGCAATTACTAGCGTACGTTGACGATATTGACATTATTGGTAGAACTCAGCGGGCTGTTACCGCTGCGTTCGCTAGTATCGAACCGGAAACGGGATGCACAACATCAACAAATAACTTTGAGGTAGGATGAGATTCAACGACTAACTATATGAGTTGTACAGCGAAATCGAACCAGTAAAAAAAAATGTGCATTAGTCGTTTGAGATGGCTGGGATATGTAGAGCGAATGGACACCAGTGCTCCGGTCCACAAAGTCTTCGAATCAAGCACAACGCAATAGAGGAAGACCTCGACTTGGAGTATGCAACTGGAGGCAGTTAGCTAAGGACCGGGCTAACTGAAGATGCTTTTTGTTGAGGAACTGTAGCACCACCGAAGTAAGTAAGTGTCTGGACGTCTCAGAGCCATTATACAAGTATACATCGAACTCCATTATTCCATACGGTGTATCGAAGTCAAGGGTACACATGATTTCATCCGATTCGTCAGGGATATTGAGAACTAATTCCCTAAGAATGGAGCTAAGGCCCAGGTAGCTAGTTTTAAAGGGCCTTATATTGAGTTTCCAGTCCAGCTTTTTATCTAGTATTGATGAAATAGGATCTAACTCTTATCAAAAAATTATTTCTCGCATGTAGGTACGCATCCCAACGAAGCTATAAACCTCATTTGACGGATTTCCTCATATCAAATGTTGTTAAAAATTAATAGGATACCTTACACTCAACGTATTACTTATAATTTTAAGGATAAAGTCACTTGATGTAGGTGGCAGTACTTGGGTCGACACTGTATGAATTATCCCAAAAAGAAAATACATTTGCTTGCCTCTTAAAAATGTTTCCTTTCAAGTTCTAATGTTTTCACATTTTTTATTAGAAAAGGATAGGATACCCGTATGACTCAATTTCTTTTTATCGCTTAACCAACGTCCCACACAGTTATGTGCTTTCGGAACAGACCTTAACTTTTGCATTAGAAAATGATAACATGATTTGGTGCTTCTCTACAATGCAAATTTGTCTCGACCCTATACACATCATAAAAAGCCCACACACCAACAAGTAATATGATAAAATTTCAAACTTGAGAAGGTATCCTTTTCAAAGTTATTTTTCAATTCAAATTTCGAGCGATAATCAGATCAAGTCTCCAATCCTGGTGCTAAATATGTGAACAATTTGACTACTTTAACAGATGGTCCTCCCATCCAGCCTACACGCATTCCTAATTGAACTTAACTGACGAGACAAATCCTTACTCTTACAAAGTGCCAACTACATAGTCAAGACTCAGCAGAAGATTGTACAACTCAGAAACGAAACAAATAAGGGCCATCATATCATTCACAAGGACGAAACGAAATGGAACACACGCGGTGCATACATTTTATCAGACACGTTTGCCGAAGGATATACATAATCCTTTCGCCCCTACGAGTATTAAACTTCAATAAATTATTCAGATTCGAATATAAATACCTGGAACATGTGGTAATATCCTTCAAATTTCAACGAAATTGACTCGGATTACTGCAAATATTCCCGACGGGAATTCTTCAGAAATTCCAAAAGTTGGCCAAAAACCTTTGTTTTTTTCTTTTTTTATTGCTTTAAAGCAGTCAGCGACAACGAAAAGTATAAATTGATTAAATTTTAACAGGGAGGGTGAATTTTTAATGATCCGTGACAGTGAAGCCGATAGAAAAGTAGAACAAAATTTGATCCTTCGTCTACCATGCGAAACAATTTTCCTTCGTCTTTCTTTTTTTTTTTTTTTTAATTTAAAATGCTTATAGCTTCGGTAACTTCCGTCACTGTTTCATGGTTTTCTTGTTTTAATGGAAAAGAAGGACAAATTGAAAAGACATCCCTCCTTCAATTACCTCCATTGCACAAGCGAATCCAATCCAAAGGATAAAGACAAGGATCCCAACGTTGACAATGCCAACTTCCCAGCCGACATGTGATTGAGTATTTGAAGGAGATGCGAGAAAATTCTTGGAATTTTTAATCACAAAAGTGAGGCATCTGGCAGAATCAAGGATATGTAGTTTTGTAATGTAATGGGAGTAAGAATTTCAACTACAAGTACAAGTTAAGGTAGAAGCCCATGTAATTACTTGTAAGTAAGCAAATTCCATTTAACGAAACAGGTCCCTTGGAATACAAAGTAGGGTGATGATTTATTGCTTGGTTAGTAGTTGTATAAACTTACTGAGGAACAAGTGCTAGGGGGAGGGGGATATTGAACACTTCCTTACCCCAATTCAGAGAGTTCACGAAAAGTTTGTGTTACGGGTAACAGCTTTGAAAATACCATTGGTGTTCAGAGGGCAACATTTTACATACGTAAACATTTTGTTTCAGACAAACCTCTTGTGGCTTTGTTTCGTTTATTTATTTATTTTTCAATGTAAATCCTGTTCATGGTGGCTTTATTAATCCGGCTACTTGCAATTCAAATTGCTTTAGATAAGTGTAATTCGAGTTCCCTTTGATCCTCTGGTACTTTGTATGCCAAGGTCACTTAAAATGGGGACAATTCTTCATCATACTTCTCGGAAACTAAGTAAATGTCAAATGAAATGTTCGGGGTTACCGAATAATGGCCCTCTGTGACTTAACTGATAAATAATTTAAAGATTTTAGTGATTCAATTTGCTTTATAAAATGGTTGAGAGTTGTGGTCTTGAAGGTCCTTACAAGGAAGACTACGGGGGATACATCTTTAAAAATACTTGAGGAGCTTTATATCTACATTGCTAATCGAGATTGTTTTGGCTTCAGTTTCAGGATTTCTTAAAGTTTACTTGAATCTTTAAGCAGAAATTACAAGTCGCATTTTTAATGGTACAGAATCGGTTGCTAATATACACAAGTTTAGTCACAATTGTAATCAATAACGTAGCAATCGATTCGTAAATAAATACAAAGTAGCACAAGTGGAAGTCACGCAATGATATGGATATGAGGCTAACAAGTTCATGTTATCTGGCTCTTTCATAATTTATCATTTATCAGAGTATCGTAACAAATCTTGAATAAAATGCGAAACCCTCTAGGATAGGCTATTTGTTGGCTATAAAAAAAAACACTATTCAATATTTTTCAACGATTATTGCTGTATTGAAAGAATAAACCTTCTGATTAATTACTTACTATCTAGGTGGCGCTACAGTTCGGGGTGAAGTTGGGCCTCAACCAACAAGCGGCTCCACTTAACCCGGTCCTTAGCCAACTGCCTTCAGTTGCGAACTCGAAGTCGGTTGAGGTCACCTTGGGCGAAACCTAAGGCGAGGTCTTCCTCTTGTTGTCCCTCCGGGTTAGATTCGAAGACTCTACGAGCCGGTGGGCTGGTGTTCATTCGCTCTACGATGTCGCTTTACAGCTCGTATAATTCGTCGATGAATCTCCTCTTACAAAGCCTGTCACCGCAAACGGGACTGAAAATTTTACGAACAATTTTTCTCTAGAACCGACTGACGATATCTTCATCCGCTTTCGATAAAATCCATGCTTCAGGGTCATAAAGCAGGACTGGGATGATCAAGGTCTTATATAGAATCTTCTTAGTTGTTCGAGATAGGGCTCTACTACTCAATTGCCTTCTCAGCCCAAAAAAATAGCGATTGGTCAGAATTGTTCTAGTCCCGTACTACCTTAACGCTATAGGTGTTGATTATAATGCTCTCTCCAATTCCTCGATGTTGTGTATTGTTGCCCTCATTTACCGCTAAACCCATTTTGGCAGCCTCCTTGCAATACTAGCGAACGCACTGGTGACAGTCCACTGCGTTGTGCCAAATATGTCAATGTCGTCGGCGTAAGCAATTGACTTGCACAGGCTTTTGAAAGATTGGGCCTCCTTTCAAGTATGATATTGAAAAAATCACATCACTGGGCGTCAACTTGTCTAAATCCTTTTTTTTTAATATCTAAGGTCTGGGTGAAATCGTTACCAACCTTGATGAAACAGCGAGAATCTCCATCGTCATTGTGCACAATCTTATGAGTTTGGCAGGTATGTCAAAACTAGACATGGCTCTCTATAGCTTGTCTCTACAAATGCTGTCATATGGGGCCATAAAGTCGATAAAAAGATGGTGGGTATCGATTTGGACTTTTCGACGTTTTTTCGAGGATCTGCTGAAGTGTGAAAATTTGATCGATTGTGGACATTCCTGACCTGAAATCACACTGATAGTGGCCAATCAGGTTGTTGATGAAGGGTTTCAGACGTTTACACCATATGGCAGATAGGATCTTGTACTCGATGTTGAGGAGACTAGAAACCTCTAGAATTGGTGCAGATGAGGGGTCCCTTCTTGTGGACCGGTCAAACGGTACTGAGATTTCATTCGTCAGGGACACACTCGTCTGACCAAATCTTAGAAATAAGTTGGTGATGTTGGTGCTTTGAACAGCTCGACTTGTAAGTCCTAAAGTCCAGCAACCTTGTTGGAGTTAAGTTTAGATATTGCTATCCTCATTTCGTTTTGGTCAGGTGCATGGAAGTTTTGACTATCATCGTCTGGATAGTATGGTTCATTCTGCTTGACAGCGAGATGTTGGTCTTCGTCGTCATTATACAGTCTGCAGAAGAAATTTTTTCATATTCTCAGCACCGACTGTGACTCTACTACGAGGTTTCCTTCTTCATCTCTACAGGCTTCTGTACGGGTCTTGTTAACCTGACACGTCAAAGCAGCGCCGCTTTGTATGCCTCTTGTTTAGCTGCATGTGCTTGCGGCACTTCTGATAGCTTGTTGGCAGTGTTGCCACTGGTCTTCGGCACTTGATGCTTGCGGCACAGGAGTCGTTGAGAGATTTCGGGATACTCGTTAGCCGAAGATTCTGGCGAACTCTTGCGATTGCAGCTTTTCGACGTTAAATCTTCTCGCAGTATTTCTTTTTTGTTATAGCATTTGGGATATCCGCATTCGTACTTTGGGTGCAACTTAAGCCGCTCGGAAGGATCGGAAATGCAGAATACTGGAAGCTTGCCTTGCGTCGATCAAAATGTGATCTATTTGGTTGACCGTTGCATGAACAGGAGACCATCATGTCCCCTTGTGGATATTGAGATAAGGAAACCGTGTGCTTGGTATAGTATAGTATAGTATAGGCCCCGCCGCTATGTTAATAAGAATAAGTCTGCTCCCAGGCATGGTGCCTTGTAGGCTGTGCTTACCAACTGTCCTACCAAAGATGTCCTCTTCTTCTATCTGAGTGTTAAAATCGTCTTACATCATACATAGAACATTGCTGATTGGTCATGTCAAGGAGCTCGTGGAAATATACATACTTACTTTGCTGGCGTCGCGACGTTGTTGTCCTCGGTGGGGACATGAGCGCATATTAAGGTTATGTTCGCGAATTCAGTCTTGAAGTGGATTGTCATAAGACGCTCGCTCACATATCGAAAGCTTAAGACTTCTTGCTTAAGTCCGCCAGGTATAATGAATCCGCATCCGAATAAACGCTGCTTCTGCTCCCTATAACAAACCCGCTTCGTTCATTGCTGTTTCGTTCTTTGTTGTTTCAAAGTCGGTAGAGCTTTCGAATATTATTCCTGCAATAGCAGATTTCTCTGAATATCATGAAAGAAAAGTGTTCTTGCAACCTTTTTTGGTTCAAATGCAAGCTAGCAGGACTTATTCTACCGAATTCTCTTTATAAGTGTCTTGTTTTGATACATATGCTTGTCGACTCTGATGACAACATTAAGTACTGTTTTTCTTTTTGACTTACATATGTACATCTACTTTGTAACGAAAGAGTACCTATGTACATGTAAACACTGAGTACCTTCAAATAAATACTCCACCACTTGCTTGACCTTCTAAAAGGATTGTAATAAAAATTTCATTAGAGTTAACATATTCCCCGTGTGATGGTAAAAGTAGGAGTTGATAGGCACTCGTAATTGTATTAATGGCTGTGTCCACATAAATTGTTTATGTCTGCCCTTTGAAAACACAATCTTTGTAAATTCTTGAACTACAAAAAACAAGCCTACGAAGACAACACTCAAATGTCAACAAAACAAAAACCTTGATGACATTTCAAGGAATTACAATCACATGAAAGACAAAAGCTCATTCGTAAATACATCAAGTATTATTATTTAATTCCAAGGATTTAAAAGGACATTATTCAATTGCAAAGGTCAGAGCCCCAATTCTTCGTATCAGTATCTTTGTGCATTTGAAACAGAATGTAAATTTTTTTACAAAATTTAAATTCACATGCCTGTACCATTTAAAGACAGGTGTCAAAAATACGTCGTACAAATTTCCACTGAATTTAATAAACTTATTCAAACGATTTTTCCAACTCGTTCATTCAATTAACTCTGTGCAAGGTTCGTCAGCAAAAAACCAATTAAATTGCACCACTCGCTGCACTCGTTCACACTTTTTTTTTACATGGAATCACGTTTCAACCTCAATCCTGGTTATGTGGAAAATTCAATTTAACCCCAAAATGCATTCAGATATTCCCACACACATTTACTGAATTCAAAATTCAAAGGATAAAAGTTATAATAACACACCTCATTCGCTAAATATGCCATAGGTACACAGGACCTTCGTAACATTCCATCTAATGTAACACATGGTGCCTAATGTCAACTCCCCCAGAAAACACAGCTCATCAGCTCCTGTCTGATGACCGCCGAAACACATAAAGACGAAATAGAAAATCGTAATCATAATAATAGTCCTGGGAACGATACTACGTAATAAAAACACTACAGACCGAGTACCAAGGATAATCATAACAAAGGCATGGTGTCCATTCAATTAAATAAAAACAAAACAAAAAGCACATAGACAAACCGAAACAGATTCCGATTGTAGATTCATTCTGATTAATGGTGGGTATTTACTCGGAATTTATAGTTGAATGGAGGTTTCATTAATTTTGAGGTCAGATACATACGTGGAGGTGGAACAGACGGTTTTATCAAAAATTATGAATGAAATGTGGCATCCAGCCAAATCGTAGGCGCCTCATAAATTGTACAGGTGGTTGCATTAGGTTACGGATAGCATATGTAGACATCAGCTCTTTCTTTTTTTGGAACTCGTTCACAAAGGCAAAGAGAAAATGATAAATGTGAGAGAATTGAAATAAATTATTTGAAGCACGTGAGTGGTTTTTGGTCTTTTTGACTTTTATGCTATTTTAGTTTGTTTGGCTCTTAAGAAAGACTAATACTACGTTCGGTTACATTTGATTAATATAATCATCGGTGGGATGTAGGATGTTGGACCGATCCATTATCTACTGTCAACAATTATTACTTTCAACTTCATTGGGTAAACTGTTAGTTCCAAGAATAGGCTTATGTATATCTGCTTAGGATTAGGTTAAGCTGTGCAGGAACTATGCCCAGTATGACACAACCCACTCTCAAAGTTCTGTTGTGGGATGTCCATCCTTATAAGCGGAAAAAAAGGCTTCGAGTGATTAGTCCTTGGATTAAAACACCTACTGAGTTCACCCCGCATTCAGTGTGAATTTTAGAATGGCTTTGAGAATGAGTGTTGACATTTCCCACGAGTCATAGAAATAAAATCCTCTGTAGGTCGTCGTTCTGCATAGAGTGTTCTACGAGCGAAAGTGTTGGCATGTAAAGGGTGTTTTTTAAGCCAGTAATAACTTTGACTTTAAACGAAATCCATGGGATTTTATTAAAAGCCATTTACTTGTATTAAATCGAGAAACTACATTCTGCTATTAACTTCGGGTATAGGCTTACCACGGCTGGATCTGATGAATGTCATGCGAGAGAAAAAATTTTCGACCACTTGTTCAAGCATTTGTGGCCATATGTCCTCAATAACACGAATAATGTTGGCTTCCAATGTGTCGATTGTTGTTGGTTTGTCAGCGTAGACTAGCGTATCCGCAAAGAAAATAATCAGGAGGCATGAAATTACAAGATATTGGAGGCCAATTTAAAGGTTCATTATGTGAAATTATGCGTTCATGGAATTTTTCCTTCAATAAGTTGATTGTATCGTTTGCTGTATGACATGTAGCGCCATCTTGCTGGAATCACATCTCTTCCACATTCATGCCATTGAATCGAGGAACAAAAAAGTCATAAATCATGACAGTATAGTGGATACTGTTGACCGCAACACGCTGATTAGCCTAATTTTTGAAAAAATATTGTCCGATGAATCCACCAGCCCACAGACCGCACCAAACTGTGCATTTTTGGAATGTAACTGCGTTTCTATAATCTCATGTGGATTATCTTTGCTCCAAATGTGACAATTGTGCTCATTGAAATACCCATTGGACCAAAAATGACCCTCATCGCTAAACACAATTTTTCGATAGAACAGTGGATCCAATTCTAGTGTATTTTGGGCCGATTCACTGAAATTTCAACGCAAACGATGGTCATTCGGCTTCAATTCGTGCACGAGCTGGATCTTGTAAGCCTTCAAACCAAAATGACACTGACAGTTTGCAATTGTTTGACAGATATAACTGAGCCTGAAGTTAATACTGGCTTAAAAAAACCTACACCATTAACAAATGAGGTGTAGTGTAGCAGCTTCTACAGAAGTTATTAGTGAGAAAGTCCAATCTAATGGCAAGCCAGCTAGGGCCAGATCTGTCTAGTAATGAGGCAAGTAGGGCCGACTCTCTATCTACGTTTGGTTAAATTTACAGCATGGAGTTTAAACAGCAGTTTAGCTGAAGCGAGAAACATATCCACCTTATAAGATCGATACGGCGAGTTCGTCAGTCATCTAATTCACTGAACAGCTTAGGGCGGACAATTTTCGAGTTGAATATGAAACTAAAAATGGTGTTAACCCGATTAGATATCACATTGTACTTCAGCCAAAACAAGGTTTCTTTCTGGCGTGATCCTCGTCTGAGTGATCGAGAAGGCCTGAAAATAAACTTATATTTAGATCGTTGGACATCTTGCTTTACTCCGGATTCTGTCTCTGATCCGTCTGTGTCAAATTATAGGGATTCCATGTTTTCAATCCTCGATTCTTCTCCCAATCAACTCTTTAGGGGATACGGGTGCCTTCTTAACAAACAGAAGTTGTGGAATCGCTATTTTGCAGCTAGAATTCAAGATCGTTGAGAATATAGAATATTTCCCCAAAATATTCCACCTGACGTTCGCGCCATGCATTAGTATAGGCCTGATGATGAATACATAGAGCCAATGTGTAATATGTGGCTGTAGTCCCCATTTATTTCCTATCATTTTTGAAATGTCCTTCACAGAAATCCCTTCTTGAATGCAAGCATTAAACCTATATATGTATGACTTTTTTGATGTTACTCCTGAGGTCGTCTAAAGTCTCTGAATTATTAGCATATTACCATGGACAATTGACCAGTCCATTTCTGGAAATAACACAATCCCCGAATTTCGACTTCAATAACTCGATTGTTTGGCCAGCTGTGTAGCATGTGGCATCGTCTTGTTGAAACCACATATGTATGCTCCAAGACATTGTCTTCCAATTTATCTCAAGAAATAGTCAATATACATGCTCCGGTAGCGATCTACATTAACTGGAACTGTGTTGCCAGTATCTTTTTTTTTTTATTGTACTTGACCGCTTAGGACATAAGTCCTTTAAAGTAATAAACCCAGTTATGGAGTGAAAAGAAATGATATAGGGAAGTTAGAAGCTGGAACTTGAAAGGAAAACATAAGAGTGTTAGGTGACGATGGGCATTGTCTTTAAATCCTTGCAAATCATAATATTTTGGAAATATTGAGGAGCTCAAGTCATTGTATAATCGTATTGAGTGGCTAAAGAACGTGCTTCTAAATTTCACTGTGCGATCAAAAAAAGGGTTTGAAAGATAAGGGTGGCCAGAAAAGACCGCCCGTGTAGTACGATTAAACTGACGAATAGGCAGGACATAACTATAGATATCATCCGAACAAATGTGGTGAAAATATCGGTACAGGACCGATAAGCATCTAACATTCCAACGATTATCTAGCGAAGGGACTTTGTTCCAAATTTACAGATCAGGCTGGATCAATCATGTAGATTGATCCAGCCTGACGCTGGACATGATCTAATAAACTCAGACAAGTTACGGGAGTTTCCGCGCAAACATGTGAGTTGTATTCGAGTTTTGGACAAATGTAAGCTTTATAGATAGTACCCAAGTCTGCAGGACTAAAAAAAACCTTTACACCTGCCATACTAAGCATTGACAAGTCATTAGATTCCTGAATATCAGCTCCATTCATTCTTAGTTTGGCTACATTACTAACCCGCTTCAAAGACAGGGGACAGCACTGGGTTTTTGAAGAATTGCTTCGCATTGCTGACTTGACTAAATGCGACAATTTTGCTTATTAAGGAAACCGTTGCGCCGGAAATGGGATTCATTACTGAAAATAATTCTGGGACGGTCGTGGAAAGCTCTCATCTATAGTAGTTGGTGGTGGTGCTCTTGCTGCCCACTCAGGGAACAAAGCTCGAGCAGGAAAAGAAGAAGGATGAGGGTCAGTCCGAGGACAGTAGCATGGATTTTGGTTTGTTTGAATAAGCGTATTCATTTCTTCAGTGTAGTACGTGTACAAAATCAGAATATCCGCATTGGATGGCCAAAACCACAACAGATCGTGATGTAGTTGAAAAACTATCCCCAAAACTACTGAAGCTACAGATTTTCTCTTAATATTTAATAAAAAAAAAATTCTATACGTCCAACGCTTGAATCTGTAACTGACTCTGTTAAACAAAAATTAAGGCAGTATCTAAAAGTATCAATTCAGATTCGACACTACGTTGAGGTACCTGGACAGACCAGAAGGAAATTTGTTAACATATCATCTTTGCTATTCAATCATTAAATTTTCATCTTTTGTCCAATCTTGTAGGACTATCGAAGTAGTCACTTATGGTATGTCATATCTTTTTCAAAAAACGCTTCTTCGTCCACACAAACCTACTAAAAGAAATAAAAGTTTAAACACATATTAAAGAAGTCGTTCTATCATTACCCACTTATTTGCCATTTTTATAGCATTTAAGGGCTACAGGACTCATAGGGAAAAAATCGTGTTATTACATTAAAGTTCAAATGTAAATAAATGAATTGTGCTATTAATGCTACTTGATAAAATGTGGTAATGAATATTGAGTATGAGGTTAATGGATATTCATCAACATGCATTTTATATAATTGATACTTAACGGTAACCCACAGATACCGTACTTAAGTAGTACTTAAGTAATATCCTTGCGAGTTGTGCACTTCTTTTCAGAAAAATAAATAAAACAGAGAATTTTTGAAAATCGTGTAAATTTTTATTTATCCACTCACTTAAAACTTACTAAATTCGTTAAGTACAATTCCAAATTTATCTCTACTAGTTCCTTCTGCTCCATGGAGTCCTTTTGTTCCATGAAGTCTTTTTGCTTTTGATAATGGGAATGGGATAATGGGAAACCAGGTTACGGTAGAAGTTTTTACCAAACTATTTGTGCTAGATACAACTCAAACGGGTACACAGAACGCCCATTGCTCAAACAAGAAGGTTAAAGTTAATTTCCTTCTTTTTGTTTATCCTCAATGTGAAAGTGTAGAACGTAGGTTGTATCTAGAGTGTACCTTAAGGGAGAACATCCATGTACAATGGATGTTTCTGGTGCTATAGTGTATGTGCAAGTGTATGCAGACATCGAAAGATAAAACGTAGTAAAGGAAGCAGGTGTGTGTACACTTTTTGGATTTGCCAAAATTCCTCTGTCGGTGTATTACTGGATACTGTTGTCGATTATAGAGTTACGATGTATCCTTTGGAAACGATAGAACGGTTCTAAGGGATATGTGTTGAAGCGAAACATTGAGGAGGCATGTTTTGAAAAAGTCTACCGTAAGGTACCGGTAACAAGCAATTACAATTGGCTTGTATGCTCTGAGAGGCATTCACATAGAAATGTCTACGATTCAAGAAAGTGGGGATAACGTGGATATGAGTTGCAGCCTGAACTGTGTTGCACTAAGTGAAACGAAGAGAACAGTTTGGGGAAACATGTAGGTACATGGCTAAAATTGAAGTGGATGTAAATATGCGGGTCACTGGAAAAAACGAAAAACTGCTCCTACATCGCATCGTTGCAACCATTAAGTGAACTGCAGAATAGCACTGAATATCTGAAGACGGGTTCAGGTGAATTGGGTCATAAGGACCTGTTTTCCTTTTCAAGAAATGTTCAAACGTGCCTGTTTCAGAAAGTACACAGGTGACCCAAAAATGTTAAATTTTGCACAAATTCTGGGAAGGTGTAGTGGTGTTTGAAGTGGAAATACAATTTTGGAAATTGAAAAAAACTGGCTTTACGTGAAACCTGCCCAGAAGTTGTTGTGTCGGACTATTGAATGCGAGTTCTTGGTTCAATTCCCAGGCAACAAGAAAGTTTCTTGCATTTTGCATGCTTCCACAACACGAGAATGTCTGACAAGCATCCGAGAATGTAACTGCCATGAAAAACTGTTCAAAATAAAATTGCCTTTCGGACAGTAGGCCATTTCCATTTGTGTGAAAAATATAACATGCACAATAGGAATAGTTGTGAGAAGCTAGACCTTGGGTATTCTTTTCTTGTAATAATATACAGAAGTGCTGAAAGACTTGGTAATTGCGGAATATCTCAATGTAGTGTCTTATCTCCTGGACTGCACTAAATGAGCTCTTGAAAAGCCGTACATTTCTAAAGCCTCCACACGACAAAAGACGACGGCTTCCGGCCAATCGATTTTGCCCACCGTAGTCACAAAGTTGTAGTGCCTTTAAAGACTCCCGTCCTGTGTCAGCATTGACAAAAAGACATACTCATCTCCTCAATCAAGTGACATGAACCCTTCCAAATGATTATCAGTAAATTGAAACTCTGACTTCAAGTATCTATGGAGAGAGGTGTAGAATAATCACTCGGTTCAAGCAGTTACACTCCATCACTTCCAAGATGCTCTTCATTTCCTTAACTATGTCTCTAAGGACAGGAGAATAAACATTAAATTGCACTTCTATGAGCTTTTCGCAGAAATTACTCTCTCACACCCAAATGCATACATAGCCCCAGTGCCCATTACAGGATTCACCACGAAACAATCAATAGAGCCTAACAGAACTTCCAAAAGACTTCTTCAAATACTTCTTCAAGTTATGTGCATGCCAGTTCGGTTATGCACTATTGAAATTGAATTCAGATTTAATGTCCCTTATTCGTAAATAATTGGACGAGGCTTTGTTGTTATTCCCAATACCCCGAATCGAATTCATAATTGAACAACATTCCACTCCAATAATAATTGTAAACCAAAACAACATCTTGCACATCAGGTTAACTCAAGTAGTCCTCATGTTATCTTAACCTTTACTCCGTTGTTCATTGGAATTGCAAATATCCCCAACAACAAAGATTCAAGATTCTTAAGAACTTGTTACAATTATTCATAATTTTTTTTTCTCGAAAGGAAACATGAATAAGTCAACGATGTCCTAAGCCTTCTTTTACAATATTCAAAACATTCCCATTGACAGGGCTAAACGCGCAAGCTATAGACCCAAAATAGAGAAAAAAAAAACAAATCTCCTGCAAAGCATTATTTTCGAATTAAAAACTTTTTTCATTATCTAGCCACTGTCGGGCAGATACATAGGTATCTATCGTTCGATGGGATTACTGAAATCGGATGCCAAACTGGCGCTCCTTCCGATTTGGAAAAGTTTGAATATCGGTCTAAAAATACATTCAACGACGTTGTGTTGAGTAACACACTCTATGAACAGGAAGTTTAATTAAAGCAATCAACGGAGAAATCCTTGAGACCACCCCCCCAGTAGCTCCCTCTTACAATATACATACCTATAACACCATAACTTTCTGACAGGTAATAAAAAATAACCTTTTCATTTTCCACCTCCACAGGTATGCCAAATGAATTATACAGCATGTGGTATCCGACTTCGTATCCATTCACCGATGTCGTCTGCATCATTGGCGGTATCCTGTCGGAGACTGCAGCCAACGCGACTGTCCTGACAATCACGGCATTCACAGTGGAGCGGTACATAGCGATCTGTCATCCATTTAGGTGAGTGTTGTGTGTAAATGTGAATCGATTGGTTGACGAACGGATGCATTGAGAGCGACGGGAGCAAGAACCCTCGCTCGAAGGATTCTATATTATCCTTGATGCTCGTTCGAATGCAATCAATCTGAGGAGAGTTCTATCAGCAAATCTCTGTCAATGTCAGAGGAGATGGAGTCCTTTTTTTTTTTTTTTTTTGTTTTGTGTCAGTTTATTTGTGAGCGCCTGCTGTTGTGTTGGCTGTTTACGATTATTATAGCACTAACGTCCTTTTTTTTCTCTCGTTGTTTGGCTCTTTTTCGATTTTGTTCTCCTCCGTTCACAGACAGCACACCATGTCGAAATTATCCCGGGCGATAAAGTTCATCCTGGCAATTTGGTTGACTGCCTTTCTGTTGGCATTACCACAAGCGATGCAATTTTCTGTTATGAAGCAAGACGGCATCAAAATGTGTTCGGTGAGTAAAACGAAAGTTTGCATGTTCGTCCTTTTTTTTTTTTTTTGTTTTTTGCTCATGATGGGTGAACTTGAAATTGAAACTATGAACTTCACTTCAAGTGCAAGAGATTGTTGTAATTAATTGGATTTTAATTGCCCTTTGTTCACTGTGTTATCTTCTCTCTCTCTTTTCTTTTCTTTTCTTTTTTTTTTTTTGTTTTGGCTTATCCTTTTTTAGGTGAAGAATGATTTAACGCAGGATGTTTTCGTTGTGTCGGGATTTATATTCTTTGGCGGGCCGATGACTGCCATTTGCGTGCTGTACGTACTGATTGGAGTTAAACTGAAGCGGAGTAGGATGCTGCAGGCAGTCCCAAGGCGTTGTTTCGATCTGAATCGTGGCATCAGTGCACAGACACGGGTCATTCGAATGCTGAGTAAGTATCCTGAGAATTGTTCTGAATTTTAATTGTAATTGTGGGTGGGTATCCTGACGAATTAAATTCCTCTAGGCATTCAAAAATAAAAACTTTTCCATTGAGCATGTACATATGTAGGCGTTTTTTTTTAATTGTCATTCTCTACCTATAGACTGGTATTTCGAAAGCCGATTACTGCTCCTATTTGATGTTATAGAGAAATGGATACTTTTCCGCCACTCACGTAAGGTACTCCTCGCATACATTATCTAGGAGATTTTCAATTAAAATATAATTGGAGATACAAAATGCTTTACTAAACAGATTTTCTTCGAATTCTCGAATAAGACTTCAATTACCTATTTGACATTTACGAAAAGTATAGTCTTTTATCGTTTCCTTGTTGCTCATACTTTTAGTTAGAATTTTAAATTTTAAATTATTTTAAAAAGGTTTTATTTGTCTCTATGCGGGGAGTTTACACGTCAATGAGTTGGGTGGTGTTGAAATGACCAAGTTTTGATTTATGCTTCGCTGCACTATTGTAGTTCTTGGAAATTTATGCTCAACTCATTTTGCTGCGGTTGATTTTGTCCTTGTTTTCCCTTGGTGATAGCCTTTTACATTGTCCTGCATAATTTTGAGTGACTTTTTTTTTAAATGGACCACAAGTCGGTCACTCTTTTAGTAACTAGCCATATATTATTTATTTACTACATACTTATTTATTTTGGTAGGGACAGAGATATTTTTTTCTACATTTTCAACCCAATCTTTTATAGATTTAGGACACAATAAAACCGAAGATTCCCAATACAAGGGACAGTGACTTCAATACCAAGATTATTATTTGAAAAGGGGTATGCTGCACCTCGACTTATTGGTCTATTGTACTGCTAATGACTTAAACAGGCATCCTCGCTAGATAGAGTTAAAAGTTTTTTGAGAAAACCTTCCTTGATCGCTTTTTCTCTAATCTAGTTTCTATTAAGAATCTGAGCACATATTCTGAGATTTCAATAGAATTTCATAGAATTTCAATGGAATCATTACAGAATCTGCAGAGACCTTCTTCAGCTATACCTATTTTCCTTGGGTGTTCCTTAAGTCTGCAGACAAAGCAACCACTCTTAGAACAATGACCAAAATACAGTGGCTAGCATGTATAGGCACAACCTAAAGAACCGCATAAGAAAAGACATAAACAGCGACTACACATCACCATATCTGGACTTTGAAAAACCATTCTCTAGCATTAGAAGGATGGAAAACCAAGGGACAAAAGACATATATGTACATATATGTCTATTCAAACATATGGGTCAAAGATGGATATAGGAATGGACGCCGGTTTATTATCCATGTTAGTAAACATACACAGCTCGATTAGACTTCCTGACTACAGCAGTGTCTTCCAAGCGGAGCGGTATCAATAATGGCAATACCACGAGATGATATCACCATTTTTATTGACATCAGGTTGACAGGTAGTCCGATCTAGTCCTACGTTGTCACGAAAAACTTAAGGTTCTTGGCTCACAGTACAATATAAATCTCTGATAGGTTCCTGGTCACAAGGATATAACCGGGAATGAGAAAGCTGACCAATTTGTAAGAAAAAGGTCTAGGTCTGCAGTGGACCAAAATCAAGCACTTCAATGGATCAAACCTACACTCTACAACCTCAGAAAGTGAATCGAACGTAAGATCCTGCTGTTGTAAGATCCTATTTTTGCCCATAAATACGGAGTATTTAATTCTAGGCCCATATAATCCGTCCGATTGTTCTAGTGATTTGTTGTCTTCCAAGGTAGGAACCCTGCAACCAGTTGTAAGATACTTTCGTTACTTGCAACTATTTGGTCAGATCATCGATTGGTTGGCTACAATACGGAGCATATATGAATTTCTAATTGAATGCCTTCACTCGTCTAGAAGATATTTGAAGGAGTAATGGAGCCTTCAGGAGCACTGAATTTATATAAATAGTGACACGAGCTAGCATTTAAGGTAGCCTTTCAACAGTAAGTAGATACTTACCATCGAATTACCTTTATAATCAAACATTCTACAATTCATCGGGCTTATAGAATAGCCTATTGGATGGAGGCTACCCTAGAAGGCAACGAGATATGTTCTAGCGCTTTTAGTGAGATTTCTCAAACCCTCAACCAGGTATTGCACGAGGGCTTGAAGAAGAAGCTAAAACATATTCTTCTGGAACAGCTACAGAAGGTTTTTTAACCTTGCAGGTAAACTCTTTCGAGCACTCAAAAATTAAAGAAACTGATGCTGGAGCTCGACTCGGAAATGTCTTGGGTTTGGTCTTATTCCTGCTATACTCTTCAGATATACCTGAAGAAATTCGCGTCATAGTACCCACGTTGGCCGACAGTAGAGTCACACTACCTTACTTAGGTCCTATATCTCCTTATCTTTGCCGTGATTTGAGGTCCAGATTAGGTAATTTGTTACTTCGGGCAGCTCATTTTGATATGAATGCGTATCGCCCTCTTGTCAACCCAATTTTTCAATACATTTTCGATGGTTTCGGCCCCTATTTCACGAATAGATTGACCAATATTGATCTTAATTCCCTGAATCGTCTCTGGACTGTTTGCATAGCATTGATCTTTAATGGTACCCCACCAAAGAAAACCTTCAACGCCGTCAAATCGCATCTCCGTGCCAGACAAGCAACATCACCAAAAAGACTTGCTAAAACCATAGCTCGCCCAAGTCCGAATCCTCAATTTTCTGCCAATGTAACGCTCTCTATGGACTGTAAAGTTTCTTTCATTGTCGTCTTAGAAGAAAATAAGTCAATAATGCCGCCACTCCAAACACCTGCAAAAGCTGCAATATTCTCCATTGGGCGCACAGGACGAACACGGGAATATGTTCGGTAATCAATCAACAAATCATCAAGCGTACATCTGCTGCAGTTGGTGCACTATTTCGACCGAAATTTATTTTCAAAACTCGCACTGTCTCGGCAACACAGCATACACTTTGGAAGTAACTTTGCAATGTTTTCCAACTTCAAGTGTAAATTGATCCATTTTGTACTGCGAAAATATAATACTGAGTTACTGTCAATTTTTTGAGCGCATAAGAGCTGTCAGTGTCAAAATAACATGTGCTTCAAAAATAAACCAATAGATGGCCCACCTTTCATATATACATATCTTTCGCTTCAGATGATAGATTTCACAGCATTCCAATTATTTTTGTTCCTCGAGAAAGGTGTTTCCCTAATCTTTACTGCAGTTCGAGGGTTCTTTAGTCGGTCGATGGTGTTTCAGAGCCTTCTTCCTGATGCAATACGTAGTTGGAGAATGGGTAGAATAGAACAGTGCTCCAACCTTCCCATCTCACTCACTCCAAAAAAGTTAAATCCACTAAGAAGAATGCTGAAGGTTATGTATGTTGTTTCGAACAACACCGCTTTTATGTCAAGCAAAATACAAATCGCCTTTAAGCGCTACTACTGAAAGTGTAATTTTCCTAATTGCCACCCTTTCTGCGTTGTTATTCTAAAGTCCATAAATCCACAATCACAACCACCACCCTCATACTTTAGCTAATTAACCAAGTTTGCCCCTGCTACTTGTCCACTTAATATTTTTATTACTCCGCCCTTAATGATACGTGACCTGTTTGTTCATATACTTTATTGAAAGTAATTAATCTAAACTTGCCGAACTTCATAAATTTTACTAATCCAGTAAATAAGCCACCTAACATAACTGCAATCTTAAGAAGACACGTCACGCTACTGACTATTGACAACACAACATCATTCCATCGATTTGGTATTTATTCAAACAACAACAACAAGAAAAAAACATTTAATTATCCCAACAAAGTTATATGTATATGCTGCGAGGCTAATTGCATAAACCACAATTACCCCCATCTAATAACATAATTTACGACCCATTGACATCGATGATGTCGGTAAGTACTTTGCAAATCACGACTTCAAAATCGTGATCCATCTACTCGTACATACACTGTACTGTACTGTACTGGCATACAAGTACGAATATGTATGTCATTAGACATTATTGCACAACATTGGATTTATTACGTTCATTTGTTTTTTGCCCCCGACACATGTTCTAGGCTTAGGGCTTCAAATAGAATCCATTCCCTCCTAAGTTCCGCAAATATCAACAAATCCGACATAACCCCACAAATGTGACATTTAGACCCTAAACACTGCCTGACATTGTACACACTGCCAAACGGAGCTATTGGATTTTCCGTCATGATACAAAACCTCAAAAAACACCTTGTTTCCCAAAGTGAACACGGATTGCCATTTGGCAAATTCAAAATGTAAGTCGCATGTTCGACTACAGCCAACGGATATGGGAAAACTTTTGTCAGAACTAAAACAAGGAGTCTACTCTTTTACTCAGTTTGTTTATCTTTGTATTGTTCCACTCAAGTAGGGAGGTGTAACCTCCACAAAGAGGGAGTGTAGGGTTGTACTAAACCCTGAATAGCACCGGAAGGTATACGAATAAATAAATCAATCAGAGATGTACACGGTAAGGTTTGGGCTGACGTCAAGTACACACAAGTTAAGGCGGTGTGGTGGTCTTTTTATCTACGTTGTTTTGGCCAGGATACAAATAAAATTTTAGTTGCTCAATTTCCAAATTGAAGCCGTTTATGAGGTCAATTAAAGAAGATGGCGGTAATTGTAATTATGCAAAGTGGAACATCCGACGTTAGGGTTACTTGATTTATGAGTATCCATTCATGTCGGCTCATAAAACTTAACGATTCGGGATAGTAATATTGTTTTCTCTGGTTCACCTTTTTCGCACAAGGATGGTGTTTGAGACAATTTTTGTTTTGTTATTCCTGGAATTGATTGGATATCAACACTTGTCACACACATGTCTACTGGAATAAATAATGAGTTGGTTCTAGATAAACATGTGGATTGAAGGAAATAGATATTCATCCTTCTAGGAAGCAATTCTTTGATGAGTATGAACAAACTTCCTGTGTATGTGTCTTGCTATAAACGGCGAAACAAGACGAGTACTTCATAATCAAGGAACAGTTTCTGTCAACTATTTAGTTGAATTCGAATTAAATCAGGTACTCTTGTGTTTTCTTAATCCCAAAGACTGATACGCAGGAAAACATCATTATTGACATAGTTTCGCATCTCAAGAATGACAAGTTAATTTAAAGACTGAATAGGGAACCATACTTTAAAAGAAGACTGAAGAAGAAAAACAAAATCAGAATTTGGAAGAACTTTCAACGACAGAACTGCATACTTGAATTGAAAACGGTTCAATAGAAATTGCCTCCTTATCCGTAAAATGTTTTCTAATAAGCTCAAGGTAGGTATGCCACTACAGATTCTCCAATGTGGCAAGCGAGTTTCCAAACTGTTTTTTGGATTTTTTCATTTTTAGGGGGAACTCACGCAAATATTATAGATACAAGGATATGTATTCTCTGAGATAGTAGACTAAATATGGCGTTTAAAGGTGGTCTACTAATACAGAAGTAGAAACAAAAATCAAACTTAATTCCCATAGAATTATAGTACGAAAATATGAGGGAGGGCTCAGTAAACCACTACAGTCCAGCTCTTAAGTATCATGAGACCGACAGACTTTCTATCTGCGATTTGAAGAAGTATTTCGATGCATCATCATCATGTATATTGTTGTTGTTTGTTTTGTTTAGGTGGCGCTACAATCCGGGATGGACCTGAGCATTCACCGACAAACTTCTTCAGTCAACTTGATAGTTAACCTGCTGCCTCCCTCTTTGCACACCAAGTTCATTGGTGTCTCTTCCTACTTGAGTGGGTCTCCCTTTTTTTACGTCCTTTTTTTACGTAGGAAGATGGGAATCTTTTAAAGATGAAACTGAAGCCGTGCTCAATAACAATATGGGATTTTCACCCACTAAAACCACTTCCCCTTCTACCCCTGGTACTCGCGGCACTGCCGTCAAGCATTAGGTAATCGGCTTATTCGTGTTGTTGTCATCGCTGCTCTTTCATAATGCTTGTCACAGTATCGCTAACTGCTTCCCAAGTCTCTTCGCTGCTCATCTTCTATCTGGTGAAGATGTCTGGGGTAAAGTCCTCTCCCACTTTGGGATGCTGTTCTACGTAATTTTGTGGGCAGTGGAACATAATGTATTCCGAATACTCCACTGCTTCCGTGCACATTGTACAATAGGGATTATCGTCGTGTCCAACATATGCAGGTAGGCTCTGAACCATCCATGCCCAGTAAGCATCTGGGTTAGGTAGAAATTCTGCTCCGCAATGCTTCCTAATAATCCAGGCGTCAATATTGGGTATCAATTTCTGTGTCCAACTACCTTTATCAAAGTCAAAAAATTGCGCATCAGTCGTTTAAGATGGCTAAGATATGTAGAGCGGATGGACACAAATGCTTCGGCCCGTAGAGTCTTCGAATCCAACCCGGTGGGACAACGCAGTAGAGGAAGACCTCGCCTTAGGTGGCGCGCACAAGTAGAAGGGAACCTAAACAAGCTTGCAGTGCGCAACTGGAGGCAGTTAGCTGCGGACCGAGCTAACTAGAGAGGCTTGTTAGTTGAGGTCCAGGTTAACCCCGAACTGTAGCGCCACCTAAGCAAGTAAGAACTCTTCTAAGATCAATGCCTCTATATATGTAGCTCATATAGCTCATGGTTGTACAAATTTTCTTCTCTGGATCCTAGGTAGCCCAAGTCGTTAACTACCTTGAATTTATATCTGTCGAGGTTAACGGAGTTTTGAAATATTCTGCCTTGGTGTTGGCGTTTGAGTTCTGCACAATTCTTTCAAGAACGATGTTGAAGAAATTCCATGACGGCGCATCGCCTAATTTAAATCCTTTTTTCACATCAAAGGTCTAATCACTGAAGTTACGTCGTAGATCATGGTCATTTGACTTCAATTCTTAAGTCAAAACGATCTTATAGAGTTGCAGGTCCTAGTCCTTGCGTAAAATACGTCACAAACTGCATACAGGGATGTCTAATTCTAGAGTCGACAAAGTCAGGAATTCACTTACACTCGCCGCTGAAGCCTATTATTCTCGGACGTTCAAATTGACAAAAAAAAAATATCAATCGATACAAGGTTCCTAGCCGAATCATTATCAAACATCTAGACAACACAGCTGATCCTGCATTGCTTAAGGATATTTTTTGCACAGTGTAACTAATCCAATTCGCATATTTTTTGTTTTCTCCCTCGAACACACCTAATCTGGATATCCTTAGAATGGAAAGCGGTACGATATTCTGTGTGGACTTGAACGCTTGACGCATTGACTTATTATCCAGAGATCGTACCTTAGTGCTATAAACTTTGACAAATTTTTTGTGAAATCCCCCTAAACCTTAGTTTTGCTCTGGATATGCCATTTTTGTTCAATAAAATGGGGTTAAGAATGAACTAGGTAAACATGAATTTGTCTTCCGTGTACCATACAACTCTGAGTTCTGACAAGCGGCAAATAAGTGTTGGAGGCCACTGTTTTTGAACTGGTAATCTGTTCCAGATCATCATTTACAAAAGTAAAAGTTCCTTTCTTGTTCTACAGACTGTTCACTGAGCAAACATTAATCATACCGTCCGCTGTAAGTGTGAAAGGTTGAAATTAATTGTAACCACATTATTATCTCTGCAATCGGTGCCAAAGTCCGTCCAAAGGTGTTAAATGTATTTTATTGTATACAGTCTGACCGTCCTTTGGTAAAACTTTCTCGCCTTTGACTCATTAATCGTTTGGATGTTTTTTTTTTTTTACTCCAAGCTAAGCTGAATACAATATTAGACTCGCCCACTCCGGGTGGTATTTTTAGGACAAAAAAGAGATTTTTCTTGAATGTGACAAGTAGTAGCGGTGGGCGGTTGAATCCTGTGAAAAATTTTCCTTCTGTCTTGACGATTTTTTCTCCTTGGATGCCGATGGATCCGTCCTTTCATCGCCTTATCTGAAAGTCTGCCTGCGATGCTGTTGAAAAGTTAGTAACACGTTCTCCATTTAGATGCGTTCTGTCTCTTTATCATTCGGTAGGAGTAGAAGGAGGAGAATAATGTTCACTTGACTTGTTGGTTGTTTTTTTGTTGTTGCTTTCCTGCCATTTGTTATCCTTCACTGAGGATGTTTGTCAGTTTTAAGCTTTCTGTCTGTATTATGTTGGTGCGATAGCGGGTGGAGGAAAAATGAAATGTTTCTCAAGTGGAATGTTTTTCAATTAGATGTTTGGTTCACTCGTGTTTTTTTCGAAGACTGGGGAATGAAATTGGAAAAGCGGTTAGGGACATAATGTACCACTCACTTGTGTATGATTAATTTCTATTTTTCCATGAAACTGCTGCAGTTGATGTGTTTATACTGAGGTTAGCTTCCTGGGAAGAGAAGCTGCATTATATTTTTCATTTTTGTACTTTTTAGTCATAATTCTGATAAATGGGGTTATCTAAGCTGAGTGAGTATTATCCCGCTAAGAAATCTTCAACGGACAATGAGGAGTATCTTTGTAAAATTAAATATGCATACACAAAGTCTGCAAAATAATAGACAGCTGTACGGCTTATCCTTCTCCTGAGTAAGTCGGTACATGTTTTCTGTAAATGCCAGGATAATTAATTGATGCAAATAACTTTAATTGATGCTGCTGCAAGACAGGTCAGTTGGCACCATTTTCTGTTGACTTGTCGTGAAAGCATTGATTTTTTTAAACATATCAAGGAAATTTATAATCAATTTTATTCACTCAATTACCCAAGTGCAATGCAAATATAAGTCGTTCTCGTATTAGTGACTAGGCTTTTCTTGTCCAAAAATTTCCCATTTTTGGAGCGTTTTCCTTAAACAACGAAAGTGTATCCATTGCAGATATTATTTGACCTTTGCATAGGTAGCCTGTTGCTAGATGGAGTTTCATTATCCTTCCAAATTTCTTGAAAATTCCTCATTACTTCAATCAATAGTCTCCAGTTGTTTAGCTTTCATTCAATAATGATACCAAAAGGTTAACTCAATCTTGTCTACATTTTGTACTTATCCCAAAGTCATCCTCTCATTAAATACGGGCACATTTTCGTCGACCACAAACCAGACGCCTCCGCACAGTCCCATTTACTTCAAATACCCAAACTTATATCCTCCGTCCAACAAAGCAAAATGAGAACAATCATTGTTTTATCCCCACAGTGGCATTAAATTGACCGAAATCCAACGCCAAACTGTAACCTAAGAAACCGACTGTCATTGTAAACCCAATACCAACCCTAATTAACGGCGGCAAATAAAGACATCCCCCAAATCGATTATTTTCCCAAAAGGATGGCCATTTTTCAAACCTCAAATCCCTTCATTGTCATCATTTTCTGTTGGTCAATTAAATTTCATTCATAGCCTTTCGCTTGGCTGCACTGACCGAGGAATAGTCCTAAATAAATGTACAATTCGATAACTGTGGTGGGTAGTTTGTTTTACAACCACCAACCCACCCCAGGACACTATAATTACACAGTAGCTTGAGTAATTGTTGCGAATTGACAGCATTTAAACGAAATCGTTTGGTATTTTCTTTTCAGTTGCAGTTGCTGTCGCGTTCTTCCTGTGCTGGGCACCACATCACGCCCAACGCCTAATGGCAGTCTATGGATCCAGTATTGGCGATACTTCACCACTATACAACGAGATTTACTCCATCCTCACATATATCTCTGGCGTCATTTACTTCCTGTCGACGTGCATCAATCCACTGCTATATAACATCATGAGTCACAAGTTCCGGGATGCCTTCAAGGTAAAATATCCCACATAGTATTTCATGGTTTCCACAACACTAATGACATCCATTATAAATTCTAGGTAACCCTGGCCCGTCACTTTGGCCTTGCAGGACGATATCAGACCACAAATCACAATTACAGTGCTCTGCTGCGCCAGAACGGATCGATGCGCCTGCATACTACGGTGAATAACAATGCAATCGATCATTATAATTCCTATAGAGTTGTGCAATTGCAATGTCGTGATCCACATCATCTTTCTCTGCAGGATAGTGTAAGGACGAATGGAAATAGTTGCAGAGCACACCGCATGCGGTGTGTGTCTGTCAGTAGTCAATCGACGCTGATGACATCACTCAGTAAGAACGACGTTTTCGCAACGAATAGCTATGTATTGCAATCGGCGGCTGCAGTTGCGGCAGCTGCTGTCAATAACACTCCACCGCTGGCCGGGGGTTCCGCGCATCATCGTGGCGAATTGCATACACAAATCTCACAAGTCTCCTCATTAGATGATGCCAATTCACTGCTCGAATCTGAGATTGCCCACAGCGGCCATCACAATCATCATCCCCACCCAATGCATCATCACTCGTCGTACCGACTGAAGGAACTGCGTCGACCACAGGGGTATCTGCCCACAAAACTAGCGCCCGACGATGACATGTCCCTCGATTCGGGCGAATGGCCAGACAATACCATGGACATGAGCAATAGGTGCTCAGACAATGAGACTGACGTGTTTCCCAAGTCCAGCCTAGATCGTGCGGGAACACCACTGAGAGTGACAGAACTGAGGTGCCACCCTGGCGGTGGAGTAGCATATAGCGGTACAGTCAGTACTGTCCGTAGGCCGAAACTGTCAAGTATTATCCGCCGAGACCCACACTCGACTAGCAGTCGCGTCGAACTAAGAAAACCCACCCGCAAGCCGGCTGGCAAGACTCTAGAGAGCTTATCGGACAAAATCCGATGGCGAACAAGGCGAAAAATGAATTTCCTTCGTGGAACTGGCAACAAAAATCCTTCGATAAAGGAATCCAATTCATCCCTCTCGCTGCCTGTGTCGCCAGTAAAACCAACCGCAAATACAACGATGAAAGTTCATCCAGAACTGCAAGAGATTACAACGAATGGCAACGGAGAGTGTCACTCTGTTTCATAAGTGAAAACTAAAATCTTTTATCCTTCTATACAGTTACTTGAAAAAAAAAACAAAAATAGAACTTTTTTCTCCGGGGAAATATTTTACGCTTTTCCACATTAAAATAAAAATAAATAAATCTGCAAAGTATAATTTAAAAAAATAAAAAATTAAATAAAAATAAAAATACTTCGGATTGCTGTGACATCTCTTGTTAGACATTTTATTTTTGAGTTGACTTAGCTAC
Organism: Xylota sylvarum; assembly: GCA_905220385.1. Classification (NCBI taxonomy): domain Eukaryota; kingdom Metazoa; phylum Arthropoda; class Insecta; order Diptera; family Syrphidae; genus Xylota; species Xylota sylvarum. The sequence continues at coordinate 16,903,031 of LR999958.1, forward strand.
TTACATACATATATCCAAGTGATCTCTTGTTTTACCTCCTTCATAGTGAGATTGTATAGATTAAATTAACTTTTTCAAGCAAAAAAAAAAAAAAAACTCTGTAAATACATGTGTGTGTTTTATTTTTTATTTAAAATAAATCTTCTTGTAAAGAAATTGTTAGCACGTAAGAAAGTTGACTTGAGAGAAAAACAAAAAAACATTATATTAAATATTATTAAAAATTATATCAGATGGTTGTTTCTATTTCCTTTTTCTCTATCTCATTCGCTCTATTTCTTCTCTCTTTATTCATCTAACGTCCATTTTTCGCATTTGTAGTCTATATTTATCTTTCGTTTTCTAAAGCGTGGTCTTTTTCTATAACTGTTAAACCGGATACACCAAGGTGAGTAAAAAATTACAAGTATAATAGATTTAAGTAACGCCACCTAGCTTTTGTATACCACATCTCGCATATAGCCTTTGAACGCAGCCATCTAGCTGTCAATCAAAAATTATGAAATAAAGTAGGTATGGCATAGAATTTCAGTGTGTTTCAGACCATACGCGTTTTTGAAAAAATAAAGAAGAAATAATCGTCATAGGTAAGGTAAGAAAGATTGTGTATGTATTTGAAAGTATTATTAAAATTAATATATAAAACCACTGCTTCCCAACAATAAACTAACATAAACCGATGAAGATTGAGGAAATTTGGCAGCACTCCTATCGAACTAATGCTGTTAACATTTTTTGTAAGTCACGTAAATACATATCTCGGAACGGTAGCTAGAAACACTATTGTTTGTGGATAGATAGGTTGACTGCCTTAGATTCAAGCCACAAATCAGAGAATATCGAAAAGAATTTTCTCTGCCTTACTTACTTACTAGGAGGTGAACCTGGACCTCCTCTAATAAGCCTCTCCGGCCTGTCCAGCCCGGTTCTTAGTTAACTGCCTCCATTCCGCACTGCAAATCGGTTGAGGTCCCCTTCTATTTGTGCGCGCCACCTACGCTACTTCTACTTCCCCTACTGCGTTATCCCTCCGGGTTTGATTCGAAACCTTACGAGCCCGGTCCATTCACTCTACATGTCCTAGTCATCTCAAACGACTGATGCGCAGTTTTCTGACTAGGTCGATGTCGTTGTATAGTTCGTCCTTGAATCTCCGCCTCCAAAGCCCGTCAACGAAAACGGGACTGGTGGTTCAGCGCCATAGAGTAGGACTGGGATGATTAAGGTCTTATATAGAGTCTCTTTAGTTGCTCTGGATAACGGCCTTACTATTCAGTTGCCTTCTCAACCCAAGGTAGCAGCAATTGGCAAGAGTTATTCTTCGTTTTATTTCTGCTAAGGGGTTATTTTCAGAATTGATAGCAGAGCCGGGGTAGATAAAGCCCTTTAGTACCTTAAAGTTAATGCCTTAGCACTGAGTTCTACCAACTATGTCATACAGGCATACACATATCTGACCAAATTTTTGAAACCAGTTGGTTTATGCATTCTACCAGGTCATTTCCAGCTGCTTAGAACAGTTCGGCTGCTAAGCTCTTAGGTCCAGCAGCCTTGATGGATTTAAGCCTAGATATTGTTATTTTCACTTCATTTTGGTCAGGCGTGCAGAAGTTTTGGCTATCATCGTCTATGTTGCATGGTTCATTCTTCATGACCAAGAGATCGCCATGCCCCCTCGTAGATATTGACATGAGGAAGCCGTCTGCTTGCTATAGTGACATTACGCCCCGCCGTCAAGTCAATAACCCTAAGCTCGTTGCCAGATGTGGTGCTTCGTGTTAGTGAGGTAGCTTAATATTATCCTCCGTATGTAGTACGGCGTATCTATTCTTTCGAGTGATTGTATAAATGACCAATTTACTGAGGTAAAGGCGTTTTTTATGTCTAGCATCACTACTGCACAAAATTCCTTTGTCAACCGTCGCCATCTCTCTCCACTTATTGCATCCATTGCTGTGTCAACCACCGTCTTTATGGCGTCAATGGTGAAAAAATTGGAGAATGTAAGGGTTTTTCGAAATTTGTCGCAAAACTCAACTTTTTGACAAGAGTCTGGGACTTAGGTCACACTGGGATTGCGGTGAATGAGGTCACCAATGAGATTGCTAAACAGGGATCAGAGAATGATTTCAAGAACGGAATCTGCGTCCTCGGCTAAAGACTTTATTGACAATTGGGTTTCTTATAAAGACAATTGGCATGGTTTTCCAGGATCCCGGCAGATTTAACGAATCCTTCCGAACGTTTGTAAGATTTTCCCGCTTTTGCTCAGATCAAGCAACAGATCTTCCGTGCAGATATAGTGAGTGCTGAGATTATAAGTTTTTCATCGGCTTTCACCGAAAGTCCAGTAAAATGCGTAGGCCTAGCCATATCACACACTCGGCATCATATGTATGAGAGAACTGACTGAGCATAAGCGTTTTTTTCGTTTATTTTTCATTAAAGTGTCATTCGAGAAGTTTATGTTTACTCCGAGGAATGCCAAGTTCGTATAATTGTGTCAAGAGATGGCAGTAGTGTAAGCATGACAACCTAATATTAGTATCGTGGACGTTTGCTTTCGTTTGAATGGGAGATGTCCCTGTTTTTCAGGTTAAACAACGAATTACTTCACTTATTTTCCAGCGCGATACATTTAAAAAGTAGTCATATTCGGTCAAGAACTCTTTTGCATGCTAAATATTGTCAGCCCGTTCACAACCAATCATTACTGGAAGAGTGGAAAAAAGGAAGATCATCAGACTTCTAAAGAAAAGAATCCTAACAGATTACAGAGTATTTGTGTCTCTTGTTTTATCGACTTTATGTGCCCTATGCAGGAAATGAATTCCTGGGGGGCTAAGAGCTATTACTAAGTCATCCCATGGCGGTTAAAAGTGACTTGTATTGCACAATGGTAAGATTTTCACTTTGAAGTCTAAAATGGGTTGCCACCAGGTTACATACTTTCACCAGCTTTGGAAATCGAAGTTCATACTTCCGCTTAGTAGACGAACACATTAACCATATCGCAAACTGGGACTGAAGAGTTCAAGCATCCGCATGTTATCCAATTGGCGAGCTAGAGAAAGATAGCTCAAGTTTTCTTAAAACGAAAAATCATTTTCTAATTGCCACAACAATGCTTAAAATTTATGGAAAATCAAGTTTTTGGAAAAATAGTCAGTAAAAGTAGTAGGTAGCCCGTGATATGTGTTATACCATACCGTCGGTCAAGATATCCTTATTTGAATTGTAGGGATAGGTTTTGACATCATACCTTTCTCTTCTTATGGTTCATTCCCGATCCGATACAGTTGTATATGCTGTATTTCTCACTGTCGCAAGCAAATTTCTTATTGGCCTGGGTCCTCCAATATTTGGCATTTGCCTGAATATTGCGCCAACAGACCGATTAGCATTCACTTTTGTGAAGGTTAGTTGCTCTCTAGATTTGAGCTTACTATAGGCAGTACCCATTGGTACTTTATGTCAGGCTTTGACTCGATAGTGTGTTTTCCTACCTGTATAGTAGGCATTCTGTAAATTCTAGACCTGTTGAGCGAAGCCATATCTTCACGTCCGTCTACGGGCCCAGTATGTATGAACTAAAACAAGTAAGAAAAATCCCGACATGATGGGATGCAAAAGTTGTTGACGGTCTTTTCTCCACGTCTTCTAAACGCTGAAGGGATAAATATTTAGTCCTTTTCTAGAATGTCAGATGATACTCGAACTGCTGTGATATAAAGCTATGGTTCCACTGTCCAAGGAGTACTCTTAATAATATACACGATGGCCCAAAAACACTAGATGTTGTTTTACTAAATCTTCAAAATGAAACGACATAAATTCATTTTTTTTTTTTTTAATGTTTATTTGAACCTTTAAGTTTGTTTTTCCATTACTTTTTGAATATGATATCGGACAAGAGGGCGCCGCGATTATTGATGACAATTTGAGCTCTTTTTATCGCATTTTCAATCATTTTAGCGATAACTTCGGGCTATAAGTTCTCGTACTTTTGTTAAATATTCTCTTTTAGAGCTTCCAGAGTCTGTGGCTTGTTCTCATAGACCCGCGACTTCAAAAAACCCCAAAGAACGAAGTTTAGATATGTCAAATCGGGCGATCTTACCAGCCACTGGAAATCGCACAAGCGAGATATTAAGCGTTCCGGAAATACATTCTTCAAAATGTCCATAGTTGCGCAAGCTGTGTGTACACTTGCACCGTCCTGTTAGAACCACATGTCCTCCAGTTTCAATTAATCAATTTGCGGCAATAAAAATGCATCGGCTATTCGTCGTCGTCTGGTCGACGTTGACGGCTCATCCGCAACATATTCAGTCACAGCGGCGATATTTTCGTCGGAACGAGGACTACGAGGCCTTCTGGTACCTTTTCTGATACGTGTTGTTCCAGTCTCTTCGTGGCGAGTGTTTGAACAGTTGGTGTAGGATGGCCGAGAAACCTGCGTCAAAATTCACGTTGCGCCCAAATCATTGACGAAGTATTCCGTAAAATAGTTACGAGTATTCCGCGATCTAGAGGAGTATAGTATTCCATGACAGAAAAGTCCGAAGAGGAAAAAGTTAAAGGTGGCTAAAAAGAAAGTGGCCAAAGTAGAAAAAAAAAATTTCAGTTGCAGATTCGGATGATTAAGTTTACAAAAAAATACCCATAAGGGAGACCAAATCCAATCTTAGACCAACATGTTTACTCCACAAGAGGCTATCGATTCTGCGTCATTACTTTAGACGATCTCTTAAAGTACATATGTATGAATAAAAGGTTTTCAAAATATAATCCTTAATGATGGTTTAAGAACTAGAAGGTCACGGGCAGACAGATGAAAGTGTAAACAAGTGTAAAAAACGAAAGGTATTCCAATATTCACTTATTTATTTCTAAATCATTGATTTCAATATTGACAAATTCTACATTCATACTTACAGCTATTTGCGAGATAGTATTTATAATAATACCTTACCACTAATCAATAAATTAACATCAAATCATGGATACCAAATACTTAAACAACTGTTACGAATATTAAGCATATCCAGATGTTAAATGTAACTAATGAGTTGTTACCGCACACATCACCCATTCTAGGAAAAAAAAAATCAAAGTCAATTTACATTTATCCAGCGAAATGCGATCAATTGATTGATTCAATTGAATAAATCAGGCTTAAATCAAATTGAAAGCGAAACTGTTCATGTAGCTGTTCGCTGTTGTGTAGGTGCATGTATCTACGAAGTTGAAATATCAGCTAACTATTTAAATCCAAATTTAAATTGCGAGTTCATTTGGTAATCAGTTTGTTAGATTTAGAGAATTATTTGCAACGTACTGCGGAAATAGGAAGTAATTAAGTAATTGCATCCAGTTTGCTTATAAATTTCAGATGTTCGACAATGGAAATTGTTTAAAGTGACATATTATCTAAATGGTTTTTTTGAAAGGTGAAAATTGTTAGAAAATTCCATCAGAAAACTCCTTTTTCTTCGCAGTAAAAAAGTTTTAATCGAAAATCGCTTTCATTTATTCAAAAGGTTTATAGAAAACAATATATCAGTCTACGACGACTGTAATCACGTCCTTAAAGGTGTCTCAAGTATATCTATTAGAAAATCCAAACTTGAGGTAATAAATTATGAATTTATCACTCAGTTCGTTCTCGGCAGATAATTATCTTCATATCACCACAGTCGTCGTCACTTGCTTCATGAATTCAGTGTTCGTGTGCACACGAACCGAATAAAAACTTTTTTTTTGTTTTTTTGAAACAACATTTTTTTTTTCTGATAATCTCACCATCTCTCTTTAATTGTTAATTGCACAGACAAAAAGTTACTAACTGTGACTGGCAATGGCAAACGAATGGTTAAGGAATCATTCGTGTTGGTTGGTCTAGGTCCTAGACATCTCTTATAATCTGTTTGGCTTGAACTTTGGTGATTACTTGACGACCACCGCCAATGTCATGTACATACGCCCCAGAGGATACACGATAGAGGAGTAGCAGGCAAAACATGTCAATGTCTGTGGGTTTTAATTTTTTTTTCTTTTTTCTCCACTTACTCGTATTGTTGTCTGTCTTTTAATTCAAAGTATCAACGAAAGATTTTTATCTAATTTGTAGTATAATTTGTATAAGACCCTTAAACAACAAAAAAAAAAAAACACTCTGGGCACATCACTCATTTAAAATGTATTAACAGCATGGTAGCAGCTACAACAAATCTCTCGAGATTTCTAAATACAAATTAATCCTTAAATATTTTCGAGAAAACAAAAAGGAGCAGTTGCTCCTAAAGTACCTCATAGACAAAGACTTATAGATATGCATGGAATTCACAAATTTAAGAAATCCTTTAAAAGAATGTTATATGGTATTTTCATTAACTTGAGGTATTTTGTATGTAGATACATCAATTTGGATAGATATTCCATCAGTAATTCTTAATGGATTTCGTATGTGATATCTGGATATCTGTATATGAAATATTTTGTCCTCCACGTACCTTGGCGATGAAATTTGTCCACAGAGTAGCATCAAACCAAACCAAGGGATTATTGAGGCGACATTAGGGATCGCATTTCAATAGGTACGAACCCTTTAACAGAACATTTCCCTGTCATGAAAGAATGTACATAGAAGGGTGCAATAGGGGAGACAGTCCTACCATTATAACAAAAAACCGGCAGGAAGTACTAGATGTTACCTTCATCTTTCAGAAAATACATACCATGCGATTTCTAAGTGGACTGTATCTGGCAGTCACTCATTTTCCGATCACAGCTATTTGAACAAGAAACAAACTGCAATACTGCACCATACATTTTTCGCAATCGACGAAGCTAAACTATTTAATAATGTGCACATGATACCAACCACACAATTGAAATTCCATGAGCTTAACACTGTTCTTACCTCCACCCTAAAGTCAGCATTTAATCAATCTTGTTCCATCACAACAAAAAAGGTAGGCAATCGTCCGCCGTAGTGGAATGTAGAACTCAGCAACCTAAACAGGAAAACTTTTAACAAAGCCGAATCAACAAGGCTATACACGGACTGGAAAATTTACAAAGAAAGTCAGAAAAAATTCAAAGCAGTAGTTCGAAATGCCAAACGTAGATCCTGACGCAGTTTTTGTCAGAATAGTGACAATACGTCTTAATCCTCTCGACTGTGCAAAGTCCTTTCTAGAACACCAACCGTGCCCACTGTCGCCATGAATCCCAATGGATCTTGGGCAGAATCTAATGAAGAATTGCTTAACCTGCTTATAGACCCTCACTTCCCGGGCTGTACCCCTAAACCTAGCGACGGCACTGCCCTGCACCCAGCAACACCTCCTGAACATATCAGCGAGGTTAAACCGAAATGAGTGGTGACCAGTTTTGAGCCCCTTAAGTCCCAGTGGAGTACGTCAAGGATGCATACTATCACCACTATTGTTCTTCGTGGTTATCAGCGATGTACTCCGTGCAGCATTGACGGAAGGAAACAATGGCATTCGTTGGACTATGACTTTTTACCTTAAACACCTAGACTACGCTGACGATGTTTGTCTACTTTCACATCGGATAATGGACCTTCATCTAATGGCCCATAATCTAGAAACTGAGGCAAACAATGTGGGGCTCAAAATAAACACGACCACAACAAAAGCCCTCAGCACTTCCAACACTAACGCTCAACTTAACATTGCCGGACAGGAAGTCAAAACAAGTTGACAACTTTCTATATTTAGGAAGTGTGGTCTCGGCTAATTGCGGTGGCACCCAACTGGACGTATGCAGTAGAATCGGGAAGACTAAAGCTGCGCTCGGTATGCTATCCATAATCTGGAAAAATAATGTTATCAGCTTAAGAACCAAGCTGCGACTGTTCCGCTCTAACGTGGAAACGGTACTGGAAGGTGGACACCATTAACACATGCCGGCTGCAAGTCTTCGTAAATAAATGTTTAAGAATCATCTTGAGGATTTTTTGGCCGAACCGGATATCAACCAAGAACCTATAAACATTACTATATGAAGGAGAAAGTGGCAGTGGATTGGACACACCCTACGGCGCGAAGACAACTCCATTGTGAAATACGCCATGCAGTGGAATCCGCTCACCCAAGCAGGCAGAATAGCGGCACGCCATAGGCAAACATGGCGCAAAACAGTTGAGGAGGAATCGAGCTTTATAGGAATGAGTTGGAGGCAGCTCAAACACGTTGGAGTAGTACGAACTAAATGGCGCGCAGGCGTGGTTGACGCCCTATGCCCCCGAGGGGTTAAAGGATCTAAGTAAGTAAGTAAGTAAGTTCCAGTGGCCGAACGGTATTTTTCGCGCACAAATCCAGGCGGCCTTCAGCATAATAGTGCATAACATGTAGTTTATTCTGAAGGGTTACCTAGGCCAGAATACTATCGATGCATCGTCACCTGCCCACTGAACACAACTTCAATATGGTCGACAAATTCTCAATACTGAATTGAATGGACACAACAGGATGTCCTGTACCATGAACCGCTGTTAATTTTTACGGATGGGTCCAAAACCGAGCACGGAGTCCGTGTTGGAGATTTCTTAGAAGACCTGATTCACTTCCCCTTTAACCTTCCAAACTACTGCAGCGTTTTTCAAGGTGAAATCAAAGACATTCGTCAAGCAACTGACTGGTTAGCGGTTAATGCAGTATCAACATCGGATATTGTCATATACATCGACAGTCAAATCCATTGCATCCAGCACAATGAGAGTCAAGGCATTGAAAGACTGCCACGTATCTTTTAACGAGATAGTTGGATAGTACAACCTCACCCTTTGCTGGATACCAGGTCACTGTAACTTACCAGGGAATTGTGAGGCTGACGAACTGCCTAGACGAGGCTCAGCTGGTTTATCAACCCCGATGCGATGAATGAGGCCAATCATCGATGGCATCAACTCGACCAATGCAATATCGCTAGACTGCTCTGGCCGACTTTAAATAAAACTAGGTTCATCGGACTCCGAAAACATAAGAGAGGAACCCTCTCCAAGATAGTTAATACCCTCACCGGACACTGATTGGGCGTTTCCGGCGGATGCGCCGAGTATCGAAAAAATCATTCTTATCTTGCATCTACAGACCATAAGGAATTTTAAGCTTATGCCTCTAGCGGTTTTGGAAACGACTTTTGTAACTTAAGCGTTTTTGATTTCATATTATTTAAGATATTCCTATTTTTCGACAAGACTATAGTCATTCTCGAAAATGTCCCAGGCATCGTATTTGGGTTATTAAAAACTTCTATGTATTTTGAAGTCAACCAAGTTAAGTAGAACTTCAATTGAGTTCTCTTTGTTATAGAAACTTCCATCATCATTCTAACAGAAACTTCCATCTACATATAACTCTTGATGCATTCACTAAAAAATCTAAAATAAGATCTTTGTTAAGCTCTTGCCATAGCAACATTCAGTCACAACATCAGTCAGAGTTCTTCTTAAAAATAATTTCACAAAAGTATTCATTCTAATAATATGATTCCAAGTTTCATTATTCAAACAAAAATTATCTAACAATAGGTTGCCAACTACCAGAACAGAATTTGAATGCTTTTTAACCCAAACAACCTCAAATACGTACACCTTGTCTGACCATAAAAATTCAAACAAAGTTCTGTTTGAAATGTCTCCCACTTTTGAAATATTCTCAAAAATACTTTCGACGACTACCACAAGTTTCCAGCATTTATTTGGAAATAAGTTTTCCCCCTTCTTCAACCACTAACGGGTGGTTATGTCAGAATTTCTGGAGAAAAATTGAATATCACCTTTAAAGGCGGTCTCACATTGTGAACTACATGATTCCCAAAGTTATGGTACATTTGTCGTGAAATATCCATAAATAAGAATAATAATAATAATATGAACAAATGACCTAGAGGAGGATGTAATCTAATTAATTCGCTTGAGGAATGCCTAAAATACATAAGTGATTCAGATAAACATCCAAGTCAACTACTCATTACTGCTGACCTAATTCCCCATAATCATAACGCAGGACTGAAAGCCAAAACGAAGACTCACCATGACTCAAGTCGTATTTAATTATCTGCAACTGAATTAAGATTTTTCCCAAAGAAAAACAAACGATTTCTTTCATCATCCTCAATCGTCCTTATATTCCTTCGAACAAGGGATTCTTTATATTCTTGTGTGGGGGGATTCTTCAGTGCCAATGAATTGATGTCCTTGGCAGTGATTGTATGGCCCAGCATAGCTAATATCGCCAGACAATGGTGGGATCGCAAATAACATTGATTTGGTGCTGCTGTCTTGGCAAGCCTCACCATATCATTAATAAGGGAAAAGTCAGGAGTATGATACTCATACTCAGCATCGGCCTTGGTGGAGTGCGAAGCAAGTTATTGAATTGGTGGGACGTGCCTTAGGAAATCCTTACCGGATATTGGAGTGTAGCATCCAAGCATGCACCTTAATGGCTCTTTCGTGACATATGTACGAGAGTGAATGCATCCCTAGACGATGGGTACAATGTAGCGCATTGTAAGGTGTAGATAGGTTATATCCTGTGGGACGTACTAAAGTAAAGAAACGAATATCGGTGCAACTACTCCTACTGATGGCTATTCAATATATAATGGAATTTGCATTCGAATGCCTTTGGAGAAATTTTTTTGAAGAATAAAATCTGCATCGAAGGGGTGATTTGGAAATCGATTGCTACTCCCTTTCAAAGTTATTTAAATTAGTACTTTAGAAGGTACACAGCGGTATCTTGGATAAAGTAATGCAAATATATTGAGGAAGCTAAGAAAGGTTGTCACCCAAAAGAGAGTAGTGCAGGAAAAATAGAATGTATTAGGACGAGTGGAACATAATTGCAACTAAATTCAGCAAATAAAAGAGTTTTAGAAAAGCTTTCATTATACAAAGAACAGAAGGTTTTAGGTCGATATTGGCAATGTGACAACGCATGCTGATATGCATTTATCAGTTAGGAATACCTCATGTATCTCTGCGCTCTTATAGTGACTGATCAGAGTGTTCTCGTGAATTATAATTAGTACAGTCCTACATCATTTTTAATTTTTTTTTTTTTGAAAATGTAGTGCTGAAGGCAACAGAAGAGCACAAGACAGCTCCATTTCTGAACTTTATTTACTAGATCATCAGCTCTTTCCAAACCCTTATATCTTAGTACACAATATGCCATCAATAGTTGTTATATCTCGATAAGATACTGCTTGTAGAGTCTAATTAGTCTTGATTTACTTGTTGGCGATGTCCAATATTGTAACTGTTACTGCGCATCAATTATGACTAGTTGTGTACTGGTTGGTGTTCATTCGGATCCAACTAGCTGAACTTATAAGCGCGAGAGAAAATAGCAGCACTACGAGAACGGACGAACTCTCTCTATGGAGTCAACGGTTGCATCACAGCTTCAAACGGAAGCATAAACACACTTTATCTGGGCTACTTCGACATATTCGGAGCCTAGGCCGATAAAGATTTCCAAGAACAAGTTAGGTTTTTAGAAAAGAGATTGTGGCGGATGGGTCCTTATTGGGCCAACGGTAGCGCTCACATCTCCGAAGCGGGTTACTGACATCGGTATAAAATCGACCACTCGTCCCAGGAATTTTCCTATCGGGGTAACTTCTTTACCACGTAAAAAGAAAACTAGTCATGAGAGCGACACCAGCCTCGGATAGCAATAGAATGATTAAATCGATGATTTAATATCATGACCCGAAACGTCCTCGGACTATGACTTGAGAGTATGTACCTGGAACGTACGTACACTGTACAGTCCTGGTGCCGTTCAAAAACTTGAATCTGTCCTCACTCGGTACAAGGCAGATATTACCGCGATCCAGGCGATGAATAGGATTACGTATACAAAAACGGAAAAAATGCGAACATTTATTACAGCTGTCACATGTTAGGTTGCGGATTTGTCGTGTGAAATCTGGTACACTTAATGATATGTGACTTTAAGCCGATCACCGATCGCCTGGTTGTCATCCGCATCAAGGCCACATTTCAAAACATCAGCATAATATGTGCACTCGCCCCTACCAACGAAGCTAAGAGCTCGACTATCCAACGAGAAGAAGCTGCTAACCGCCCAGAAAAAGAAATTCAACGCTGGAAGCCATAGCACCACTGGAGTAGCCAGAGCCTACAGAGAGCGCCTCCGCTGTTCAATCACCAATCACAAATGTCAACAATCTATGGAACCGGTATGGTGACATCATCAAAGGGATAGCAGAGACCACCATAGATTACCAACCACCACCTAAACGAGTCTTGGTATGATGATGAGTGCATATGCCAGAAAAATATGACAGAAAATGCAAACACATACAAGCGCTGCAACGCAAAACAAGGGCAGCTTAAGAAGAGTAACGAGCATAAGAAGGCAGGAGAGGAATATTCTGCTTAAAAAGGAAAGGGCCCATACAGTCTCCCAGCTCAAGGATGTCGAAGAGTCTCGCGATAGGAATAACATCCGGATGTTTTTAAGGAAAGCCAAGCAACTGGCCGATGGCTTCAAGCCCGGAATGCACACTCTTCAAAACAGTGAAGGAAACCTAGTTACTGAAGCATATTGAATGGTAGATGTGTTTAAGCAACATTTCCAGCAGCTATGTACTTAATGGACATCAAGTAGAGAGAGTGATACGACAAAAAGACAACTCGCATCCAATCAATGAAGAAGCCATCCCCCCTATCGGTTTTGTAGAGGTTGGCTCAGCTATCAAAATGCTGAAGAACAACAAGGCGGCCGATTCTGATGGGCCACCAGAGGAGCTTTTCAAACATAGTGGTGATGCTTTGGTAGGATATATGCACCAAATCATCAAACAATATGCGCCAACTTCATGAAAGGCGATCCTATGTCTGGTAAGAACTACCGAGAACTACCTTCCTGCTGCACACTAGTTCGCACGTACTAGTGTGAATTCCGCCCCGGTAGATCGACAATCGACCAAATTTTCATACTAAGGCAAATCCTAGGAAAAACCAATGAATTTCAAATCGAGACTCACCATCTCTTCACCGACTTCAATGCCGCATATGATAGCATTCATCATCTTGAGTTCTGCAAAGTGAATTCGGGATCCCAGCAAAGCTGATCCAGCTATGCCGCATGACGTTGGAAAATTCTTCCGAACTATTCCTAACATGTACCGGTTTTTGGCAACAGATGCGCTATTATGTGACTTCTTCAATCTTCTTCAATATGTGTGTGATAGTTCGCAGATCAGGTGTGAACACGAAAGGCACTATCTTTAACAAATCTGTCCAGCTGTTGGTATACGCAGAGTACGAAGATGTGGATGTAGTCCAAAAAGGGAAAACACTGGCTCCATCACATCGAGGGAATGGACAGTAATGCTCCAGGAAAAAGTGTCTTCGAATCACAGTTTCGAGACGACAAGGAAGACCGAACCTACGATTTGAGGATCAAGCTATCGCGGATGCGCTCAGTCACGACAATTGAAAGCATCACCATACATCAGCCTGATTCTATCCAATGTCTACTTACTCATACTATTTAATTGCATGATCGGTCCACTTCAGGTAAGAGTTTTTTCAAAACATTATTATATATACATTCATATTCCACAAAAACGGACCTAACAGCGAACCTTTTTTTCTGATGTTTCTTTATTCCTATTATATGCTTATCAATTGTCCTTTTCCATTTTTACGTTAAGACACGATGTAAACGCCCTAACTCATACATACATATATCATATTTTTTTCAAGGAACTCATAAAACCACCCTTCGGCTACTTCGTCATTATCCCTTGTGATTCGGAAGACATAAATTTTTTACCTAAGTTTGCCATATATGACAATCAAATACTCAAATTTATAAACTAAACTTTTGGACTAAATTTTTTAAATTAAATTTGCAATTTTTCTTAACTTATGTAAATAAACACTGGGACAATTACAATACCATACCAGAACCCAATCAAGGAAGTACCCGTCTTCACGAAATGTGAGCAACAAAAGGTAAAAACGAATGTTTTCATTAAAACTGGCAGCTCACAGGAGGACTGGAAGATAAGAAACTATTGCACTTAATAATTTTTACCCAATTGAATAAAGTAATTAACACATTAAAGAATGCCTTAAGCCAAATCCATATTTTATAATTCAGTTGGCAATTCATTATTATTTCAGTTCGTTTCGCCACCAAAGATGTCTCTAAATAAGAAAACTAATAAGCCGAAACAATTTACTCGTTTTTTCCTAAACGATAATGATGAGCGCTATATTACAAGTACTGGCCGTTCAAATGATTCTGTTCGTTCATCATACACAAATCGCAGTTCTGCAACAGGCTCAACAATGAACTCACTGAAGCCCGTTGGCCCAAGTGTGGAAGATGCGAGGGAACGTCTTGTCAGCCAAGTAATGGAACTACAAAACGCTTTGGAGGATCTATCACAACGAGTTGACTCTGTGAAACAGCAAAACTTAAAACTTCGATCAGAGAATCAAATTCTTGGCGAGTATATTGCAACTCTGATATCAGGTTCACCAAATTTTCCATCGACAAGTGCTAAGAGAAAGTGAAGAATGAAATATATTTCCAACTATAAAGCTTTCTACATTAGCATTTGATCTGGAGTTTGCTTTTCAAAAAAGAAAACATTAGAATTAAGTGCCTTATGCCATTTTAATGGTTAAGGTGTCAAAGTTAGCCACAGGTCTCTCGCCATTTGGAGATGAAAAGATCAGCGTTTTGGGCACTAATTGGCTGAAAAACATCCTCGTTTCCAAATGATGGAATTATCGTATAAACGAAAGTGTCCCACTAGAATATGGTCTTGAGGAATTTTATCCCCGTCGACAGCCTTCAGGAAGGCGCGTTCTTAAGGAGTAATACTACTGGTAATGCTTTTGGCCCAAACAACTGTGTATTGCTATTTGTAGTTCAAAATAGACCAAGCCATGCGGAAAGTTGTACCACGAAATTTTCATTACACACGGTCTTCCCTCAGAGTTGCAATTTTTTCGAAATTGTCATCCTGAACTGCATTCATTTGATGCGAGTATGCTGATCCTAAAATCCTGGACAACTTGAAGAGGAACTATTTCGTAGTAGATGCCGTCCGGTGAAACCTTTTTTTTTTTTCTTTAGAATCGCCATATTTGGTTAAAAGCAAGGACACCTCATGTAGCATGTGATTTCTTACTTCGCGCATCGAGGGGACAGTCTTAAGAGAGTCGGCCAGATATCTCCACTTCACTGATCATCATACAGGAAGATCTTGCCCCCGGTGACTAGTTTTTCTTTCCGTTTTAAAAAAAAACTCCCTTTTCTGTCAATGTCAACGTACGACTCAATAGAACCTCTTTGTCTATATGTACGATTTGTTTGGGGTTTCAAGCCTCTGGCGAATGCCTACTTAGTATGAGAACCAGCCATGCGGATAGTGCACTTTTCGACAATATGCTACACGGGGACATAACTCCACAGGCCATACATAGAATGGACTTAGTACCAATTTTGGTGAGTTCACAATCTCAATATGGACTTAATAAGTACTTGGATGGCTCACAAGTCTTACATTAAATGGTTGCAGACCTTTGGAATTATGACTTAAGGAATGTTAGTAGGTGCAAGAGTGGAATTCCACAGGACCTTACCTCACTTTTGTAAAATGGAATCGAGTTTCCAAAATTCCCAGAAATCGACTTCAAGGTTAGGGTAAGTATTAGGATTAGTATCAAGTTGGATCTACGACGGATCCATTATGTACCCCTGTCGTGGCTCTGTGTTGCAAGTCGTTTTCTTCTTAAATCGACCATGAGGATGTTGATTCCTATAAAAAGTGCCAAGTGTGGTCTTTTAAGTTTGTCATGTTTTGTACAGAATTTGCCGGAAACTCGACAAAATGAGAGTGCCTCCCATCTCTCATCGGCTAGTTGCTGGAAGTCTCGTGCTATTTTACAAGTACTAGCTGGTGTAGAACAAAGTTAACGAACATTGGCAGGTTCACCTCAGTCACCTTTCTTGCGACTCTTCGAAGCAGCTCCAGTGCAAAAGAATTTCGCATCATCTCTTCGAAACCTGCTAGATAACTTCAATATCCATCTCCGTGTTCTTACATCGTTGAGACGGTCCACGCAGCATTGAGATGATTTGGTTGTCTTCATCAAAAATGGACACAGTTACCCTTACTAAATGACAAGATGAGGTCCCCGTCGATCGACTAGCCAGATTACTAAGAAATCTCAAAATACCTGAATAAGCAAAGCCGGACACTGGAAGGAATGTAAGCCAAATGCCATTAGCTAAGGTGAGTCCTAATCATAGGGTAGATTGTAGACCAAAAAGCATACCAAAAATAGTGCAAAACTCTCTTGATTTGGTCTAATGGGTTTCCAGTTGGTTCAATGGGATTCCAATTGGTCCAATGGGGTTCCAATTGGTCCAATGGGGTTCCAATGGGGTTCCAATTGGTCCAATGAGGTTCCAATTGGTCCAATGGGATTCCAATTGGTGTAATAGGGTTCCAATTGGTACAATGCGGTTCCAATTGGTTCAATGGGGTTCCACTTGATCCAATGGTCTTCTATCGACCAGTACCATATAGCTAGTAATAGTTAGTTTACAAGCCTGGTCCATCTGAAATCAGTTTTTTGAGCAAAATTTTAGTAGATTTTCGCCTCCTTCACTGGTCTTAGCGGAATGTGAACTGTTCTGCCTTGAAACCCACTTGGTTAACAATGAAAATGGCGACGTTTTTTCTTGGCGTCATATTGGTGTGTAGTTTGTTCCATAGAGAAAGTTCCCAGATTGGCAATTATAACTGTATTTGAACTACAGGCCGCATTCGAAAGTCTATAGGATTTTAAAATGTTTAAAGTTTCTCAAAGAAGCAGAAATTCTGATTCTAAAAATGTAGATTTAGAGGTGGAAGATGTAGAAGCATCGTTAGAGCAATTTTTATATGGTGTTGTATCTTGTTAAGTTGGTTTATGTTTTAGCCTTTACTCAGTGTTACGAGTATACACCACACTTGGTTTAAGAATCCATTTTTCCGGAGTTCTCGCTAAAGGCTTTAAAAGTTACTACAGTTCCCAGTTCAATTTAGGGTCCAAGATGACTCCTGAATACCCATCAGTGGGTGATTGTAAGAACCTAGAAGAAAAAAGTGGAAATCCTTCACAACCATCCTGTGGGATTTAGAAAACTGCCTAAGGTTGTCAAAGAAGGTTTTGCCAACTATGCGATTCCTATTTTGTAGGTATTTTTTTCTGGAACAGTTGTAGTTGGGCCACATCTGCCTTGATATGAGACAATTCTGCAACCCGTCCCACCTGGTGTTGGGCTCTGATAGAAAGTGCGAGAGGATTTTTGCTTTCGCTGCTCCCAACGGGATGTGGACAAGTTTCGCGAGTGACATGTCGATGGCTGAATCGTGCCGCACTGTTCATCAGCCCGTTCTTTCCCCTTTAAGTTATTATCTCGGCCTTTCTCAACAGTTGGTGTTGATTTTTGTGGTCCTTTCATGGTTTCTCTTTCATTTGGAACTCGTCGAAGACCATCGCCGTATTCATTGCAGCTCTGAAGCGCTTCACTAAAATAAAGTAAACGGAGCAGTAAAGCGGAGCGAACTGGTGCAATAGTGAACAATCGTAAATTTCAATGTATCACATGTAATTTATGTTATCTTGTGCAAGCAATCTTCACTATCGACTATAGATTGGTAGAATTGATTGCCAACACATCTACAACCTATGGACTTGTGAAGCACTTGCTCCAAAAACTTGTGGATGACCAATCTTCATAGATGGGCAATAAGCCCTTATTGCAATTGTAAACTTATGGTTCATCTACCTGTGTCATAAGTCCAAAATGAATGTATGTAGGTATGACCCTGCGCCTTGAAATCCCCGACATTGTGACATCTCTCTTCAGTCACTCTATCATCGTATAGATAAGGGACATGGATCCATATATTATATACGTAACTATGCGAAAATATCATGCAAACTGTCGTCAAAAAGATGTGTGTCGGTATGACTACTAGAGACGGCCATTTAAATTATGAATTGTTTCGAACACCCTGCATCAACATTTTCTCACGTATCATACCTCCCTAACGGTCTAAATGATTCCGAGAACTCTGTTTCTTTTTGTAACACCCTCGGGTTATGTGTACCTACTACTTTAACTGAAACACATTATTTATCCTAAATGAAATAATGAAAGGTTCTACATCTCAGAAACATCTGCAAAGAGTGTGACAACCCCATAATTTCAGTCCCGTCCTCATACACCAGTCGTCGGTTGTCCCATGGAAATTTACGCAAATTGCCGTCCTCGTGTTAATCCTGTCATTAATACTTTGAACAAATTCCAAACACTTTCTGCTTACGTCAATGGTGTAATTTGATTTTTCACATTTCGGCACGTTTCGTCTCACTGTTTCTACAGCAATATTTTCTGATGCCTTCCAATGATGAGTTGGGTCACTTAAAATCATAAGCAATAGAGACTGTTGGCGTTTTAATGGTTGCCAGCCATCTACACACACCAAGCCGTTTCGGTATTTGTTTATCGTTTGCATGACACTGAAACAGCGTGAATTGATTCTATATAATAACCAAAGGATACATGAAAACTTAAGAAGCAAAAAAAAAAGAAACTTTTCACTTTGGTGGATCAAAAAATCGATTTTTATCTTCGCCACATTATTCCTTTAATAGGTTATGAAGCTTATTTTTACTGCAAGTCCATGCCGCCAGACACAACACACAGTCCCATTCTTATGCAAAGTCCTTTGAACTCTGCGTCATAAATCAGTCATTTACACGTCGCACTTAAAAGAAAAAAAAAACACAGAAGACATGTCATAAACGTAAAAAAAAGGAATCCTCTTCGCGAAAAATTTGTTACCATTAATCGAAGAACCCCACACTCTCAATCCAATCAATAAAGGAGTCTCTCCTTGTTGACGGTCTATTGCATACATAACTCTCCCACTTATCTGTATGTTGTGAGACCTTAATTGCAAGGATACGGCTAATACTACAACCATAAAATTGGGAGAAATATTTCTTTTCTTCTTTTTTTTTTTTTTTTTTGTTAAAGAAACTGTTTTTTTCCACAAAAAGGACATAGACACCCATTATCATAAACGAAAGCGTAAAATCCTTCAGCAACGGCCACCGGTCTGCACATGGATATAGATGTCAGCCAGGCGAGCTAAAGTAGCAGCGGCAGAGTAAAATAGGAAAATTATCCTTTTGCGCTAGCAATTTTGAAGAAAATTACCGCACACATGTTAAGTAAAATGTCCCCATGGTCTCCCGTGTCGTTGATGTCCTGCAGAATGTCAAGGCGACGAAGAACGTGAACATCAATTTTCTACACGAATACAGGGAGTGATTTTTGATGGGCGACAAAAGCACGTGGAGCATAACCCGTCCCGTCTGTTGGCTTGTTTCTTCCCACTACACAGTCAGGAAGCTGGTGGAACATAAAACCAGGATATTCGGAGCTAATTGATGAGTTCAAGAGTATCGCCTCACCCAAGTCGATAATAATAATAAAAAAAAAAAAAAAAAGAAAGAAAAGGAAAAAACCTCCAGCCTAACCACGAAACCGACCCGCGGCAGGGTGATGCCAATAATCTTAACCGACTTTCGGCTCCGTTTGGAGTAAAGGATGTGGCGACGGATTAATGGGTCTCCAATTCCTCACGGCGACGACGGCGGCGTCAGTGTAAATGTAATTGAATTGTAATTTGTACTTAAATTGCGGAAACGTTAACGTCGCACAGTAGGCACTTGACTCATATACACATGTGGGCCTCGGTGTAATTTACGATCGGGTGCCAGGCCTCCTATGAGTAAGGTAATCAACAAATGTGGCAGCATGTCCTAGCTGCCGGCGGATGTGTGTGAGAATTTGATTTATGATTCGGAAGTTTACGACATAGGATACCTACTCTGTTTTTTTTTTTTTTTTTGGCGACTACTGTTCCACCTCATATTGTTTAACAACGGGAAGAGTATGACAGGTTTATAGCCTCCATACAAAGTTTATCTTGCGAATTTTATGTTGTACGACCGAACAAAGTGTTGATAAAGGTATAAAGGTCCTTTGGGCGTGCAGGGTGGAGATGCGTAGATGTTAAAATAACGTGCGTGACATTTGAGTGCAAACAATTCGTTTTTTTTTTCTTTTTATCCGCGTGAAAGTTTTAAGGATCCTTTACGTGTACCGAGAAGAAATATTCACACATGTCGATGCTGGGAATAAGAACAATCCATTTTGATTTCCGTAGGTGTGTGCGACTGTCGGTATCTCTACGGCAGTCTACGTAGTGTGGCAGAACAAGGATGGGACTTTTATTTCACTTTAGTGACTTTTTACTGAGATAATTTAAACGGGCTACTTTTTACACCTTATCGACACAAAGTGTGACTTGTTCTCCTTTTACGGTTACTAGGGCAAGATAAGTGAAATGAATTTTTGTAAATATTTTGAACTACCTGTCGAGACATTTGAAGATTGCTTGGAATTTATCTGAAAAGGAAACGCAATGACAAGTACCCGAGGGGATCAGCAGATATGTAGGTTAGCTGTGAATAACCTTTAAGCAGACATCAACCATGAACAGTAGAATAGAGGACTTGTGGAGAAAAAATTATAAAAGATCTGTAAAATTTCTGCGACGGAGTGAGTGCACGCAGTCCCTATTAAAAGTGGCAGGGCCTGATGTTAAATATGACAGACTTGTCGACATTGATATCCCTTCCAGTACAAACGGAAGAACTGTGATCATTATTGCAGTGACTTGACGATCTATGAATGGAATTCACACATCATGAACACTGCCTCACTGGTTGTTGCCCTTGTGAATATGGCATCAAAGGCTGTATAGTTTTATCCAAAATGGAAATAGCTCAAAATTTGATTTTAACTTTTGTGAGCACATGTCCGGAACGATGTGCTATAAAGAAAGTTAGCAGCCCGTACACAGGATGACCTGTAAACTACAAACGTATGATCTAGTCAACCTTATCCTACAAAAAATAAAGCCGCTAAGCAAAGTAGCTCTGTCTAACCAGAAGGTCGGTATACAAAAGTACCCCCTAGGTAATAATATACTGGGGTCTCCAGGCCCGGATTTTTCACTGGATATTCACGGCATTCGTCAGACCCATCCTTGTACGGAGTACTAGTCTGGTGAACGGTACTGGACAAGAAAAGCAGCATTATAATATTTGAAAAGATTCAAAAAGTATCCTGCGTCCGTATTACGGGAGCCCTTAGAACCACTCCTACAGCTGCACTAGAAACTATACTCCAACTTTGTTCTGTTGATATCTTTAGCAAGCTGTTGGTGCCTAAAGCAGCATTACGACTTAGGGAATCCTTACAACTGCCTCTTGGAAATATGATCTACGCAAGTATCCTAAACGGACTACATTGACCCATGTGTCGACTTTAACGTCAAGTGTAAAACCAGGATTCCTAGCAGAAGTGCTTGGGAATCGGGAAAAACTCTGGAACAGGTGCAAGAGTTTACTCCAGTGCACTGGATATTCGTATCACCACTCAACTACCGGACCACTGTAGTGTTTTTCAAGCAGAAGTCATATCAGTCCGAGAAGCCGCGACCTGGCGGCGGTGTAGCGCTATTATTCCGATAAAAGCCTTGAAATCGCCAATTCGATCCAAATTGGTAAAGCACTGCCGTGGATCTCTTAACGAGATAGCTATCAGGTGCGACGTATCCTTGTGCTGGGCCACAGCTATATTCCAGGCAATTGAAAGTGGACGAGCTAGCTAAGAAGGGTGCAAACCGAAACCTCCCTGTCAGCACCTATTAAAGCGATAAAATTCCAATTAGATACCACAGCCATTGGAATGGCAAAGAGTAGGTGGAACAATATCAGCGCATGTCACTCTTCTAAACATATCTGGGCAGAGCTTTATTATAGGAAAACCAGTAGACTTATTGCCGTCAACAGGACAAATCTAAGAAAAATAGTGTGTGCACTACCTGTAAGTAGACATGCCAGAAGGCTTGGTAATACCTTCAACGATTTCAGTAGAAGCCGTAGAGATGAAAAAGAGCACATCTTCTGTGTACCTGTCCTGCCCTATCGGTTTTGAGAAGGAAAACCCTAGGCGAGTAATTCTTCAAAGATCTTAACGATCTAGATAGAAATAAAAAGCTTCACCGGGTCAAACTGGTTTAATGCATACAAACTATTAAAACTATTTTTTTAAATATTATCTGAGTATTTAGAGGCTGTCACTGTACTGTCCAAAACTACCTAAATTCGAGACAGTTCTAATTCAGTGATATTTATGCAGTCCTGGTGACATCTGTAAGCAACGATTCCTACCACCCTTGACCAATCAACATGCATAATTAAACAAACACCAAAGCAAAATGAACTTTATTTTAAGTCGACAAATGTTCACTTCCCCCATCTTTGATAGTCCTGACGGAACATTTTCCACAAATTAAATCAATCCTCCCCCTGCTTAATTAATCTAAGCATAACCCTTCCAAAGTCTAACCATCCTTGCAACCACTCGGAATATATTATATGCCACTTCGCCGTAACCACTAGCGTCTTCTAATCCGATATATGAAACGGCGAGTACTAACTTCCAAGCGCATATCTCAAAAGCCACATGCCTGTTCGCATGTGTTGTGGTACCAAAATTTCACACTCACAGATTAAATTCCCGCCATCCCCCAAGCTATCAAGATGTTACCTACCTCAAGCAATTCATCACTGTTCAACAGTGGGAAGGTAATTATTTCCGCATTTGCTTTCCACAGCTCGCTAGGTATACGTGAATTCCTTGAAAATTGATTTCATCACATTTACACTTACAGTCCTGTCTATGAGTATAGTGTTGTGTTGGATGAATAAAGGAGGATGAATGCGGAAGGACATTGCTGTGTATATGTATGACAAGAGATGTCTAACGTTGGGCGCCATTTAAGAAAATCTGTTTCATTTGATTGAAAGCTACTAAGAGCATCCACATAATTGAAAGATATGAGTTGCAGGACACATTTTTCATACTTTTACATAAAATCTAATTATTTTGTATGGCCTGGACGAAGTACTTCCATGCGACATGTTACCACAACAGACAGTTATTAGTAATTCTGTGAGGCACACACTTACATTTTGGATAATACGACTACAACAGATTCAATTCACTGCACACGTATCTAGACAAAGTACTTGAGAGTTGCTTACAATCGGATTAACCAAAAGAGACTTTCATCCTGGTACCAAACCCACATTCAACTATTATGAGGTTAATCTATTTCTCAAGGAGCCAATTGAACTGATTCATAACAAAACCGGGCACAGACAGGACAACCACAACAAAAGTCGGAGATATAATAACAGACGTTTCAAGTGGATGAGATGAAAGACAGGGTATATAACTTGAAAGGATAATCATAGACAGGAAATCTATTTTCCGTTCCCAATGGCAATGGGAAATGGGAAATGGTAAATTGGAAATGGGATATTAAAGGTGTCAGTTGTTGAGTTAGGACTTTAAGGAATCGGTCGTCTTTGGATTATCATTCAACTGACAGAGAGGGGTTTTACTTCTTTCGATGAGAGGAATTTCGGAAAGTAGGTAAGCAACTTAATCAAAATAAAAGCTAAGGACATACATACATATGTCAAGCATGGATTTTTTTAAATTTTTTTTCGATTTAATATCGATATTGATTTGATTCAAAGGTGTTCAAGTTCTTTGACAGCTTGACCTGATAAGATATTCAGGAAGTTGTGAAATATCATATACCCATTACTTGGCCCTTATATCCAATAGAACACCACTTGTAGAGCACTGACCTTTGAGCTTATTTTCGTCTCTGGGTAAATAAATTATTTCGGGTATTGAATTCGTTGAAATAATTGAATTAATTTCCGTGATCAAAGTAACAACCAAGAAACTGAATATCTTTCGGATAATTTTCTGCACTAATACACCTGAAATACATTTTGTAATTGGTGACGGATAAGGCAGTGTAAAGTTTCAAAAATTTACCAACTTCAAGAAGGCGTAAGAGCCGAAGGATTCGTTGTGAAAATAAATTTAAAGACAACCACATCTTGAAATTTAAATTTTACTTTATGAGCGATAAAGAACCGATTTGCTCAGGTGGTTATGAATAATTTTAAGATTCTAGTTTGTATAATAATACCAAACACAAGCTTGTCCTTGATGGAGATACAAGGCATTTTACAGATTAAAGAAATCCTTATGACGTACATACATACTTACTGATTCAATTTATTTTCCATTTTGGACACATCACTTCAATCCATCAAAACTTGTAAAGATCCCAAAGGCATTGACTCTCAATGAGTTGTGCCAAGTTCGTACAACTCTCGATCTCCGTTAAAAGTACCTAAGGTTGCCCGCAAGGTGGAGTCCTACACTCTCTACTTTTCTCCTTTTTTTTTTTTGTGTTTTTCTTCTTTCACTCAAGGGGTTTACTACAACCCTTATAATGTTAAGGCGAGGAGAGAAGATACGACAGATTTTGTAGAATAGTGGTTTGAAACTCAAACTCGATAACTTTGTCAACCACTATATTGACATTCTGGATTTCTGGAACTTAAGGGTATAGAAATAAATTAGTAATAATTTTAAAAGGTTAAGAAGAATCTTACTACTGAGCGGGAGATTCGAGTTTCGATTCTGATTCTGACTTGAAAGTTCTCTACTACCTACTGGGCCTATTCTGAAAATTCACAATGCTGTACTGGAAATCCTTTTAGACTGCTCCTAATTGAATATAATAGTTATGAAGACAGCGGTTGCCATTGTGAGCGTCCTAAAGCTTCACTTCCTATGTAATAGCAAAACCACTAGAGGATGTTTTTAACAGACTAGTTTGATTTATGCTCTACATTAAATAATTTCTTGGATAGACCTCCAATTAGATCGTCAACTCTGACAACTTTATTTAGCTTTGCTGTAGCTATCACCTCATTTTTATGGCATAGATGGTATCATACCTGTAAAGTAATCAAGTATTTTGGGATTTAAGTACAACTTAAGTACGATTACCTTGTACTTATTTTTTTTAAGTACAAGTACAATTCCTTTGTATTTGTACTTAAAAAATTCAATTACCAGTACCAGGACTTGTACTGGTACTTGCAATTCCTTCGAAGTACTTGAAAATATGATCTTAATTACTTTTTTTTTAATTTCTTTTAAGTACTTTATTTAAGTACAAATACAAAGGAATTGTACTTGTACTTAAAAAATAATAATTACAAGGTAATTGTACTTGTACTGGTACTTGTACTTGAATTTTACAGGTCTGGATGGTACCATCTGTCGTCATCGTGAATATTAAATGGTTCTCTCTGCCATTCACCTTCGTATTATTAAATCTCAGGACAGTGACTCTAATATTAGGCTTACTTATTATTATCAAAAGGCTTATAATGAATGATCCAAAAGTGATAGCATGTGGTTTACAATTTTCGACCGAAGATTCCCCCTTTTCTGTCGCGTCGGTCTGTTTTGATCTTCTACCTCGACAAAAGACTTATCTAAATCTCACACGTGAACAACGTGTAACTAGAGCAAGTTTATGTAAAACTTTCACGGCTCTATAATTTAAAATGATTCAATTCTGAAGATCGAAAAGGATTTAGAAGAAGCCTCAACACAAATGGTTTCAAATCGGAAAATGTCTTTGGGGTCACAGTTTTCAACGTGTTGCACCGCTTGGAAAGTCTTCAATAAACTTTCAAGCTAAGGACCATGTTCGTGACGTAAGAAAATCTCTGCGGTGTCATATCAAGAAACTGGCTTGGGAAAAAACCTTGGTAACATATGCAATTCGTTGGTCTTGATTCCTGCAATCGTTCAGTGCCTCACTAAAAATACACAAAAAGAAGTTACCTCTATTTGGCACTACAGTTTCAATTTCCCGAAAGCAATGCCCACTGCAGAATAATGAAATATGTAAAGAGACTCACAACCTCACTCTTAGAAACAGCGAAACTAAAGTTACAGCCTACGCGGATGATGGGGTACTGATAGCAACTGGAAATTTTTCTTCCGACTTTTAGTAAGCAAATTCAAGAAGCTCTAAAGATCTTGGACACCTGGACCAGGAAATGTGGATTCGCAGTTAATCCACAAAAAACAGCCCAAAGTTACGGAAGTTTATACTGATGGGTTCAAAATGGACATCGATATAGGAGCAGGTACATTTTCTGATGCGCTGGGCGTAACTAAATCACTCAGACTCCCGAATTACAGTAGCGCTTTCCAAGCAGAGGTCCTATCAGTGACATTAACTGCCCAAGAGATTGCGATGAAGGCAATACCACGTGAGGATATAACCTTTTTCATCAACAGCTAGGCAGCGATAAAAGCGATATCCGCAACAGAAATAAAATCGAAGCTTGTGAAATGTTGTCAAGCATGGCTTAAGGTTCTTGGAACAGAGCATAAGGTAAGACTCTGCTGGAACCCTGGTCATGAAGATATGCCAGGGAATGAAAGGGCTAATGCATGGGTAGGCAAGACTTGGCACTTGACCTGTAGCAATCAGAACGCACGCTGAACATCCCACTTTGAAATGGGAAATAAAACTCAAATGCGTTCTCTTAGCACATGTGCTCTCAACGAGAAAAATGTGACCTCTATTTACTAAAGGAAGATCTGACAGGCTGATACAAAAAGAAAGGAATACCCTATCTATCCGCATATTAGTGATCACGGGGAACAACACGGGTACCACATGAAAAAGCTGCAATTGACCAATGAAGATCTTTATAGAGGCTGCGATGATGATGACGTCCAAGAAGATACTACTCACTTAAGAAGATATTCCTGGGAAGATACTTCTTCAACGACATCGAAGAACTGTCCGACTAACCGATGAACGACATCTCGAGCTGTATTAAATCGACAGGATGATTTGTATACCAGACACAGTAAGCAGCACACATTTAATCTTAGCTATTATTAGCATATATGTAGGTAATGCTCCATGAGCTAAGGGATACGCCTTTTCCCCTATGGGCAGCACAATGGTAACCTGAGCACGACAAACCTCTTCCTCCTACCTCGGGTAGGATTGTTTGCATTTTAACTTTGTTCTAACATTTCTGAAATGTTTCTGAAACCTTTTAAAAAAAAGTTTTCCCAATTTTTGAGACAAGTTTTCATTTGTTGTGCAGTTTAAGAAGCTTAAGAAAATGTCTTCGAAACAGAATCTTATTTTTTTCAAATGTTGGAAAGCGAACAGAGGAATATTTTTCTCTGCAGCTTCCATCCTTGATGTTGTCTTTAAAAGTTTTTTTTTCGCCCCAGTATAGCATTTGAAGAAGTTTTGTTAAATTACTTCTTTATCACAGTTTAACTGGGAAGCAATATCAACAATCCACAAATTCATTAATTCCATAAATTTTCGTGACACTTTGAATTAGGATATCTGTCACCAACGGCAGAAAGAAAAACCTTTAATTTTCCCACTTCACATGGAACATATGAAAAACGTTTCGCAAGCAAAAAAGAAACACGATTTAATGTCCACAACAAAAAAAATTTCAGAAGCATGTTAAAAACGTTTTGGAAACGTTCCGGATACATTTTTTGTTTTTCTAAAGTGTTTCTGAAACATTTCTAAGACGTTTTCGAAACGTTTCTGAAATGTTTTTTTCGAAATGTTTGTTTGGTGTGGACAAGCAAGCCTTGCTTTGAAAATACTACTATCATAGGGTGTAGCCCGGCAAATACAATATTTTTATAACAGCTTTGTCGACAAACCCAAATCGAGTTGTAGACCCTTAAAAAATGTATCCATCAAGTGTAAAAATCCTGCGGTCATTGACTGAACCCTCTTCGAAATTTACCCTTTTTTGGATTCTTAGGTAACCATATCCTTAAACAATATATGGACGTGGTCATTTTTAAAATGAATGTACTCCTATCTTTGTTGATTTTGATATGAATTACTCCTCGTAATACTCTACTCAGCATATTATCCTTGATCCTTAAATTCTTTTGAAATCATGAAATTGAAATAGTTCTTTTTTTCTTTTATTACATAAAAATGTACATATATGAATAAAATATTTCTCATCGTCAAATTCCATCAATCCATTCATTGAAAAATTATCAAAGAACACGTGTCAGCATTACCACAAAACATCAAATTCGTTTTCCTCTCAATATATCTTTTGGCATCTTCAATTTTGTATTCAATAAATATTTCGTGTTTCTTAGAACACCCGTACCATGATAAGGGTTGATGCGTAGTATTGGCTTTAATATTTATTTATTTATTTTTTTAAAGCACTCATTGACTTATTTCCCAATTTAATTTTCCAAATCAATAAATTCAGCATAAACTGGATAAAATCGAAGCAATGTTACACATAAACAGGCTTAGTAACCATAGTTTACCCTTTAAGGGAAAGCCTTTTACACAGATATCCCTTTTGTGTTTTTTGGGTTAATGGTAATTTATGTTACGTTCAACAGGATGCACGGTCTGGCTATGTCCTTTGTTTTTGTTTTTGTCCAAAGAAAATGTCTTTTTTTTTATTTTATTGAATTAATTACATTTTCCATCAAGAGATTGTAAAGCCTACTAGGCTGCTAACGATATTTGACCCTCATTTCTCTTGGTAAAAAGAGATAGGAAAACTATGGAAATTTGTTTTATCCTATGTCAGGACATTTTTTGTACTCTTAGCAAGGAAATCAATAAGCCTAAGAGGATACAACTTTAATGCGTAGTAGGATTTTATCTATCATTTTCTGTGGAAATATGCCTTGCAAACTATGTAGGCTGTCTGACCTTTTTTCAAGTTCAGGCGACACCCTACTGAACCAACTTAAGCTCATCGGTTTTAAATGCCAAAGTGATTGTCTCCAGTTACAGATAAAAACTCTTTAACCTCACGTGTTAGATACATACATATGTATGTACACAAATGACAGCGCTCCACAGAGCACAGCAGCCATGAAGAACTCCACGAAAGATTCACGACCACCCAGAGAATCCTAAAAACTGCGATTAAAGATAGTAAAAAGAGAAGCTTCATCGAACTGTGCAACGAAGCCGACCAAAATCTGTGGGGAAAAGCCTAGCAAGTGGTGATGATGAATGACGATGATGGGGGAACAAACCTGAGTTATCAATACCCCTCATCACTGCAGAAGATGTCCTGCAACTGCGCAAAAATCAAGGACCAAAACGCGCCTGGTGTCGATGGAATCCATACCTGCAGAATAATGACCGAGGTCTTCGAAAATAATTGGTTTCGCCGATGACATAGCAATCGTTATACTGAACAAACTCCTTGAGGAGGCTATCGAGAATAGTGCTCTCCGGCAGCAGGTGGGCAATCACATCGTAGCTTCTACACCAGAGCTGAAGTACTTACTTACTTAACGGGATCCCGACCCGTGAAGAGTCTCTGCCTGAGACACAGCAGCCTTCCACTCTCTTCGATTCCGGGCACGCTGCTTCCAGTTATCTAGACCAAGCGCTCTGGCATCCGCGATAGCTTGATCCTTAAAACGGAGGTTCGGTCTTCCTTGTCTTCTCGAACCTGGGGGCTGTGATTCGAAGATCCTCTTTGCTGGAGCATTATTGTCCATTCGCTCGATGTGGCCGAGCCAGTGTAGTCGACGTGTTTTGGCTTTTTGGACTACATCCACATCCTGGTACAGCTCATAGAGTTCACGGTTATATCTTCTCCTCCATTCGCCCTCCTCGCATACGGGACCGAAAATCCGACGAAGAATTTTTCTTTCGAAAGTGTTTAATATCTGCTCTGCTTTCCTGCTTATCGTCCAACACTCGGCTCCATACAGCAGAACTGGCAGGATCAAAGTTTTGTAGAGCAAACATTTCGTCTTCCGAGTTAGGAGTATTGACCCCATTTGTTTCGCCAAACCGAAGTAGCAGCGGTTTATTAGGGTAAGTCTTCGTCGAATCTCCACTAAGTTGTCATTCGTGGAGTTGATATTTACTCCGAGGTAGGTAAACTCCTTAACCACTTCGAAGTTACTGTTGCCAACAGTGACGTTTTGTCCTAGGCGGTGGACAGATGCTTCTTTGTTTGTTGACAACATGTACTTGCTTTTGTCCTCATTCACTTCAAGGCCAACTCGTTTCGCCTCTTCTTCAATTGCCGTAAAAGCCTCTAACACGGCGCGCTGGGAGCGACCGATGATGTCGATTTTCGTCTGCGTAACCCAGCAACTGGACAGATTTGTTGAAGATAGTGCCTTCCGTGTTCACACCTGCCCTGCGCACTATCTGTTCCAGCACAAGATTGAAGAAGTCACATGATAGCGCATCCCCTTGCCGAAATCCGGTGCATGTTTGGAATAGTTCAGAGGAACTGTTGCCGAATTGCACGTTGCACCGCGTGTTATCCAGCGTCACGCGGCACAGCTGGATCAGTTTAGCTGGGATCCCGAATTCGGCCATCACTTTGCAGAACTCAAGATGATGAATGCTATCATATGCGGTATTGAAGTCGGTGAAGAGATGGTGAGTCTCGACTTGAAATTCGTTGGTCTTTTCCAGGATTTGCCTTAGTGTGAAAATTTGGTCGATCGTCGATCTGCCGGGCCGGAAGCCACACTGGTAGCTTAGTGTGCTGCAGAAGGGCTTCAGACGTTCACACAGTACGTTGGATAGGATCTTATATGCGATATTAAGCAGGGATATGCCTCGGTAGTTCTTACAAGACATAGGATCGCCTTTCTTGAAGATGGGGCATATAGAGCTGATAGTCCAGTCATCGGGCATGACTTCATCCACCCATACTTGGTTGATGACTTGGTGCATGCACCCTACCAAAGCATGACCACCATGTTTGAAAAGCTCTGCTGGTAGACCTTACGTGGTAAGGAAGTTACCCCGACGGCACAACCCCCAACCTGGAGGGCCAGTTCCATTTTTTGAAACCCCTAGGACGAGGGGCCGGTTTTAAACCGATGTCAGTAACCCGCTTCGGGGATATGAGCGCTGCCGTTGGCCCAATAAGGGCTCATCCGCCACCATCTCTTTTCCAAAAACCTGACTTATTCTTGGAAATCTTTATCGGCCTGAGCTCCGAATATGTCGAAGTAGCCCAGATAAAGTGTCTAATATACACTGAACCAGAGCTGAAGTACTTTGCCATCTATGGTAATAACCAGAGCTGAAGTACTTTGGCATTACCATAGATGCAAGGCTAAGTTATAAGCAGCATGCAACTGAAAGGCACCAAAGCCAAACGCTGCACTGGCAACGACTATGCCAAATATCGGGAGAACGAAACACAAGAAGAGATTACTCTCAATTACAAGTCTGGAAGAATGGCAGGAGAAATGGTGTCAGAGATTACTCAATATAGACTCCTGGATTAATAGGAACCATTGGGAGCTGAATTTCTACCTGACCTAGATGCTTACTGACCATATATGCTTCTGAGCCTACCCCTATTGTAAAATTTGCACGGAAGTAGTGGATGATGCGGAACACATCATGTTCCACTGCCCGAGATATTACGTAGAACAGCACCTGCTAGTAAACCAACTGGGAGAGGACTTAACCTTTGGCAACTTCACCAGACAGAGGCTTTATGAGCATTATGAAAGAGCACCAAAGATAGCAGCGACAACGAAACCCAGCACAGCAGGCTGCCAACTAAATGAGCTGAATGAGCCCAGTACGTAAGGCTAAAGTCTCTCAAATCCTTGATGGCAGTGCCGCGAGGACTAGGGATGGAAGGGAACTGAGTTTAGTGGGTGGAAACTCCACACTGTCACCGCGCTTGCTGCAGTAGATAAACTAGTCTGAATATTGCTATGACTTGTCTCAGACTAGCAGCGGGCCCAATATGAACATGGGACCTACTCTGGGATACTTGACTACCTATATTATGCACTTGGCTTGGTTATCACCTTAGTAGAACAACGTTGAAATAAAATCGTGTGTCAACGTGACTGATCCCTGATCGTTATACTCTGGGTACTGAACGATCTCCTCAGCTATGTATGTACATATGTATATGCACACTGACCAAATTGTGGCGGGTATATACGGGTATCTGGGTTGGTAGGTATCATTGGTATTCTTTTCAGTATTCGTCGACTGCCTCTCAGCATTCATTAAAATTGTCCTTGATATCGTCTCTAGCCAGACCTATACATATATCTATCCATTTTAACCATCTATCATTACCAGCTTTAAGGAAAAAATTGGTGACCTTCTCCTCTTCCTAGAATCTTTAAGCTGAGTCGAGGATACACAATGAGTCATGGTAATAAAATGGCAACATGACACGCTATAGTGTTGCTTTCTCCTAAACTATCAAGCTTGTCAATACCGTGTCTCTTCTACATTTAGAATACACAAGTTGGATCTAGGCCTTGTTGATATAAACTTGAAGTTACATAGAACCCCTCAGAAAAAAAAAGTCGCATATTGTCAAATAGCGCCATCTTTGCGCAGTGTGTCAGATCGTGCTATCCTGCTTGAATCATACGTCAATTTGTTTATCATAGGTACTGCAGTAGTGAATACGAACATACAAATATTTGGACCAACAAGCCCGTATTGGTCCCGGGGACTGGTTTTTCCAACCATTAGCGTTATACTCTTTAAAGTTTATCAAATGTTTCCATCTAATAATCGTGCCCCTATAAATAAAGGTTCATCGAGGAAGCTTCTGTCTCGCACCGACACATAGCACATGGGACACACTCATTAAGATTCTATACCTCTGCACGAATGTGTAAGCTGACTAAGACAAACTTGTGTCTGTAAGGGTTAAACCTTTAAATCTTTCCCACATCTTTTTTATTCAAAACCATTTCCCTTTTCTTTAATTTCCTTCTTTTTCATGCAAATCACCTTATGCACGCCTTAGATAAAACATTTTGAACAGGAAAAATGCATTTATGCCACTTAGGTACTTCAAGAAGAGAGAAAGGCATGGGAAAATGTCTCTAAAACCGCAGAACAACAGTTTGGTGCAAAATGGAAAGTTATGTCTGAACTGTTAAAACGAAGGTGTGGGAGGAACTTTAAAAAAGACATTCCATCTGGTGGTGCGTTGATCTAGGTGGATGAATACACATGATTTAAATTTAAATGGCTTTTCCATGACATCGTAATTTGTGTCTAATTTTTAAACATCTAAAGGACCATTTTAATAATTATTCTCACGTAATTTATATTCTTATGAAAAACTTTTTAATCCTTTTTTGGTATGAGGATACTGACCGTCTCATTCAACAGTCCAATGCACTAAGTACTAAGGCAGGAGTCCGACAAAAAGTAAGTACCTTAAATATAATACTTTTTTCAATATAATTATCGAAAGTTTGAAATCTTTCTTTTTATGTGAAATAATACACCGCTGGATTAATGTCTATCCTAAGTGCGGTGATGACAGTTTTTGTAAACAGTATTACTTGACAGACAAAAAATGCAAATATTCTCAAATGAAAAGGGTCAACCCATACTCCTGTAATCTGAAACTACAAATTTTTTGATGTAAGGACTCCAAAGAGTTGGATTCACGATTCTAAGCTAAAAGTTGTAATCACAGTCCCATCTTTCACAACACGAATTGTGACTCATTTGAAAAAGAAATATTTTATCCATAGGGTACCTCAGGGATCCATTATGTCACCAATTTTAGTTCATCTCCCTATTAATGACTTTTTTTTGTACGATTAGTAAAGGTGAAATCCTCAGACGCTACTAATCCGTTAAAGGAACCAAACCCTGTACAGTCTATCTTTTGTAGAAACCCAAGGAAGCATTTAAGTTATGATAGGCTTACTTTATCAGCCCTCACCTTATCTTCGATCTAACAAAGAAGTTATGTGATCATTTAGAAAGGAAATGGGGCAAAATATCGCTGCCTTCTCAACCATAGACCCGCCAATTGTACTGTCACTTAAATTTAGTACATTGAGACGGTTAGCAAAAGCAATTAGGTTAGCAATTAGGACCCCAATAAGTTATCTACAGTCTCTTCTGATGCGAAACAGCAAAAACGCTACCGATTTCGTAAAAACCAGACATCCGGGAGCATTAATTTAGTCTGACTACATCCTAGAGAGTCATGCCACTATTATTGTCGACCTGCAACACAAGGTCCTACAAAATAGTCTTTTGTTCTAAACTAGCAAATTCATCTGAAATGTCATTTCCAGTGATTCCAGTATGACTTATCAACGAAACAACAGTTAGTACTGCAAAAACTACCCTCCTATACTAGTACCTACTGATTTTTGTCCTGACTCTTGTGCTGAAAGCATTTCTTCTCCAAACTTTAAATAGCATTCCGATTGCAGCTTTTGGCTTACCAATTCTGCAATATAGATATAAAAATATATATATATATATAAAAATCAGTAAATGATGAGATCTAAAGACGTTATCCTTAAAGAACACGCCTGTTACCCCACTAAGCAGGCAGATGCTCCGTTTCTAGAAATATTTATTCAGGGTATAAACAGACACTCAAGGCGATGTGATCAGTATCCTTTCGAATATTATCTAAACATACGAAAGTGTTAAGTCCTTTAATTCCTTCACTTTAATCTATGTATCTTATCCAATGATAAGTGCTGCCAATCGATCGTTCAGCCAATCGGTCAATCACCTGCTCAGCCTACCAGAAAATATTAAATTCTACTGTTTACAAAAGGAACAAATAAAAAGATCAATAGATTCCCTTTCCAGTCAAAAAGTACACATTTAGTCTGTAACAAAAGTCCTTTGACAAATATTACTGTCTCATACAACACATTGTCACTCACACCATTATAGCCGCACAAGGTCAAAAGTTCAACATAGATGAAATCTGAATCGTTTATTGATTTCGTCTCACCTGAGATTACAATTAATTTCCAAAATCGGTGACAAAGCTCTATCCTACGTATGTATCATCTCTCAAATCAATTATCCATCCAAGTACGTGAATAAAAAAAAAAAAGTAATCCTGTCAGTCAGCAGCATGTGCTGATTACACGTTCCATCCTGGCAGGTGTCGAAATGCTAATTGAATATATATTTCCCAGGGGAGCAATGATCCGACTATTTGTGCGTCCATCTCAATTAATATCCGTCCAACAGAATCAATCTCGAAGGACATTTCCATCCATATTTCCGCCACAGGCAATTCAATACAAAATTCAAGTGTTTCTGTAATTCCTCGATTTGCATTCCATTGGTAAATAAGCGAAGGATTATTAGAGCACTTCCAACCAATGCCCTCTACCCATGCCTCCTTAGCAGAGTTTCAAGAATGATAGGCATTCGGTTTGAGTGCTACACCTGCACACGTTGGCTGTATATGTATGTATGTATGACCATTAATACCCAAAACAATTTCAGACAGACCATAATCTCGGCAATGTTGACCATTGATGAATGATACTGAAATCCTCGGTATTTAGCTTCGTTAGTTATATCCATTCCACTCAGATGTGCAATCGTCTGATGCGTACATGTGGACAGAATTGACAACAACAACGTGATTACAATTGCCTTCTGGGGCACGAACAAGACAAAAAGTGAAATACACCCGAAGATAGATGTTTGCAAATGCAAATTGAAGTTAACCGACATGACAGGCGGAACTGATTTGTCGAAAGGACGAATGGTGAAGCCATGCCAATAGGAAGGGAACCAGCGTTGAATGGAAAATTATTTTTTGTTATTAAATTTGGAAATTATGTCGCAATAACATGGAAATGTAAATGACACCACGTGTTTTTTCTTATTAAGAATTTTTCAAGGACACCCCGGGAAAGGACATACGCTACATTAGGGACAAATGAGGCTTCTCGTTTTTGGAATTATCTTCTTTTTCTTACATTAAATGAATGGCTGTCATTTGACGCTGCAGCATGTCCTTTAGAATAATAAAAAATAATATTTATTTAATGCTAAAGGTAAGGATTTTTTTTTTTGTTTTTTTGTCGAAAACGAAGAAAGCTCTGTTTGAAAAGGTGTATTGCATAAGTGTTGGCAAATTATGGTAATAAGTGGAAATATTTAGTTTTTTTTTTTTTTTCAAGGAAACTGTTGTTAATGATGGATGGGGCAGATGATTGGTTGACGGTCGGGAGAAGTGATTTTGGAAAAAGGTCTCGTAATATTAATGTTCATGAGCAAATACATATGTACATATATTACCTACCGACGGCGGTACCTGCGACGACGTTCTAAAACGATAATTGAAAAGCTTCTAGATAATGCGCAATTGCTTTAAATGAGTAGCCCTTGTGGTACCTACTAAGAAAAGTGTGTGTAATAGTAGCCTTTAGTCGTTTAGATTGACTACCATAATAATTGGGAAAGCGTGTGAGGAAAGGTTGACATTCTGAGGGTTTTACGACATTTTAAAGCTATGCTATGCAAATTATGGGGATCTGAATAGCGATTAAGGAAGAAACTATTGACTGGGGTCTTCAGAGCCTTAATTGTAGATTAGGTAAGGTGGATAACTCTACGCCTTGGATATTGAATTACGAAATTCGAAGATGCTGTCCCGCTCGAAACTCATAATGACAACTCGAGCAAAAGTTCATGCGATATAGGCTGAAAATATTTGGTAAAATGAAAGTGTAAGAAGAAGGTTAGAGGCGAGCGAATACTAATCACCAATGCCTATGTCTGTACTACCCTATTCTGGAAGACCATCCGAAAGACGACGGGAATATGGAGTGGGACCGCTACTAAGAGCAACAGCTCGTAAGGGTCTAATATCCTAGCAGCCTTGCGTTAACTCCTACAGCTGCACTAGAAACTATCCTCCATCTTTTTCCTGTTGACATCTTTTAGCAAGCTGATGGCAGCTAAAGCAACTTGTTTTTCCTGGATTCCATGCTACGTTGACTTTGTTCATAAAGGCATGAGATTGCTTACATGGTTGGCAGTGAAAATTTTACCAGATAAGCTATGTTTCCAAATGTTAGGTTTGAGATCGTGGTTCTTCAATGGCTCCAGGGATAGCCCTATCTTAAGTACTTTCTTACTTACTTAAGTAGCGCTACAGCTCGGAGTGTACCAAGGCCTCAACAAACAAGTTAGGGACCAGTTAGCCCGGTCCTTAGTTAACTCTGTTGCGAAGCCTAAGTCAGTTGAGGTTTCCTTCTACTGCGCCACCTAAGGCGAGAGCTTCTCCTACTGCGTTGTCCGTCCGGGTTTGATTCGAATACTCTGTGGGCCGGAGCGAAGCCACAAGTGCAGCCACAAAATTGTCGTCTTGTACCGCATCTTGAATTCGTCTGCTTGGTCTTAGAATTAACTTCATGATGCTCTTACTGTGCTTTAGAACGTGTTAAGCAATCGCGCGTTCAAGTCATTGTTCTGAGCAATAATCACCATCATATCTGACCTGCGACATGCAAAGACGGTCGATGTAATTTAAATCCTCCTCGACTGACATGTTCTTTTAACAGAACAAAATCTATAGCAGGACTAGGTTCCCCTTATACACTAGTTAAGAGGCTCAATCTAGACGCAGATTTCACCTTGGGAGGTGAACTCTTCTCAATCTCGTTATAGTTGTCCTTATGATTCATGAGCTTTGATGGGGAAAAAATGGTCACCCAAAGCACAGCTGGATGGGTAATTAAAATTGGAGGTATCCAGGCATAGTGAGGAGGCTGCAGAGTGTTTACACACTTCCAGTAACTCTGAAGCTCATCTCCTATGATACTATAATACAATAACATCAACTTTAACTCATTTTATATTGATTACACGACAGATACTTGAAAGGGATGGAATTCACATTTCCATCATGTCACACTGAAGTCTCCTTAATTAAGTTTAATTAATCCTCTCGACTAAGATCTATCCTCTGGCTGACATATTGTACCCAAACATCCAAAAATTTCGATTTATGCCTCCTGACGACAGGTGCCCAAAGTAATAGGAAATTCCTCAGAATTTTCACACCAAAATCGACAAACAGCCCCGCATACCTTCCGAAAGCCGTAACAAATCTCCTAATAGACTTTGAAGGATTTAGTGAAGGTCGCCAGGACAGATCAATCAAGTTGACTGACATATTTCAATGTCATTCAAATTAGTTCCGTTATGGTATCGACTGAAGGACATTGACGTAAGAAAACCAACAAAAACAACAAAAAAAGAATATTTCCCAGAATCACGTTTCACCCGAAGTTGTCGAAGGGAAACTTTTTAATCTTTTGAATGTGCACTTCAACGACTACGTACAGTCAGTCATTCCCAGCGTAAAAGGGCGAAATGAAAAATTTTCCATTCGGAAGGCGTCCATCCCACCACCATCTCTCGGGATAAATGCAAAAGGAAAACAGAACGGAAATACAAAAGAGGCCACAATTGAAATGTGATTTGCATTTTAATTGAGCATCAGTGCCGAGAGTGGAAATAACCCACTCCGGAGAATAATGGTCTAGCGATGCACGACCAGAAAGCCCCTTTCACCCACCTAATCCTAGATGTGTCTACATCTGTTGAGTTACAATGGATTAGAGGTGGTGAAATACGGAGGGATCCTGCCTGCCTTCGTGCTTTCCAAAAAATTTTCAACGAGTGAGCCAAATGTAAATTAATTGTCGCCTTCATGGTTCTCGCCTTTCCCGCGTCCTACAAAGTGTTAAACTGTTTAACTTATTTATAGCGGAGGATTTTCATCTTTTTTTTTTTTTGCCGGCGATGCCGCGACAGGAATAATGACAAAATCCAGGAGACCTTTTGCTTGGCGATAATCGTTAGCATAATTCGCCATTGTAATGGAAACTGTAAAAGCGTCTTTGTCGGAGAGTTAGAGGAACAGTCCCTACACCGATGAATAGTCCTTGATAGCGGAAAAAATTTGGCGCACGGATTAACATTTTTTATTTAATGTTTTATGATTGCAGGAATTTCTTGGTTTCGAGACGGAAACAGAACGGAATTCATTACATTCGCGGTTGTGAATAAAATCACGTCTTGCAGTAATGATGTCCGGCGTAACTCTGCGTGCTTAGTAAGGCGAAGTTTTTAATTTAACTTAACTACGTTCATGGATTTGGGTTAAGGGTGCCATCAATGATTTGATGACATATAGTTAACCGCACACGAATTCGAATCGTGTATAGATTTTCGGATGCGTTTCGGCATATCTACTGGTAAACAGGGTACATGGTAAGCATAGGCATGGAAGTACACTATGTCGGATGCCACATCAGTCCAGGGGTTATTGGAAATGATGAGCCAGTAGACGTGGGAAGAATTGGTGGAAATGTTTACCTGCCACCACTATACCCTACAGATTTGGATGGTACAAAATACGTGCGTCCTATTGGTATAGTGATTGGAAATAATTGCTTTAAGGATAAAGGTGATATGTTTTAAGGACAGTCTCCTGCCGAAATAGTGTGTAAAGGAAGTAGCACTTAATCGAGACTGGTAAGTTTTACATCAATTTTTTTTAAGGACAATGAGGAGCATAATGTTGATGTAGGGCCTGTTAACTCATATGTCGGTCGGTCCTTGGAAAATACGAGTAACCTTAATGCTCTATCGCGGTCCTAAATTCTCATAAAGGCATTAGTATATTCAGTATGTATGTGCTTTGCTCTGATGAAAGAATCCAAACGCGTGTTCATGGCAACACTGATAACGGGCGTTATGGAAATTAGGAAGAAAAAATAGCAGATACCAATGCACGTTGGTTTTGAATGTTTGTGGATCATATTGGGAGGGATAAATAGAACTCCACATCCGTGGTGTGTACGATTTAAAAAAGAATCCCCATGCTTCGCGCTATATCCCAAGCTAAGCTGGACGATAAACTGATAATCATTCGAGGCATGATGGATATGGCGAAAAAACTCTTGCAGGGGCGGAATACAACGGGCTATTTCGCTGTCTTCAAGGCTTCAGCTTGTCTTCCAGCGTCATTGGTTCAGTTGAAGTATTGAATCCCATTCGGATACGCGAATACTCTTTCTAACTTTCCTACCCATCTCGATGTCTGAATAGTACTCGTTTAGTACATCGTTGAATATCCTTCTCCAGCTCTTCAAGAGAGCACTGACATGCTTTATGTCTTATATAGAATCTTCTTAGTTGTTTGGGATAGGGTCTTATTACTCATTACTTACTTGCCTTTTCAGCTCATGTGTGGTCTCAAAATTGACCTAAATATGGTGAATATTGTAGTTTTGGACTTAACTTTCCCCCAAGATCACTCGAAAAGTGAAAGTTCGAGCCATTGTGGGTTTTCCTAGCCTAAAATTGCACTGATAGAGACCAACCAAGTTATTATAAAGCTTGCAGATGTTCACACAATACGTTGTACGCAATGCTAGGTTAGAAAGTTAGAACTTAGAAATAAGTTGGTGTATGCTAGGTTCTTAGGCTCTTGGGTTGACATGAGTCATCAGAAAGCACTAGGAAATATAGTAGGATTATCGCGATCCCTTGTACATAAATCCAGTGGTCAAGGATACAAAAAAGCCTCGAGTGCAGCTGCGGGCGTAATGTGTATGGCATCGGTGATAGCAATGCGGGATGTTCTTTGTACCCTGGACAACATACTCCGTGTGTTGTTGTAGCCCCATCGCAATACCTTGTACATAGATCCAGTGGTCAAAGACACAAAACGCCTCAGGTGCAGCTGCGGGCATAATACGTATAGGATCGGTGATGGCAATGCAGGCTGTGCTCTGTACCCTGGACAACATACCCCGTGTGACGTGTGTTAGCCAGAATGGAATGAATGCTGGACAGCGGGATGTTAGATGTTCGGCTAAGCTTCTAAGATTTTCGAATATTCTCTATAATTTTTCTCTGTTGTGGCCTTTGCATTAGTACCTTGGATTCATACATAACGGCTCGGAAGGTTCGGATATTCAGAATACTGGAGGCATGTCTTTGCAATTTCTTCGATCGTAATGTGGACAATTTGGTTTTATGATCCGGAGACTCCCATGTCCTATATTAGTGTTTGTTGTACGTTGTAGGCCAGTTACCCAGACGCAAAAACATCTACTTGGAGGGCTGGGTCGTTGACTTAAGCTCCTAGTACAAGAAGTGGGATCCAGAGATACCAGTAACTCGGATGTGACCATTACTGTTTGGCTGTCAATAACTCGTCCGCCAACATTTATTTTTTAAGACCCTGCCTCAGTCTTGGAAGCTTCTTCTTAAACTAAGCTATGTCAAAGTAGCTCAAATAAGGCATTCGGTAGTCTACCTGTCAATGTCGTTCTTGATTCCATCAAGGGTACCCCTCGACTCCTCATCCTCTTTTTGATGACCCCTTGCTAGACATCTAAAGGGCATATTAGTGCCAATCTGGTCAACAGGAGATGTCTCGTCTAACACAAGCGTAAAGAAGTTAGTCCGACGGTGCTTGTGCAGGACCTAATGTTCAGCTCCACGTTTTCAGATCGGTATCCAGCAGGGAGCACATGTACATATTGACCATTAGAGTTGTAAGCGTTAAACAACAATTTCGGCCATTGAGTGGCAAATCTGTAACCAGTCGATTTTTTTGGCAGGTCTAGCCAATTGGTCATCGTTTAGAGACCGATAAAGCCAGCATACAAACTTTGTGAAACCAAGTATCATAACAATAAACCACATAAAGTCTTGAACATTTGGTTCTATCGATTTCTCCCTCTGAGAACTAAAGCCCTCTAACAAACCAAATCATCTATGCTTTGGCAAACAGTAAACACAGCAAAAACCATAACAGAAGTTTTGTACTAAATCCTTTCAAATGGGAGACATTAAAACAAAGTGCAAGGCGTTGTCACGCATATTTTTGAATGTCTGAATTCACCTAAAACATAGCTACAACCTAACCAAGCTAAATGAAGTGTTACGAGCTCCTAAGTTCAT
This sequence comes from Xylota sylvarum, assembly GCA_905220385.1. Taxonomy (NCBI): domain Eukaryota; kingdom Metazoa; phylum Arthropoda; class Insecta; order Diptera; family Syrphidae; genus Xylota; species Xylota sylvarum. Next base: position 16,944,971 of record LR999958.1, read on the forward strand.
AATATGAATTAATGTCGCTGCTCAGGACCTATTAAGCAACAACCAAGAGTCCTATCACAAGGAATTTTAAATTAAACTATTCTGTCTGAACTCTTTCCTAGTAAAACTCTCCCGCTTTCATTAATGTTCGAAAAATTAATAAATTAATTAAGGTTGGCGACCTTGCAAAAAACCTCAGCCATTAATTATGACAGAACCAGTCCATTGGATTTATTTAATTGATCTCCAAACCACTCACTTGTCACATTCGTTGTGAAGCCATAAAATTCCATTTTATTCAGTAAAATGTTTTAAAAGGATAATTGGTTAAATGTCACTCTTTGGTATCCTTTCACTTCAATTAATAAAAAGGACACAGAAGCCACTTCCCACTTCACCCACTTCCGGTATTGGAATACTGAATAAGCTTCGCAATTTATGTCGAACTAGGATTTTAATAAAAATCGATTTCAGTGCCATGTCAGTTTGCAGAAACAAGTCCAGAACCAAGTGCAATTGCAGAAAATACCCTTCAGGATGAGTGTCATTTCGAACGCATTTGTCAATTTTGTGCCACACTTCTCGGATTACTGGTCACAGTAATTGGATGTTATGTACGCTATTTTCTTTCTTGCTTCCTGTTTTTTTTCCTGGTCCTAGCAATATCTTGTCATCAATATCAACTTCTTGGAAATATCGTCCTTGGTATTCATTTGAATTTCTAGCAAATGGCCATCCTTGCGACGTTACACGTTAGTGATACCTACATACTATTGCAAAATATGTCACGCGTAAAAAGATGAGATGTAGGAAGAAGCCTGGTGGACGAGCCCAGTGTTTACGTTGAGTAAAATTGATTGCATCTAATTTTATTAGATAGAGTGGAGGCTTTTACAACCGAAGAAGGAATTTGGTCGTTCGGTTGTCCTGCGATTTGCGACCGCGGTAAGAGTAGGGGAGGTCAGTCAACTTTGCGCTCCGATGGGTTTTATTTAGATGGTCGATTTGTTGGAAGAAATGAAATCGGTTGCTGTTGAAACAAATTATAATAAAATGTCTGATAATCAACGCCAGATGATATTTTTCCTTTAGCATCGTAACCATCCAGCTGCAACTAATGAGCCATAAATATTAAAGCTTCCTTCTCGATACTAAGGATGTGCGTGGTGTGATGATCCTTGTGGAATGATGAAGGCCGGAACAATTTTGACTTTGTTAAAGTGAAACATTTATCATGCCTTTTGGTTTATTATAAGTAGGTAGGTACTCAGTGGAATATTTATTATTTTAGTGTCTGATGAGTGAGTACTGACTTCTTAACTCTGGAACAGATTGTCGCAAGCATGTGAATGTAAATTCAACCATTTGTGGATCCCAAATTAGGGAAATTCAGTTATTAAAAGGGATTGTAAATAGTATGTGAAGTAAACTTTCCTAATATTCTGCAAGCATGTTACAGAAAAGAAAGGTAGGTAGGAATGCTTTGAGATAAAGGGTATTTTATTAACCAGTACTAACTTCAGACAGTCATGTCTGCCAAAGCAATTGTCGGATTGCAAAATCATTTATATTCAGTAGTCTTTGCAATTTTATCGTGATACGCTTCAACAATTTTAAAAATTTGGTTCCAAAATTATGGTTCTGTGCGACAAACTTATAGAGCACTTGCCCGACATAATCAATCATCTGAGACCGCTATTCGCTGTATTGTTGAGCGTTTTCGCACAAGATTTTCTTTGCAAGATGCAGTAGAAGAGAGCGTACTGAAGAGAATATGGCATCCGTTAAGGAGTGTGTTAAAAAATATCCAAATTTATCGATTCGACGTCCTTCACAATACTTTATGGAAAACTTTACGGAAAGATCTTGGTTTGAAGCTTTACAAGATCCAGCTCATGAATGAATTGAAGCCGAATGTCCATCGTTTGCGTCGAAATTTAGGTGAATGGGCCCAAAATCAGCAGGCATTGGGAAAGTTTGAAAATTAATTTCTGAATGTATTCTCTCATTTTATGTGCTTTCTTTAAAATAAAAGTTAGTAGGTACTGCCTTTACAATACATTCTCACCCATTGTCGTAGACTCCCATCAATTTGCTCAGCCCAAAGTTATCCACCCCTAACTACGAAGGAATATTGAATATATTGCAGCTCTGACCAACTTCTTTCTAGCTGCTGGCTAAATCCTGTTCAGTAACGACCTCGTTCGAAACTATTCTCCCAATGCTTACTTTATCCAAGTCAGCTCTCCTTTAATGCAGTAGTGTTCGAATTTAGATGTTCGAGTCCATTGAATTCTTTCCATTCCCGTATATGGAGGATATTACAATATTGGTAAAATATTACACCCTTTTCGTCTGATATGCCCGTCCAGCACAAGGCAAGCTACATAAACTCTCTGTTGTCACTATCAATTACCTTTTCGAAATTGATCCCTCACAGTCCTCTTGCTCTCAATTGACGTAGTCCAAGCCCCTTGGCCGCGGCCGTTCCGTATAGCTGGACTGGTATGATTGGGGTCTTGTATAGGTCTTGTATACTTCAATTGTTTGAAAAAGGATTCTGCTACTCAATCGACACAAGTGTATGTACATGGCAGTCTCCTAATCATGAATTGATCAACTAAAGTGATAATATTGCTATCGATGGCTTCTGCAATCTACCATTCACGCAGAAAATTTCTTCGCAATGAATTTCTGTCAGGGAACTTCGGAGAAAAAATCACAACTGACAGAAAAAAATGTAATTCGTCGGAAGTAGGCATTGTACGATGTTGTACATCATCCCCTTTCGTAGAATGTCCCCGATAAAAGTGTCGGAACGGATAGCATGACAGGAAATTCTACGATTTCGTACGAATCGAAGAAAATTCCGTTCCGATCGGATACCATAATAGGGCTCAGCTTGCTAATACAAAATTAACTCACTTCACACTTTTCCTACTTTCAATCTATCCTTAGCACTTCCCGCTCATTCCATCTCTAAATTTTTAAATGCACTAATTTGGAATTGGTCACGAGTAAATTATGATGAGTTTACCCAATAGAGGACTTAATTTGAAACAGCGGTCTACGTTTCTAATGGTTCTTCAGATTCAAATGAAATGAGATATACCCAACCTGTCAGCATCGAATCGTGCACTACCACGCAAACATAAACCAATCATTCAATGTACAAATTCATCGCATCCTTTAATTCAAACAAACTGATACGCAGTCATGGAAATTCTTAGAACTTCCAATAAAAATTGCCATACATACACGATAAACATAAAATTCAATTAAAACCTACGCAACAAAATGCCAACAAAATTAGCCTAAAGCTAGTAAATTCACATCAATAATTCAAGCAGTGCACTTTAGTTGGCTGCTAACCATGTTGCAATCTTGTTCTTGTTCTCTTTCACCCAGTTAATGTTGAATTTTACATTTTCCAATGCTTCCTTGCGTGCCGCTGTGCCTGCTCCCGCTTCGGGATATTTCGCAAAGAACACTTCCATCTCTTCGAGTTTTATTTTGGTGGTGAAAACTCCTGTGATTGCTGGAATCAATCGTCCCAAGTAGCGTTCGTTGATACCGAAACGTTCGACCAACTGCTCCCAATTCTCTCGAACATAGTCCCACACAAGACCCTGGCCAACTGGATTGCGGGCAATGTACTGCAGGCATGTGAAGTAATCCTGGCTACGAACATTGGTCTCATCCCAAGCCAAATCAATAAATCTATGGAGAAACAGATGTAAAAAAGCGAAAGTAGACCAATTGTTTTGACTTACTGTTTCAAAATCCACGGTTCCTTGATTCCTGACAGTCCCTGCATCAGTTTCTGTTTCTCATTGGCGTCTGTTTCAGCCTTGAATAGATCCCACATTTGTTGCCAGTTCTCCTCGTTACCGGCTGACGACATTCCATAGTAGTAAATGATAGCACGTAGATCTGGTTTTGGCCTTTCACTTGGGTTACTCAACCATGCGGTAAATCTGGTGCCAACTTGCTGCAAACAAGATGCATGACCAAATGAGCAGGCAGCCTCCAAAATTGTCACCCGGAGTAAGCTGAAAGATTTAAGATATCAATAAGGCTCTATGGACCACTTTACTGTTACGACTTACTTTTTCACATGATCATTTGCATCGACTTCCCAACCAACACTTTGGTACGCATTATTCAGTAACGAACTGACGTAACTCCTAAAACTCTTGAAGGCATCAGTGTAGTACAAAAGACTTTTGATAGACAACAATTTCGATGAAGCTACACTCCACGGAACGTACTCCAATTCGTTTTGAAGGTACTTAGTCAGATCTAAGGCGATATCGAAGGACAACTGTGTGGCATCAGCCAGCGCGAAAGCATCATTCAGCAAATGAGCACGATCCAAAATGGTAAAAGCTGTTGGGGTGTTCACTAACGCAGTATTGATCTGCTGCCAGATGTCCTCTGGATAGTTCACGCGATAGTAGCCAACCTGGTCTTTGTTAATCTTGATCCAGTCAACATTCGATGGCAGATCGATGATAACTATTCAAAGAGATACAATGCCACTTTAGGGAAATCACAAAACATAGATGGAAAACTTACACTCAGCATCGTCATACTTGAACCAGGCACGCTGGGTAACTGGATTTGCGCTAGTAATATACGTGATTGGAATTGTCCAACGGTAGCTACGCGGAGAGAATTTTCATGAAACTATCTCGACTCATTCAATCGCTTTTTACTTACTTGAATTCTGAATCTGTGTAGCTACCCTCATAATCGATTGGATTCGAGAAGAATCTCTTCTGGGTAAGTTTGAATTGATTTTCGGAAACTCTAGTTAGTTCAAGAACTGGAATACCCATCTGTACAGTCCATGTCTGCATGAAGAGTCTGTAATGCAACAGAATTTCTCAGGATTCACTCTTTTCAAGCAAAAATAATAACTTACTTGATATCTTGCTCCAAGTTGAAAGGCTCAAATTCAGTCCAGAAATCATTAGAATCAGCGTTGGAAAATTGGAAACGGTCCAAATAATTGTGCACAACTTCTGTGAAGATAGTCTCACCAACGGCTGCCTCCAACATACGAATGACTGAAGCACCCTTGGAATATGTGATACTATCGAAGAGCTCAGTGATTTGATCGGGACTCTCGACAGTCTGTACAATAGGATGAGAAGCTAAGGTTGCATCCAATTTGGAAACAGTTTGCAACTCGGAGATTGTGAATTGGTCCAACTAGAAGAAAAATCAATTTAGGAGACCCTATGAGGTAAGAGAGAAAAAAGATTTACCATTTTCCATTCAGGATGAACGCTATTTACGCCCTTGTATTCAATATAAGTGGCGAATCCCTCATTCAGCCAAAGATCATTCCACCATTTCATTGTTACTGGAAGTAAGAAAAAGTTGTAAGTTAGCTTTTAAAACATTAGGATTAGGATGATGGTTGTTTCCTAACACAAGGTTTTTTTTACGTTGTCAGTTACATCCGCCGTGCTACATCCGTGGAGGCACAGGTTCACCCCGAACTGAAGCGCCACCTAAGTAAGTAAGCTACACCCGCACTAACCTACAGAGCTTAACTAGTGTAATAAACATAATACACTTCGGATGAGCGACCACATCGAGTGACAGACAGGAGAGCAAGAGGAAATTCATAGGACTCACGAAACGAAGGCAGACAAAGACACATACTGAAAGCATCACCTGCCTCAATATCTTAATAACAACCACTGAAATATACGACAAATGAATAAGCCAAATTCCTCAGTTTGAAGTTACAACCAATTCCCAACGGAGAACCTCATCTTCACGCCAAACAATAGAATAACTACACTCTGCTTGAACTAAGAAAGATGAACTGGTAAAACTCCCCGAGGTGTTTCCTTGCGCTGAAAACGACTTTGACAAATAGGACGTTGCTACAAGGGTAGAACTTGCAATACAATCTTTGTTGACCAGTGTTATCTTCAGATAATCTGCTCACTTTGCTTAATCTCGACCTGATACCGAAATATCCGATAACCACTCCAACAAGAATAGAATTTACTAAGTAGAACGTTGCTAAGTACTTACCCAAATTTCCGAACCACATATGAGCCAACTCGTGAGCAATTACAGTGGCCACACGTTGCTTGTTTGCACTAGAACTCGTATCCTCATCGTACAGCAAAGCAGTCTCCCGGAATGTCACCAAACCCCAGTGCTCCATCGCACCGGACACAAAGTCCGGAATGGCAGCCATATCTACAAAGAGCCACAGTCAAGAGCACAATTCACAAACAGACGCCCAATAACTTACCCAACTTTGGAAGAGGATACGACAGATCGAAGTACGAAATGTAATACTGGATGACTGTCGCTCCCACATCCAGCGCATAGGTAGCCTTTTCAATTTGCGCCGCGGTAGCAAATACTCTCATGTCAAAGTCTGCTCCAACCGGAGCTGCGATCCTCTTCAGTTTAAACTCGAAATCGGATACAATAAAACAAGTCAGGTACGTGCTCATTGTCACACTGTCGGCGAAAGTAACTTCTGTGACATCTCCGTTCACTACTTCGCTCTGGAAAGGACACGTGTTATGCGGGCTTTTCCTCATAATGTTAAATAATCACTTACAACTTGGTCCATGTTCGAAAGGGCATGGTATCCACCGTTTGTCGGCCGAACCAGCGTCACCTGGAAGTACGCCTTCATTGCGGGTTCATCAAAGCAAGGGAACGCCTGGCGAGCGTATGTTGGCTCGAATTTCGATGTGGCTATGACTCTAGAAGATAAATTGCAATGTAAACAAAAATACTCAAAGATCTACTTGAAGGAAATGCAAGAAAACAGAAGAAAATCTCCACCTAGTTTCGTTCGTTCTCGTATCCTTGTACGAGCTCTGGTACAGGCCCACTATCCGATCAGTCAAGCTACCATTGAACGCCAGTTTCAGTGAGTAGTTGCCAATTTGCAACGGCTCCGCAAACTCCGTTACCCAATACTCGTACTTCGGGTGCTGAAAGGTTAACGACGGTGTCACCCGCACCGGTTGTCCTTCATGTAATGGCAAAGCGAACACATCCTTCGTCTCCACCGCCAATTTCACCGCATGCACCGGAATGAACTGAATCGGCTTCAGCACCTCCAATTTGATAGTGATATGCCCAGAGAAGGTCTTCCCTGTTAGATTCGGATTCAAAAACAAATTGTAATGCTTCGGACGAATCTCCTTCGGCAGCCGAAACCCGATTTGATTGATTATCTTCGATGTCGCCATTACTTCTGCACTCAATGTGGGTATGGATAGTTGGCGCTTATCAGCTGGGTTTTTATCTGGGTTCTGCTGGTTCGGACGGAAGAGTACTATCGGCTTGGTTTTTGAACCTATCACAGAATCACCAGTAGGAACTTCGTCGCCGAAAATTTGTTTCAAACGTCTCTCCACCTCCTCGGTAACTGTCACATTTGACAGACCTGTTGAGTTTCCACTACCGCCAGATGCCATCGTTCTTCCAACGTACACCAGCGCCCCTAGCAGAAAGGCACATAGAACAAGTAAAAACACACAGAAGCCGATCAGTGTGAAGACTGTGTTTGAACGTTTTTGTCGTCGTATATGCGGATCTTTAAAACGATGGTGCTCGTCTGTGGAGAGGCTCGAACGCGGTCGTACGAGAGGAATTTTTGGTTGCGTCGGCGGGTACATAATGTCTGCTGCGATATCCGAGCCAGACGTCAGCGAATGACGGTTGTTACTGCTGCCGTTCGCCGACTGGTTTTTGTTGAATTTAAAGTTTCTCATTGGAGTTTGGTATTGTTTCACCTTTTTTTTTTCCAATTTGTTTGTTTTATTTTAAATCACATTGAGCTTATTATCTATTTTGTTTTGAGTCTATTTTAGCATTATATCTTTGGAAAGAAAATAATGAAATGATAGTGGGTGGGCACTAGAGCGAAGCGAGATAATGCCATGTACGCCTTCTAAATGAGTTTGGGAACTGATTGGAGATAATTTTTTAGAAGTTTTATCGGCTGTACTTTTAAAAATATATAGATAGAGTCACATACATTTTCCTACGTATATGAACAGAAATATTGTCTACCAGAAATGAAGTCTACCTGAATTTAAAAAGAAAAAAATTCTTTTCTCTGTATTGTTGGGAAGGTAAATATAATATTACTACTCGAAAGTTCGTAAGTACGGGCACTTCATAAAGCGAGGTGCTCTTTGCGCTTTGAAACCTAGTTTACAAAGGAGGAGCCGCAGATGAAATACGTTCAGAGAATTTTTGCGCAATTCTCTCTCTAAGCCTTTGATCCCGGTGTCAAACTCGACAATCTAGAACACTTAAAGAAAGCCACTACAGTTTTATACTGGTATACACTACAGCTCTATACTACAAGCTAGCTCCATGTTTTCGTCATCAGGCCTATACACATCTGAGCGAAGAAGCATAAGGTTTGAGTCTCAATAAACATCGAATATTTGTATCATTGGCTCACCTTTAAAAGGAGTGACAAAGTAGTCAAAACTCGATTTCTACTAATTCAATCAACTTGACAGAAATGAATGATCGAACCCCAACTGTGTTTTCTTAATTATTTTTGATGTTTAATGTGCTTCTTTAAAAGCTAATTGCAACATTCATATGAATGTCAGAGAAACAAATTATTATTATTGATTAATTTTTTCATCGAGTGAGTACAAAAAAGCATCACACAAGGCAGTGTACAATCCCGTCATGCATTTAATTTATTTCGTGCTACTAGCAAGAAGACAGTAAAAATGAAAAACCATAAAATTTTAAATTAACTATTTCATTAAAAACGAATTTTATTATTTCGTTCCAATATTATGTATAGAGAAACCGTTAACGTGTATTATGATATTACAGCGGTTCAATGGTAGGTTGGTATCATCCCTATGCGATGTTTTGTGGAATTCTTACGAGTTTATGTAATTTATAAGCAATATGGTATCTTAACATTGAAAACACATTTGTCCGATTCGTAGGGTAAATAATTAGGAAAACGATTACAAAAACTTTTTGGCAAAAGAATTTGAGCGTGGCCTTTACATTCTGTAGCCGAAATTCGCGAAAAAAAGAATTAAGCATCACAGAAAAATCATAGCAAAGCAATCTAAAAATGCAGGTTTGAATAGGACCGTAGGCTTAGCTTTACTGTAGTCAATAATCTCAGCGAAATCTGGCGAACCGACCAACTATTTCAATTGCTACTAAATACATACGTTTGACCTGGCAACTATGACAATTCTAATATTGTTCTACCGGCTTCAATATTCTTCTTGGCAGACGATGATAGCCAAAATGTTCGTCCTGATCACAACGAATTTAGAATAGCAATATCCGAGCTTAAATACAACAAGGCTGCTGGACCTGATGGCTTACAGGGCGAATTGTTCAAAACAGCTGGAGGTGACTAGGTAGAGCGGTTTGTTAATGGAGGCCTAGGTTCACCCTGTGGCGTTACCTAAGTGTGGATATGAGTTAAGTACATGCTTGTATGAGTATACGCGATAGTGGAAACGTAAAAGCCCAGCCAGTGGAATGGAAAGATTATAGAAAGTTGTGGACCAATAGATCCCTACCGTTAGACTCAATTGAACTAATCTTTAATTACCATCAGCAAATAAATAGTGTAATCTCGCCATTAACTCAATCGAAGTTTTTCTGAAAAACCCCATACATAAGGGAAACTGACAGAAATTCAGCTTATTCATGAGTGATCAGTGCTGGGTCCCATTCTGTGGAACATCATGTATGATGATGTATTCTGGTTGCCAATGCTGTCAAGGAACCAAAGTCAAAGGCTTCGTGAACGGCATCGCTGTTGTGGCCGTTCTAAAACACACAAATGAATGAAGCGATTTCAAAATTTAAAATCTAGTTGAAGACAGTAGGCTTGGATTAACCGGAGCAGAAGTCGGAAGCAAAACAAATCTTTATAAGATTACATCATCATTTATTGGCGCAACCAGACTTTTAAAAACAGGAAGTTTGCACAAAAATGATTCTTCTATCTTCATAGCTGAACATCTGTTGATATTCATAGAGAAAATAAGAACTAAATGGAGTAAATAACTGTGGAATGTCGTCAGCTTTCAGTAACCATTTCACGGAGAGTAAGTTGACTTTCACAAAAAACTTACATCAGTACCAACTATCTGCAGATACTTGTGCATTTGTAACGTCTGTAATATTGGTTACCTGATAATATTTTGACGTTTACTACTTTTTTTTACGAGGAGACCGTATTGATTTATATAGCTTTCGAGACATTTCGTTGTGGCTATGTACAAGTGTTTCACACTTGCCATCATAGCAACATCATTATGAGAGATGCAGTGCAATTTCCTGATAATAAAATTAAAAGTCAAAGGTACATTCACTGCATGCATGAAGGTATAATTTGCATCATGGCTCCTAACTTTACTGAACTCATCATGCAGAAGAACATGTGTTTATATGTTAAAATGCCATTTTATGAATTATGTCCCGTCTAATGACTTGCAAGTATAATTACTCAAACTATTGCCAAACAACGCAAAGACTTAATAAAAATTTCCTTCACCAATAATTAGCATTATTGTGCTTATCTGAAAAACATCACATCTTCCACAATCAAGGCCCCTTCGCTAATAACATTTTCCGAATAAATTATAATCCATCGATTTGATTACTCCGTGTCTCGGTCGTCGTGACGTGATCATCGGGTGCATTTCAATTGAACTCTCTTCAGCTGTACGCCTCGTCGGGTAACTCCAAGCCAAGAAATTCACTTTTAGAAAGTACTGAACCAGAAAAACACTTTAAGATACTTGTTTCTTAACTTTTTTTTTTTTTTGTTGCCTCCTTTGTAGATCGGCTAATAATTATCACGACCAGTTTTCAAATGCTCACTGTAACTAGTTCAAGTTTATTCCTAGTGAGTTGTGAATAGTGCCAACCAGACCTCTATTAGAATTAATGACATTCCGTGTATCTGGAAACCTTTTTTTGTTTCAAATATCATTAAAATCTAATTCGCAACGACACATTGGAGAGTGGATGACAACTTGTATCTGTGTGGCGTCAACTGGACGGGATCAATAGCCTGTCAATTTATTACATTCGTCGGAAGATTATCTGGCTCTTTGCCTGTCATTACGTCGCATTGGGATTGAAGTTTTTCGATTTGGTGACAATGCGAATGCGATTGTAGAAATTGTATCTACTTCGAGGGCTTGAGGTTTCCGCATTTTATATGACGCGGTGTCGTGAAAGTTAGTTTGACGATGGAAATTGTATGAAAGCGCGAGTCCCCCCGAATAGAAATCACATTGCGACTGAGACTCATTTTTGGATTTTTAATTGCTTGGAAATTATTTTAACTGTCAAGTCGACGATTAATGCGAAACACGGCCTACGGAAGTCGTAATTAGCGCAGAGATGGAATTCTATTAAAAACGGTTTCTATCTTAATTGAAGTAATTCAATCTGGTTACACATTGTGTATCATCGTTGTTTCAGTTTGCAATTGTTTTTATATGATTGTGAGAAACTAGGTTTGTAGTGTAGTCTGGAGCAAGTTCAGTTTTGGAAATTGATTAGAGGAGAACCTTCAAAACTTATAAAGGGTTTGTAAACAGCTTGTTTCGGATTATAGTACCATATCGATGCTTTTTTTGTTTCAAATATCATTAAAATCTAATTCGCAACGACACATTGGAGAGTGGATGACAACTTGTATCTGTGTGGCGTCAACTGGACGGGATCAATAGCCTGTCAATTTATTACATTCGTCGGAAGATTATCTGGCTCTTTGCCTGTCATTACGTCGCATTGGGATTGAAGTTTTTCGATTTGGTGACAATGCGAATGCGATTGTAGAAATTGTATCTACTTCGAGGGCTTGAGGTTTCCGCATTTTATATGACGCGGTGTCGTGAAAGTTAGTTTGACGATGGAAATTGTATGAAAGCGCGAGTCCCCCCGAATAGAAATCACATTGCGACTGAGACTCATTTTTGGATTTTTAATTGCTTGGAAATTATTTTAACTGTCAAGTCGACGATTAATGCGAAACACGGCCTACGGAAGTCGTAATTAGCGCAGAGATGGAATTCTATTAAAAACGGTTTCTATCTTAATTGAAGTAATTCAATCTGGTTACACATTGTGTATCATCGTTGTTTCAGTTTGCAATTGTTTTTATATGATTGTGAGAAACTAGGTTTGTAGTGTAGTCTGGAGCAAGTTCAGTTTTGGAAATTGATTAGAGGAGAACCTTCAAAACTTATAAAGGGTTTGTAAACAGCTTGTTTCGGATTATAGTACCATATCGATGCGATTAATTGTGGATTACGACACTAGTCAAATGTCCTTCATGGATAATTTTTCGGATAAATCGGATGATAACCCGGCAATTTGACGTTCAATGTTGATTATGAGGTCATTTAAAGTCTCTGGGTTATTAGCATAAACCATGAACTTGACATAACCCCAAAGTAAAAAGTCCAGAGGCGTCAAATCCCACAGTCTGATGCTGGAGACAGTATGGTCACCGAAATGTCACTTCAATAACTCGTTTGTTTTACAGCAGCTGTGTACCATGTGTGTGGGCGCCGTGGCTCAAGTGGTTAGTGCGTTGGACTACGGAACGAGGGGTTCCAGGTTCAATCCCCAGACAACACCTAAAATTTCTTCCACGGCCCCACCTCTCGCGAGCGTCTGACAAACATCCGAGAGTAAAACTGTCATGAAAAAGCTTCTCAAAATTCGGATGCGGCATTAAAACGGCCTACTGTCCATTTGTGTGAAGAATATAACACGCACAACACGAATGGTTGCGAGAAGCTAGGCCCTGGGTCCCATGGACCTGTTGCGCCAAAAATTTGTATTTTTTTTTTGTGTACCATGTGGAACCATCTTGTTAAAACCACATGTGCTCCAAGTTATCTCTTCCTCTTCCAATTTATTTCAAAAATAGTCAGTCACTGTGACTTTTTTGCCAGCATCATTGAAGAAGAAGTATGAACCAGTGACCCATCTAGTAAGAAGCCCACACCATATAGTCAATTCTTGATATCTACAACATTGCAAAGACATGGAAATACTGTGAGATTGCTGCCAGCATCAGGTACTTAAGACAGATATAACTTTGACGTAGTTAAGGACTGTGTCTACCTAGGCTCCGCCCTTTGAGACCTTAATTATATATGTCCTGCTCTGTGGTGCAGAGGCATAAACTGTGTCAAGAGTAGATGAAGCCGCTCTCGGTTGTTTCGAGTGATTTTCAAACCCGTCTACATAGGCGGTGGGTGGACAAGAAGATACAACACAACAAAGTTATATAGCGATATTGACCTAGTCAGAAGAGTTACGATAAAATGACTAAGATGGCTGAGTCATGTACATATGTAAAGCGGAGGTAAATACACATCATGCAATACCAAACAGACAGCGTAGTAGAGAAAGATATCACCTAAGGTGGTGCGCTCAAGTCGAAATGGTCCTCAACCCCTATATGTATGAAACTGGAGGCAGTTGACTTTCGATCGAGCTAACCGGATACATTTGTTGATTGAGACCTAGGTCCACCCCGGACTGAAGTGTCATATCATAAAGAAAGTAAATCGAGTCTATGAGAGCTGAAACCCCTTTTCATAGAAGCGTGGTAGATGCTCACAAGCTGGTGATGTAATATGACTGGTATGTAGGTGAGTTCCGAAGATTAAATTCAGTTTTGCAATATTAAATGTTAATGATATTCCAAACTTCTATCTAGCAAAATATAAAAGCGCACTCAAACAAATGGCACGCTTCTGCAACCTCGTCTCTTTGATAGGTTAATCATTTGCATGCTTTAGCAACTTTTCAAGTTCAACTGGGCAATAAATATTCAAAAAATTATTCAAGCCAATCCAACCAAACAAAGCGAAATAATCAAATAAAAATTCACTCGAAACTAGTAAATTTATTCATCATGTCATTATTATAAATAATTTCCATTGTGCCGCGCGGCGGCGGTTGACCATAACAAAGCCGGTTGCTCAGTTTGATGATGAAAATCTGAAATTGTTTTGTATCTGTCACATCACTGTTCTTTGATCCAGTTTTGTAAATTTTATTCGAAAGAAAGTGAAATTTTGTTTGTTTGCTACCACACTTTGAGGCCAACAAAATGCAAATTTCTATTTTGTTTTCCCCTTTTTTTTGCTTTTTGGCCAATTTCGTAACAACTCTGCAAGTCCTAGGCTCTGATCTTTCAACCAAATTTATTTGCGCGCACACAGTGACGTAAAAATTATTCCAATTATTTGCATTTAGTGCAAGCACTGCGATCAGATGCAGTTGCACCAGTGTTGTCAATTGAATTGGTGAGTACTCGGATTAAAAGCGTGTGTATGGGATATGCGGCACGTAACAACTATCGCACCAGCTTCATCGGACTACATAGATACTCGTACTTCTATCCAAGTTTCGCAGAATATTATAATTAGAAGACAACGACACCGTTGATGACGATCACACTCTGTGGTGTGATTGCATCTCTGACTGATCGCGGGCTGATGGAAGTGGTTGGCCTACTAACAGCTACCCATACACATTGTACGAATAGCTGAGGGAATTATCATAGATACTTAAATATTGTTTTATGGGTATGTGTTGCGAATTAGTGTCGAGCTTACAATTAAGGAATATCTTAGGAATTTTCACATTTATGGCGGATACTATGCACATATGTATGTATGTAAATTGAATGGGCTTTCGGCGGCGATGAAGTGCGATTAATTAAAATTAACAATTAAAAAGAAATTGTCGAGAATATGCTTGATACATTCATGAGGCAATAGCCAATTGAAGTGAGAATAGATGCGAACAGCTGACGATGATTGGATTTCCGGAAATCTATAGGAGATTCACTTTTGGTTAAAAGAGAAGTGCTAAGAGCCCATTCCAATCATCAAACTAGTTGTACTATTGCTTGCTGTCACGCTATTCCCATAACGATTGTGTTAACACAGATCAATGATAGCATGGAACACGCAAAGATACAGCTATCAGTCTTTTAATCCAAAGAGTTCAAATAACAGGGAGATAATAACAGAATTTAGTGTTATGTAACATGTGGTCATATATTTTCCGAACTAATATGTTAATGGTAAACTTCTCGGACAGTGGAAAGTTGAAGTTGACAACAGCTTCTAGAAAAATATAGAGTCAGCAAAGCAGACAAAGCCGGTAGTCTATCTAGCGAATTTAGCCCAAATTTGGTACAAGTCTAGGGTCTAGAAATCGATTTACACTTCCTTTTTATCAACTTAAAATCTTTAGATATTTTTGGTTTTCTCTTAGCCCTCTGTCGGGCCCATTGTTTACCTATACCTAAGCTTCGACTCATCTGTCGAATTAGTGTAATTTGAGAAATTGTTGAATCTATTTTTTCTCATGATTATTTCGGACACCACTCATAGAACAACACCGGGGATTCATTCTTAGGCGCAGACTTATGTTTGCAAGTTTGACACCCGGTAAGCAAATCCGAACTTTGCTGCTGCCGCAGAGACCAACGACAATCGAAATTCATCCTTTGCCTCTATTATTCCAATAAAAATTCTAGACTTGGCCAAAAAGTTCTACGTTTCCATGACACACAATAAAGCCCTTAAATTAATTGGCCGAAAATATTTGTCAACTGTACGAAGAATAAATTAGACTAATGAGAGTGCGATGGTATGTTATTGCACTTATTAAGAGCTACTTCGAGACAAGAGAGTTATTAAATGAAAATGCGACTTGAAAACAATAACAAACATGAATACCGCATCACCATCTAATGTGTTCCACAAGAGTCTGTGCTAGGGCCCATTATATAAGAAATGTAATTTTTGGCATTTTAGAGTGGTTTTAGCAGCAAAATCCATCCGGGTGCCAACGATTTCTAGGAATAAGGTGAAGGCACCAGAAATTTCGCAAATAATCAAACGTTGACCTTCGTTATTTGGTTTGACTATGAAAAACATTGGAGTGTGCAAATCAAGTATAATGCTCACGTTATCAAGAGTGATTCAATCTATCCCTCTATATGATATGCCAAACAGGAAAAGAGTCTTTAAGGTCAGATCGTAGTCAAAAACCGTCACAATTGGAAGAAGAAAAGAACCACACTAAATCCAGACCAATCCCAAATGGTAACCCAATACATAAAAACTGAAGAGAACCATGCATTGAGGTACTGGGTGGTGAAGAATAGAGATTCCACGCTATTGCTTAGGACTGAGTTACAGAAATTTTTGATAAATTAATTTTCTGATCGCTGGCTAAAGCAAAACAAGATTCATTCACCATGGCAAGGTTCATATTATGCTCCAATACTATTTAATCTAAACATTACTAGTTTATTCGAAAAAAAAACAAGGTAACTACCTAAGGATATGCAGATTATCCAGTCGTAGACATACTAAGCAATTGATGAGGACTAACCAGCTTATACTTAAGCTCCGCTAATAAATTTTTCCTAAAAGGTCACAACTTATTGTAGATAAATATATAGTAGTCCATCGTGTAGGTAGGTAGGTGACATATGTAAGTATAACTTTAATTTTTCGTTGAACCTCCAGAAGCTTTGGACAAAACAATTGCTGATTTTAAAAGAATCTTTTCAAATCAAATATCTGATAAACAAAAGTATGACTCACATCGTAATGATATCATCAGGGGTTACGAAACTGAAAATAAATTGAATTTCGTGCAATGAATAATTTAATGGTTAATAAACCATTATAATCTAACATAGCTTGCCACAAGGCATCCTAATATTTTCTTTAAATTTGTTGATGAAGAAACAAACAATAAAAGTAATAATCAATGCGGAGCCGTGTAGTTAATTAGGCAGGCAGTTATATCCCAAAACAGATTCCAATTAACTTGCATTCCTTAACTGAAATAACAACCATGGAAGGAAACTAAATTTTATTTTAAAAGGTTGTGAGTATACAAACTTAATAAACAGAATCTCATTGCGCAATAAGTTAATCCAATCCAATCTTTAAATAGATACATCATATATCTCACCGGCATAACAGCTGTCAAAACCAGAAAACATTGCCACTTTCGAAACATTTGATCTGTCTTGAAAAAAATTCTATGAATTTTCTATGTTTTGTCGAAAAGGTTCTGGAGTAGATACCTACCTCTGAACAAATATTTTACCATGTAGAGCCTAAGTTATACCTTCTTGGTTAGTTGGGTGGTTCTACTCAGCAGGGACACACTTAGAAGGTACAAGGACCAAAAGAAGGTACATTGTGATACCACTATGGAAAAACCAAAATACCAACACCGGAGGCCTACATGAACCTACAGCTTCTTACAAACAAAATATTCTGTAAAAACAAATTGGATTTGCAAATCTTATTTCTTAATCATACTTTGGAAAGAAGATGCACCAAAACAATAGGCACATCAAGTAGGAGAGCTGCTCATTTACTATATGATCAGAAGGAGAAAATGAAATTCATGCTTTTTCTTTTCTTCAAAAATGTTTCCTAAGGTAAAGAAGCTTCTCAGTGCTATCAAGCTCAACAATAACCCACCAATAATGAACACATAAGTCTAAGAAACTGATTAAAACATGAAATGACAACTACTGCAAACTATTTAATAGCAATAAGGACCAAAACTCTTCCATCAAACAGAGTATTTCGTTCAAATCAGACGATGAAGAAGCTGAAGAAGAAGAATATAAAAGATAGTATATCAGCCCCACAGCTGAAACTTGAGCAGAGATCTGCTGATTTCTTTAAAAATAGCCATTTTTGTGTTAGATGAGTGAGTATGAGTGAGATATTAGCTCGAAGTCGTAGGCATCGAATTTCTAGCAGTCCCAGGACTCGCTCATGTATACGGGCTTAGACTTCCGATTCTTCACTGATCTTGATAATTATTCAGGCCACCAATCCTCATCTTCTGATGAGCAATTGAAAGTTTATCAATCTAGAAGAACCAAAAGGAGACTCTAAGAGTGGAGTCATTGATATGAATAAAGAATCTCCCGCTCCTGTGGCTGATACTGAAGAACAAATTAGCTATGGCTTCGGAGTCATAAATTTCTGGGTGTACATAAAGGATGCGAAGTATCAGAGACATCATTAAGAGCAAGATTTTTGGGCAAATCGCAGCTTTAAACCGTTTAATCCAGCAGGACCTGATGATGTGATTCCCACCAAAATCCAGCAAATAGTAGAAACAGTTCTTTTAATAACTTAAAAGCACACTTCTGCTACATCTTCGGCGAATTTCCAAACACAAGCATCAGTCGCCTACTGCGGTAGGTAATATAACAAGCTTCGGGTAGTTCTTTGTCGGGTAGTCTTTACGGAACGTAAATTCTTATATTCATACATTAGTCTAGACTCCATCCAACGCAACCTGCCGCACTAACCTAACCTATCCTTATAGTAGGTAGCCATTACTATGCGAAGAGAAGGTTAAGTTGAAACTGTTCAGATATAGACATAGTTATTTGTTGATCTTCTACCCAGATATTGTGTGACATAGGCTTGAGACACGGATTTGATTTCTCCTTCTTCCCAGTAAAAGGCATTGCAATAGGTAGATATCTGCATGAGCTCCAACGACGCCTTGATCCATGAGACTACTAGAGGTACTTTGTACGGCTAACTTTAAACAGAAAAAAATAACTTTACTATCAAAGACTGACTAGAATATACAGTCGAAGTCGCACATTACATAAGTCCTACAACCATTCACTGACTGAAAATTTCATGGAGCAACTTGCTGTGGCAGTTGCTGAATCGCTGAATACGACGCGTATCGTCAAAGATAGAATTTACCTTGCGACTTATTAGATGCTAAACATCTCTCAGAAAGTAGTTCCCATCCCGTGACTGACTACATGTCTTGAATTTTTTTCTCCACCTACCTAACAGCCCTTACGGCACACTTGTCCCTCATCAAAAGCAAACATCTCCAAATCGTCGAAATGCGATAATCAACTCGACTTGAGTTATTTAATATTTTAGTTTCACTTAAAATTTGGCAATCTTCCACCTTTCACTTGCGAGGTATTCGGTTTTCGAAGCCCAGCCACAGATTGTCAAATTGCCAAATCCTTAAGTTACCCGTTTCGTTTGTTTACATAAACCCTCTCACTGAACGGACTGGCGGGCGGTCACACACTACAACAGAAGCTTACGTCTACCACTCCTCGACTTAATTTATGACTGTTGGTAACATTTTTTGTATTTTGTTGTTCTCTTTACAAAATTGGAATGCAACGTGACCAGACTAAATAAGTTGAATTACTTCGTAGGAACTTCGAACAAATTCACTGCACGGATGGCCCAAAAAAAAAAAAAAAGAAATAGCCAAACCGACCGCGCACTCGCAGTATGTCATCAATCGTGCTGCGACTCCAAGAATCGCTAAACAGAAGAACGTGCAAGTGATATGACCAAAACCGAACCGTTAATTGCTTGTTGTTGTTTTTTTTTTTTTTTTTTCTTAACTTTTTCTTCTATATTTCTTCTAAGTGCATGCACCTGAGGCACCGTCAACTGGGTAAAAGTCCTCTCGCTGGCGAAAGAGAAAACTCTTTCTTTTTCTCGAAATTCTGTCCTAGTTTAATGGCTCAATAAACGAAACATGGCTGGAAACATCGCGCCGTTACCACAAATCGTCTACGAGTACTCACATACAAGTATGTGAAACTACTTGTCGGACAAGTGGTAGGAGTGTAAGATATTGATGCTGAAGATGATGGTAAGAGAGCAAACGATGATGATGGTATCTGAAGAGCTTAAACAACCTTTGTGGCACTCGTAAATCACACAAAATAAACAAAAAGAATTTCACTTTTATCACATACACACGCACGAGATACTAGTAGTAGATACTTTTTCTTCTTCGTGATCGGAGGCGATCGCGCGCTTAGTAGCGCGTTTTAATGCAATGGACGTTTTGTATCTTTTTTTTTTATTCACTTTCTGTGTGAAGATGAATGCGAAACTCGATAGATTATACTTTGTATTGCCCGGTTAACCTCCAACTAGGTCCAAACACCGACGCGTTGCGCGATAAACTGGCAATAGCAAGTGACTTCATGCATTTGTGCGATCAACTACAACACAGCACACAACAAGCGATCTTTAATCTTTGGCTCTCTCCACACGCCGTTGAGTGAATAAACAGGCTGTGTGAGACCGGCTTTTCCATGCAGATAGATGGGGTTTTGAGTTGGGCTTTTAATAAGTGAATGCTTTCTACGCAATGTCTTGAGAGATACTCACTCAAATGAAAGTCACTCGAAAGCGGTAGGAGATCTGATACCATGTGGTTTTTTTTTTTTTCACCATGACTACTGGCTGTAGTTCACTGGCACTGTATTTAAATTGTGCAGATGGCTTTGATAAGGAGAATATAGTGTGATCATTGGTTGGGCATGATTAAGTTATTATGTGGGTTGTGTTGGGGCCGGTTTTGCTTAGAACCGCAACACAAAATGAATCTAGTTTAGAAGTTTTGAATTAGTAGTTAATATTGAAAATAATCCAGACAGGCCTGATTGCGATTGTTAAAAATGCAGGATCACGAAACCCTATTTAGTATTAGGGAACAGAAGAAAACACACATCCATACATGAATACAAGAAAAGTCTTCAAAGATACTATTTAGGTTATGCATACAATCACATGGAACAGAGGATCGAAAGCGAATGGGGAAATGGGGAAAGCATACAAAATTAAGACAAAAAGTGAAAAGTATTTTCTAATACAATTGCCAACATTCGCAGTTTTACTAGACAACGTTGTTTAGAGTTTATTCAAACGTCAACTGAGTTTAGCCACATATTTACAAATGTATACATATATGTATGTAGTACAAGCCCAGGTGATGGACTATTTCCCTACTAATGTGTGAATCTACATAACCTCCCCAACAGGTCTCAGAGGTGCTACATACCATTGGAATGGTTGAGACAAGAAAAATCAAGAAGATGCTGTGCTAGCTCTCGTGGCTTTCGGTCTAGTTTTGCCAGCTGGGTTTTAACCGACAGATCGGTTCAGAAGTTGACTTCATTACGACCGCGGTGGGCGTGAAATCAACACAATGCCAATGTAGACACTCGTTTGTGTTTGTACTGCTTCCGAACGTATATTGTTCCTATGTCAAAAGGCTTAGGTATCTTTGTGTCCGCTAACAATTTCAGGACTATCTAGTCTAATAAGCGGAAACTATCCCCACTGAAGTGCAAGAAAATTCACACAGTTTTCACTGGGACATAGTACTTGGTTAGTAGATAGGATGACGTGCCTCTGTGGTTGGACTACAGAGCTGGAGATGGAATCCCAGAAAACACCAAAAACTTTTTCAAATAAAGTGAAATGAAAGGTTGCTGGTAGGAGTTAGGCTAGAGCTCGCAGAGAATAAGACAGAAGCATTATTAGTGAGTAGCCTCAAGAAGAGAGAGACATTTTGAAAAATGTTCTACGTATGATAAGCAACCTAGACAACAGATTGTGGGTCCTACTTATATGACCAATACTAAACCACCAACCAGACTTGACCTTATACGTCCTTAAGCCTATTATCCCTAGCATTAAAGGGATGTATTTAGGCATCTATCCTTCAAAGCTGACTTTTTCGGTGTGAATAGTTTACAATGTAACTAACAGAATTCGTAGGACACAATTTATAGGCACCTACCATCAGCTCCTTCACAACTATGTATATTGAGGGAAATGAACACGTTATCGAAATGGTTACATGGGCTTCCTACTAGAATATTAATTTTACTGGAGTTGTAAGAGTAAAAATGTTCTACCACTCCAGCACTTCCTATAGCTAGACATCACTCATAGAACGTTTTTTTCTTCTGATGATTAGTGAATCATTTAAATTTCCCAACAGACAGTACCAGTTACGATTTCATTAAAATTTGATAAAAAAAAATTTAATTATACACACGTTAATCAAAATATCGCCACCCCACTGTGACCCCATTTAAATGTGTATACCTACACCTCAGTATATCGCGGTAAACAAACAAATCACCTACCCATGTCGTCTGTTGGACTTTTTGATTACTCCAACGACAAAACCGAACCCAGCATCAATTAAGTTATAATCGCCCCCTTCGTGCGCCACCACCCCGCACATGTTTTGTTGCAAAATATAAGTTAATAACCTTAAACAATTCCGTTTTTGTTGACAATGGCAGTTTCCCACCGCTTCTACACCGCTATACCAGTTTACATAGCCGATGTCTCTATTAACACTTTTTCGCGAACAAGTTCATCGTCTTCGCTCCATTGGAGTTGTGCCATGACGATAAGCATCACTAAGCTTTGCATTGGTTATGACGATTCAATAGATTTCTCTCTTTTTTTTTTTTTTTGATCGAGAGTCCGATGTTATTGTTGTTATTATTGTTGTTGTCACCAATTGTATGAATGATTCAGCATAATTCATGTGGCTTCGGAATCTGTTTCTTGCATTTTCTTATGTACATAGAAGCATTCTATAAACCTAAAGTGGGTCAACTTACTTTTGTTCTCCGTTTTGATCGGTGTATGAGCTGGAATAGAAGCCAGACAATCCATTCAGTGAACCACGGAAACTGATTGATAGAGTGTAAGGCGTGTAGAGTTGAAGGACTTCACCTAATTCGATAATCAACAATTCACGGGTTGGATCTGTGTAGTAGTCCTTTATTCGGATACGCATCCTGGCCATGACTTGAAGAATGCTTATGCCGAAAATGTCGAGATCCTTTGAATGTAATGCAATTACATTGCTTTCTAGGTCCATATTAATGCCAATTGTAACAGTGCCTTCATATGTGCCTTCCTCAAGGTTGGGATTAAGGTAGACTTGATATTTCCATGGCCTTGCATGGTTGGGTAGCCGATAGAGAATCTGGAAAAGAAATGAAAATTTAAACATTGAAGTTGTAAGAATGTAACATGGTTCCAATTGCCAAATGGAATAACTGGAAGGAACATCGCAAAAAAAGGAATTAACATTTCAACAAAGGAATCACAGGAGAAATACAAAAATAATGAACTGTGTCCAACCAAAACGTCTAATCAAATTCCTGTGACATTAAGTGTTATGTTTGAACACAACCTCCACTTCATCAAGCGGCTAGCAACATGCTGACAGCTATAATTTTTTGACCTGTCACTTTGTTGCTTTAAAAAAACACGGCACCCCTTCAGATTGTTTTCGAACGGTGGAGTCTGAAAGATCCTAAGTAGATAAAGTCCTTTACCACCTCAAGGTTATAGCAATCTACTATGATGTCCACAATTCTTCGGTGTTATGTGCTTGTTCTAATTGACAGCTTATAATATACTTGGTTTAGTCCCCGTTTACCACTAAACCACTAAGAACTGACAGCACTGAGTGCTGTCAGTTACAGACACGTATGTATGTCAAAATCATACACTTGTAGTTTGAACAGACAAGATTGTGCGGTGTTGGTTTATAAATTTCGCACAATTCATTCAGGTATGATGTTAAAAAAATCATATTCTGCACAAATGGAACAGCATACACAGCTCGTCACTATAAAAAGTGTTATAGGCGACAGAAACAATAAACTTCGAAGGATTGAAAGAGTGATTTGGACTTCTTTAGTTTTCTCCGAGATCTGCCGAAGTGAAAATTTGATCAATTGTGAAATTTCCTAGTCCAAAACCGTACTGAGACCAATCGGGTTGTTGACGAAGAAGGGTTTGAAACGTTCACAAAAAATGGTTGACAAGATCTTGTACTCAATATTCCGGAGCCTGGTCTCTGTAATTGGGCTAGTTGAGGAGGATCTATAAAAGTGTTTCGTGTCTTAATACAAATTTTTCTCTTGTACTACACTTTAGCATTTTAAAAAAATTAATAATAGGATGGATATCGCTGCGCTATCCTGTCGGGAATAATATTTGTTGCAGACTTTCACAAACTTATTTTATTTAATAGACCTATAACCGATTCTGAACGATACTCTAAAGCACGATAATATCCCATCAAATTATTTCCTAAATTTGTTTGTTTGTTATTAGTAGAAATAAAAATATTTTATTACACTCATGAAGTTAACTACAAATCCGAGTTAAAAACTGAAATTACATATCGTCGTGACTAAGTAATAACTTTTTCAAAAATTGTAATCACTTGGATGAGTAAGTGCGAGAAAAGTACTTCAGAAATATAATTTAAAACTCGTTATTAACAAATTATGGTTATAAATGTTTAAAAAGATAAAACGATAAAGATTTGGGTAATCGCAAAATAGGGGGCCCGATTACCGCTGTATGATATCTACTGGATATCAGTATCAATTGCGATAAAAAATAACAATAGAGAATATCGTGGTAAAACAATTCTTTTATTTAATCACTTGTAACTTTGTATTTTAACATCCGGGTCCTGGTGCATATGTTGTTTCTTCAGTAGTAGTTTTCGTAGTACTTGTGATTTCTACATCAGAGATTGAGGTTGAGGTCGAGGTTGAAGTTGAAGTTGAGGTTGAGGTCGAAGTTGAGGTTGAGGTTGAGGTTGAGCTTGAGCTTGAGCTTGAAGTTGTTTCTGGATCAAGAGTTGATGATTGTGTTGTCCCTGATGTTGTTTCGTCTGCAGTAGTATCCCCCGGTGTATAGTCTGGTCCTGGTGTCGTAGCTAACACACCTTCCAATATTTCCAATTTGAAGTTTACATCACTTAAATCGTCTTTCAAATCAGTATTTTGAACTGCGAGAACAACCGTGGATATAATGAATGCTGTCGCTGTCAATCCCATAATTATGCTTACTTGGGTTGAGGTAATAGCTAAATGAAAATTATAGAATTTTGTAGTTCCGCTCGTGTAAGTTTGAAGAAAAAAAACTTTACCAATATGCGTTGTTAATGCTGCCATTTTTTAAAAAAAAATTCGAAGCTATTCACACTGAAAGTCGAAACGAACTAACAGCTAATCGGTGTGTGGTATGGTTCCAATTTGACAAAAGTTATCGGATAAATAAAATTTATCGAAATTACCCATTTTACTGCACTACAATGCCGGAATAAATTTTATTAAATCAGTTATAAAATCTTAACTCTTAGTACTTGAGTTTGAAGTTCAATCTCGACTTATATTGTTCAAAAAGACAGTAGTACGATTTTGCGTCACGATTTTTATCGAAGATATGTGCATAGGTACAATAAAATATGTACATACTTTTTTATGTAGCAGCGGAAAATAATTTGATCAATATCCGCAGCTGAAGTCAATTTTAATTCTTATCAGAATGTTGGTTTCCCCAAATTTTCTGTCCAAGATTTAGGAGAGAATGTAATTAGTGTAGATAGACACAGTATTACGTATAGATGGAGGTAGAAATACTTTTAACCTGACACGGTCTCACACTTCTATCTGTCAAATTTTTATTTGGAGCATGTTACTAGTAGTACCTACAGCCGCCATTTTCTGCACCTGTTTTAGTCATTTTGTGTTTAAATTTTTGCTCAAGGCGTACCACCAAACAAGTGACTCATAAATGAGCTGTAAATATTCATAAGAAGGTCTTTGCTTAAAGTTTCCTTTACTAAAAGGTCAATGATTAGCTTACAGCATTATCTTGGAACAACTCCTAAAACATAACTTAAGAGGTAGAATTGTGAAACTGTAATTTCTGCTTCGGTTTATTTCCAGTTCCGATCTATGGTTCGATCTATGGAGGATCTCATTGATGTTCATATAAGAAGCCGGTTTGAGAACTATCTACCCCTCTGCACTCGAATCAGTATGCGTCAGAAACGGCAAGTCAAGGGAAGGTTTTTGCACCATTTCCGGTCCAAAGAAATAGTCCCATGTACATAGCTTCTCCGACATCGGGAGCGCTTTTACCGCCTACGACTTGGCAATAAATAGATAAGGATCACAGTGGTGCCCTCTTTCCTCTCTTATTGTCACTAGTCACCGACGATATTCTAGTCAATCTACACAGATTAGACTACTTACACTTTATTGATAATAAACATAGAACGACCATACTTCACTTTTTAGAATAATACAAAAAATAATAACTCTCTATGAATCTTTGCAAGACCTTTCTAGTGGCTTTTATGAAAAGAAGACTGATCATTTTTAAAGTAAACATCATTAAGGTCCATTAAAGTCCATTCACATTCGCGAGAGTTTAACCTCACAATTCATTTGTTTTGTAATTGGTCAGAGTTCGTAAGTGACAAGTAAAATCCACAAATTGCTACAACTAGAACAAAAGTTGCTGTAAATGAAATGTCAAAATTGGAGAATATTCAGTCGATGGCATTCGCAAGTCGCTGAGCTGTAAATGAACCTTAAGTGCACCACATTACTCCAGTAAACTAAAATATCTCGGCGTCATAATCTTCTTAGGAAAATACTTAACTGGAACTCACATATCCACCGCTGAGTGTACTACTAGAGCCATCTTGTGGGCCAGAAGTCTCCTGTACGGCAGAACTTCAGGTCTTAATCCTATCCTAATGATAAACTGGCAATTATCCTCCAGAATTGCCTGTTTGGCAATTGTCCCATAGTAGCCCTAGAAGCTAATGCTGGACTTGCATCCATGTAAAACTTCATTAGGAAACCGGCTAATAAATGTTCTACAAACACGTACATATGTATGAACTAGGAGATCTTGTGGAACACCTGCAAATATGTATGTACTTGACTCAATTCCTAGACTAGAAGGGACCTAACGCCCGACATTATGGTGAGTGAATACTGTTGTGGGGAGTTATTTGAGGTAGAAATATTGGATTAGGAAAACTGGTTTAATGGAGCTCCAGTACTGGGTCCTAAATTTCTGGTCTGATTACAGTCGGATTGGAGATGAAATCCGGAGTTGGGGCCAATTGCCCCACATGAAATCGGTATCTATGCGAATGTGTCTCACTATTTTCCAACTCGAAGTCCATGCCATTCAAATCTGTTCTAAGATTTTCTGCCAGGCACAAAAGCGTAAAACTTGGTTAGGTCCCTGGTAACCACGGAACTGCAGGTAATGAATCTGCAGATGGACTAGTTAGGACTGAATGGGCGTTCAAAGAACACTGCCTGCTGAAAAAATGTCAAGAACAGAAAGCTGACGAGCTTTTTCACAGGCCACTTCGGTTTGAGGTACCATCTTTAAAAATTCCATCTGTACCCAAAGACAAAATATAGGGCTTGTCTATAAGAGAATGAATCATCCAAACATATTTTCTGTGAATACCTGACATTACTTTGGTTAAGAAGACGTAGATATCTTGGAAAATATCGCTGTTGGAGAAGCTAGTGTCTCTGAGGATCCAAACTTATTGATTCGACGCAGTGCATAGAAAATGAGCCATGTCCGTCCAATATGGGCGTGATTTTGTGAAAATATCTGGGCCGAAAGGCAATTAGTGCAAGAATTGAACCCAAATGACCATATTGGTCAGTACTTGGGCTCTAAATTCGTTGCATCGTTTTTTTGGCTTAATGCACTCTCGAAGGCAGTGTAGTATATCGAACCACACACTCATATCAATTTTAAAGCTTTATCAACAACTTCCCGATAAGTTTATGTCGCGAGGCGCCTAATAAATTAATCACTTTGATGAAAGCTCGGAAATAATTTTTAAAATTAATTGTTAACACTTCCACGCCAAGTCATTGTAATAAACATTTAAAAAGATAAAACAATAAAGATGCAATCAAAAAATTCGGCTGCCAATTCGCGAAGTATCATATCTACTGGATATCAGCATTAGGAGCGGCAAGTATCAATCGAGAACTGTGTTAATCGTTTAATTGTTATAAAGATAATATTTTATTTCAATTCTTCAGTAAGATGACAGTATTTGCAAAATTCTATTTAGAGTTGCTTTCGACATTGTTGTCACTCCTGGAGTGGTCACGGTTGTTGAAAATGTTGGCATTGTAGCAAGTCCGGCCGTAGTCTGCGTACTAGTCGTTTGTGGAGTAGAGGTCGATGCTGCTAAAGTTGATGTTGTTGATTGAACAGTAGTTGTTGTCTCAGGAGTTGTTGTCTCAGTAGTTGTTGTTTCAGTACTTGGATAATTTGGTGGCAGCGTAGATACCAATAGCCCCTCCATTAGATCCAATTTAAGTCTTGCATCACTTAAACTATTTTGTAGATCATTCTTTTGAACTGCCAGAACTACAGTTGAAATAATGAATGCCAACGATATCAATCCCAAAATGACGCTCAAGGTCCGTGAGGTAAGTGCTTGAATAGAGGTTAAAGTCACTTTTTTTATTACACTTCTATGGTATTTGGACTATTTACCGAATTTGCCTTCTGCCATTTGTTTGAGAATTTGGAACTACCTGTACTGAAAGTGGAAGTCAACTGAGGTCCTAGGATAGAGTTAAGCAACCATTTGAACAACACATGTTATCGGATAATTAAATTTTATCGATATTGTCGATTTTATTGCTTCGAACATACCGAAGTATCCATTCTTTATCAAATCGTATCAGTACAAGTACTTTTCGTTGTTCTTTCAAGTTCAGTATCAAACTATATGTCTGCTGATGAATAATGACTTAAAAGCGATTAGCGATACTTTGACCGATATGGAATTCTGCATTCTTTTGAGTCATACGATGATGGTTCACTACTTCGTATGGCCATTTTGTCGGCTGCCTTGGTTGACGGCAACCGTTCATATTATTTGAAAGCTTTTATTTGTAGTTGTCGATTTCTAAAAATAATAATAAATAGTACGCGAGGTGGTGGAAATTTATAACAAGATGGTGGTGCTAAGAATCACACTTTTTTGAGAACTAATCACGCCGATGTGTAACCTCAGCAACTCAATTTAACCAAAAAAAAAAAAAACAAAAAAAAATAGAATCATTCTACATGTTCACCTTAGGCCATACCATAACAAATATACAGAATTTGCGTAACCACAGCCAGAACAAATGTGCAGTGCCTAGAGGAGATATTGATGTTGTTATATAAAATCTCTAAATCCAAGATTGTTAAATTCTCTTTAAAGACGATGAGGCTGAGGACCCTAGCAAGAAGAAGTTTATAAACCTCCTGGGCGGTGGTTATTTAGGTTGACTGCGTTATGGCTTGTACGGCTTGAAAGCCACATTAGGCCAAAATAAAGGTCAGACTATGTGGCATGACAAGAAACAATGCTTACTGACCATTTTGTCGTAGTAGCTATATTCAGACCTCGACTGTTTAAAAAAAGGTATCACGAACGCGCAAGAAAAAGACATTCAACATTCAATTCTTAAATACGCCTGCAGTAGCCAGAGTCAATAGAGACTACTGCGTGTGAAACTATCCAAGGCACATTCATCAGAGTTATGACATTATCAAACTACTGTAGAAATTGACAAAAGATGCACACCAAGAGAAGTGATATCCAGCCAGAAGGGAGGCAGAGAATATCTTTCATAAAAAAATAAGGGCATTTGCTGACTAAGAGTCTCGAAAAAACAGCAATTAATAACTTTCAAGATCAGCTTACTGCAGATCATTAATTCACTTAAGACCACAATCACTAATAGTCCAATAGTTTGCTAATGTCCAGATAAGCTTTAAGCTGTCTTCCCTACCAGAATTGATGAGGATGGCACGGCCAGCATGAACTGAAAAATCAGAAATCCGGCAGCTCTTATTATTTACAGATCGACTTTAAAGCCGCATATGAGAGTTGCCATCGCCTAGTGCTCTACCAGGCGTATCCTAAATTTGGAATCCCTACTTAACTAATCTACCCATATTGCGTAACGATGAAAAACATGCGATGTAATATATAGTTTGTAAGTAGCTCCTTGGAATTTTCCAATGCGTGCCAAATTTCAATAAGGAAATACGCGTTGATGTGGTTCTTTCGATCTCATGTTGGAGTCAATAATACCTACAGCGGATGTCAACACGGAAGGCACTTTCTTTAACGAACCCATCCAAATAGTAGATTATGCGAAGATGTCGTGATCCATGAAGGTGTCAAGCCCCAATGCAGTTGTTAAAAATTTTTCCGAAACCAAAAATGGATGGATCGATGTTATAGACAGCAGTGCTCGAGCCAGAAACTTGTCAAATAACCCGCTTCCAGGTTCAAGGTGCAGAAGAAGAACGAGACCTTACACAAGTTAAGAGTATGAAATAAAAATACTTTGCTAAACCGAAATGGAAAGGTTCCGATTTCCATCGTTACACGGTAAACTGTTTAACATTCAGAAATTTTACCACAACTCTGAATTTTTTCCAAGAAAACGATACCAGGACAAAATTGCACAAAATGCTTCGAAAGACTATTGCATACAGGGCTCAGACTTCAGACAAAGTTGTGACAGGTTGCATATGTCCTAATGATACAATGAAACCTAAAAATTCTAAAAGCTCCAAAAGTAGCTCAAAAACTTGTTGCAATAAAGTTTTGCTATATTAACTTATCTGTTCTATCCAATTATAGCTTTGATTGTTGTGATGCGGATAAGTGACCAATAATAAAACGAAATGTTTGAAGGCAGGATTTCGAAACTGTTGAGATTATTAAGTTCAGAGGCTACATTGCGTAGAAAAACAAGAAAGCTGTTCAGTTTCTGAATTCGACTGACATTATCAATAACTTAGCACTGTTCTTCTATTAATATCATTATGAGTGTTCCATGGCGTTTTGTCACATGATTGCACGCGATGTTGACTTATGACCTGTCATCGTAAGTCGACATGTCTGATGATGAGTTGTACTCGACTCCTGAGAGATATATATGTGACGATTATTACCTTTGGGTTATCAACAAACAAAAATTATATGTTCATCGCCTGTTAGAAATTGTAGAATTCAGCAGTAAATTCCAATCCTCAAATCACGAAATTTTAACACAACTGCAAAAACTGTAAGTTTTTCAAAGCTAATACTCGCAGAGCATGAACCCTTCCTTGTGAGCTGTTTTAATCGAAAAACCCATGGTGGTGTTGGTATCATTTCTATTTCACATGCATTTTTATCGGAAAGAATATCATCACAAAGAAGGCGTGGTTATAAGCAGTCAATTGTGTCGATCTAAGTGCCAATCATAACTACTCAATTTTCTGGTGATAAAATGAATCTAACGCCCATCTTCACCTAGAGTGTATAAACACGCACTTCTCCAAAGTACCAAAACTTCAACCGAATGCAAAAATTAAATACGAATCCCCCTGACTAGTTCAGACAACACTCATGAAGCATTGAAACCTAATACACCTGTGTTTCAAACCACTCTCTATCCGATCGCTCAACTCATTTTCAAATTACGTCATGCAAAATAATGAATACTCTTAGGCGTAGGCAAATAGATCTCAAAAATAAATTGAGCGTTTTCTTATATAGGATTTTAGTACAAGTTACATCAGTTTTTGATCAAATTTTGAGAAAAAAAGAACTTCGTGGTTGAAATTGGAACTACTAAAGCGGTCATGGAATAATTGTCTGGACCATATACAGAACTAAATTTTTGAAAATACAATACGATGGAGTTCTTTACGGAATATTTAGAAAATGATAATATATTTGAGTCACAGGAGAATACAGCAAAAAAGAAAAACAAAATAAAAAAAATCACCAAAATTCTCATGCACTCAAAAAAAATTAGCTGGACTTGGAAAGAAAATGATAATTACTGACGTCTACCAATAATAAGCTAAAATTTAGTGCGAGCAGGATAGTAAGCCTTAGACTGTAAATATTCAATACCGAGAGTTTTATCAACTTATCACTTATAACTTGTCAACTTATCACTTATAACTTATCAACTTATCACTTATAACTTATCAACCTATTTAATTTAATTTATCAGTAGGTAATAGTAGGTAATATCATTCAATTCAATAAATCATTTAAAATTTAACAAACCATTCACACAATTGTACTTTAAATTTTATATAATTTTAGATGTCAAGAATTGTTATCACGAGAACACTTACCTCACCTGGAACCGGAAAATTAGGATTGACTGTCGTTGTTACTGTTACTGGTGTAGGTAAAGTCGAAGGAGTAGTACCACCAGGATTTGTCGGTGGAGTTGTATTACCAGGATCTGTCGGTGGAGTTGTATTACCAGGATCTGTCGGTGGAGTTGTATTACCAGGATCTATCGATGGAGTAGTATCACCAGGATTTGTCGGATTTGTAGGAGTAGAAATGGTAGAAATAGTGGGAGTAGTGGGAGTAGTTGCAGACGTTGTTCCTGCTGTTGTTCCACCAGTTAATTTATCTAAAGCATCGTCAAGTTCATCTTGCAGTTCAGATTTTTGCACTGCCAACACGATTGTAGACACTACAAATGCAATTGTAGCCAGGCCGAAAAATATGGCCAAGCTTTTGGCAGTAAATACTAAAATTGAAAAGAAAGGATCTGTAATCTCAAAGCACCAAACAAATTTACAAATTTTCATTTACATTGCATTTTGCTGAATGGAGTAGTTTCTTTTTTTTTACAAAATTAGAAAAAAAAACTAAAAATCAATGAATTAGATTGTCGAACTCAAGAACTTGCGATCATTTTTTTTTTTTCACAGAACAATACCAGCTTTTAACCCTTTTGCAAGTGAAACCGAAGCGAAACTGATTCCTTGAGTATAATTTTTACCAACGATTTCGGTTTTCGATTTCGGATCAATAAAAAGATATCGCTTTTGATCTTAACCTTATCAGTGTGACACGGTCATAGCAAAAAAAAGTTGATTTCCCCAGTTTATGTTTCCATTATTTCAATTTATGACGGTTTATATCGAATTGTAAAAAACGATTGGAGCGAACTCGTCATAGTGTCCAATGGATTATTGTTTTATACCTTTACAGGATAATGAGTATGCTTTTTTTTTTATTTATTTATGTTTCTCCATTTTTTCTCGGTTCTGTGATATAACTCTGATTAAATAAAGGTTTATAAAGGTAATCGTTGTAAATTTTAGTGCAATTAAGTATGTATTGGAGCTTGACCAATAATATTTTTATTTCAATTAAAGTCGGTTTATAAAATAGAAAAAAAATGTAAAAAACTTCATGGCTATCAGGAAGTATAAAAGATTTTGGTATTACGTAAGTTGTGTCGTAGGAATATTGCAGGTCCATCTGTACTGGAAAGAAGCTAAGTCACTTATGTACGAAAAAACACAATCAGTATATATCTTGCCTTCAGATTGACTAGATCAAAATAAACAGTAAGATTTCGGCCAAGAAAATTCAATTGAGCCTTAAACCAAAATTCGGTATCCAAATTATTCGGAAAAGAGTGCAGAATTACTAGTTAGGCTTCAAGCTTTCTGTTGACTAGCAATCAACGCTCTATACCTTTCTCACTAATCAACTAAATATACAATCATTGGATTTAGGAGTTTTCACACAATTGTTTCGACGAGAGTATAATTTTTGGAAAAGGACAATTACTGTCAGATACTCGTATCAAGAACCAAAACCATACATTAAGTGGAATAATCCACAAACTTTCGCGTTGTACGTCTAATATGTACTTATCCTTCGAACGAATAGAATACGCAAATACTTCCCTTTTATGAAAAGATTATATTTAATTGTAATGGAAAACATTGTGTAAAATTTTTTCTCTCATCAATCTCATGTCTACTAGACCACTGGTGATCACGGTAAAGCCATCGATCAACATAATTTTGCAGCTTAGGAGAAGCGCTTTCCAAGTACAAGTTATATAACTGAACCGATTTCACGATAGAGTGGAAAAGTCACAGCTTGATGCTACTACTTTGCATATCCAAAAAGAATAGTGGTGATAGTATGCAACCTTGCCGAACGCCACACGTGACACTCCGCAGTTTCATAACTTGTTTTTATAAAATGCAGCAAAAGGAAATTTTAGCTGTTGCAAATCCTAATCACTAATGGACGTAGTTGGTCTGTAGTTACTGCGGACGAAGTTTTGTAGAGCTCTGCGGGAAGGCGTTGTGTTTTAATCGCATCAATGAATTGTTCCATATTGTAAGCGTAAATTTCGGCCGTTCGACAATTCGTCTTGGTGTTCAAAATAATGAAAAAGTGCTCCCTTGGTGCTAATCTGAAATCAGCTACGACCTGTTCAAACTCTGTACTTACTATTTGCGCAAGCTGTAACTAGATATTACCTTTTTGGTGATTTTGACTCAACTACTTGTAACTATGTTTGTGGTCAGATTCGTCATTCTATGGCATATGGACTTCTCTCAAATTCATCCGGTACAAGGACTCGAATTCGCCTCGAAGGGATGGCTGTACTTAAAGAAGTATCTGCTTTTCATTCAAATAGAAATGAAATGAAAGTCTTCGCTTGTTTTGAGGATTTTTTAATTGTAGATAGACAAGCCTACAAGATTGAATCTTTTGCATATTTAGGATCAACTGCGATTCAGCTACTTTTCCCTTTTCCTTTTCCCGATTTTGTGATTCTTTATGGTCCTGATATATTTTGTTCACCTTTTCCTAAACCTTTTGAACATACTTTTTGCCGATCTAACCACAGATCTTATTTTCGGTCCTGGTCCTTGTTTGCAGTTTTACAGCATATCCATGCTAGCTTCCATCATGAGTCATGGATTTGTTGAAATATTTGCACTTGATGATGGCGGCACGAAACTTTTCGAATGGTTGAGGGACTCACAAGTGGCAAAGGTCTCGGAAATCTTTTGCCATTGTAATGATTTGACGTCGAACTTATCACAACATTTCTTGCAGTTGTTAAAACTAGCATACAATGTAGGTGTAGAAACTTCAATATTCCAACTTTAACGTATCGCTCCTGATCCTGATCTACTGATCATTGTGTAACGTGCTCTGTAAGAAGATATTTTGCATTTTTCTAAGTGACTCTAATCTACGAAGTGTCACGATTGTAAAGACCTTTTAGATATTTAAATATATTTCAAGAAAATTTAAATACAGGATCTGCTTGCACAGATAGTCAAAGAGGAAGAAATAAACCTAGCCCTTATATGTAAACAATATAAAATCTTTCACTTCAGTGCAAGGCAACAACTGTATGGACGTGCGGAAATTACGCATTCAACAACAAATAATTGGCGGAATTTCGTGTACCTCAAAATTAAGGACATCCACTTCTTCAGCTATTAAGAACCACTACGTGCCAGCATGGCAGAATATCAAGAAATGCTTGACGTACCTACGTGTTAAAAATCACCAGCAATTTTAGCACAATCGGGAGTTAAAATGGTAGTGTAGTACGAGTACCAACCACAGAGGCGAGGCATTGTTGAATGCATTCGATAAACAAAAAGCCACTGAAACGGTACGAGCGTACAGAAACAATACTACCCGTCACAACTGTAGGAGTCCTGGAAATAGCAGGCTAAATGAGAAGCAATAAGCCTGCAAAATGGACGGAATCCCAAACTTCGTGCTGAAGTTTCACATTAAAACTCATCCAGAGACATTTGTAAACTTCTATACAAGGTTTTCGGCAGAAGCTGATATTAATCCCAAAAGGGGACGAGTACTAGAAAATGCTGGAAAGAATTATTTGCGACAGACTTGAACAGTACACCGAAGGAGAAAAGGCATTCCAATCAAATATGCGGCTTCAGGAAAAAAGAAGCACTCTCTATGCGAAACAAGCAGTTTATAAAGACATTTCAGACGAAGCGTATACGCCGATGATAACCCACACAAGCGTGAAGGAAAAATTTAATATTTGGCCCATAAGAATCCTGCTTGCAACAGCCCACGTATGTACATATGTGTAGGGACCGATACCAGCTATAAATTCGTCCATGTTTCTGTACACAGAAGAACGGAACCCAGAAAGACCCACCTTCAGAGCAACTGTCAAAATAAAATGGGATCGGCAATGAAACGCCTCAGAAAATGATGGGTCGGTTTTAACCACGTAAACATGGAGGTCCATGGTGTCGGGCATAACTCATAGCATGGGCTACCAAGTATGAAGAGTTTCGCCCATCCAGCGTCGAATATTGACCTTAATTCACTTCATTAAGTTTCATTTGACATGTAAACTAGAGTAGTTGAAAATTTTCCAAGCAGCGATACACATCTGACGAACGCATGTACATCTATTATTCCAAATGCATTTATTGTACTGCAAACGTTCCCTCGTGCTTTGTCTCTAGACGCGAAGATAGATTTGGTATCTTGCAGGTTCATCGCTGATAGACCCAACATGTCAAGCAGACAACAAGAATTTTGGTGTTAAGCAACAATAACCAGGAACATGAACAAGACAACGTTTATTTTTTTTTTCGATTCAGTATCTCAAACATATCATAAATTTCTTCCACAAGGTCAGCGCCTTATAATTCCGAATGTCTAGATTAAAACATAAATGTGGCTGTATTGCAACTGAATAATTTAAAATATTTTTTTTCGAAATAAAAGAAGTATTTATAGTAAAACGTTCGAAGATGATTTAATTACAAGTTCTTTGCAGCTCGCAGTAAACAGTACACCAAACACAGATACATGGATGGGAGATTCCTTCCTGGTATTCCTATCTGTTGCCGTAAAACCTCTTGTCATTTTAGTCCGGAAGCGGTACATACACATGGCATATAATAAAAATCGAGCTGCTTAGGTATGTACATACATTTGTATGTATCCAAGGGCATAAAGCAATATTCCTAGTAAATTTAAAATTTCCCAAAGATTACGCAAGATATTAAATTTTACAATGTTGCCGTAAGGCAACGTCTGGACTATATGACAAACAATAAACTCAAAATACCCATTTGATAATATTTATATAGACAATATGAAAGAAATCAATAAATGTTTTATACTCCTGCAATATCCATTTAGTGAGGTATTTTCCAAGTAAAACCAAATAGTATATGTACTCTCTGGGACAAGGGTGCAAACAGGAGGGGTACAATAAGTCAATTTCGCTTCTTTAAAGTAAAACCGCAAATTGTGTATAGATACAAGTTCATATATACCCATTTGATATACTCTTACTTACGTTCATCAGTTTATCATTTTATCACGACTAAACAATTAGAGTTCAAAATAATTTTAGTATACAACGTTTGCTGGAGGGAAGTACAAAGAAGTTCGGGTTAAAAGATTTTGTTGGTTCATGGATATATTTTTAGACTTCTTTTTATAATACGGTGCACTAGTTATTCTTTAATTTATGAATACAATGTACTCGCCCTTGTAGATAATTGTTGAATTTTTCCATTAAGTGGCAAAGTTATTTTTGAATTTTGAATATCATGAAAGCCAGTTTCAAACTAATCATCACTTTCAATACTGGGATCTAAAATCTGAAGAAAATGTTGCTGGAAATTGTAAGTAGTCAGTCAATACTTTAATATTTACCGTATTTTGTTATATGTATACAGTAGGTATACTAACAGTTTTAGAGTTCTTCGCATTTTTGTTTAAAAATGTTCAATATCTTCCTTAAGTCAATCTAAGGAACCTTATTTGTTCGGATACTTGGCTATCTTATCAAAAGTACACACTTCATAAAAACAAATTATCCAAATTTTATATCAAAGATCGCATTCAGACAACTTTACGTGCGCAATTTGTATTGCAAAATCATTCTCAACAAAGACGCCCATTTCTGGCTAAACCACTTCGTTAATAAGCAAAATTGTAGTATCTGAGCAAGTCAGCAAGCGAAAATCATTCAAGAAATGTCATATGTACTGACAAAATCTGAATGTTTGGTACGGGTTTCATTCGGTCATTGGTCCATATTTCTTCAATGATACTGGCACCACAGTCAATGGGATAAATTGGAAGGTAATGATTTAAACCACATGGGATTTCAACAAGACAGCGTCACATAAACCACAGTTGCCCAAACAAACGAGTTATCGAAGTCGAAGTTCGGTGACCATGTTATCTCCAGAAATGAACTACTCAAATAGCCCCTCCATTGGTATGATCAGACGCCTCTAGAATTTTTTTATTTGAGACACTTTAAAGTCCATGGTCCATTCCAATAATCAGAGACTTTGGGCGACCTCACCACCAACATCGAACGCCAAATTGCGGGCATATCCCTCGATTTATGGGAAAGAGGCTGCTTTACAAAATTCAAACAAAATGCGCATTGTGACTGCATCTTGCATCGGTGATGCAAACATACGAAACAAATACAATAAATTCTGTTGCGTTGTGAATCATGACATTTTGGAATGTTATGCGATGTCCACAATTTTGTTTTTTGTCAATCTGAAACAATGTGTTACAAATTAATTGCAACTCAGATAATTAATCATTTGCTAAACAATTGTAGTGCTAGTGACAACCGGATATTCATGAAATATATTTTAAATCTAAACCGAAAACGATATCAATAACAAATAGGTATTCGTCCACAATGCATTTCAGAACGTAATGCGTTGTGTCATCATTTTGTTTGCATTGCCTCGCCTGCCATCATACATTCATCGGAGGCCTGACAATGGATGTGGATGTAGTAAACTTCAGCTCTAACCCAAAGGCATCTTACAGGCTTTTCGGACTTTCAGTTTCATTTTAGTTACCCAACCACGGAAAACCAAAGTATTGTGAAATATCTGTCAAAGCACAATTATTTTGAAGTGGTTTGACTAGCATTTCCGTCTGAAAGAATAAACATAAGACCGCACCTCCAGCAATCTTTTGAGAATATATGAAGCAAAAAATGTACCTCCTACTTGTTCAAACTATCTTTTAGCACATCCATCGCCCATTTATGCCAGTACCTCCAAGTACCATTGCTCCTATTCATAGAAGATGACGGGGCACATGTGGTGTCTTGGATAGAACTGTCTTAATAAAAATTGTGATGTTTGATTCGTCAGACCACTTGATGCACCACTCCATTATTGCGGTTATAACGAATTCTTGTATACATTAACAAAATATCTGTTACAAATATAAAAATTTATTTGATCTAATTGTTATATCTACTAGGTATGTGTAACAAAATAATTATTCAACCACTGTGAAACGCCTTCCTTATTCTCCTCCAACCATTTAATATTGCTCTTCACAGTTTCCAAAGCCTGTTTTCGCGATGCAGTTCCAGCTCCACCTTCTGGATATTTTTCAAAGAATTTTTCCATTTCATTTAGTTTGGTTTCAGTTGTAAATCTTTCTGTAATTGATGGAATCATCCGACCCAAGAATCGTTCATTTAAACCAAACCTATCGACTAATCGTTCCCAATTATCTCGAACATAGTCCCAAACAACTGATTCTCCCACAGGATTGGCTGCAATATTTTGCAAACAATTGAAATAGTCCTGTCGACGGATATTGCTTTCATCTGATGCTAGTTCAATAAATCTGCACAAGTAGATAGTATATATTTTCTAAGTAATATCAATTGAATTATTCAGAACACAAACCTGTAAAGTATCCAAGGACTCTGAATACCTGCCAGTCCATACATCAACTTGGTTTTTTCACTTGCATCTAACTCCGCTTGAAACACATTCCACATTTCGTTCCACGTTTTTTCAGTTCCATTATTTTGCATTCCATAGTAATAAATAATTTCACGTAAGTCAGGTGCTGGCCTTGCAGATGAATTATTAAGCCAGGACGTGAATCTAGTGGAGGCTTCTTCAAGGCATTCGGGTAATCCAAGTGAACAAGCTGTTGTCAATATTGTGACGCGAAGGCGGCTATTAAAATAAAGACTATCTAAACTAATCTGAAAGTGTAAAGAATGTCAAGCATACGTACTTCATAACGTGGTTGGTTCCAACTGTCCAAGTGACTTCTTCATAAGCTTGTCGCACCAAATTCCTCCCAAAAACTTGAAATTCGTTATAGATGTCCGTGTATCTAAGAATATTTTGCAATGCCAAGAGTTTTACTGACGCTACGTTCCAAGGCACATAGTCATTCTCCCGTTGTAGGTAAGTTAGCATATCAAGGGCTGTATCGTAGGACAGTTGACTTGCATCAGCTAGAGCGAAAGCATCGTTTAAGAGATGTGCCCTATCGGCTATAGGGAATGTCTTAAGAAAAACTAGAACTAAGAATCTTTTTCAAAAAAATATTGATTGCCTTATTTACCTCTGGATTATCAACCAATTCCGCTATCAGACTTTGCCAGGTATCCGTTGGATAGTTAACTCTATAGTATCCAACTTGTTTGTCATTAAGTTTAATCCACTTGATGTTAGATGGAACTTCTATAGAAACTGTGATATAAATACAATGAATAACTCAATAGATCTTGGGGTTGAAGTGCACAATTTTACCCTCTGAAGCGTCATGGTCAAACCACAGTCTTTGCACTTCAGAACTGTCACTTATCACGTAGGTTATGGGGATCGTCCATGTGTAACTGCAAGAAGTGTTAGCTTTGTCAAACTAATTTCGAAAGAGTCTTCAGATAACATACTTGAATGCAGAGTCGTTATGAAACTTATCGTAGTCTTCTGGATTTGAGAGGAATCTTTTTTGTGTCAACTTGTACTCCGCATTTGATACTTTGTGTACTTCTACGACTGGTAGGCCCATCTGCTCCGTCCAGGTACGCATTACTTTTCTGAAAACATGAAGAGTTTGTATCATGTTGTGTAGCAAAACAAAAAACAACAGTCTAAACATTGCGCTTCAGGCGCGATCATAGAGTATAGGTATACCGATAATATTGCAGTTGTCGTAAAAAATTTGATGAATCTGTTGTAAGAATACTCAATTACACTTACTTGACATCGAAATCCAGTCCCAATGCTTCTATTTCTGTTAAAAAGTCATCTGTGACAGCATTCTTGTACTTGAATTTATTCAGATAGTTTTTTACGGCTTTTTGGAAATTATCACTTCCAACGAAGTCTTCCAACATTTTTATAATCGAAGCACCTTTATCATAAGAAATTGTATCGAAAATCTCAGTTATCTGATCTGGATTAGATACAGTCTGAACAATCGGATGAGATGCTACCGAAGAGTCATACTTCATAACACTGTGCAGTGCGTGAATTAGAAATTGTTCTGACTAAAAACATACTGAAATGTTAACTGAACTTTTGTGTGCCATACATCCTTACCATATCCCAGTCGGGGTAAATTTGATTAATGCCCTTGTACTCCATATATCTAGCAAATCCTTCGTTTAACCACAAATCATTCCACCACATCATTGTGACTGTCAATGGATTCGTTTATATAGTACATATGTATGTAAAAGTATCTACAAATCTTACCTAAATTTCCAAACCACATGTGAGCCAATTCATGAGCAACGACAGTTGCGATCTTTTGTATATTTGTGGCGGAACTCATCTCAGGGTCATAGAGTAAAACCGATTCTCGATATGTCACCAGACCCCAATGTTCCATGGCATTCGATACAAAGTCTGGTATTGCAGCCATATCTACGAAAATGGATTAGTTCTGGTCATATTTTTGACGCGGTACTTCAAGACTCACCTAATTTAGGCAAAGGATAGTCTATTCCAAAGTACTGGATATAAAACTCAGTCACAGCTACTGCCGTGTCCAAAGCAAAGTATACTTTGCTGAGCTGATGCGACGTAGCAAAGA
Source organism: Xylota sylvarum (assembly GCA_905220385.1). Taxonomy (NCBI): domain Eukaryota; kingdom Metazoa; phylum Arthropoda; class Insecta; order Diptera; family Syrphidae; genus Xylota; species Xylota sylvarum. The sequence continues at coordinate 16,986,455 of LR999958.1, forward strand.
CTCGAATATTGAAATCTGAACCAATTCCATTTGCTTCAACCTTTTTCGTTTCATATTCCAAGTCCGATACAATGAAACAAGCCAGATATGTGCTCATAGGAACGCTTTCTTTAAAAGTAGTCTCCGCGTACAACTCATGTTGAATAGTGTTCTACAAGACGTTGCCCTATAAAATACTTGTCATACAATCCCTCTCCACTATACCTACTTCAACATTCATATTGGACAGAGCATGATAGTCCCCATCATTAGGATGCACCAAAGTCACGCTAAAAGTGGCCTTCATCGCTGGTTCATCGAAGCACGGGAATGATTGCCGAGCATAGGTTGGTTCGAATTTTGAAGTGGCAATAGCTCTGCAATAAATTTACAGTTTGAGAAATAATGTTTTGTTTTTGATGATATTTTTCATTGCATACATTTGGGTGGATAGAACATTTTACTTACTTCAGCGATCCATCTGGTTTCGTGTACGTACTGCTGTACAATCCAACAATTTTATCCTGCATCCTTCCACTAAAACTAATGAAAAGTGTAACTATTCTACCTGCCACTAGATCAGTATCAATATCGATGATGAGGAATTCCCGCACTGGGTCCAGTTCATAGTGCAACACGTTAATGCTGCGTGAGGATGCTTCCGTAACGTGAATCTCATGGATATTCAGTTTGTTTGAATGAAGAATAATTCTTCGCGTAGTTCGAGCGATATTAATCCTTATTTCCACGTTACCAGAGAAGTTACCAGAGGCTATATCGGGATGGAGATAGATGCGATAATGCCCTGGTAAGAGATTTACTGGAAGGCGATAGTCGATGATCTGAAATTAAATTTGGAATTTCTTAAATATTTCGAGAACTGCCTATTGATCAAAACAAGAAGGGATTTCCTTTTAATTGAGGTTAAAACGACAATACATATTGTGTGCCAGCCTACGTTAACAAGTTCTGAAAACTTGTCCCTTAGCAGAACTAGAGTGATCATAAGATTCTCACCCTTAGCATATAGTAAAGATCGGTTAAGGAATATCCACTACATTCTTGGATAGTTCTATTGGGCATTCCAAGCATTTATCACTGCTTCTCTTGGAGTTTTGGAGGAGTTGTACATGGCATTTTGTACCTTCTTGTGAACAATACTAATTTGGCCTCAGACTGATCGATCCCGAGACAATCAAATCCAAACTGGAGAAACGATGCCGCGAAGAGCTCACAGCACTCATAACAAACCACGATGTCCTTTGGGTTCCAGGACACAGGGGCATTTAGAGAAACGAGCGGGCGGAAGATTAAGCAATTTACCTCTGCCTCTAAATCTATGTTATGTTCGTGAGACTAGCTAATGAGAGATGGAGCGCACTCTCATCTTGTCGAGTCTCCAGAAAACTCTGAACAAAACATGATAATGCTAAGACTAAAGCAAATTCTAGTTCTTTACAGACCCAACTTAGAGCTCTTCATGGGAATTATTACCGGCCACAAGGTACTAGCGGCCCACCGAAGAAGAATGCGACTAGACACTGATGACCTCTGCCGAGGCTGTGGCGACACGCATGCAGAAGAGACCACATCTCACTTCCTTTGTGAATGCCCAAGAAAAGCTACCATTAACCATTCTAAAATTTATAACAATATCGGGTTGGTTCGGTTCGGGTTGGAAGGTTGCTTAGCTATCCCAAAACTACAGACCAAATTTCTTCTTCAGTTTAGGTTATCCACGACAGGAGTTCAGAATGGTTCCATTGGTGATTCGAGTACTGATTGCTTGTACAGAGCAGATTTCATCAGGTCTTTTATGGAAAGAAGGAACAGTCATCCTTAACCCCCCTTACCAAAGGTTAGGAGTATCTCATTTACTACCATAAGCTGTTTTTAGAATTTTTTAAATTAAATAGCAAATGCGCAATAGTTTATGTACATATGAGTACCTACATGCTTTTTAGAACCTACATGACATCTCAAAAAGTTATCTCAACATTCTACTCTGTTAGTAACTTCAAGGCAGATCACTTATAATAGGGATCAGAACACAAACCGATGTTATGACAATATACTTCGCTAAACAGATTGAATATCCACTAAAACCGTCTCCATATGACAGCGGCTTTTATCTGGCTTATCTCAACACTATCTACTCTATGAATTGAAGAAGAAAAAACAACACTATTGTAAAACTCTTCCAGCAACCAAGACGGAACCTTCATAAAATGTTATGACATAATTTTTCCATAGAACTGACTCCAATAGCCAAGGGATTTCTCTAAATAACAACAATTTTGACTGGTGTTTGCCATATGTAATAGGCATCGCAAAGCAGCACTTACCATGCAGTGTTCGTATAGTACATTCATGTTTGGAACGACAGACTTACTCCAATAACAAATAAAGGGTGAGCCATCTGTTGGTATCTTTTTGAATGATATGTTATTTTGACACTGACAGCTCTTATGCACTCAAAAAATTGACAGAAACTCAGTCAATGTGTTCACTATATTCAATAAACCAACAATCTCGGAAAAAAAGATGGCCTTTATAAAGAGGAGAAAATTCGACAAAATTCAGTCAAACCAGTGTCGCCGTTCCAAAAATATTAAAGAACAGAAGACCTTTATAGAAACTCTTTCGTTTAAACAAGATTTATTATCTCCCTAATGTTTTGGATGAGGATTAGGTCAGGATTGTAGCAAAAAGAAGAAGATCAACATCTTTTATATATCATGCATCATGACTCTTTGTACGTTTTGAACTCCAAGATTTTGTAGTGACAAACTGCCAGTAAATAGCCTTTGGGAAAAATGGTGACAGAAAACACTATACACTAAATATAAATCTGAAAACTTAACTGCAACATAAGACGATACTGTTCCCTACTTGGGATAGAAGCAGAATTCTAATCAAAATCACTGCAAATTCTGGAATATTTTAAGCCACATAACGCATGTCGATTTCTGTCCAAAAATTCATCAGATTGATCAAATGCGGTCAAGAAATGTTGCAATGCACTAAATGTCATTAGACACCATCATGACATACGAACGGACGGTCATGGCTTAATCGGGAATCGAATGTATATAGTTTATAGGGTCTATCTCGATTATTTCTACCTAAACGGCAACATTGAGTCAATCAAAATTTCCATTCTCCCCTTGCTTCCTCTTTTCTCTTATTCACCCAAACTACACCACAGTTGTGGTAAATGTGGTAAAATTAAATTCAATACCATAAACATAATCAACTTGATAGCAAGCAAAATAATCATGCCAACAGCCACGGTGCCAACATGTTCATCACTGTAAAAGAAGAGGCTGTGTACGTTACGGGTTGATGTGTGTCTTTTTTTTAAAACTCGAACTCAAGACTTTATAATGGACTTTGAGTGCACTTCCTTGGTGATTCTAATGCAATTCAAATATGCTTACACAAAACTCCTTTTCGATTAGATTAATGAATAACGAATGAACTTATCTTCTATCTTAGACTCAACCATAAACAGAAATCCAATTCAATAACAAATAATCAAAAATCTATCATTTCACGGCCAATGTACATAAGTACGTATGTACACTCAATGATTTCGATAAGAGAGGCCATCACTTTCGAAACAAATACCTGTCACCTATTACTTCGATGATAACATGCCACAAACCATTTGATTACACACTTAACGGACTGCACATTGGGATTTAGCTTATCGTATATAAGCGGGTTCATTTAATTGCTCACATTTATTACAATGTATATCAATAATATCAATAATTAATCTCTGCTTGAGCTATCGCAGAAATACCAATATTTGCTCGGCTGTTGTATCTGAAGTTGTTCATACAAGAAACGATAAAATCTTATTACTCACATTTGACGGATCATCAGGCGCTACTGTTGTTGTTGTAGAGAATGGCGGTCTATTGGCATTTTCCAGTTCCGCCTCAAGAATATCCAATTTTTCTTTTGCATTTCTCAAATCTCTTTTGATTTGAGCCTTTTGAATCGCTATAACTGCTGTAGCTACACCAAAAGCAGCAATGGCCCACGGCAAACCGATAGTAAGAATTTTTGATTTAATTAACATTTTACTCTATTCCATTTGGAGCTGTTATATCAGAACACTAGATAAATATTGGAGTAGGTATGAAAAAATAAAACAAGACTATCGATCAATTAACGAACGATTTACGACTGAATGGTAATCGCACGCTAAGGCTCAACCAAATCGATTCGATTTAATGAAACCAATTCGTAGGTCATAAAATCACATAAAAGTACCTACACACGAGTACTCGTATACCCGGATTATTAACTTTATTTTGTTATTTAAGAGTACCGCATAATAACTGATAAGATTCTGATTGGAGAAGGAATAGAGAGGTTATAAATAAATGTTAACACAAAACTCTGCAGTTAAAGGTTATCCAAGGCATTAGCAACAAAAGTGTATATGACAGCTATTTATCACTTATTGCTCGGAAGAGGTATACAATACTGCTATAAGATAATAAAACCTTGTCTGTTTATTACAAAATGGGTGTACTATAACCGGTGATTAGTTGCTGATACATTCTTCAAAAAAAAAAAAATATTGTCGCGACAAATCCGTATGTGATTCAGAACCTAGTATAAAATATAAGCAAGTTATTTCTTTTCAAACTGTGTTATGCTATGAATCCTTAAACCGATACCATGGAGTAAGAAAACAATTGAATAGCCATTCGATCATAGAAGTATCTACTTACCTAGCGTAAAGATGAAAGACCATGATTTGAATCACTATTACTTTTAGTGACTGCTGTTCTGAATAAACTGTGAAAAATACCAGTGATTTCAATCAAACTTATAATATTTATTTATGGTAAATCCACCGACTAGTCATTTTGGAATTACACTGTAGCATCTTCTACAGTAACAATTTGTGTACCTACACCTATTGTTGTACTGATTTCCTTTTTGATTTCGAGCTGGTGATTTCTGATCCACCTAGTGACTAGAGAGTAGTCAATGTTCAACTGCAACTGGTCCCATTAACTGGAAGAGACTTTATCCTTGTACATACTATGTTTGACGAAATCATCTGCCCTGTAGTTTCTCCCAGTGTTCCTAAACAACGAGAACCATTCAAAAGAAGCTACAATTTAGATAGACCTTTGATGAAGATTATAGCGATTCCAAAGATTTTATAGCGGCCTGGGACTGGGTATTTGCACTAAGACAGAGTCTTCTTGATGGCCAACGAAACGCTACAGTGATCTGCTAAGTGTAAAGAGTTGTTCATATTTGATCTGTTGAAAGAAAATTTCCCACCTATCCATACGGCTGAGTCTTGTCTGGATGGTAGACAGCCATGGGTTTTATTTTTAAATATTGGGTACCTAAAGGATAATTTTCGAAATAAATTATGAATTGTGGTATAAAATGGTCGTATACTGGACCATTGTGAGTTGTCTTTAGGTTACCCCAACTGCCATCTGCTTGCCAAGAAGTTCCAGGGAACTGAGTCAAACGATCACACCAAACATTAGTACCTATAGCCCTGAATGTAGAAACATGGATGCCCTACGGGGCTCCAATTTATACTTCTAACCTACGACTTCCTTTGATGAGCTATTCACTGCTAGGATATTAACATAATTTTCTATCCACATTTGCAAAAATTAACTTGTTTCAACCACTGTTTTTTTTATAGAGTTTTTTACATTCTTCCCGTGACAACAAAGATAACGTTCATCCAGGGCACGCTGCTTCCAGTTTTTGCCCTAAGGTTCTGACTTCTCGTATACTGGACACCAAATCCCAATATCAGCTTAGCTTTCTTGCCGACATTTTGTCTCCAAGTAAGGAGTTTTGATCCCATTCGAAACGCTAAACTGAAGTCGTTATGGTTTCCTAGTGCCAATCTTGTCGAATCTTCACTCATAGTCCTCAAAGTTGTGTTTATCAACGTTGGCGTTTTGCCCAGGCTTTGCCTTGTTTACTTCAAGACCAATTTATTTTACCTGTTGGGCATGCTGGTAGCATACAATGATGTTTATAACATTCATGTAGCTGTAGATACTGTCTAAATAACAGTGTTTCGGACCCTGCTGCGTCTGTCTCATAACTAGATTTTTTACATTATAAGGAAGTTACGCGAACGACACAACCCCTCAACCTGTAGGGCTAAATCCTTGTTTAAAACCAATAGGACGAGCGCTTCCATTGCTCTATTAAGGGCACGTCCACCACCATTTCTTTTTCAAAACTCTGATGTAGTTTTAGAAATCATAATTGACCTTAACACTTCAAAGTAACGCACGTTAGACACTGACTATTTTCTACTTATGTATCTGGTAGTGGAAACGCCATCGCTGTCAGCTGAAACAAAAAGACATATCTTAGTGACAACCTTCGAAAAGAAGTGAAAACCAATCTTCAGTTAAGGTAGCCATGATTCACAATCGCTTTATAAATATATTTCGCCTGAATTTCAAATCCAGCCATTCATTAATTGGAAGGATAATATCCGAGGACTAAAGTTCAGAGAGTATTGTCCCCCTAGGTCCTATTGATTTGAAAGGCTTGGAGCAACTATTACCCACAGCTTTTTTAATGTTGGAGTATTTCGGAAAGTGAATTGTATCCATTGGAAACTATATCCAAAGAGTTTTCAGTACTGTCTTGCAGGGTTGAGCTCACCTTAGTTAATATATGCGTTCGGAAACTAATTTCAGACAATTATTACTTTTACTTACTAAAAAACAGAAACAGTCAATTTACTTCCCTTCATCTCATCCACCAGCACAACTTTATTTCATATACACTACTAAAAGTTAAATAGTAACCGAACCACTTTGTTTTTCCAACCAAGCGCCAACTTTATCTTTGTTCTCTTCCAACCACTTGATATTGTTCTTCACGGTCTCCAAAGCCCGCACCCTAGCCGCTGTACCAGCTCCAGCTTCTGGATATTTTGCAAAGAATTCTTGCATCTCCTCCAGTTTCGTTTGAGTTGAGAATCGTGCTGTTATAGAGGGAATCATGGAGCCCAAATATCTTTCATTCAAACCAAAGCGTTCCACAAGCCTTGGCCAATTTTCTCGCACATAATCCCAAACAATACTCTGACCAACTGGATTGGCCGCAATGTTCTGCAAACATGAGAAATAATCCTGTCCACGGACGTAGCTCTCATTCCACGCCAACTGAACATACCTGAAATAAAACAAAAAAAAGAAGACTGAACAATGCTTCCCATTTTGAAGATTCCCCCATCTAACCTGCTCAAGATCCATGGAACCTGAACACCAGACAAGCCATACATCAGTTTTGACTTTTCACTTGCGTCCTTCTCATTTATGAATAGATTCCACACCTGATTCCAAATACGTTCATTACCACTGTTCACCATGCCGTAGTAGTATATGGATTCTCGTAGATCTGGATGTGGTCGGATGCTAGGATCCTCTAGCCACAAATTGAAACGGGCAGCCACTTCGGTATTGCACGCTTCAAGACCCAATGAACAGGCTGCAGCGATTGCTGTTATACGTAGACGACTAGGAATTAAGGATACATTAGTGGAGCAATAAAATTAAATAGTCTGCCTACTTTTTCAAATGATCAGTTCCGACTGTCCATCCGGCTTCTTGATAAGCTCTTGTAATAAGCTGCCGAGCATACGTTATGTATTTTTCAAAAATGTCTGTAAACATTAGAGTGTTTTTCAGTGAAGTCAATTTAGTGGAAGCCACACTCCAAGGGACATAGTCAACCTCCTTAGCTAAGTACGTGGTAATGTCGAGAGCTGTATCGTATGGAAGTTGAGTAGAATCAGCTAGGGAGAACCCATCATTCAACAAGCTAGCACGGTCTCCAACAGAGAAGGCCTGCAATTTCAAAAATATACATTTTCCTCCAGTTAAAAGAAATGCTTTAGTTGAGCTTACACTTGGATTATCGACTAATTGAGCTACCAAAGCTTCCCACATCTCAGTTGGGTAGTTAACGCGATAGTAGCCAACTTGGTTCCTGTTGAATTTGATCCATTTGACTGTAGCTGGTACCGTAATGGTAACTACAAAAGAAAGTAGGTACATATATGGAAAAATAAATATATAGTATAGTGTATCTTGTCATGTGCTGAAAAGGAATTTATAGGAAAGAAGAAGGTTTTGGTAAGCAATCCAAATCCGAGCAATTATGGAATACAGTCACAAATGTCTGACTAACGTCCGAGAGTAGACAGTCTCTAAATAAAGTCCCTAAACATACTCCTACGTTGTAGTAGGAAATTGTGATGAACAAATGCTGATGCTAGATTTAGCTCTTTACATGTTTAATAGTATATACTGCTTCAGACATTCTGTCGACCAACTGGTGATGTTTGCTAAATAAACCAGTATTCGGAAGAATAGAAGTTTTGATAGAAGTGGCGTGAATTTGTAAACAAATTTAAAAGCATTAGTATGACATTGCGTTACAATGTTCCATTCCCCATCATGGGTGTATCTGAATGGACTAAAAATTGTAGAAAAATGTAAGATTTGAAAATGAAACATCATTCCATATATACTTTCAGACACCAGATGAGAGAAAAAGTCATACCCCGTCCATCTTAATTCCATTCACGCAAGGCCCTGTATACTTACATTCATTCTGATCATGATAGAACCATCCTCTTTGCAAAGTTACGCTGTCACTTGTATAGTATGTGATTGGAATAGACCATCGGTAGCTATTAAAATAAAACAAAAATAAAAAATTATTCCATTCTCTTCACTATCAGTGTTATGCTTCTTACTTAAAAGTTGGCGAATCATTGTATTCTCCATCATAGTCCGCTGGATTTGAGAAGAAACGTCTTTGTGTTAACTTGTACTCAGTGTTTGAAATCTTTTCTACCTCAACTACTGGCAAACCCATCTGTTCAGTCCAAGTGCGCATGATTTCACTATGAATAGTCACAGGACTTATTTACTAAATCTATTTGACAACATGACAAAGATTTGACGTTTGGATAGCTTGACAACTCATAAACGCCAAACATTTGACATCGTATCAAACAGTGTATTCTCAGCTTTAAACAATTGTCAATGAAATGTCATGGGTTCGACATTTAGTTTAAAAACATTTGACTGTTTTGACAACTCGCAAACAAACAATTAACAACGCACTAACAAAACTAAACTTCAAAAAGTTTCCATTGAAGAAAACCTACCTGACATTAATAGCCAATCCCAGTTTATCGATCTCTGCCATGAAATCACTTGTTACAGCATTCGAGTATTTGTATTCATTCAAATAATTCGTTACAGCCTTTTCAAATACGGCGGGTGTCAAAAAGTCTTCCAACATGCGAATAATCGACGATCCTTTGGAATACGTGATGGTGTCAAAGATTTCAGTTATCTGATCAGGATTTGCAACAGTCTGAATGATTGGGTGGGATCCCAATGTTGCATCCAAGCTCAGAACCCCATGCACTGTGCCTATGATGAATTGATCGTCCTAAAAATAAAATAGTATACACACCAACCCTATTGTAAAGTGGCTACCATTTTACCATTGTCCATTCAGGGTATATAGAGTGAACACCCTTATTTTCAATGTAGCTTGCAAAACCTTCATTTAGCCACAAGTCGTTCCACCACATCATGGTCACTGAAAAATAAAAATGTCTTCTGCAATCAAGGTCTAGTGCAGGATAGTCATAGAACTTACCCAAGTTCCCAAACCACATATGTGCCAATTCATGGGCAATCACAGCGGCAACTCTCTGCTTGTTGACCGTCGAACTGGTAGCAGGATCGTAGAGCAGAGAAGTTTCACGGAATGTTACCAAACCCCAGTGTTCCATTGCACCCGACACAAAGTCCGGTATGGCAGCCATGTCTAAAGAAAAGTATAAGTACATAGTGACAGCTGTGTAATTGTATTAAACCTACCCAACTTAGGAAGAGGATATTCGATTTGGAAGTACTGAATATAGTACTCAGTGATCTTCACACCGCAGTCCAGGGCAAAGTCAACCTTGTTGATCTGTTCCGGTGTTGCATATACCCGCATTGTGAACTCATCGCCAATGCCTCCGGTATTGATCTGCTGATGCTTTTCAGTGAAATCGGAGACAATGAAGCACGACAAATAGGTGCTCATTGGAACACTTTTTTCGAATTGAACCTCTATATAATCCCCAAGGTTTTCAGTGGACTAAACCAAAATAATTGTTATCAACCTCGAATGAGAGTACTTGACTCAAGAACTCACCGAAATATTCATATTCGAAAGACCATGGTAGCCTCGGTCTGATGGATATAACAAGCTGATAGAATAAGTAGCCTTCAATGCAGGCTCATCAAAGCAGGGATAGGCTTGACGAGCATAGGTTGGCTCGAATTTCGATGTTGCTATCGTTCTGTTGAGTTGATTTAATTGAAGTTAACAAAGCCTATATCAATGCTAATCCTGTACTTACTTCAAGGTTCCATCTTCCTTAGTGTACGAGCTGCTATACAGTCCAACAATTTTACCTTCCATTTTGCCACCAAAGAGAATACCGATTCTGAAATTAGCCCTTCCTTCGGCAATTTCTTCAGCCATATCAATGATCAAAAATTCGCGAACTGTGTCCAGGGTAAAAGAAGCAACATAATTTGTTGAACCAGCATTCAAGAGGTAGACATTAGTAATGTCCAAGTTCTTGGAATGAAGGATAATCTGCTTCGTTGTTCGTACAACAGTTAGGTAGATTATCTCTTGTCCCGAAAACAGACCGGTATCCACATTGGGATTGAGATATAGTTCATAGTGGGTGGGAACGACATCTCCAGGAAGGCGATAGTCAATCTGAAAAAAAAAAACAAGGAATCATGTAGTAAAACTTAGACGTTAATCTTGAGCAAGGATTGAGGATTTTTTAATTGAATCCTCAAATAGTAGGCGTGGCTCATTTTTAGTACTTTAGTGCCATGCTGACAGAAAATTGTCCTGGAATCTGCACAATGATAGGCTTTAAGGATATCCTAGCTGCTTAACTCTGCCACTTAGCAGTGAGTTCAACATGCAATTGAATATCATCAGTGCCAGCTAGGCACTAGGTAAAAATGGCTGTCTGTACCAAACAACAGACACATTTAGACGAGAAGAGGTCGTTTGTGATACATACCATGGATCTTTCCAATTTTGCTACCCAGGGACCAAAAACAAAACGGAGCGAAGGATCCGCATGACGTTTAAAAAACAAGTTCACTAAGGTCTTTGGAGGAAAGAACCCTAAATTTAGGTATTGCTCCTCTTTGTCTTTGCGGCTCCTACAGACATTTTTAGATAAAAGGCTCAACCTCTTATTATCTTGGCCTATAGACAGTGTCCCGTGAAGACATCTATTACATAGCTGATCTTTACCATAACCAACCAGCACTACGTAAGGACGAAGTACCAATATATAAATTTTTCGATATTGTTCGGTTTTCTTAATAATCGTCCAGTGCCCGAAGCAACGTATCAAGACCGGTAAGATCAGAGCTCTGTAGAGGGCCATCCAGCGGTTCAATTGTTTTACCAACCACGAGTTTATTAACATTACACAGAATTTCTTTGTTAAGTGCTCTTAGTAGCCTCTGATACCCCCTAGCATTCTGAAGTACCTAACGTAAGCCCAACATATCGCTGAACAGTCGATCTCTACAGTTAACTGCAACCAGAAAATGATCGGAGTCAACGTTTAATTCACTGGAAGTGTGCTTTGTGAACACTATTTACAAGCACTTTAGTGCCAAACCTGCCCTTTCAAAAATGTTTAACGTTTTAGGATTCTAACTTTTGATGGATGAAGAGTTTAAGTAGCAAGGAAAGGCCATTGCGATGTTACAGCTCACTCATTACTACCAAACTATCCACTTCTATTTCTGGCGTTAAAAATCCCAGTTTATTGAGGTCGTCAAAAAAAAGCTATAGCTGGAACAATCTTCTTTACAATAGGCCCAGGCAGGTATGTAGGATAGAAGGATCTTTGTCAATGCAACTAATGCCTAACCTTTAGCCATGTAAGCCTATCCGACATTGCTCGGTGTGGACACCTAATGCAGAGCTAATCTATGATCGCCGTACCATAACCAACACAATGATCATGATCTAGCTTTGCTACTTATGATTGATCTTGCCAATAGCGTCAACCAGTTTTAATAAATATATACACGTAGCCAGGAACACACCCAAATTTCACCATTTCGGTAGAATCCTGAGATTAGTATTGATTAGATTATTACGTTCCAAACATTCCAACTAAGAGCTGACAAGACACCAGCTTTGAGTGTGCCGCAATTGAGTGAATTGCAACACTGAGAGTATAGTCATTGTTCTAATACAGATGAGCAAGAACATTAATCAACCTTTCCAGGGCACTCAGGCTGATATATCGGATATCCTTTGAAGTGCTTGCAAGATTTTTCCTGTTTTTGGTATAAAGTCAATTTTTAACTCAGTCAAAGGTGGACAAGATCCAAATTCGTCACGATAACTTCAAGCCAGGGAAGGCCAATACCTTGGATTGCTGAATTTTAGCCATCAGATCCTGGAGCCCAAGATACTAGACTTTTTCTTACATAAACGTTATTAGAAAATACTAAACGTTCAAATTTTTTAACTTATCGATCGGTCGGCAACTCAGTGTAATAAAAACATTAAAAAATAATTTTTACTAATTATAGTATTTATGCCATAACTGCCATAATTTTCTAATCTACCAAAAATAACTGAAAGATACGAGTGGATTTTGGAAATTATTCTTATAACGTACAACTTTAAAAAAAAAAGTAATTCTTTGCAGAAAATTAAATTAAAATAAAATTTTTTTTTTTTTTTTAATATTTACAGCCAATGGTGGTGCAAGCGTAGTAGTACTACCATCGTCTGGAACTTTCGTGGTCGAGACGGTAGTAGTCGTCGTCGTTGTCGTTGTTGTTGACTGTTTCAAAGCCTCCTCAAGTAAATCCAACCTTTGCTGTGCCTCATGCAATTCATCTTTCAGATCTGCTTTTTGAACTGCCAATACAATGGTAGATATAGTAAACGCGGTTAATGCCAAACCGAGACAGATCGTTACGAGTTTCGATGTTAAAATCATTTTCACGCACAATAGTCTTATATAACTTTAATTAAACTGAAATTTATATACATATATTACACACTACGCGGACATTTTAACACGACCGTAGGTACCACGTCGGGAAATGGTTCCGTATAAACTGAAAAATCACCTAGTCTAGAGCAAGTAACTCAGACTGGGTAATCTCTAAACCATAAAAAAAAAAAACTTTATCTCAATTGCCCATGCTGTAAAAGTAGTAACGCGCAGAAAGAAAGCCCGACATTTGCGATTTAGTGATAATCGGAATGTCCAGTATATGTATGATTAAATGAGTTAATCAAAATGAAATTGACAGACAAATGCACAAATTCACACGGGGGAACAAGTACCTATGTAGGTATGTTGACAAAAGTTTGACTGGTAATAATATCAAAGTATCTAAAAGAGATTGACATGTTTACGAATATCACTTTTAGATCGGTCTGCATGATAACAGATATTCATTAATGGTAGGTGTCATTACGTCTGAGGAATGTTGTTCAAGGCTTCGATATACTCACTATCTTTGAGAAATCAATCAGTTTGTTTTATCTCGAAGATCTGTTATTATAACCTGTGTCGGAATCTATGACTAGACGAGATATGCAGCTTTATCTTAAACTGCAATTAATTATGAAAATAACGTTAGATCATAAAAATATAAACGTGCGAACAATGATTTTAGATTAAAATAAACGTTATACCTACATGATTTTGTATAAACCGGTATTAATGGTTATAAGTTGAATGCCGATAACTATCTTCGCCAACTCTCAGTAATTTTGTATTAATTTGGGATTTTAAAATTATGAATTTCTTGTTTTAGTGTTCAACACAAATGATTTTGAGTACTTGCTGACGATTTAGGGTCTTTCAAACGATGCAATCCTACAGTAAAAGGTTTGCGATCCATATCTTGCAGCAGATACACTCAGCTGCTCCATGTCACCGAACTGAGCGTATAGCACCACTGGATGTTTTCATTCAAACTTCGCTGCAGACTGGATTAAAAGAACAAAAAGTACCAAATCATTATATAGATCAGTTGGAAAATTGCGTACGTCCTGAAGTTTCCAAAATATTTGCTGAAATTATACTGGATGAAATTAAAAGAATCAACAAGTAGGCTTCAATTCAGTATCCGCTTGCATTGGCCTCTTAAAAATTTTATACGGATCATCTTACATACATGCATTAGGTATAGTTTAATGCTATATCTAGATTTTTTGGACTTCGAGAAAGCCTTCTACAGTATTAACATACAGTTCATTTGGTGTGACCTACGCAGCCTCCATTATTAAGGTAATCAATGAGGATGCTGCAGTTTTTCGTGAATAGATGTCTACGCATACCAAACATGCCATTCAATAGAATCCACTTACCAAATCAAGGAGAAGAACGAGTTGCCCAAGAAAAACGAGCCGCAGAATGGTCAAAAAAAAATTTAGAGACTGGAAATTCAGTTGGAGAGAGTTGAAGCATGTTACAGAGCTTTCGAAATGATGGCCCACAAGAGTTGCTATCATCCTATACCTCACGAGAGTCACAGAATATAAAGAAAATTAAGTGTACTTCTAAACAATTTTTTAACGAATAAAGAATCTATCTATCTACAAAGAAAATTAAGTGAACTATTGCCCCTAGTCAAAAATTGCACTTCAGGCATCTTAGATGGCTAGGACATGTATAGCGGATGGACACAAATGTTCCGGCCCTAAAAGTCTTCGAAACTTACCTGAGCAGTAGAAGAGGACCTAAACCGATTTGGACTGCGCAACTGGAAGCAGTTACCTAAGGACCGTTCTAACAGAAGAGGTTTTTTAACCGAGGCTCAGGTTCACCCCGAATCCTAGCGTCACCTAAATAAGTAAGTAAGTAAGTTAAACAGTTAAAAATAAACTGTAAAAGCCATATCTCAAGTTCAAAAGTGCCCTCTTACTTACAAACGATAATAGATATAACGAAAAATCGGTTATGCCGCAGAAATTAATCGATTATTATTAAACGAATTATCTGCCTGATAAGCAAAACTTCAAGTGTAGTTATTTCAGCAAAGGCCACACGTCTTGCATGCATTCAATAATCAATTTTTATTTATGACTCACTTTATTAATTTATTTGTACTTACGTTATAAATTAGAGTCTTTAATTTTCTATAGAAATATATGGGGTGGTTACTAATACAGTGAATGCTCCCATAAGTGGACACTTTTGGGAGCCAAATACGCCTTTCTGTTAATAATTTTTCTGGAAAACGAACTTCGAACTCCCACGGTTATGCTCCTTATTACAGTCTGAAAGTTCTTAAACGTACAACGGCAATGGAACTTGAGAAGGCGCATATGACATAAAGCCATATTTCAAAACGTGATTTTGCCTTATGTCGATTTGCGACAGCATCATAAGGCCATATAATTTTGAGACATAATAAAGGATTCAGTTTCTTAATTTCCGCTGGACTAACTGAATCCAGTGTCAAGTCAAGTAATCTTTTTTATCGAAAATTTCATGACTTATGATCCAAGCTAATGTCACTTTATTCATATCCGAAGAGAAAAAATCAATCCCAAACGACTATGCAGGATTTAAGGGTCAATCGTGTTGTTTCATCCTCAAGATGTTGACGCCTGTTTACGAAGGTTTGGGGCAGTACTATTTCAATATTGAAGCGAAACAATCTCAGCTTGGTTTTATTTCTGAAAACATTCCCAAATTTTCAATAGCAATCCGAACGTAATTTTTGCTTTTTCTATTCTGCTAATCACATAGAGTTTGATACCACCATGCTTCCTAAATATAGTAAGTTGTCCAACTTTGATTGCTTGTTTTCTTTTAACCTCACTTTGCTTGCTTCAACTTTTAATTGTGGATCATAAAATGTATGTAGGTCCATTACCTAATTTGGATGTCATTGTCTATTTTTTTTCGTGGTTTCTATCCGTGAAGACTGCTCGAAATACAACAACGCTCTTCCTATTTAGTCAATCAAATAGCATCTCGAATCAAGCTACCGGAAGTCTTCCTTACATGAACAATGCAAGTGAGACCTGTACTAACACATTAATCTATGTATAATGTCATCCATAAACTGATCCTTCATAGCTACCACATAACACAAAACATATATAAGTACACCTCACTTAACCTACATATGTAAATCCAAACCGCCAATGATTACTTAATTCCAAGAAAAATAGGAACTCCTACTTGTTTCCATTGACAAATATTTCCAAATTCTTTCTTAATTTCGTTTGGAAAAACCAGAACATTTGTGATATTTTTGAATGAATGTTTCATTCATTGTTTTTTTCTTCTCAAAGGATATATTCGATAATCCTTTTAACGCCTCAGAAGTACATGCTTTATGACCCCCTAGCCGACCGACAAAACTGAATGACGGAAATGGGTTATTATGTTTGCAGTGTAAATTTTATGGTTTTATGACTACTTCAAAAATATTTGTAAATACAGTGTCAGGTAGCTCCGATTCAGGACATTAATGAAAAATATGGGAATTTCATTCATTAAAAAGGATTTTTTTTTTACCTAATCATTGACATCGTGCTACATGGTGTTTTATAAAAAAAACGGGGAAAACGGATGCGGTGAGTTTTTTAGAACAACTTCCGTTTGTAATGACGCTCAAATTTGCTATAAAAGGAACGGTATGCAAAACTAAAATCACATCTTGTATTGTTACTTCAATCGGGAAGGATAGAAGAATATTGAAGGAAATGACTTCATTAAATTTTATTCTAATTCTTATCCTGTCGGTGCCGCATATTGCAGCTACTTATCTTGATACCGTAGACATCATTGCATCTAAAAGTGGATTAGTCAATAAAATGGTAAGTTTTCAAAAAGGCTGTCATCTCAGTCCTGCTTTTTTAACTTTCTTTTTTCTATTGCCAGAACCTTCAATCAATGTTTCCACTTAAGGACATTGTTGGACCAAGCCTTGAACTAGCTCTAACTCACTGTCAAGATAGCTTTAAATGGGACCGCTGGAACTGTCCCAGTACCGATTTTCTTGCTAAAAGGACTTCCAAATATTTGGATCGTGAAAGCGCCTACGTAGTGACACTTACCACAGCTGCACTTATCTACACCATAACCAAGAACTGCTCATCTGGTGGTATATCAGGATGTGGCTGTACAGAGGATAAGAGTAACCAATTCACAAAATGCTCTGATGATCCAGACTACGCAGAACAAGTGGTCGGAGCAATTCTCAACTCACGTCAAGATGACAGTTTAGACGTACAGGCTTATGCTATGTTACACAATAATCGGGCGGCAAAACTTGTGATTCGGAAATCTTTAAGGCGCTACTGTCACTGTGAAAATGAATACATCACATGCAACGAAGGTAAGTGCTGGCATTCACTGAGACCTTTTTCTGATGTCGCCAAGGAAATTAGGCAAATGTATGACAGAGCGCTGGTCGTAAAAACGGACAATACGGGAGTAGTTAACTGGAAACACATACCAGAAAATGTTCTAGTCTACGTACAAGATTCGCCAAATTATTGCAATATTGATGCTATCCCTGGCTGGACTGGAATGCGTGGACGTCAGTGTTCGCGAGAGAAAGGCAAAAATCTCAGCCAGTACGAAAGACAATCGTGCCGGAATCTTTGCAGGTCTTGTGGATTGAGAACTCGTGGCCAGACGCTTGTTGCAAAGAAACGTTGTAATTGTCGGTTCTCGTGGTGCTGCGAAGTGACCTGCGATGTTTGCGTCAGTGTGGAGAAGCAGCACTATTGTGATTGATTATATTTTTCCTGATTATAATTTTTATTTTGTTTATTTACTTGTATATAAATATGTACATATTTGCGGTTAATAAAGTTTCTTGTTAAGTAATTTTTGTTTTTCTGTTTAGCCTTTCTTCTGAAAGCCAGAAGGACTTTTTTTACTTTCAGATACATATGTACATAGCTCTTAATTTTGCTCTTGAATTGCTGGAGATTAAGATCTTCTGGAAATGTCTATACTTCCTCGCGATTAATCAGCAGAATCACAACAAATATCTAGAAGCTGAGAGCTCATTAGCAGTAAAATAGGTAAAGTAGGAATCACCTCCATGACGTACCTACTACAGAACTGATTCGGTGTTTGCCCTGTTCAACGAAAAATGTTGTCAAGGTTTGGTTTTATTGTTGCTCTTCTGGTTCTCTCCAACCGCTGAAGTTCCTTTTTGTTTATATGGCTGCAACCTATCATAAAGTTTATAATACTGTCAGAAGTTGGTGTGTCTCCATATTTATCTTGCAATTCTCTCCGTTTTATACACAACTGTAAGCATTAGAAAAATATATGCAGCGCATTTAGACAGACAAGTAAGTTCATCATCTTCAAGTCTGTTCAGATAAGCTTGAAAGCAACCATGTCCGATCAGCAGTTGACTGAGATAGAAATCGACATTTGTAGTTCATCCATTTTTTAAAATCCAGTCAATATATCCATGTTTAAGAAGACTGTTTTCGTCTCTCTTGTCGTGCTCTCAAGCTTCGCTATCTTTCTTACAGTTTTCAATGAATCAAGATATCTGCTGTTATCATCCTTGCGAAGACACATATAGCATTATCTGGCACCATTCGAAAAGCGAAACATACTTATTTACGGGATTAGTTAATCCTTGTGACGTAAAACGTAATGGCACGACTTTAGTCCAAATTGTAATAGTTTTGACTGTTCACTACTACCGCTTCTATTTTATGACCTGCGAGCTCTAGCTCAACTGCTTTCAGTCACCATCTCGATTTTTTTTGTTCCTTCATTATACATGTCCTCTCTTTGCTCACGTCTTTTGCCGTCACTATAGTTACAATACCGTCGACCAAGCCTATGATTTTTGCCTCATTTGGGTTTCTAAACCTTGGAACACTTTCATTAAATTAGTCCTTATATCGATCTTTGTGGAATTCCGCCTGATATGTGGTAGTGTCTTACTTTATATTGTCCAAAGTTGCCATTGGGCTTATCCAAATTCGACAGACACGTTGAAACAGCAGCAGTATTTTCCAAGTGTAGGTTTTAGTAGTGACAATACTGGAGGAATAAATGAATTATTCGTTAAGGTGAAGATAGTGCCATAATGAACTGGAATTCTCTGTTTCTGGAAAACAACTTCAGTAAATCTAAGATACGATTAAAAAAAACTGTTCATTGGCAATGAGAAATAAGCGTACCTACTCTAAAAATGTATGCCAAAGGCTCAATCAAACAAGAGGTGTAATTTAAATTGCCATTGTTGAACTTACCATATTCAAATATCATTGCTCTGACTTTTAATAAGTTAAAACTAGGAGGTCATTAAATATGGACAATATATACTCGCACAACGTGTTGAAATAGTAAAAATTCACTACAAAAACGATGAAAATATCTGGGTACTTAAACAAACAAAACTGTCACATCTAGGGCTCCGAAAACCCAAGAAAAATAGACCAACAACCTCTCCAACCACAACGAGTGACAGTTTGGTGCGGTTTTTGGGCTACCGGTATCATTGGGACATATTTTTCGAAAATAATGCTATATTACCGATATTGACGAAATTTTACCCCAAATTGATGTTATTGACGTGGAAGACGTTGCTTTTCAGCACGATGGCACCACATGCTACACAGCTGCTGAAGCAATGGCTCTTTTGTTTGGCAAATTTCCTGGACGTGTGATTTCTCGAAATGAAGATTGCCCGCCAAGATCGTGGGATTTATCACCATTAGACTTTTTTTCTTTGCGGCTTTGTTAAAGATAAAGTCTACACCAGTGCTCCACCAAAGATTCATGTACTAAAAGAAAATATCAGAGCTGTTACTCGCGAAATACAGCACACATGAGTAACCGTGTGCTTTGCCTACCTATAGTCATTCTTTCATCCAAAGAATGGCTATTTGTAGACAAAGTCGACGCAGATATTGTACTTACTAACCTCAGTACTTAAGAATAAAATAAAAACCACTTTTCATAAAAAATGTTGCATTTTTCTATTCATTTGAAATGACACCTCTTGTTGGATGACTCTTTACATTAGTTCCCGCAGAGTTATTTCCTTGCACATATCGAAACATGATAACGAAATTTTGTTGCAACAGTAGGATTTCAACGAACTTGACGTGGAGTTGTCAAAGATTTTTTGGACAGTCATAACTAAAAACTTTTAATTTTACTGGATCCGTCTCACTCTGCATTTCAAAACCATTCAAAAAACCTCATCAATCAGTAAACTATATTTATTGGTATCTCTGCTTTCACATTTTACACCATATTGCACTTTACTTACAATCAAGGACTTAGTTAATCCAAGTAGTTGGTCTCCCCTCAACCCTGTATCCATTGTATGCTGCCGCTTCTGACCTTCTACTCGGCTCTCCAGCCCAATAAGAAGGCGCCACTTCATATGTCGGCGCACTTTTAGAGTTGTTCTTCAGTGCCGAAATCACCAGCAGGAATATCGCCAATTTTCCAATCAATATTGACTTAACCAACAGCAACTTCAACTTGGTTACCAAAAACGGAATAATCGCCGATTGTATAAGAAATGGCAAAATGAAAAGCGGGAGTATTTTCGAAACCATTTCGTATTTCTTCCCACGACCTGTAATACATGATAATGAGACCACCATTGGCACCATAACACAAATTCATTCTCACCTTCAACTTCTGGATCGTTCCATCGACCGAGGATAATGTCCTTCAGGCACTCCTCATCCAAGTTGACACTCACGATGTCGTTTCTCATGTCCAAGCTCATGTTCACTCCCGGACCGACCTTATACCGAAACTCTTCATCACGACTATAGATCAGTGGATCTTCAACTGCTATTGCCCCTGTGCGTTTTTTCTTATTCCTTCGCCGTTCCTTTTTCTTCTTAAGCGGTCTTTGGCTGCTCTCCGATGTGGGTGTCTCTTCGGTTGTTGTCGTTGCAACCGAATGACGTTCTCTCAGCAACTTGCGATACTGCGAAGAGGTTCGATTGCCCAGAAATGTACTCCGGTAGTTTTTGTAAATACCACGAAATATATTCCTCAGTGGTTTGGGTTTTTTCTCAAAAACTTCATGCTTATCCTGATGATGTTCAGAGATCGCCTCATCAATACCCTGTCCATGCTCCTCGTCGTTCACCTCCTCCTCCTCTTCGGATGAAGACTCATCCACCGTCTCGGATAAACTTAAATCAACTTCTCCATTATTTGTACTTTGATCAATGACAAGATCCTCAGACTCTTGACTGTGTTCCTCTAATTCTATGGAACCCACCGAACTTAAGGCTAAACACACACTCAACAGAATAAACTTCATTCTAAGTCATTTCACACTGAGGCACGTTACAAACAGAGCGATAAATTGCACACGCGGTTGGATTAGAAATGCGATGTTATTCGTACGTGACTTGCTACTCGAATGGACATCAACGAAATGCTGAAAATCCTCAGCCATTCGGGATTTTATTAACTTTCTTATGGTCGGTGCGGTGTGTTTCACATCGACGACTGCAGCTAGAAATGATAGAATCTTACAATTCCAGAAATTCCAGCCAAAGAAGGAAAAAACAAAAAAAAAACTTGCAGTTGCCTTCATCCATTCATTCAGTATCCGAGATAGTGGTCTAACTGTTATGGTCTTTGGCGAAATCGTATCCCACATTCGTGCGGATCTTTGTTTTCCCGGGAATAATTGGAAGGAGAGCGAAACCTGCTGCTGTCCCACATGTTGCTCAACCTCACAGACATGATCCCACAAAAAGACTGGCGCGTATGTGCTGTGCGCCAAAGAAGGAACCTCACCTGGAAAGATGTGGATTATAGTAAAATAGGGAAATCTCAGCTTCGAGATACAATCGAGTACAAACGTTTGTTCTCTTGTTCTACATCAATGCCTGGATCTAGATCAATCTGTAATTGGATTTTTTTTATTACTCTCTATTTGGGTGGACAGGCAGAGGAAGGGGTAGACATTAATGGACCAAATAAGATGTTTTGATTGGAGTTTGCAGACCATGGATAATATTGATACCAGGTTGTAAAGGTTGATGGGGCGCAGAACGCACTTGGAATTAGTAATTAATGAGCGCGTAACTAATGGTTCCATGTTGATAGATACAAATTAGGCTTGGATGTGGGTTTTGTACCAGTTTTTGCGTGGATGGGAGTACTCCTCTTTGCTGGTGAAATATTGTTGTTTGGTACCATATGCTGTTCACTTATTTTATAAATCAGTACTCTACATATCAAGGAACTGGAAATGATGTTATTAATGCTAGTTTATCAATCATAGTCACACTCCCCATTTAAACAGTTTGTTTATGCTGTGACCATACTGAATTCAATTTAGCTCCAAGTGCGTCGGATAAAACCGGCACATTGTTGACTCTGTTGTCTGATGAGAAATCCGTCCAGGCTTTTTCTCACTCAATACTGATGTCAAAGTTTACCCATGCAGCTTAACCGGTATCCTCATAGTGTCAGCTGGCATGAGTATTGTTCTTTGAAGTTTTGCTGGATTGATAGTTGTAGAGAGAATTCTGGGAGAACAATTTTTTTCTAACCCGAGCGATGGTGGAGTATAACTATCAGCCAATGCATTGGCTTAGACAGTATAGTAGCAAATATTAGCCTAGAAAGAAGGATCATATATAAAAGTAGATTAAACCTAGGCCAAATTCCCAATGATTCCCAGGCTGATATTTTGGATCTCGTCAATTTTTACTCAGAAATACTTAGAATTATTGTTGTTTTGTTGGGAAAGGCAGTGCCATGGAAAACATCTTCGAGTGGAGTATTGAATAGTTGACCATTCCAACGAAATAAGTCGGACTCTGTGTTTGACATGCATTTGAAAATTTTCTTCCAAGGGATAAAAATTTGTTGTGAAATAGATCGATGATGTACAATAGTTTTGATAGGTTGACATACAAGTCCATGAGCTCCTTGACTCAGTAGTTGGTTGGGGTTTATAGTTTTTTTTTCTATTTTTCCAAATTTATACGACAGCTTCAGTTTTTAACTGGCCATCACAACCAGTCGCAGTCACTATCAGCCATTGCAAGGGGAAAGGCAATGAAAAGCCGGTGCGTGACTGGAAAAAGATGCAGCAGTCTTGCTGGATAACAGTCCGTATTAAGGCATTCCATCTCGAATTATATTTAGATTATCCCATAGACAAACAAAACGGCATGGAATCGTTTTACTGAAATCTCTTCCACATGTACAACAAAAATAGGGTTAGATGTAAAAGAAAAATGAAAGACAAGGAAAAATAATCACAAAAAAGTTATTATTTCGATCCTGCATACTATCTCAATCGCATATTAAACTTCAAGCTATAAGTTTCTCATACCTTCATTGACCCATTCTAATGGAATCGTAAAATCAATATATGTTCTCCCTTTATTTGCTTATCCTTAAGCCTGAACTGTGTTCATGTGTAAGATCACTAATAATAATTCCCTACTACTCGTTTACTGCATGTAGATAATTCATGTTCTATTTACCCTTGAGAATTCGCCATTGATGTGGTTGTTGGGAATGGACAGAACCTAATATGATCACATTGTTACCGGCGACACCATATACGACCATAAGGCATGAGATAAAATCAGTTGAGTCTCTTCTCAACAACAAAGAAGCAAAAATATTAACTGCATAACAATTAGTCGACGGATAAGAAATAGTCAAATGCAGAAGAACCATAAAACAGCACTATTTAGTATGTTATGGAAAAGGGGCTCATCTTTGACAATTTTGTCGGTCAGATACGGACAAGTCAAAGCATTTGGCTATCCTTAGATATCTGGAATCGAATTGAAAGTGAAGAAACTATACTGTTGCTAGATCTTGATCAAATTTGAATCTGCCACCACAAAGGCAAAAGAGGAATGAAGGATTCTGCATCTGATATAGGTGTGGGAGTTTGTTCACAATTCTTTTAAAATTTTTAAATGTTAAAGAATTTGAGTTTGTAAGACACGCGCCGTTCTTCGCGCCTTTACAACCTGCGCTATCGGAAAAATTTGACAGGGATGGTAAAGCTGTGTATTTTCTGTATACCTCTGCAGATGCTGTTAAAAAGGCCGTAAAATTGACAGTTATCGCTCCCCTGGAGATATCAGATCATTGTCTGGTGTCAGCTTCATTCTAGTAATCCCATCAACACCCAGTTAACAGGAGGTATTCTAGAAGAATAACTTGCAATACATACGAGAATGCCGATTAGAGCAGCCTAATTTCGTTCTTCAGCGCTTTTAACTTTTCTTTATGCTTTCTCGAAAGAGATGTAAATACAGCCACTGACATGATTACAGACTTAGTTTTACTTGGAATGCGTTCCTTCATTCCTTCAAACCAAAGTCTCTATAAATGGGCCAGCAATAATTGCACCTCCATTTTAAAGCGTCCGAAATTTCTACGAAGCTAAAAAATACTGCCTCTTGTTTAAAAGAAATGTTCTTCTACCCTATCTAAACCTCTACGTAAGCTTTTCTATACTTGTCATACTCTACAGGTATCTTTCCGGAGAGGTGGAAATTCGTGCATTGAACTTATGAGATAGTATTTTGAAAGTAATCGTCTTCTAAAAGACCCTTAGTACGATTTCCGTGAACAACGTTCCCAGGGGATCTTATGGTGCACCTAACGGAAAAATGGAACCATAGTATTTACCATCACGGTAAACGCCGATTAGTAGCCCTGGATGCCTCTAAAGCTTTCTGTTTTTAATTTTTATTGACGACCTTCTCCCTCTTACTCGCAATCCAATCCATTCCTTTGCGGATGACAGTACTCTTGACTTTGCTTTTCCTTAGCGACTTCACGCCTGAGATCCCAAGCTGTGGAGGCTCACCAAAAACGAATGTCTACCGAGCTCAACTCCGATATTGATGCAATCAACAACTGGGGTGCGAAAACCCGAGTTGAGTTTAATTCGGTTAAAACCCATTGATGTCTCCTCAAAAAATGGAACTAGGTCCCTCGAGTTCCTAAAGGGATGCAAACGTTTTTTTCAGTCCTGCAGTCTTAGATACTATCTATAAAGCTTATATTCGTCCGAAACTCGAATACAACTTAAATATTTGGGCGGGAGCTCCCGTAAAATATTTGAGTTTATTAGATCCAGCTTCAGGCATGTAATTTTTTCCGTGACCTGTCAATTTGTGACCATAACCCTTCGCAAGAGCATCATCGGAATGTTGGATGCTTATCAATCCAGTACCAATATTTCCACCACAGTTGTTCAAATGAAATATGTAGTCGTATCCCGCCTGTCCGTCAGTTTAATCATACTAAACAAGCGGCCTCTTCCCCATACCCTTATCATTTAAAACCTATTTTTGGTCGCACAGTGAAATTATAAAAGCTCGTTCTTAAGCCACTTTACACGTATGTGGAATGACATACTCTCCTCAATATTACCAACAAATTATAATTTGCAAAGATTTAAGTTCAACGCGCATTGTCACCTAACTCTCTTTACTTTTGCCCAACTTTGAACTTCCCTACACCCTTTCCTTTCACTTCATCACTGGGCATATAACTTTAAAGGACTTTAGTCCTAAGTGATGAAGTGTAGAAATTTATCTCAGAGAGGCTGCTCTATATTCGAAGGCTGCTTAGGAAAGGAAACGAAAAGGACTACTTAATATGGAGGTAGGTTGAGACCCAAGCATTATTGATCTCTAAAATAAAGTGTGCCAACTATTAGTTTAATATTTCTCAAGAAAATTTAATAATCCGTACGGGATAAGGACGCAGAACAACTTTTTAGAAATAGCTACAAAGGCCGAGAGAATCAACAAGTAAGAAATCTTAACACTAGAATCATACTGATTGCAATCGAAATTCGGGCTGAGGTGAATAGAAGTAGAAAGGTGCTATTGGCTTTAGGTACTTTAAGGCGGTTTTTATATGCAGCAATACTTGAAGGTAAAATTACAGGCCGCTGATCGTTAACATTTGAAGATTTTCGCATAAGGCGTGGAGATTATAATATGATGTGTACATAGTAAATGCGCTCCAGTAATTAAAAATAAAAGAAAGAATTTCGAAGATAATAATAACGCAATGACTTTATTTTTTCATTAAATGACACTTCACTACCGGTGTTGCTGCTGTTTAAATTTTTTTAACCTCATTTGCATATAGTGTGATTTCTTACATGGAACTAGAATGCCCAGAACATGGCCAAACGGTTGACGAATACAGGGCCATTCCATTCTTATAATTTGCACGTTCCAAGTTCCTTTTTCCGTGCGCTCGTGTGCAGACAACATGTCCCACATCGTGACCCATTACAATCACCGAAAAAAACAATTCTTTTGATTACCATATTGATGACAATAAACGTAGGTACACGTATTCTGAATAATTAATTAGCGGTGAAAACTCCATGAGATAGTGACCTAGAAATTTCACTTTTTCTTATAAGCTGTCATAAACATTATTCACAACAAAATATTTACTGCATTCCTTTAAGCAAAAAATATGCACAAGCCATCATCACAGTGTGTCCAGTCACGAGGTAAGTCGAGTATCCTAGACTTGAAATAAAATCTGGACAAAAATTTGTCGAAATAAAAACACACAGAATTTGTTGACAAATTAGCCTATTTTATTTATACAAAGAACTACTTTTGGCCAAAAGAAAATCTAAGCGAATAAATAAATTTCGTTTTAATAAATAAATAAATAAATAATTTAATTATCCTAAACTAAAATACATCTAGAGCTACTACTGATTTTTGGTTTTGCTGCACACGCGTTCCATCTCTTTTAGTACTAGTTCAGTCTACAGGATTATGGTGTTTACCATTCCTTTTCGAGCCAAACGGGTTGCTGAGAGTGCGCATGAGAGTAGATAATTGGAACTGGACCAGTCAGAGGGGCAGCCCGAACCTGGGGTAGCACACGGGACATAATCTGTCCAATAGCGAGGACCAATAAGATGAGCTATGAGGAGAATATGAATGCAGTCAAAATGAAGTCAATTGAAAGATCTGTTATACTTACACCAACACCCAATCCCTTCATGGAGACCACAGTCAAGGCAGCCAACAGTGTGGTAATTACACCAACCACAAATGCACCAGGGATGATTGCAAAGCTAATCCTTTTCAAAAAGTGATGCCCAAACGTGCGTCCTTCTGAAATACCCAAAAGGTTTATTATTCAACACTTTTGTGCACTTTTAGGGGAAAGTAGTCCTTCTCGTACCGGCCACATCGGAATCACTCTCATTCGATGCACTTTCGACAGCCTGCTGACAAAGCACATCATTGATCACAAAACACACCAAAAACAAGGCAATAAGGTATCTCTGATTGATAGCCATTTCGATTTTAAATAATTTATTTTCGGATGAATATAGTCCTTAAGTAGTCCTTCGAATGTAACGGTAGCGTTATAATCCAAACTGACAGTCGATAAGGAGTCGAATGATGATTTCTCCCAAAGCCACTCTGCTGGTGATTAATCGATGACCGATGAACAACAATTGAATGAAAAATTCCAAGCGTTGGTGGTTTTTAATCATCCACACCCGAAAGTATTGGCCACCAAATGAAAACGACATTACCACGACCACAACGCACGCTCCGAACGAATCAGTCGTTCAGTCTCGGGCGCAAATCAATGTCACAAATTTCGTTTGAACAATTTTGGCTGACAAGCCGAAGTTGAAGGTTTTCCGAATGCTTTTTCGGTAAAAGAAATTGCAGAGAGCACCCCTGCTGAATAGCTAAGTGGGAGACCGCCGCCCCACCGATGGATGACCATTGCAGTTTTGGAAGAGGAAATGCTAAAAACGTAATAACTCATGAAGTTCACTTGGCCATAAAAGGATTTGCACGCTGTAGACACATTTGTATGTCCGCCGATAGCGGATTCATTGGGACCAAACACTCTAGACCGCTCTGCGGTTGGAATGGTAAAAGTTCGCAAGAAATTATAATTCATTCATAAAAAAAAAAAAATAAAATAAAAAATAATTATTTTTTCTTTCTTCTTTTATAATTTTTGACGTTTTTGTTGAAACGTGATCGGAGTTATGTATATTGATCATGGTGCACGCAGAGGTATTCTTTTTTTTTATGATCGGGACCTTTTTGTCATAGAAATGCGGCCACTTCACTTTCGTTTTATTGGTACTGCGAACGGATATGGCTAATGAACTAACGAACAAAACTATTTGGAACAGAGGTAAGAGTAAAATACACTGAGCAGTAGACAAAGGGGTAATTAATAGGAGAAACGTACAGAGGTACGTGAAAAATTATTAGTTATAGTAAGTAGGTATAACCATTTGAACATGAAGAAAACATGAACGAACACGGTTTACGTCCAATCATGGCCACCTTTGTCTTTGTACTTTACCCTGGTAATGAAAGGTCTGTCTATTGTTAGTCTCAGCCCGATATAAATGTTTGTGCCTGGAATCGTTGAGCTACCGCATCTCAATCAGAGATTGTATACGAGTTATGACACATTAAGTAAGATAGCTGGATCTGCACGTGCAATATTAGATCGCTTAAAAGATCTCGCGTAACCGACCAATTAGTGCAGAGTTTAAAGAAGCTATAAAGTGCAAACATTTCCGATAACGGATCCATGCTAATCAACTTTGTGATGGGGTGAACTTTTCATTCAATATTCACAGCAAAGCTGTTGCTCGTGATCTATATAAACAGAAGAGAAAGGATGATCTGAAATCACGACAGGGTCGTACCCAGTTGCACCAACATGCTACACATACATGTTTACAAACTACTCAGGGTTAAAAATTGAGAAAAATTCTTTAAACCGCAATAATTAAAAACACAGATATGTCAGAATCTATTTGATACCGTACTATGGTGAATGCCTCCTTTTTGATTCTGCTCTAATTAAATGGGTGTTACTTTCTGCATTTCTGAAGCCATTAGCACTTAAACTTCCAATTTACGCACACCATCTCAAGATTTCCACCTTGAGGAGTATGTAGTTACTTATGTCCTATATCCACACAATTGTCTACAGTCCTCCAATATTATGCCTGCGCGTCATCTACAGATACTTCGAAGCTCTGCTGAATTTCGTCAAAGCTGCTGTGACTCCTCTTCGACTGTTTTGTGGAAAGTGTGTCTCAGGTAAACTAGATAAACTCACATACTGCTCGATCATGATACACAAGGTGTTGATATAGTCGATATGGGAAGATCCAGATCCCGACTGTCAGTCTTTGATCGAGCCTACTATTCCTTCCAGATGGATTGATGACTATACTAACTTAGTCGAGCCGCTGCCTATACCCCACATTGGACAGATAAAATGCCATTCACGCATGAGACCTACGAGATCTGCTCAGAAGCCCCTGATAATAAAAAGCAAGAAAGTTCAATGTCTCCAACCAAGAGAATTTGACTTACCACGGCTACAATGTTGTTACAATTGTGTCCACCCTAGTGACAAATTCGCTGGAGTAAGAAGCAAAAACTGCAAAACGAATGTCCTCCTTTGTCGAAACGACTGTGTAACAATAGACTATCTTTGACAGTCACTTCGAAACTGGCCATCAAAAATCAGTGTGAAATGATATCATTAAAAAACTGCATAAGCTTAGGGATAGACGCGTTGAGAGTATGCAGAGCCTTCCGAACAACCTTATACTACGCGGCATGTATAGTGGCTGGCATGGTTGATTCTGTAAGCTGCCTCAGTCTTCTTCCTGTACAATTTCATCTTCATAGCATGGATCTTGCTAAAGATCCCACAATGTTACTGGGTACGTGCTCAGTTTCATCTTTAAAAGATTTGCATCTTCCAATGCAAACTTTTGATCTAGTACAAGTACTATCAGACAATAAATTTCTGAGCAGGAACAACCTGAGCGGCCACTCCCTTCTAAACAAGAATTTCCACCGACTCCACTGATCATCGAATCGCACTTGTAGATTGTGCCTAGAACGTGATTTCATCACCCTGCACGTCTTCATATGTCCTATTCTTATTAACCCCCGATCCAACCAATCTCCCTTGGAATAATAATAATGGAAGACAGCTTAGTACAAGTACAAGTACAGTACTCTAAAACTGCCACTTATCTGAAAGTTCCACTTATCACAAAGATTGCCAGATATATTTCCTTATATGGGAAGATATCGTGTCGAACCGTTTCCGAAATTAAAAAATTTCATATGAAAATCTATTTTGTTGTTTTGTCTGTATTCTGTGTATGACAGACTTACACAGGACGAGCCCACAACGATTTCGGTCAACTGTTGGATTTTAAGTATTATTTTATTGATGCCTCATGAAGTTCTTTTGGTTTTTAACTTTCACCGCACTAAATATCCAGCGAATGGTTTGATACCTTCTATAGAATGCACCAGCAACCTCAATGCTATTGCAATTATCAATTACTTAAAGCTCCTAATGTCTTTTACCACTTAAAAGTACCACAATTCAATCTCTCACTTCAGGATCTACTCAACGCAAGAAGTCTATTTAACGTCTTTCTTCTTAGATACAATCTTAATTGAAGAAATCGTTGGACATCTACTTTCAAACCCCAGGGCGATAAATACCGGCATAAACGGTAAGTGAAAACATCATCTGATTAGTTGTGCTCAATATGGTTTATAATTTATTAGCTATTTAGACTAGTACATAGATATCATACTTATACTTAAATATTTTATTCATTTTCGGTTTACAGTTTGTTCCACTTTTACCGTGGGGGGGGGGGGGGGGAGGCCAGAACAACCCGCAAATGATGTTAATGTCATGACCACGATCCGTATAATTCAATTTCATTTCTGAATGAACTCCATCAGGTTTCAAAGCGTGTCACGTATTCTAGTTGTCACCAGCAACAAGGAACACAACTCACCTCACTATAACAAGGTAAATAAAGATTACGGTTTGATTTATTGCTGGCCTAATAGAATACTAGTGCAATTAAAGTCTTATCGATTCTCTGAGGCACTATCAGGCACAATATTGTGCGTAGAGTCTAAAGGTTCTCGACCCATGTAAATCCAGATCTTATATAACACACTACCACTGGTATCATAAAGTCGCGACCCCTCGCAGCATTACCTAATGAATCAAAGGCAATCATCAGCACCATTTCTCTGTCTCCGTGGAAATGTAGAAATGCAATCGAATCCGTTTCCATTTGCCCATTTCCAATGGCCAAGTGGGTCAGCTTCGTCTCCCATTATCTAACGCCAACCGCTGTGTTCAACTTTCCATAAGTGTAACCTAAATTTTCCCCGGGAAAACAAGAAAATCCACTGAAACCACAAACGTTTGCGCACCTACGTTCCGCGATACCAGTGATCTTGTAAGCCTCATCCTTGCAAGTGCTCTGCAGTCTGTTTCGCGGCATTAGACGAACAAGTTCATCGATTCTTCTCTCGATTCGCAAGAAAACTATTAAATTTCTTTAAATCACCACAATAAAATGCATTCACTTACGATATTGATCGGATTTTACGTGATTTACCTTATTTCACCCTCAAACCAGCGGATTATTGCGGAGAATTTCAGTGACTCTGCTAATTTGGCAATAGGTGGCGGTACAAGCGATACAAAACACCACCACGACGAAGTGACTAAAACTGTGTCATACGTTCGGGCGTCGGCACCAGGGCGAATTTTAGAGTGTGTTCGTAAGTTCAGCATTCTTCGTTGCACGAAATTATTTCTGCTGCAGAAGATGGAAGGACGAAAGATTTACACACGGAGTGGAAATCTCACAAAGGATTTTCTCGATCAATTCTTCGGTGACTCTGGCACGGATATGGGAAGTTTGGTCGAAGGAAATCTGGCGCAAATATCCGATGGAGAGTTGACTCAACGAGTGACAAGGAATTTCAAGAGATTCTTCAAGAATCGCAACATTCAGCTGCACTTTCTGCCTGGGATTATGGTGAAAATCGTTCCGAGTAAGGAGAATAAAATCAAATTGTCCTTAAAAAAGAGCACGAGAAGTGAGTAAGCATTGGTTTGATCTTTGGCAAGTGGCAGTTTTATGTGAGGGTTATTTACAGGATACCTTGAGGACATCATCACTGGACGGAGTAAAGATGGTCACAGAAAAAAGAAGAATAAGAAGAAGGAGAACTCGTACAAGGATATGATGATTCAAATGGCAGTCCCGGTGATGGTGATGCCAGCGGTATTGCTTGGAACTTTCTTGCCATTTGTGTTACCAGCACTGAAAATGGCAACCATCATGTCGGCTATTATGAATAATAGCGCGTTTATGGCTGCACTACTGTACGCAGCTAGGACTCATGTCATGAATACCGATAATGAGGCACAACAGGTGACGTATTCCCATGGGGCATACCATTAATTTGGAACATTTATTTATGCTTAGGTACTTGTTGTAAGAAAACATTTGAAAATATACTTGAAAGCTGAGAAAATAACTTAGTTCATTTGATTTGATTTTTGTTTGTGCGGTTTGTACAATAGATGGAGCTTGGATGTGTTGGGATGATCCGTAGTTTAGATCTAGAAAAAGAACAGCGAGGGAAGAAAATGGAAGAAAATGGACTGAAATTTCACAGTCCCTCGTTCTTCACAGTCAGCGTCATTCTTTATGTCTCTCAGTTCTAATGCGACACTTCGCTTTTACTAAGAATCTAAATGTGTTAAACTTAAGTGACTCTACTGTCTGTGACGCTTGTGGAGAGGTTGACGACACTTTGTATCATTTCCTTCATGATTCTCCTGCCATTGCCCTGATGAGGTGAGCAACATTATTCAGCAATTTTTTAATAAGGGGGCATGGCGGAAGTTTGTGGTGTATTCGACGGAATTTTAATTAATATATATACATATGTATGTACATATGTAGATGTTTCTATGCCAATGAAACAGCACTTGTCGATCACCACGTGAAACATTCTATAAACTATGTATATGGCAGTGCGCTGACCTGATCTCACATTCAATTTTGTGAGTGTCAATTGGTCTAGAAGTGTCTATGACGCAAGGTATAGTGCAATAGCACCTGTTTTAGAAAATGGAAAGTGGATGGAGTGGCGTTTCCTGAAGCAGAAATTTTAAATTCTTTTAGGGTTAACTTACTGTCACCTACAGGTCCATCAAGTGCTTCGGTCGACAATTACAATAATGCATATTTACGTGCCTTAACCACGTGCCCGTATAAGCAGCAAACATTTTGTACAAATTAAAAAACCATGAAGTCTATAAAAATGTAATATGCAATGAAGACGCAGACCGAAAACTACTTTTTGCCACCATCTCTTGAAGCATTAAGCACTTTGACATCTAAAATGAATTTGTTTGTCTTAAATTACCCACATCTAATTACCTCCTTTGATCTAAGTTTAACCGAAACCTTAATGGCGACTTTTTGAAGATCCCTTTTTTAACTGAATGGCTAGGTAAACAGACAAAACTGTCACCTTTGAGATCATAAAATCCACAGGCCATTCACGTAAAACCAACGCTTTTAGAAATTTGTTTAGCGTGGATTTTGGATCGTCGACATTATTGAACCGTACTACTATTATTATTGAACCGTACTACGTACTAATTTTTATTTGTGGCACTATATTGATGTAAAAGATACGACCCGTTATAAACACAAAGTTTCTCATTTGGGTCATATCTCGTTTCAGCGACTTTCGAGATCGTGCGCTATCAAGTAGATGTCGGTATAAAAATCATTAAATTGATCACGTTTGGATCGATATGCCTGAATATGGATCGAAAAGAGGTGAAAACACAAACAAATCTCAGGATCTTTTGTTCACTCATGAGACACACAAGATCCTGTGAACCTGATCGGTCCATATCAAAACAGTTTATACCAAGAAAGCCCAGGATATCCCAAGAAATATATATGTACATACAAACTCCATAATCCACGAAATACTTGTTGGATTTTAGAGAAATCGTGTTATCGATCTTCAAATGACGAAGAAGGATGTCCGCTGCTTCATCAAGGTCGGTAACGGCCTATGCATCGCAGTCATTGAAATAAAATGCAAACACATTGTAAATTACACTTAATTTAAATAATTTTCTTTATTTTAATTAAACGATTTATCACAAAATCGCATAGCATTAACCCAGTCACCCACAATAGGGGGCAACACACACCCAAATTACAATTCCAAGTAATATGGCAGGCACCGATTCTACTACTTGTATGTATGTATGTAGGTATATACAAAAAAATTGTTCATACTTAAGATTTAATAACATCGCTAACTATAACTTAACACAACTGTAGATCCCTAATTATCCTTCTTAATAATACACGCACTTTGACGGTCATCCTCTCGCATATCTGTGTCGTCCCAACCCCATACAAGGTTCTCCTCATTATTATGGTTGAGCTGCAAAAGCATCTCTTCTGTTGTTGAGTTATTATTGACATCATTCGAAGCATATATATGAGATCCATCACCAGTACGAAGCACCCTCTTACGGATCATATCATCCGAGACGGTCTTGAGGTCGTATGCAAGGCCTAAATGAAAATATATATTATTAGCATTGCAGGATACCATTTCATTTGTTTGAGACTTACCCAACTTGGCGAAGAAATTAATCAAAGCTGTTGACCAGTTGTATGTGTATGTGCCCAATTCAGCTGCTTTGTAATCCCAGGGGAACACATGATGATAGTTATGCCATCCTTCACCATAGGCCAGGATTGAAACTAGCTTATTGTTGGTGGATGTGATGTATTTATCGTATGGCTTCATGCCATAGAAATGTGCAGCACTATTCACCAACCAAGTGTAATGCAAGGATAGAACGTAGCGGAACATGGAGCAAGTAAAGAAGCAGATTTTAATCGAGTAACCCATGTAAAAGTATGGAATCAATGCGGGCAGAATGAAGCAGCAAAGGGGCATTACGTAGAAATAGTATCTGTGAAGAGAAAGTGCCATTAGATTGGAGTTTCTTGCAGTTTGCTAACTAGAAACTTACTTCTTTTGGAAGACGACAACTGGATCGGCATCGAGATCGCTCATGTCAATTTGTTTTCCCTTCTCCTTGACATCGGGATGTTTCTTGCACATCAGCCAACCCATGTGGGAGAAGAAAAATCCGCGTTGTGCATTATGGGGATCAGCATTGGAGTCGGTAAATTTATGATGAACTCTGTGATCACGCACCCATTCGTAGATGCTGTTTTGGAATGCAATCGACTGACAGATCATCAGGAAGACTCTCATCGGCCATTTGGCTTTATATGCTCGATGTGACCACAGTCTATGGGCACCGGCTGTGATGCCAAAACCACCAAATGTACCGATGATATAACCTGAAAGGAGAAAAAGGAATAAATGTGTTAGAGGGATGTTCCTAATAGTCATACATAATATGGTATGATGATATCTTAAAGAAAATCCCTACTACCTAAGTTGTACCCTAAAAAACATAAACCTCCATTTTGAAAACAAGATTTGATCTGAAATCGCGAATACCATACATGAATACCAATTCTCTCAAACAAGACTCCTACTAACATCTACTGTCATTGTCCACCTAAATATTTCCACCACCTTTCTCTATCTAGGACTCTCGATCAGATTCCATGCCACGTGCTAGATTACCATCTAAGGAACACATCATAAAATTCGGGAATTCCTTACAACTCTTCGTACGTTACTGTTATTGCCGACCATATGCGGCAAGTGGGTCAAAGACATTTATTTATTTTTTATTAATTAGAACCATTCAAACTTCTACTCTCTGCTTATCCACATACTCGTATTCTACTTCGAAATAGTACGTGCGTATAATCAGTGTCATGCGTTTGGGGGGCTTAAATCGTAACCACTCCTCTGATGTACTTTGTCATACGAAAGTCATATCAATACAAAATGTATAGAAAGTTGAACGTTCGTTGACTTTATAAAAATTCCAACCTCACAATCTATGGCGGTCGGTTTTAATGGGAAGTATTGACTACGTCAAACATTTGTATTCGTACAGCACAACTCAGGAGATGGATAATGCAAAGAACAAAAAAAAAAAAGATACAAATTACCATTTTTTCGAAAGAGCATGAATTTTGTGATTTTCTTTTATTTTGTGTTAAAGTAATGTGTGCTTGGAATATGTTTTAACATTTGGGATTACTTAATTATAAAGATCTACCAAAAGTTGAATGGATTCCATTGTGTCAGATGGTATGGAAGGACAATTCGAATTGATACAGAGTTTGGTAACAGTATGTAGGTATAGGAATTCTGTTCGAATATCCAAATTCTGAGAACACCAGCAACCAATGTCAATGATCAATGGCTCCATTGATGTACCTACATACCACACTACCAGCCACTCCCGAAAAAGAAGAAATGAAAACCTGCGCTCTTGAAAATGATGGCACATTATACAAACTCTGTGCAATACAAAATTTGTAGGAGAAAAGCTGTTGGGCCATCAACAGCTTATTTCCATACAAATGTACCCTCTCCCAATTTTCAACAGTGTTTGCCAGGCAAATGTTTTTGTCGGTAATAGGGCTCACTCCAATTTTCGGTCGTAATAATTGTCCCAAAAGACAGGCTGTGCTTGGTATAGGTGCATAAATCCTAAAATATACATATGTACATAGTAGCTATAAGTTCTTCAGTTCATAATGAGCTAAATCATTCGATTCCACGCAGGAACTGAGAATCTCTCAGTCCATATTGTGGCGAATTTTGCGTAAAGATCTTGGCCAACACCCTCACAAGATCAAATTACATAACTCAAGAACTGAAGCTGATCATTGATCATTTTTGTTAATGGAATTGACAGAATTGGATGGGCTTGACATCAGTGATATGTGGTTCCAACAAGATGGTGCCACATGCGACACAGCTGGTCAAACAACTGATATATGTATTGAAGGGGAAGTTCGGTAATCGTATAGAGATATGATCAGGTAGAATGGCCAGCGAGTGTATCATCCACTTGGATTGAGGAACAGGGCAAATAAAGTCCACGTCTGGTTCGTATGTTCATGAGCTAATCAGGTTAAAATTCAAGTAAAATCGTTGAAGTCAATATGCCTGAAATAACAAGTATGAAATCACATACAATTTTTTTATGCATGAGCAATAGTAAAATGGGAGTGGCACTCTGCATTATGTGATCAAACAAAAGTTTATTTTTTTTTCATCTCAGAAATAATGTACAAACATAACGCTGAATCTACCTTGTAAAACAACAAACTTTAGAAGAAATTCTATTTCCATATGTGCCTGTCATTCTCCAGCGTTGACTAAAATAATACGACATACAGGTCTACCTTGACCCCAAAGTCCATAAGACTGTGTTAACGGTATTAATTACTTATAAGTTTACAACCTTAACATTAGAGAAAACACCATCGTAACCTAGAACCATACTCTCAGTAGACCAAGCCACACTTACTACTGAGTCACGGTCATAGCGTCCGCCTGTTGGATGAATCTGGTATTCTACAGACCCATTCTTACTGACTGACCTTGCAAATAGTTTGTCTTATAAATCTCAAATAAACTAAATCTTTAGAATTTCCACATCTGTTATGGACCAATCATGGTCACTACTGAAATATTTTACAATAAATTACTAACTTGCATCAAATCTTTTTAACTACCATGGGTCTCATTCCATTGCCGTAATCTCATTCTAAAGCCTAAAATGGCAATGAATTAGTAAAGAAGACTTTTCAAAATCAAGTTTCAGTTTCAGCCCAACAATGTCTGCAAACAGCATTAGAATGGAACTAAAAATTAATTGGCACGAGGTGTAGAATTCAGGTTTTTTGAAAACATCAGCCTATCACTTATTCCAGCAAAATTATTTCCTCTATGAATTTTAATCAAAAAATCATGCATAATGCATAAAAGAATTATGGAACAGACAAATTCTCACTCGTATTTAGCATAAACTTAATTATATACGTGTAGAGCGGGTTCGAACAGTGTCCTAAAAATAGTGATCTTTGATCTAGACACGTTTTGTCTAGGAAGAATATATAAAGATTGCGTCTGTTTTTAGCCAAGAATCTGGAAGAATAGGTACTAGACGAGCCTACCACAACCAGTTTACATGATCTTCCCTACTATCCCGGAAGCTATGTATGTAAATTACGCAGATTAGTTAAAAATGCTAATAAGCTCAATTTACAATTCTTTAACGAAAACGAAAGTGAACTTGCATCCATTAAATATTTATTAAATCCAGTTTCGATGAATGGCATTGTTGCCGGAACATTCATGATTTTCGGTTCATCGATTCGAATGTTACCTACATTTCTTTCTATAGAGATGTTTAAAATCGATTAAACTTGAACTTCATCTTGGTTCAATAACGATCATCAATTTCGAGTGTCGTCGTATTAACATTTTATTGCTTAGCTACACGAAAAATCTAAAGCAGTGTAATGTATATTTTCATTCATGAAATTTCGATAGCGTTCGATTCGGTTTTGTTTCGATTTCTTTTTTTTTTTAAATAATTAATCAATTATTATTCAAATGGGTTACTGACCCAGACAATAAAATAAAAAATTCAGCAATTTAAATGCAGAATGTTTGCTGAGATTGTACTACTTTTAGTTGGTTAAATGATTGTGTATGGCGCTTAGGTGATGAGTATCGGTACTTATTTTATTTTTTAAGAAAATCACGCACCAACGATTAGAGTAATTAAGATAAATATATAAATACACATGGTATGTACATCTAACATTTAGCTGTTGTTTTATAATATTAAAAACAAATGTGTTTAAACAACAAGGATTTCCAAAAAGTTTGGCATCACCCTGTTTGAATAAAACAAATCCAACACAAGTTCCTATTCTGAAATGATATTTAACAATCTGAACACACCAAACATTTTAAAGTACATAACTCTAATTTATACATAGACATGGTGTTAGAAGACAGAAAATATCCTTAATCCTCGAAGGCAGTTGCTCCCGAACGAAGACCCTACCTTAACTACGGATGTCAGATGCATATTTCCACTTGGATTTGGTGGAGTACCATATGGATCGGTATTAAGTCCTATCTTGTTTCATTCACCGATTGTAGTGATTGCGAAATTCTTCAAATTCTTCTAATGAGTACGTTTACATTGATTTTAGGGATGGCTGTGTCTCGATTTATCCAGCCTCACTCGAATCTCTCTGCTTGCATTGATGTCTCCGAGGTGAGATCAGTAAAATGGGAATAGCAATCATTTTGTTTTTTGTAGCCTATGACTGCTCATGGAAGATGCGCAACATTGCGTGCAATTATCTTAGGACTGGGCTAACTGTAGAGATTTGTTGTTGGGTTCCAAAATTCGACATAAAGTCAACACGCTCTATCCCTCATCAGCTATGAGTCCCATTGGTACCTGCAATGAGAATTTGAACACCCCAATATCACGGCTCCAACAAAGTGACGACGTGGTTTGAAAAAAAAATTATATTAAAGCATGTCATGACAACGATTGACCAAAATGTCGATATCGTCTCTTATGTATGGAGAACCGGGCGAGCAGTCGATGAGAACTCAAAGATTGATGGGGTCTTTTCGTCAACAATAATACTCCTTGGGTGGCATTCTTTCATAATGCTCATACGGATCCTTGTAGTGATAAAGAATTTGGAAATTTTACAGGGAAACGACTTCAACGTAATCAGGTAAATATGCTAGTTAAAAAATAGATCGGCAAGCCATGTCCTTTTCACTAAGAAAAGAGCAATTCCTGTATTCGAACCCTCAATGATCGATGGAGTTGAATTAAAAACTTCAAGATCAGCAAAAAAAATCGAAGATTCCATGAAGAAAACATAGATTATTTGAAGTAGGATCTCGGACTCCTATGGATCCATTGTATACCTTTCCCTGTCGTAGAGAAAACTGGAGGAGAAGGAAGAGTTATTAAATATCCCGAGATTGTTGTGAATTTTAGGAGAATTGATTATGACTTTTCTGACAGATAGCCTAGGTTATTGCAATTCAAAGGAAGGCTGTCTTTTTTGGTTCTGTTTTCTTCTGGGTCAGTATCGTCACAACCTCTCCAGAGGTCGTCTAAAAGCCGTCTAAGCATGTAGAACATTTACCCACAAACCAGCCGTGGTTAAACACAACAATCTAATTAGAGAAGGAATACAATCTTTCAAATCTAACCAACCGGGACATAGTGAGCATCGGGATCCTTTTATCCATGAGAACGACTCCTACAATCACAGTCGTTCACAAAAAACAGCACTCAGCCCAAAGGAATCAGAATTTTGGTCACCAGCACCCTACGGCCAGACCAAATGAATGCCCTACCTTCGCCAAACGGGGATTGAAGGCTCTTGGTGTCACTTCTGCTGAAAAACCTCCTGAAATTTTTATTTTATCTGGAAATTTCCTAATCAATGGTTTATTAGGGTTAATCGGAGCCCATTAGACCCAATAATTGATTTAAGTGTGCAGTGACTTATGTCAGAAGGGAAAGGCAAACGGTTTGTGAATATCAAAGTCAATCACTCAACTATCGGAAGTTCACTTCTTGAAAAAAATTTACGAGTGGTCCAGCCATGAATTGAAAGACATCTCAGGTTATTGATGGGAGAAGTAGCTTTGAGATTATTTCTGCAAACATGAAGGCTGTCGACCGAGATATCTTCTGGCAAAAAAAAAAGTACTAGAGTGGAACGCTAATGATCAATCCCGAACTTTAGGAACAATTAGTTTACTATAGTGACAGGGTGTTGATTTATTCACTCTCATCTGAAATTTTTCGTTCCGCCTCTATTTTATTTCAATATATTCCAAGGACTTGATGTATACCTAAAATAAAAACAAAACAGTACTCACCAAATATGTGTGCTGTATAGGCATTCTCCGCGAATATCAAATAAGCTCCATACAACCCAAACAAATGAAGGATCGCAAATATGACAACATTCCGCCAGACAATCTCTAGGCGATATTCTTTCTTTGGCTTCTCATTGGCGGTGGTGGCAATGGCGGCGGTTCCGCTATCTTTTGTAACAATCAGATCGCCCACACCAGGGACACGATCATTTGTGGCTGAAGTCGTACTGCTGGTTGCGCATACTGAAGAGTTGCGTTTTCTGTTGTTATTCGCTGTTTCATCAGAATTCAATGCGGTCTCTGCCAAGATGAACGAGCTCCCTATTATGTTAGGAGCCATCTGTAAAAATGAGAAAGAATAGTAAATGATTAGTAGTCAATTGCGTTGCTCTTTTAGAAAACTCCCGCTCTGTTGTGGAGTGTCTGTTTGTTATGTTAATTACGATGGACTAAACTAAACTTAGCAATGCACATGTATGTAGTTTACTTTAAAAATGCAAACATTTTTGAAAAGACCGCCGCCACAGCGTAGTGTAGAACGTGCTCGGAATAGGCTAGTTTCTGGCTAGTGGACAAAACGACAGATTAAGATGACAGCGTAATAGTATTGTTCACACTTTTCGAATGATGAATTGTTTTTGCTGGGCGAAACGTATGTCTCGAGTGACTAATTGGGGAAAATTGAACGTAAATTATGAATAAAATGAGGAGTTCTATTGTGGGGGTTGTTTTGACATGCGTAAGGTAATAATTCAAGGGTACGATTGTGGATTCTTTTTTGTGATGAGTTTCCAATTATGTTAGAACACATGATTGTCAATCAGGTTTCCAGTTGACTTGTTGACCATGAATTGCTTTGTTAAGAATGGAAATTCCAAGGTCGTCTCTTCCTATGATAATAAGGTGTATACACCAAAGGTACATCAACATAAAATTAATTCATCATTCATTCAAGTTGAATAGTTTTGCCTAATGACCAGTATATAGCCGGGTCACAACTAGTTCTATTAGAATCGAAATTTTAAACAAATAAAACAGGCTAGTTATGTTGGAAAAACTCGAAAGACAAAGCGGATATACAGTCGAGAAATTTTTGGTGACACCGGGAAGGGACGAATGGTGATAAGTTCCAGGTATTACTACGACCTGTTGTACAAGTTTTTAACGGTTGTGTTGGGCGATAGAAAAGAATTACAGATTAGTCATGGTTTAGCAACAATGAAAAGTCACTTGTTTGTGATAAGACAGCCACGGGTATTAGCAGATAACATTGACTGTGCTAAGATTTATTCTAGGCCAGGTAAGTACAGATGACATCTCAGACTGAAACGTATCGTTTATATGTATGTTCTATCTTGAGTTAAATACGCCTAGAGGTAAAAGGCCGACCTCTAGTACTTTTAGTAACTTCTCAAACTTTTGTTCTGCAAGAGTCATTCACACGTCGTAATGGTAAAAACCATTCCCAGCTTTTAAAGTAAGTTTATCAATTCTACGTTGGAAGAGCTGGAGCAGATAAACATTGAGGCAATGAGGATTGTTTAACAAAACACAAAGCTTAAGCAGTGTTCATTAGGAAAAAAATAAAGAAACAGTCACCATTATGGTTGAAGGTCATTAACCCCTATTTCGTACAAGATTAGTAACTTCAATAATACTTTCCGCTGCATAAAAATAAGACTAAGGGTAAGCCTTGCTAAATGATTATTGATTTGGTGACAAAGCCAAAGTTGATAGAACGGAGGATTAACACTGCCAAATCTAAAATCTGAAAAATAATCCATCTGGTATGGATGACATGATACCCTATCACTGGTGCAATGATTCCGCAATCTACAAACTGAGCAATCACACAACAAAGTGGTACACAAATGGGCCAAGAACTGATGAAGGAACTGCAGCCAGAATATTTGGGCCTAGAACCAAATACTCTGAATCCATGGCTACAAGTACCACCATCTTTCAGACCGAAATCTATGCCATAGACAGAAGTATCCAAATCATTCTTGACAGAGACCACGCCGAATGTGACAT
The DNA here is from genome assembly GCA_905220385.1 of Xylota sylvarum. Taxonomy (NCBI): domain Eukaryota; kingdom Metazoa; phylum Arthropoda; class Insecta; order Diptera; family Syrphidae; genus Xylota; species Xylota sylvarum. The sequence goes on from LR999958.1 coordinate 17,029,400, forward strand.
AGCTATAATGTTAGATAGCCAAGCTGCTATCATGGCACTTGATTCCTATGTCATTAAGTATGGGAATGCCTCGAAAAACTTAATAAACTGGGATGACCATCTGTTGGATACCTGGTCATGTGTCAATAGAGGGTAATGAACTGACCGACTTCCTAGCCAAAAAAGGGAGCATCAGAAACCTTCATAGTTTCAGAACTATTCTGCAGAATAGGGATTCATACTCTCAAAGAAAAATTTAGGAAACTAGAGACACAGTGGAAGAACGTGGGCAACATAACTTCTAGAGCAACATAACCGAAGAAAATTCGAAGCATGTATTAGCATGAGCAAGAATAACCTTCGTATTCTAATGGACTTCCGAACAGGGCATTGTAAACTCAAGGAGCACCAAAGAAAACTAGGTATATCTGAAGAAGATCTGTGCAGATTCTGCGATGAGTCTAGTGAAATGCCAGAACACGTGCTATGACCTTGTGGGGGACTCACCAACAAGAGACTGAAATACTTGGCCAATACTTAGTACCAATTATTATCAGATAAGGAAATACCATTACTAGACCCCAAAGGAAACTGGATTAGAGAGAGTGCTCTAGGACAGATTTCTTCCGCCAAGGTGTAGTAAGAGTACATGACCCTCAAAATGATTCCGAAACAAATCTTAATAGGGGCGTTCACACTCATCTAATGTTAGGGGAACTCTGATGAGCGCACGTATCTCTCCAAGGTGTTAATAGGCACAATAGATCAAAAGGTCGCAATGCAACATACAAGGGGTATGTTCAAATAATAATAATAACATCTTATCATGTGAGCGTGTCAAGTGAGCTTTTTTTTTTTGATGCCCTATTTGAGGTGTGTTATCCTTTATGGATACTCCATAGCCCATGCTACGAGTTATGCCTGACTCCATGCTCCTGCATGCTTACATAGTTAAAACATCCTCTAAGCCTGTTTCCGATATTTGTCAGATGCTCGCGAGAGGTAAGACCGTAAAAGAACTTGTTTGCCTCGTACCTCCCGCTCTGTAGTCCAACGAGCCATGGTGCACACTTGTTGCGCTTATTCTCCTATGGGTAAAGATAAACCCAACACTTAGACTAGCATTGATATAGTAAGTGAGCATCACTGCATGCGTTTATCGGCTTATTACATAAAACATTAAACGTAAACTTTTGTCTTCACAGAATCATTTCGATTTGCATCAATTCCGTGCAGTCTTTCGTAATATGAGTCATGAATATTCATACAAAAATAAAATGCAAACGCACAACAAAACGCATCTTACTTTTTTTGTCATGCGGCGACTTATCGTCAATTATTCACCACCCCATCACGGATATACCACCTATGCAACCTGAATATGAATGACCAGATGCATTTGAAAAATATGTTTAGGGTCCTAATTACTCTCCATCTTAATCACAACACACTCGTTTACTAACATAGTTGTCATCGTTTTAATATGCACTTGACCAATCCACGCCAATTATGATTTACAATTGATGTGTCTAAACGTTTCCAATAAAACTGACATCACAGCTGAGATGCTCATGCAATTATTTTTGCTTTCACTCTCGCGATGCAAAGCATTATATCTTCGTAGCTATCTTCTTTCAAAGATTTATGTATCTATTACTTAAACAGATAAATAATTAGAAACAAAACTTCAAAAAGGCGGCGGCTCATGTAATTGAATTCAATCGCTAATCACGATTACAACAAATTCCAACATCATCCACGTGAATTGCCGTGTACAATTTTTCTTCTCTTTACTCTGGCAACAACGTTGACTGTAACTAATCGTATTTTATCTCAAAGAATTGGGACATGGCCTTAGTTTAAACGATCGCGATGGTTGTGTGGTACGGCACTTGACTCTCCAAGCGAAATGAAAACTTGTTGGCCTCAAATTTAAGGAGGTAGCCAAGCCAATTTGATGCGATTCTGTTCGACTGCATATTGTTGGTAGCAGATGTGACTATGGTTAGCCTAGAATTGGTTTTAGAATTGCAGTCAACCCCAATAGGCTGCATGGTGCGCCTTATGAACAGGTTTACTTGTGCACATTACAGAGTGCTGCTTGCGATCAAACAGAATGCAGAATGGTAATGGTTTGGTAATTCTATACGAATATGTAAATGTTAGCTCTTGAACGAACATCGCAGATGAATGGGCATTAAGCTAATATTCATAGTAGGAGTGTTGTGCACATTTGCAGAAGAATTTGACATTCTACTTGCGGATTACCATACAGAAAATATATACTCATGTGTACTGATTGGAAAACTGGAAGACCTTTCCAGAAATAATAAATGATATGGTTTGTGAATTTGCTCCAAACGTAAGACTCAGCCAAACGGAACGCTATTGACTAACCAAGGTATTGTGCGCAGTGTGGACATCAGTTAACCATAACAATTGTGGTGACACTGTGTAACTGACCACTCTTTTCACTGAAGTGTGAATAGACCGGTCATCGGCTAGTTGTAATGCATTCAGTTATACCATTCCACAAATAGGCGGAATGGTCTACCAAGGTCTCCATGCCACGGAACAACTTAATTTTATGTGTTTCAAGAGAAACAAGGAATCATGCCATAAACATGTGAACTTAGCCTTGATGATCGATTGCATTGGCCAGCATCCATGCCATCCCATTTATTTCTGATGATCGATTGCATTAGGCATCCCTTGACCCGTTGCATTTTCTGCCTCTCAATATATGTTCAGAATGTTCATATGCATGGATGATATCCCAAACATTTGGTGGTACCACCTGTTAACAGACATAGAGAGGAATGTATGTGATTAGCCTCAGAACTTCTTTGTCTAGTGCCTCATCGTTAATCTTTGGATGCCAGTTAAATAAGTGATGGCTTTCACCAATTAGGGGCAACTTATTTCAAATTATCAGGCTCACGACCCGTGAAGAGTCCGGTCCACCAGTTAGTAAAGTGAAGTATCCTCGCATCCGCGACTATGGAAAAACTGGATTACTATCACCAGAGACCTATATGGAGGCTTCCCAAATAGGACAGGAGTCAGAGCAACCAATCGATCCCTGTAGTCCCTGGTTGAATTTTCCCTGACACCGAGGTTTCTTCACGTTCACATCTTAACTGTGTTTGAAGGGGGGCAACATGCCCCCCATACATATTCCACGGTTTGTTATACAAATGCTGTTCGCTGCGTTACACGAATTTTTTGTTGTTATGCTAATTGTGGAATTATAACCTGGTTAAATGTGTAATTATGACCCACTTTAATGGTTCATAAGTCCACAATCGATTTGTGGACTTATAACTCACCCAGGTGAGTCAAAAGTCCATTGTGGACTTATGAACCTGAACCGCCTGGACCATCAATAAAATCAAATATTAAATTAAGTTATCAAAAAAGAACTTAAAATGTTTACATATCAACGGTTGTCATATTTTGAATACAATGCATCAATCAAAATTAAGACATACTCACATGTCTTCGAATACTACAAGTATTGCCCGCATATGTATGTATGTACAAAAATAAAAATGTATTTAAAAAATATCTCATCAATTCGTCAATACAAGCGATTCAGTCGTCAAATGTAAAAAACTGAAAAGGGTAATGCACTGACTTACTACTAGTGTAATGTCACCCTAAATTGACATTTTCTTATAACGTGCAGCGCATTCTTAATACACCTCTTGTCGTACTAGTACCATCTTTTTACATAATAAATAATAAATATGTCAAAATTCGTCCAACCAACAGCGCCAAAAAAAAAATCGAATAACTCAAAAGAAAATCGTAAATAACCGGTGAATACAATGTATTAGTCGCAACCTCAATCAAGGTTAAACTTTACCGATGGAAAATTGATTATAGTCTCTTCAACTCATTTACATATGTATACAAATAGGAATACTTCCGAGACAATAAATCGAAACCCGAATTTGGGTTGAGAATCCAGGAAGACAGGTGATGTGTATACGTGACAACTGACAGTAACAAAAATTAATTAGGGAAAAGCAAGGACAAAAATACTCGTGCCAAAATTTTATAAATATTCAAATTACTGCTTATGATTAAAATATTTATATAAGTTTTTTAATCTTAAGAAGATTGCAATTGAAAATCACCGAATATCTGAAGGCCACCTTCACTTTGCATAGGTTAATCGATTCAATAAATAGAATAGCGTTTATATCCTGCTTAGCTTACATTATGTATATTTAAAGGCTAGAACTAGATAAATTAGAATTATAGAAACTAGTTTTTGGCACGGTTTGGCGGTTATTTCTTTTGCGAAATTTCATTGCATAAGAGATATACATATGTACATATGTAAGTATGACTGAATCTCCATTCCATATAAATAAGAAAGTGAAAAAAAAAAAATGTTTTGACAAAAAGACAATATTCAGAAAGGTTATCGAATTTTTATTTTAATAATCCACATATTTTTAATTAAATGAACACACGTTTCCTAACAAATAAAAAAAAATTCAGTGACAAATGTTAAGTCATAAAAATGAAAAACTTTAGTTCTCAGTAGGTGTCAAGCCTCTTAATTATAGTTTTATACTTAAATTGCGTTGAGACGTTCATAAACAAGTCATAAACAAAATAGCAAATTTCACAATAGCAAAAATACAATTTGAAACATTTTGTAATTAATGTGGTGTACGACAGTTCAAAGCTTAGCTTAACCTTTAGGAGTAACTTCCCTGTTGCTTTAATTATACATATGTGAGTTATTTTTTTTAATTGAATCATTAGAACTACGACTTTTGCAAATGTATGTATATGAAATTTTCAAACACTTAATAAACTAAGTTAGGCACTCAGTTAGATAGGTTAGATTATATCATGCCATTAACATATCAGCAGATATCAACGAACAAATTTATATTTTAGGTGTAGGATAAGTAGGGGACTCAATGCTTTGGTCTTCTTAGATTGCAATTTGCCACCAGAACTAGACATAAACTATAAATCTTATGTGTTAGCCTAATTATTTAGCAGCCTAATATGGAGAAATTTAACAATTGGTTTTGGGGAAATATTTTGAGGTAACTAACGCTTCCAGAAGTCACACCAATAAATATCATGGAGTCGAACTCAGAATATATTTTTGTTAATAAAGAATCATTCTTATTCTCTCACTCATATCCCTCAAATAGCACAAAACATTTAAAAAAACAATTGAATATCAGAAACAACGAAGATGGTAGAAATAGGATTAGGTTCCTATATTGAGTTTCAAAGTACTACGCCGACTATGAGAAGATAAATAAAAATATTTCAAGGCACTGGCTGAACAAATCAAACAATTTATTAATTGTCATACAAAGGCACGTACGTATATACATATGTATATATACGGCACAAAAACCATAGCTTATGTTAAACTTGCTAAATAAGGAGAAAACATAGTTTATACAACGAATCCTAATCAAAATTTTATGAATTATATTCCAGTACACAAAATTAACAAGGTTTCGGAGCTCTACAAAACAAAACAGATCTTTAGTACGCTCACTTACTTATGTTCATAGGGGGCGCTTCAATACAGAGTAACTATGGGCATAAACCAACAAGCCTCTCCAGTTAGCTCAATCATTTACTAGATAGGCACGCACTATCATAGACACACATTAGGATAGGATAAAATAAATGATTGTGACAATCGGAGAGAATGTACACAAAATCATTTCATGTCAATTAAAGGACAATTATTTGGCTCATCCTATTTTTTGTTGCCAATGGAAACCGTAGCCGAGGACAAAAACATTATCCAACTGTAAGGGGATTGGACAAGTCCTTAATTTAGAGCAAACAAAAATTATTCGTTTTTAATTCTTAAGACGATTCGAGTTCATTGCTTGTTACCAAAACGGACTTCTACTTTATTTAAGAAATCCCTGTACTGATACTTATTCAACGGCCTAAGCCGATGGCAACGACATTTGCAGAACAGAATTGTCGTTATGTCCAAATGGTTACATGTTATAGATTTCGTAATCCTTTTGCACATGTATACATATGTCTATATATCACAGCGAGATCAGAGATGATAAAGTGTTTCCGGCATCGTAAGACAATCTAGACATTTTGCAGCCTTTTTGGCGACTTTGAAAAACATGTCATTCTAACCTAAATTGTCAGTTTTAACGAGTCATTCAGTCATAATGGCAGAGTGTAAATTACGCTTGGGTGACAGAAGGCATCATAAAACCAGAGGGAGTTCAGACAAAACGGAGCCTTGAAGGGTGTCAGAATTGTCAGGTGGATTGCAAACATAAAACCGCCCAATCGCCTTGAATTGGATATTCCGAATGGTAATTACATTTTTATTAACCAAAATGAAGGAGATCTACCTTGTCAACTTTAAAGAAACGTTCAACAACACTTCACATGAATTTATCAATCGAAATCAAAACCTTTTTCCGACCATAAGCAAATGGCAAGTGTTCATTCTGAATGACTGAGAAATCAACCCCAACCTTAAAGCGGAGTTACATATATTACCCTTCACATAAAGGGTATTTGGACACAAATGTCACCTTCAAAGCAAAGGATTTAGCAAGGATTTAACCATATCCACATGGATCCTCAATAATTCCCGAGTTTTTAACATACAATTTGACATCTATGAATCCCATCTAAATCCGAGATTTATAATAGATCAGAATTAAATCCTCATGCGACACAAATCAAACAATCCTTTTTTATGTCAGCACATGTCATTTTCATGTCATTTTCATGTGCTGTCAAAAAAAAATTAAAATAGAAATTAAAAGTCAAATAATATTCAAAATAAATTGGCAATTCGGTTTTATTTTGGTAATCATTTTAGTAATTCTTGCCTCTAATTAACTATAGACAGCAATACAATTTGCATTTACTTCTAGAAATTATAAAAATGTTACCAGCTGTGACAATTTTTTTGACAGCAAACTTCACATATAAATCATAAAATTCGGTGGAATCACTTTATAAAAAAAAAAATCTTTTTGTTCCTCATCATTAATAGCATTTTTTCAAGTAAATTTTTCAAAATTTTTTCTTTTTTTAATAAACGCGCGTTCAAGATCTTCCCTTAATATCAGTAATATTCTCAATCAATGAAATAGGCTTGCATTCTAAATTTACAATTGAACATGCATAACTGAACTATTTTCATCTTTTCAGATAGGTTAAGCCAATCTAGTTCTAATCTAGCCTTCAAAGCAGTTATAATGCTTTAAGAAATAGCAAATAAAAACTTAATTCTATTAAATTGGATTCCAATAAATCCTGTAGAAAACAAAAATTGTTTGAGAAAAATGGGCCTAAAATATGGCCAGCTAGGTATATGCAAGAAATCTAAAACTTTTGTCAAACCTTCCACCTAAAAGTCCTTACTAGTACTAGTAAGCACAAATCGCCTTTTGATACAACCGGACATTATATGCCAACCGCTGGCTTAATAATTCTAAAGGAATAGTCTACGTGCATGACCGCACAATTTCCTTTGTCCTATTTACTTAACGCTCAATACTAATCCGGTTTTCAAAACTTTAAGGAAAAACATACTTGTTTATCTACTCGTATGTAGAAGATAAATTACGTATGTAAAATCACTAAACTATTTTGTTATCTTCATATAAACTACTTAATTCATTATACATATGTATAAGAAAAATTCAAAATGGCGAATAATTTTAAGAGTATTATTCTAAAAATTTCCATAACCAGTTTTGCTAAAAGTTTGCGTAAAACATTTGAGCAAAAAATATGTTAAACTGTAGACCTGTGGTTTTGTATCGAAATAACCATTTTTTTATTATTGCGTAGAATTACAAAGGTTTTCCTTATGTTAGCTTTGGTTTTTTATTTAAAGACGGTTTGTACATTTTATTAGACCCACGACTGTACTTTTGTAGGAAATATTTTGGGTGGACCGAATATTCAGATAATAGCGTCTTTTTTATAAAAAAGAAAACTAAACACTTTTTAGTTATCCTTCAAGACTTTACATTTAAAAAAAATCACAATTTATAGTAAACTTTTAGTCTGAAAATTTTTTTTTTTAAAAACTCTGTCTAACGTACATACATATGTAGATTGTCATATCAAACATTATTTATAGTTAAAAACCATAAAAAGTTGATCAAATACTAAAAAATAAAAGTAAAATATTTGCTGAGCTTAAAATGTTAAATGTAGGTAAACATTTAATCGGATAAAAAAACTCAACGTACAAATGTGATGCCATTCGGTTTTTTAAAAACCAAAAATGTCAAAAAAAAATTTACCAAAAACGTGGAACATATTAAAAAAAAATTTAATATTTATTAAAATTATAAATGATTAAATTTAATAAAATTTAAGACTCACCATTAAATGTTTTATGTATTTCGATTTTATTCCAAAAAAAAGGATTTTCTAAAGGAAATCCCCTTAACGGTAATCGTTGTATCCAAAATGAACTTTTATTTTTAACAATCGTTAAATCCTCTTCTTAATAAATTTCCGTTCACAGAAAGTAAAAACTATTGCCACTTGCACTTCTCTCCCATAAACTTCAAAATTTTCCTTAATTGATCCTTATAATTCCACACACCACACTGCACACTGTAGTACACTGATCGAGAGTGAAAATCGTTCTGAGATTCTAAGCGCACACAACTTAAACTATAGTTACGTTTTAACAAACGACTGTGATAATACTGTCGCTGCTTAATTTGCTGACTGCCCGAAGTCAGGTCGCAAACAGTTCTACCAAAAGTGGCTACACCGAAATTTATAACCTTATAGCAGTAGCAACAGCAGCAGCAGCAGTACAAGCCAGACAATACTATGGATGGATGGTAAGGGTAGCACGTAGTCTTACCCTACATTATTGGTGTATCTTTATGTCTATTGTTTTTCTCGTGCGTCGCTCAGATGACGCTTGATAGATTCACGCTTACGACGAATGAAATTAATGTCGCTGGGAGTAATGATGATGGTTATGGTAATGCACCCATTAATACTTAATGTATGCATAACCGTGCACTATCGGAAGTAATTTAAAAGCAATATCCATTCCGAATTTGATTGACTGAATTTTGAGTGGTGTTTGGATAGATCTTAATTATTTTTTGACAAGATCACTGAATGTATCTGTTGTAAATGATGTGTAATTGAAACCAAATATGATTCGAATCGCTTTTGAATTTAGTTACTGGAAATTGAAATTGTGCCGCTGAATAATTGCAACGCCTTTACTCTATTTATAAAAAAAGAGCAGACAGAGTAGGCGCAAACGTTAGAATTAAGTATTCAGTATTTTTTTGAATTAATCAGTATGTCAGTATTAACATGCACTTATTCACATTTAGTGCTCATTTTCAAATTATGTGTCAGAAATTAACAAAAAAAATATATATATATTCGTATATACACGGAAAGGGTTTGTAATCATGTTGCAAGAAATTGTAGATACATTTTATACTTGCCATCCATAGGTTGTTGCATCACAAGCACACAATATAAATTGCACTCAGATTCTTCTTCTTTTTTTTTTAGTAAGTTAAAGAATGGTAACCAACGCTATGGAGGACTTGTATTTGTAAAAATGCAACATAAACAGATATACATTTCACAAAGTTGGAAATGCTATTTTAAAGCCCATTTGAGAAATTTAAAGAAGAGGTTAAGTTTTAAGGTTAAGATAGTCCCATCCGGGCAATTTAGAATATACCAGCGCTTTAATGAAAGTGCTGCTAAGAGTTTGGAAATATGTGAATCCTGCATCTACTTGATTACATATTACGTAGACCAAAACATTGCGATTAGTGAACATCACCTTGGCTTAGAAGCAGAAACAAGCTCATAGCAGAAGAACACGGACAACCACTCTAATTCTATGAAATATGCCTGCAAAGTCAGAAAGATCACACCACATGGCTATCGGGCGACTCCTGTAGCCGAATCGTTGAGTATATTAAAATCAAGGCTAGGATTGCAACAGCCCTAGCGGTATATAGAGAAACCCGAGATAGAAGCCCGGTATCGGCAAGGAGGTTACAGAAGGTCTAAACTACAAGTAACACCCAATAAGGAGCTTAGACGGTAACCTGCTGATTTCGGATGAAGATCAGTTATAGAGAACCCATTTCCTTTTAATGCTAAACCACAAATTCAAATAGACATTTCGAAGTAATCAATTTCGATCAGGTCATTACAAAAAAAAGTTAAGCAGTAGGCTGGCCTCTTTCTTTCGGCCCAAATAAATCGGCAAAAAACCCTCGAAAGTTTGAACCCAGAAACTAGAAAAATTCATAGCTATTATAAAGGAAGGTAAATGCCATGTTATGCACAATTGCTAGGTGTCGGAGGCATTTGCCGTTTAAAACGAGATATAGGGTAGGCCATCTGTTGGTTGGCTTTTTAAAAAGGCTATACAAAAAACATTATTCAATACTGTAATGTTTCTTCCATTGTCGTCTTGGAAGAAAAATGGGCCAATAATACCGCCCCTCCAAAAACCTGCAAAAAGCTGCAATATTCTCCGTTAAGCGCATGGAACAAACACGGGACACAGTTATCAATCAGCAAACCAGTTTCACGACCTTTCATCACAAACTTGTTTACACCAGCTGCATTTGGAAGTAACTTTGCAATTTTTCCCAACGTTGTACAAGAGTCAATCGATCCATTTCATAACGCGAAAATATAATACTGAGTTTTTGTTCATTTTTTGAACTCATAAGAGCTGTCAGTGTCAAAATCACATATGGTTCAAAAAGAAACCAACAGATGGCCCACCCTTTACAACAGGGATGTATACTCTCATCTCTGTTATTCAGCAATGATATTTGACTATTAGAAAATCTCCTTATTTCCCTTCGGTGACCATTTTAATCACGAATACTTTACATAAAATACCAATCAAATTGCATAATAAATAGTAAGTAGCTAACTATCTACCGCGACAAAGTACATATTTCCTCAGTGGATAATAAACATTGGCTCTAGACTCAGGTCTAAAGTAATAGTGTCGACAGGGATACTAGATGGAATCAGATAGACTACTTGTACAAAACTTAATCACGTTGTGAACGTGTGTACCTACATTATCATTAGATAGGGTTTTTTGTTTATCTCTGGAAACAAATTAGAACTATAGAAAAACCCAAGTCAGGTTTTTTCTGAGTACTTTAATTGATTTTCTGACATTTATTTTAGAACCCAGATTTTCTTATGTACATAGAGTTTACGCATCATTATTTTTATCAGTGTTGATTCGTGTTATTAATGTACTTGTACATTGTGTACTAGAATTGCATTGCGGAAGTTCTTCAATCCCTTCAATCTGTTTTCCGTTTTTGTTGACAAATCATGTCTCAGAATCAGCAAAGAATGAAAAATTGAAAAGTACTGATGATGTCCGTTTACTTAACTCAGATTTATAATTTCAAAATATTTCAAGTGTGCAAAATGATAAATGTGCTACCTTTTCACTAGATAACGAATAATAAAGTTAGCTATAGGAGACTAGGAATAAAGCCCTAAAAGATAAAAAATTTCTATTTCGATTTGGAACCTCTTATCATTGTGCAATAATTCCACCATTAGGTTTTCCCAAAACTATATCAGATAAAAGCAATTCTTGAAGCAAAGGCTTTAATAAGGACACAAATCAAATATGTAGAGCCTTTCTCATCGTACACTAATAGGGTATTACAATATACACATGTTCACAATGAGTGAATATTAAAGCCGCATTATTAGTGAAATTCTGCAATTAATCACTCTGCAATATGGTTCTAGCTTGCGGACTTAAAGGTATCCTTGAAGATTCTTTCCATGTCAGTCATCGGCTCTTCTTCTGTTTCCACATTTTTTGCGTTTACATATGTACATACATTATACTCTGACACAGTACGAATCCATGCCTATAACTGAAGTTTCGATAATGTAGTATATCTGTACAAGCGGTTCGATATCGCTTACATTCTTACCTTACCTCTAGGCACTTGAATCCAATTTTTTTGCAATTTTTGTCCAGCACTACCCGGTGCTGAGAATATAGAAAAATTTATTCTGCAAACTGTATAACGGAGACGAAGACCAACATCGCGCTGTCAGGCAAAATAAACCATTCAACATAGATGATGATAGCCAAAATTTCCGTCCACTTGATCAAAACGTCGTGAGCATAGTAATATCCAAACTTAAATCACTAACAAGACCTGCTTGACCTGATGGCTGGAGGTAACTTGGAAGAGAGCATACACCAACTCGTTTCTGAAATCGTTTGCTCGATACACAAGATCCCCTGAATTGCGTCAATTACAGAGATATTAGTCTCCTTAACAGCGAGTACAAGACCTTATCTGCCATATTGTGTAAACCTTTCGTCAACACCCTGATCGGCCCCTATCAGTGTCGTTTCAGACCAGGAAAGTTCCACAGTCGATCAAATTTTTATACTTCGACGGATCCTGGATAATTGACCATCTTTTATTGATTTTAAGACCGCATATGACAGTATTTATAGAAATGAGCTATACGGAGCCTTGTCTAGTTTTAGCATCCCTGCCATAATCGTTCGCCTGTGTAACATGACTATGGAGAATGCTCGCTGCTCCATCAATGTCAGTAACGATCTCACCAAGACCTTTGATGTCAAAAAGGATTTAGACAAGGGGCACGCTGTCATGTGATTTTTTAACATTATACTTGAAAGAATTGTGCGAAACTCACATGCCAACTCCGGAGGCACAATCTTTCAAAAGTCTGTGTAACTATAATACTAGCATACGTCGACGACATTAGTCGTTTTTCTTTTTTAGTTCAGAGCAGAGCCTGAGTTGTCAAAAAAAATGTTTGTGTTTCTTTATTAGTTCAGAGCGCTTAGAGCACTCGATTCGTGTTTCTTTTTTCGTTTAGAGCGTGCTCAGAGCGCGCTCTATCAGCTCAGCATGAATTGATTGAGCATCCTGAGCAAAACTGGAGCACAGTGAATTTGACGTTTAACAGGGGGTAAAGCAATGAGAAAACGAAATCGAAAACAATTGAAATGGAGTTCGAGGCTTTGTTTTTAAGTAATTATTAGTAGTTAATAATTAAATGAAAACTTTATTTGTGCATAAACGCTATTTCAATGTTTAAGAAGGCAAAAAGCATGAATGGTCGATTAATTTTGCAGTCATATGACAGGTACTGCTCAATCGTATTTCTTAAATAAATCAGAGCGTTCAGAGCGTGCTCCGTTCAGAGCGCGCTCGACGTGTTCAGGCTCTGTTCAGAGCTCTGTTCTGAACTAAAAAAGAAAAACGCCTATTGACATTATTGGCAGAACACAGCGGGATGTCACCGGTGTGTTCGCTAGTATTGACATGCTGTCAACAAGAAGGGACACACAACATCGACGAATTGGACAGAACGTCACATTCAACAGCTACAACTTTGAGGTAGTCAAGAACTTTGGCTACTTCGGCTCTGCTATAAATTCTGATAATAACATTTCTTCTTAAACGAAGACTAACTCTTACCAATCGCTTTTTCTTTGGACTAAGAAGGCAATCTATCCCCAACAACTAAGGAGACTCTGTATAAGACCTTGATCATTCCAGTCCTGCTTTATGGCGCTGAAGCTTGGACTATTTAAAGCGGATGAGGAAATCCTCGGTCGCTTCGAGATAAAGATTCTTCGTAAAATGTTCGGTCCCGTTTGCGTTGACGGGGTTTGGAGGAGGAAATTCAATGATGAATTATACGAGTTGTACAGTGACTTCGACCTAGTCAAAAAACTGCCCACTAGTCGTCTAAGATGGCTAGGACATGTAGAGTCTGAGATGAACACAATTCTCTGGACCGTAGAGTCTTCGAATCTAACCCGATGAAAATCATGTTGTGTGACTGGCTTCCAACAGGATGAAGTTGGGAAGCATGAGTTTTATGTAAGTTTTTTTTAACTTTGTCACCATATGCTACGACTCCACCAAAACTAAATCCGAGCAAAAAAAGATTTAGATTTGCGTAAGGTGTCTGGGATTTAGGATTTATATTGACGTTTGCTCTCAAGAATATTGTCACAGCTAGTAATATTTTTATAATATCTAGAGGTGAATAGGCATAAACATTTTATTCCTGTCTACAGTTAATTAAGGACAAGAATTACTTAGTCGTGCTTGTCTAATCGTCTAAACTTAAAAGACATTAATAAATTTAGCCTTTGACTGTGCAAATAGAAAACAAAATAGTTCTTTATGACTTGAAGTATTGACGGATCTGTTCGTAAATCTCTTAGTAAAGTCGTCAACTAGGCCTGGTCTTCCTATTGATAAAACTGATTGTTTACTTAAGATTGTAGAGCAATGAGTAAGCCTATGATCTATGAATACTACGTTACTAAAGTAAAATGATTTACGTTTGTAGACATAATAAAAAAAATATAAGTTCAAGTTATAATTCATCACGAATTGTTTTTTAGTTTTGGATGTTTTTATTTGAATGTTTTGTTTATTGGTCAAAGGGTAGTGATGCGGAACATATGGGAACACAAGCGTTCTCGCTTTAGCCTCTCACTATCAACTCCTACTCTACACCTCCACGATGGTGGCTGCTGGGTGCCTAGTACCTCAACTGGAGATCGGGTAACCAACCCCTTTGGAAGGTTGTTGGTGGCAGCGAACGAGAGAGGGGGGAGGAGTGTCTTCTCACTAAGGCACCTTCTCTTGCTTCAGGCGGCGGCGGACGAATTCCCTAGATGGAATCAATCGGTGGCGTCAACCAGTTCCAGTTAGGTCGAACTATTAGTGTTATCCCTATATGAGCTGCTTCGACATATTCGAATTCCAGGTCTATAGGGATTTTCAATACTGAGTCAGGGTGTTGGAATAGAGTTGGTGGCGGATGAACCCTTAATGGGCCAACGGCAGCGCTCACATCCCCGAAGCGGGGTACTGACTCCGGAATATCCGGCCCCTTGTCCTAGGGGTAAAAAAAGGAACTGGTCCTCCAGGTTGGGGGTTGTGCGTCGGGGTAACTTCCCTACCACGTAAAAAACCAGTAGTTACGACACAAAGACAAGCCTCGGATAGCAACTGGAGGCAGTTAGCTAAGGACCGAGCTAACTGGAGAGGCTTGTTAGTTGAGGCCCAGGTTCACCCCGAACTGTAGCGCCACCTAAGTAAGTAAGTAAGTTTTGTTTATTACATTTCGTGACGTCAATTTAGAGAAACATAAACTTTTCCGTTACCTGGTTAGTTGTCAACAATTTTTAAAGGCCACTCAAGTCCGTCTCATCTCTACTCAAAAGAATTTGTTTGATATTTATAAAGCTCTATACGGTAGTTCTGTTTACTTCAAAACACTTAAGTATGAGATAAGTAGAACATATCGATTTGACTGCAATGTATTCTAACCATGAATATAAAACATTTGTCAATCCCTTACAAAGGGGATATACACACCTCCAAAAACTAGACACAATTGACATTTTTTCCGCAACCGGCTAATTAAAATGATATAACAAGTGAATCACTTTACGAAGATTGATTATCAGCCACCATACCTCACGCATATAGAATACTGACTTCCTTCAAACACGTACTCCATACCCCATTAAAAGTTATGACAAAAAGTAAAAAAACAAAAATTGCTAACCAGTCAGATTCCATTTGACATCACGTATGCGCCACAGATGTCAAATGTCATTTTGCTTTCTTTTCATTTTCAATGGAAATCTTGGCCTAAGATCTCATTAAACCGACAAAAAATTATCGTTTTCAGTTTTGATGAAATCTTAAAACTTTTATAATGATCATTTGTTTTGCAAAAAAAATTCATCTCAAAAGCTAAGGAAATGTCAAACCGCTTAGGTAAATGATATCGTCGACTACTGTCTGGCTGTAACCTCTCCATTAACTTACTTAATTATCCGCAAAGCACTAGCATGTGGTAATAGGTTAATGATTCCATTGTTTGCATGGCTCCTCTTTCGTTAGTAATGAATTACAAACAAAAACAAAACATAAAAGTGTGTCCCACAATGACGGTAATTTTCCGCAAAAGTGCGACTAGAAGCAACCGAGACAGAAATTGAAACAGAGACACACTTTTTTGTTTCTTTTTGATCATAGGTCAATGGCAAAATCTGGTGTAACTGGTTGGGTGTAATAATGGCGAAGCCTATACCACATAATTGACAAGGTTTTCACTTTGGTTATGGCTTTGAAAACGAACAAAATTAATAATTACATTTTGACGAGCTAAAGAATCTTACAACAATTTAATTTAATATGGGATTATATTAGTTAGGTATAGTGTGGATAATAGAAGTGAGTGGCTAAAAGCTAGACTAGTTAGTAGGTAGGTTAAAGACTAGGCGGGGAACTAGTTTTAATTTCACTTTTTTTAAATGGTGTTACAGTATTAAACGGAACGATATGTGTAAGTATAAGAGGGACAAGTTTGAAGCTAGTATTATTATTACATATGTATGTTATTTAAAATGCAAATCATATTACGAATGAGACGGAAGCTAGCAGTTTAGTTGACATTAGGATAGCCTCCCTTTTATATAATGAAATATGCATCCAGAACTAAATTAGTATTAGTTGAATTCAATTCGAATCACTTTCCTTTAAATACATATTTACATACATAGCTACATATATGAAGAGATTCCTTGCAAATATGTATGTCATATAGAATCGATCGACTGTGGAAAGTCATTGCAAGGAAAAATACAGAATCAGCATCATGGACAGACTTTTACGCGCAGAATTAACCAATAAAAGGATTTTCATTAAGACCGCCCTATTTTGTTTCCTAAAACTGCTTGTATTTGAGGTTACAAAAGTTTAAGTTCTATCAATGTCATAAATTATAAAACAAAGCATCATTAAGATGTCCCCCCTGAAACGCCTGCACGAGTGAATGCGCTGATTTTTCATCTTTTTCCAATTTATCCCAAAAACATACAGAAGAGCTATAATTCGTTCGAAACGGATCGTTTGATATCCTATCCCGATTTGTTTGCAGCCCTAATAAAGTGGGCGTGGAATACTGCATTTTTTTCGCGAATTACAACGATATTTTGCAAAATTTCATAAAAATCGTTTTTTTTAAATGAAAACGCCCCAAAAATTAGGCGCAGCTAAAAACATTGTATGGGTGAATTGCAGACAATCTGAATATCTAAATATTTAGTCTTAACAATTTTTTTCGAATCAAAAATGTTTTCACTGTCTGTCTCCGCCCATCGTGCAGCTGCAATTTGACGATATTAGACATTTTTTTAAAAACAACTGTGAAGGATCGTTGTTGCTCCAAAGTTGCTTACCAAATTACTAAGCTTAAACTCTGAACGTGAGAGTGGAATAATGATCATAAAATACAATAACACCATATCTCGACTTCAACACATCTTTCAAAATTGAACTTTCTGCAGCGTATTGCAAGTTTAAGTTATTAGGGGAGATTTTCCCAATTTCTATTTTAAAAACCTTGACCCTTCAGCAGGGTACTTTTCGAAGAATTTTAATCAAACTTGTTAAATAAGTATGACGAGTAGGTATTCATGGATTTTCTTTAACTTTCACATCTGTACATTCCAATATTCATCACCACCCCTGCGGGTCTATAGCCACACGTATAAATTGGCCTTAAGGTAGAATTGTTATTAAGACATGTTTTCTGTCAAAAATTACGCTAAACAAGTTTGAAATTAGTCAGAAATAATTAAAATAAGATTTTCTTGCCATTTTTTACTTATCTCCTCCTCTCACAAATGCAATGGCTTATCAAAAATGTCTATCCTTCCTAGAACCATTTATTAAAATGTAACCTAAGACGACACTGAAATTATCCACAGATATGATTCAATAAACACAAATGGTGAGCCGCTCGCACTTGTCAAACCAGTTTAAATAATGCTAAGAGCAAATATATTGATCGATAATAGTATGTATTCACAATTACATATGATACTATTATCGGAATACAATTATTATAAGAACAAAATGCCTGACACTTAAAATAAAGTTATAAATATTGTAAGGAGATTTATATATGCAGAAAGAGGAAGTAATCTTGTTATAATTTTAAAACATACAGCTGGAGACATGTTACCATTACCATTTCGTTTTCGAAAGACACCTGGACCACCTTTTTTTTAATGAAGACTTTGTGAATCAGGTCAGCAGACCATTCTTAGAGCGACAGTTCGTCAGGTCATTTCTGGTGAATGAAGAAGAACACGACGATTTTGCAAGAAAATCATCTTCTGTAATTTGCCGAACTTTCAGCAGAATGGCTTCGGGAAATGGCTGTGCGCGACGTGGCTCAAGTGGGTAGTGCATTGGACTACGGAGCGAGGGATTCCAGGTTCAATCCCCAGACCGCACCTAACATTTCTTTCACACATTACTTCCACCTTTCGTGAGCAGAAAAACATTCGAGAGTAAAATTGTTATGAAAAAGCTTCTCAAAACAAACATTTCCCTTCGGATAAGGCATTAAACAGTAGGCCACTTCAAGAGAATATAACACGCACAACACGAATAGTTATGAGAAGCTAGGCCCTGTGTTCCATGGACCTGTTGCGCCAAAAATTTGTATTTTTTTAACAGTAGTTGTATTCTGAAACTGGCTCTGTTCGAGAACGAATTGAAGAAGTATTATATTCCACGGATTCCACTCTCAAAGTCGAATAGATGTAGGGTTTCTCTCAGATTCCTCCTATATTGACATTAGGTCTCCGCTCTACCTACCCTTTATCGACTTTAATGAGGCTTTCGATAACGTGAACCCAGACTGTATTTGGCAAGACTTCCCGAACCGTAGCAGTCTATCATTGTTATCACAACGGTTTTGAATGTGGCGTTGTGTATCACTTCCAACTAACCTAACTTAACCTTAGCCCTCCACAGCAGAAGTATAGATAACTGTCACTGTTCTACAATATGGGTGCATTACTTGGTAGATGACAAGTACTGTCACTCGTAAGCTGCAGAGCTTTGTCAACCGATGTCATCTTAAGGATCAACTGATCTAATGGTATATTTAATTGTCTTTCGAAGACCAGTTGAAGGAACTTCAAACATCGAGAATAAAAACCAAGCAAACCCAGCAACTGGGATTTCTATTACAAAATCTATCTATGTACGTACAACTAAGTTGCTGCAATTTTATTAATTAAACAAATGAACTCCAGCCTCAAAAGCGTACATTTCATCACCTATAAGATGTTCGTGCATTTTAAATGCCGAGGTTAGTGAATTCCCATTATTAAGTTGAATTCTTCAATGCACGTTGCACTTTTCTCACATATCTACTCGCAACTAATGTTGAATGAAGTCACATCCAAACACAAACAGCACAGTGTACTCCTCGGCCTAGCTGGTGGAAAATATTTATTCAAATCCACTTGATAGATGTCTCTGGTGGACCTGCTAGGGCAAATTTACCAAATTACCAAGGTTTTGGGTCACTCGTCCATTGCCTCCATCCAGTCCGCATTGTTTGTGAGGTACTTCAGCCGGCGCATTAACCCAACATCAACCCAATCGTACAGACATGTGCGACTTGTAGATGACTGATTTTCAGAGTTGAGCTAACGCGAAACCATTAAACAAGCAAATATTAGATACGAGTACATTAGAACACTTTGACTGGGAAATTATAGTTTACCGGCTTAAACTAAACGCGTTTAGATTTGTTTGTTTTGTAAATATTTTCTTACGTGTTACTTGAAGCATTTATTGAGCCGTCTATCTGCATGATTTGAATTTCATATCAGACACATTTCATATGATCACCATTTACTGGTAAGCATTGACTTTGACACAGAAAAGACAAAAAAGGTGTTCAGCTGATTACCGGTGTGGATGATTAATAAACGATCACTACGGATCGTGAGGGTGAGAAACGAAATTCGAAGTTCAAATCAATTCCAGGTACCTTCTCCTACGTATTGAGGTTTTGATTTTTTTTTTTTCCAAACACCAAATACATATTTTGTATGCAAAGCAGGATTGCTGCATAGCCGGCGTTGAATGAGCGAGAATACGTTTGTGACGCTTACATGCGGGGATTCTAGAAAACACATGTCATTTGAAATTCATTTTATAGCATTTTGATCAGTTTTGAAAAAAGAAAAAGTACAATTTCTGAAGCGTACGTGATCAAGAACAATGAAAGGTTGCTATGTCAAAGAAAAATGCTCGCATTAGGATTGCTTTACTCAACTGTTTGACGTCAGTCGAGTTTTATGGCAGAATTGGATTGCGTAGAAAAGTCAGACGTTATTTCTGATGAAAAGCAGAACAGTTTTATAAGCAAAGGCTATACTTTCCAGCTAGTACACATGAGAATTTCCGATGAGACGCTAATTCTGTTTTTTTTTCGATTTATTTATTTTGTTTATGGTTTCACTGTTTGACGACGTAACACAAAGGATTGCATTTGACCTGCTTTAAATTAAACATTTTCTGAATTAATCATTTAATATTTGAGTACGAGGTAGGTACTTAGCTGTAATCTGAATTAAATTTAATGTTCAGTTACGCAGTAGAATCTGCGTAAATTAGCTCTGTATTTTGAAGATAGGCGATCCTATGTCTTGTAAGAACTATCGAGGCGTATCCCTGCTTAATGTCGCATATAAGATCCTATCCAACGTACTGTGTGAACATCTGAAGGCTTTATGCACCACAAAAATCGGCACGCACCAGTGTGGCTACCGGCCCGACAGATAGACGATCGACCAAATGTTCACACTAAGGCAGATCCTGCAAAAGACCAACGAATTTCAAGCCGAGACTCAACATCTCTTCATCGACTTCAAAGCCACATACGATAGCATTCATCATCTTGAGCTATACAAGGCAATGGCCGAACTCGGGATCCCCGCTAAACTGATCCAGCTATGCCGCGTGACGCTGGAAAATACGTGGTGCAATGTGCAATTCGTATCAGTTCCTCCGAACTATTACAAAGATTTACCGCATATCGGCAAGGAGATGCGCTATCATGTGACTTCTTCAATCTCGTCCTAGAACAGATAGTGCTCAAGGCAGGTGTTAACACGGATGGCACTATCTTCAACAAATCTGTGCAGCAGACGGTCGCTCCCAGCGTGCCGTTTTATAGGCTTTTATGGCGAAACGAGTTGGCCTTGAAGTAAATGAGGACAAAACCATGTACATGATATCAACAAACAAAGAAGCATCTATCCACCGCCTACGACAAAACACGTCTTTTGGCAAGAGTGACTTCGAAGTGATTATGAAGTTTACCCACCTCGGAGTAAATATCAACCCCACGAATGACACCTTAGTGGAGATTCGACAATAATTTAGCCAAACAATTGGGTTCAAAACTTCTAACTCGGAAGACGAAATGTATGCTCTACAAAATCTAGATCCTGCCAGTTCTATATAGAGCCTAATGGTGGACGATAAGCAGAAAAGCAGATCAAATATGGAACATTTTTGAGAGAAAAATTACTCGTCGAGTATTCGATCCTGTATGCGAGGAGGGCGAATGGAGGAGAATATACAACTCCGAACTCTATGAGCTGTACCAAGATGTGACCACAACACCTCCACTAGACTGGCCCAGCCACATTGAGCGAATGAACAATAATGTTCCAGGAAAGAGGATCTTCGAATCACAGCCCTTTGGTTCGAGATGACAAGGTATACTGAAACTCCGATTTAAGGATCAAGCTATCGCGGATGCCAGAGCACTTGGTCTAGACAACTGGAAGCAGAATGCCCGGGATCGAAGAAAGTAGAAGGCTGTCGTATCTCAGGCAGAGAATTTTCATGTGCCAGAAGCCCGTTAAGTAAGTAAGGTGACATCTGTAATAGTCTACGGATTACCAATATGAAAGCCATAAAAGTTAAATCATACAGAGTAAGTAGTGCCTTTCACACAATATGGGAAGATGCCATAAACCCCAGAAATGATATTCAGAGCAAATCCGTCGAACCGTTTAGGCTAGAGCCTAGCCTAAGCGAAATTGGTGAACCCACTTTTTAGAACGTTTCCTAGTTCGAAATTTTTCACGAAATCCATACTTGCCCTGTGGGTATACATAGGTAAATGTAAAAAAAATAAAACATCCTCTACTTGGTCTTTTTTATCAGTTTACATCTTCTTGAATTGTTCCGACAGTACAATAAACTGGTAAAGC
Source organism: Xylota sylvarum (assembly GCA_905220385.1). NCBI lineage: Eukaryota > Metazoa > Arthropoda > Insecta > Diptera > Syrphidae > Xylota > Xylota sylvarum. The sequence goes on from LR999958.1 coordinate 17,051,565, forward strand.
TTTCAACGTCATTCTCTTCGGTTGATAAGTCTCGTAAGCCGCTATCGTGCCCCTAAGTAAAACTGACAGCAACTCTTCATTGATATAAAGGTTACTTTGTTGTATTTCCAATGCATCAGATGTTTCATTTCTGATGATATTAGTCATCTAAACTTGATAATTATCAATCTTGGACGTCTTGAGAGGTTAATCAATACTAAGTCATTTGTAGTTGTTAAATATTGAATTTCTATAACGTACTCTCACAACACAACATTTAATTCGAATATCCGTTTACCTACGTGCCTACCTTAACATCAACAATGGAATGCGAACATCTGAAAAAAAAAAATTTACAAATCATGATGCATGAATCGTGTATTTTACATAACCAAAAAATTGATTAGCCTGAATCCATGCGAAATACATTTTTTTTATAATACCCCCACAAAAAATTTGGACACTCATAGCACAACGGGCCAAATACTCAGTTTAGGAATATGAGGACTGTTGCCACAATTTTTTTTTTAACATCCTGAGTCAGTTATGGAAATCCTTGTCTTCGTAAGTTTAGAAAATGTTGAACTTGATCATATGTATGAAAGATATGCGCTAACCAAATTATTGGGGCAATAGTTACTTCCGGTCAACTAGAGATGACTCGTTCGTTTTGATATTTCTCTGTATTAAAAACGATTCGATAGAAGAGGAGGTAATGTTGGTATTCTTTAAATTTTCTGCAATAACGACCAATTTGAATATCCTCATCCAACTACCCATCTACCAACAAATAGATATACTAACATTCGCTACAAAATTTTTCCCCCAGATGTCTCACAGATAGCCTTGTGCTTGTTTACATTTTTTTTCTAATCAGCTGCTTGTCAAATTCATGTAATTTTTTATCACAAAAGTTCTCGTCCCTCATCCTTTGTTGTAAATTTGTGAACGCAAAAAGTTGATAATACTCATTCAATTGTTATTATCTTGTAAATTATCAATGTGAATATTTGTCTATTTGTTTTAACATGTCAACTATTCACGAGTAATACTGCTGTAAATGTGAATTTTCAAAATTCTTCATAGCAACTTCGAATTTATAAAGAATTAAAATTAAGTTATGGCAGTTCAAGGAATCGAAGCCATTAAAGTTTTCTCACACGCAGAAAAGGATACTGCAATGACTTCGATGGATAGATACAGGTTTGGCACCCATTCCACCAAGTTATACTTTGTTTAAAATTGTGTTTGTTTTAGAAATGAATGGACACAAATCATAGAGTCGCTTGAAGACTTTGAAAATATTCGTACCCTCGCATTCAATGGAGACTTAAAAGTTTCCAAGTTTCGCAGCATCTATTGGGCCCTGCTGTTGAGGGTACTAAATGCAGACCATAAAACATGGGTTGAGCAGCGGAAACAGCAGAGACAGAGGTAAAAAAAAGAAATATTTACATAACCCGGAAGTAATCTAAAGGCTTGCTCTTTTGTAGATACGAAAAACTAAAGCATGAGTTTGTAAAGAATCCGCATAGTGGCAGAGCACTTAATGACGATCCTTTGTCACAGTCAAAGCAGGTGGGATACAAAGTCATGCAGTTTTCTTTCCTTCCTTCCGTCTAAACAGTTTCCTTTTAGAGTATTTGGAATCAGTATTTTAGCGATCAAGAGCTGTTTTCTGTTATCAAACAAGATGTGATACGGACTTTTCCTGGTGTAGATTTTTTCAGGAAATCTATAATTCAAACGACAATGGTGAGAAAAAATGGTGCTTCTTGAATGTTGCCACTAATGTGCTTCTTTGTAGATAAATATCCTCTTCTACTATGCTAGGGAACATCCCTATATGTGCTATCGCCAAGGAATGCATGAGATTTTAGCCCCAATTCTATTCGTCATGTATGGAGATCACCAAGCTTTGTTGCATTTTATGGAACTAACCGAAGACATTGAGTAATGTGACGTCTTTTTTTTTTTTAATTTTTGTTGACTTGATAACTTTTGTTTGATTTTCAGTGAATTGCTTTTGGACGTGCTAAATCCAGAGTTCCTGGAGGCTGATACATAGTAAGTTCCATGAAATACTTTTTTCCATATATGCTCTAGCTTTATTTTAGCTCGATATTTTCACGTGTAATGGCATCCATTGGGTCCTATTACCGAATTAGCAATCTAGTTCAAACTCCGGATGGTTACTTCTCTGTTCAAAGTGACCAAGTAAGATTACTTTGAGTCTATGTACTGTTGATCTAATCTAGATAATTGTTTCTAGAGTCTTATTGATCCCGTGACAACTGAAGTCGAAGTTATTGGACAGTTGAACTTGATACGAGACAAAATTCTGGCGAAGGAAGACCTGCACTTGCACAATTATTTGTTGAAGTTGGATATTCCCCTGCACATTTTTGGAATGTAAGGCAATGGGTACTTTACTTCGCATCACTTTTATATGGTTCAACTCATTTCAGACGATGGCTTCGCCTACTTTTTGGTAGAGAGTTCCCTCTTTTGGATTTGCTTATGTTGTGGGATGCGATATTTGCTGACAGTGATCGATTTGATCTTCCTAATTACATCCTGGTTGCAATGCTGATACGAATACGGGACAAATGTAAGACTAACATACAACTTTAGCTGATTATCGCTATTTCAGAATTTGTAATTCTTGCCCAAATCTATTCCTAGGAGTAGAGTTGCCTTCACAACATTGTTAGATCAATCATTATGTCAATCATGATTGCTTGATCTTTGAAATTGATAATGGGGTCTTCCTGGCTGCCGCGCACAGTCGCACCTAAGCGCTGTAATTAGAAAATGTTCTTGGTTTGACCCGGACCGATAGGCCGCGTAACAGCCACATCTTGATACATCTCAGAGTTCACGATTGTATCTCCTCTGTTTTCGCCAATTGAACGAAAAATCGGACGAAGTATTGCTCTTTCGTAAGCGCTCAGTTATTCTTCCCTGTTTTACTGTATCCTTAATAAAGTTGGCATGATCATTGTTTGATGAATTATCAACTTTGTTCGTCCCATTAGGAATTTTAATCCCAGTTGTCTACCCAACTGGGTTTAGCTTTTTAACCAATTTTGTTCTAAAGAACTTTGCGCACAATTGAGCACTTTTAACACTGGTGTTCCATAAGTTCAGATTTATGAACCAGAAGATTTCCATGAACCTTTACCGTGCCTGAGTCATTAATCCTTTGAACTACCGCGCCAAATTTCAAAGTTTGATTTCCAGACAACATTAAAGTTGTTTTACAGTTCTACATTTGGCGAACACCTGACAAGAGTATACATAAGTGCCATGATAAAGCTTAAAAAAAAGTTAATATTTTTCTGCTTCCTCAGTGCTTTTGAACGACTACACAACTTGCCTGACATATCTGATGCGGTACCCATCAAATGTTGACATCAATTTGATTCTTCGGCATGCCCTACACATGCAAAGCCCTAAGGTTTGTAAATGCAAAACACCTTACTTACCGCTCTTAACTATAAATAATCTTTCATTAGAAATTCGATCGACCACCAAATGCCTTCGTCTATTTCACAATGAACGGTGAGCCAATTCCAAATGCACCGTCATCCTCGTCACAAAAGTCAATCGCTACCTCTGTTAACTCCAAGGCGAATAAAATCTTGCCAAAAGTAACAACCACCCAACTGAAGTTCGAAGAGCCCACTGAAAACAGACATCGCTCCACTTCACTGAGCAATGAAAAGAAATTCCACAAACAGATAGCTGATATACAGTACAGAAATGCTTTAGACTCTGCCGCCATAGCCAGACTGAAGGCAGCTCCAGAGTCGGATAGAGTAATAATCGACGGATATTCAGAAAATGTAAGTTTAATTCCGCATTAATTGTCTTATCTAATTATTTAAATCTTGTATTTAGAGCCCAGAACTCCTCCGTTTGGAATTGAAAAATGCTCAAACAGTCATCAATATATCCAAGTGTAAACTACAAAAATACCTGGAAACAATCAAAAAACATGTCACAAAGAATCCTTCTGAGGAATTCGGTCAAGCGCTTGATGGAATTGAGGAACTTGTCAGCTTCCTTGATATTAAGTTTATTTTTCCCTACAACTCTCGGTCGCATCCCATTGATCAAGCATTGGAAGCCGATGAGAATCGTCAAATTAAGGCATCCTCACCAGAAATCAAAAGACCCAATGAAGGTGTCGCAAATGGAAATGTACAGCAGGTACAGCATTCTCAAAATGAACAACTTGAAGAGGGCGAAGAGGAAGAGGAGGAAGAAGTTCAAATATCCATTATAGTAAATGGTGCAACTGCCTATGAGAAACCCGACACTGGTTACATGGTCAATTCCTCCCGACTTCTTGGCAATCGTAAAGAAGTCGAACTAATACCTATCACAACGGATGAAAGAATATCTGTTGATCAGCGAACATATCTCAGTGGTGTGCCCGCGATTGATCCTCTCGGTTATAGAGATGACTGATTCATGGCATAAAGCCTTTTTGACTGATTTTGTTTGGTTACAAATTGTGTTTTATTAAACCCGAACCGCATTCTCTTGAAAGTAGAATCTAGCATTTTTGCAATTGTTTAGAATTAAAAAAAAAAAAATGAAATGTAAGCAATTTTGGATTTTCAAAATATAAATACGTTATTCCTATTTGGACTGGTGGCTTAATCTTTCAATGAGAAAAAATGTATCCTGTAAGCCACGGAATGTATCTGCTGGTATATGCTACACTATTTAATTTCATGAAAACAAAAAATGGATTGTCAGAAGTGGGATTCGAACCCACGCCTACAGAGTAGACTGCGACCTGAACGCAGCGCCTTAGACCACTCGGCCATCCTGACTCGAAAGACCCAAGTGTCTATTTAACAGCACATCAGGGCAACTTGAGTGAAGCTAACGTTCATGTCTAAAAATAGGCGGATTATTCAAATTCCTAGAAAGTCCCGACACAATATGTTCAAAGAATTATGTGTCCAAAACCATGTCTTTCTATAGCTTCAAAAAATTGTTCCAGCTATTTAGTCAGTTGACAGTTAAACCTTCGTACCGAAGAAAATTGGTCCTTGTCGCTGAATATCAATTAATTTCCGTACCTGACGAGAACAAAACGAGAAGAGCAATACCCAAACTACAATCAAACAATATTTCTGGATGCTTACCTGCTGAGCAATTCAAAGCAGCTAGAGATATCTTGATTGGAGGCGTATTCCACCCCATTTTCAAGATGTGGTTGGACAACTGCCCATAAAAGAAATCTCATTAAAGTTTCACAAAAATGAGATCCGTAGAACTGTGCCAATGTTCAAAGACTTTAGTCTCTTCAACATCGTACATGTGCTATTTTATGTACAAACATACATGTGTATGTAAGGGCCTGCATGAAAAGATCCCAATCGGTCAAATGTACACACTGCAATAAGTCCAGAAGAAGCACAATGTTCCAAAAGCCCGTGCAACCGCTTGCATGCGCAGATGACGGAAGCAGCTAAAATAGGCTTAACGGTTATCGAGGGCAAAACAAAGTACTTATGTGATGTCACCTTCGACAGATATAACTTTAAGGTAGTGAAGGACTTTGTTTACCTAGGATCCGCTATAAATTCAGACAATGACAACATCGCTGAGATCAAGCTAAGATTAACTCTTACCCATTGTTGCTTCAGTTGGTTAAGATGGCAAATGTGTAAACAAGTTACCTGTACTTACATACATACATACTATGTAACTTGGTTGTTGTGTTCGAGTGTTTTTGGTCCCGTCTCCAAAGACGTTGTGTGGAGAAGGAGATGCAACCATAAGCTGTACGAGCTACATACTACATATGTATGTGATCATATTTGTATATAATGACATCGACCTAGTCAGAAAGATTTAAATACAACTACTAAGGTTGCTGGGTCATATAAAACGGATGGATAACAACGAACACGCTGACTGGAACATCTTTGTTGGTTGTGGTCTAGGTAGACCTCGGACTGTAGCGCCACCTAGAACATATGTACATATAACATGCATATGTACATGTACATGTATATGATCTTAACAAAAAGGGATAGCCAACATCGACGACTATACCAGCAGTTAGATGAAATTTAGGCTTTACGTATTTTATTAAAACCTGGACCCCAGAATGACCACTGGATCAGATGGTTCTTATAAATTATTGCACTAGAACTAACAACTTTTTTCGTAAGCTTGTTTCTTTACCTTATGCTCAGATAATGTTCCCATCGTGCAGGAACTTTCCCCACATCCAACCAACACCCCAAAAAGAAATAAAGTCCACAACTGAGTCGTATGTGTACTTGCACCTTAATACTATAAGTTTACAATCTTAAACTTATAAACACTGAAATTCAAGTCTTGTTCTTTGTACATATTAGACCTAATAAACTGAGTGCGACATTCTGCATATTTAATGGAATTGATAACATATGAAGATAGGATCATCTGGGACATTTAACAATTTCCTTTTTTTGTAAAAACGTCCTCAAAAAGTGTGCGTGGTCATATATGACGTTCAGGTGAATTAAAGAGAACTTCGAAGCCTTTTAATTTTGTTTAAACAATTTTTTTTTTTGATTTTGTGTAAAAAATTTTAAAAAATTAAGTTTTTGAAAAATGGACATGGCAGTTCCAAAACTGAGTACGTCATATCTATGCATTTGCTACACACACCTGAGATATTAATTTTAACCCTAATCGGTGAATAAATAACCGAGTAACAGCCAATTTATAAAATTATCCTTATACGTATTTTTGCGCAAAACTTGGTATGCCATCTAATGCCTAAATTAACTCACATATGAAATTTTATCAGAATCGGTAGAGACGTTTCTGAGAAAATTTTAGTGAAATCGGCCTTAAGTATAGTACTTATCCTAAATATTCAGGTTAGAATTAAAATTCCAATTTAGCCTCTAGGGATCATCCTACAGACCCCAGATGTATAGTTTGAAGCAAATCTGCCCAGCTGTTTAGGTTTGCAGTTGAATATACAGACAGACAGATAGACGGAACTGGCGGACCCAATTTTTTGGACTTCTCCATCATAGTAATGTCAAGTTTGAAATTTTTCACAAAACCAATGCTAGCCCTATACATAGTAAAAAATTGCTGTCACTAATTACCGCGTTTAGCTCTGTCGTTCAAGCTTTCATGAACTCTTGGAATAATAAGATACGTAGAGGGACACGAATTAATAAGCAAACGGTATAGTTTTCATAGATGTCGTTTAACAGATTCAGTCATTACTGCATAGGATTTATCGTATGCATTCAATCAACTCTGTTACAGGGTCATGACAAGCAATCTACCTTCCTATGAGCTACAACAAAAACAGCTTTTACAGAATACATCAATTCAAATTATAGTCGACGGTGTGTCTTGTGATACATTCGTTCACCTACTGCAAGAAACAGCACAATGGAAAGCTATGACTTTGAAGTTGTATGTAAGTGACTTTGTCAACCTTGGCACTGGTGTCATTTCTGAAAATAACATCTCATCAGAAATAAAGCAACTTCCAGTCTTACTTTATGGCACTGAAGTATGGACCCTGTACACGTGGATGAAAAAACTTATTCGGTCTCGCGTACTTTGAAGAAGGAGATTCAATGAGCTCTTCTGCATATACAGTTATGTATGTATATGTTCGACCTAATCAAATAAAATTTGTATAATGGGATACGTTTAGGACAACGAGGACTAAACAAGCTAATTAAATTAATAGTAATAAAAAAGTATAGTCGACCCACAACACTATATGACCCCGACGTGATTTGAACACGCAACCTTCTGATCTGGAGTCAGACGCGCTACCGTTGCGCCACGGAGTCTTGTTAGATCTTTCGGATAAATTTGATATAAATACTATTACTCAATTTTCTGCAATTAGTATTAATATTGTAATTAGCACAAATTAATAAAAAATTATTATTTTCAGAGTAGAATACTATAAAGCTGATCAATTCGCATTTTGGTGTGAATTTTTGGTTCGTACAAATTCTCGTATCGCATTTTATTGTGTGTCTACACAGCACTTACATATGTATGTATGTATGCACCTACGTATATATGTACATACAGTGATGTGCGAAATATTATGGACAGCCTTTACCATATTTGAAAAAACGAAAAAACTAAGAACCTCGTGATATTTATGATAAACTTTAATTAGTATTAATGTATTAATTGATTCAAATTTCAAAAACATAAAAATAACATAAGTTACCCAAAATGTTAAAATACAATCAATGAAATATTTGATTAAACATGTACTTTAGTGTTTCGTTGAATAGCTCTTGTTCTTGATAACGGCCAAGCAACGTCGCGGCTTCGAATCCACTAGTTATCGGCAAGTACTAGGTGGAATAGCCTCCCACGCAGCCTTCAAAGATGTCCATATTTGATGATTTCACATCCCTTAACGCTACTTTGACCTTTCGCCACAGGTTCTGAATGGGATTTAAGTCAGGCGATTGAGAAGGCCAGCTTAAGACGTTGACATCGTTGTCCGAGAACCACTCTTTTGAACGCTTCGATGAGTGTTTAGTATCATTATCCTGTTGGAACACCCATCGAAGAGGCATATTATCTTCGGCATAGTAGTATTTAATATATTAAAGTAGGACAGTATTGTCATAGTGCCCCCAATTTTATGAATGGGACCTACACCGTGGTAGGAGAAACATATCCATACCATGATGCAACCCTTACCATGTTTCACCGTCTTGATGGTGTATTTATCGTTATATGCCGTATTGGGCGGTCTCCACACTAGTGAGCTGCAGTGATCAGAATTAAATAAATTTACTTAAGTCTTATAAGACCGAAGGATATCGAGCCATCGCGATTCAGTCCAGCTGCAATGTTTTTCTGCAAAAAGCAACCTTTTGGTTACATTCTTTTTCGATAGGAGCGGTACCTTTCTTGCGCTTTTTGCTTTTAAATTGTTGGTTATAAGAATCTTCCGTATGGTAGAAGTGTCAACGTCCAGGTTAAATTCCTTTTACAATGCGCAGTATGAAGCAAAAGGTTAATTTCTTACGTAGCGCAATATCCTTTTTTTGAGAGAGGTGGCCTTTTTTGGCTTTCTTCAACGTGTTTCTGCCTTAGATTGCCAATTAATTGTATTTTCAATTATTGTCTTCGAACACCCAACAATTTGGACAAATTTCCGGTTTGAAAAATCATTATTATGCAAATTTTTTATTTGTTTCCTCATCTCATCGCTACAGTGCTGTACTCGACCAATTTTTTAGCACTAATTTCTAATAAATTTAAAATTTTTTTTTTGTTTTGTAAAATTAAACTCTTATCTTACCTATTAGGTTAAAAAAGTAAAGCTAAAAACAAAAATTGCTTGATTTACAGAGGAGATATAAGAGGTGTCCTTATTATTTTGCACAGCCGAAACAAACCGCTCTGTGCAAACTTATGACATAATTTGGGAGGCAGACAGAATATTTGGGTGTAGACAACTATACTTTGTTTTACAAACAGTAAAGCTTAAGATCCCATTTATTTTCTTTGTTTCGATCAACCATCACAGGAATTGGACGCTTTTGAAACATTTTCGTAGAAGTGTCCCTATTATTTTTCACATCACTGTATGTATGTATGTATGCTTTCTGGCAATACATATTTATGTAGATATTCAAGTAATGAAATTATTATGATCGTTTGTTACCTTAATGAGGTATCAATGCAATTTTACACATCAAACTAATCGGCCTGGAACGTTAAACCAACCAAACAAGTCAAAAAAAAAATCCGAAATAGACACTTTCAAAATTCTAAATTCTAAATTTCAATTCTAAGTCTAACCAATTTAACTAACTTGGTATTACGTGACGCCCTAGTAATTAGTTTTCGTTCAGGATAACACTGTGCTCAAGTGTTAAAAAAAAACAGAATTATGCTTAAGACTGGACACAGATGGGCTAAAGTCCGCTTCCATATATTAAAACAACACTACAATTAAAATGACTGCTTTATACTTATTCTCGTTTAAAAAACTTAATTTTAAAGTTTAGTTGAAGCTTTTTTTCTTTTACATAAAATAGAAGCCTTACGATTTAGGACATTCAAAAACATTTACGGATGACTCTCTCCTAAGTCGTCTCCAAAATGATAGCCTCTACAAAAATGTCTGACATGGTGTGCTTCGCCTTCGACTAAATTTCCATATCGTATTCTTCATGATTCAAAAAGCGAGCTTAGAGAAATGAACCAAATTCGGTTCAAAGGACCAAAACCCTGTGTGTCTGTAATAGCCTAAGGGGTAAATTTTATTTCACCTTCATGTTTATTTATACCTTTTTAATTTTTATTTGAATAACAACTCTTGCAACTACGCAATGTCGGTCAGGATGGCCGAGTGGTCTAAGGCGCTGCGTTCAGGTCGCAGTCCACTCTGTGGGCGTGGGTTCGAATCCCACTTCTGACATTGCTTATTTTTATAGCAGGCAAGCTAAAATTTCTGTAGTGTATGTGGTGTGTATGTACACACAAGGTGGCACAAAAAGTAGGATTCTGGTTTTTTTTGGTACATACATCACTTTAAGATAAAAAATAAAGAACACAGAATACTAAAAACAAATGTTCATTTGTTCATCTTTGATTCATTCGATTGCAGGCTGTTGCAATATGCGGTGTCCTTTCGAAATCAAAGGCAGTTAGGCTAGGTTAGGTACGTGGGTAGGCGAGTGTAAGAATTCACAACGCCACACTCAGGTAAATTCAGACCCATTATTATGAGATGTCCATTGCCCATTTGTTAACCTTAGTTCTAGAGATATGGTTCCTATTAACCTAGCAAACCATCCAGTTCATTTGATATAGTTCAAGGCCTCAAGTGTCGCCAGAGAAATTTGAATATAAGATGGATAAGACATGGACAGTAACAGAGAAAGTGAATCGTGTCTTCATTGATATCCTCATCTCAGCATCCACTTTTGCGGTACCACATTTTTTCATGATGACTCCTATCAAGGTAGAATGGGATTTGCTATCTTTTTGCCTAATTCTGTCGGTCCTACTCTTATCGAAATAAGGCCATATACTTCACGTGATGACATAAGTTTCTAGGGAGGACCATTTGACGAAAGTCTGTCTTAATCTCTGGTTCAAGCTTCAGTGTGCAAGGCGGAATGAACACTGAGGTGTCGACTTATTCTGATCGTCGGCCTTCTCATTACCTGATATGTTTTGATTTCCAGGAACCCAGCGGGGCTTGGCGAAGAACCGGGTGTATATCTTGGACTGTAGTCGTTAGAACACATAAGTTTATTAGAATATGCTAAATGTACACATGCTGATAGACGGCTACAGACCAAGCCAATAAGGCTTTGTAAAGAATTGAAAGAAAAATTTTCTATTTATTATGAGAGTCCTTAAAACTTAAAAATAATTTAAACAGTAATATTAAAAACGCCGTCGAACTATTAATTGTATTTTCAAAACCAACAGCGAGTTTTATACTCATACTCTTGGCGACACCTTGTGAATTATTTATGTACTCTTATGTATGCATACTTTGTTTGGTGACATATAATTATATACATATACACTGTGACCACATAAATATTTCTTATAGAGAAAATAAATTTTTCTAAAAATAGGCGTGGCATTGAGCGGATTTAAAAAAAAAGTTACATATGTTCTGTATCTTTTTCTCAGAGGACCAGATATGAAATCTCAAAATTTGAGGCCCATTAGAAATACGGACAGACGGACACTTCATTGACACTGATCACGAATGTATATGTACATACTTTTGCAATTGCAGCAAATGGTTCCGGACCAGAGAACTCCGAGGTTGACCCTTGCTTTGCTAGAGAATCCGCGTTTTCGTTGCCCTCAGTCCCTACGTGACCTCTCACCCGGAGCAGCGTCATCTCATTTCGAGATGAGCACTCATTGAGTTTATGAACACATTTCAATGTCACTGATGAATTGATATCTGTTTGCTCCATGCGTCTAATCACTGCTTGATTGTCCAATGTTATAATATTTTTACCCGCAACCTGACCTTCTTTCAGGTGATCCAACGCATGCAATCATCTCGGCGTGATAGACTGAGGTTTATTTCCACAGACTAATATGACAGGCTAGTTCTAGCTCTTCTGAGATGATCTGAGACTTTGCCATCATTATGAACCAATCCGTAAAGAACTAGGATCACTTCCATTGCGCATGTTGGTGTCGTTCGTATTGCACCGGCGATCCCTAAACATGCCAGACGTTGGACCTTATCTGACTGCTTCTTTACAGTTTTATGGGAGGCTCGGTGAGATTCCTCACCTTTGTCCATATATCCGTTTGCACTGCTGAAGCTCCACTATCGCCTTTCTGTTCTTCTCTTCCACATGAAAGTTCCAAATTAGTCCAGCATCTAGGTATAAAGGTACACCCAGATACTTAACGTTCCTGGTCACCAGTAGCTCCGATCCGAAAAGTGTCAAAGGGTGAAATTCCAGATCTCTCCTCTTCCTTGTGAAGATGATTAGATACGTCTTTTCCGCCCTTGCTCCTGACACAACCGCTTCACCACTCTGAGAGCATTTCTAAACTACGTATGTACATATGGATCAAATTTAATGGTAGGGCACAAAAAGAATCAAAAAGAGAATTGCATCGGCCGGGAATCGAACCCGGGCCGCCCGCGTGGCAGGCGAGCATTCTACCACTGAACCACCGATGCTTGTGATTCATGGTTAACTCTTTTCGTATTACTATCCAGTACAAAACTGACTAGAGAGTAACTAAAGTGGTAACAGGTTTTAGCTTAATATATTATGTATTCCATGGCTACTCACAATGGAAACTTAAGCTCGCCAACTTAGACGAGGTCGTCCTCTACCGCGCTGTCTCTTCGAACTGGATTTGAAGACTGAACGCTTTTGCTAATACGCTCTACATAACTAACTATGCTAGTCGTTGTATTGGAGCTCTTCTGACTAGATCAGTGCTATATGCGTAGCTCGTACAGCTCATGATTGTATCTTCTTCACCACTCACGGGACCTAAAATCACTAAAAGTACTTATTTGTCTCTCAAAGCAACCGGGAGCGGTCGCACTCTTGACATAACCCATGCTTCTGCGCCATAGAGCAGAACTGGGATGATCAGGCCACAAGGTCATTTTGGTTTTACAAGAAAGGGCTTTGACCCTGACCTTCATTCTTAGCTCAAAGAAACTGTTTTGATGTACTAACATGTACTAGCAAGTTTCGTCGTTGTTGCTTAGAGAGTAGATCTTATTGTCCGTGAGTTTTGTGAAGAGTGATGCAAGCGTTTTATTTGACTTGCATGTACGATTGATGTACGTCCTTGGTCAGGTTGTTGATTGCGTGATTGGCAGGCATCGGTTATTCCATGTTTCCGCTTGAAACACACTTGCGTGGTTGGGAAGTTTCTTGGACCGGGCAATTGATTGTGCCTCTGAGAATATTCCTAAGCCCGTACCTTCGTCCATTTTTGACCCATCCCTGAAGGTGGATATAGAGGCGGGATTATTGACGTCACCATTTGTCCAGCTCTCTCTAGAGGGAAATGTGGAGGTTGAGGCTGAGATCCGTGTGGGGGGGAAGGTAGTCAGAAGGCGTGCTGATGTTTGACCATTTGGTGCGATGAGTGCTGTGTCCGATTTGGTTGTTTTTCCACATCCAGGTTTGTCGGAGGCGTATGGCGCTTTAAAAAAAAGCCAGATTTCTATGTGAAATTCAAACAAATGAACTAACACAATTACTGTATTACTTTCCACTTTGATGAAGCATTTTCGGCGTGTAATAGCTTAGATGTTAAATCTGACGTCAGTGCACTAATACTTTTTTTTCTTTTAAAAACCCTAACCCAACTATAAAAAGCCTTTTAGATCGAAACTGCCTAATAACGTGTTTAATGTGTTCACTAGGTATTCTCGTTAATTGCCCAGACTGATGCCGCCTGGCATCAAGCGAACGACCTTCATCGACAGCACCTAAAAATATTGAAGAAACAAAGAGACAAGTAAAACTAGTCATAGTACCTACCTATAACAGAGCCATTGTTTTTATTAACATTATTTACTTCGACTAACTTACAATTACTTTATAATCATATTTCATAAAATGTATATATGAATTTGCTTGCAGAAATGTTATTCATTATTGCTTTTCTTTGTTTTAGTCTTGACAGCTCTTAGCATTCACATTCCTTTCGTTTACTTAGCGTTTACTTCGTTTAGCCGCGAGTTGTCAGGACTATCATAACGTATTCGAATCAAATGGGCAAAAACATATATGTAAGACATAAAACATAGTATTGCATCTGCGTACCAACTTACTACAAAGGATTCCTTTAACAAAGACCTTAGATAATTGCTCTGATTCTCGTTGTGGTTTTCATTTTATGCAAAAAGTAATTCTATAATCGCAGCACAATGTCATGAATAAAACGATAATCATGGTAAAATGGTAAACGACAACGAGAACTGGACTGAATATACGGAGATGTGAGGCTGTTTTAGCTGTTGAACACTCGAATAGGAAAATTTAAGGCAGCAATTCCTACTCGAGAAACAGTTATTATTCTTATTCACCCTCTGGTGTTTACACGGGGAAATTTAGACAATTTTGCAAGAGAATAACATGGAAATTTCTCTAAGGTTCTTCGCAACCCATAACAAAAGTTTTGCTCCCCGAAAAAACAACCTGGGGTTTCAAAGAACTGTTTGCCTGTCATTGAATGTTTGGAAGAATGATGAAAAAAACTAAATTTTGGTCAAAACCAGTCAAGAAATGTTAGAAAGTTTACTGTAGTTAAGAAACTTAAACATGCATGCTGCATGTTCTGAACTCGTTTTGGCTAAGATCCGATAAAATTAGACAAGATCGTATACGTATAGGCGCTTTCTAAAATCAGCTTCACATCTCCTTATATTATTTAGGGTCTCTGCCCATAGTTAACTGGTAATAGACACAAAAAACACATAGTTTACCGAAATGAAATGCTTAGAACTACTTAGAGACAAAACAAAATCAATCCGTCGTTTCGAAGGATGTGTCGTTCTGGCTGGATCCTACTTGATTGCTGCCGTTCTGAGTCGTGTGGTGATTGATAATGTACGAATTGCCGAGAGGAGCAGAAAGTACGACTGTGGATGATGCAGAAGACGTAGCGGCATTAGATTCATTTTCGGTGATGGCCCGCAACTCGAGCTCACACATCAACTGCGAGACACGCATTTTACTTTCCGCAATCAACTTCGGTGAGAGCGCCTTCACACTCGAACTGACACTTTCGAAGAACAA
The DNA here is from genome assembly GCA_905220385.1 of Xylota sylvarum. NCBI lineage: Eukaryota > Metazoa > Arthropoda > Insecta > Diptera > Syrphidae > Xylota > Xylota sylvarum. Next base: position 17,066,846 of record LR999958.1, read on the forward strand.
GTCCACATGGTTCTTCTCCTTTTTTTCCACAGTGGATGAGAATAGTTCATTGAATGACGACATCAATTCGTTTTTATCCTTCTGAATCTGCAAAAGCAGCTTCTTGCGATCTTTTTTCCCGGAGGGGGTTCTGGAGGTTGAAGGTCTCTCGTTTCGTTTTCCTGACGCCGATACTATGTCCATATCGTAGAGGTGAGGGGTAGGTTCGCGAATTTGCTGCTCTTCAACTTCCTTATCAGCCTGGATAAAATGGAAGTCGTGAAGCGTTTCCTGAGTATCATCTAATCGTTCCTTTCTGGAAGAAAAACAAAGGCTTACGTATAGTGCCAATCACCAAACATCCATTTGACTTACTTTCCGTCCATATAGTCGACGTCCATGAAGACACTTTCAAACTTGGACTCATCGACCTCCGTTCGAGGCGATGCCTTGACGGCCTTTTTCCGTTCCTTGCGTTGGCCAATGTTTTGCTTCGACGACCCGAGACCATTTGCGTTTAGATATGCTTGCAAATTGGAATGATGCTTGGTTGTCCGCTCATGACGCTGGAGGTGACATTTATTGCAATTAAGGCGGCACCTGCATGCTTTGCAGAAGGGTTTCTCTGGATCATGGACGTCCCTAGCGAGCCATGGCTTGAAGCGGTCCAGCCAGCGTTCAACAAATCTCTGTTGGTAGTATTTCTTTTCGCCTTTCAGAATTTTTTCGGTTTTGATTTTTGTTGCTTTCCTTGAATCCGATGGTGGTGTGGAGAGGGAACTTATATTGTTAATATAATTTATTGTTTAACGTCGATGTTGGACATATTTACCATTCGGAATCGGAAGATTCACCCGAAAAACTCATTTTCTAATGGTTTTTTAATATTGTTTTCTTTATTTTGCTAAAATAGATGGATTTTCTGAATAACACTTCACTGCGCGTCTTTTTGATGTCGGCTGTTGTCAAAAAACTGTTGACGTTTTCTTGAGGTTACTATGACTAATGGGATTCTTAATGATAAGCTGCGGGAGTTGATACGTTTTATAATGCGTTCAGCACTATAATAGATATTAATATTTTTCGGTTATATTTCAAAAATTGCTTAGATTAACTGTGACAAATGCAATTTTACAATGAATTACTCCGCAATTTGGTAGATCTCAATAAAATAAACACAAAATATACATAAGTGCCAAATGTATAATTTTCGCCTAGATGGTGCTTTGAAAATTCTAGTATAGGTTATTTGCGCCAAGCACTGGTGCTAACATCTAAAAGTAAGCAATAATTTTACGTCCATACTTTCATAGAAATTTCATTTAGTGGCAGAATACGAGAGAGGGAAGATGAGTGCTTATTTCACTAAGGCATCTCCTCTTGCTCATGGCGGCAGCGGACGAACATCACCGCCATCCAGGAAATGCGATGCGATGGGCCAGGCAAAAAGCGAATGAAAAACTATGACATCTTTTACGGTGATTGTTATAGAGAGTAGAAACAGCGCTTATTCGTATGCGGATTCGTCATACCCGCCAGACTTAGGCCAGAAATCTTGTAGAGAGCATACACCAACCAATCTCTAAAATTTGGTCAAACGAGAGTATGCCTGATGAGTGAAATCTCAGCATTGTTTACCCGATTCTCAAGAAAGAAGATCCCTTAAATTGGGGCAATTATAGAGCTATTAGTCTCCTTAACATCGCTTACAAGACCTTATCTGCCATACTGTGTGAACGCCAGATACCCAACGTCAACACCCTGATCGGCCCCTATCAGTGTGGTTTCAGGCCACAGTCAATCAAATTTTCACACTTCGACAGATCCTGGATAAAACCCAAATCGATACCCACCATATTTTTATCGGTTGCAAGGCCGCATATGACGACATTTATAGAGACGAGCTATACAGAGCCATGTGTAGTTTTTGCTAAGGAGTTCTATGCACCCATAATTACCAATTTTGGGCATAATTTCTATCGGACTACATTCCGGTGAACGTGTCGGGCACTCCATCAATCTAATCTTTTGGGCCTAAAACCATTGCAAACTTTGACGACTGATGTGAATCGCTGCATTATCTTGTTGAAAGACATAAGGAACTCGACGATATCGCTTCAAATATGGTACCAAGTTTTCTTTGGGTGTAGGGTGTAGGCTGCACTATCCATTTTGTGGAGGTAAAGGCAACTGGAACCTTACCCCGAGCGCAGAAAGCCCCCTACCACACAACTTCCACCGTCGAAGTTCCTCTTCGAAAAAAACCTTGGTTCCTTCCGTAAATCGTGACAGTTTCGTCAATAGTGACGAAAGAAGACTAGTCGGACGGTTTCTACAGTCTCATTCTGTTAATATTAGAGCGAAACTCATAGGTTAACACATATTGGGTACTATTTTGTAAAAGTGAGTGGAACTATCTAATCAAAAGTTTTCAACAAAAAGTAAAATTCATCACCAATGCTTTAACCAAAACATGACAATGGATAACGTTGACTCCGAGATGGAGAAAAAATGATCAAAAATTAACTCTCCTTTGCTATTAATTTTCCCAAATATGTATTTTTGGACCCTACCAAGAACTAAGGAGGCACTCTTCTGTTATATCGCATAGATTTCACTTTGTCGAAGTTAAAAGATACATACTACTCTTGCAGACTTTGAAAATAAAAATGTCAGAGCGGATTACTTGGGTGTCGCTACTTGAAGTATAAATCACGGAATATTGGGTCTCTATATTGAACCAATTACCTGCTATTCAAAAGCAAACACTATCATTATACAGCGTCCGTCCACATTGATTCTTCTCAACAAGTATCGCATTACGCAATGCAAGGCCATATGTTAAGAGATTAATGCTTGAAATCCAACTAAAGTGCAATTAATACGAACTGGGTCAACAATTTCTTACTACTATTTAATTTTTCCGAAAATTTTATGAGGAAACCCACGACACACATAGGACTAACTGCCATTCTCAGACCAAATGGACTTCGCTCATCTGCAGAAAGAAAAGTATACACCGTTTGTTTTAGTATTTAATGAGTTTTATGATAATTTCCCAAGAATAAAATGTGAATAGATATACCAAATAAACATGCAGAGATGGACCATGAATACTTAAAAACAAGAAGACAAACACTCCCTGCGATATTAAGACTATGATACATTTGAATAGAAGCTTACTATAAGACTAAGCAATTGCTACTTTCTGCAAGTAGGTTGGAATCAACACCCTTCTCAGAGTAAAATCTCCGCAATTCTTTAACATAAATAATAATTTTATTAACTTTACCAGTTAAAACAATTTAAAGCAAACACATTTCAATATCTTCGTTAATCTATAACATTTAATGTTTTTTTTTTATGCTTTTTTATTCCATTACATGAATATGTATTCTTATCAACAGTTACCTAAGAGAACACTAAAAATATTCTTATTTTTCTTTTTAAATTGTGTGTTAAGATTAATTTTTCATAAATTAAATATTTTTTTTTTAAATAAAATGTAAGCCAATGAACGTGTGTATGGGATCCCTATCAAAAGGATCTCAATTTGTGAGGGACATCAAGATGAATTTATCCATAATACGTGCCAATAGGTTAGTTTTAAAATAATAAATGTTTGTATCCGTACAGATGAGTGTGCGCTGGGCTTTTTGTGCACACTTTTAAGAGGTAGTCGTGGTATTTATTCGACAGTTCTAAAAAAAAGACAAATAAAGAAATATATCTTAGAGATAAAACGTTAACAAATAATAAAAAAAAAAGGAATTGGTATTGTATTTTCCATTTTTTTGTTCTTTTCATTTATTCACTCAGCTAAGCAATTTTCATTCATTCACTCAGTCAGTACTCATTCATTCATTCATGTTGAAAGCCTCTTTTTACGCAAAGTACATTCAAGCATATCAATCTCATCATATTCTTCAAAATATGCATACACAATGCGCATGGTGTTTGTGAAACCAGATCCTTGCTTCCAGCCGGTTACAACAACAACAGCATCTCCACTTTTGATAAATCCATTCTTCTTGCCAACTTGTACGCCGAACTGTACACGGTTATCGACATCCTTCAACCAATCTCCGATGGCAGGTTCTAGAAAGAAAAAAAAAATCGGTTATAAACCCTACCCTGATACTATCCCGTTCAGTACGAACCTGTGTAGACCAATGGAATAATGCCACGGTACAAATGTGCTTGCCTGGCGATCTGTGAATACCTTGTCACAGCAATAATTGGACATCTTGGCTTGTACTTGCTAATGTAATGAGCAGATCGGCCACTTGTAGTAATCACAATGATGGCTGCAGCAGTACTCTTTGAAGCAGCCTCAACTGAAGCAATGGCTACAGCATGAGCAGCATCGGTGGTGTTTGGATTCCTTGATACCAAATCGGCGAACAAATTCTTATGCCACAAAGCAGCTTCAGCTTCCTTGCTGGTCTTGGCCATGGTTAGCACACACTCAAGTGGGTATTCACCCTTAGCGGTCTCACCGGACAACATCACACAGTCAGCACCATCCAAAATAGCGTTGGCAACATCGGAGATTTCGGCACGAGTTGGGCGTGGCTTCTTAATCATAGACTCCAACATCTGGGTGGCACAGATGACTGGCTTTCCAGCTTTGTTGCATCGGGCAATCATTGCTTTTTGGGCAATGAATACTTTCTCTGGTGGGATTTCGATACCCAAATCACCACGGGCAACCATAATACCATCGGATGCGCTAATAATCGAGTCCAGATTATGCATACCCTGTTGGTTCTCAATCTTTGAGATGACCTTAATGTTCTTGCCTTTCTCTCCCAAGACATTACGAATTTCGGTCAAAGCCTCAGCGTTACGAATGAATGAGGCAAAGATCATGTCGACCTCCTGTTCCACACCGAATCTCAAGTCAGACTTGTCCTTCTCAGAGACGGCAGGCAAATCAACAGGTACACCGGGTAAATTAACACCCTTGCGGGAACCCAAAGCACCACCATTCTCAATCTTACAAATGAGAGTATCGGCTTGGACTTCTGTAACAATCAGAGAAATCAAACCATCATCAACAAACACTCGGTTGCCTGGTACGACAACATTCACAATGTTGGCATAATCCACAAACACTGTATCCTTGTTGCCCTTCTCCAAGAATTCCTTATTGGTGGACAATTTGATGGTCTCGTTTTTCTTCAATTCAATTTCACCAGTTCCACTGCCTTCAATCAAACCGGTACGGATTTCAGGTCCCTTGGTGTCCAATGCAATGGCAATTGGGTAGATATAGCCCAATTTCGCTGAGTAATTCTTGCCAGCCTGACGGACATTGGCAATGGTCTCGGCATGATATTCATGAGATCCATGCGAGAAGTTCATACGGGCAACATTCATGCCGGTGGCCATCATCTTCTCGAGCATGTCAACACTGCGCGAGGCAGGTCCAATGGTACAGATGATACCGGACAGACGAACATGTGGTGCTGGCGAGTCAAAGTCAAGCTTGCACATATGCTCAAGTTGGGTTTCTGCTTCAGCGGCCATCATTTGTGGGACTTCGCTCATCTGCACAATGAAAAACATAAACAGTTTGTTAGACGGTTTTTTTTTTAAATGAGTTTTGTGAAAAAGACTTCCCAAGAATATATGTAATGTGAATAGTCATCCCAAATAAACATGCAGAAATAGACCATGAGTACTTAGAAACTAGAAACAAGAAGACAAACACCGGATTCCCATTGCGATATTAATACAATGATACATTTTAATAGAAGTTTATAAATACATATAGTACTTATATGAGACGAGAAGCTACTTTACGAACAGCAGGTGACGTTCAATAAATTTTCAGACTTCGTGGGCCACGACTGCTTAATGGCTTTAAAGGGTTTCTCATAAAGCCAGACTAAAGCCCGTCCGTGGAGATTAAAAATGTTGCAATTTTAAAAAGTGACCACAATTCCTACAATTTGTGTTGTTTAAGCAAACATTGACTAAGCACTTAAAGTAAGTATTAACTTCAGAAAACGAACAACAACCTGAAAAGTTTAGACGCAAATAGATTATTTCGCCAGACTGAGCTTTGCTCCCCAGAAGATCTAAGAAGTTCTCGTTGAGCAAGCCCGGAATTAATCTCAATTTTTTAACCTTGAACCTATCAAGATAAACATATGACAAGCGTATTTATTCAATTAATCAGTTAATTGTACAAACATGACCTATCGCAAGAAAAATTCTTGAATTTATTGCCCAGTGGCAGCGAGACACTTTACCACATTCTCGTAGATATCATGCAAACAATAAAATACTGTCGCTATGATTGGAAATATTTTATAGCTATAGTTCAACTGTGCAAATTTACTGAACAGATGGGTTTCCTTTTTAGGTTTTCATTCATATTTATGGAAGTAGTTTTGTTCCACTTTCTAGAGGATAGACTTAATTACAACTTGTAAATTGGTATTTCAATTCATTTAACTTCGCTTTGAGTAATCATTTTGTAGTAGGTAATAAATCTGTAGCATGACTCACAGAGTAGAACGGTATACGAATTGCAGTATTTTTTCTACTGTCGTTAGTCATTGTCTTCTATAGAGAGGCTTTACTTTACTTTAAAGAAGTTTCCCCAGTACCTTTTCAGTACTTTACAGGCTGAAAAGTACAAACGAAGCTTTCGAACCTTCATTCACGATTGTTATCTTCAGCGAAGCCTCCATCATTTGTTCGTAAGCTCTATGCGGACATTTCCGTCCAAAAAAATGTTTTAGAACCAGAGTGTCCCAAGCTCTACCAGCCTACGTAAGATATTTCACAACAATCTAACGACATGTTTCAAGTAAGTGTTTAAACCTAAGACACCGCTACAAATCATGGATAAAGTGGGAGCTATTATATCAGTTCTCTGTTGTAGTTGTGCCGGAAATATGTAGTTTTCACCTGTAGCCTTAAACGTCAAAGTGTAGTGCCATCTGGTGGACGAGACACTAAACATTTCTGTCACCATTTATAAATGTTCTAGGTAAGGTCATGGTCTGATTGAGAGAGCATCAACTGGTTCTAGAGTTTATTCTTTTAGCTCGAATTCAATCTGCGTCCTCCTAGATTTGTAATTCCAGGAAGGTGGTCATTTCAGAGAAAACTACTTCGAGTAGATAACATCTTAAGGGTTTTAAGCACTGAGTCCATTCTTGAAGTATCTTACGTGATACTTCTGCATTAGAATTGCCTTGGAACACAAAGCGAAGAACTGAACACAATTGTCGTACATATAAACAGGATCGTTATAGTAAGCAAGTTCAGATATGGTATTGTTAAAACTTCCTAAATCCAGAGTGGCAGAGACTGTAACAGTCGGAGGCCCAAGAAAAACTAGTTGAACTCCAAAACATATATTAAAATCTGAATATTGACAAAGATTTCTAGTAAAATATTGAACAAAGTGGACGTGGCTGAGGGCGGATTTCAAAAATTTTGTACTACTCTCCTTCTCAAACCTCCTAGCTCAACATTTAAGGGCTAAAAAGGAGTGACTCATATGGACGGACGGAGATGGCTTAATCGTCTTTGCTATTGATATCGAAGATCACGAATATATACACTTTATGGGGTCTATCTCCATAATTCCTCCATGTTACAAGCTATGTATCAAACTTACTACATCCTTAGGATGGGGTATAAATACTACTGTGAAAAGGCATTTACTAAAAGTTCACTGCGAGGTTTGCTATGAACGTTTGTAAGTCGAATTTGTTGAGATTGAGTTAAGTCTTACCCTTCTATTGGTTGGGAACTTTTTCGCTTGCCTTAAACCCTAAAGATTGGTGTAGTATCAACGCATCTGTCAAACTCCCATTGTGTTATCTTGGAATGGGCAGTGTTAGCTTGTAACCCAAAACAGTGATCAGGACCATCGAGTGGGCAACAAATAACTTTTATCGTTCGTTACTCTCGAAATCTTTATTACCCTATGTAGCAGCGTGATACTAAATAAAGATAGAAACGCTATTTTCAGGCACGTTTTCATTGCACCAATGATAACCACGCAGGCTAAACGATAGAGTCTAATCAGGTGTTCCTGTTTTATATTTGTACAGTTTTTGATCAGTAGAGGTTATGGTGTTGTTTGACTAGTAAATCATCTTGGGTTTCAGTCCCTAGGTTTTGGTGTAGATACTCGCATTGGTAGTAACCTAATTCAGGTGGGAATTCAAGGTAACTGTATTGTCAAGGATTGCTCCAAAGTACTTTGCCTCTGCCTATAAATCAATGGCGATATTTTACAGTATCACTTGTCTTCATGAAAGGCTTCATCTTCCAGGACCAAACTGTCGATAACATACAGACAATCTGACTGCCTTAACTTGCATAATGATTAAATTTTCCAACCATATGATCACCCCGAACACACAAGCAAAGGGATACAATTCGCTTAAATATTGTATAAAACTTGTAAAACGTCGAATTTCAAAAACTAGCAGAGACTAACAAGCAAAAGTACTGGTATATACACGAATGGATTTTGTACGAAAATTTGATTCAAATTTTCGAGCTAGAGAGTGATTTTTAGTGAAAAAATATTGAACATGTTTGAACTCTTAAATTAATACGCGAGAAAATATGAAAAGAGATTTTCCTACAACCTATTGCATATTACAAGACTTACACATTTATTTAATCAACTATCACATGACGCAAAACACTTCAAATGTAATATTGAATCAATGCAGTTCAGTGCCAAGATCGCAATTTTTCTCGCTGCGCTCGCTGTAATGGACAACTGAACTGGCGTGTGTGGATAAGGAATACACACATTCATGATCCAAAATCGAATGAGAATTATGCGAAATAGATTATTTTACAATTGTATTGGTACAATTTCAAGTATGCACTATATCTACAGTATATGCACAATCTCGTAACCTTGAGTTGCAATTTTTAGAACTTTCCCACGTGAAGAGGGCTGTGGGGAGCCCTGAGTATGCATTCTTTGTAGCAACGATGTGCTTACGTCGGAATATTTATCGAAAAAGGAACTATGTACGTGCCAAACACATGCAATAATCAATTTTATTGTTGATGGAAGCGTTTTGTTTTTGAATTTTGACCTTTTAAGAATGAAGATTATGAACATAAAATTGAAAATCTTTAGCAAGGCTTCACGGAAGCCATATAAGTTCTGAATGAATGGATTTCCTCTGACTTACAGAAATTCACGCAGAGGGGAATAAAAATGTGCATCAAGTTATCGTTCCTGTCTGATGGGTTTCTGGGACGGATGCCATGACATTACGGTTCATGTGATTTTATAGCCTAACCTAGCAAAAAGATGATGCGTATTCAAGCAGAAAGGTAAAAGGAAACTGCTAATTTCGAGTTGACATATTGTCATATCCAATCATAAGTACCTACGGAAAGTTAATAACCATATATACACAAACATAACAGACTACCTTACTATTTTAATCAAATAGTAAATAGACAAATAAGGTATGTGGGTAAGCAAATAAAATATAAGTCTACTATCAGTATCTACAAATTAGTTACCTTGTAATGCATTATCATGTGACAGCACAACTTAATGAAGGGGGCACGTCATTCTTTTCTATTTCGAAATGATACTACACATTTGCATGGAAAGTAGTAGACAACATAACTATTTCAGTAAAATAAATGAAAGCTGTCAGAATAAATTGGAACAGAAAAACGTGTACTTGTGTTCAATATGACAGGATTTAATCAAAACCATTTTTTACATCAGATCTCATTAAAAAGTGCTAACGTCATTATTTTGAAAATAATGTATCCATAACCGATTAGTACTTAATTTTTATTTCCATATTTTTTCTTCGATTTACCGCTTATTAACAGCAAAATAGAATCACCCTTCCATTATTCGTAAATAACAAATAATTCGCACAGACAGAAAAGCTGATTTAGACACTTTTTATAAAAGTGTTTCCTATTACGTAGTACACCTAATTTTATGTGTAAGAAATTGATGTTAAATGTAACAAGCTTTTGAATCCAAAGGATTACCAACCGTTTTGTGCTGGAATATGCAGTTCAAAACTTTAATCTAGACAAATAACACGATATTTAACAAATCCATCCTGACTCCACAAGAAGTGTAAGAGAACTAAAAGAGCACTATAGGCAGTAAGAGATGTACGACTCCATGTCGTCGAGGAACCACCAGCCACAGCAACCTGACATCACAATCAGAGCCCATAATATAGAACAGGTTAACAGTTTCCTGTATTTGGTAGCAGATGTAAATGGAACATCACAAGGTCGCCAAATAAATTCAAACCCTGAAAGATGCAGAACTCAGGGTGGTCACCGATACAGTTGGCTAGACAGTGTAACCAACGACAGTGTGTCTCTAGAGAAAGTTTTAGCATGGACTGAACAAAATGGAAGCAGAATTTGGTCGACGATAGATTCCGATAAATAAGAAGTAGAAATGCCCCACAAAGACTACAGAAAATAAGTTTCAGGAAGGTGATTGATTAACTGACAAAACAATAGGTCTGTTCGTGTACGATCCCAAAGCAAAGAATTTTCACCAATTTCTACGAAAAATTACGAAATCCTGTACGCAGAAGTCTTGTAGTTTTTCGTGAAAGAGAGAGCTCACAAGTTAGTAAGAAAATTTACCATGCTACGAATTTTAGTGCAAGGAATTTCTTTGCACTGATTTTTCAAATCTGCCAAATCGTATACGTTTGACCAGTGGCATAGCTACCTTGGAACAGCAAAGACGTTGTGTCCCGGGGCAGCAAAGAAAAGAAATTAAACAAATTACCTAACCCGGACAAATTTTTAATTGAATGGTTGCAGCAAATACTTTGAGATTGAGAAGATTTAAGTCTGGAAGGACGCCCTGGAGTCCTTTCTCATCTAGCTACGCCACTGTGTTTGACATTTGACGTTTAAAAAATGGGCACATTTCGTTGACTTCGCGTTTGTTTACTTTTTCGTAATTTCATATCTCTGAGAGAATTTTACCCCCACTTCTTGAAATTTCACAATCTATGAATTTTGGTGCAGAAAGTACACGAACAGACCTAATAATTTATTTTAATCTTTGAGCATTTTAAATGCACAATGTATTGACGGAAGTTCCAAAACATGGGAATCCATTCAAACTTTAATCACTTGAATTTGAATTGCTTGTCATTTTGGTTCTATGTTTTAAACGTCAGCTCTATATCTTAATATCTTAAAAGCTGAATCGAGCCGAATCTGTCAAAGTTTATCAATAACTGGACAAGTTATATGTTAATATTAGTATTTCGCTAAAAAATATTGCTCAATATACAAGTTCGTAGGTACAACGATACTTGCATACTTTGTAAGTACAAATTTCACACCTAGTTTCGCAATGAAATTATTTCAAATAGTTTAGCATTTTAGACAGGAAATTTTACATTTGGCAAGCAATAAATTTGGGCACAAAATAAAAGCTGACGTTTAACTACTCTTAACACTTAACAAGGAAAAAAATGAAATGAACCAATAAATTTGTGAAATGGGATACATTCGGAACCCTTCCTGAACCAATCTATACAAAAACATTGACATTTGAAGTTTCTGCTGCCATTCTGACAAGAAAAAAAAAACAAAGTAATTCACAACCGGATTAAGGTAGATGTAGTAGGGCGACAAGACAATCAAAAGTCTATTTGATTAAATTCCATGATCATTAATATGCTTGATGATAGTACTGAACACGAAATCTTTATGATATCGTGAAAAAGCAAAGAATTAGGTTATTTCCCTGAAAAGATTAGAATTGGTTTGCTAATCAAAAATGCAACGGTTTTAATCGATTTAGTTTGAATAGATATATTAATAATCGTACATTGTGCGTCAAATACTTATACCTTGTCACTATGACTTTGTTAATATAGAATATATTTGACAGTTTATATGTTTATAGATATTTGAAAAAATAATTGAATGGAGTTGATTTTGAGTCTGCAAATTAAACACCAAGCAATAAGTCATTTTAAGCTCACGGGATCATCACCTATCTTCTAGCAATCTCATTTAGGTACTTATTTTTGTTAGAAATCACTGTGACAACAAAAAATAACGTAGTACTTAAGATCGAGCAATAATATGCCAGACTTCTAAAGCGTGATACTACCTAAACACTAAACAGTCATATCGCCCGCTAATTTGCTTGTTTAATTATCAATCTCACACTATTTAAATTCACGTAAACATTTAAGCACTATATCTGTTTCTACATACATATATGTATGTATCTGTTGGAAAACACTTGCTAGAAAAGTTTGCTATCATCTGTCTTGTGACGTTGACTAATCGGGTCTTCTTTTACTTGTTCTGCTTATGTTAAACAAACTTTAAGCTTTACATACATGTACTTAAGTATATACACTAACTATATGTACCAAGGTCCTTCATCTCGCTCTCCGATGCATTTGGGTGCATTGCCAAGTTTTTTTTTTTTTTGCAGAGTGAAACATTGCATAATTGTAGATTATTTTTTCCTCAGCTAAATGCAAATATACATATGAACAAGAAATTATGACAAACTTATGCAAACCCCCTTTGGTAGTTACACACACAAAAACCCTATGACACGTCGCCCTTGACGAAGGACACACAATGCATTTAGGTACAAACGTTGTGTAATCGATGTCACCCACACTTGATTTTACTGTAAATTTTCCATGTTACCTTAAGCTTTGGCTCTTCGTCGTACGCTGTAGTGAATACCATTTTTATAAAGTTTTTCGAAACAGATCTCCGGAAATATTGTCCAAAAAGTTTGAATTTGCAAAAAAGATTCCGTCTAACACTAAGTTGATTTGCAACCCGAAACGAAATTGTCACTGATATGAAATTTTGATTATGTTCGAAAAAAAAATAAATGTGTATCGAAATCGGAGAAAAGTCAACCGCCGCCGCCGACTGACTGAGCTAATTCAATCGACTGATATAATAATAATACTATATTTAATTAGTTTTTCCTTTTGGGTAAGTGAGCCCGTTGTGGATATGGATTTGCAACCCCCGGCCGTTGGTGACCAAGTGAGACGTAGCGGTTCTCGTATTTAATGAGTGTTTCGTTGGGTGGCGGCACTGGCAATGAGTTGTTCACAAGTAAGTTTTCTTCTAATTCTTCGTTTTCTTATTATTTATCTGTTCCTTCGCTTTATTTCGCTAAGAAAATATACAGCGTAACAACTGTTGTGCTTCAATCGTTTGCAGCCGGTTCTTCTACGCTTGACCAAGGTAAGGGTTGTGTGTGGAAACGATAAAAGCTCATATCCGTTGAGTGATGATACCTGCGCAATTGTGTTTTCGCCAAGTTTATTGACATTTCGTCTGTTCAATGACAGTTGGTGCATGAAGAGCTTTTATTCGAATGGTTTACATGAAAATGTATGGGAAATTGGTCGTTTTATTTAATTAAAAACTATAAATAAACATTTTCACTGAGTTTTGCGGAAATAAGGGGTTACAATTTATTGTAGCTTGTAAATTTATGCTAACTGCTTATGGTGTGGTGATTATACTTCGATTTTGCACTATGATCTGAGATGGATCTGGGCTTCAACCAACGAGACCCTGCAATGGGCTTGACCTTTAGTTGACTACCCTTAGTTTTGAGCATTATCGAACACCTCTAGTACCCCTGCAGGATGAATTCATATATTCTCTGAAGATGAGTTGATTTTTATTTACATTGCATGTCATAGCCATCTTAAGCAATGAATTTCAACCTATCTTAATGCACTAGTCACTCTTACAAGAAGAAAAACGATGGGGATCAGTTGTGCACTGTCTATCGTGCACTTAATGAAAAGGAAGAGAAAGACTTCTATGCTCGTACATATGTACATACATATGGGTACATACATACATACATATGTATACGGATAGGTGATGCAGTTTCTACCTATAAACAAGCTATTAAACGTTAAACTTAGTTTCGAGATACCAAATCGCCTTAGAGAAACTCAGTAAAAAATTGAAGTTGGGTTGGTTAAAACTCTGATAGAATTCTAGTCAAGAATGAGTAAAATCAAGTCACGTCTGAGAAAGATCCACACTACATCTCAGTGTGAAGAAGTTTCTCAGAAGGCATGAGTGACACTGACGGATTGGATCATGAGGTCCCGATCATATGAGGATGGGTGTATTGTTTGGTTACCAGTATTGACACGCACTTGAAATACACTTAAATGTCAACCTTTAAAACTTTACTTCAGTATAATTCGCGCTTTTTTATTCGAGTATACATATACATACATATGTACGTATCTACTCGAGGGCGTGACATTAAAATTTTAAAACTTCGAATATTAAATAGGTATGGTATAAGAGTTGAACCAAAAACCTTCCACTCAATATAGCATACAGGATTTTGAAGAAACTCAAACTTCTGTAGCTGCCTTAGTTCGGAGGTCCTTTTTTTAGCTTTCGCCAAACTATGTATGTTCGAATTCACTCACTATGTGTACCTTTGTGTTCTATACTAAGTTATCTACCGTTGCTTTGCTTTAGGAAGTCGCTTTTATTTCACTTTCAATGCTACTAGATCTGTTCAGATACTTTCTGTACCAAAATTCGTAGATTGTGAAATTTCAAGGAGTGGGAGTAAAATTTTCTCAGAGAAGGATAAAATTACGAAAAAGTAAACGAACGAAATTTGTCAATTTTTTAAACGTCAAATCTCAAACGGAGTGACGTAGCTAGATGAGAAGGGGCCGCACGGCATTCGTCCAGACTTAAATCCTCTCGATGTCCTCTCAATGTCAAAGAATTTGTTGCAAGAGTAACTGGTCAAACGTATACGATTTGACAGATTTGACAGATTTCATAAATCCGTCCATAAATCTCAGGTGATTTGGAACAGGATTTCGTGAATTTTCGTAAGAATTCGTTGTTTTGGGAGGATACGCGAACAGACCTAGTATGTTCATGCGGAGGCAAACGTCGGCTGTCCGCCTCCTTGTTTAAAAGTTCACCATACTATATATGGACTGTTAGTAGCTTCGCACTGGTTCCAAGATTAGCACTAGCG
This sequence comes from Xylota sylvarum, assembly GCA_905220385.1. NCBI lineage: Eukaryota > Metazoa > Arthropoda > Insecta > Diptera > Syrphidae > Xylota > Xylota sylvarum. The sequence goes on from LR999958.1 coordinate 17,081,874, forward strand.
AGCACACTTTGGATGTGAAAACGAGTATACATTAAATACTATGATTACTGCGTAAAAATTAAAAAATAGGAAAAAACTTGAAGTAAAAATAATGGAAAATTAAGTGCTGTATAATTGGTTGTAATTTGCAATGCAATTCATTCATTTTTAAAGCAATAAAACACATAAATTACAACTCATTATTTAAAATTTGCTGGCGACATCTGTTCAAAGGACTGGACTTTAAAAAACTTGTCCAAGTACCACCCATCACTGAAAACATTAATAACTTATTGGGAGTGAATTCCCGAGATTCAATCAGTTCGAAAAACAGACCAATGAGCTCGCAAAGGCTATTCACGCCTATGTCATCTATCATCTTGCGGAGCAATGATAAATATGTTGTCTATGTTAGTTACGTAATAAACGGAAACTTTAAGGACAGCTGCATATGAATAATTGTATTTATATATGCACTTCCGTGCGTCGTACTGGTGAAATTGAGCCGCCCATAAGTCAATATGTCATCAGAAATTTGACCTTTGAGTGGCACGCAACTCAACAGAATCTTGTAGGCCATTTGGACTAGGTCGTTTTGATAATGCATAGAATTGTCAATTGTAATTAAACTATGAATAGACCTCAACTCATCGGACTCCCTCACATACATTTTGTGTTATTTAACTCATCGCCGCTTTTGGTAAACACCAAATAAACCTTTATTTAAACACTTCCACGTCAATTCTTAAAGTAATAATAATATGCTGTAGTTAAGCGGTTGAGAATGAGTTATTTCATAAAATGTCCATTTAAAACGGTAATGATAATTCCCATTTACAAGCAAGAAAATAATTATTTAACGCCACCAGATAAATTCAGCGATATTTGACATCGGTTTATATTTAAGCAAATAATTTAATATTAGTACCAATTACCTAAAAAGCATGCAATTATATTATAATACTAAGTATATTTTTTTTGGTTACTCATCAACCATTGCGTCAAGGAATTTTTTCTACCACAGGTGTTGATTGTATTAATTATCACGCAATGTGAGAATAACCACTTTTGTTTTGAAGAACCGAAATAAACATTAATAAAAATAATTACAACTCATACTTTAGCTAATATATGCTGCCGTAATATCGCCATTATATTTTCTAAAACAAATCGATGTACTTCATATGATTAAATTTTATTTAAAACCGTTTCCCGATAAACATTTACGCGGCACTACTAAACGATACTAACCACAAAGTCCCAACTTGACATGGATTACGGGTCATTGCAAATTAATTCGACTAAAATTCTTTACCTCTTCACTTTGAAGGGTTGTTCTTATTAGATAGACATAAAATCAATAGCAACTACATGCATGCATATAAGTTATTTTATTTTTTTTTAAAACAGTTCAAAAGCAAGCACCATATAACAATAGACAAGCATGTTTATAAAAAAAAAATCGTAAAACTCTTGCCTATTTTTAACAATACGGGTTGAAATTTTTGTTATTCCTTCTAAGGAATGTGTTGACTGTAAGCAGGGAGGTTGGGATGGTATCCAAATGCAGCTGAAATATTTTTAAAAATTATTATTTTGCAAAACAAAAAAAAAAAATACATAAAAATTAATTTGTAAATAAAAAACACTAAAAAGTGTACAAATAAAACGGACATATAATAAAAGCAGTATCAGTATATTTTCCAAATGATTACTGTTTTTTTTAAATAATTTTGGTTTTCAATTCATGTAAATATAAATTAATTAATTAATAAATATATATGTATACAAATAAACACATTAATTCAAAGCAAATCAAATTTATTTAAAATTAAATAAAATGCAACAAGTTTAACAGACTATAGGTATTATTAACATTTATATTGTTTATAACTCAACACATTAACAAAACAAAAACACTAGGTCATACCTACATACTCTATGGACCCTTGCACCTATGGCATAGAGACCGACTTTCCACTCATGGCATCTTGGAAGACCATTAGATTTATGTCTACATAATTTGGAAAATGCGGAAATTAAAAAAAAAATTGCAGGTCAGGAGTTTAGACCTTAGACGACAGAGATACAATGGCCTTTTTAGACATGTGGTCTCACGTTTAGGTCAATGTGTCTGTCTCTTGACACAATCAAGGTAGTAGAAGGAAATCAGTAAATTTTATTAGGGTGACGAATTTTTCGCCACGAATGTCCGCTTGTGTCATAGAGCACTGTCCCAAATCTAAGGTAGACTTGCCAGAAGCTACAAGGGAAGTAAGAGAAATTTTATTCGCATTGGCTATTAGTTGTGGCTTGGATTTCCCCATCAAAGGTAGTAAGAATTTTTAAATCCATAGACGAATAGGAATTATATAGAATATTCCTACTGCTCTTAAGTTCTTCTAAGATAATGTAGTAACCTTTTCAACAGATCAAACAACTGGTGACCGCAACCAACTTCTAACTTGGCAAAAATAGTACAGCACGGCGCGCTGGATGAGTGGACAGACGTCTTCTCTGAAAGATGGTTGTTGTGCAATTTTTCGAGTAGGCTGGGTAGTAAGGACTGGGTTGAACTTTCAAAGATTTTAATGGCGGCACGGCTATTAAGATCTTAATGGTAAAGATCCTGGATGCAATGGCCAGTAATTTTTTTTAATTTGACTCATATGTAGTAATTGGGGATACTTCACCTGACATGTTGCCCTACTGAATCAAAAAAAAATACCATTCTGATCCTCTCTTTTATGATTTTTTTTTTGTGTTAGGGAACGGAGTTGGACTAGACCTATTGTGTAAACGACTGAATCCATGTGTTAACAATCTGTTTGGACATTGCCAGTAAGACGAACTATGTATGTGTACAAATTCCACCTAGCCTAGAACTTCTCTGCTTAGTTCATTCATCTGTACAAGATGACGATGAAGAATGTACACTGGTCTATTCACCTCATCGAGATCGAACCCTTTAATGTTAGATTATTACATTATTTCTCAATTATAATTGGCCGTGTGTTCGAGAGCATTATGCTTACAAAAACAAGAAACGCCTAACATTGAATAACCGAACAGAAGGTCACAACTATTCTAGGTATTTAAAGACCCTATCTACATTGACACTGTTTTCTGACAACATTTCAACAGAAATCACAGGAACAATAACACTTGCCAACAATTTTCTATTTGTTTGAAAAGGCAAATGACCATTAGGGCCCAATCCCAAACAATGAAAGCACTATTTAATCATTTTAAAAAGACATTTGTATGTACATATGTACATCTGTATAAAAGCCGGTTCTGACATAATAAAGTTTAAAAAAAAATACCGACGGAAACTATTCGTCTAGATGCTTGCTTAGGCAATAATTTATCTCAGCTCTGCTAAAACAATTTCACCATTAATGTACAAATATTGCCATCATCGTCACTTTAAATAAGCAAAATTACACGCATACATATACTTATGTACATAAGTATACACATGTATATACATGTGTTCTCAAAAATAAAATAAAATCATTGTGTAAGATTTTATTTTGATGTGACTGAGAGTGGATGGGAACTAAATTCACAAGTGTGTTCAGAATTGCGTAATTTGTTTACTCACAATATGGCTGCATGCCGGCTTTTGTTTGTATGCTCCATATGTCACGGAAGACTAAAGAGTGATCAAATTACGTAGTAATGATACTGTTTTGCCAATTTAATGCTTTTTTTAATCGACTAGGCTCTCTTTAGAGTTAGGGAAAGATGTACATAAATTTATGCCTGCTTCTATTCAAAGCTATCACATTACATCACATCCTTGCAAAAATTATTTAACTTAAGCAGTTTCTTTCCTCCAATTTGTATTCAGAGATGCTATCTGGATAGCCCTGCGCGGAAGAGCTACCCCGGAAAAACTTATAGCTCTTATTGAGGCTGCTTACGAGGGTGGTAAATGTCACGTTCTCCACAATGGTAAGTTATCAAATAACTTTAAAGTCCATAGTGGAGTACATCAGAATTGCATACTTTCACCGTTGTTATTCCTGGTGGTCATTAGCGATGAACTTCGGGTAGCACTAACTGAAGCAAACCAAGGATTGAGGTGGACAATAACATCTTACCGGAAACACCAGGACTACGCTGACATTGTTTGCTTCTTTTCACATAAAATAATGGATCTCCACCAAATGTTTTAAAATGTGCAAGCTGAGGCAAAGAAAGTAGGATTTAAGATAAATGCGGGAAAAACAAAGGCCCTGAGCATTTCAAACTCCGATGCTCAACTCAACATTACCACTTAACAGGTGATTGAGTTAATGCTTTTCAATATAAAAACGAGAATGTACACAGCAGTGGTACCCGCCTACCCCATAATTAAAAATGCCTTAGTACCATAGACAAAACTCTCAACAACTATATCCGTGCCCGACAGTAGCTAGAATCCGACAACTATCTACTCTTCGATTTCCTCAATGAGGTCTCAAAACTAAATAGGTATTAGAACACTGTTTTGAACGATCACATATACCCAAGCCATTGGTGTAAGATCAGTAGATAAGCAAATGTCATACTCTGAACTTACTCCAAAATCAAATCAATTTGACATCAACGTAAGATCTATTTGACGTTCATGATCAAGTTCATGATTATCTGATGACAGATTAAATTATTTCCTTGTCTCTGCAGCTTAGAATGTTCGTAACTGCTGGTTAAATGGTGTAGATTTATTCGGTTTCCTCAACAAACAACATTTTCCATACAGAACTTACTTCAACATTACTCTCTGTGCTATTTAAACTAATCTAATTAAAACAAAACTTAAAGTACCTTTCATGGTATTATTTTTGTTTACAATGTCGCTAATGTCGTACAAAAAAACCAACACAACAAACCCATTGGCGAACTGCCCATCACTAATTTAGTTCAATTCCGATCACTATTGCTCGGCTGGTGTGACAAATTTTAATGAAGTGCTTGTCAACAGGTCCTATATTATTTCACAATAAATGGTTAAATGATTTTATTGGTACAATTTCCATCACGTTCTCATTAATCTGTTGAACCACAACCAAATTTATTACTCAGTGTGTTGCTGTGTTGCTATTTTTCCTTACATTTTATTAAATTACACATGATCAAGTCAATTGACAGCAGTGTCAAATCTATTTGTACAAATTCGTGTTCCGTACTTTTGATTTCAAGTTCTTTCCCAGATGATGACAGTGATTTACAAAGAAAAACCTATGTGTCATTAAATTAGTGATCGGTAAAGTTTTTGGTATGTAAAACAAACGGAAAGCACAAACTTGTCATAAGTTTGAGGTCATAAATCAGTTAGCAAAAGACAACGGCATAAGTCGTTTGTTTTTTATAGTTTTTTAGGGGAAAAGTTTAAAGATTTGACATGAGTTTAGTTTTCCGTATAAAACATACACGAGAAAAATTCTTGTTGTTTTTTACCGGTCCATAACTCAGCAACCTTAAGAAACAATTAAACGATATCGATAACACAATTTCGACATAAGTCGACTTATGCTGTTTTGTCTTGTTGCCACATAAATGTTCGACAATGTTCTCGTCTTTTTGGCCAACTAAATGGATATCAGCCAAAAAGTCTAAAGGTAACAGAACCACGCAATCTAAATGATAAATAGTTCAATAACCGCATGACCACGTATCAATTGTGTAGCAATCAGCCAATAATGACCTTCACACTACAAATGTCCTACATTAATTGAAATGTTTCATCAACAACAATTCACGTAGGTATTTGGCTTCGCCCAATTCAAGAGCTTTTCTGTTTTGGTGATTTTTGATAAAAACAAATGACGTATGATTTAAAAGAAAACTTTTCAAGTTTTAAACACGAACAAGTGAAAGTGAAATGTCACACATTGCAACAGAAAGAAGAAAACTACCACCGAAACACCAACACAGACAATTTCGTCCTTGAACTTGACACCCCAAGGGCATTTACCCTTACCACTTGAACTTTTATGCGGAAGACCTGCTGCTACTGCTGCCGTCGTCACAAACAAATTCATAAAAAATAGAAAAAAAAACATCTGCGATACAATTTGATTGAATTCAATTAAATCACAAGCGCAAAGTCTTTAAACGTGACTAAGTGTCAGTAACTTGACCGTTGTAGAAGAATCTTGCGCGGAATTCCATGATTAAATAGTCGTCTGATGCCTACTTCATGTGAGGGTGCCACAGATACAGATACTGTTCCTCATTTCAAGCCACTGATAAGAGAGTGTTGTTTGCAAAATTGTTATCAACTAAGTACTAAACTGATATTAGGGTTAATCAGATTCATTATGATAACCCATTTAACTATTATGTACGTGGGATGTTCAATTACCCAGATAACAACTTAAATTCCCAAACATATGTCATAAACAACAAAATATTTTTCCAAAACAACAATAATTGCCAAAGAAACCCGTCATCCAGTGTATGACACTCCTCCGTGACTTTTATTTCACCTCTATACCGGAATATCTTTCTCAGATATACATACATACATAGAGATACATACATTTTCAGTAGAGTGTACATAGAACAATTCGAATAAATAAGAATAAATCTATCTAGTATGCCAATTGCATACAAAATACGTAAAATAATAATAAATACACGGCTTAAATATGAATATGAATTTACCTTGGTACTTATTAATTATTAACACAACCACTGGGAGGATATTCAATAGAAATTAGGACTGATCCAGGAAGAACACTGTAATAACTGGAAATGACCGCGTATAACGAACCGTTCTCTATTTCGAATGCGCGCTATTTTAAAACTGATAAATTTGGAACGGAGAACGGGGATATGGGATGAGAACTTTCCTCATGTCGAGGTAGTAAATGGATAGACAGCTGGTTGAAAGCTTTTATTTTTTTTCTTCTATTTACTTCAGAAAATTCTTTGGACAGAGAGAACTTTTTCATTTATATTTCATGGAATGATACTTTATGAGAGGTGCCGTGGTAGTTTTTAGTGGGTAGAGTGGTCAAGATATGATACTTTTTCTTCGCGAACCATCAGTGAATAACAAAATCATGTGGGGTCCAAGGCTTAGCTTATCGCAACCATTGGTCTTGTGTGTGCTATTTATTTTCACGAATAGAAGCGACTGAGAATTCAATGGAGTGTCTAAAGTTTTTTGGAAACTTTGTCATGGCATCAAATTTCGATGTTCGACAGATGATAATGGGAATAAATAGACGGCAAAGGTTGGGGTTAAATTTGCACGATCGCTATCGTCAAAGACATGTCAAGGTAATTGCCTACTCTGATTAAAGATCGAAAGTTCTACCAAGTCCAGATTTCGCCAAATTAGGCCAGAGGTACAGTTGGTAGTCGCGAAAAAAAAAAATCCAAAACGACTAAGAATGCGTCTCCGGATTCCGGTCGAACCTTCCGATTTACAGATGATCCTATAGAACCCCAGAATTAGCAACGATTTTATTCTCATCATTAACAGGAAGTTTGCCAAGGTGGAAGACCCGAGAGGAGGCCCCAGAAATGTCATTCTTCAGTTATGGGTTCAACTCCATTACCCTTAGATTATACAAGTGTGACGAGAAAGAACAAGAGTAAAGAATTGTGCATTTGAGAGTTAGAAGTACCGAGGGATTGTATGTCTTAGCTCATCAACTTCTTAGGAACTGAACTCAGGTCGGCAATTTCACGACGATTTCCGAGGGACTGAAGGTTGATCAGTTTCAATCGTCCAAAGTAGAGAACGAATTTAAAATATAAACACATAAACCTGCTTTGGACGGCTTCAGTACGTCAGATGTCGACATCATAGTAGTCGGGGACCAAGCTTGGCTAGCGTATTCGAGGATAATCCCATCCAAATGTGATATAGAGTAATTTAGTGATGAAAATTCCTTAGACCTACGTTTCACAAAGCCAAACACAAAATTGACTCTACCTACTTATAATGTTGTCACGTATTGGAGAAAGCGAGAGTCGATGGTAGAAGATATGTGTTTCATGTGTTCGGCATAGACGGAGAGATAGGAGTGTTTAATGATGCGGTCGACATTGTTGATGGTAAGGACGAAAATTAAAGGACCCAGGTGACTACCTTGAGTAACACCCGATGTGGTCATAAAGAGGTTTGAGATAGAAGATCTAAATATAACCTCGATCGAAAAATATTCCGAGTAATTGTTGTCCTATTTCATCAGCAACACTGGATTGCCATACTTAGTACTTATTTAATATATCCATAATGCAATCCAATTCAATCCAAAGTCTCACGTAAATAAAAAAGATTCCTCCTTAACAATGACAAGTGCTACTACCTGTACAGACTATGTACATATCCATACATATGTATATGTATGTACACGAAGGTAATTAAACAAAATGAATACAACTTAGCACACTACGTAAAAAAAAGCTCTCTCTCTTGAAAAGATAAGATTATCGTCTAGCAACCGGCGTCTCGATATCAAAAAAATAATGCTGTCTGGCAGATTTTCAATTGTATTGGATTGCGAATCGGATACTGATGGTGACTGATCTAAAAGTGCCGGATTTGCAATATCTACAATTTCGTTTGGTAGAATTGAAATGAAATCATCTAACCGGGGAATCTGGATTTGAATGTATAGTAGGTACAAGTACAACAAAAAACAACAATAAGTAACTATAAATTGGCAAAGCTTATGTAAACTTACTCGGCAACCGGTTTGCCTATGTACAAACATTATACTTATGAATATGAATCATCTATCACACGATCATTCCAAGTGCTGGGGGTAAGAGGGTTGAATTCTCATCATGGGTAATCTTAGAGGTCACCGATGACGGTGTTGCTGGTGTAACATTGAAGTACTGAGGGTATCATTTCTGTTGTATCTTTTATTTGGTTTAGCTTTGGTTTTGACAGATAAGTTCTTAAATTTATATTTCTTATTGTTTATACCAAAAGTCCACTTAAAATGTAGGGAACAATCCAAGATGAAAATCAGTTACTCCAGTAATGGTTTTGAATTTATTTTTGGTATAAGATAGCAGTCTGTTAAGTCAGTGTTTTGCTTGATTTTTTTTTAAAATGGATGTATACATAGATTCCCAACTCCGAGCTAAGTAAATGGATAATATTGATTGCTGAATTTAAGTGATCTTACACTTGTCTTATACCTACTGCTCGGATTGCATTTACCATGATATTTACATTGTATAAGGATTTCGCACTTGTATTGAACCGGACGAAACACTATACTGCTCATGATGCTGCAAAGTTTGCAAACCCTAAAAATCCGAACTTGGAATCGGTGGTTTTGGAGGATGAGAATTGAACCTTTATCATGTAGAAGAAAGAGAAATGTCCTGCATTTTTAATTAACTCTAAGACAGAACTTGTTACTTCAGATACATGAATCTTAGCGGTCTTATTGCAGGGCGTTCGCAGAGAAGATGTTCTTCCTCTTTCTCGCATTCCGACAAGTGATGTATGTATATACTTCACCAGGTCCAGACCGAATAAATGTTTGTTTAGACTAATGTTTCCGGTGTATGAACCGACTATTTATCTGTTTTAAATGTTTTCTAACGCTGTTCGCGCACTATATCTCTGGCGAGAGCAAGAGCGCTAATTGACTTAAGTCGTTTTCTAAGTTTGGAATCCTTTCCACATGTTTTCATGGCGGTTTCCGAACTAGCTAGTATATGTGATTTGACAACCTTTAAAGTCACTCCTATAGTTGGTGTCAAAATGGAGGAGTCTAAATTTCTCGATCCGTTCGCTGGCATATTGTCTTTCTTCTATCGGGCACCAATTCATACAGTAGGAGAGACGTCAATAACAAAAAATTACCTCGCTTTAGATGAAGGGCACAAGTAGAAGGAGTACTCAATGGACTTGGAGTACATAAGTGGAGGCAGTTAGTTAAGAACCGTGGCTAATTGCCTACGGTTATTGGTTTTGAAAGTCTAAATTGTAGAATAGTGATCTGCAGCTCCAAAATTTTAGTGTCAAATAGGTGAGCCGATTCGGCAACCTATATGAAGAGAGTGGGAGTCAGCAGTACTGGAATTTTTAGGTTTTGTTTTATAGGTAACAAAACAGCTGATATTCTCCACTTTTGAGGAATGGTGCAATTTAAAATTGATCTCAAAATCATTGTTTTTTTTTCGTAAAAGCTCTAGATCTCCTCACGGCTACTGAGTTTTACGTGAATCTTTGAATTATTGTGGAACCACACCACATCCCGAAAAGAACAAGCACATTAGAAATTACTAAAACCCATCTATTAATAGAAACTAGTTCTTAAACATGTGTGCCAAGGGAAAAAATCCAGGGTTTGACTATAAACAACATACATACATATGTATATGTATATAATATGTACGCTCGTTACGATTCATTCCAATATTCTATTAAGTAAAGAAAACTGTTACCAATTATATTCGTAACTACAAGGAAAAGTATAAATGGTAACTCTATTACATTGCACTATCAATATCAAGCAGTAAATAAATAAAAGATAGGTATCGTTTTCGTGGAAGCCGGCAGACGGACAGGGCATTATATAGTTTCTATATTGTGTATATCGTACAGGAATCTTTATATTAACAGTGAGTAGCAATATTTGGTATTTCTCAACCAAAAAGATATATTTTTATCTGAAACATATTTTATTTCACTCTGTCGTATGTAACTTTTTCGACTTTATTTGACAGTGCCATAATTTATTTTATGAAAATGTGTCTGACAGTTCTTTCCAACTAAAAGCTTTTTATTAAAACTATAAGCTCTTTGTAGCACCATCTATTGTTTATTAGTAATGAAAATCTTTCCAAAAGCTTTCAGACAAGACATGAACCCTCTAGCTGATTTAATGAAATGCGTTCAATTTGCCGCACATAAACACAAGGACCAACGGCGAAAGGATGCGAATCAGACGCCGTACATAAACCATCCTATAAATGTTGCGACAATCTTAGCCGTTGAAGGTCATATCGATGATAAAGATGTCTTGCAAGCGGCTCTTCTTCATGATACAGTAGAGGACACCCAAACTACATTTGAAGAGATCGAATCTGTATTTGGAAAAATTGTCACTGATGTTGTTCGTGAAGTTACGGATGACAAGAATTTGGCCAAACAAGAGCGTAAAAGATTGCAAATAGTCCATGCAAAAACTGCGAGCAATAAGGCTAAATTAGTTAAGTTGGCTGATAAGTTGGACAATCTAAGGGATTTGCAAAGAGTTCTTCCTGTTGGATGGACCGAAGTGAGAGAAATTTAATGTCACTATGATTCCCTAAATCATATAAGTTTTTTTTTAATTTTTAGCAACGTCGAGAAGAGTACTTTGTGTGGGCGAAAAGTGTAGTAGATAACCTACGAGGAACTAATGAAAATATAGAATCCCTACTCGATGAAATTTTCAAACAAAAGGGTCTCCTATAAATGATTATGATTTTTCTTAGTATAAACTATAATTTATAAATGATATAATATACATTGGTATTTTATTTCACGAATCCATCGTGTATTCTTCTCTTACAGTTGACTCATTAAGGACAAGGGAATCAGTTGGTAATCTTCCCTCATTTTAAAGAAATATCAGTGTTGTTCCTGTCATTTTAATTCTATTAAGTGGTTGCATATCTCCTGTAATATGTTTGACTCGAACCGTTGACCACCGCTTTATACAGTTCGGTATTGACTTTAGTACTCCCCCAAAATCTGTTTTTTGGAGCCCGAGGAGAACGGTTTGGGATATTTATGATACGAAGTTATAAAGTCATATTAACAGCAGCTTTGATTTAGTTCAGCCGCATTCACTATCTGATGATGGTTTAGGGAATCCTTTCAGCTACAAACACAAATACAAACTTTTGGCGCGACAGGTCCATGGGACCCAGGGCCTAGCTTCTCACAACCATTCGTGTTGCGCGTTTTATGTTCTTTACACGAATGGAAGGGGCCTACTATTTAATGCCGTATCCAAAGGTGACAGTTTTACTCTCGGTTATTTGTCAGATGCTCGCAAAAGGTGGGCCGTGAAGGAAATTTAGGTATTGTCTGGGGATCGAACCTCGAACCACTTGCTCCGTAGTCCAATGCACTAACCACTTGGGCCACTTACCTTGCAACTGGCTCGTGGAAATATGGACCACGCAAGCATCCTAAACGGCCATAATACTATTCCTAGTAATTCGGAGTACATTGTCCCCTATCTAGATTTTAACGTCAAGTATAAAAGTAGTACTTAGGAATCGGGAGAAATTCTATACGTATCAGAGATTTACACAGACGGATTCAAGACAGCAGCGTCTGGAACAAGTGCAGAAGTTTACTCCAGTGCACTGGATATACGTATTTTCAAGAAGAAGTCACAGCAGTCCATGAAGCCGCAATCTGGCTTTCGATTAACTCGATAGAGTGCAGCGCTTTTGTTTTCTACATAGAAAGTAGAGCTACCATAAAAGCCTTGGAATCGTCAATAATTCAATCCAAGTTGTTAAAGCAATGCTGCGGATCTGTTAACGATGTCAGGTGCGACATATCTCTGTACTCGGTTCCAGGCCACAGGAATATTCCAGGCAATTACAAAGCGGACGACCTAGCATAACTAGGGTGCAGATCGGGACCTCCGTGATAGTAGTGCTTGAGAATAACTTGCTTTCTTTGGAGTCGAGATAATGAAAATGCCTTTTATGGAGTATCAGGTCGATGTCCGGACTTGCTTTCTAAGGGGTCACGACTTCCTCTGTACTCTGGCGAAAGATCGATGCATAGCAGTAATACAATCCGTCCAATCAATCTTATACGGTCATTGTGACCATACATCCGTAATTAAGTGAAGTCTTGCTGTCAGATGCTGTAGTTGCTGATGATGTACAGTGCAATCAGTCAATCTTCCTTTCGACCTGATATATACATTTTTACATTTTAACAGATGTGGAGGAGGTGTTTTCTCCCAATATCTAAACTGCAAGATCACTTTCCGCCAAACAGGCCTTGTCATGGCTAAATTACGATGTAATATCCACAAGGGATATCACCATTTATACCAAGAGTCACGCCGCAATTAAATCCCTGGATTCGGTTACCTTCAATTCCGAAGATGCCTTTAATTTCCTCTTATCTATTGACGAGATGGTAGAACAATTCACCTCATTTGGGTGGCGGGCCATAGGGACATTCCAGGAAATTACATGGCCAACGAACTCGTTAGGGATGGCACAACTCTGACCATTATACCGGAGAAGGAGAATCTCAACATGCCTCTCTCTACGGGCAAACTCTTAATTAAGCAAAATGCGATAAGCGCTACTAAACGCAGGTGGTCGAACTGCACCTGCTCTACCACGAAACAGTTCTAGCCCAAGCTGGATGCCAAGCGCTCCAATAGACTAAAGAGATCCTTCATCAGCACAATAGTAGGTGTCATTACGGGACACTACGTCATTGGCAGGCAAGCCCTCAAGCTGCATGGACGAAGAAGAGACTATTCTGCACCTCCTATGCATCTGCTAAGCTCTTTGAACCAAAAAAACAATATGTACTAGAGTACTTCTTCGACAACCTTGCCGAACTAGCTAACATAAGCATTAGCCAGGGCTTTCTCATGCTGGTTCCACGGGTAAATTGAAGACACTAGATCCTGTGGTATCACAATGGACCTATTCTGGCCTAAGTGTGGCTGCACTTGCTGCAGCCTGCCTATCGAGCCTAAGCTAACCTAACCATAGGTGTCCCCTCTCACTAAGGGAATAGTACTGTTTATTGATGCCAGAGAAATTTTGACGTATCTTTTAATTAACTAATTTTTTATTTTTGTATCCTTTGCATCAACAAAACAGAAATCATATGTTAGAGGTCTTACGTAAGAATAAGTATTATTATCCAGGTTAGATGTTCTTAAACAAATATGTACTTTAAGTTAGCATCAGTGAGCCAGCAACTTATGGAATATATGGCAAAGTCGTCTGCCATTTAAGTTTATTCATTTTATGTAAATAGTGAAATAGTTTTTCCAAGTGGATGTTTCCTATAAATAACTGTTCAGTCAAGACATGAACCCGCTGGCAGATTTAATGAAATGCATTCAATTTGCCGCACATAAACACAAAAACCAACGTCGGAAGGATGCCTATCAGACGCCGTACATAAACCATCCTATCAATGTAGCAACAATATTAGCTGTCGAAGGTGCTGTCCATGATAAAGAAGTATTGCAAGGCGCTCTTCTCCATGATACTGTAGAGGACACCAAAACTACATTTGAAGAAATCGAATCCGAATTTGGAAAAATTGTATCTGACATCGTTCGCGAAGTTACTGATGACAAGACTCTCGGAAAGGAGGAATGTAGGAGATTGCAAATAGTCCAAGCGAAAACTTCGAGCAATAAAGCCAAATTAGTCAAATTGGCGGATAAGTTGGATAATCTTAGATATTTGCAAAGAGTTCTTCCTATTGAATGGACCAATGTATGTAAGATATCTACATACGTATTTTGATATCCTTGTAATTTGATGAGGAAAATTCCTTTATTTACAGCAATTTCGTGAAGAATACTTTGTGTGGGCGAAAAAAGTAGTAGATAATCTCCGTGGAACCAATGATAACCTGGAAGCATTACTGGATGACATTTTTAAACAAAAATGTCTGTAGTGTAAATCACAATATAGCCGACATTTTTAATAAATTCTCTTCTTTTTATTTATTTTATTTTTTCTTATTTGCATAGAAGCTGGTCATCAGATCAGCCAGCACTTGTGTTTCAGCAACTGTCATAGCATTGTAGAGTGATGCCCTGATACCACCAACTAATCGGTGTCCTTTAAGTTGGATAAGACCTTGGCTTTCGCACAATTTAAGGAATTCCTTCTCCAGCTCATCATCACCGGTAGCGCTACCTATTCTGAAAGGTGCATTCATGCGAGATCTGACTTCCTTTTCCACTGGGCATACGTAGAAACCATCAGATTTGTCAATGATGTCGTAAATGAGTTTAGATTTCAGGAGAGAGTTTTTGTACATTCCTTGTAAGCCGCCGTTACGTTTGATCCATTTGAAAACGAGACTCATAACTAGAACACTGGAATTAAAAAAGGCACCAAAGAGTTGTTATTAACTTTAATCAAGGGGGAATTGGAGATGATATTTATATCTAGTTGAAAATGTTAATTAAAAACATTGCCGTCATTGCACGTATGTGAACATTTGATGAGATGACATTTCAGATGTATTCTATTAGCATTTCTATTTGAGAAATGTATTTGTTTAATACTTTTGTGTACCATTTTGTGGAAGAATAATAAAAATTGCAAAAACAAAACAAGTAGAAAGGCAAAGCAAATAGTTAAAGTTGGTACACAGATCCATTCCAACAGAGCGAGAAGAAGTAGGTACATGTACATACATACGACGTAGTAAATTAAAACGTTTTATTTTTTTACAAATTAGCAAACAGCTTACTGAAACACAATTGGTGTTTCATTTTATAACAATTGTATACTAAAATAATTAGCAAAAGAAATATGCGCATACAATTTATTTATCAGCAAACAAAAAACAGCTGTCAAACCGCATTACAAATGTTCGGCAGAGGAAATAGGTTTTGTTTTTAGAAATCCTCAAAAATTCAAGTCCAATAAAAAGGAAATCTTGAATAAATTTAATTACAAAAAAAAAAAACAAAATGTGTTAGCGAACGGAGTTGGACAACAAATCGTAACACGTTACGAAACAGAATCTGAGAAATGTCAAATTTAACAATAGATGTAAGTAGTGGGGGGCCGTGGCTCAAGTGGTTAGTGCACTGGACTACGGAGCGAGGGGTTCGAGGTTCGATCCTCAGACAACACATAAAATTTCTTTCACAGCCTCACCTCTCGCGAGCGTCTGACAAACATCCGGGAATATAATTGTCATACCCTTCGGACACAGTGGGCCTCTTCCAAAAATTCAAAAAACCAGCTATGTAATCAGATATGTAGGTCCTGGGTCCCATGGACCTGTCGAGCTAAATATTTCATAAAAAATTTCATAAATCAGTGCAAAGAAATTTCTTGCACTAAAATTCGTAGCATGGAGAAAACATTTCTTACTCTCTTGCGAGCGCTCTCTTTTACGAAAAACCGCGAAACTTTTGTGTACTCGAACAGGATTTCGTAAATTTTCGTAGAAATTCATGAAAATTTGTTGTTAGCGAGGGTACACGGTCTGTTCGTTTACCCTCGCATTGATGCTGAAAATATTGACATAAAAAATTGACAGAACTCAGTGGTCTCTCATCGGTGCGTAAGCAAGTATTGAGAAAAGGCTGTTTCAATTGGTTTACCGGTAAACGAAGGCAAAATAAAATATGTTCAATGTATATGATCGATTGCCTTTATCAAATTCACTTTTAACAATAGAGATTAAAGATTCTGTAGAGGAGAACGCGTTTGATGCGCATAGACAAAGTCGATTCTGACCATTTCTTGTCATACATATGTTTTAGAGGGCGCCGTGACATAAAGCAAAGTGACATAAGGCCAAGTTTTAAAATTTTGGGTCATGACGCTTTGAGTAAGCTGCATAAGATGTGTTCGAACTGATATAAAAGAAGAAGCTAAAAAAGAGAGCCTCCTGAACCCCCTAGTTCAAGGATAACGAAGAGCCCCACGACAAGAACAACATCCGAAAGTTTTACAAAAAGCACGCCAACTTGTTTCTAGCTTCAAATGCTGAACGCAATCTCTTTGAAACATTGTTTGTCATTTAAAAAATTAAATAACAAGATCACCGATCCTGAAGACTAGTCAGGCTCGAGGTCTAGAGCATCAAATCTATAGGGTGGGCCATCTGTCGGTTTCTTTTTGAATCAACTTGTTATTTTGACGCTGACAGCTCTTATGTACTCAAAAAAGTGACAGAATCTTAGTATTGTATTTTCGCGGTACGAAATGGATCGATGTACGCTTGAATAATGTTCCAAAGAAGATGCAAAAGAAATAATGCAGTTGAAACTTGCGTGAAACTAATAATTTTTATGTAGAAACTTTGGGGGTACTACGAAATTGTTTAGTTCCGCAGGGAGTGTTCGTAACGATGACTTAATTATAAGTTATCTTGTACAATGCTCCTGATAAACCGGAAAACAAATTGCAGTTAGCTAAAAATGGGGCTAATGAGGCCCAGGTGCTTCCCGTACTGTAGCGCGACTTAAGTAAGTACATAAGTAAGTAAGTTTGTTGTCATATTACGATATGATATACGATAATGGACTGCAGTACTTCAACGAAGCTAATCTTAAGATAAGACGACATAGAAGATAGAACCTGTGAGAGACCAAAAGATCATATATGCAAGAGCAAGAACTGAAAGCAACATGACTTAGACCGACAAGAGACAAAAAGCTTCCTGGATACTTGGCAGGGATGCACAAATAAATGTTTATATCAGCTTAAATAGACTACTTCCTATGTAACTTTTGTCTTCAAATTTCACAACAGTTTATGTAGGTATTAAAAGAAATTCAGAATATTTTCCGTGGCTTAATATTTTTTAATCCAAAATGAAATATTTATTCTGGGATGATTTAGAAAATCCTGTTTCATTTCCTGGCTCTCTTAAATTAATTAAATCTTAAAATAAGGTGAATGGAGTAGCAAAACGGAGCATAGCGGAGCGAGTGGGAGTAGTAATATGTCTAAAAGCAAATCTATGTGACTGCCTTTAATTTATTTGTATTTGAATGGAATTATTAATGAAAATAGAAAATAATAAATAAATTTCCATCTGTTTTGAGTCATTCAGCGTTTCATTATATTGCTATTTATATGTGCAAGCAAACACTTGTTTTTAGTAATTAAATTCGAACAGATGGTTAAGATTCATTGGTCAAGAACAATCAGTTTGTTTTAACCGGATACGTCAACGAACTTTTGCCTCCACTTTAATTAGAAACAGAGCTGACATACTTCAAACCGGATTAATTCGGTTTTAAATTTTGGTAATCTACCCAAAGTGCCTAGTTTCTATCAAAGTCTACAGGCAATGCCTGATAAAATACTGTCTCAATTAGAAAACAACACCAGGGTAGCGAACGTGCTGCCTTATCTCAACCCAATGCCCATAGTGACTAAACTAATCATATTTTCACTTCTTAATCGAATTAATTGAAAAATATTATTGTCATCGGCGACCCCAAGATGATGCACACAAAAATGCATCCGATAATGAACCACGTCATACAGAAATTGTAACAAACAACAATTATTTCGATTAGAGCAATAAAAGCGCCCCTTTGTAATCTAATTGAAGAACGTTCGAACATACATATGTACATATATAAGCACTTACATGAAAGTCGGTGGGGTATTGTAGATTGAATTGTTTTTGTCTGTGATGGAGAAATCCAAAACTGATGGTGTCACCTTTAACTGATGTCCCAGCAGATCTTCTCGTATAATGACCACCGTAATGCCGGCAGTGCCAATGTTCTTCTGTGCTCCAGCAAAAATCACTCCGAACTTATTGACATCGATAGGGCGTGATAGGAAATTCGATGACATGTCACAGACTAGAGGGACATCCTTTGTGTCTGGAACGAAATTGAATTCGACACCGTCGACAGTTTCATTATCGCAATAGTACACGAAGGATGCGTTGGGATCTAAATTCCAAGTGTCCTGAGGCGGCACTGTAGTGTATTTTTGCATTTTTGGTAGAACCAAATTCACTGAACCATACTGAGCGGCTTCCTTTGCCGCCTTTGCTGACCATGAACCTGTCACAACGTAATCAGCCGTACCCGTCCGACCTATTAAATTGAGACAAACAGCGGCAAACATTCCAGTGCCACCGCCTTGCATAAATAGGATTTTATAATTAGACGGGACTCCAACTAGTTCTCTTAGGTTCGAGAGGGCATCATCATTGATTTTAAAGTACCCAGCTGAGCGGTGAGACATTTCCATTACACTCAATCCCGAGCCCTCATGGTCAATGAGGTTTTTTTGCACTTCCTTAAGTACCTGGAACAGAAAAATGGAATGAAAGTTGTTCCATAAATTTGCCAAACTAATTCAAGGTCAATGATCGCTTGGCCAACTCACTTCTTCAGGTAGTTTGGCCGGTCCGGCACCGAAATTAATGATTTTCTTCGACATTTTTTTATTTTACTGAGAATCAAACCATAAAAAGTTCTAATACCTCTCGCGACGATTACTTTTTCTGACTGATTTAGAATTGCCGAAGTGATCGTTGATGTGGAAGCCGGCGCGGCGTAGGCTTGCTAGTGCACAAATAAAATCATTATTCTGGTCAGACGGGATTGTGTGGGTTGTCACTGTCTGCGTGGAGTTTATGGCTGATAAGAGCGTCGACGAGAGCGATAGTGGAGAATGCACTTGCTCTTGTGAAGGGGAATGTACCCATACAACGAAGAAAAAGAATTCAGCGCGAGATATAAAACAATCAGGTGATTATCAAGACAAAAAAATGAAAACATTCACTGAGAGCGACATTGATCTGCTCAGCTTTATGTGAATACGAAAGGGAAATATGTAGAATGCTGGCGAAAGAGTGAATAACGAATGCCATAATAAAATCTTTTCAATATGTGTATATGGATTGGAGAGTTAAACAACAACATTCGTTGGGTATTCGTTTTCAAGTAACATTTTAACTTGTCATTTCTACTTGTTTCTCGATATACGATATCTAAATATTCGAACGTAATATTAAGTGAAGAACTAATGCTCTGTTGAGGAGTTAAAGAGCTTAGGGCTCTTATTTTTGTCGTATTTATTTTGAGCCTTACTTTGTTCGCTTCTGATCCCAAGTTATGGGCCATCTGGTGCAGGTTCATTATCCTGTGTGAGAACAGGCTAATGTCATAAGCCAGTAGTCAAAATGTTTGAGATATGATGTCATACTCCATCTCAGCCCTATGTTGCCTTCAGACAGAATTGTCCAGATCACATCACTGATTATTGCAAGGAGTAGAATGCAACTTTGTCGTTCTTGGTATACCGCTTCTGTAAAAAGCTCGCCATATAGCATCTCTATTCAAGTCGTCGAAAGCCTTCTAGAAATCGATGAGCAGAAAATGTAGCAAAAGTACTCGAGGCATTGGTGAATGATGATGTGGTCCAGCTCGAAAATCTGTCTGTTCGTTGTTAATTATTTTAGCTATTAGTTAAGCTACAGCCTGAAGAATGGCCCTCTTCTAATTCTAATCTTCTCGAGATTGGTTTAAAGCACAATACTACGTAATACCTAAAAAGTATGTACATAAGTGTACTATTCTATATATTTATAATTCTTAAATGCAGCCTAACTGTCACTTTAAATTCTGATACGTACTATTACCATGCCATGTCTCATCAATTGTCTAGTTCGATTGTCTTAAGAATAAACTATTCCTGATCGTAATGTGTGGGATAATGTTGATACCAGACAAAGACAAACGATTCCAATGTCTTCTTCGTATAGCTCAAAATTAAAAAAAAGTATTAAAAAGATTTTCTTTCATCTTCCAGATTATTTTCAGTGTTTTTCTGGCGGAAATGGTGGAGATCGCCATAAGTGTATGCAATATCTGTCAGAGATAATTATATTTTTACTGACAGTTAATGTAGGTACTTAGATTATGTTGTCCCTAATGGGCGGCAGCAATGCTTGCTATTAGTTTTATCAGCTTCAGTTCTCTCCAACTCATTTCTAATGTCCTAGATGCCTGCTCAATTAGCCACTCTACTGTCTTCTTATTGGGTAAGTGGATACCATTGCACTATTGTACATTCGACTAGCTGACCTGACCAGCAATATTTACTTGAGCAGCGCAATTTGTAAGAGTGAGTGTTTTTGTCTTGGCCGTATTAATTAGACCGTTTTTAGACCGACTTTCCAGCACACAATCATCACATCACGTAGTTCAGATGTTCAAGGTAAGATGATAATGTTCATTGTACATATGTACACCTCCGTTGTTTTCCGACAGGGTACAAACACTCATTTTTCCAGATTTCCAAATTTCTGCGATTTTCTGTAACGCCGTGGCTCAAGTGGTTACTGCGTTGGACTACAGAGCGAGGAATGGTCGTCAGAAGCTAGGCCCTGAATGCATTGGATCCCATGGATCTGTGGCGTCAAAAATTTGTATTTTTTGCTTATGTCAAAATCAGCTGACTTTTGTTTATATAATTACAATTTCGAATGCAAAAAAAGTGTTGCTACAAATAATAGCTCTGTTCCCTTACCTGAAAATTCGTAACAATTCTTGTCCAACTCCGTTTTTTACACAAAAAATCGTAAATCGAGTGAGCACACTAGGGAGTAAAACATTTTTTCTCAATGACAAAAGTTACCAATTTTTGCCGAATAAATTTCTGTCAGTAAGTGGTGAGATCGTACACCACTATACATTCCACTTCAACCGATCAGATATTTCTCTTCCTAGCAATTAAATTTATTCAGAGTTTAATTTTTTTTTATTTAATTTGAAAACATGTATTTTTGAGGATTTCTGAAAATTTCATAGTCATAGTGTTTTCTTCCTCATACATGACATTTTAGATGTGGGATGGTTTTGTTGTTCGATGCGTTCCCTAACTTTTATGAAATTTTCATCATTCTCTGACAGAAATTTCTGATTTCAAGATTTTTAGTGCCGAAAGTAAAGGAACAGACCTAATATCATGCATATTAAAAATAATTGTGAATGACAACGACAGCTGCCGAAATCTTTCACCTCAGCGTTACACTTTTACACTCTTTCTTGCTTTAAGAATGCAGGCTGTTTAGACATCATATCGAAATACATTGAATACACCCAT
Organism: Xylota sylvarum; assembly: GCA_905220385.1. Taxonomy (NCBI): domain Eukaryota; kingdom Metazoa; phylum Arthropoda; class Insecta; order Diptera; family Syrphidae; genus Xylota; species Xylota sylvarum. Next base: position 17,103,660 of record LR999958.1, read on the forward strand.
GAGCTATGCACACCTTAAAACGCTTCTCTTGCTTTTCAAAGTAGAAAATGAAAAAAATCATATATTCGGTTGCTTGTCTGGTAGACAATATTCTAGTCAACTGATTTCAGATGTAAAGCCAGAAGTTTTATTCAAAATTTACAGACCATTATTGACCTTCTCCATGGAAACCTACCATCGGATTGTCGGAAGAAAAACGACTTGTTCTAACTTTCATCTTACAGTCCATTTGTTTTCTATTCGATGCATTGTCTCTTCAGAAGTTTCCAGGAAAATTGTCTGTGCTTCTAAAGTTCTTTTATTCGATTTGACTGTGTTTCATTGCTGTCTTTCACTGCAATACATCGAAGACGCAATTGCAGTTAGGTAATATTTTTCCCTGAAGAAGAACAACGAAGACCAGACCAAATGGGAGCCAAAACCATGGCAATGACTTGTAAGAAAGATCCTGTAAATGTTAAATCGTATCTCATAATAAAATACTTTGCTTGAGGTATATCGATTGTGATGGGTGAAGGAAAGTATTTTTAGTGAGCAGGAATACGCTGTATTGAAAAAATATTAGTAGTTTAAAGGTAGAAGATGAACTAGTTTCTTAGCACCTTTATGTAGATGCCATACAATACAGAAAAAAAACTACATCCACTCAATATGACGGCAAAAACCAACATGGCTTTCTTTATGCTTTACCATGGCTTGATTAGATACGAACACTGGCCTATACTAAAGTGCAGAAACTTAGAAGTGAAGTTTCTTACTCCAGACAGGTTTTACGAGTTTATGCCCTTCTTAATACATGGTGCATGATATGCTACATGAGTAAATTACACATTATGTGTACATACTTACCTACATATCTTTTTAAAAAAGCATTACTCTCTTAACTACAGACCATCAACATTCATGTCCATTTGTTTTGTTAAATAATTTAAGACTGTTTAGAACTGAAAGAGAACGGTGGAAATTTGACATATGACAAATGACATATGATAAATGACATATGACATATGATATTGCTATTTGCGAACCGGCTGAAACTTTTTAGTTCATATCAAGTGAAAAGTTAACAGTCGCAGCATTTATCTATACATTTATGGGCCATTAAAATTAAAAACAATATTATCAGATACGTAACAACTGCACTAATTTATCACTTTTTCGACTAATTGCGTGCGCCCTTTAGCTTAGAACTAAGAAAAAGAACAAAGAAAAAAAAGGAGTTGCCACATTCATACATATTCTTTTGTATTTGTCTCTCTATAAAATACAATTTTTTATTTGAAACTTCCCTTCAATGCAGTGATACCATTGAATTTGTCATTACATTGCAGGGCGAAGCTTTTATGTATATTCTACTCTATAGTACGTGTACTACTTTTTTTTATTTCGCTCAATGCACCAGAATCGAGGTCGACAATCTTTTTACAATCCCTCCCTTACGTGACATGAATCTTTAATGAAGTGAGGTGCAATGTGCACTGGCTATGGGGTGCAAAAATGGACATCAAATATCGTACAAAAGTAGATATAGGTACATACTGCAATTGCTTTCCATAGTTGGATTTGGATGTCGCCATCGGCTGCCGGTTATCCTATGAGCAGCTTCTGCTAGATCGTTAAATAACATTTTCAGAATGAATAGTTCCATGAGATTTTTGTGAATCCGTAATGATTATGTTAGGTTGTATACGCTTGTACTTAATTCCCTGTGCTTTAAATACTTTTGTTGATGGGGATTTTCTCGTTTTAAAAAACGATTCAGTTTATTTATTTATGTATTTTGAAAAAAAAAAAAGATTTTGCTTTCATCATTTATAATACGAGTACGGTAATCTAGATGAATTAGTTCATTGGATGACACAACTTGCTTGATGTATACATGGATAACGGTCGTTGTACTGGAAATGGAAAAGCTTAATGAATTTATTATTCGGGGAAAATGTTTTTATTTGTTAGATTAAAGAAAAACTATTTCATTATAAAAGTAAATGGGGAAGTTTGAGTGACCCATGACTTTCCTGTTTAAAACGAAAAATGACTCGTCCGATGTAAGATTCAAAATCAAGCCGGAATAGCACACTGTATTTTAGGAAAGTATTTACATATGTCACCGTTTCTCGGTTTGGGTATGAATATTCCAGTTCTGGCAATGTGGCTTACATTTGAACCACAGAAGTCTTTTGATGTCTTTTGATCTTCAGCGTCATTAAAACTTCAAAGGTATCAGACTACGTATAGTTCAAATGAGTTTCCTCTCTAAAATAAGACTTTGTGAGTTGCTTCATTAGAGTTTATATTTGAAAATAAGCGACAAAATATTGCTTTATGCTTCGTACCAAAAACGCTTCGCTAACTTTTTGTCTTGGCTTTATATAGTTACCTGGCTGTCACTGGAATAGTCAGTGATTGATATCATAACATATTACTTTCAATGTGGTTTCACATGGAAGATAGGTGGAATATGATTAGTAGCTCTACTCTACAACTGCCCATTGCGACACTTGAATGTTTCTTCGGAAACTGCGAAGTGCATGAATGAAAAAAAAGTATTATTATCCAGTTTAAAAAATTTGTAGTTCGGTAATTGGAGAGGTATATGATACATAACTAGCGTAGCTTTGAGTACAGCTCTGGTTAAGAAAAACAATATTGCATTCATCGAGAAAAAGCAGCTGCACTTTGGTAAGCTGACGGCGAAAAGAACAACGTTTAGGCTGGTTTGTGCTAATCTAGAATCTTAAACGACCGTAATACTCTCCTGAATACTAGTTCGTCACGGACTTATACGGACTTCGGTGACAAGTTCAAAACCGCATAACTTCCAACTAGATAATACAGTCAATAGAATAGAACAATAGAACAGCAAGCACTACGAAGAAGAGGTAAGATAAGCCGGAAGAAAATCATCGGTGAATAGAAGATCTGAGTGATCCAGCCAGACTCGATTAGAAAAAAACTGAATGTTTGGCATCTGTGTCAAACTGGTGTCACCATCACGCGACATGAGTTGACATCGCAATCGTTTACATATTCCTTGCATGTACGATCCTGGTACTATTCGTATGTGCTATTATAATGTGCCCCTTTTGGTCTAAGAGTGTCTCTGTCTGAGCCACCTAACCTTACTTTGTAAGGAATTATGGACTTGTCTTTCAACGTGAGAAATAACACACCTTCCATCCTAAAATCCGAAAGACGGTTATAAATCTTAAAGTGAAATTTACATAGGTGGAAGAACTATTATTGACAGTAGGCGCGGCAACTAGTTTCGGTGTAAATCCATGCCGAAGTTGGACATTAAACCAGTTTGATCCGGTGGCAAAGCTTTTTATTTTGCTTAAGTCAAGTCTAGCTAGATCGTTAAGATCTTCAAAGAAGTACTCGCCTATGGTTTTCCTTCTCACAACCGATAGGATAGGACAGTTCTCTACACCTTCTACAAAAATCATTGAAAGGAGCAATAAACCCTGTGAGGACGCTAACTATCTTTCTTAGATATGCCTTATTGACGAAAATAAGTCTACAGGTTTTCCTACAATCCAGCTCTGACCAGATTAGTTTAGAAGAGAGAATGTACTGATATTGTTCCACCTACTGTTTGCCATTCTAATAGCTGCGGTATCTAATTGCAATTTTACCGATTTAATAAGTGCTGACTGTTCCCCCTATTGTCAGCAGAGGGATACCTCGTACCTGACAGCGATCTCGCTAATAGATCCGCGGCATTGATTTTCCAACTTGGATCAAATTATTGCCGATTCCAAGGCTTTTATCGCAGCTTGACTATCTATGTAGAAAACAATAGCGCTGCGGTCCATCAAGTTAATCGAAAGCCAGGTTGGGCGTTTCATGGACCGCTGTGACTTCGGCTTAAAATACTCTACAGTGATATCTCTACGGTGAAGACATGCCTCCATTGATTTGCTTTTTCAGTAAGCGTGCATTTATCTTGCTTCTGATGTAGGTTTCGAAAAATCATTCGAGGAATTGGAACAGAAACATCTGTCTATGGTACGAATGCTTAGATAGTATAATTGAGAAAATATCCTCGTTGTCTTGCTTCATTTCTTAGCTCCAAGTTCATTATCCTGTCCATAAAGAAAGCACGGCTCTTTCCAAAACTATGGAAGGTTTCTTTCGAACTTCATCAAGGTTTGCTTAAGTTTTTATTTTCAAAAATACCAAACAATTTTCACTCCGCATTTCATCATGTGAAATTTCGACACTAAGCCAAGTAACCTACATAGATTCCCACGCCACAGGCTACGTCTTGAGGCTGCAACGTTTTTTTTTCTTCAATCTCCCTTCAATTTCACGTGAAAAACATTGCGTTTAAAAAACCTGCCGAACGCGTGCATTTCCATCAACAAAACAAAATACTCTTAATAGAAAAATAAAACCGGCCTAAATCATTCAGTCTCTGTAAAGCGGTAATGCGTCACACCGCCAGTCAATGAACCCCACTCGACTATACACGTTTGGATATTCAATTCGAACTTTTAAGGGGTGATTATAACACACGACTTACATATAACAACACAACATCAATGTAAACAAAAACGCACAACGCTACCGGTGTAACAACTAATCGAAATTAGGTGAACCTCTATCTGCAGCCCCATCTAACATCCCCACCCCGGCGCTGCACTTTAATCCAGTATCACTTAACTGGTCAAATCCCACTCCACGACATCACGATTAATAGCGAAAGGCTTTAAAAACCCCAAACCTATCGGCCACTTAAAGAGATCTTTACTCTGTTCCATCGAACAGAAATCGTAGTTCACCACGCGGCGTGTACCGTACAACAACTTATAGCGCACAGCATTAGATACAAATATAGATACTTTCAATAGATCGTAATGAATTCCCCCCGTGCCATTGGATTAATCGTTTTTGGGCTGTTTGTGATCAACAGTGTTAGTGGTTTTCCCGACGGTGCACCAGCCGATACCTGTGTCAAGCAACGTGCCAACCAGCCGAATCACGGTCAGGCCAGGTCGCAATCCTTGGACAAGAATCCCTTTGAAGTTGTTGCCAGCTCAGAATCATACAATCCAGGACAAAAAATCACAGGTAGGTGGAATCGCCCTCTTTTTACTGCCTTGAACTAAGGAGCCGAATCTTTCCAGTTGTAATTTACCCCTACGACAATCGACATGTATTCCGAGGATTCTTCATTCAGGCGCGTGACGTCGTAACTAACGAATGGATTGGCCAATGGGAGCAGAGCGATAACACCAAAACCATTCCAGAATGCTCGGCCATAACTCATTCGGACAATAGGGATAAATTGGGAGCCAAGTTAATTTGGAGGGCGCCGCAGCACAAGAAGGGACGCGTATACTTCACGTAAGTGGAAAACAGTGTTCAAATTGGTAAATGGCCAGGCCAAGTGCGTTTGCGTTTTCTTTCGCTCCATCCGGGGGGCAATCAATTAAAGTAATTATTACAACTATTGTGCGAGGTGTGGCGGGGTGCTCTATGTGTTTTCGTCATCGGTACGCACCGCACCGCAACGTAAATTGTATGTGGCGAAATTCTGGGCGTGAAAAGTATTTTTTTTTTTTGTTTTTCATTCCGAATGGGTCTCCTGGGAGTCAAAGGTTGGAATATGTTATGCCGTGCATATGGCAAGATGTTGGCTCTGTTGCCACGTGCCTTAAATGGGTCACACGGGCTTCCAAAAGGGCTTGAATATTTAAACTTTCAATTTCTGTGTTTTTCCTCAAACAAATGACTTGAGTGTTGAGTGGGACGCTGGAGGTAGTATTTTGCCTTTTAAAGTCGTCTTACTATGTGTGACGTTATAAAATATTCAGTTCCAGAGATAAGGATACATTTTTGAGAAAATTTTTGTTGAAAGTTGTTAAGATATTCCTTTCGATGTTACGATGCAAATTTAAAGTATTTTTTAAAGTATGTAGTCGATGACAAGAGTTTGGGATTTGAGAGACGTTTGGAAAGTAATAGACACGTTTGTATTTTATGATGATAGAATCGTTTGGATTTAGACTGTTTGTGTTTTATTTGATCGTCCAGGGATGGTTTTTAAATTGTGTGTATTAAATCTAGTGTCGATCGTTTTTGTTTCTGAGTGCTTACACTACATGAAACTACATTCAGTGCTGGCTCTTGTACTATTAAAAACTTATACCCGTTAGCAGTTTTCCTTTTATTGGGTCTACCAATAGAGTCTATCGATTTTTAATTTAAAAAAGACAGGAAGACGTTTCTATGGATTGGATTCATATGAAAAGTCCAATTTTAAATGACTCTCTAATTTACCAGTAAAATGAAAGATGCTGTTCTTAAAACCTTTAGTTTTTCTATGTTCATTGGCATTGGCTCTGCCGGATTTTCACATGCTGCCGGTTCATTGTTTCATATGCTGTGTGGCATGTAGCGCTATCCTATTGGAACAAATTATTGTTAGTACCATAACGATAAAAAACCTATGATACTATTATTTATTATTTCTCTGTTGACAGTGCCTTGTCTTGCTCATCTTCGGAGAGAGCACGTATCAAACACAGAGAAGAATTTTTCCGGATGCAATAGATGATCTAAGATCTCATGTGAACAGATGTTACCGCTAGTATGGCTGATTTACTTGATTGCGAATCCATTTTTTCCTGATATTGCCATCAATTTCTAACAGCTCTAACGCTCCATTAGTGAAACGTTGGTGCTGCAAATAATCAGTTCTATGATCTACTGGATGTTGGCTCAAGTCTGTTCACAAAATTAAGCTAAACGAGATCTGTGGTTGAAATGTTGGTAGCCAATATTTTAGTCTAACTAGGATAGACGGTGAATTGAAATTTCATTGCAAGACTTAAGTGTTACGACTAAATGCCCATTCACAGCTCAACGACTTGCGAATGTCCATACTGCGAACAAAGCAATTTTAGCACATTCCTACGCCATTGGCAATTTTACTATTCCAAAAGAACGGAGCTTGAATTTCAATTAGTTTTGGTGAAAGAATTAACAATTCGCTAATAGTTCCGCGAAATAGGCGAAAGCATTTCGTGAACTGACAAATTTTATACTCGTTCCATACACGTAGGACTCAATCCACAATAGCGCGACCAAAATATTTGCGATAATTTAACCTCACAAATTCTTTGTTTTGTTCTTGGTTGTCGGTCATGGTAAATACAATTCACAGATTGTTGCGACCAGAGAAAAAAGTTGCTGGGAATGAAATGTCAAAATTGGCGAATATTCGCTCGTTCGCATTCATTTTGTCAATCATTTCAACCACAAATTTCAAGTAACTTAATTTCCGTTAAATAAACATCGCATTTCGATTAGACATCGTATAATTTTGAAATGTGGTGCGATTTTGTAACATTCTGTAACTAAATGGTGAAGTTTATTAAATATATGTATCTGTCAAAAATGACAGCAAATCAACATAACAGCAAATACCGTAAAAAGATTTATTGTATGTTTACAAAATCGTTTAGAAGCAGGCGATTTATTGCACAAATGGGCATGAATACTAGAATGAAGTTTGTTGATTTGAATTCTCAACAGTTTGAAGTAAGTCGATAAGGAAAGTCGCTGCCAATATTTGACACTAACTTTTCTACTGTTGTCAGTGGGCACTTCAGACACTTCTAGAAAAAATCTAAATACGGAAAGTAGGAAACAAACTAAAAGATTTTTTTGCTCTTTGGAAAAATTGTGTCTACTCCTAAGAACACACTTCGGCTTTCTAAAAAATTATCATATCTTCTGGTTCCTACAAATCGTAGAGCACTTCATCGCAATTCATTTGGAGAAGTATTCGAAAAAATTAATTGGTTTTACAATAAAGTTCGTTCTCTTTTTTACGCATTTTCTTCTTAAGGGAAAAAATTTGGACAAAGTCTGGCTAAAAATGTTATGCATACGAAAATTCCTACAACTTTTCAAACAATACAAAAATAGAAGGAACCTGATGTTTAATGTCGCTTTCCCGTTTAAAGCCCAACACTCTTGGAAACACATACATAATTATTCGTCACTGTGTCAGATCCACAGTGATCGCCATTGGCAGTCACGGAGTTACGTTCCGATGATCCTTCCTCTTCACATGATACTATAAACTGTCACTATGGATGCATCAAAAGTTCTTGCATGACATGTAAATTTTTTGTTCCCCATATATGTACATATATACACACAAGATTTCTGCTTGTATACATTGCGTCGATGATGCATACCAAAATGATCATGTAATCTGTAAATTTTGTTGTAAAATGTTCTTCATAATCATTTTCGTAAATATCTATGAAATGACAGTTACCATGTATGGCTGACTAAACATTTGGCAGACGGAAATAGCGCGCGAACCGAAATTTAAGTTATATACTTGCAATTGTTTGTATAAACTCAGGGAATGGCGATTGCCTAATTTTTGGCGATTTTTCTCGTGAAGATTACATTTACACCGAGGTATGTAGGTTGACTCCTTAATCATTTCTAGGTTATAGCTGTCGACAGTGACGTGCTGTCTTACTCGGTGCGTTTGTATTCTGACAGCATGCACGTCACTTACTTCAACTCTTTTCTTCTGTCGCTTAATCGTCGTTAATGCTTCTTAAATGGCTCAAAGGTATCACGCGATATTGTAATGTCATGTGCATATTTTTGCAGCTGTTCTGATTTGTTGAATGTGGTACATTCAGTGTTCATTTCAGACTAACAAATAATATTCACCAATACCAGTACTCGGAGTAAGTTTGAAGTACAAATATACTCTCGGAAGAACATTTGTGTTGTCTGGAAATCAATCCTCGAACTTTCCCCTCAGAAATTCGCCACCCCTAGTTCTGAGCAAGGTGCGTTTTAAGGCCTATTCCCATAGACACTGATTATTTGAAGAATGATATGTCGTTCGTATAGGCAGATACATACATATATGGTCTTCTGAGGAGTGGATTTGTATACCAGGAAACTAAAAAATCTTGTTACGTATTGTTTGCACTAGATCAGTTACAACGGTCCCTGGGGCATTCCAGCACTTATCGTGTCTAATAGAAGTTATGTGTTTTATTAGACTCATTAGAATGCTTTTATGTACCACTTGATGTATTTTTCTCGATAGATGTACATAAGTGTGTTTTATAGCTGAGCAGATCTTCAGACAGATATGAAAACTTTCGGTCGCTCTAAACACAACTGTACGAGTATGTATGTATATACTTCATTATCGGGACGGTTTAATTTATTAGCGACTCCCTCATTGCATTATTTTCTTGACACTCTATAGTGTGGTGACATATGTTCCGATACCGGCATAGCTTGTTCTCTTTTGACCTGAACGCCGTCTAAGGCGCAAGCGTTATCTTTGTTACTCCATCGAATATGTCCCGATTTTTCTAAGGGTATTGGAAAGAGAAATCCATGATATTTTCCAAGTGTTTTAAGTTGCCCTTTAGATGTTAATGGTTGCGTCCATTACGTTGATGTTAATGTCGTAGAGATTTAAAGAATTTTTTTTTTATTATTATTTGAAAACTGGATAGTTAGAGGATCGAAGGCCTCCAAATTTGAAAAAAAAAATTGTCATTTGTTTATGGAACCAATTCATAGGGTTTTTGTTTATTCTTTGGTTTGACATGGAGCAGAAAAATGTTTATCAATTGCAGGTATATTGAACATTAAGTTTTACATGTTAATGAACTACAATCTTCCAAAGATTTGACTATGTTTTGCTAAAATTCCTAACAACTGCTGTTCAAAATTATCAAAAACTATCAGTAGTAACGAGCTGCATAATATCTTATGATTACATGCAACAACTATCGTTTTTCTTACTTTGAGCTTGCTCAAAGCAGACAATTAATGCGATTCATTTACAAAGTTTTCAGTTGCCGTTGTCTAATCTACTATTTCACATCGAAATAACAGCTCAGAAATTACGACTATCCAAGTATTTACTTACACAAACGCAAAATTAAAAAGTTGTTCAGATACATTTTTCACGAGCTGCAAACTTCTTTGTCCCGCATGACCTTGCTCCAATCTGAATCGCTTTTGTTGACTACTTGTACGTATCTGTAACATCGAAGTGAAGGTCATGGTGTAGCTTGCATTTAAAAACAGTTTTAAAGTGTGTTTGTCTGTGAATATTGTTCTACGCGCGTTGTCTAGTAATTGAATTTAACTACACCTACCCAAGGTAACTTCGAGAACATTTATGAAAGAGTCAAAACAACATTACATAACCCAAGTCTGCAATAATCCACACACGACATGAAATTTCCTTTTTCTATTAACCCATACTTTGAGTATTTATGTACGTTTCAAATTTCAGGCAAAAATGGTTTTTCATCCATCTACGGACCAATCGGTTCACCAAAGACTACACGACCAGAATTTGTGTCATTTGCTTCCCCGAACGTGTCCCCATACATAGTGCATAGCATAGCACAGCACCCACTTTTGGTACTCGATTTCATTCATGAGAGTATGCCACACATTCATCTGAGTACGTGGTCAAATCCGAAACAAGTACAGAGGAGAAAAAAAAAGAAGAAAAAGTATCTTTTAGATCGTGCGAAGCATTGCGCAACCGGAGGAGATTCGAGAGCATTTTGCATTTTTTTATGTCAAATAAATTTCATTCCATTCAGCTAGGGTTTTGAGAAATTGCGCGCCGGCGCAATTGCAATCGAAACCAAATCCATTTGTGCGTTAACTGATTTAGCCATTATGGCTAGCACATACTCGTATATGTACATATACACATAGTGGTAATTGCAAAATGGACACAAATTGAATTTGTTTCAGATTGGTTTGGTGCGATGTTGATCTTTTTGTACTTTAGCCCCATGCAATGATGAGAGATTGGTAACATGAATACTCGTAAGTGGACTCTTGAGTAAATTGATAAATTGGTTTTGGATGGATGAAGGCAGACGCAGAGACTTTAAGAGGATTTTAGGTCTTACTCTGTGCTGTGAAATTGGAAACACTTAACAGAGGTTTGGTCATTAGTTCCTCTTTAATGACCCGAACATGATGTGAGTTTTATAAATGCCTGCATGGCTGCACACCATTTCATAATCTAATGAGGCATTAAGTTCAAGTTTTGCATTGCGGTGAATGAGTTTATTAATTAAAAGAAGTAATTATATTTGTGTTAAGCTATTATTGTACAATTTCTTATAATAGAGCAGATTTTTATAGTTAATAGGAAGTTTCCTAAGAGAAATCAAATTATGTATTATCGTAACGACTTTGCACCATTGGAATGTTGCTTTAATGGTACTAATTAGTGGATAGTGTAATTCTTTGAAATACACCATTAATATGACATTAGAAAACGTGTGGTTTAGTTTTATATTAAAATACATTTGAATGTATGAGTGGTGGGTGGAAGTTTATGAACTCCATTCTGAGCATAAGACTGCAACTCAAGCTGGCCACCTTCCGGAGTACAGACTGGAACAGACGATCATTTCGTCATTTACAAAAAAGTATGTTACGCACTACACAGTGTGTCCTACACGATGCATCGGTCTTTCAAGGATTTTTTAAAGGATTCGCTGTCTCTTTATTTCTCTTGTTTGAGAGCGTAATGATGATGATTTTATTTTCCAAATCATCACATTCTACTAGGTCCTCCAGAACTCAGACGAGATTGTTTAAAATAATAAGCAGTGCGTCACCTAAAATTGACACACTATACCGTAAAGTTGTTGGTATTTTGCTGACAATTGTTTTCAGAAATCTCCCCGAAATGTTTAAGTTTTGTGAATAATGTACAATTAATGTTTCGACTAATTACGAGAGTTTCTTTCATTGTGTCGGTATTCTCCAATAACAGAACTTCAAAGTGATGTTTCCTAGAATCAATCAATCGATTAATAAATTTTAAAACCATCGCGTCGCCCAATTTGCTCTGTGTCTACCGAGAATTGCACAGACTTTCTTCATGTTTTCTTTTTGTCATATGCACAAGTAACAAATGTCACAAAGCAATCAAGCTTACGTGAAATGTAAATAAGATACTTTTTATAAGTATGTATGTTCATGCGCAGTATTATATTTTGAGCGCACCGCGAAAGTATAATACTGAGTTACTGTCAATTTTTGAGCGCATAAGAGCTGTCAGTGTCAAAATAACATATGATTCAGAAAGAAACCAATAGATGGCTCACCCTTTATAAGGCAATTATTGCCACACTAGTTTATAAAGTGTAATAAGTAGGACACCACTCATGCTACAGTAAAAAGTAATACCTCTGAGTTCCAAACCTTTGCACCCTCTTTTCTTCATTCCCAATTTATACTATGATTTGCTAAAAGTTGTTTCAAATGAGTGTGTACTCTTAGGCATAAGTTGAAATCTAAGGCTCACCTAATTTGAAAACCAATGACACCTCAGCGTATCAACTGGTTTGAGACCAAAGATGGATTCAGTAAAACTTTCTGTATTTTTCCTGATCAGACGTGGTTCAATGCGGAAATACTTATGCTTCTTCTAAAAGAAAAAAAAAATATTTGGCGCAACAGGTCCATGGGATCCAGGGCCTAGCTTCTCAAAACCATTCGCGTTGTGCGTGTTATATTCTTTACACGAATGGAAGGGGCCTACTGTTTAATGCCGTGTTCGAAGGGCAATTTTTCAGTTATGCTTCTTCTACTTCAGTGTATATTTTTGAAAAGTTAACTAGTAGACTACCTTGTTGGGTTTTTATTCCTCTTTTTTGATTTTTTGATGAAAGTATTTAAAGTATCCCTGTGTCTATGGATGGTTTTTTATTTTATAACCCCCAGTGTAGGAATTCTGGTCTATCCTTTTTCTTTGCACGATCATGTATTTCCTATTGTTTCTACACATAAGTGAAGTCATTTCTTCTGAGAGATAGCAATAATACCATTGATATCTTATAGAAGTTCGAGAACATTTGTTCAATCAGACTGCATACTGGAGAGCTATGCCACACACATGACACAATTGTATTCGTAAGCAAACCAATGTAAGACCTGACCAAGGATGCGGTGACTAAATGCAAGTTCAGATACTTGCCTAACGAGTAGTGTAGTCTAGTGTTGTCGGACATACAGAAAGCCCTTGACTGGTTTTGCATGCATTCGTAAAAATTCGACTACAGGACAGTCTATGCTCAGCCTAAGTTTCGGTGCCATTGCATCAGATGGCTTATACTTGGGAGTAGGGTCATAGGATACATGTCGTGCAAGGTTATTCAAATTTTGAGGCATGACTTCAAAAAAGTCAAATTCTTAAGCGAAAGCCTCTCACCAGACAACCTATGGATAAACTAAAAATTATCTTATCATAGCCATATATGTAGGTCCCAAGGACTTGTGTCTTGCCAAAAACACCTATAAACTCCCAGAAAACTGAGAGTTCCTTGGATGTCTTTGACTTAACATCCTTGCTCAAAGAAAAATATTGTATCCAGGATCACTCACAGATATGTATTTCAGATATTTGCCTCCATTCATCGAATTTTAATTACTATACTAAAAACATATCGGACGGCGGACATATCGACATTTATAAACGCATGAATAATGGATTAAAGTTGGGGCTGACTCTGAGATCTTTAATTTCAAAAATTTAATTTTGAAGCACGCGGCATTGGAATTAATTTTTTTCGAATACTTTAAATTTTTGATTTTAATAATTTTCTTTTAATCTTTTCAGAGGGACCGTCCTTCAAGAATATGGAACATTCTGGAGCGATATTGTTGGAAAAGTTCAGTCACAATCTAAACATTAAACAAATATATTTCTTTTTGCAATTTAAGTTTTACAATAAATAAATAAATAAGATAAGCGTTTTGTTTCTTTTTACCAGAATATAACTTAACAATAATTTAAATCTATCCATATAATAACATAATTGCATGTATCTGGTTAAAAGTGTGGCATACGCAAATACCAACTTTGAATGTAAGTACATATTAACTTAATTAGCATTCTGTAGGTTTGCCCATCCAATTCATCTATGCCATTAATAATTATCAAACAAATCATGTTACTGCATGTCCTTGGCAAATATTTACTCCCTCTCGTCCACTATACAATTACGAATCCATCATTGTACATACATATGTATATATATTTAGATTAACAGAATACCTAGTAGCATACAATTAAGGTATCATCGCCTCGATACAACAGACAACTAACCAGACACTGGAAACTTAATCTGGTTGCGTGTACAATGATTCTTTGTCAAAACCATTTCTGTGTAATCAATGAACGATTAAACAACTGAGAACTATATAATAATGGCGTATAACTGAAAGATACATAAATAATAAGAATGACATTTTGAAGGCGGAAATAAGATATTATAATGATTTACTCCTTCGAAGCAATGCGAAGGAACTGATGCCATTGAACTCGATATCCTTACAATGTCCGATGGGTTGTGTTCTGCGTAAATAGGATATTTGGGAATAATATAAATATTTAAGGAAATACAAAGGCATATTGAATATCATTTTAAATTATGAGTAGGTAATTGGCTTCAGGGCACAATATGGAGATATTTATCTTCTCGTACCCAAAACGCCGTAAAGTATGAAAACGCAAAAAGGTAAATGAAGATAAGGGCAATACAAAGTTTAAGAATACGTATTTGATTAGGCGTTTACTTAACTTTAGTAAATCGAATGAAAACTACTCATGAATCGTAAGATAGATACATATATTCAAGCTTATAAGTCACATATGTGTGTATGTATATAAATTGTTGAGATTTAAGGGGTTGTAAGATGAAGTAATGGAAGTAGAAATTAGGGATGAGAACGGTTTCCGAAAATATTGACTTTAGAAGATTACGAATAACACTATGGCCTGAGGTTATTTATCCTACTATGTCATCCTTTAATTTTAATTTTGACATTGGCTGGGCTCCAAAAAGTAGGTATGTACAGTCATGGACAAAATTATTAGGCACTCATATCTTTTGTGTTTTTTTAAATTATTGAAACTTAGCAATTTGTCATTCATTCAATCTTGTTATGATCATTAGCCGTAGCGGTTTATTATCTTTCCAAATTTGCCAAAAAATATACATGGACAGTTTGCGAACATTCTGCGCAAATTTTGTCAGACGTAATGCACCAAATCGGATGTCAGTTTTAGGAGTAATGGAGGAATTTGAAGTAACGTGTTCGTCACTTCTGGCTAAAGAAATTCTCTGCTGTAGGAGTAGTAAATGAAAGTGTCACTCAGGGTATAGAAACATTAATATGACATAATTCTCAATACAAAAATATTTGAAGTAGCTCCGTGCAATGAAAATGGGGAAAATTCGTCAGTTAGATGTAGAATTTAAAAAGGAGAAAGAAACTGATATTTACTTTCAACCATACTTTCGTAGACTATATGTCTGTTCTTTTACTTTCTGCACTAAGTATCATAAAATCACAAATTCCTAAGTGTTAGGAATACATCCCACAGAGAATGTTGAAAATGTGAAAAAAGTTAGGGAACGCACCGAACAACAAAACCAGAGCACAACTGAAAAGTCATGTAAGACAATGATCAAACCACAAGACTTTGACAGATTGTACAACATTATCTACAAAAATATGTTCGGTAAGAATTGGTAAGTCACTGAGAGGAAATGTTTTACTCTCTCGTGTCATCTCCCTTTTACGATTTTCTTATGTTAGGGAACGGAGTTGGACTAGAATTCGTAACAATTCGAATTTGTACGAATTTTTAGGTAAGGGAACGTTTTAATTAAAAAACCGATTTTGATGAAATTTTTCATGTGACATCCTCAAACGGTCGAAGTTATCATTGTAATTCGAGAAAAAAATGTAGTTGATCACGCCCATTTTATTAAGGCTGTATAGAAAGGAGGATAGGGTATCAAACTATCCATTCCAAACGGATTGTAGCTTTTCTGTAGATTTTTATATTGTGTCCAGGGTCATCTTCAAAAGCATTATAGGAGTGAGTCACAGGTAGCTTTGGAAAATCCAATTGTATTTTGGATTTTTGAAGTGCTGTGAAAACCAGGTATGATTGCCTATTAGAAACTCTTCCCATTCGTCTTCTTCGTCTTCGTTGTAACATTAGCCTATCTCAAAATGATGGGGTGATCCGTAAGGAGACACTTATAACGATAGTTACTTTACGTGACGTTAAAAAAGAGTTCCGACAATCGAATTAGACATATTCTGATTATCGCCAGTCGCGTTCATTTAGGAGAGTCCTTGTATTTTACAATTTTCTTTTATTATTGTTAGCATCCATAAATTATTTAAAAGTGTTTGTTCCCTCAAAGTTTCAGACACAAAGAATGCATTCTATGCAGACAACTATTTCTTCTTATAAAGTGTTCCTGTGAGATTTTCTAGGCAACTGAATATAAGTTACACTTGAAATACTTGTAGGTTACAAAATAAAATATTCTTCCTCCCAAAAATGTCAATGTTTTAATTATTCCACACTAGATGGATTAACTCACCTGGTTGGTGAAGTTTCAAAACTCTCGAGATAATGTGTAACACAAATAAATTGACAAAACTTTCATCCTCCATCAAATATCCACCGGCAATGAACGTGAAGGAAAACAAGATGTAATATTCCAACGTAATCCCAAAAGAAGATGGGAAGCACCAGTATCTAAATCCTTCACCGGCAGATTTGTGTATTAAATATTTTGTATTATCTTCTTTTTTTATTTTTTTGCGTTTCCAGGCAATTTTAGTAAGCAAAACCAATCCGCCGGTAGTTGTATACCCAGGTGACTTCATACTGGTTTTGTGAATATGTACATATTTACTTTATACACGCTTCAGATATCAAGGCACACGAAGCAACACAAAGTTTCTGCTTTTTCATGTAAACACAATCTCTTCCTTAGAGGATTATACGAACGAATGCCTGGGCAATGGAAATTTTGTAATTGAATCGATTCGGTTTACTATAGAAACAGGTCCCGGGAGATACCTTTGGTTTTGATTAAGCTGCCGATAGTATTGGTTATGATTATTGTAACATGAAGTCTGAATTGATTGGTTTTTATCAAGTGATTAAAAAGGAAAGAATATTGAACGTGTGAATTGGGTAAAAAATATGCCGACGTGAATACGCAGTTTGAATCACTTCCAGAACGGTCCATCCATTGATGGTAGTAGTGATTTCGTTAAGCACTCACATTTGTTTTGCCGTCTTCAAAGGACCTTCGCGCAAGACGTTCAATAATTAAGAAATTTGTAAAAAGGCAACCAATTGAGACACGTCTATCTGAAAGGGATCTGAAACCCCTTTTGTACCTCTCAAGATTAATCTCATACTCCATCGAAAACTCACATCGCTTCAACCATCTTGCGATTCATCGATTGTATCTGCAAGGCGATTAATGCCTCCAGTCTGTTAATAATGGACAGCCTACATCGGCGGCCACTTGTCTTGTTCAATATAACTCTTCAATTAAAGTGAAAAGAGACATATTGAATCGATTTAAAGCGCTAAGGAACACCACAATAAAAACGTCAAGGGCTTTAGAATCGAATATCGAATTGCCATCGAAGGACATTTTATTTAATTCTCAGTAAACGCCAAACTGTGGGTGGCCATGGAATGTGAGGCTTCCTATATCGTGCATCCTCTCAGAACATGTATTACCACAATATCCAACTCAAGACAAATTGTTTTTCTCTGTCTGATTCGATTTTTGTGGCAAATCCTCTGGAACAACTAATGTAATGTTGCAAGGCGATGTATTACAGATTATCTCCGCCGAGATAGAACATTCTGGTCGTACCACCCACCCACTGCCATGCCTATTCGCCTAATCCCTAAGGACTCTGATGGTTTCAGTTTTTCGCCCTCATTTTCGGGTGTGGTGAGCTGTGTTAATGGGATTCATATGTGTAAATGTATTCACATCGGGGGATAGCTGCACCCAGCCACTTAGTGATGGTAACTAAGTCTGACGTGGCAAATGATGTAGGCGCCTTATTTTTTGACAACAGCCTTTTTATTCGATGCCTCCATCACCTGAGGTTTGAAGTCATCTGGGCAACATGAATTTCGTTAGTATAGATAGGTACATGTATTCAGGTTAGAGTCTTTCAAAATTTGTTAAGCCACACTTCCTTCCTCACAAGGCATTCGCTTGAGATAAAAATAAAAAAATCGAATCTAATGAGATGTGGCCATAATGAGAATACATCATGCGAAGGAGCAGTGTGATTACAATCTGAAAGTACTTCATTTCTTGCTTTCCTTCTCATCCTTTCGGGGCGTGTGTAGGACTCTCTGTAGGAAGGAAGGCATTTTGAACGGAACAACGAGATGGTTCAATTTACGCCACAGCGTGTGCATGCATGGCAACATGGTGCTTACAATGAAGCACTCGTATAAATGGCGTTTCCTGTGATGTTGTTGCTGCAATGGTTGATTGAGAAAAATGATGATGGTTACGATAAAATTGAGAAGGCCCCTAAAAGTGGGGTTTTGTAGTTTTTTTTTCTTTTTTGTTTCTTATTATCCTTTTCGTATCTTAATTATCTACGCGAAGAGAAGAGACGTTGAAAAAGGCAGATGAAGATTAATAAACGGGATTTTGGATTATCAGATTTGTAGAGACACTGCGCAGTATACAATTTAAAATGAAATGGTATTGTTGTGTAAATTGGTATTGACCATGCATATTGAAGCAAGAATTTGTCTCGAAGAGGTTTAGTGAGAATGTGACCTTTTTCTTTCATAGTTCAAGTTATAAGTTACTTATTCCATTGAGTAGTAGAAATAGAATACTTTTAGTGTCCTTTGAAGTAGTAATTTTTCTCCAGTCAGAGTATTCAGAAATTGATTGTTGCCAATCCAATCTTTTGGCATGTTGGCCTATTAGACAGTGTCCAGTAAAAACACAGATAACGTGACTGATCTGTGATCGCTTCAACAGAACCAACTCAGCACTACGTATCAGATTAAGCCTGGCCAGATCTGTCTCGACATATTGCACGTAGAGAGATTTTTTTATTCACAGTTGGTTTTGCTAAAAGTGTCCAGTTTTAGTAAGGGTTTACAAGTAGCGAGGGGCATACTCAGGTTCCGCCACTTCGGCAGGATCATATGGGTCATACCCTGTCCTTGCAATTGCCTGCAATGTTTCTGTGCCCTAGCACTCAGCAAAGGTGAATGTTGAAGTCCTCGGTCATCTTCAGAAGAGACAAACGTCAGTTTAAAAATTGAGAGGACCAATGATCGAGGAATGCCCCTTATGATAGCTAGACCACTATGAGGAGGCTCTCAACCAATTGCTTGTGAAGAATATCTAAGGGGACCAGGTGGAGCATCATATCCAGCGCCGCTGAGGGATGTGAGATAGAGATAGATATGAGTAGCCCTATTAAGAGCCGGCCACCAAACAATAATGTCATCTTACCGATGGCCCTTTTACAGGAGTATAGAGCCGCAGTTGCTTTCTTTGCCCGTTCAAGTAGATTGTCTTTCCAGTTTAGCTTCCTATTGAACCATGAGACCCCAGTATTTTGCTTTATGAGTATCTTTAAAGATACCCTCATGGGAGGGTCAATAAGGGGAACGTTTTATTTCCTCGTGTAAAGAGGACAAGTTTTGTTTTGTGGATTTCCACATTTTGAAGTCCATCTGGTAAGCCATAGGAGAGCACATTGGAGGATATCCCTGAGAGTATCAGGGTGTTTTTCGAAGCGACGATAGTAATGTCATCTGCATAGGCAGTCACTCTGCATCCAGTCCTTTCTATGTCCAAAGCAAAGCAGCTTGTTGACACCTGATTCCACAGAAAAGGGGAAACTCTACCTGAAAAGTTCCGCAACTGACAAGTCTTCTAGCTTATGCGTCACCCAGCTGCCCAATGTGAGCAATTGATTAATCAATACTTCAAGCGAAGAATCGGCTTTCAGGCTTGCAAGTGCTTCTAGATCTGACATTTTTAAAGGCCCGCTCGGTGTCTAGGAATGCGACCATGGTAAATTCCTTAATGCTCAGTGATTTTTCAATGATGCGCACTAACCAGTGCAAGGCTGTCTCGCCTGATTTGCCTTTATAGTACGCATGTTAAAACGTAGAAAGCACAGGTGGGCTGATGATCTGTCGGAATGATACTATCTGGTTCTTGGGAGTTGTATGCGCATGGCAAAAAGACCATCATCAGTAGTAATTATTTTCGTGGAGTTGTTGCACCGTATAGAAAGGATGGTTTCGAATTGAGGTACAGCAACTGAGGAACTACCAGGAAAATGCATGTTTAGTAGATGTTCCATGGACTCTTTACTAGAGATGGTTCAGTGACCAGCTGGCTGCATTAGGTGGCTGCGTAAAAAAGGATTTTTGGAAACGATTTTCCGTAGGCTTCGAAAGACTCTTCTATGTTTTCGCAGAAGTCTCCAGGAACGCCGTTTCTCCTTCCTTAGTGAAGTTTTGCATTTCCTACGAGACAGCTTGTAGGCATCCCAATCAGCCGTCTCACGAGAGCTTTTAGATTGTTTAAATAGGAGCCAACTTTACTTTCTAAGAACATCGAAAGTAGCATTCCACCAAGGTAGTTTCTTTTTGCCTCGAGGTTTGCGAAGAGGATAAGCCGAAGACATAACGTTTTTCGTTCATTTTGTGCCGATGTGGAGATGCACCATGCAGTTAAGCTTCACAGTGTTATTGAGTTCCATAGGCGAAATGAGGAAGATCAACGTTGTCACACGTTCCCTAAAGAAACCCCAATTGGTATTTTTTAGTTTCTGAAAACCGTTTGTTTTGGAGGGTGTTCATTGTCAATTGTCTGAAAAAGAGTGCTCATCAGAGAATGCTTTACCCAATGAAATATATTCCCAGAGACAAGAGTTAAGTTCAGGACAGGACAGGAAAGATGAGTTCATAACCCAAATTGCAAATTAAGAGGTTAGTACTAAAAATAAAGTCTAAAAGCTGCTCAACTCATTCATTTATGTCGGAACTGCCCCAGTTCTAGATCAGACTAAAGTGAGGCTCTATAGACAATGAATCCTGCCAAATTTTGGATTTTTTCGAAAGAAAAATACTTCGTCGCATATTCGCCACCATATGCGAGGAGGATAAATGATGAGGAAGATTTAACCTGTATCAAAATATGGATGTCGTACAGAAGGCCAAAACACCTCGAATCGCTGCCCTCGTGTTATAAGGAACAAGCAATGTAAATGCTGTTTCGAGATGAATTTACTGGAAATGGAGGAGGTAATCGATAGCTTTAATGCTTCCTCCCTAGTATAGATGCGTTAATTTGGTTTCTTAGAAGAATTCGTTTATATTCTCACATGTATAAGTATCCCATACGCTTTTACCTTTGTCATTTGTATCCGAGGGTTGACTATCGATCTGGAGCTGTCGACCCTGACTCCTTCAATGGAAAGTAGTTATTGGTATTGTTAAAAACAATTGAAGGTCAAGACATATAAAATTAGATATCGGACAACTGAAAAGGCGTTCTTTCTTGTTTTACTTCTGCTTTTACTTCTGCTAGCCCAGGGCTTTTCTACACCGGTGATTGGTAAATTCAACCATACCACTGTAGTCTACGTCTATCAATTCACATTGAAAACTCTATTTATGCTCATTTAGTGATTATGTTCTTCAGTAGAAATAAATTTACATATATGTATGTACACAGTGTATCCCTTTTTGTTCATTTCTACATTTTTCATTTCCAATTATACCGTGAACTTTGACACTCAAAACAATCGTATTCACATTCACAGTCACCCTTCGTTTGTTTAACTTTTCTTTCCATATCGCTGTGGGAAAACTTAATTATTAATGTTAAAGGGAATCCCAAATGAATCCTTTTTCATTTCCGCACTTCAATCAGATGAACCATTCCAAAATAAAAAAACAAAAAAAAAAATATCTCTGAACTTCTCAATCAAACACTTAAATTGGAATACTTCTCGGAAGAGCATCGCCTTCTAAATAGCTTCCATGGGTAAAGTTTTGTCCCCCTACCCCCTACCACTGCGAATGGATCACGAAATCAAATAACACAATTATTCCGGGAGAAATTCCAAGCAATCATTGGCAGAGTAAGTTAACCTTTCGCTTAACCTAACGTTGGATCGCAAGTCCCCGACCCGTTTCCTGTTCAAATGAACACCATCAACCCTCTCTACTCTTCTGGTACACACATTCCTGGGTACACATTCCCCTTCAATCTGCTGTCGTGTCACAGAAGAATTATCCGTGATAATAATTTTCTTACCTGAAATGTAAACGCCAAACATGGCAGGGAATACATACTTGTAGGTTTTGGTCCCATTCCAGTTCGCGAATGGCCATTCTCACGTGACCTGGTGTACTGACTTTAGTCGCAGTGCATTGGAAGCAATAAGGGGCTAACAACACCTTGTTCGGGTGAGAGAGCTGTCAGTGGGAAACGTGCACAGGACGATGTGCCTTTCTTGGTTATCTTCCGGATGGTCATGTAGGGATGGGGTGGCCGCAAATAAAGTATAGTTGCTGAGTTCCTGCTCGCCTGGTATTCGGGGAGCTATGAAATGCTTTGAATGATGGCAGGAGTGGAGGGTTTTTCTTTTCATCTGTGGTGATGTCCTTTTCTGAGTGTGTCTCTTCTCATGGTGGTTGCTTTTGTGCTCTTGTGGTGATGCAAGATACAAATAGTGCAAGTGTGGTTTCCCTTTGCACAATGCATTGTGTGCAGTCACACTGCAAAAAAAAAAAAGGTCCTGTAAACTTTTTACTAACAAAAAAAAACTCGGTTAAATCAATTTGATTGATTTACATATTTTATGACGAAAATAGTATTAAAATTCTATAGGAATTCGGATTCGTTTGGGTGTTACTCGGTGAAAAAATATAAACGAGGGATGATTGGATTTATTTTTTAATCCTGTTATTGAATTTTTGGATAATCCCATAATGTCGCTGTTTTCTTTCTGTAGGCAAGAAGTCGTGGGATCCACTGAATTAACTGCTAATTTTGCTTTTGTTTTGCTTGGCTGTTTATTACTTTTTCTTTCGTCCTTTTCTGTTGATTAGTTTTTGTCACTTGGAATTTTGTTTTCGTTGAATTTAATGGAGTTGTAACAAAGTTTAAGTCTTTCTTTACAGATCCTTGTTAATTGTACTAAATGTGTTATTTTCTCTTTTCTTATCAGCTTTATTTTTATTCACATATATACATACATACATTATGTACATATGTACATAAGAGAATTCATAAGGTTTCTATTCTTTTTTAATTTTTATTTTAATTCACCTCATTTGGGTATCAGGCTATAAAGACATTCCAGGAAATTGCACGGCCGATGAACTCGCCAGGCATGGCACAACTATGTCGATTCTACCAGAGAAGGGAATAAACGCTACTAACCGTAGGTTGTCGAACTGCACGTGCTATATCACGAAACAGGTCTGGCCCAAGCTGGATCTCGAGCACTTCAGTCTTGAGCCTTTCCTTGGTAGTTGTCGTGCATAAATGCACTCAGCAGCTGAACTGAACTCTTTGGCTTTTTAATAACAATGTGGACTATTGGATGAACTATTAATCCACAGTGAAACTGAAAAACAAACATAAAATGATGGTAAATGTTAAGCTAAAAACTAATCTCTAAATGTATGTACATAGCAGCAACAGTGAGATTATGTCCAATCGCATAGCGCTGTCAGACTCGAAGAATTTAAGTGCTACACCTTGCAACCATAAGGCATTACAACGAATCCATCGGAATACTTTCTCTCCAGATCGAAGTGATTTAAAGGAGTTGTTTTAAAATATGTGTTGTTAAAACAGTATTGGAATGATTTCTCGAATACAGTTCAAATAAGCAGAGAACTGACAGATAAGTTAGAATCATTTATCTGCTACTCACACCAAAATCCACAGGCTCCTCTTAAAAATTTAAAGTTACACCGTTCCATATCATTTGTACATCCACGGCTTAACTTCAGATATCGACCGATGCTTTCATTTACCTTTTCTAAGGAAGCCTAGGATAAATTATGCTTTGTTACTAGATCCAGGTTTTTTTCGGCTACTTTTCCTTGTTCTTAATTCACCTAATTCACTGATATGTATACTATAGCCGTGCTATCATACATATTAGGTCTAAGAAAAGTGATGATATTGTTAGCAAATCCTTCCATTTCAATTTCCTCTGGTATTGATAGTCATACAATGCAGTTCAGTAATAGCAGACCAAAGACAGAGCCCTGTGGTATGCCACTTTTACTTTAATTTATGCATATTGTCATCTCCCTTCATATGGATCCCGATAGCAGTATTAAATGTAATATTTGATGTTGAGTGTTATGCTTAAGCAGTACAAGATACGGGGATACGAAATAGACTTATAGATTTTATGAAAATAGTATACGACATGTCAAAATGTCACGGATAGAAGAATTTGAAACGAGGATGTATGCTTTCACCAATTTTTTATTTTTAATTTTTTTGTTTATTACATGCTAAAGGAAATTATTGCACTGCTCCGCTCTGCTCCGCTCTGCTCCAGTTCGCTGCTCTGTTCATTTTCCACATTTGCTCTAGTGTCACAAATTCCTTTGACAACTAATCGTTTGACAAAAGTGAAATAAAGCCAAATGTTTGAATTTGGCATTGTGTTGCTTTCTAAAAGTGCCATAAGGCCAAATTTCAATATTTCAAGTTAGCGTTGCAGGACCACCGATGGAGAGATTAGAATATATTCGTTACCATGCGATTACCGTCTCGATGGAGGGGGGAACTGTATAGGATGTATACAAACTTAATAAGGCAAAATCTTCGTTGGGTATGCTCTCTAAGATACCAAACTACGGCTGCTCCGATCCAATTTTGATTCCGTGCGGTTATATGAGTGCAGCACCTGAAAAATGTTCGCCACTATCACAAGAAAACTGCAAACGTTCCTGAATCACTGTCTACGAAAGAACTGGTACAGATCATATAGACATCAAAGTCGGAGGTGGCAGTGGATCAGACATTCATTTTAAAAGGGCGACAGTTCCATTGCCTGACCGAGACACACTTAGCGGAGAACTGTGAAGGTAAAAAGATCTGTTATATATATTTAGAAATCGTATACTATGGTGCATGGGCGTAGTTAGCACCCATAAGGGAATATGTTTCTTAAGGTTTCTATTAATTTTCTGACCTTTTTTGCCATGCAGAGCGGGTTATATAGCTGCTCTGAGCTCTTTTAATATTGCTTTGTATTTCATTGGAACTATTGAACTGAACCCTGATCTAAACCACGTTTACAGCCGTCTCACCTAATGGCACACAGCTGTGCATTTTTCTGATTACACTGGTAAGATGATGGAAGCTGAAGTGGGGTTCGTCAGCTTGTTAATGCATGCGACTACCCTTTTCCACTTTCTCTGTTTTCTTAGTAGCTCATGCAATCTGCATGATTGAAGAGAATCTTTGTCACGTTATCACATTCGACCATGAGTTTCGTATTTTTTTAATTTTTGTTTCAACCATTTACTGGCATTGTTAGTAATTTTAAAGGCAAATCGCTTATTTGCATAGACAGATGATTTATGTAGAGATTGCCTTTGAAATCGGGATCTATGTACATCGATTTTGGAACTTCTAACACTTAACTAGTATTTTTACCGATTAAATGTTCTCTAAAAATCTACTATACAGTACGTCATTATCAATCACATTTTATTGATTTTATCATTACGACTATTAAAGAGGATCAAAGTTTTGTTCTAAAAAAAGTGGCGGTGGGATATAAAGTACTTGATGTCAAACAGTATTTTTTTTTTGTTTAGTTATTCAATTCATATATATATTTTTGCTTGCCACAACACTGCCACAACTTTAAGTGATAAAAGTTTTTAATGTACCCACTTACCTGACTATGGAGGATCAAAATCTGTACTGAAAATATAAATGAAATACACTATGGTCTGGCAAATGCCGATAAGTGTCGAAACTTTTCCTTGTGGACGATGATGAAGTTCTTTATTTTTACGACGTGCACGTGGCCGAAATCACAACATTTGATTGATTGTTCCGGTTTGGGAGGAATGACACGCAAAATAGTTCATTAAACTTCAAACGCTAAAGTATAGTAACAGCATTTTTCAATTTGTTGCAATGCTGAACTTTAGCCGAGTATCCATTTATATTATTAGCATGATTTAGTTCGAAATTTTAGGTGCTATGTTAGCGTGCTTTACAATGGGGCATTGTAAGCTCAAGAAGCACCTAAGGAAACTAGCTACTTATGAAAAAGGTCTCTGCAGATTCTACGATGAGTCCAGGGAAATCCCAGAACATCTGCTGGGATCTTGTGGGGCACTGATCTACAAAAACCGAAATACTTGGGAAAGTACCAATACTGTCACTAGAGCCAACTCTCATCCTCAGGTTATTAAAGAAAACTGGATCAAGGATGCGAGGGGAACTCTCATGAGGACATGTACTTCTCAAATGTGTTCGTTTGGGGCACAATAGACCAACAGGTCGCAGTGCAACATACCCCATCTTTAAATAATAATAATAAATACTTGAGATAGAATACAATTCAACTGCCTTAATATTCGTGAAAATTTGGTAGTCTCCGTTTTTTTTTTTTTCAACTTCGCTCTAAAAGGTTCTTCTAGGCTATGGTGCTAAATCGTGAAGGCTGTTACAGCTGTTGAGAAGTTTCTAAGCCTGTCTCAGCTAGACATGGTAACCAGTAGGGTACAACTTCGTTGAACTGAGCTACTGCTCTAGTCTGTTGTTCTTAGCGAGATACTCCTATACCTACTAAGAAATTCCTAGTGCTACCGCCTGAGTATCTTTTATTGCTTAAATGAAGTTTCCTTCGAAGTATTATTTTTACTGTTTTGAATATGTCTCAGGAGTGCGAAACAATTTCCTTTCTGTATGTCCTCCTTGATGATTCTTTCAAGGGCTCTGTAAAAGAATCTTTCTAAGTATCGCTGTTGAAAATTAGGTGTTGCAGAATATTTTAAGAGGTTCTGTACATGTACGGCGATGTGAAGTTTATTTTTGAATTTTTCATCAATGCTGATTTGCGATATGAGCATGTGATTGTTGTCGCGCCATGTTATAAGTTGACTGAAACGCAACGCCAATACATGGTCTCCTTACCTTCAATTATTTCAATACATTTTCGAAGTTGTGATTCGGTGTAAGTACTCATTCTGTGAAGATGTTAGGTACTGCCATTGCAATCATGCTGCTGAAACACTTATTCAACTTGTATTGCTAACTTCTCCATGGAAACCATTTTGCGATTTTGTAATTTGATCTCCTAAGTATGTTGGAAATTCGACTACTGTGAGATTTATTTATCTGCACCTGATTTCTTTCAGTTCCTCATTTACTTTTTCGTTCAGTGGAAATTTTGCAATTTGACCAAAATGAGGACAAGCACAAAAGTAGTCTTTTGAAGTATCACCACTTTCATCACAAATATTTCAATATGATAAGTCATATGGAGTTATTTTTGCTGGGAAATGGCAACAATGCATCTAGTTTTTTATAGATGTCCTGGAGAAAACTACTTTAGAGTCACTACTGTGACAAAGCACCGAGAAATCGTTTTCTGAGAATTGTTTAGCAATCTAATTGGAGATCACATTGTCCATGATACCAGTGTGACCAAAGGTCAAAAACCAAATTCAGATACTTACTGATTCACTATTTTCTAAGTGGTTTTAGGGTTGAACGAGGCTTAGAGCACAGCCTAACAATCACTACAGTCACAGATACTACCATCCTTCCTACAACTTAGTACATTGCACTTAGTCACGAGTAGTGTCTTATGTTTTCGTCGACCACGAAGACAGCAGTACCAGTCCCTTGATTTATGTTTAAGATATCCATGAAAATTCAACTACAATTCATTCCACAAACTGAGTCTTGATGAAATCTGTTCTCAATGCAAAAAAAATATATGGTATCATATGGTATTCTACATTCCCCGCTCTACGCTAATTTTCTTCTTATCTAATCAAAACATTTTTTGCGGTGCATGACGTACCTCATTCTGCTCCTCCTGCAATTGTTTCCCAGTACCCTCTCATGGAGCATTAACGCAACAGCAATAGCACTCATCAGGATCCCATATTGCGCATGTCCTTTCGCAGCTCCCCTAGAGTAACCCACATTCAACTAAGATATCTCCGCATTGCTCCCCCAGCCGCACACAATAGGCTCTCTCTTGGATTTGGATTCCTTCGCTGAGGAGACCATACCTAGGCCATTGCTAAACGCATATCTCTCAGACCGTCAGAACTCGTTCGACCAACTTCACGTTTGTTCGCGATAACAAACCGTGTCGCATTTCCACATAGATACAAAATCCATATTTCGATTAAAAAAAAAAAAAGTCCACATCCTATTCGTATATTTACATTCGTCGTATTCGTACACAGTACACAGTGCTGCTGAGTCATATTCTCCTCGCCTGTGTGTATTATTTTATTTTTATTTTTTACTTGGAAATTCAATACGGCTAAAACGGTGCGTGTAACACTGATTTGTTTTGTTTTCTTGTTCTATATTTTTTTTTCTTCTAACAATATAAGAAAAATATAAATAATTTAAAAATTTTTTATTAGAAAATCAATATTTTGTGAGAGAATTTGTAACGATCGTTTTGTAGTATCGTCCACTTGGTGGATTACGCATAGTGTGTGAGTGATTTATTTACCATAAAACATCCTTTATGCTGATGAAACATAAAAGAAAAAGGAAAATGTGTGCACTTGTATATCTGAGTAGTCCTGAACCCCCCCAACCCTCCATTTCGCGTCTAAGTAGTGAGTGCTGCACCAGTGATAGTTTTAAATAATTCATTCGGTGAACAAAGGAGGAAGGAAAGTCAGCAGTAAAGCTAAATCGATTCGGTTTTCACATTTTTTGTTTGTGTAACCTCACGTTATAGTTTTATTTTTTTTTTTTTTTTAAGTTTTTTCTTTAAAGAAAAAAGAGATACAAATACATATAGCTCTGAGGATTTGTTTACTAGAAAAAAAAAACAAACAAACAAGGAAAACGTGTTCAAAGTGCGAACGATATATTTTTTTAATTTTTATTTTTTTTTTTGTTTTAATAAATTTGTGTTTAGTTTTATTTTTAAATGTTAAATCGATAATTGTTTTTTTTTTTAAATTCTACCACCAGGTGAGAAATTATGTGAAATAATCGTGGAAAACAAAAGCCAATAGGAACCCAGAGACCAACGTCATATCCGGCTGATTCAGCACAAATTGTCAAAAAGGATTAGCTTTGCGAGGGTAAGTCTAAGTTGAATCTTTCGCACTGCACTTGACCTTTTCTATACCATTACCCCATCTTGGTGCGATATCCTTAGTCGTTGGTTCACACAATGGGAAATCATTTTACCATGAAAATGTTTTTCATGATTTATGGGCCCGTTCCGCATAGGTTGCCAAAAAAGTCAGAAACGATTTCATATTTTATTTCTTATAATAAATATAAATATTGTATTTTTTTATTTTATTTTTATTATAAGCCATCATTCGTTGAGTGGCCCTAAGTGTTCCCGGGGAGGGGGTTGCTTTTTTGTTTTTTTTTTTACTGCAGTTCTAGCGATATATACAAATAAATTGCATGTCTCGTGATGAGGACTTAAATCGTGACCATATGCATGGGCGAGACGTGAAAGGGGTTGTAGTCGGCAGTTGGTAGTTGGTATAAATGCTTCTAGGCGCCAATATGTCGTTTTTAGGGTATGCGGGTATTTTGCGAACTTTTAATGATGTACATTTAGTTTTGTCTACATGGTTGTGCTCAATGGAACAGTGCGAGAGACAGGGAGAATATAATTTATGGGGTTTTATGGAATATACGTGGATAAATGCTGTTGGGTTTGTCCGGGGGGTGTTGTTCTGCCTCCTGCGACATGTGTGGGTTTGATGATTATTGCGTGTGTTTTAGTTACAACATTCTTGGGATAATATTTGTTCGTGGCTTGTCTTCATTTCGATAGGATGTTGTAAAATGTAAACAAACAATTGTTGATTCAGGACCTGAGTAATTTGGGCATATGTTTGTGGTTAAAGAGCATTTTACGGCGGAAAAGGATTTGAAAAATTAAAATTTAACGTTGAGTACCTTCACATGCACACCCTCGTACTCGATGTACATAGTAAGATATAAACATTTTTGAATAAAGTATTCTTCAGCTTAACTTTTTGTGGGTGTACCTACTTGCACATCAATTGGAGCGTTTTATGGATATCGGCACAGTTTTTCTTTTGAATGCTGCTCACATAACATTCAATATTTTATTGCAAGCAACGTAAGGGTTCATTTTTGTGATAAATTTGGAATTCCAATTGCCGAAGTTTGCCGTTCTTTGCTAGGTTTCGTTGTAGAACTTTGCGTGGATACGTGAAAACGCAAAGTATTTGTAGAATCCTTAGAGATCTGCATCCCTACTTGGCAATCATTTCTTTTTATTTTTAAAGTATTCACATACTTTTAAATACCAAATGACGTTTTGTTTAGAAATTGTTGATGGTTATAAACTTTGTGTATGACAAGGACTTCGTAGAGTGTGTAGCTATTTCAATGTTCTTCTGTTTATACAATTTTTTTTGCAAATCATTTTAAGGAGAGTGGAACGAGGTCATACATGCATGTACATACATACATACATATATGCCTTAGGAACATGTAGGTGTCCCAAAACTCTAAGAAAAAAAA
Source organism: Xylota sylvarum (assembly GCA_905220385.1). NCBI lineage: Eukaryota > Metazoa > Arthropoda > Insecta > Diptera > Syrphidae > Xylota > Xylota sylvarum. The sequence goes on from LR999958.1 coordinate 17,134,343, forward strand.
AATAATACGAACTAAAAAGCGAACAGCAGTATGGTTTTCAAAGTTTCTACTTGACTCGAGTCATAAGCATTTTTTTTTTAAAGAAAATCCAAATCTCAGAAGCACTCAGATTTGGTCCATTGTCCTTCCAGACAGATTCCCTTTTTGGTGCAGTGGTTCGAGAAACTTTGAATTTATTCGTTTCCCCCACTTGGTTTGGTGTCTGTATTGTGATTTTCCCAACTCGGCCTCGAACATGCACATTTCGAGTCACGTGCATACGCACTATGCACTACACTTTTACCAGTCCTAAGTATAGATATTAGCTAAAAAGTAAAAGTGGGCTCCGTGGCTCAAGTGGTTAGTGCTTTGGACGAGGGACTCCAGGTTCAATTCCTAGACAACACCTTAAATTTCTGTCACGGCTCCACCACTTGCGAGCGTCTGAACAAACATCCGAGAGTAGAACTGTCTTGAAAAAGCTTCTCAAAACAAAAATTGCCCTTCGGATGCGGCATTAAACAGTAGGTCCCATTCGTGAAAAGACTATAACACGCACAACACGAATGGTTGTGAGAAGCTATATAGGTCCTGGGTCTTATGGACCTGTCGCGCCAAAAATGTGTATTTGTAGCTAAAAAGTCAGACAAAGAATCAGTATTTTGGTGCAAAACAATTTTAATTCCGACATCTTTTTTGAAATAGCAGGATTGCCTCAGGGGTTCATTGTTTTATCAGTTACTTTTCTACTCGAATAAAATGCTTGTGAATAGAACAGTTCACATCGGCAGGAATGTATACCAATTTGCTGTGCAGACAAATAACTTACTCGATTTAAATACGAAGAAGACACACCTCACCGCGGCGAAGAAAACACACTTCACCGTAGTGTTGCCTTTCGGAAAATGTAAAAACAAAATCCTGTTGAATAAATAAAACTAGCAGGAAATTTTAAATTTTCTTTAAAGTAAAAAACAATGGGTCTATTCCTTATCATGCAGCTTTGTAACAATTTTTAAGAATTTTAGTCTGTTGTCTAACGTAATCTACTTGTGAAATAAAGAACCAAGAACTGTCAAAATCTGCTGGTACTTGACATTATATTTTCTCTCCCAAGCGAAAAAATCTATAATTAAGTTTTTTTTATTTTTTTTAATTTTCACGTACTGCATGACATTTCAGTCATACAGAGGTGCATTGTTCAGCGCGTTCCTGTTCCCGTATTTGACTTTTTCATATTTATCAGAGATTTTTCCCACCACCACCGTTTAGAAATATGTATGTATATATGTAATTTTATCCATTCACAGTTCAGTCACCTGCGAATGCGAATGAGAGAATATTCGCCAATTTTGACATTTCATACACAGCCATTTTTTTTTTGTCGCAGTAATCTGCGAATTTTATTTGTCAACCACAAAAGAATTGTGAATGGTTTGGTCACGGGAATGTGGATTGCGTTATACATCTGTGGAATGGAAATAAAATTTGACAGTTTGCGAAGAGCATCAGACTATTCGCAAAAAAATCAGCAAATTTGAATTTGATTCTTTTCTTTTTGATTCAATGGCGTACTTATAAATGTGCTAAAAACGGTTTGGTTGCAGTTCGGACTGTGAATGAATAAGCTGTGAATGAACCTTTATGAGTTCTAGTACAAACATTCTTTGGACAATAGAAAGTCCAGAATCTTACTCGTAAAGGATCAGGAGAAAGAGGGGACAGTTGATTACACTTTTTGGACCAAAGTAACAGTGAACTATTGTGTTCAAAGGCTAAACGGCAACATTGCATTACCGTTTTTGCCAGACAGAAAAGGATCACTGTGTCATAGCGCAATCGTGACGATTTCATCAGCGTGAATCATATTTTACGGAAGGCACTGCGCTACATAGATTTTGCGAATTTGGATGAGGTGTCATTCAATGTAACTTTAGATTAGATCGGAACACTAAGAGCTTTGATGAGCTATTTACATAGTTTTAGAATGGTAATGGGTCAATTGATACGCTCCATTTTTCCAATAGGATCCGCTGCGGTTTGTTTGACGTTTATACTTTTCTATATTTGCCATTTAATTATGGAAGACTATACACTTCAACAACGTTTGGAAATTTTCCATTTTATGTTTATCAAAGTTTGGATTTGGTACCGACAACTGTACTTGCACTAACTCTTATTTCCGGCCGTCATGCTTGATCAGTAAAATAAACAATTGAACATAAAACATGCCGAAAATAGGTACATAATATCTTCAGAAATAGACTAGTCAACCCTTTCGTGTGATTTAAAGATTTTGGACTATTTTCTTTGGGGCTATGTAAAGTGCGTGGTCAATGACACCATACCAGAGACAACATCGTCCGTCAAATTTCCGGCATATCGCCCGATTTAGCTGAAAAAGTCATGGGAAATTGGGTCCAAGAGGACATTGAAATGATGTTGTGTTCCTTAATAAATATCATAAATGCGGGTGGTCATTTTTCTTCAATTCCTAAGTCAGTTGGAGCTTGGTCTGTAGCGAGTTAAGTTTTTTTTAGGTTTAAGGGAATAGTTCCGGCAACACTAGCAATGTACATACATAAGTATATTCTCGACTGAGCGCACAGGATGAACATGAAATTTCTTTTCAAAATTCGCACTGTTTCGGCAACACAGTATTCTATAAGTAATATTTAAAAAGTAATGCGTTTTCAATATGTTTCAACGATTATTCGAATGTTGCCCTGAGGAAGTATTTAGGTACAAGGTGTAAATTCGCCTTAAGGTCTTTAAAGTGAAAATGGGAATTTTTTGATTGGTTCCGAATGATTCATTAGGGGTAGAACATAGTATTTAAATGGTTTAACTCTTAAAAGTACATAATTCATTCAACTTTCAATATCATAGAGTAGAAATGGCTCCAAGCCGAAAGGAAAACAAAAGTAAAGAAAGGCGCCATTTTGTTTGAAGAAAGATGCTGTTAAGATTAAGAAATATGTAGTGCAACAAGTAAATCAAGTAGCATCGCTTAGTAGCAAGTAAGTAAGCTCAGTTGACAATTTTGTCGAAACAAAAAAGAAAAACTAAATAACCACAATACTTTTAAGTACTCTGTTATTAATAATTTCCTGTATCTACATACGACCTTCATTAAGTTGATAATATGTTTCCAGTTAATGCCGTTTAAAATATTGGTTGTTTCCACCATTGTCAACGTTTTCTTTCCGAGATAGAACATATGGCACACGTACATTAGCTGATCGGCATTTTTAGAGGCAAGAGAAATATTTTCTTTAAGAAATTTCTATGAAACTTCTCGACTGCATTGAACACATCCATTCCCCAAATCTGTGCAGTGTAGCATAATGTTGACTTCACTACTCCATCGAATACTTTATATTTAACAGAGAGCAGGATATGTTCATTCGAAAATATTTTCTTCTACGTCATATTTATCAGTCTTTGGTAGGTTGCAGCTTTCACAGCCAAATGCTTTTCAAAATGCAATGTGGAGTATAGCTCTACTCCTAAATAGGTGTACTTATTTGTTACTTTCAGACGATTTCCATTAAAAAGTCATTTGTGCCTAACCTCACTCTAAGCATTTCGTGAAAAGACCATTATTTTCGATTTAATGGCGTTGATATAATTAGTCCCTCCCCAGTTCTTGTCGTAAGCATCCATCCGATTAATTATCAGTTGAAAATTTTCCGCATATACCAAGATGTTTATGACGACGTCAGCTATTCGAATTCCATCTGGTATTTCGAGTAGGATGTCATTGATGAAGATTGAGAATAGTAACTCACTACCGATCTCTGTCGAAAAACCGCAAAATACTTTGGCTATAACGTTCATGAATACTATGCCTAGATAGTTTTCAAATGTATCTATTACGTCTTTTTTATGAATTGCAAATATAGCCGATTTTTTAAACGATGTTGGGACAAAAGAAGTTGAAAGGATTTGGTTGTATAATATCTTAATTTGACAGATAAACATTGAAGGTGCATTTTTAAAAAATTAAAAGGTATCCCTTCCTCACCAAGAGCTATATATTTTGCAGATAACACTTCTCTAGCTTTCTTTATATTTTTTCAGAAGAGATTGCAAGCTCTCCGAAGTCCATTCCCTTAGTCCAGTCCGTGGCGTGAACTTTACAAGCGCTTCGAAATAGTTCATAAATGATATTGTGCGTCATGTTCAACAACTGGTATGAACAGCATTTTTTTTCTTCATCTTCCAGCAATTTCAATCCGCTAAAACAATGCATGAAACTTTCACCATTATGACAAGAATTAAATCAAAACTTGTCAACAATCTAGACAGTTAAATTGTAAGCTCTTATCATTCTATTTCGCATTGTTTTCCGACACTTGTTCCTAAGCGTGATCCGCTTATGTGGATTGCTTAATTGACATGAACTGACATACCATTACGTATGGTATGATTTTCTTTCATGTGTGGAAATAAATATTAAATTATAGTATAATGGATTCACAATAACTTATATTTACTGGTAACCATAATATCACGTTCAAGTTGTTATCGTATTATTGCTTCAAGCTAAATGTCTGCATCCTTAAACTCTTTTACTGCAGTTCCCTTATTTCCCCCTCACTTGAGATGCACGTTATGGCAGTAATTTGTTTTATAACATGGCTAACGTGTTGTGTGGTCTAGTTCGTTTGGTATAAGCAAACAAAAAAAAAAATCAATATCAATGTCAGAAAATACAAAGAGAAATATGTTTGGTAAAAATAGCTCTGGAATGTATCTAAAAATGCGGATGTAAAATGAAAATATCTATGGTATTTAGTTTTACTCATCAATTACCAGAGATAGACACATTCTATATTCAAAAGCTAAAAGAGTGCGACAGGGGGATTAACGATATTTCAATTGTGTTATTGAATAAAAGAATAAATTTGATCCTTCGAGCCAGATTCTATTATACAGTAGCATTATTTTATTCGACTTTTTACTTAAGTTAATTAGCTATTCCCAGAAATATTTCGAGTACTCATAAAGCACATGAGTCAACATATACGAATTCAAAAGAGAGATGGTCATTCTAATTAGATTATTTGTTTAAACTCCTCGTATGCAAATGTCCTGTAATCCTATGGGACACACTTTGCAGTCACATGCTTTGGCATTCCATTCGTTTAATTAGACCCTAACGTTTGTGATGACACATATGTGACCTAAATTGCTTCGCATTTTTTGCAAAAGTTTTAACCAAATAATCGCACATAAATTCAAAACACGTGTCATCAATTCATAATTTGCTTTTAACCTTTTTTTTTGCGTCAACAAAACAAAAGGCTGTGTGTGATGCGAGTATTTCGTTATTTTTTTTTTGTTGCATATGTGACCCAAATTTTGTGTATTCAATTTTCTTGGTTTTTTTTTTCGCACTAAAACAAATAGTGCGTCAGGTTGCCTCCACCCGGTTTTATTCACTTCAGCATGGAAATTTTATTATTTTTTTCTCATCTCACAAAGGACATACTTGTCCTAAATAAATCTCTCACTGCTGGCGTTGTTCTTAATGATGCGATATTTGAAGTGGGAGTTCTGCAAGTGATATGCAATTAAAATATGTGTCGATACAATATTCGAGGAGTTAAATTAATTTTCGCTAGTATTTATGTATGTGTATTCGTCCTTAGGTTTCGAATAGAGTGTGCTTTCTGCGTGTTTAGTTGGCACGCTTGACACTGCCGAACAAGTGTGCCTATTTATTTAGTGAACCATAATTAAGTATGTTTGTGTATTTCGTTTTTTTTTTTGCTATTCCTGCGAGCAGTAAATAAATATTGTCCGTATGTTTCATCGTTAACGACATCTGATGAGTGCTTTATTTCATAATAATTACACTGTTAGAATTACAAGGTACGTTTAAAAATATACGGAAAATATAGTTTACATCGCGTGTCGATGGATATTTGTGGTGTTATTTTGGAGAAACGTGTAGGCAAATGGGTTCACGTTATATTTCTCACAATAAAAATTAATATATGTGTAAGTTATTTATTTATAAATAAAAATAAGTGGAATTTTTATGAGTATATAGACTAAAATTGGAACTTTCCTTTGTATAGTTAAACACTGGTTAGTCACTGTTTTATTACTTCTGGTATTTGAGTTTAGTGGACGTCAATGTGCATTAAATAATTCCATTTCTGATGTCTCGTAGGATACTCGTGGTGACAGAATTATTACACCAACTTGCTAACTTCAGGAAATCCTTTACCCAATTATAGATACTATATGAAGCCTTAGAATTCTATTGTGCACTGCTTTTTATACATTAATTGAATTGAGAGATAAGTATAATAAATGTGTCCTTAATAAGTAGCTGCTATATATTATACTTACATTTTCTTACATACATATGTAGGTCGTCTGACTCATAGGATGCCAAAACGCGCCATCATATTCGGAGTTTTGCAACGCGCTTGAGTCATCCTCAATGATCTGAATTCCTCCTCGACTGCCTACTATGTATCTGCCTCATTGGGTAAGTGGATTCCATTGCATGGTTTACTTCGCAATGGAACTGTCTTGTTTAAGATGTGACCAATCCACTGACACTTTTTCCTTCGTATTTCGATGTCCATCAGTTCTTGGCCTTTAATAACGTGTAGTTGGTCGTTCGATATATGGTTCGGCCAGAAGATTCCTAAGATCCTGCGAAGAAGTCTGTTTATTAAGATTTGTTGCTTCCTTTAAACGGTTTCGCCCACTTTCTAAGGTACTACGCCCATGAAGTAGCGGTTTTTCTACGTTTGATCGGACAAGTATCAGCTTAGTTTTTGTGTTGAAAACATATTTTAGACAGCATATCGAACGCAACCTTTACTTCGAAAGTTTTAATGTCCACATTCAGTTTGGTACCATCATCTACTTCCTAGATAATGAAAACTCCCTACTTTCTCGGCTAGTTGTCTAGCAATGTTTAGTTGAGCAGAGCTTGTGTTACGTTGAGAAATTGAAAAGCTTAATGGATTTATTTTTGCCCTATTTATTTTGAACCCTGATAAATCTGGTGTAGGTCCATAACGTCATTAGGGTAGTCAAGATGTTTCAACTACATATATTACAGGCGTATGTTTCCTCCTGACAGAGGTGCTAGGATCACATCACTCGATATTTCGACGATATTTTAGAGATGAGTTGGTGTACGCTCCCTACCAGGTCAGCTCCAGCATGTTTAAACAGCTCCGCTTATAGCCCATCAGCGTCAGCCACTATGTTCATCTTCAGCTTGGCGATAACTAATTTTATATCACTTTGGTTGGGCGATTGAAACTCTTGGTTGTCATCCAAATTGACTGGCATCGGTTGAATGACATTACTATTCAGTACATGGTTGAAGTAGTCACTCCAAATGTTAAGCATCAATTGAGTGTCCACTACGGTAGACACCAGGGCGATGTGAAGTACTCTAGTTTTCTTCTGCAGCCACAACTTTGACGTCTACGTTTTAAATTTATTTGCCTGAGCGCATTTGGAGTCGAACCATTGGTTTCTCGGAGGTGGTTGAGAGAAGCCTAACACGTTTTAGGCAGCGTTTCTAATGGCTTGTTGACATCGATGCCACTGGTCTTCCAGATTGATGTTGGAAGTGGTGGGATTTCTCGTAAACTCGAGAGATATGCAGCCAATTGCAATCGCCCAAAGTAGAATTTCCTTGACGTAATTGTTGATCGTCTGGTTTCTATAAGTGTTCATAAACGCAGTTTGGTGGCAACCAGGTACTGCTCCGAGTCTATATTAGCTGCTCGGAAGATTCGGACATCCGGTATGTTAGAGGCGTAGCTTCAATCACGCTTTATAATAGCGACTAGTTTTTATAGTACTAAAGTTGCCGAAAGGCTTCGGTTGCCAATTATTTCCTAACTAGTGACTGTAGGATTTCCTCCGATATGTTGGGAGCTGAAGTCAGCAGATTTGCGTCTAGTCTTTCAACAAGTTGTATTAACAAGATGTATTTTGGAACTTTGATCTCGCTGATGGTTCCTTAGTAATTCTATAGACAGACCTGTCTATTTTCTGCTTCTTCAGCTTTAAACTACGCTGTACTTTTTTTTCTCTTCATGCGGTACTGGGCTTCTAGTTCAGTGCGGTCTACTGGTGAGGCTACTGCAATCCGAATTTTGAGTTTCAATACGTTCATCCTCCTGAAGCAGATATTCTCCCTTATCTTCGTAAATATATACAGCAAAAAGTATGTATATATTTTTACAGTCCAAGTATGCAATCACACCAGGCAGGAGTTCCATTGTGTTGGACGTCGGAAATTCAGCACATCAGAAGAATAAGTTGCAGCATCGACAGCACTTATTATTCAATGCCTTTTCTTTCCAATCTGGCAGGCAAATGCATAAATGTTTTCTGAATATCGATAAAATAATTTCGAAACATTTAAAGAGATCTAATACACCTGAATTCCAAACTACAAACTAGACCACAATTTCTGTCCCTGCTTCTCCTCATTTCTAATCTACGTCATGTAAAAGGACTGCATACTTTTAGACGCGGGTTAAAATCTATTCTGAAAGTTCATTATTCAGAATGATGTTAATTCCCTTAGGGTTGAGGTAGCACTTAGTTTAAAACATCTTTACCAGAGGATTCTGTGATGGCTCCACCACCCATTTCTAACCATTAATTACAATCATAATACCAAAATATACAGAATTTTTGAATAATTTTAATGCCTTAATTCTTCGTCGCCTATCTCTAGTTATACGCTCATCTGTACAATTTTTTAAGATGCACTTTTGTGGTTACCTTTTTTTTGGGGTAATAAGACTTGAACTACGCAGATCCTTCTAAGATATGATTCGTGAGATATTGATACCTGCAACAATGAACCTTGTAATCCTAAAGCTGTTTAGTTAATTTTTGTTTTTCGTACTAAAAATCGACATCTTCCATTTGCTTCAAGAACTGAGTTGCAACAATTTGTCGATACGCCTAGAACCCATTTTTCGAAAAAGAATCCCAGCCCCAAAACACCCCCAAAAACTGATGAAATATGTATCTTCATAGGATATTTAAAGTGGGTTTAAACTTTTCTGTTCGTTTTCTTATAAACTAAAGTTTTTCTTAAATTATTTGGTTCTCTTGTGCTACGCTCTTTAGAATGAACTTTACTAATTGTTTTATTTTGAGCTACTTCCGTTTAGAATGCAAACCTGATTGTTCGTTCACCAGTTTCTTCTAATTTGCGATGTAATGAGAGAAGTTAAATTGAAAAGCACTTTCAAATTATTATAAGCACGGCAAACTTTCTTTTCGAAGGAGCCAGGATAATGATTCTGTCGAATTATGTGAATATATGTATATCTACAACTTAACTATAAAAAAGGAAAATATACCTTTTGAATCCGATTGTTGATATCTTTTAGATGTAAGTAGTTGGTCTAGATATATATGTATAATTGGCTTGGGGAACTTTTACCTTAAACTTTTGTAAATGTAACAACATATATTGTGAGTGTAACGAATCGAACAAACATACACAGGGTGCTCAGATGAGAAGAGTTTGATTTCAATAATCTGCCATTTTTGTAGATTTTGATTCTGTCCCTAACAGATGTCAATAGGACGCACTAAAAATTCATTAAGGACATCCTTATCCGCCTGAGGGTCTTACATAGAATCTCGTTAGTGTTTCTTGACAAGGCCTTGTTACTCAATTGCCTTCGATTCGCCAGTGTAACTCTTCGGATGATTTCTGATCTGATGTTGTTGTCAGATTTTAGAGCGGAGCCGAGGTAGAAAAGTCCCTAACTACCTCAAAGTTATAGCTATCTATCGTGACATTCTGTCCGATTCGTCGATGTTGTGTGTCCCTTGTTGTTGATATGTAGCATATACTTGGTTTTGCCCTCATTCACAACTTAACCCATTTTTGCCGCTTCTGTTCCAATACTTGCAAACGCACCAGTGACAGCTCTGCCGATGATGTCAATGTCATCAGTGTATGCAAGTAGTTGCACAGACTTTTGGAAAATTGTGAATCTGGTGTTGGCTTGTGAGTTTCGCAGAATTTTCTCAAGTATAATGTTGCAAAAGTCACATGACAGCGCATCACCTTGTCTGAATCCTTTATTGACATCAAATGTTTCGGTGAGATTCTTTCCGACCTTCATGGAGCAGCTAGTGTTCTCCATAGTCATTCTGCACATTCTGACGAGTTTGGCAGTGATGCCAAAACTAGAGCTGTAAGTATCGATCTGGACTTCTTGGGTTCTCTCCAGGATCTGTCGTAGTGTGAATAGTTAGTCGGTTGTGAACTTACAGGGCATAAAACCGCACTGATAGGGGTCAATCAGCTCATTGACAAATGGTTTCAGGCGCTTACATAGTACGGCCAACAGGGACTTGTATGAAATGTTAAAGAGACTGATACCTGTATATTTGGCGCAGTTTAGTTAGTCTCATTTCTTGTGGATCGGACAAACGATGCTGAGATTCCATTCATAAAGCATACTTTACTCCGACCAAATCTTGGAAATGATATTGTATGCTCTCCAACAAGTCATCCCCCGCTACCTTAAATAGCTTGGCTGGTAGGCCGTCCGGTCCAGCATGTTGGCCAATTTAACAAGTATAACAAGATGTACACAGAATTATCGAGAATAAGGACAATTGTGTGTATTATTTCCCCCAACAAATTTCCAAAGACAGTTTGACTCGAATTATATTTCATAAAGACTTTTATTTTGTCTAGCATATACCTACATACGTCCACATAAAATTCAGACATAGCACATTCGATAATATCAGATAATATGTACATATGTATAACATCACGCTGTCCAAACACACAGTTCACATACACATCTGGAGAGGATTTAGGTCGTTAACAGTAAGGAACTTCCACCAGACAAATGGGACATTCAAAAGATTTATTGACCAATGAACCCATGAAATGTTAGTATCAATTTTCGTTTCTATATTTTTATAGCATTTTAGACGACAAATAAAACATAAAGTCCAATCGAGATATCTTTTATAAGTGATTTCATAAAAAAAAAAAAACGTTTTTAAACCGGTTGCGTGTATAGTCTTCTACTTCAGTATCTAAAGCACTTGTGTCAGGATATTGACCTGCACCAATCAACTTTGCCCTATTCATCACCAGAGTTTTACAAATTGATAGCATTTGCGTGTGTACGTTTTCTGCAATATCTCATCCAAGTTCGAACCCTTCATTTCATTGAAATTAGGAATTTATATGCCTAATTTATTGCGCACAACCCTATACATATGTACATATGTACATGCATATGTATGTTCTCAGCTGGGTGAATAACAAATAAATGCTTTGCTTTCTTTTGCGAGACCATTTCGAAGAACTTTACCTTGGAACTTTACGATCCAACATAAATTTCACAGATTTCCAACCGACAACCAACCGTCCATCAGATCCTAAAATTTAAAATGATAGGCACTGCTTTCATGTGTTTTTTTTTTTTATGATACCGAGCCGTAGGCTTGCTTTGTGTGGGAGAGAGGTTTCCTTTTTGGAGATGCTTTGGGCACGTACCTAAAGTGGTTACATTTACTTCTAAAAAATGCAAAAACTTCCTAAAAGTAATGCAAGGCACTTTCAACCCAAACCACTTAGTGACAGTTTCCCCTCAAAGCGCTTACAGATGTACTCACGTTTATTCTCACATCCCTGACCACTAGATCCTTCATTATTGTTGGCTGTCATTCGGTGTTAATAATTTACTGTCGTCCTGCTATTAACCATGTAAACATGACGAGGATATTTTTGTTTACATGCGCCATTACGTGTCGTGTTGATGTGATAAAAACAGAATCACCTCCTTGCCGCCGCCGTACCGGGACATAGACAGAAAGATAGACAAATATCACTTCCGACAGAGGAATAGTTGATAAATTTTTTCACCTATCGCCCTTGGGAATCCGACTCTACCTCTGTGTACAGTCTACAGATTTTCTTTCGTGTTTCCTTTTTGCCAGTGAGAAGGGATGTCAATGGCATTTGACGATTGCCGGCAAAAAAAAAAAAAAGATATCACATAAGAGTCAAGACAGACTATGAGTTCCACGACATTTCAATGGTGTGTCGCAGTCCATATAAAAACGTTACGACGACGACCGTATGTGTGGATTAAAGATTTAACCTGATTGACACAAAGGATCGTTAAAAGAAACAAAACAGCAAACAGTGCTCGTCATAGAAATGTAATGGTATCATAAAACAAAGCTGCATTGTTTGGCTAAAGGACGACATTCTCAATTTCGAAAAAGGAATCCCAACTTATACACGCCGACTGACTATTGGCAAACATTTTTATGGCGAAGGATACCGTGAAGTGTGTGTGTTATTATTTTATCAAATTCTCGAATGCAATTATTTATGGCACGTGTTGACGAAAGAAAAAAATTTATTTGTGGATTATGTTCGATTGACATACGAATTCCGTATTTATGAACTACGTCGCCTGTGTTTGATGATTATTTCGTGGTGAAAATCCATATCACACATACCACCGACATAAGGACTCTTAGTCAATATGACGAAATCATAAGGTAGACGATTGAAAATCGAACGTCAAAGTTCATTGCATGCTATAACTAGTAACAGATGGAGAGTTTTGTTTCAAATGAAATTGAACTTCAGAGGTTAAAATGGAGACTATAAATTGAAAATTGGTTTCAGGTTTATTGTCTTTTATTTATTAGTATTGGTTTCGATGGAGATTGAAATTTAGATTTGAATATGTTTCATGGAATAATCAAGAAAATGGTTCCACATACGCCACAGTATACCAGCACGTATTCGGGATTTTATTATGCACACGGTAGTATCTATAGCTATCAAGTTGAACTGAAGTAATAAAAAAAAATATTGTTACATGTAGTATTGTAGGGCGTTTCGAAGAGAATCGGTGAGCCTTGATTAAGCTGAAGACAGACTCGGTTTATTGGTAACCTCTTATAAAGTCTGAGTGTTCTTCAGAAGAAAGTAGTCTGTTCTGTCTGCTCTGCTTTAGTGAGGATCGTTATTCACAAATGCTCATCAATTTATCGTTTTGCATTGTTTTATGTGATCTGGTTGTTGAACTGTTTTGTTGTTGAATATATTTGAATTATATCTTATATTTTTTCTACGACTTCTTACTAAAGGCGGACGTTCACATAGAAACTAGATAATGTAGCCAAACTTACAAAAGATCCGTTGACTGAGAAGGAAGGAAAGGTATTCTGAAGAAAAAGAAAATGTATGTTAAAATAGCGTTCTGTACTTTTGGGCCCAAATCAAATCCACCAATCATACAAATAGACTTCGGAAGACCCTACCAAATGTGCCCACAGTCCCAAGTTTCATCAAGAAATCTGATGGATTCTACATGGAATCGTGGACCGAGACTTAGATGTCCTCTTAAGAACACACTTTGTGGGGTGCCATATTATTTAACTTAAAACTGTAGTAGGCACAGTGCATCCACCAAAGTTTTCTCACGTTCTCAAGCCTTGCGAGCGTCTGAAAAGCATTCGAGAGTAAAACTACCCCAAAGTCTTACCTCGATTCTGCTCAAGATACTGGAAAGATTAATAGATTTCCACAAACCTGGATCATAGGGTGAACAGGCGTTATTCTTGCAAACCGTGACAGTGGCAAATCAAATGTTGGATTAATTCCACCTCTTTTCGTCTCCTGAGTTGTCGGATTCTACCCTCCATTTACGGAGTATGACTCTAATGTGATTATTCCAGTTAGGATAAGGACAGGCTCCATAAGGTACGAGAGGTGGCACAGTCCTCCGCAGATAATCACGACGAGTTGGCCTCTTTCTCTATTATCCCGTCAATTATGCTATACAATTTTTTTCAATCGGTGGCAATACGGATGTGTCCGCGTTACTAATGGCAAGAATTTATCTTTAATCAGTATTACAAAATCGTCTGCATAAGCTACAATTTCGATTCTCTTCTCTGTAAAGATTTCTAGGATTTGGTTGTCTATAAGAAGCCAAAGCAGTTGAGAGGGAACCCCTCCTTGTGACGTGTAGCATGTTGTCATTTTTCTTACACACCTAGATCCAGTCTATGACGTACCTGTTTACTGTCAAATCTTCCAAACCTTTCATTATTGAAGGCTAACACAAGGTTGCACGGGTCGCGGAATTATGCGCATTGAAAGAAACCATTGTATCTTGTTTACTTTTCAATGAAATACAAAAACCTCTCACTTATTCCAGAAATCATACAAAAGGTCCTTATAAGTGTGGATTAGATAATTGTTTCTCATATTCATTACTTTTAGAAGTCTCTTATAAGAAGTCTTGTCAAACGTCATGTGTACAAGAGATGTCATATATAATTTGGTCTCAGATACGTGCCATTATATCATTCAAAGGATTTTAATTGCAAAGTACCTTGGAATTTCAGAAATTATTCTAAGCATGTGTATCCTCGTGATAACGTATGTAAAATATTCATAGGATTTTACAATGAATTTCTTGCTTACAGTTAAGAGATCATGTGTCTTAATTTTATTCTATTCAGAAACAGCAATAATCCTTTTCAAAGACATCATAAAATTTCACTCCTACCTCTCTTCGATTTAGAATTTGTATTGAATTTTTAATGAATGTTTACAGATTACAATGCCAAGCTATCTTAATAATCCCGACATTTAATCTTTCCTACATTTCATCACCCCTAAACATATACGAGTATCTTTTGCACAAATAATTTATAACAGAGTATCTGGCAGCCTAAATACGTATCCTTCATTAATTTGAAGTGCTTTGTGTAGAAAAATTACAATCATTGTGACTTTCATAGAATCACTTTGCAGTGTCCATTCTAATCGTATATCGAATATCTAACCTGGATACACACAGGAGCCAGGAGCCAAGGAAACTTCTCTTAAATCACATTACTTGTGTAAAACTTTTAGATGTCTGCCTTGTGCTTCAGTTGGGTCAGGTTAGAGAAGTGAACTAAATTACTTCGAACTGGTTCAATTATCTCAACTCATATGTTAAAAGGCAATAAGTTTTCCTTTGATTTCCGATAAGGATTTCAAAAGCCCTATGAGCTATTTGACATCAATGGGTATTCGTTACGCAAGACTTTGCTCGTAATTGACAAAGTTTCTTTGGCAAAGTCACCGAGTCGGATACCTTTTTGTCCTTTGAGTGACTTTTAATTGTGAAGGGAAATTAAGTAAGAAACTTCCTTTGACTGCTTTATTAACTTCTCACACCATTGTCTCGTTATTATTCTATTGACTCATTTTCGATGGTTGACAAGCACAATGAGTGCCGATAACTACTATGTATACACAATATACTGCGGACTGGGAGTCACCATTGAATTAACCATCGCGTCGGCAATTACTTCGTGAACTGTTGACATACTTTTTGGGGTGAGTGTGGTGATGGGGGCACGATTGATTATGAAATGCTAGTTCGCAATGGGGTGGGCCCATGAAATGGCAAAATAAAAAAAAAAAAAAAACAACAAGAAAACAATGACACCCTACCACGCTATATTTCGTGATTTAGCTCCTCGGCTTTGCTTTTGTACTACTACTGCTGGTGCCTTTGTTTCAGGATATTTGCCATGAAATTAAGCGCCTCGACATGGCTTATAATACTCCTACTTAATTGTGGGGAATAACTCAAATTGTTTGCCATGCAAATATCTGTATGTTTGTGTTTTGAGTTGCGGACTGGGGGGTGGGCGATCAATTGTGTCAATTGTGTGGCAGACGACAGGACTCCCTTTTGATGATGCATAACCGGCGCTGAATTGATATTTAAAAGTCTAGAAAAGGTTACGCCTACTTTTGTGGGTGGCGGCGCACATTTCCTTTCTCCGATTTTTCTATAATGAAAATCACCAAATCAATATGTTCGACATCAAGCATTCCATTTGGACCGGTGCCAAGTTTCATGACATAGCTCGTTTCGTTGTGCACTGTTTTAACGAAAGAAGAGTTCTGACCTTCGAAGGCAGGATGAGGCAGCTGAATTGCGAATTCGCATTGTTTGTGGCTATGTGTTGTGTGTATCTAGGTAAGAGGTTGGTTTTTCTCTTTTTGCGCAGCATTAACGCCCAACACCCTGGAGTGCAAAAAATAGTAATTGTGTCAATAGTGCTTACAACGGTTGATTTACGTTGCGGGTGCTCATTCCGAGTGTAATGGGAACCATTGAACAGTACACCAATGCTGTAAGGATTCGGTTTAAAAAAAAAATATTCAGTTCCTCTTTTTGTGTAGTTGTTGTTTATATTATTGAATAAACTGTAATGATGAAGATTGTTCGTTAAGATAACCGGTACTTGGTTGAAGAGCGGAAAATCAATGGATACGTCGGTGTGGAGAATTTTTCGATAATAGATTGTTTGGGCTTCAAGGTTGTTATTTATTTATTGGAAGAGAAAAAAAACTGGTGGTAATTTGAAAGCACCTTAAATACATTTTTCGATTGCCTTTTAGACTTGAAATGGACGTTTGAAAGAAGCCTTGTTATTAAAACAGGAAATTATTTAATACTATGAGTGGTTAGCTAAAAAGTGCTGAATGTAAAAAAGAGAATTCATTCGCATAACTCACAGTCTCAGGCGTATTTTCATCCACATCTCTAGCAACCATAAAGTTTTTAAGTGTTAACTAGATTCAAGAAAGCAAAGTGTCCAAATACGGTTGCTGTTCACTCTCCTTTGGTCATCTCGAACCTGAGGGCTGGTCAAACATGGCCTAGAGATAGATTTCGTGGTTATGTACATACATAATATAAGGGCTTCTTCATTCCTCTGCCTCATACAAAACTGAATCTAAAATTCGATGAAGTACGAATAGCGCAGCTTAACTGTCTAAAAGATTTCAGATCTTAAAAGCGATGTCACACGTTTAAAGTTGGGGCCATGTACTCCAACTCCAATGCTTCTATTTTTCAATTTGGAACCATCTGTTAAAGTTAAAACCTCTTCATTCGAGCTACCACCTGTTGAGAATGGTTTGGTTACGTAATCCCCACTTGCAAAATCTCCAAATTAAAATCCACAAATTGTTGACACAAAATCCTTCATAGAATGTCTAAAATTACTTCATCGTTGGCCTCACTTCATCACCGCTCCACTTCGCTGCTCTATAACTATAGTGGGGATAAGATGGATATTTTGCATTTGGAGATTTTGTGCTATTTTTTGTTTCTACATTTTTCAAAAGTTGGGGATTTGTTTGTTTGGACATTTTAATTTTTGACATTTTGGAGGTATTGTATGAAAAACTTAGGTTAATATCTATGAATGAGTTTAAATGGCAGCGGCTGCTTTCTAATAATTCAACTGAATCTTGTAAAATAGTTCTGTGGATGTATATGGCAATTGTGAAGCAAATACTTAGATATGACTACGTACTGTGGAAGTAAGCCCAAGACAAAGCAATCAATCTTAAGACTATGACAGAGGTTAGCACGCAAAGGTACAACAAGTGCGATGAGAATCACACCAATAGCAGGGTTGAAAGCAATTCTCAACATGCTACCCTTGGATCTCTTCGATCAAGAATTCGCGGCCAAGAGAGAGCATTACCCAATTCTATTCAATTGAACTAAAGTCTCTTAGGACATGTAGAGATTCTAAAGAAACTCGATGTGAGCTTTGACGTCAACATACCTCGACCATTCTCGTAGACTTTCCCGATGGTTAGAGATGGATACAGTCATAGGTGTCGGCATATTCTCTGAGTAGCTAAACATACTCGGCTCTATCAGACAGTGACAGAGGCAACTAGTATGGTATCAATCATGGCAATACCACAAGATGATATTTCCATATTTATGGACAGTAAGGGAATTTTTGTCCTTTTCAAATCAAGTCCAAGCTGGTTCGATGCGATTTAAAGTTCTTGGATCGCAACACAATACTAATCTCTAGTGTTTCCCTAGTCTCAAGTACATAACCAGCAGGCGGATCATAACCGGACACTGCAATTATAATTAAGCCTCTAACCTAAAAGAAAGAAAGATACTAGGTGGATCTCGCTTACCACCAGTGATATATCAAAGAATGTTTGACCAAGGCACGATTAGACCAGAACCAGCAAACGTTTAAAAAATTACAGGAAATTAGTGTCAATCTTGGTAGGTGCACTCACTGGTCATATCCTTCTTAGAAATCACACAATGAAACTTAAACTTAATGTCAACAATGTAACGTATATAGAGGATGCTATAGCGAAAAGGTTCACGAGAATACACCTCACTTCATCTGTTAAATCTCTGTTATTGGGGAAAACAACATTAAGAAAATTTAATTTCGAAGGCATACAAGAATTATCTGAGGTTTGACTAGTCAATCTTTCCCAGTTTCTCAGGACTACACGATAGCTGAAGACTTATTCGGACAGATCTGGAGTATTGAGTTGTAATAAATTTGTTGCAACTTGTTGTCTATGCGTTCAAAATCCAGCTAACTGAAGAACTGATACTGAAAATAACAAGCAGGATTCTCGGATCTGAGGAACTGGAAATCCTTTGTATTGCAAAAATTTTAAATGCATCTTCAAAAAGTGACAGTTTGGTGCCTTCGTGACTGTTAATGGCGAACGCTACTGTGGCATACTACCAAACTTTGTGGAATGAAATTATAGGGAATTGACATGAATGACCACTTTCAGAATCTACTCGTGGAGTAAAAATGGATTTGAAGTTTATACTCTTAAGAAGAAGACAAGTTTATTCACATTCCTATCCGACACAAATTTCTGTACTGAGTGGTTCGCCTAAAAGTATACTTCAAAGTCAACTGATGCAATTGTGAATTTCATTTGAAAAGTTAAATAAAGTAAGTTGCGTGTAAAGTATCTTACGAGTATCAGCTTTATTGGGATTTGAAGAACCTTTGATACAAATATATCCAAAATACAACATTGGCCAAGAGGCCTCCAATATTTCGTTGGATTATGTGCAACAGAGAAGTCAAATTTGGCAAGTTTTGTATACAAAGTCATTCAATTAAATATTCACTTTGTCACTGATAATTATTTTCTTAGAGAAATCGGGTTAGCTTCCAACTGTTGCAAGTGTCAATCAGAAGGGTCGTTTCTACAAAAGATACAAAAGATCGGTTGACTAAAGTTACTTGGAAATCTAATTTTTATTCGGATGAATGGTGCAAGTCGTTTCGTAAAATTCGACGAGTGGTAATCTATCACATACACCATTTGTAAAGGGAAACATTTGTTTATCTGGGTGTGATGTACCCTATTATTTGAAATTCTGCAAAAATTCATCCATGAAGTCCATGGTCGTTTGACAAATAAAAAGCTTGTATTGGTATCTAAATTTCAAAGAAGCATTCAATAAAAAAAAAACATATTTTAGAAAAAACTCTTCTTGTTTCAAGAACTTTGTCAGAGATAACTTCCGTCGATAACTAATTGAGAAAAAAACCTTGCAGATGACTAATTGTGAAATCACTGTCCAATATAATACATGACAAATCACATCGAAATCTACAAAGACGCGGACTACATTAAAAGGATATTTAATGGATGCACACGTACACCCCCAACCACCACGCAAAATACACTCCAATTAGCATTAATTGATACGAAACGAGAATTTCAGGTCAACGATATACGAAAACAAACACTTAATGGATAAACCAATGTTTCCCCAATTCTAGGCAAACAGTCCTTAGATCACAACTTAATTAGGTCAAACATAGCCTCTTAATGTGTCCTGTGTGAAATATGAGTGGCTCTGGCTATACACATCTCAACCATCACTCCGTCTCAACCTGCCATGACAACTGAATTGCGGGGAAGTTCGCTTTTTTCGCTAATTGAAGTGTATTATGCTTCCAACACCTAATTAAAGGTGAAAGGCGCAGGAAGCAATGTACCTGAGCAATGCAATTAAAAAAAAAAAAAAAAAACCTAAACAAGCAGCTTTGCACCCGAGAAAGGTGATATGATGTAATTTCCACTAAAGTGCAAACTTTTAAGCAAATTAAGTATGTACATACATATGTACTACGTATGTATATAGTCTTGCTCTGTACTGGGATGAACCGTAAAAACTGTTCTGGGTGTGTACAAAACTTATGAAGTCATCTTTAAAGTACCCACACGCCGGCACAAAGTGAACTTAATCTACATTGAGAGCTTCTGCCATTCACCGCATTTCCGGGAAATACGTAAGCGAGTTGTGGCTTTTAAACAAATTAATAGCTAATTTGCATTTTGTTACAAAAAGGAAATTAATTAAGTAATATTGTTGAAAAATTGAATTTTTGTCCAGGCGGTAGTTTTAAAAACAGTGCACAGAGATTGGATCGGTCTTTTATTTAAAATGCTTTGGTCCTTGAGTTGCTTTTGTGTAAACTGTAGAATTTGGGTAAAAACTTTTCACAAATTCTTAGGGTGCGGGCTGTGCTGAATTCCAATATTGTTTAACAATGCAAAGTTGGGCTACTTTCTAGTACAGGTACGTACTAAATATCTACTTTGTTCATTTGCTTACGTTTGATATATAGGTTATGCATCCAAAACTTAAAATAAGGACAATAGCACAAGTTGTGTGTAAGAGACTCTTTTAGATTTTGTAAAACCGACAGTGTATTTGAAATACACTCAGCTTTTAAATTCAGATGAAGTAGGAAGCCTGGGCAAATGTCTTTCTTTACGTAGATAGTCAAAAAGCCATCAGCAAATCGCACACTAAACTTTCACCTCAAATCCTTTTGATTCCAAATATTAATTTTTGTCATATTTGAATTAAGGCTGGAAACAAATTTCTATTCCTAAGAAACCACATGTTGGTTTTATTAACGAAAAATCTCATCAACCATTCTAATCTGCTTCAGTTTCAATTTACTTTAGAAAATGCCAAAATTAACATAAAAATAATCTACCCGTTAAACTCTGAAGCTCTTTTAAGGTACACCTCCCGTAGTCATGATCCATCACACTCTGTGTTTCTATAGGTGAGTTTGGAAATGATAGAATTTTAAGAGATAACTTGAAGAAAATCTTACCACACTCAATGTACGTGCTACATACATAGATATTCCCACTTATGAAAGTACATGTACCTACATAGTTACAGCTTCATTCCTTTTTGCAAGAATATTTGTATAATACTATCACAATGAAACAAATCCTAATTTAAATAAATTACACAACAATTACATAAAGGAAACGAAGGAGCTGTGTCACATCTTCGCAATGAAAAACCCAGTATGCCAGAATAAAACACAAAACAGGACGAGGGAGCTGAATTGAAACGATGGAAACAAGGAATTACCAGAACAATGTTGTCGTTACCTTTATTCAGCAGAACTTTCTCTTTAATTTTGTATTCATACTTCCTTACCATATGAACAACTTTTGCTTCTTTGTCCTGAGAATTCATGAAGAAAATATTCTTAAAGACTTAAGGACACAAGGAAATATGAGCTTCAAACATTTACTGCACCACTGGGTACGGCCTCTCCCAGAAAAGTGGTTAAATTGATTTATTATCTGAAATTCATGACACTGTGGGAATACTTGCAGATGTCGTCGAATTTACACGATGCGAGCGAAAGCTTTCCTGTTGCTATAATACGATTAAGGATAACGTTAATATTTATTGTATCTCATTATCAATCTTATCACGTATTGGATGCTTGAGAGAATAAAAGATTTGATATTTATTAGCAAGTGATTGATGTCTCTCTGGTTTGATAAAAAATTGAATTTGCCTTTTTGTATGATTTGACGTGACTTTTGCGTAGACGCGTTAAGGAGGTGTTTATAGTGTCCGTATGGGGTTTTGTTTATACATATCGATTGTCGCGTCTGAACATGAGATTATTATGCAAAGCAGATTATAAGAGTCAAACCTTATGTTCAATGTGAGGGTTGTATCCACTTGAAATTCGAGAATCGTAAGAGATTCAGTTGAATTGGTATCAATGACAATCTTAGAAGCGACCTTTTTGGAATTTGGAACCTACTTTGGCACTTAACATGCGTATTGTTAAAGGGTACCAATCAGTAATGTCGCTTTAATATTGAAGATGCTTTAAAGAATGGCGAAATGCAGATGAAGTTGTAAACGGTGTTATTTTTGAGACTGTCCTACTGTTTCAATAGGAATGTCTAATGCGCGTTCATACGGGTGGTTTATGTTTCGACGACTTTTGTGAGCACCAAGAACTTGTCATATCGACCACAATTAATGTCATCCTTAGCGCGAAAAATGACTCACATTTGATAGATTGTTCCAGCTAAAAAAATAGGACAATTTAAAAACTACCCTTGAAAGAAAAAGCCTAAATGTATACTACAAAATATTTGAATAGGTTCCATACTGAAAGTAGATGGATGCAAGTAATTTTGGAGTGATAAGTGTACCTCATAGTTTCTTTTATCCTTTTTATCCTGGGTGCTTGTCATCAATGAAATTAAAAGAAATTATTATCGAGACCAAGGAATAGAAGAAAATAGTGCGGTATGCAAAGTATGACAGTCGTACAGCGGTAGTATTTTCAAAGAATGAGTAGTATACCTATATAGGTTGTGTACTTAAAGCAAGCAAATGTAAGTCGTTCTCGTATCGATTACTATGTCTACAAAATCAACACAAAGAGAGAAAAGAGTGTACATCTAATCAACAACTTCACTTTGCTCAAAACGGAAACAATTTTGAGTTTGAATGAGGTCGAAAAGTGATCATCGAAATTCCTCGACTACGGATGCTAATTCTAGTATTTCCTGGACTCACTCCTGTTGAGTGCCCACTATGATAGCTGATGTAATAATCAATTTTCCAAATTGATCGTGAGTGTCTCTACTCTGAATCCCATGAAGAAAATAATCTATTCAACCAACGATCATTGTATCGATTTGCATTTGAACAGATTTAAGGAAGAGGATTTATATTAAAGTTCTCCTGGATTACTGAGAAGTAAAGGAAGCGTTTACCGGAATTACCGGTTGGACAGTACTTGATGTTGTTACTTCTGTTACAGATCGAAAAATTTGTGGATCTTTCTGGTCTACAGAGACCATACACCAACTCATTTCTAAAATTTGGTCAGACGAGTGTATGTCTGATACGTGGAATCTCAGCATCATTTACCCGATCCATAAGAAAGGAGATCTCCTTAATTGCGCTAATTGCAGAGGTACTAGCCTCCTTAACATCGCGTACGAGATTTTATCTACCAAACTGTGTGAACCTAATCGGTGGTCTTAGGCTAGAAACGTCGACTGTCAATCAAATTTTCACACTTTGACAGATTCTGAATAAATCCCAAGAAGTCGAAATCGATACCCACCATCTTCTTTTCGTTTTCGAGGCCGCCAATGACAGCATTTATAAAGACGAGCTATATAGAGCCACGTCTAGTTTTGGTATCCCTGCCAAACTCGTTAGATTGTGTAGAATGACGATGGAGAACTCTCGCTGTCAATAAGAATTTAGACAAAGTGACGCACTGTCACCAGGTTCACCCCGAACTGTATATCAATCAAAAAAGAAATACCAATCTTCTCTAATTTTGATATTGAGTAGAATTCAAGCCTAATATTGTATTTATAATTTTAGGCACAGGACAACCACTGATAGGTATGTAGGTTTGATTAGAGTAGCAACTATTTAAAAGATTTTTCTTTAAAAAAAAATTGTATTTATAATTTTTAGTTCGTTTGTTATTCTAAAGTGAAAAGTCGCTAAGAGCTTTTATTCTACTCCAAATAACATCGCTTAAAAGAACTACAAGAAATCCAAGCTCTTTTTAAGTAGTGTATTTCATATTGAAATTGACGGATATACAGTTCTGAATGACATCCAAGCTGTATTCAAATACATACTTGAAGAATCTCCAATTACAGTCAATAGAGTTGGTCGAAAGTATCCATGAATTACCTATCTATGTATGTAATCTTATAGACCAATAGTTCACTCCAATTTAATTGAACAGGCAGCACTTATTGATTCAGCATGGGGCGTACTGAAACTACGAACAAATCAAACAATACGCAAAGTGTGTATGGTGTGTGTATTTAAACCATCCACAGGATACCACCCAAACGAAGTTCGAATCCAAATGATTAATTCCAAATCAACGTCATTCGCTAACCCCGGCGATTACAAGGTCAGTTTGACGAGCCATTTTAATTAGACCACCACAGCGAACTGGATTGACACAATAAACAATTCGCCTTATATTCCGTGGGGTGACATTGATAGCCTTTTGTGTATCATTTTGTTATTAAATTTTCGTGTGACCATTATAATAATCATTAGGGCCATCACCTACTGAGCCCTTCGGAAAGTGTTAATTAACATTCCCTTCTCGGATATCAACAAGTTCTTCGGTTAACTGGGTTGGGCGTATTTAAATTACTCCTTTGTTGTTGTTTGTCTGGAATTCTACTACAACCCCTAGACATCGCACTCACTCCCTAACAAACACATACACATACGCAAACATAACTTTGATTACTCACTATCATCGAGGATGTTTTCAACGTTAATTGGTGGATGAGCATTTGATAGGGGGTGTCTCCATTCAGTATCTATTCAACTGCAAAATGTTTTTGTCTCAAAGTTTAAAGTTCAAATGTCAACGAGTGTCGGTGTAGTTTTTGTTAGAAAATAACAATGAACAACCTTCAAAGTTTTGCGAGAGATCAAAAGCAAAAAAGGAAATATGAAATCTGCATTTTGTTAGTTTAGATACAAACAGGAAAAACTATCACCTGCTTGCTAGAAAATTTACTCTCAGCAAAATGTCACCAGGACATGCGATGGGAGTGAGAATGTAGTTCTGCTTAAAATAAGATTCATAGGAAATTATTTACATTCACCACCCCAAAGAAGGAGTTTTTTTTTCTCAACTCATGGGTGGAGAGCTTTTTGACTGATAGTTGACTTAAAAAACTTGGACGAACTGAGTGTTTTTCAAAGTGGGTGTACGTGCGGGCAACTATTCGAATGAGTTGAGAATTCAAGAGCCTTTTCCTTATCTGCGATGATTTTATTTTTTTTTTTTTTATTTTTTGTACATATGTTGAAGTATATGACAGGATCATGAGAATTGAATTGAAAATGGGTTAAGAGGACAACCACTTCAGTGTCTGACTGACTGATTTATTGTGACAGAGAACAGTATGCATACCATCCATGTGTTTGCTTAAATTTAGATACTTTAAAAATACAAGGCTAATATTTTTTTATATCATAAAGTCAACATTTTGGATAAATATTTAAAGTTACATCAATTGGATGACCGAGATGCGGGATTTGTGTATGTATTCGTCAAATACGATAAGTGGAATCAGTGAATCACTGACTTCAACAAGTCCAGAATAGCAATTTGGGATCATTCACATTTACAGCTTGAAAATCTCCCAGCAACTAATTTAAAAAAATGAGTTGACATACTCTGCTGCCACTGTTCGAGCCACTTTCCAAATACAATCCAAAAATGTAGAAATTTTAGGAAGCAAGCAATCTTTCGAAAAAAAAAATAATTTAAGGCGTTAATTTGGGCCGCAAAAACTCGGTTGTTTTACGGAGGTAGCTTTTGTCTAAATGCGAAAGAAGGGCTGGTCATGTCTTGTCTTAACAGGTGTCTTTTTGAAGTTCCCTGCGTTTGCTCATCATGCAGCCCTGGCTCCTTTCGATATGTATGCATATCTTGAACGCTTTAGTTTTGGTTTTGTTGGGGTGACTGTTTTTACCAAGTTACTGATACATTATACGTCCTGTGCTATGCCGTGAATCTTTCTACTTTGGATACCCAGGGACTAATAAAACCAACCGCCAGTTCGTTCATTGAAGAAAAGAGGCTTAGAATGGTGCAGTCTTCTTTGGGGCATGGCCAGATAAGTGTATAGGAGGTCCCTGTAATTTCTGCCTAGTCTTTTACGATATCCGCTATCAGACAGTGCCCCGTAAAATCACCGATTACGTAGCCGACTTTATCAAGAACTTGCCACCAAATCATTACGCGTTATAGTAGTATATTTAAGCCTGATAACGTACAGCCAGCTTGTGTGTTCTTAGTTCCCTATCCAAAATAAGGCCCAAATATTTTCCAAGCATTTTTTATAAAGGAGATATTGTGGGCGCCGTGGCTCAAGTGGTTAGTGCGTTGGACTACGGAGCGAGGGGTTCCAAGTTCAATCCCCAAACAACACCTAAAAATTTCTTTCACGGCCCCACCTCTCGCGAGCGTCTGACAAACATCCGAGAGTAAAACTGTCATGAAAAAAAAGCTTCTCAAAAACAAAAAACTGCCGTTCGGATCCGGCATTAAACAGTAGGACCCTTCCATTCGTGTGAAGAATATAACACGCACAGCACGAGTGGTTGTGAGAAGCTAGGCCCTGGGTCCCATGGACCTGTCGCGCTAAAAATTTGTATTTTTTTTTTTTTGATATTGGGGCCATTAATCTAAGGAAGGTCTTTGAGCGGAACTTTGTATTTCCTCGCGAAAAGAACACCTTCGGTATTGTGAGAATTTACCCCCAGTTCGCATTTGAAAGCTTATCTGGTGAACAGAAGGAGAGCATATTGAAGAATTTTCCTGAGAGTTGTCAGGTGTTTACTTTAGGCTGCTATAGTAAAGTCATCTTGGACGGTACTACTGGCTTAAGCGAGGTAAATTTTGGCGCAGTTCGAATTAAAGTTTTGATAACCAGTGAAGTATTTGAGTTCCAATGTGATTAAGACAAAAACATCAAATAAAAATATGTAGTCAGTGATATTGTCTTCGGGAATACGAGAACCTAACAAATTAAGTAAAGAAGTAAGTAAGTAAGATGTAAATGAGAATGTAACCATAGTCAGACTGCACCCCAAGTCTAGCTCAATCTTCAAACCACTTAGCAAATACTTAAATTACGTGAATGCTAAAACTCTCTGAATTCGGTGGCAAGACTACGGTCTTTATTTTATATTTGAGTTCTATGAGGAATGAAAAGAAAAGCTCAGAAGGCGATTCACAAATGTTCCAACGAAGAACTTAGTTTAGTTGTTAAATACTGGACAACCGCAAATCTACTCGCACTAGGCACTAAAGTTGTCAATTGGCTCTTTCCATTTGACCCCTTTGGGAAAACAGATTTCATACTTTCTGTTGAATATGATGCCAAAATTATCTGATGGTTGCTTCTTCAAGTATAAAAACTTCGCTTTGGATCAAAACTTTTCCCATGTCTTATTAAATTGTCATGATGGGGAAATTCACACTAAGTCTGTTCCACGTACCCTCTTAAAACAGCGAATTTTTACGCAATTTTGTTAAGTTGAGTTTTATATTTATCTTGAATCGAAATATAATAAAAATAATAGATTCATTAATTTTTACAAAGTTCCCAAATAAACGATCAAATTCGTTCGGGTAAACTTTTAACGTTTGACGTTTAACATTTAAAAAGTGGTCTTTTGTTGTTCAACGCGTTCTTTTACTTTGTTATAATTCTATCTCTCTCTGAGAGAATGCACCTCCATTCTTTGGAACCGGACAAAAAACGATTTTTGGTGCAAAAAGTACATAAATAGACCTAATACTTTAGTTATGCGATTTTTTCTAGTTCAGTTGACTTGGTAGTAGTTTGCAAATAATTCTTGAAGTACTGACCCATTTTAAACTATAGTATCATAATTAGCTTAGAAATAAAACCTATGTGGTTCTTGCATAGGACCAAGATTTATAATCTAATTTCACAGTACATGTTGTTATAAAGTTTAATTAATTTCTCACAGTCATTAATCTTGTGCTTATTAATTCCTATGCAAATTTCAAATGAAATTAAGAGAAAAATTATTTATAGCATGCAACAATGGTAAATACAATTTAAATCAAAACCGAGAATGATTTATGGAAATTTGTAGGCGTCGTCCTAAGACTGTGCTACCAATTGTTGAATTAGATTCGTTTACAAATACTTAATGTCGAGATACTTAAAAAAAGAAAACAAATTTGCTTTAATTGATTAAGTAGAGTGTGAGAACATTTAGCTGGGTTCACATAAAATGACTAATTATTACGAAGCAAATGAGAATTTGTAACAAAAAAACACATTTCGTTTTAATTTATATTATCCAGATGTTTTTTAATGAATTAAATTCTTTTCACTTTTCATTATACCCACTAATACAATACTGGCAATTTTAGTATTAAGATTGATGTACATATGTACATAATGTATGTTTGATAACCTTAATAATATTTTCATTGAAATTGCATTACAATCAAATGTTTACGTTCAGTGGTCGCTACTTTCATCTTCATAATTTATTATCGCTGGCGATACTTCACATTTCTAAGATTTTTTTTATCAGCACGAGAGCGGTACGAATACAATTTTATATGCACTTCAGATTGTATCAGTTGTGAAATAGTTTCTACGCCTAGTGGTAGTGCAAATTACGGAATTTATACGGAAATAATTCTTAGTTCAGGATATTTATTATAAAAGAGTTCATTTTAAAATTACTGACTAAGACAATGTAACTCAGTTTATGGTTTGATTTATGATTTAAATTTATCGGAAGAAAATAAAAAATTAAAACCTGACTCGCTTGGATGCCAAAATAGTTCTGTGTCTAGTTTAATCATCCGAGTTCCCGAATAAAGCAGGTTGACCCCAGATCATCCAGGTTATCAAAGAATTTTGCGCTCAGAGGGAGCAACAACTGTCGTCTTTGAATTGCTGGACTGAGGCCATTGCTAATACATCTTCATTTTTCCAGCATCGTTCAATAGATCGACCATCGCTTCATTCCAATAATTTCCATTTTCGTTCACAAGCATGATTAGAAATGGAATTCCTCCATCACCTGACCCGGATGTCGTTTCCTCTTATTTTTAGTTTATGTTATGGTGCTCAAGAGGACAAGGGTACAAAACCATAAGGCATTATTGAATTACGCCTAAAAGTATGCACTGTACGGCTTGTGAGTCGGTAAACATAGAATCGATTTTGTGGTGTACATTAGGTTTGGGGTCCTAGTATTATATTTGCATGTGCACATGCCTACTGTAGGTGTAACGCCGTGGGCGTCATTTAATTGTTTAACTAAATACCTCGTTACCTTGTTACTGCTAACACTGGTGTGTCCGAAAACCGAGCAAAACTGAACTGCTTGGTGACTTAAGGCAGCAAGAGCTAGAAGACATGTTAAGTTCTATCATGAAATGCACTTACAGAAATAATAGCATACAACTTTTCAAATGGCTAGCTACAAAACTAATGGAAATGTCCCAAAACCTAACCAATTAAAAATTCTTTCAGTTACGCAATTCATGTTGGTTGAGGTTTTCTTTAAAGTTTCTGAGTGTCAGAGCGCTTTACATTTCATAACAATGTTAACGGACCAATGCATTTCCACACCTTTTTTTTAGCTGGATAGATGTCACACAATAGCGCGTAAAGTTTGTCGTTCCATCTATTCTCATTTCTGATGTGATGTTGTTTTCAAAGTTAATAGACTACCCAAGGTAGACAAGATATCTTCGTCTTTGCTGGGTTTCACTTATTGTTCACAATACCTATTTTAATTTACCCATGTTAATCGCAAAACTTTTTGAAAAGTTGTGCAATGCGGCCTTCCATCCTCTTCGGTTCTAGCCGAGCTAACGTAGTCCACATCTTCGTACAGCTCATAGAGTTCCTGGTTCAATCTCGACCTCCATTTGTCCTCCTCGCATATGGGACAGAATATTTCGAAGGAATCCAAGATCTACTCCGATGCCTGCTTATCGGCCAGCAATTTCATCATTCGTGTTAGGAGTTTTGAATTCAGTTGTTTTTCCAAAACGATCACCAGAAAATATTTTTTTTTTCATTATAAATTTATTTCTAAAAAACTTACCATGATTATGTTCACCATTTATTTCCGATGTCATTTGTGCGAATTAAAGATAACAGATAGTTTACTACAAGACAAGAAACAAACCTTAAACACGTATTTAATCTAATCTAAGCCAAAGCATATAATTCATAAACAACCCATTTGAAACATGCTTAGGTTTCCTTCAATCTTGTTAGTTCCTTGTAGGTACATGAACTTAAGAATCGATTTTGCATAAAATAATACAAAACTACAACTGTGTCTTTTCCAAAGGCTTCCTTTAATGTGTAGTAGCCCCACTGGCATTTTTGTTTTACCCATTCACCCGGGTTTATTTATAATTCATTGGAATGGCATCATTACGCGCATCACCTGGAGTATGCCAATTAATTATGAATTCCTTTCCAGAAATTAACCATAAGCCAAATCGCGAATAATTTTGTGAAACTTCAGCCATTATACATACATAATTTCGAGATCTTTATGAAAATAAGGGCCAAGTAAATAGTTCGTTCGAATGGGTATCGCAAATTATAAAATATATACACAATGTTATAATATACAGTATGGCATATATACTTATTTTTAAATATGAATAAAATAAATATGAGTGCTTTGTAAACATTGAAAGTGTTATGGGAAAATGAATGAAATGCATACAACTTGATCAAAAATTAATTTTTAGTATTATGTCAGAGAAATGTAATAAACTTTAATCCTTTTTTTTTAAAAAAAAACCTGAACCAAATGAAATCACTCTTCCATGCATTTTGAGAAAAATAAAACTGAATCCAAAAAGGTCAAGTCATAGGTGCTTCGGCTTTCTACGTACTTAGTTGCAGGAAATGAAATGCAATAGCCTGACCTGAGTTGAATTTGGTTTATTAAGGATTGTAGAGTTTATTCTCCAGTGAGTCGAAAAGGATAATTTCCAAAAGGATTTTAATCACTGAGTGGTTCGCATAATAGTGAAAAAAATCGCTCTTCAGGAGATGCTTCAAAGTAATTTCAGAGCAGCTTTCCAAATGGATTTATTTCGTCTGAGTGGGCTTCGCTACAAATATGATGACTAGTGATTGAGATAGCTTATTAATTAAATGTGTTGCATTTTCTTATAGTACAAACATCCAACATATGAATCAGACTTTGATGCAACATTACTGCAGCATGAAGGGGAATCCTCAAAGTTGTATGGAGCTCTGTAACAAAACTTTTTTTTGTTGCGGCAAACTTAAATCTTTTGGAAAATTTTACCTCGTCCTATTTACAAAAAAAAAAATTCTTTGATTTTTCCCACGCGGTGAAGAAGCCAGAGGGGATGGCTTTGAAGAGGTTGGCTCAGGTTTCAAAAAGCTGAAGAACAACAAGGCCGCCAGTTCTGATGGTCTACCAGTGGAGGTTTTCAAACATGGTGGTGATGCTTTACTATCAGCTCTATATGCTCCATCTTCAGAAATGTGATTCTATGTCTTGTAAAAACTACCGAGGCATATCCCTGCTTAATGTCGCATATAAGATCCTCTCCAACGTACTGTGTGAACGTCTGAAGCCTTTCTGCAGCACACTAATCAGCACGTACCAGTGTGGCAGATCGACGATCGACCAAATTTTCACACTAAGGCAGATCCTGGAAAAGACCAACGAATTTCAAGTCGAGACTCACCATATCTTCATCGACTTCAAAGGCGCATATCATTCATCGTCTTGAACTCTACAAGCCGGTGCCGTGTGACGCTGGAAAACACGCGGTGCAACGTGCAATTTGGAAACAGTTCCTCCGAACTATTCCAAACAAAATCCGATCCTATGTTTTGTGCCAACAGACAGCTGCGTAGGACAATATTCATCACTTGGAGCCCTACAAGGCGATGCTGCCAGCAAGTAACAAAGTTTAGACAGGGCTCTTACTGCACGAGATACTTTTTCACTGTGTGGTCTTAATTCGAAGTTCTGTTCCTTATTCTCTATCACTCAAGTGTTTAACATTTTTAAACAGTATATGCTATATTCCACACTTGTGATTTCTAGCCATAACTTCACATCTCTAATGGTGTCCGTTTACTTTTGTCCGATATTTTATCTAGACTGGTCTAGGTTATACCCAGATACTTCTAGGTGTCACTGCTGGCTTTTGTTTTTGCTTTGTAGTTCTTCTCTGCATCATTCGCTAAAATTCGTCATGTTGTCATTGAAAATGAGAAACTAGCCAACGATGGGACTATCCCACAACTTTGCGCACTTGTTTTTTTGTAAAGTCCATAGAATGATAGGTTGGTTCAAATTGTGAACCACTTCTGAAATGTAATCAGTTGCGGAGTGGCTAGTTTTCGATTGCCACCATATTTGTTTGAAGACTTTAATCATTATTGTTAGGCTTCTTGGTGGAACCCTATACTTCTGTTCTTAACAACAATGAAACACTGGTGTTCATCTTGCGCTGTATCAGAAACATTGTACATTAAAAATTGTACGAGCTACTTTACTTATGGTTTCCAGTCTCTCCTTTTGTGGTTATCCGTTGAACGCATTTATTTTATTCTCGGGTGGGTTGGAAGAAGTATGGTCTCTATACGTGCGCATCAGGAGTGTATATTATCATCCGAGGCATTTTAGGCCCAAAAGATTGTTTCTTTGCACAAAAAAAAAATATCTTGGACTAAAACCAAATGCTTTCAGATCCTCTCAGGTTGTTTATGGGGTCCTTGCTTCCTTCAAAATTATTTTGAAAAATTGCCAGCATTCTTTTCCCAGTTTCAGTGAGCGGAAACCATTATTTGAAACGTTGCTTCCAGTTTCTTTCTTGTGAATTTGTTTTCACTGTTGTCATATGAAATACAAGCAGTTAGGATGGAAACTTTACTTTTCCGAATTTTAGGGAGTACTCCTCTACTGTCCACCAATTTTAACACCCACATTGAATTTGTCGCCGCCATAGGTGGATATAACAGTTTTTAGACATAGAAAGTTGTCAGATTTGTCCACACACTATCTGACAGGACTTTCAGTTGTCTTATTTATGTACTTCGGCTTTCAACTGCAATGCTCACTTACAGCATAATGCACGAGATAAGCTTTCTGGAAAAACGATTCCCTAGTTTTAATATATGCAAGAGATAGTTTTCTGTTTCTTAGAATCCAATTATCGCGGAGACCATTACTAAGTAAAACAATGCGTACAATTTAGTCCAAAGGGCTTTCTTGACCTCATTCAGTCCATTTGCATAACTATTTAGCACGGTGTCTCTGCCTTCAAAGCAGCTGGACCCAACACGAATAAGTTAACTTAAATTAATTCTTTTGTCTTCAAGATTTCCCCGTCTCTATGTATGTATTTACCCATCCTGCCTGAGGACGAAACACGGTTTATTACCTTATACCGCTCGTAAATCTTTACTAGTCTCAAGAATAAGTTATGGTTGCTTTTCCTAATGAATACTTTTATGACAACGCACAACGCAAAGGAAGATGAGCTCCATCAAGAACAATGCAAAACCATTAATACCGGCCCACTATCACTCTCATTCTTATGCAAACCAAGCACTGAATTCAACAAGGATCATTAGCATGACTTAACCTGTAAGCCCGTGACGATGACATGCGTATCCCCATACCACTTCCCCAACTCTGTCACCTTCATTGTGTGCATTGTTTCACCTCGTTTCTTCGCCTTATGTCGTCTCATACACAGTGCCGCAAGCATAAAACAATGCCAGTACTAATGAATATCCTTCTTCAATTTCCGACCTACTTTCTTGCCGTTCGTTCCTTCTCTTTTGTTACTTTGTATCGTCATACCACCAGCCCAAACAGTGAAAACAGAGAAGAAAAAAAAAGTTATCCATTGTTATCCAAGAAACTTGAAGAATCCTTGCCGTCATATCCTTTTACCTTACATAATTAGCATTCATTGTAGTTTAGAGACCTTTTCACATCCTTTTGGGACTTGTTTCGTATAAAGTTTTGCATAATTTCTCTTTTTCCATTGCAGAGCGTCAACATTTTGCCTAATAACGAGGACGACGACGAAGCCGATAATACCAAACACTCAAATGCGCCATCAGAATGGATGAGGACCGCGAAGATAGAATATGAGATTAAATGGGGCTTTAAGGCCCCACGGAGCTCCATACATTGGACGCTCCATTGGTGCTAAAAACTATCGTGATAAGCGACCGCAACAACAACAACAACCAAAACCAAACTACAAATACAACAACAAACACAACAACACTACAATCGCTAGTGATCAAAGCAATAACAACAACATCACAACACTACCAGCCGTAGCAGCAGCAGTAAATAATTTTAAGCGCACGCCAGGATATTATCCTTCAACCAACGAACCCGACGTTTTTATCAATAAGCAACACAACACCAGTCACAAGCGCACTGGAACATCAGCGAAAATGGCCCCAATCAACGGCAGGACTAGAAAAATTGCAGCCGCAGGACGAGCAGGCGGCAGCGGTGGATTGTCGCAATCTGCGGATATGGGCGTTAAACATCAGCGCCACCTAATGCGTGTCCCACAATCATTAGCAGCAGGCTTAAGTAGCTATTCCATGCTCGTACTATGCTTAGTGTATGTTCTTGCCTTGCTGCCGAGTCATGTCATATGCGACGACGATAATGGCTTTTTCGTTAATACCTTCAGCATGGGACCAGAGACGACGACTCCTGAATTCGGTAAGTGCATTTGCAGGAATTGAGCTCCCTATATAGCGGTGCCGTTGGCAATTTCTAAATTATACCCAACAGGGTCGGGTGCTAATTTGCTTGAGTAAGCCACTGCCATCCATTTTGGGGTGGCTTTCTTTTTTTTTTTTTTTCTCTCCTTTTTCTTCTTTTTTCTTCCCCTGTCGTTTTTATTGCTGTTGTTGTTGGAAATATGGAAATTATGTGGGGCAATTAGGAGGTGTGTGTTCCCAATGAATACAAAATGAAGGGAATTTAGCGCGGGAATGCCTGAAATTAAGGACAATTGGTGAACGTATGCCGGGTGCATATACTTTTTCGTAGTGAGTGCTATAAGTGCGGGAATTAGAGTGTCATAAAGTTTGCGCATCGTTACGCTGCTGCTGCTGGTGTGTGGGTGGTGCCATACACTCCTGTGGAATGTTTAGGGATCGGAGAAGATAATGATTCCAAATTTGTTAGGTATGACGTGCAATTAAGTTAGTCGTGGCGGTATTTATGAAAGAATTGAAGCTGAGATATTTTAGGAATTTTTTTTGGGTTATTAGAATGAAATTGAACGAGAAATCGTGTGCCCTTCAGCTGTAATGGCTATGATGTTGAGGAAATCAATTTTGTCCATATCCTTTCTGGAATGAGAGTTTTAAAAATAAATTCCTTTCTCTTTCACTTTCTATTATTTTACTAAATTTTATAAAAAACAAAATACTTTTCGTCACCATTGTGAACTATATTATGATCACAGTCATCACTTAACGATTTTTATAATATCGTCATGTTGCAAGTACATACTTGGAGGGAGTCACTACTCAGGAAGTATAAAAAAAATTTATTGGTTAAAGGTATACCAACGTACATAATTCCTGCGAAATAAAACCGGCCTTATTGTGAATTATTGCTATTTTTATTTTTCACTATTGTGAACCCATTCTTCCACTACTTCATTGTAGCTACTTTCTATTTAGCTTAGACTAGGTTCGATCACCTATGTCTCTGCCGAATGTGGTTCGAAATATGTGCTCTGCTTTGGTTCGTGTTGTTCAAAGCAGTTAGATTTTTTAGACACCATACACCAACTCGTCTCAAAAATTTGGTCAGCCGAGTGTATGCCTAATGAGTGGAATCTCAGCATCGTTTGCCCGATCCACAAGAAAGGAGATCCACTCAATTGCACCAATTACAGAGATGTGACTAATATCTCTCTCAATATCTCAACATCACCTGCAAGATCTTGTCTGCCATATTTCGTAAACTCATGAATCCCTTCGTCAAAACTCAGATTGGCTCCTATCAGTGCGATTTCAGTCCAGATAAGTCCATAATCGATCAAATCTTCACACTTCGGCAGATCCTGGATAAAACCCAAGAAGTCCGAATCGATACCCGCTATCTTTCTATCGATTTCACAGACGTCATGCCTAAATCGTCTCTGGATTCTTCGCATAGCATCGATCTTTAACGGCTAAACACAAAAAAAAGTCCAACTGCGTCAAATCACAGCTCTGTGCCGGCCAAGCAACATCACCAGAACAACTGATTACACGATTTTTGAACTTAGTGTAAAATAAATCGATTGTTGGACGGCTTGTGTGGGATATGGTCCCATCTTGATGGAACCATACCTGGATATAAAAAATAGGTTATCATGCCGCGATAGCGCTTAACTTTTCTCCTCTGTGGCCCCGTTGCTAATTAGGTGCTCTACCATCCCTCTGCCAATTGCAGCAAATGGTTCTGAACCAGAGAGCTTCAAAATTGAACCTTGCTTTGCTAGAGATTCCGCCTTTTCATTACCCTCAGTCCCTTCTTGCCTTTTCACCCAGAGCAGCGTCATCTCATTTCGAGATGAGCACTCATTCAGTTTATGAACACATTTCAATGCCAGTGATGTATTGATATCTATTCGTTCCAAGCACTGGATTGATAGCAATATTTTTACCCGCAATCTGACCGTCTTTCCGGTGATGCAACGCATGCAACGAAGCAATCATATCGGCTTGATAGACTGGGGTATATTTCCCCAGACTAATATGACAGGCTATGTAGTTCTTCTGAAAAGATACCTGTCCCCGCTCTGCCATCCATCATGAACAAAGACTTTCGAAGCATATTTTATCGAAGGCACCTTCGATGTCCATTATTATGGTCATTGCAATGCCTCCGGTTTATATGTATCTCTTCTTCCGCAATGCGTAGACCTGCTAGTTCTGTATACATATTGTCTACTATTCAAAGGACACGCTTCCAGCGCGGGGCTCTCCATTTGGTCCTCCACGATTATTTCCATTGTTTTCAACAGAAATGGTATTAGGCTGGTCGATCTGAAAAACTTCGCTTTGGTAAAGTCCTGTTTTCCCGGTTTTGGAAGAAACACCACATTTGTTTCCATCCATACGTGCCTAACAATATGTAGCCTATTGTTAGGCACGTAACGTATATAGCCCTAAACCTTGGTATGATGTATGAGGATTGCAACCCATTGCATTAAAGCTGGGAAAATACCAACCGGTCCTGTGGTCTTGTTAGGGGGAAAACGTTTCTATCGGCCCATTGAACGCTTCTGGCGGTACTATCCGTTCCGCTTCTGCTCTATTCATCCCGTATGATCGTTGTTTCCTCATAGCCCAGGGCTGATCTGACTTATGGTTTCCCGGAAAGTGTATGACCTCATTTACACGATCCGATGTCTCAACAATCTCTCTCGTTCTATTACAAATGAGTCCGACTTTGAAAACTTTTTAATTTTCTGAAGCCTATTGACCTCAGATGTGCTCCTACTATTCGAGCAAAATTCCCTGCAGGAAGTTATGCCGATGTTAGGTTTACAGTGCAGCTCCCCCTAACATTTTGTTTAATGGAAATTTGCATCCAAACAATATGGAAGGCTTGCGGCAGACTTATGTCTATTCTATATGCACTACCACGGGAGATGTTTCAAAGAACAAAATTGAACGATTCTTTACAAAACGGGAGTTCCACAAATATCCCATCACCTCAATATTCGCCTGGCACCAAGAACATTACCATATCAAAACTATACTTTGTAACAAATACTCTCAGGAGCTACTTAAAACCAGAATCAACAACCCTATCAGGGTGCTGTATACTCATCAAATATTGTAATTTTCGGGTGCTGGAGATGATAGGTCCTCAGATTTCGATATTGACAGAGAAATGCATTTACGTGTACCGATATATTAATTATTGGAAAACAAAAAGCTCCTCTGTGCCACCACTGTGCGCCCGAGTGCACCTTCAAAAGGACACCCGACAATGCATATGGTAATAATTAATTTAACATTACTACAATGGCAGACTGTCCATCCTGGTTGCTATATTAATTATTTATTTTTAAATGCAGCTCATCACTGCCGTTTGTTGGCATCGGAGGACACAATCATTATGATCCTTTTTTGTAAGGAATATAAAAAGCCAAGTATGTCAATTGCTTGGAAGTCGTATTACAATTTATCGCTTGGAAGTGATGGCTTATGGGTTCCCTCGTCAACACTATCACATCCCGCCAGCCGGCTCGCGGTTGGAAATACCAATTTTTTCGCCCGATGGCGTCGGTTTTATTACAAGACACATGGTACGGATACCGAGGACGACGACGGAACAAAATTAAATGCTCTGAAACGTACCACCACCAGTACAGCTGACTGCTCCGTGTGGGAATTCGTCGAAGGAGGAGGGTGCCTTTCAAAAAACCATAATTGGAATTTCCAAGTACTTCATTGGTGTATGATGGGGAGGGTGGTGTTTTTTTTTTTTTTTCTTTTTTGCTCTCATGTTGTGGCAGCTGTAAATTTCAACTACGGCGTACCTCACGAAATTCATTAAAAATGGAATCCTCGTATTGTTCGCCTACCTACCTGAGCGACACGTCCCCTTAATATGCATTTAGTGCTGGGGCTACGACTAGAATGAAGGATCAAAATCTGCCTGGGTGCTCATTTCTCGATTTCTTCATCCTTCATCAACGTACAAGTCCGGATGACTTAATAAACTACGAGAGGGAGCCTACCATACACAAGCAAATGTGAATTTTGAAATAATTTGTATGGTGCTCTGAAAGTGAAAGATAAATAGCATAAATTTGCATGAGGTTAGTATTTTGATGAGCCGGTTCTTTCACTTTTATTTTTTCTTGTGAAGGCTTTTTCTTAAAAAAAAAAAAAAATTAAACTGGCCTTGACATACTGTGTACTAAAGGTTTCATATTCATTCTTCAGTTGACTACGTGAAAGAATTTAATAATCCCTTTGATACACATTCCTATTCTGGAAACTTACTCGCATCTTTCGCAGACCGATTCTTTATTCCATTTAAGAGGAAATGTATGTACGTGAGGGTCCAGGTGTTATTCAATGAATTCTCTTATGAATTACGTTCCATATTTATGTTTTTTTTTTCACTTTTTTATTTTGCAAATAAAAAAAAAACAAGTCCTTATCAACACAGAACATTTAGAAATATCCTGTTTCCATTTATTAGTTCACATTGAGAGAGGGGTGAAAACAG
Source organism: Xylota sylvarum (assembly GCA_905220385.1). NCBI lineage: Eukaryota > Metazoa > Arthropoda > Insecta > Diptera > Syrphidae > Xylota > Xylota sylvarum. The sequence goes on from LR999958.1 coordinate 17,173,399, forward strand.
CCTATTCGAATTTTTAATTTCCGCTAAGAATTAGATAGAATGCACGAAAGGGTGTGCTATTCCAAGTATACTATATAGCTGAGTTGACATTCTACTTATACCTCTATGTATGTATAAACTAACACGAGGTAGTGAGTACCCACTGAATGTTTACTACTTGCCCGGTCACCAGTTAAAGCTTCTTGGAGATACATTCATATGTACTAAGTTTTCATGTTGTTTGTATGGTTTTGGCAGGTTGCCCAAAGCAAAATTTGTTCAAAACTCTTATTTGGAGACCAATAGATACACGTACATACAACACGTGCTACCGATTACATCACACAGCTTCTATGTGTATACAACAAATAATTTATATTTGAATAGACAACATGATGAATTTTTCAAAAAAAAAAAAAAAACCTTTCATAACCGATTTGAATATCCCGCAAAACAAACCCATTCAAGCGGCATTCTTAATCCTAAAATTAATTTAAACACCTCTTCCCCAGCCTTTTTCTGTATTCTGGCATTTTTTTTTTGCATGAATAGAACGCCCTGAGCGATTACCATGAATTCATTTTGAATTGATCCATAAATTTCTTTGGGTTAATGCTGTTTGAAACCCTTCTTATGTCCATAATTATGGGTTAAATGTGCCGGCAAATTGGCCTTCATTGTTTGTGGAAATATTTGAAATTGTAGACGGCCGGCATAAGAAATGTCATGTTTCGTAATGGAGCTGTTTGCATAGCTTCTTTGCATTGTAAATTGTGAAAAGAAATTGTGCGATTTATGATGAAGCAGATTTTAAAATGTGCTACTTTTCAAAGTAAACAGGACTTCTTCAAAAAATCACCTTTACAATGTTGCAAAGGAAGGTTTTTTTTTTCTTTTTGTCTCCTCGATGACATCCTTTAAATGTTGAATTCTGAGCAATTTCTGGTCTTCAGTCAACTTGTGCTTCGGTAGTCCAAATGTTCCGTCAAAATACAACAAATTAATGTTTTTGGGATGCTAAATTCAAATTCCATGAATTCCAACTAAGATATTGGCGCATCTTAGATGAAATCACGCACTCATGAACTCTGCCACGGGATAAACAATCATCATCATAAACTTTGCTTATCAATTAAAAGATTTCGGTAAAAGTTTTACAAAATTCTATATTACCTTTTTGTTCGATGTTCATTTTTGTACCGATGACACAAGCATACTGTCACTTCAGACGCAATAACTCCGCTTCTATTGACCCTGTTCACACAGTTCTGACGGACTGGATATTTTTATTTTTTTTTTGACGTTTGCGTGTTCAGACTGATAGTTTTGTATGAACACTTCCGCAGACTCATTTTGACATATTGGTTATCAGCGCCAATTAAACTTGTTTGATTGACAAGAAATTCTTTCCACAACAAAACTAATGCTTTTCACAACAATTAAATTGATTTGCTTTCATTTTTCTATTGTTTGCTGCACGAGTTTTTAAATTAAAAAAAAGTATTTTTTCATGCTTTTGCTGAGTGACTCTGATTGGCATTTGCAAACGTCAAAAAAAATCCAGAAAATTTCAGAAAATTCGATTGTCCTAACATGTTATCTCCCTGCTTCCTCGCCTGTACATGTCAAAAAAAATGCAGTCCGTCAGTCCTGTCAGTCTCCGTTTCAGTTTTATTTGGAAAACGTATGTTTCAATAGTTTCTTTGAAAGTAATAATGATTGAAGCAGGCTTTTATCCGAAAAAAAAGATAATATCGATAAATCGATATGAACCAATGCGCTAACCTTTTGTTGGACAGCGGATAATGAAAAACTACACCAAACTAGAAAGAAAGGGTGCTGCGGGATCAGCATTGAGGCGATGGGCCCTTGTTAATTGCCTGATTGGAAGCCCAAATGTTGTGGTATCTTTAACAAAGTTATAAATTTGTTGCATACCTACAAAACCTTAAACCAACAACTGTGGAAGGAGGACGTTGAAACCTTTAGGAAAATACCAGTGGACAGTCCACAGCTTCATACCGAAAGCCAGTAAGCCCCCTAAAGACTTTAGTTCGATCAAATCCGACTAAGACATACCATATATGTATGTATAACTCCTCCAAAACTCAAGGGTATTGAATTGCAATTTGCAGATCACGCCAGATACCTGTGGGTTATTCTCGATAAAAAACTCGGATGGAAACTGAATATTCAAAACCATGATAGGAAAGCTTCGATCATCCTCCACTCATATAGGAAGAGTTTAGGCCAAACTGGGGTCTCTAACCCCAGATTGTTGACTGGATATAAACAGTCGTCAGACCCATCCTTCTGTACGGATTACTAGTCTGGTGAAAGGCAATTGATAAGAAAATACTTAAGAAAGTTTGAAGACTATCCTATTTCTGTAAAACGAGCGCCCTTAGAACCAATCTTATAACTGCACTAGAAACTATACTCCATCTTCTTTCCGTTGATATCTTTAGGAAGCTGATGACTGCTAAAGTGACAATACGGCTTAAGGAGTGTGGTAAACTGAATATTTGTATAGCCATTTCAAGCAGAAGTCACAGCTGTTCGTTTAGGCGCGACCTGTCTTTCGATTAACTCGATAGAGTGCAGGTTATTAAGCCTGTTCAACTTGGCCTGATGGTATTGTAGCAACGATATTATTATTTTCACTGTCAGGCAAATGGCAATGAGGTACCCACAACCGTACTATTTTACCTCAAAGACCGCTTTTAATCGTCATTTTTCTCGTCTCCATCCAGATCACGGGACAGTTCAACATATACCTATGTCAGCCATTGAAACAGGATATTGCAACTTTATATACCAAAGTTTCAAGGCCTTCCACAAATCCGATTTCCGTATACATGACGCAAAACATTGCATACTCTCAGGAGTATACATATTAAAGCAGCAACTTCGATGCTACTTAGATCCTTGAATTCGGTTAAGTTATGTTTTTCCTTCGATACCCCTTAACCCTCTCCATCACATTAACTTTCCTTTATCCAAACCGCCTAGCATCTGAAATGAGAAAGTAATTAATTTCCCCATACATCAAAAGTCAGGTTATTGTAATAATGAATTAAACCAAATTACTCTCTCAAGGATTCAATGGAAACCGTATCCCCACTCATAAAAGCCACCTTTTCTCACTACCTATTAAATATGCCGTCCAAATGGAAACCATTAAACGTCAATAGACCGCCTGTAGGCAATGGACTCCATCAAATCATTTTTCATCCTCGAAACCACAAACTCTCACATGCATACTCTCACATAAAAGACATATCCCCGGGGTGATATATTTTACGAGAATAGGTCGATTATCCTTAAGAAGTTAAACTCCACTCAAGCCTGTATGTGGTAGGATATATTCCAACACCACAAACTTTCAATGAAATCTAATGAGATACTATAAATCCTAAAATCCTTTTTAAGTCCTTTGAGACCCCATAACGCCAATGCATACACACAAAAGCAAAACTGTTTGAAGGAAGAAAAAGACAAATAATCCCCGAACTATAAATTCCCCGATAGACGATTGCACACGGCCATATACTCGCACTGATATTTGCATATTCCGTTTGACGCCCTAATGATATGCAAATGACCGAATCAGGACCACAAGCATAGTGCAAAGCTCAACCTAAACGTACTCCTTTCGAATGTTGTCCTTCTATTTCATTTGAGTTGAGCAAAAGTGGAAGGGAAAACTACTAAACGAAGAAAGGACGAAAATGCATTTTTTCCGCAGACACGAATGAAAAGTTTCTTCTATCATACTTTCCATCCGTCAACCGCCCTCGAGGTGTCGTCCTTTCATCATCGCCCTGAATGCTAGGGAGACTCACTTCAAAAAACGGCCGTGTGTGTTAGTTTACTAGAATTTTAATTAAATACGGTGAAAGAATATTTTTCTATGAGAAGAATGCACAGCATCACTTTGTCCCCAACGCAATCACTTTGTATTCCAAGGACATTTTCATTTTATTGCAAAAAAAAAAATGTTATAATTCAATGTTCTGCACTCAATTGAGCAGAAATGAATTCATTGAACACTAAGGACTGTTACAACTAATGCCCTGCGACGTGTGTAAGTGGAAAAAGGACGAAATATAAAACCACAATGGCGTGCATACTCGACGAAAAAAATAATATGCAAAACCTATTTTCTTTGTTTTTTTTTTTTTTAGAAGATTATCGCATTGCATTGGCAACGGAGCAACATAATTAAAAACGAAGGACACGAGAAAGGATTTAAAAATACCCAAAGTACCTCATTGTAAGTGGTTTATATTTAGGCCGCTAGGCTTTTTGTGAACACGACGTAGTTGAAGCCTTTTGAAATTATGAATAAGTGAACGCAACTAGAGGTTGAAGGGTGAATAAAATTCTACAACGACGACAATTTTTGTTGTTGAGTCCTTTTTTCTAGCCTTATTTTCTCGCATGCTGAACGTGACAGTATCTTAAGATGTTATTTAGGAATATGTAGTTTGTAGTGTTTGTGAAGGCTGACATAAACGAGGATTCTTTGTTAAGGTGCTGTGTGTGGTTAAAGGTTAAAGGATATGTGGTTTTGCCACATCAGAAGACAAAAGTTTTGTGCTCAAGGATAGATTTAAGTTTTTGTTGTTGATTAGATTTACTCGAGGCATGTTATGATAACTCGTTTATATGTTTATTCGTGGTGGGAAATGACCCATATATACACATACATACGTTGTGGTCATTGCTAAACTGGACAAGGCATTTGACATGTTGAAAGTTTGTTTAAGTTGGTTTTTATTTTGAAAATATCTATTACTCGGGGAATCCTTTTTTCAATGAAAATATCATTCCGTTAATGGTCTGCCAGGCAATAAAACTTGAAGAGAAATTTCATCGTCATTTGTGTTCCTACTAAAAATTGACCGCGATCTTGGAAAAGAAAGGTCATTTCATCAGGTATCAATGTTTGAACCGTGTATGCCTCAACATATGTACCACACTAAAAGTCTTTATACATGAAAGTTCAGGAAAGAAAACACCATGTGAATTGAAAATTACCCCGAGGACAAAGAGGCAGTTGTATACATGGTTCAGCATTGAGTGTTGTTTTTACAAACAACCTTCACCTTGGTTTGCTTTCATGCCTTTGATGCGTTCTACTCCTTAAAGTTCTTCTATCTGAGTCATTCGAGTTCAATTGTAAACATTGGTAGTGCCATCGGATGCAATGATACCAGAAGACCAACATTGGAGCAAAATTAAAAACGACTTTTCTTGTTGACAGTCTGCCTTCCTTCGAAAGAAATGTACCAAAATTAATCTTACGGGTCTCTAATGTGGTGATCTGCTCTGAGTAAAGTCTGCAACATAATCAAACTTAATAGGGTACAACGAAAAAACAAATACAGTGCCCACCAGGTGCTCTAACGTCAGCTTCGGCAGATGCTATACCAGCGTTTCCGCATCTTCTAAGTAAAGTTAGGTTATGAATGGGTGTGTGATGAAAAAAACTCATCACGTCCTATTGGAGATCTAAAGGTCTCCTTTTAAAAAGTAAAATGAGACCTAGAAATACAAATAAACCGAAACCTAACGCGTTACTACCTCGGAACCAGTTGCTGCTCTTAATAAAGTGGAGGAGATCCTATATCTGGAAGCCTGCTAACTCTACCTGGATCATAGGGTGTGCGTAGGCGTCTTTCTTGAAAAGCGAGGTAGTGGCATAGCAGATGTTGGATTGACTCCATCTCTTTCTTGTCTCCAGCTTTTGCATATGTTGGAATCTACCATTTATGGAGCATGACTCCGAAGGGACAGTGTCCTATGATTATTCCAGCTAGGATACGAATAGAGGATCAATTAAGTGCCAGAAGGCTCCTTGTTTACGTTTTGTTCGCTTGTTACGCTTCACTGATGTTCATTTCTGATCCCATTCTCATCCCAGAAGATTAATTTTTTCGTTACCTTCAATATTGCTATGTCCGGAAACGCAGCAAAGTTTGACCGAATGGTGTTCAATGGTGATCAGTAAATAAAAGGATTCTAAGTCTACATATATAAAGCAGTCAGGCTCTAAGAAAGTGGATTTTGGATTTGCTATCGAGAGAATTGGTATCAACTCCAAGGCAAGGCAAAACATCACCACTATCATGATACATGAATAGCCGCTATCAAAATCATTGCTTCGGTCACTTCATCCTCCAAACTAGTACGAGAATGCCGAAATGGACGTTCCTAGATAGTCACTTCAAGGTAATCCTGATTTAGGTTCCAGGACACAATCACTTTGATGGGAAAGAACACGCTGACAAATTGGCTAGCCAAGGTTCAGTTCCCCCCATTGGAGATCGAATATTTTTCCTAAATTCAACACGATGAATTAAGAGTATCCTCAACAAGATACATCCACAAATAGTTTTTGTGAGATGTGTAGTCAAAATAGCATTTTAATAACAAAAAAATATCCATTATAAGTAGCTTCTGTCATAATATCGCTGTACAACCATTGTTTACAAAAGAAGGTGGGCGCAATCAAACATTTTTTGAAGTCAATTAACCTCTCCAGGGTTTATAGGAGAGAGAATGGTCGACTTTTAGAAATCCTTTGTGGGCTAAGTCAGCTAGAAGCCACACCGCTCTTCAATATAAGCACCATTCGAAGCTGACAAGCAACCATTAAAATTGTGTGATGCCAAAAAACCACTACTTCATACAGAAGGATATGTTTGGTGAACCAGTGCATTTTTTGAACTGTAATCGCCCCTTTTGGTACTTCGGTTTGTTGCTTATGTCCTTCACAAAAGATTATTGCAAATTTGTTTTAACTGAAAATTTATTGTTTCTTAGTTGGTGCTGCAGTATGTCCTTAACCGTGATGAGTCACCGCACTTACACCTTCCATTTGCTTCCCTCATCCTTAACTTAAATGGATTCTGGAAATAGTTCGTGCTTCACATCATTCCTGCTAAATTTAAGAAAGATTCTAAAGAAATACAAACCGTGTATACTTACTCTTGAAATGCCTCATAAACTAATCATTTTATGCGAACTGCAAAGTATCTAATCAGCTTATCGAATTGCCGCCATTTTAAATTTCATTTCGGCTCGATGTCATCCTTAAATCAATAAACAATGAAAATCTCATTTCTAGCAAAATAATTCTCACACCCTTCGCGCGCAACGTTTAACGAAAACTTGAAACCTTCTTCTCCACAATTGGGCAATCAAGGCGCCATATTGCTCAACAGGATCTCTGTTGCCATGAAATGACAGCCTGTTTTATACATTCTATCGATTTCATGTCATTGTGTGAAAATGAAAACAAAACCAACGACCTGTTTCCGATAAGTTCAACCTCATGCCATTTTATTTCTGCTGAATGAAACAAATTTCATTTTCTCAATTATATCCCCCTTCTACCCGCTACCCAGTGGTTAGTGCCAAAAAAATTAATTCGCCCTCGAATTTGTTTCTTCGTCCTTTTTTCGTCGCCCATACACGAATCTCGACTTTCTCCTCAATTTGTTGGGATTCAAACAACTTCCTTATGCAAAACTAAAAGAAAGAAAAAAAATCATTGTTTTTTTTTTAAAGAAAACCAAAAGTTGATAAAGCCCCATTAATATTCATGAAAATTCAATTCGTTCAATTAAACCCCAACAAAGTCGGAAACTCTTATAAACTTTTCATCAGCTACTATCCATCCGAACTTACCCATATCCTGGATTTTAATTAATTTTTTATTATCTTAGCGTTAGCGCGTATCCGGGAAACGGTGCAAAAAAAAAAAAAAAGAAAACCCAAAACCGGGAAAGGAAACCAGACACTGCAAGCAAAGTTTTCCCCGCCCCTTTTGAAAATTGCATGAATCCTTGAGATACACACATAAGCTTTAGCTTTCATCACATCCGTCGAAGTGTAGAGTGCGGTATGTGCTGAGTGCGAGTATTCATCAATCTCCATTAAATCAGTTTCCATATTTTCATTCATTTTCAAACCAATACCATCATGTATTTGAATGCAAATTCAATTTTAATTCTCCTCGTGGGAAAATGCACACGAAACTGGGACGAAAACAAATCCGACCCAGTAAAGAGGCGAACAATCTAAGACCTTTAATGTGAATTTAACCGCACACAGTGCGAAGTCTTTAGCTTGTGATTAATCATTCTGAGTGAAGGTCCTTTATTTTTTTTGTTGAGGTGTTACAGAGGTTGAAAATCGATTCACCCGCCTTGACAGGTTAAATCGGGTTGAGTGCGGCAAAAAGTGATTTCAAATTCGACGGTGAGGGATACACCACACTGGCAAATCCTTTTTTAAACGCAATAAAACGCAATGCAAATCAGTTGGACCAATAAATTAAGTTTGGATTTCTTCTATTCGTCCTCTTTCTCCTTGATGTCTCGAGGGGATTCTATTTATTTATTACACATTGGGAGGGTGAATTTGTTTTCCTGTCTTAAAGTTTTCGTTTTCGTTTTACAGATTACGCCAGCCGGGGAAAGAAGAAATTTGGCGACAAGTGCGAGAATACACTCGAGTGTGGCTTTCCTGGATCGATATGTGACCCGAAGAAAAAGTCCTGCCAGTGTGTCGAAGAATTGCCCGTCACCAATCACATTGATAAATGTGGCAAAGGTAAGTGCTGATAGGAGTGTATTCGAGTAGTTGGTATGGAAATGAGTTTCGAAACAAACTTAATAAACAGTTTTAAGTTTTATTAGGAGTGATTTTAGGCGCAATCGTAACACAGAAGGAGGCAATTTTCGCCAGTTATTATGGCATTTTCGAAAAGTTTTAATTGAAGCTATTTAAAAGGAACTTTATTGTTTATTGTGTATACTTTTGTGGGTATGGTGTTGGACTAAATGTCATCTGTCTTACATAAAGTTTTTTTTTTATTACTAACGACCTTACATCGGAACGAATATGAAAACTATTACTTTTCAAACTCTAAATGTACATTAAAGAATATTAAAAAGTTTGAAACACGTTTGTTAATATCATTAAAGAAAACGTTGTATACTGCTTCAGAAATTAGGGATAGACGAACAATTTGTAAACCGTTGTATTGCATTGCATTCTTTTGGATAATAACTTTATCTTTGCTGTATTATTTGGTCATTTACCTGGGAAAGATTTGACAGACTTTCCCATCGGTGGCAACAGTTTGTCCACAATAATTCTTCGAAAAAGAAGTGTGTTCGTACTGACCCATACAGGTATTTTCTAAACTTCAATCTTACTCTTCCCTAAATTGTGTTAAGAATAACTGCCGAAACAAAAATGTGTGGTTGTGGTGGTAGTAGCGACAGAAGATAGACCTTTCAAAAGTATAAATACACACAAACTAAATACTGTGAAGACGATATGTAGCTGTAGCGGTGGTTTGTCACTCTGGCTGTAGTATTTGTTGGTTTACTTTTAACATTTGTGGCTCACTTACATAGTTTGACAGTCCAGTAATAGCCAAAAAAACGAACGGAACGAGATATTAAATTGAATTAAACTGGTGAAGGACAGAGAAAATATATCGAATCTAAACCATGTATGTATGTATGAAAAATGTAAATATTAAATGTTTGTTTTGTACATAAAACCTAATTTTAAAAATTAGTTTCGAATAAAACTATCAAAATAATTTCAATCAGTTGACCTCAGCGTCCCACCATCGTGGGCACAGTTTTATTATGTATCACCACACAATCTGACAGGTCGTACTACCGCCACAGCGACACCATTGCTTTTCGTTAGTAAGGTAAACATTCGTGACCATCCCCTTGAAGTATTGAAACCTAATATACCTGAGTATCAAAGTTCCAAAACCATGGAACAAAGATGAAAGAACGATTATTCTCCAAATGCACGTCCACTGTGTTTCTTCGTTTCCATTTGCAGTCAAAAACAACGGATCATTAGCCGCAGCACCAATATTTTTGTAAACATATTTTCAGACAAACTAATAGCAATTCGTCACTGATTGTTTGCTTAAATCCTGTCACCCCTCGAGGGGCCGTCAACAATGCCTGCAATGCTTTTCAACTCACTCCAGCTCTTTGCCAGTAGTCTCCATTCCTATTCGACTGTCCTTCGCCATGTTTGCTTAGACTGCCCGCTCTTCTGTCTGACTGGGTGAGTGGATTCCACTGTATGACATATTTCGCAATAGGGACGTTTGCTATTATTTTTTATTACTCTCCTGCTCAAGGCTATCCAGATAGCATCTCTGTTCAAACTGTCGAAAACCTTTTCAAACTCAATGAACAGTAGATGTAGCGGAGACCTGAACTCTACGCATTGCTCACTGTATTTTGTTTAGAACTCCAACCAACAGTGAGTTCTTTTGTGTTGCTGTAGACAGTCTTACTGTCACACCTGCTAACTGATTCTTCAGCCTTCGAGGCCAGTGCGTATGAACGCTTGTCACGTCTGACACTGCGGTGAACTTCTTTCCTCTTCACACGATATTGAGCTTCTAATTCGGGTTTCTCTACTGCTGATGCCGCTGCAATCCGAGCCTCGAGTAAAATATTTTCATCAAACCGTTTCTAGGTATACAGGGCTTTTCTGCCCTTTACTGTAGGCAACTGTCCTAGATACAAAAACATTTTTCACATGCCTTGAGCTGCTGATTATTTTTGTTTTTGTGGCAAGATGGTGTCTGAATTGTTGCACTAGGGGATCCCGAAATCTGTCGATATTGTAACTTGTACCTCGAAGCAAGTTTGAGCGGTTAGTGTTGACGGCTGCAGTACATTTTTACTCTGAAATCTGGCCGTCAATATCCGGTCACTGTACGGTTTCCACGATATAAGACTGCTTCTTGCTGTTACTGTTAGCATCAGTCCTACGCCGGACTCTCGAGTGCTTCCGACTAGTTTTCCAGTGTAGATTAAGACATTGCTTTTTGTGGGCGAGCGATATTCCCTAGCCTCCAACCATCTTATCTCGTCCAGACCCAAGATGTTCATATTATATCGCGAGAACTCTCGTCCAAGTTCCAGGAATCTGGCATTCTGAGGACCTTCATCCCATGAGTCGAGTAGAATCCTAACAATCCAGGACATCCAAAGGTCGTCAACAAAATATTAGACCATATTCGAGACTTGTTGTGGCGTTTGGGTTGCGGACCAATCGACATTTATACCGTTTTGTGGCGCAGGCAGCTCGCCATTTGTTCCCTCTACTTCCCAATTTCCAAAGAAATTCCCAAATAGCGTGCACCGTGGAATAGGTGTGGAGTAAAACTTGCTAACAGAGCTACAAGATGTTCGACTAATCTATCGGAAGATGCTACTTCTACAAGGCCTAAATTAGCCGTTGCCATCCTGTGTTTAGGTCAGGCATAGATGCTGGTTAAGGGGAAACCTGCTGTGTCCAATAGTTCGTCTTTGGACATATTGGATACTAATTCAGGCCTAGTCTTTCACTCACTTTTTTTTTAAAATGCCAAATAGCTCGCAAGAGGAAGTTTTCAAAAAAAGGGGTCCCTTATAATGAATTTTTTTTTCAATGATTCACAAAGTCATCATCGCATATCATCCTTAGCTTATCTTGACCTGAATAGAGTTACTTTCTTTGATTCCTAGACCTTAAGAACCCCTGGATTCATCAGTTCACACATTCATATAACTTACTCCCCAAACTCGACGACTTATGTATATTGAAAAACTCGTGAGTCTACTAATTGCAGTTGTGTTGGTATAATTGACTTCATCGTACTAATCTCAACCTAAGTATTTGCCACTCCGTTGTCTCTTTCGTCATCGCACGAAGTAAAGCATCGTTAAATCCAATAAGGGGATATGTCTAGACTACATTACATCAGAGTCTGCATCTGAAGTGACACTGTTATGGAAGTGTATTGAACTGTGGCTCGAGAGTTTTCGCTAATGATAGCTTCACCCTGGTACATTTAAACTTGGTAGAACCAATGGAGAAGTTCAATTTGGATTATTATTGCTCATCTATTATAATTTCTCTATCCACCAAACCAAAAGCTATTAAGTTCTTGAATCATACTTGACTTCGAAAATCCTTTTCCTATGCACTCTGTAACTTCATTATGCACTTCTAATATTTCTTTAACACCCATCACGTGATGCGTACATTAATTTCATTACAAGGAAAAGTTATTAAAGAAATAAATTAGCAATTATTACTGGAAAAGCGTGACTTATGACAAATGTCAGTGACTCAGAAAAATAACCCCGAACCAAGGACTTTACCATCAAGAATAAATATTAATTACGCTGGGCTATAGAGTAGCAAATTTTTTGTTTTGTTTTATTTTATTTCCTTTTCAACAATTCACTTAATTCCACTCTTGCTCTTGTGTTGCATGTTCGCGTTACATTTGAATGAAATAAAATAACTAAAACATGAAATATTTAAATCCTGTAGAGTACAGCGGCAGCCCTTTTTGAAAGAGTGCCTTTGGCAAATTGAATACTTCCAATGCCAAGGATTTACTGCTTAGCTTACTTGTTCCCTTATAACAAAGCATGCATAATGTCATGCTCCAAATACAGCACACCCGGCGTGCTATACTCGCATAATATGGTGTATGGTTAACATTGTAGAGCCAACATTCATAGGACAACTACAAGGGTTGCGTGTTTCCGACAAGCATAACGCAAGGATATCTGGAAGTTGACATTATCTATGCACCACGTTTAACTTTGCCGTTCCTTCATAGAATGTAACGGCGAACGTAAGGGATGTAAGTCTGCATAAAATGAATTCATGCCAAACAAAAAAATGTGGAACAAAAAAAACCGTTAGGAGTACATAAAAAGTTTCACCTAAAGTTTGATCGATTATCGAAATAAATGTTTAAAGGTGGGCTTCAACATAACAAACTAATTCAAACAAAAAGGGTTTCGTTCCTGCATCTCGATTCGATCGAAATTGAACTTGACTGTGATATTCAATCGGAAGGTCGGTTATTATGTCTCCAAACATTTTATCTCACAATCCTATTTGAGTGGGTTTTTATAAATATAAGGTCAGGCTTTAAATGTAAATTGAAAGGTTTTTGTATTTTCGAATGGTTGTGCTTCTGGTTTTTGTATGTAATTTCCACTTGAGAGAAGATTAACTAAAGAAAGTGTCCAACGACTCACATGGCAGTCGTGTCACCTAATCTATTTTCTTAGGTTGTTCCGGAACGAAGCTCATTAAGACCCAGTTTGAGCGATGCGTCCCGCGAAAGGGAACCAAATCAAATTGATCACACACTGCAATTGCAATTCCAGTGTATTGACTGTTGGAACGTTCCGAGGTGCAAATATCGACTGTTGCGACATACCCGATTAAGGTAAAGGTACGAATGCAGAGAAAATACCATTGTGAGGACTGAGTAATGAATTTAAATGTTGAATGGTTGCATAAGCAATCGACCGCAATCCTTACAAACTTATTCCACTTATTAAAATATCCATCCATTAGTTAGAGAAAATCGTTTTCCATTTTTTTCAATTTTCTTCGCCTTTGCCTTGAGACAGTAATTGACAACGCCTATTTCTCCAAGGACATTCGTATCATCCCATCACGAACTAACATTGGCGTCGATAGCTACTTTCGTATTCATTACACACAAGCACTCACTTAAGTGAAGTATGTACCTACATACATGCATTTTCATGTCACACTGCACTGACAAGCACAAGGATGCAAATAGCCTTCACAAACTAAATCCTTATATTCTAGCCCGGAAAATGAACGTAGAAAAGTGCATTCACGGTCGAATGCATAAAGCATAATAGACTTATACTAGATCCTATTCCTGTTCCTACAGTAAAGGCAGAACATACTGACAGCCACAAAATGCAACCACAGTATCCTTAATGTTAATTTAATGTCCTAACTCCTAAGATTATTACAGTTACGCCTTCCCCCAATGGAATATGATTTCCTTTACCCGCACTGCCACTCTGCGATGCAGTGAAGCTTATCATTCTCAGTGCATCATCCTTAGAAACGCTGAGTTCTCTTTGTCGTCCTGTTTATGGGTTTGTATATAGTTGATGCATGCTATACGACGCAACGATGTAAAGGAAGAACATTTTTCCTTCTCAAGATACAGCAGCAGCATCGTGATTTGTTTGCCGTTTTATGTCCTTTTGGCAAAATTCCATTACTCGAAGACGTTGTGCAGCAGGGAGGCTTACATGAATCTCTATTTTCGCCAATTCAGAAGAAATGACGACAGTGGCAATGATAACGATGACGACGACGAGAAGTCACGTCCCGGTGGTATACCTTCGTCTCTTTGACAACTATTCGTTCTGCTCCAGTTACGAACTAAAAGCTTGTCGTGTTTATGGGTCAAAAGCATGACCTGATTAGGAATACCTCAGGCGAGGAAATTGGAAATTTGTTTGAAGAGAACATGTTTACCTTCATAACGTAGGCGATGCATAATATCGAAAGGCATTTCGGTCTTGAGGTCACTTTATTTCCAATTTCATCTAGTCATTGGAACCAGGATACACACACACTTATATCCGGTTAAAAAAGACCACAAGTTCCTTGAGAAAGGCAAATATACCTTTCCTCACGACACAACCCGACCAATTCACCCCGTCCCGAAGGTTAATGTGGTTTCTGGTTCGAACGAGCTAAATCAATTTACTTGGCGTCAGCTTTCCTCTGTGTGTTGCTTCACTTTGCAGCACTAATGTGGTCCATGTGTTTGCTATTCAAACACAAGGAGGATAATAAGAAGGTGCTGGGTGTGAGGTGGAGCCCAAAGAAGCCAAGGATATGATTTAAAGATTATTTACACTTAAGTATGGATGCGTAGTAGGTGGGAGCAATTCTATCTCGAACAGATGACAGATGATTCTTAACTTGCCAGACGATAAAGGGAGGCGGTATAATAGATGGATCCATTAATTTGGAGATTCTTGAAAAGGTGTCTTCATTTAACGTATGGGGAGCAATCCGGAAGTCAATTGTGCGTATATCTAGAGTGGGGGTTCGAAAACAATTATTAAATTAATTTCGGATTACCCACATCCTATAGCAGAGGAGCTCTACTACGCAGCATGGGGACAGAGGCAACGGGTATGTGAAACTTGTGCCAAAATACTGCGTAGTTCAATCATCCTCAATGGCGCCAAGGAAAATTGATTTCGTCGCTGTTTGCCTGCGTTGCTCTACGTGATATATGATGATGTTGTCAGTCGCGACCGCCAGCAGGAATCCTTGGTGCCAATAGATGGTGTACGAGTATTAATATTAATTTGGAGAGTGTACATACATAACTTAAGGTTGTTGCCACCCAAAATGCAGCAAACTGTGTTTTATGCGAGTATTCGTCCTGTGCGTAGTACATATGTATGTATGTACATACGACAAGGACATAAACGACTGAGAATAAGCAAATTTAATCTGGACCCCAATAAAAGTCTAAGTCGTTAAGAAGAATGTCTAATAAGTAGCATAGTCAATTCAAAAATATTTGTCATCCAGGTTAATGGCAGTTGGCATCGGAAGAAAAATGTGTCTTCCTGTATTTGAGGGTAACCAGAGCCTCCATAATCTTAACGACTTAACGAAGTTTAAAAATTGTATTTCAAAATGGAATCGTATTACAGTTTTAGAGAACAGAGTTAGTAAATTTTTTTTCTCAAATTCGCTTATGCCTTTACTGATTTTATAGGTTCTAACCTGCAATTAATTGTCCTCCTATTTTCGATTTTATATGAGTCTCTAGTACTCGGACACTGGTATAAGCTAATGATTCCATTCGTTCTGATCCATCTCGAATAATTCATTAATTTTTAAAAAAGTAAGTACCAGGGATACCCAGGGACAGAAACAGTTTGACCTTAAATCTATTCGCTCAAAGTCCCGAGCTCCACGTAACAGAGCTTAAAAATGTTCGATTTTTCCATAACAAAGGCTATTTGGCTAAATTGAAGGATTTCTGCTTGATGGATCTCAATGCGAAATGGATTTGGTGATGATTAGCTAAGTACTTTCAGTAGATAACAGCTCCAGTGTCCTATTCCTGTTTGAGCTTAAAATTATTATTGTGGTTTCCCTTTCCTCCCATATAAGGATATGGATATATCGAGTCCCACAAAGATGAGTACCAGGACATATCTTTTTAAACATTAAAGAGCTTTTAGTTCAATGTCTCACCTGGGATCTTTGCGAAACCTAAGCATCTTTTACTTTTAAACCTTCCCACCCTGACAATGACAAGGAAATGAACAAAGATGGGCTTCGCGCCAGATGACTAAATCCAGGGGTTTACTTTAATGTTACTCGGGTGAAACATTATTCAGTTTTTGATCCTACAACAAGTAGGGCAGGGATCTTTTCTTGCAAACATTCTCATTGGAGCTGGTAAATTTTCGTATATTTTCTTAAATTTCTTGTAAAATTCAAATGGTAAATGAAATAGTGCAGCGGAGCTAAGCGTAATTTTTGCACATATGCATAGGCTATACGCAAATCTATCCCTAAAATCTAAATATTGTTTCCCGTGGCTATTGGAATTAGGCTGTACTTCATAAAAGTGGAATAAATTCCTGCTTTTAACAGATTATTGTAATTTACAGCAGACACAACCTCTTGCGGTTGACATCATTCATTGTGCATATCTTTAGAGAGGCAGAAAAAAACTATTTTACTACAGGGCTTCATTTTAATTTAATGCAATGGACCAGTTTTAAAAATAATGTCATAACGACATCCAGCCGGAAACACAAACCGATACCTAATAACTTTTGTACCAATTTCCTCAAACATCTTGAAGATTACTCATTTTAACCACGTTGTCGTCAATATGTCGAAAAAGTGCTTGATATGTCATTTGATGATTACCATATTCAATCAATGGAGTCCTTTCTGTAAAAATTGAATACGTACACCAAGCTAAAAACATTTTCTACCGAAACATTGCCAACAAAATAATTAAACGAGTTACCAATCAATTTATACCAATAATATTCCAATTCAATAGCAGTTAACAAATACCATCCACACCAATACTACTTACTACCTCCAACTACAGCAAACCTCCATTTCATTCCACAGAGGCTGCCGTCAACGAGTCCTGTTTCTTCAACGAACAATGCGAGTCGATCAATTTCCCAACCGAATGCCGCGATGGACGTTGTGTATGCCGTTTCGAAATGACAGCGATTCTCGGCAAGGATGGCGTATACGAATGCAAATGTAAGCTATAGGATGAGATTCTATTTTAAATTAATTTTAATTGGGCCAACTGGTCGTCAAAACATGGAAACTATTTCTACCTTCTCTGTCCTGTTGAAATTTCATTTTAATTTGGATTTCTTTTTTTTTCTTACAATTTGTATAGCTGGCAACAAGGCCAAAGGAGGTCCAGAAACATACATCGATCCGGCTATGATTGGCGTCCTGGTAGGAATGGCATTGATGTTTATTATAATTTGTGTCGTCCTCCGATTATTTAGCCAGTAAGTAATTTGTAATTTGTATCTCACATGTACTCGTATCCTTTTAATGAGCCAAACAAAAGAAAACAAAATATTCTTATCCTCTTCCCACCTAACTATAGTATGTATATGCAAGTGTGTGTGTACTAAAGAATAACTGAAGGTAAACAAAGATAGGTAAACGACACACACAAAAAAAAACCTAGTAATGGAAATCCAAAAATAGAAAAATGTGAAATTTTCGTGAAAATTGGTTGGTCGCCAGATTGTGTCCTTGAAAATAGTATACCGCCACAAGTGGTCTAGTAAAATAAAAGTTTTAATGGTTTAGTGAGCAGGGGGGGCTAATGGTTTCAATGCGATTCCTCTTACCGTGGATTTAATTAATTTTTTGTTTTGTACAAAGTCAACAAAGCAAAATGTACTCGACTTGGTAGCATGTTTCAACTTCAGATTTTTTTTTTGTCCTGTGAATGAGTATTTCTAAAGTACCCACAGATTTCTCAGCAGAAATCTCTGCACAAAAGAAATATAATTTTAGTATACAGATCTACAACCAGGATAACTTAGGAATGGAACATGTGTCGAAATGAAAGTGTCTATTTATTAAAAATAAGTAGGTACATATGGATTTAGTAAATTAAGTGCAGACATAAACTTGGATCTATTTGCACAAGGCTATCCGATTGTTGTAAAAGTTTAAAGTATCCGACGTATACATAGTATCTACCTGGCTCCATTATGATGGTCATGGTCATACGAGACAGGTAGATCTTATGTAAATCAAAAAGAAAAGAGTAGATTGCACCAAAAATCGGTTTCGAAAATAAATCTCGGCATAGGCATGAATTTTTCTTGCTCAACCCTTTCCCTTTTTGAAAGAAATTTTCATTTGGTGTTTAAACGTCAAATAGTGGACAACTTCATTGACTTCATGAACGTGCGAATAAACCTTACAGTCCTATTAAGGACATTAAGTCGCTGAGGACAGCCCTTAACTGCAATCACAGACACTGACACTTCCCTAGAGGAGGAAGCAATAATTCGACTTTCAAGCATGATACACACATAATCAGTCGGAAATCCGTAAAACGATATGACCATCGAGAAACACTAGATCGGTAACAAGTAATAGAGAGTATAAACATCCTCATTCGCAATCTCTATGAAGAGCCAAATTCATCATGTCGTTATGGATTAACTAACTTATATGGCGCTACAAGTGGAAGAGGTGACTAGCTTCTAGATTTTATTGATATCCGAACTGGCAATATCTTCAAGTGCCTCGAAGAAGTATTCACTCAGAACCTGCTGTCTTATTGAGGATTACGCATGGCAGCTGCAGATTAGGTGTAGTAGTGATTTATCACCTTCATTCATACAGCTGGCTGAAGGCGTGCATACCTAACAAACAATGACCCATCAGTAGTCCAATTAGGGTACCTATGAGTGGTCTGCTGATGAAAAAAAGACTTTCTATCTTGCGTCCCCTTATATGTGGCCACATCTGCATTGCATGGTTGCACATTTCAAAATTACGCCATCCATCATGAATATAGAGAATTGGTATCTTCCCATTTCAATGGGTAAGCGAAGCAATCCAGATCTTCTGTTTAATGCCACTTTTATCTAGTTTATCTGCTTCACAGTTCTCAGATCAGCACAGAGTGCACAGAGTGAGATTACAATAATTCACCATTTCTTCAGAAGTGCTTGACATTGTTTTATCAATTTAGAGCTTATTATTGGTGATTCGAGTAGTTTTAGAACTGCCTGGCAATGTCCGCATTCGGTACCGATGTCATCGACAACCACTCAGTGGCTTCACGAATAGGCATAACTCCCGCTTGAACTACACTCCAATCGTTTGGCAGTCTTAAAGACATTCTTACTTCAAGAGAGACTAAAAACAGTTCAACTCCTCGCCTGTCTTTGACGCATCAGTGCAGATTGTTTAATAATCGTGTTCTGCGTTCAATACGTCTGTGGTATTGGGAATACGTGGATGTCTGTATTTATAAAATCTAGATTGAGGATAGTGCCCTGTATCATTGGTATGGTATATGGCGATGAATCGCTCAGATGCAGACTAGATTTTATTGCAACCTTTTTCCCATACATATCTAGAGGAAGGAAATGCAGCATTATTTCCAGCGCAGGCGTGGAAGTTGTACCGGAACTGGTAATTGAAACTCCACCCGTTCTTTCTTATGGGAGAGATGTAGCTGCTGTTATTTAGTTGTGTCCACTTGACTAGGATTCCATATGTGAGTGTTACACTTACTACCGCTGTATATAACCAATGCATTATTTGTGGACGAAACTCTATGGCTCTGGCAAGCATATAGTGCGGTGTGAATTCTCTTCATTATTTGTGGTGTTTTCTCTGAAACTCTGTGACTTTTAGTCAAAAGAATAACCTCAGTCTTCGCTGGTTTGGCGCTAAGTTTAAAGCTGTTTCCATGATATAATGTAGTATTTCCAACGGACAGCAAAAGCTATTATTTTAAGTCTGTCCTTTTCTAATTTGAGGGTTAATTTGTTCATGATAAGGACCCACATATGTGGTGATAGTACCCCTCCTTGTAGTGTGCCGATGTTTTCGATTCTCATAACGTCAGCAACCATTTGGTGGAGCTGTCACAGTTCTATGAGAAAGTAATTATACATACTTCATTAGCGCAGTCCAAATACATTGTTTTGTTTAAAGAGGAATGAAAGATATTTATCTTTAAAAAAACAAAAACCCGGCTAGCAAAGTACACATTAAAACTTAAGTAAATTCGAAAGGTAAATATTTGATTTGTAGCGTATGACGTGATTGTTCAGTCAAAAGTCCAATGTTTTAGCAGGCTATACTGAAGTAAATGTTGATGATTTATGATTCCATGCCTTACCCCTCTTTTATAGATTTATTGCGTGTGTACTTCGGAACTCTGAAGATGAATGATGATGTCAAAATTGTACATAAAACATTTTCTGAAGTCTATATGCAAAAAAGTCATCCAAAAATGAATGATAAGTTGTAAATCAGTGCGGTCTTTTGCCACAGTGAAGTGGATTGGCTTTTAACCTCCATCCTATTCATGTATGTATGAACAAGTAATATAAGTTACATTCATAAGTTAACTGCGAAAAGCTAATCCGATTTTGTATAACAAAAATCGTTATCCTTTTTCCATGATTTATTTCAATGGACCATCAAAGCACATCCAACTGATATACTCAACAACACAAAAGAAAAAAATCAATTCCATCCCATTAATTGCCATGTTGGTAATTATATCCTTGTCCATCCCATTCATCCTCTTCGAATGATTCATTTCAAAGCAAACAAACAAAAACTCCATCATCCCCAGTGAAAGTTTTCCACTTTTTCTCTCTCACTGCAGAGAGTTTTGTTTTGTTGAATAAACTAAAAAAAAAAAAAAAAAACTTTTCACATCAGTAAAGCTGTAGCATGCTTCAATAAATATACAAAAGCAAATGTTGTACCTAGCTATTTGTTATCTGTTCAGTTGATATACATACATATGCCATTCTTGTTGGTTTTGTTTACTCCACACGCGCATTCATACACTAGTTGAATAGATTTCAACTTAAATCTTTAAATGAATCCTTTTCGAATCGAAAAATATCACTCATACGCCCCAGGATCACATGCACACACACTCTTATTTACCTAGCATCGACATAACTATTTTATTAATATCCGATTCATAAATCACAGATGAGCAGGTAAATTGGTTGATTTAGTATTTTACAGGCAATTGGCAAATGCACAGTTTGCACTAAGCTAATGTTAATTAGCAAAATGATTTCATGTGCATCGCACCATCCATTTTAAATGTATCCTTTTATCGATATACCAGGATAGTCTCTGGCATTTTATGTTCATTTTAAATTGCAAAATTTGCAATTCAATTAAATGTCACCGCAGCTTGTTTGATTGACACTACGCAGTCGGTGGTAGGATGCTGGCGTTGTGTCTCCAACTACAAATATAAACATTAAATGAAATGTTTGCGAAATATAGGGTTGTGGGTGGTCTAATCCCAAGGAGGACACATTGTGTTATCCTTTGGATTATTTGATTTCAATTATGTGGTTGGACAATGGCTGTGTTATGCACAAAATAAACAGGATTTTCGGATACAGCCTTGTTTTTTTTTTTTTTGTATTTTAATCGATTTTGTAAGTTTGTTTAGATTAGTTTGTCATATTAGACAGTTTGTTATACATTTATACTAAGCCTAAAAGTATGTACATCAAGTTATGGATTTTGTGCAAGAGTTGGGACTTTATTTAAATAAACTTGTGTTCGTATCAGGATATTAAAAATATGAGATTGTTTGTGTTGGAAGGACTCACCAATATGATTTGTTGATCGAATTTTGAAAAGAATTGTGTAGTGAGTATAGGTTAAAGACTTAAACAAGTTCAAAGATGGAGTTTTAAAACTCAGGATCTAAGGTATACTAAAACATGACAAGTGGAGTTTCACAAGTGCATTGGCTGCAGAAGCAGGGAAAATGCGCTCATGGGGTTATGACTACTCTCATGTATCATGTCAAAATACAACACGAGTGGATTTACGCCTAAGAGTATACACTCCTTTATGGCTTAACTTGAAAATAAAGTGAGAAGATAGGGTAGGTTTTGTGATGTAGGGTTTGAAACTCAGATGTTATTGGGTTTCTGAATATACTTCGCTGGTGTCCATACTGAACGGGAAGAATTTTTTGCATTCGTATGTTTCTAACAATAATGTAATGGTGTAACGATATAACAAACTCACCAATTATAGTTAACAGATACGCAGTTTGTGCTTCCATCCGGTTTAAGTTTAAAGAAATTCATGAGGAGTAATAAAAGGGAGTGATCGATGGAACCTATGTAATGCAGGAAATTTAATACGGCACAAAAAGCGGAAATACTACCCTACGTCAGCATTATTGAAAGCCTGCGGGGTGATAAGCCTTGAAGTATGTAGTTTCAAAAAGCTCTACGACCTCATTTGCCCTAAATAAAGTTCATGAATGAAGCTTAGGATTGTTTGACCTGAAAAGGTGGAAACATCAGAATATGGAAAAGCCTTTATGGAAGTATTTAAGTTTAGTCCAGTGGCGGGACATACACATTAAATATGTTCAGCGTTATATTTGGTCATTGCTAAAATCTCTTTAGTTATTTAGTAAGAGATCTTTTTTTTTCTGTTCTCCAGTTGCTTGGCTCTATCTTTGTCTGGCTAACAATATATCACAGAAGTATTCAAAACCAATAAATGGAGACTGGGTACCGCAGCTGGCTTGTTCGTCTGCAGTTTCATTGCCAGGAATGCCTTTATGTATGTCCCATGAAAAAATTGCCCATCTTGATGTAATTTTATTCACTACAGCTAACTGTAGGAAGGTTTGAACACAGTTCCAATCCAGGTTAAACTCAAAGTCAAAGAATATAAGAAATTTTAAAACAGCTTGGCTTCTAAAATATTTATGGGTGATCACCGAGTTCGATAGCAAAAATCTCTGCTTGGAAGATGGAAGTAGAGTGTCCTTATGATGCAGAGAATTTGTAATTAAAGTATTTTTGAACTATCAGTGTACCATTTATTTTGAGGTATCAATTGAGAGATTTGAGGATTATCCATATAAGTGCGATTTGTTAAAACAACTATGAAGGGGCGATAGAGATTGATTCTTTTCGCTGGCAAATAAAAAATACAATATCGGACCTAGCACACTATTTTGTAGTGTACCAGCTTCTGCTTATTGCTCTCAATGTGGAGAACTCAGCTAATTGTGCAAATTCAGAAAATCGCTGTAAAATTGGTTTAACCCATGATTTTGTAATTTACGGATCAGGCTTTTGTGTCATGCTTTATCTAAATCTTATCGAGGAAAATAGTAGAGACTAGCTCTCTTTAAATACTTCTTCAATTCCAACTGCTATTCTACACATCTGTCCCAATCATGGAGTGCTTATTTCTAAAATCAAATAAATGTATCGGAATTAGTTCGGACAACATTGGAAGTATCGATATTGAACGATAGGAGGTGACGTATTTCTTACTTGATCTCCTGTATCAATTTTCTCTGAAAGATGGATACTTTCCTCTAAATTCTGTGTGAAGTCTCGGTTGGGTGTCTACGTTCGTTGCGCCTACTATTTAACCACTTCTAAAAGAAATTCATGTAAAACTTTCAGGGTTCCCACCAAACTTGAATTTATTGACTCTACTTTGAGTGCATATTACAATAAGTTTGTGTAAATAAAATCTCGAAATAACTTGCTCTGAAAAGATCTGAAGTTGGGAGGCTTCATTGATTATTTTACTTCCATTTTAGGTTATACGACCACATTTTCATTAATCAATCGCAATCCTTCTATTTTGTATATCAGAAGGACTTCTCGTCATCACTATCTACTTCAGTCCTCCCCAAGACATTCTAGGACATGCACAATGAATATTGAAAAAGAAGTCGATAAAATTGTTATCGATTTTAGAAAATACTTTGACGAAACTTTAACCTGAATTATTATCTTTCTCGCAATTAAAACTTATAGTCTTCAGCAATAATTTATTATGTGAATCTACTTAGAAGAACAACAATATCTCTCTACATGACTCTATTAAGACACTTACCTTGGTCCTTTGCTCTTTATTTCGATAAATAGGTAATGATTTTAGTTGCACTTTTCGTAGACTGTTTTTTAGCTACCTGTTAGTGACAAAAACTTTCGATGCCACTAATTATCGCAAAATGGCAGGTTTGCAACCTACTGTCAAAAACTTTACCAGCTTGAACTTATTTAATTTGTAACGTGTCTATGTCATGTATTTCATTTTTATCCGCGATTTTGGTATCGTATTCGAATGGAAACTAGAATTTACCTTACCAAATCCCTTTTAAGTTATATCTCACCTTCATACGATACCCACTCCCTACCAATTAAACTAAATGTGAATAAAATAATGTCTAAACAGGTTTAACTCTTCAACTAAATGGATAGAAACTTAAATTAAATTTTACTGTTTTATACTTTTCTCTAACTATTTTTTATTTAAAGCTATGTAGGTAGACAGAATAAACAAAAATAAATTATTCTTAACACAAAAATGTAATAAAAACTATTTACACACTTTTATCCATGAACTCCATTATAAGTTAACGAACTTTTCTTAAACTTTAAACACGGATAATACGGATGAAAGACATTACCTTCCAGATAAAAAAAAAAAGGGAAAAAGAACTACTTGATTCGATAAGACTTCTTTTCATGACGCTAAAAGGAATTTCTCCTACCTGAAGGTTTACATTTCGTATTTTTTCCCTTGCATGACAGGAAGGATCTTCAATTTATTAATTTCAGTGCAAACTCTGTTTGGCATTTCGCCTTTGAATTTGTTTCCTTTTACGTCTACCCAGGAGAATTGTTGCATTTGCATCGTAGTCGTATTTTCTTGGGAAAGAAATTTTATATATAAATCTCGTATTACTCAAACGAAACAAACTCCTTATGTATGTATTTGTAGGGAAAAAAGCATATTTTTACGTTAAAAGACAAAGCTATACATAATTTTTTTTTCCAGCTGTTAATATCCTTTTTTCAGTGTTAGTCTTTATTTTGAAAAAAAAATATTTCAGCACATTCACTCCTTTATGGTTTATTTTTATATTTTATTGAAATATATGATGTAGAATCGTCAAATATGATGGTATTGAGAATTGAAAGTATTGAGTTGCAATTTGGTGAATCCGATTTTAAGGATTATTGAATTTGAAATATGATACTTACACCAGGATATAATAAAGTCAACGAAAGGGAAAAAACGAAATAAAATCCATTTATTGGAACGCAGATAGATATGCATATATCTATGCAATTTTTGCTGAACTTGAAATTGGAAATATAAATAAGTTTGGAAATAAAATATTAAATAATCGTATGAGTTACTGTTGTTGAATCCCAAAAATGATGTTTTGACCTTTTGCAGTCAATGAGACTAGTATGAGATACGATGTATTCCAATTGATCTGAAAGTAATTCGAGGGAAACGCAAAATAGGAATGACAAAAAATTATGTAGTTTACCAAATGTTGCATTTTAGATCAACATTAATACATCTCGCAACACTAAATTGCAAATCCGTGAAAAAAGGATTTGCATGGTTCCTTAAATATAAAGGAAACCTTCTATAATGTAGAGTTTTGCGATTACTTCAGGATGCATGAAGCTGAGAATAATAATATGAAATTCGAATATAGTTCTTTAAGACAGTCACCAGCTCCTCAGTATGTGCGGTTGATTTCAAAATTGATATAGATTATCCAGATGATGTTGTAGTTTACTCATGACAAACCAAATATTTCCCAATAAGCTCATGTTGTGTCCAAGGCTTAACTTTTTATTACCTTCTGCTCGTGTTATATTTTTCACATGAAAAGAGGAAACCTTCAATTTAATGCAGTATCAAATTTTCGATTAACTTTTTTAAAACAAAAAAAAACTATTGGATGTCAGTTTAACGTTTGCGATAGGTAAAGCCATGGAAAAACTGTCTGATGTTTTCTGGGACTCGAACCGTGAACTTCTGTCTGAGAAGTTCGATGCACTAAACACTTCAACCAAATTGTAACTCACTCTCTTCACCAGCAAACCCAAGGTACCATCCTTCAAAATGTCCAACTAGAGGTAATGGAATCCTCTCCCACCATTGTACCCCACTTTTATTTGTTGCTAGGATTCATCATTCAAAATGATATTTCTGCTCGAGCACCTTCCACCAAACAATCGAACCGTAGGTTAATTAGGGTCTTCGTTACTACCGCATTCAATAGCCCGTATACCACTTTAGGTTTAAATCCCCATGTTTTCCCGAAGGCTCGCCTATATACGTATAATGCCAAGTAAGCTTTCTTGATTCGATGTTGTATATTTTCCTTCCATTATAGTTTGGAATCCAATATTGCTTGTCCCAAAAGTTGAAGCGAATTTGAATTTGAAGATCCTCTCTACCTCTTTATCTGTGCCAACTTATCAACTTACCATGGGCTTAATATTATGTGGTGGTTGATAGCGTAGTGTGGATACAACTACTAGATTCATAATGGTGCATCACTGTGCATCACATTTGTTTTTGGAGACGGTGAAGTGTCTCCAGCTGAGTTCCCCTTTGTACTCTCTGAACATTCCAGTAGTGCTTAGGGCGTTATCAGGTTGTGGCCTTGAACCGGATCATAGCCAAACGATCACCATAGCCAAATACCTATGACGAATTCGTAATCCAATATGTGCATCCTTTTGTGGCCGCCGACGTTGTAAATATCCAACCTCCTGGAATATTCAAATGCATATATTCAAGACTATTTAATCATAGTGCACTTTCATTCCGGGTTGTGTTTGCGAATTTAGAATCATTATTCGAGGTTTGAGTCATATCTCTCCCATCTAGCATTCTTTTTAAATGGAGAGAGAGTTACCCCTTTGAACGTCGGACGAAAGCGGATTTTGCACTTCTTTGAAAATTTTCTATCAATCTCGTTGGGCCCATTATTGCGCCTGGCCATATTTAACACAGCCAACTACGCTCTAACTTTTATTGAAATAGTTATGTGTCACGACATATTCAAACATGTACATAAATTGAATTATATTAGCATAAATATGTATGTTGTATATTCCTGAAATCTACAGAAAAAAAAATCATTCACCCGATAAAAAAATCACAACTAATTGTACCTTAATTCCTAAACGTTAATCATATGCTCATTATTTAATTATGCCTTACAGGGTATTTAAATCAATACCCTGGGAAGTCTCTTTGTATTCAAAATAATACGTATAAACTACAAAATACGGGTAATTATAATTTATTAAAAAAAAATGCGAAATACCCACGCTATAAATTAATTCAGCGACAATACATGCGTCTGTTTTAATCACCTTCTTTATGTTCCTGGTTGTAGTACTTAACAAAGACTGCTTTCTGAAGTTCTGACTCCATCTGAACAAAAAAAAGTAACAATAATAACGCATTCAACATTTTTTTTATCGAATGGTAAATCACAAAATAATCAGAAAAGCTGTCAAACGCACACACAGGCCTATTTTACGTTTTGTAGGCCATGCATGTAATCCATGGTAGGCCACCGTCATTTTAATTACAACTTTCACCGACAAGCCAGCCTGCGGACATAATTAAACCAGCCAACCTGTGGTGGAAAGGGATGAAACGAATGATTTGATATATTACTAGGAAACTGCAACCACTGCAGTCCAAACATGACACACAGCAACGGATAAAATCCCTTCCATCCTTCAACTTGCATTATTCACTGAACTGATTTATAGATATACGACAACGTGTTTGTGCAACTATACTGACTCTTCTATTTGTTGTTTATTTTACAGGGCTAGATGGCGTGAGAATCGCACAATATTCAATACCCCTAATCCACGGCTAATGAATGTGTCGCTATTGCGTGACAGCAAGTTGTTGCATGGACAAGAGCGTCGCGGTTCCAGGATGTCGGTCAGGGCACCGTCCCGTCAGCCCAGTATGGCATCACTGCGTCCGCATTCACCGAATCCGTCGTTAGGTAAGACAGGTTTGTATTCCACCACAATTGCACTTGATTCTACCATATTATTTCGATGGGTTTATTCAACTTTGTTCGTAATTTGTTTTTTCATTTAATTTGTTACATGTTGTGTTAACATTTTTTTTTTTTCTTGTTTTAAATAATTGATGCGGACAGATGTTCTGTGTGCGGAGAAAATATTACGAATACATGAGTCAAATGTATTCGTTGTGGGAATTAATAAGCAAAACTCTATGCAGGATATTGACAGCCGTTTTTATGGCTTTATTTTTTTCGAAATAGAAATGAAAAGTATTTTTCTGGAAAATACTATTTTTAACTTGTTGTTAAATTTGTAATTGCCTGGCAATATGTTGAAACAGATTGTAGCAACGCCTTTAACTATTAAAGATGTGCAGAGGTAATCCATAAAAATAATAATCCCATCCATATCCGTATCTTTTGTCATGAATGGGGTAATTTTGTAAATAAATTATGTAATATCGTAATCCTCATACTTATCGTTAAGTTGGTAGCATTATTCATAACCTGAACGTTGGCCAATAATCTGATAATGCAGAAGGGTGGCTAGTGGAAGATTTTGTATTTTTATTTTTTAAACTGAATCGAAAACAAAAAATTTATTTTGTGTTTTTAAATAATTTTATGTTACGAAAATATCAGCGTGGCTTCTACTAATGCTTTTCGAAACAGTGGACTATGTTTCAAATACCTCCCCAAAAAAAGAGTGACTGAATGTCTTTAATTGCATCTAACAAATATTTTCTTTTATTTCGATGATATTCGCTAGGTTTGTGTCGTCATCATGCTGGAAATGTGTACACGAAGTAAAGGAAAACAAGAGGGATGATTCTAATCTTAAGTGACTGGCATCAGTATCGATCCCTAAAGCGACTTACAGATCTGTGAATTGATTAGGTTTTTTAAAAGGGTCATCCTTACTCCAGAAAAGAGTTCAGGAGCAGATAGTAAAGTTGATCCACATATTTTGGCTACAAAGACGCAAATTTCATTGACTTTCTGAGCAGGGATCCAATATAATATGATCAAGTTTTATTGTTATAGTTCTGAAAGCACTTAAGTTGACTGCTGAACAATACCTTAAAAACGGCTTAGAGAAGGTGTTGTCAGGAGTATTCAGTTTCCGATTAAAACTAAAACACTGACTAATGGCAAATATTTCTGGCTGGTAGATAGTTGAGTTTTGTACCAGACGACTCACCAAATATTGCAGACCCACTCCAAGGG
This sequence comes from Xylota sylvarum, assembly GCA_905220385.1. NCBI lineage: Eukaryota > Metazoa > Arthropoda > Insecta > Diptera > Syrphidae > Xylota > Xylota sylvarum. The sequence continues at coordinate 17,202,656 of LR999958.1, forward strand.
TAAGCATCCAGGGATGCCTATATCTCCTGAGACCCATGTTAATGTGATCTTATTATCTACAGCTGGCTGTAGCGGTAGGAATGTTCAATCCAGCTTAGACTCAAAGTGAAATGACTTGAGAGCTTTTAGATGCGCTTGACTATCTAATAAAATAGTTATGTGTGATCTTCGATTTCTTCTAATACACTCTTTGGTACAGAGCTTGATAGCAAAATCTCTGCTTGGAAGATAGAAGTAAAGTCCTTATGATGTAGACAATTTTTAATTGGAACCGAAAATTCCGAGTCCTATGTTTGACATAATTGAACCGTCAGTGTACCATTCAGATTAAGGTCTCAATTGACATCGATTCGGATGAAAGCACGCACCTTATACATGTACATATACGCCTTCGTTTTGACATACTTTCTTCAAAGAAGTGTTTTATGCTAGACAATTTCCAGATATTTCGCTTCATTGCAGATCTGAATGGTGGCGCCCTTTACAACTGCCTGAGTTAGACCGGTCACAATCCTTTTTTTTCGCATGAAGAGAACAACTTAAATTTTTAAAGTATTAACCGAATCCAATCATTGAGCATTACTAAGGCTATTTGCCCGTAAGCACAAACAGTCTTTAGGCATGATCCAACAGAAAGTATGACCAAATTCCTTAGGGTAGATAAACCAATTTTTAAGAGCTCGGTTACTACTTTTTGATTCTCACGATTATGAATGCCGAATACTACACGTAAAAGTCGATAACTAAGATGCGTGTCAAATTGGTATTTATTTTACTTTATTGAATATTTGATTTCTTGTCACATACTTACATGTATGTATACATTTACGGATAAAATTTACAAAAAATCGAAATTGTTTTGTATGGGCTTACAGAATTGACACGCTTCTTGCATTTTGTACTTGCTGTTTCAAATATGACAACAAGTATGGTAAGGTGGATAAACAACGGAATGATCTTTGCTTATCGATCAAAGTATGTACATATGTAGATACAAATGTATCTTAATAAAAATTCTTAAAAAATGACTGAAATGTTATCACCTATTGTATGTAGGATGTAGGGGCTATACATACATATGTGTACCTGTCACAATTTCTCTCTATTTTAAATGCCCAGAATAAAAGTGTATGTATGTTTCGATGAAATACAAAAATTCAATCAGAGCGATGTTGGATTTACGTAAAGATTAGATTCAAGTTATAGATTTACTCCACGCTGCTTTTACTGCCCCTAAATGCAACGTAAAACCGCTCAGAATCTTCCCGTTTCTTCCTCTTTTAATTTTTAATAAAGCATTGGTTGGTTGTTTTGATACACTTTTACGCCCCCTCCAGTTCCTTTATTTATTTTGTTTTTTTTCTACCTTCACTTTCATCGCCATTAAGCGTTATCAAATTACAATTTTTATGTGTTCACATAAAATGTTATTGCATTGTAAAATATACGAAAGGCGCACACCGTCAGATAGGAAATTGCATGCAATTACACTCATGTCTCTGAGTCATATCGAGGTGACGGTCTTGTGCTTCTATGCCTTGAATTAAACTTAAACCTCCTACCACTTCATCCCATGCGAAGGTGTGAAATAATGTTTACCATACGACATCCCAACGGATAAGGGTTATACCTACATAATAACTCACGTCAAGTTGATGTCGACATTATCTACACGGTGAGATGGGTTAATTATGGAAAGTGTAAACATTTATTACAATAAGGTTGACCTTTGATGAAACTTTTAAGTTTGTTGTTTATATTAAAATAAAAAAAAGATATGGAAATATTACACTCTGTTCCAAATGGATCGTGTAGTACACTATCTGTCATTATTATTCTGTTTCTAATAAAGTCGACGTGGCTTTGAATAATTTTAACCTCAAACGTAATGATTTCTTCTATACTATGCGAACATTCACTCGATTTACTTGTTAGAAAACTCATATTTAAGCCACTTTTGTCAACTAAAGCGGGCGTGACTGTAACAAGTTGAAGACAAAACTTATGAATTGTGATAGATCTCATCCAAATAAGTTTAGTCATCACCGTAAATAGTCTTGTAAAAGACATATTCACAATGAAATTTTCAAAATGTGGGTGTTTAAGACTCAAAATAGCGACAAAAAGTAAACGCTCTTTTAACAGAAGAGTGTGCTCTGCTCTGCACTGTTTTAAAAAAAAAATACATTTTTTTAAAACATGCAAGGAGCATATATTTTTACCCTACGTCTCTGCGTTACAAATCATTCACTAAAATCCATATACCCTATGTAAAATAGGGGTACAATAAAAACCCAAAACTTTCACCTGACGCAAGTTTACCTGATCCGATGATATTTTAATTTTTCGTCAATCATTATGGATTGCCATTGGGTGGGGGCTAAGAAAACATCACCGAAAGATAATAATAATTTATCGCTCTGGCACGAAAAGTAAAATTTATGAGAACCTTCACATGAGTGAGGCGAGACGAGATGAGGGTGACGCCTTAGGAATGTTTTGACAACAAGGGATGAACCCAAATCATCGTCGTAAGAGGGCTTACTTGCGGGCTTATTGTATACTTTAGCGCCTAAAAATAACCCAATTTGGTGTATATTATGATAAATTGAAACAAAGTCTTTGCGAGTCGTCAACTTATTTACGTAAACAAATCATGAGAAAAAAATTTATGTCAGTCGTTGTGATTAGACAAGAATTCAGGTGATTTTCGTAAATATGAATGGAGGCGTATAAAGTGTTATTTTGAGTTATGATGTTAAGTGAATGTTTTTTTTCTTTCTTCTTTGGAGCTTCATTTACAAAATTGCTTAGTGGATTTTGATTAGGTTAGATTATGGAAGGCAAGGTGTGACTTGACGTATCTGCCTTAGAGTTATTTTATTCCTCTGTAGGAAATGTTTGGCATAAAGTGGGAACGTACTCAGCGAGAACGTACTCAGTACCAATGTGGAATTTCCACTCACTAAACCTCCCTCCTTTTCTTCTCATGGCCAATGTTCTTCAGGGATTCCAATGTTAAAAATTTGCTCTTTCTTTCTAATAGACGCCCTATGAGTGCAAACAAGCTCGCAAGATCCTACAGTTGATATCTTTGGTTTTACAATGGAATACGACATGTTCCAGAACTTCAATGTTTTCTGCGTAGCTCAGATATTGTGAGTTATTGGCGTGCCCGAATTTGAGTAAACATCCTTTAAAGCATCCATGGCCTGTCGGTATCGATGGTGAGTATGGTTTTGGATGCCCAGTTGTCTACTTCAAAGGAGTGACATCTTCATTGGCATTCAAATAGACTGGTTTAACGTTTTTCCTTCTAATCTTCGGTATTTGTATTGCTCCTTGGTTTCGTTTTCTAAGATGGTATTATCATGAAACTATCATGTCCATTGCATTGCCTCTTTAACTTTTCTCGCCATGCGTACCTCTTCCTCAATATTTCCAACCAACGTGAGTGAGATTGCTGCTTTCAATGCGACATTGGGGTTGGCACTGCAAATTTGTCAGTCTTCATCGGAGAACAAGATGACAATCGAATCTTTCAGATGCTTATTCGGATAAGGTTCTTCTGATTACTTCATACAACCGCTGAAACCATTGTTGAAACTCTTTTTAATTACTTTTCACTCTGAAGCATTGGTATTATCGTCTTGCACTTTGGTATTCTGCTGGCCAATGTTTTCTTCAATTCTTTCACTACATTGGTTCATCGTATCCCCTCGTTGTTCTTAGTACAGAGTTTTCCAGTTTGAACGCCCCATTTTTCGAATCGGGTTTCTTGGGTATCCATGAAATTACCTCCAGTTTGGTTGAAGTTTAAACTGCCATCAGCTGCGACGTAACTTTAGTAATTAATCCCTAACAGCCACGAAAATGACACGATTTTCTTCGCAAAATCATTTCTGGCTACACAGTAAAATTGTCGCTCTGAGCAAGTCACCAATCCAAACACATTACACCCCGAAAATGAACTATTTGTTGAGGTATCATTTGCCTATACTTCTTCTTCAATGATGCTGGCACCACAGTCACAGTCAATGGATTGACTATTTTTGGGATGAATTGGACGAGGATGACTTGGAGGATATGTGGTTTCAACAAAACAGCATCATATACCACGCATCTACCCAAACAATCGAGTTGTAGAAGTTAAGTTCGATGACCGTGTTGCCTCCAGAAAATTGGGTTCAACGCGTTCACTCTTGCAAGCGTTTCCGGAGAGGACATGTTGAGAATAATATTGTATTTCATAATTAATGTCATCGAATGTATTTTAACCCGAAATATTTTTTTTTTTATATATTTCAAACACAAGCTGCATATACATAAGTACATACGTACACATTTTATTGAAAAAAACAAATGGGGTGCTCTTAATGAAAAACTTTTTCTGAGCTGCTTTTGTTTTAGCATCGGCAGTCACAGACAGTGATATTTCTTCTAAAATAAGGTAAACAAAAAAACTTCATCCTTCTCCAATGAAGTTTTTCTTGTTCATGTTGATACATTCTTTGATCCTTTTCTGTTTATACTTCCCCAGGAGTCTCTTGCGACAACCTGTAAAGACTTTTATCATATTTCCCCCTACATAAACTTTCTTTTGCCTCACATCCTGTGAAGGGATCTGTAGCTTGTTTTGATAATGTACCCACTATTTCCCTCACAGTTATTACCGCCTCAGTGCAGATTAATACCAATTCACCTTAGTTTTTTATAACTATGACTTATGTGCGGTTAGTTGCACCCTTATTCGGTACACCTAACCCTTGCCTGCCTCATGTTGTCATCTACCAGCAAGTTCATAACGACATTAATTGAAATACTTGTATCAAGTGAAGTGCCAGAAACGAAATTCGCAGTAATTCAAATCAAGCCATTCTGGTTTGAACATCCTACATAAAAACCTCCCCAAGTGTAGATAAATCTTTACTTTCTCAAATAATTGTAAGTATACCCCGTATTGTCTTACTAATTCTACAAGTTGTACTAGAAAATTGAACATTTTAAGTATAACAGAATCTTGTTAAACTCACTTTACTGAACTATGTATCATAATAAGAAAATAAATACTTTCAGGAAAGTAGATGCCTTAATTCCTCTAACTCCGTTACAATCTCTCATAATTTCATTTAATATTTTTCCATTTTGTATTTTATTTAATTTCTTATAATTTCTATTAACACAATTCATTTGTAAAGCAAACAATTTTTAAAACATCTCATCACAAATATTGTAAAAAAAAAAAAACAAATTTCTAGGTCGAATGACACGTTCCAAAAGTAATACCCGTTCAAGTGATTCACGCACCAGTGATGCATCAAATTGTTCGAAATTACTTGAACATGCGCATACCCATTCGCATACGCATACAGTTCCGTCAACAAGTGCTGCCACCTATGTAACTTCACCGGGTTCAAGCTCAGCATGTGGCACTACAGCTCTAACAACACCACCTGTTGTCACTTTGAATCACGTTAGAACAAATAAATTCTGAAATCGGGTGAAGAAGAATCAAAGAAAGATTTCTTTTGACTTAAAGGTATTTCCTAAAGCTGGAAACAAAATACTTAACACTTACATATAACTTTAGTAGACTCTACAGAACTTGTAGTGAGTTGTGAAGTTTTGATGATAGGACTGTAAAATATCTACCCATAGTTTTTAAGTTTCCTCTATAATTTCCTTTCTGTTTCTTTAACTATCCCTGAAAATAAAACTCTGTATTCTTTTAGTTACGCATTGGAACTTCTGACTTTTTGTTTTTCATTTTCTACCGAGTATTGCGTTGTGTGTAAAATATATTATCGGACATATCCATCACTAGGATGGAACTATAATCTACTAGCCCTTGTGTATTCTATCGTGTGTAGTAGAAGTATTGATAGCTTAATTTATTTTCCTTAAATGTCATCGTTAAAATCTAGAATTTACACCAAATTGAATACAGAAACAGACCTTGCAATAAAAACACCATAACCCACTATACTCAAACATTAGTACACAGTTCGTTGGCTTTTCCACCAAATGTATCAGAAAAAAAAAAACCTTAAACCATCTATCAGCATCTATATTATGCTCCTAAATGGGCACGTACGTACTGGTAAAAGTATTTTATATTTAATTTGCAATTTTTTTGTGTTAATATATAATTTTTATTTTAAGTTTTTTATTATTTGGGCTTGATATTAAGTTGCTTTTTAAACTGAAAAAAAAAACAAGTTTGAGTGTGTATTTTAATTTTTGCACAAATGTAGTGGAATCTTAGATATTTTGATACTTGTGGCTGTGTATATTCCTAAGAATAACATTGTTATAAACGTGGAGAAAATTTATATATAATTAAATTATTTTCAGCGGTAATTTATATACAAAGAAATATTATCTAAAGAGTTGTAGTAAATAAAAAAGAAAGATCAACATCAGATACAAGCGACAGCCATTTGACTAAGCTGACAATTTACCTGTTCCCTAAGAGCCGATTATTCCAAGGCTGTGATTCATTAGTTTCTCAATCTAAAGCATACAAATTGATTTTTCTTCTTCAAAGAAAGGATTTAAAGAAATAAGTTTAACAATGAGTAGTAGGACTGAAGACCTATAGCTAAAGTTCTTCAAACTTTTCATAACTTTCATAAGACATAATTCTGTCTTATGGCCAGTTACAAAGAGTTACGAAAATGTCCCAATTTGATTTTTGAGAAACTCCTCAAATGTCAGCTCTGCTAAAAATTCTAACCTAAAATTCTGTCCGTTTAAAAACTAAATGCATTAAAAGAAATAAAAGTATTGCATATATTTATAGTAATGACTCTCTTCCAGTTCTGTTCTACTCCTGTTAGAGATACAGTTTTTACATATTCCCTCCTGGGTTTCAATAAATTTTACCTGTTTACCCCAGATGATCGATCGATTAAGAAAGTTAAGTTTTAAAATCAGAAGGTAGTGTTCCATTCCAGTTGCCATCTAGTTTTTGAGATACATTCATACTTCATAAAATATTTATGAAACTTTATGAAATGAACTAAACCTCTTCTAATTTTAACCGGCTCCTTAGTCAATATGCTGCTGGAGGCACTTCCAAGATACTTTCGGTCTATCTGTCTAAAAGGTGCCACTGAAGATATCATATCAGTGTCAAGGTAACTTCCGACAAAGTATGATAACAGTTAGACCTTTCCGCAGCCCAACAGCATAACCATCTTTTTTTTTTTGGTTAGAATTTTTGACCAAATGGGGAATGTACAAAACAACCACAGATTAACAAGTGACCCTAGATTAACTCATAATATCACTCCATTGTATCACACGAGAAACAATGGAGATATCGCCTATTCAAATTGTTTGTCCGAAACACTGCCACCGTAGTCTCTGCATTACGATGTCTATAGTCAGAAGATCCGATTCAGAAATGTTTGTAGTTTTCTTGTGATTGTGACGGACATTTATAGCAGCACGGATTCAATATTGGGTCGGAACAGCCATGTCTTGGTCTTTAATCTAAATAGCATTTGGACACCATACCCTGCGCAGGTTTTGCATTGATTCGTAGGTTGGTTATATCTGGTTCAGCTCCTCCCTCACTTGAGGCGATTGTCATAAAGTATTAGAAACACTATACTCTCTCTACCGTTGTCCTACAAACTTGAATTGTGAGGACCAGGCTTACTTACATATTTAGTTACTCATATTATTAAGACTGATGATCCACAACTACATCGTATTGATGTGGTCGACACAATTGGAACCAGACCGGTAACCTGCTTTCTAGGCCTGCTTTCCCTAAATCCTTCTTCAGTTCTCGTATTCCATGTGACTTCCTTTCTTAGGAAGCTTGATGATAATTGTTTTTTAAAATCTTCGGAAAAAGCAATCCTGAAAATCCTGATTTTAATAACTCCATCAAGTTCTAACGTTTTGATGTTCTTGAGTGCCATTTTTCAGATCATTTCAATATTCTTGGATGGTTGTGGCTAAGCTGCTGATTGTTTCTACTTCTAGCGAAACATGTTCTCCTAATTGTTTGTTCATTACTCGGTGAATGTTGTAGTTGAGCATTCTAATAGTTTGGAATCTTTTAACGGACGCAGTACGTATGCATGTACGCAGTATGAGATGGTCAACGACTCACCCCATGTCTCTTCTCCGGCTATTTCGGACGCCCATAAGTAATCTTCTAAAATGGCGACTATAGCAAAACTATCAGTCAAGTATGTCGTATGCACGTCAAATTTGACATCGCAAAAGTCTACGACTAATTCGCCATTGTCATTTGTTTATCATTTTATTTCTGACCCTTTAAAATAGCTATATACCAGTAGAATTGCTTCTATGTTTCTAAAGACAGTAAGTGAAGTTATTGATCAAAGAATTTGCTCCTTTATAGACAAGTTTATACCTTCAGTCAATATATCAATTTTATATATCATTCCTAGTATATCGTTCAAAAACTAGCATTTCATTGTCCCAACTTCTTGGAGTAACTTGATGCCTTCTACATAATTCATTCTCAACTTCTTGAACCAACTTGGCACAACAATTTTTTTCTTTTTTAGTTAGCTTGACATTTTGGTACTGAAGGCAAGAAATCACAGATCAACATATAAGGCAAGGATCCCAAACTAGTTTCATTGTTTAAATCTGTCACTCAACTTTTACGAGATTCTAGAGCTTCTATATGCTCTTCGTCCAACCAAGAAATTTATTCGTTTCTTATTTTGACGTACAAACAAAATAAGAAAAAAAAACTTCTCTCCTTAAACAAAGATGACCGCCGAAGTATACCAATAGAAAAAAGTAAAAGTTTCATCGATATGCCAACACACCATCTTTATCCTGAAAAAGAATAAACTGCTGCATATACATATGTAGGTATTTTTTCATACACTCGTTTGTCCCTTCTGAATCAACACAACTACTTAGTGAAATTCTGCAATGACTTCCCTTGAATAGGACTGTATTAATCCTGTAATTATTTTTCTGATCGAGCAAACTGAAAGAAATAACCTCTTGAAGTACAGTCACAAAGTGAACAAAGTTTTATTGCTACCTACCTAGGATTATTGTATTTGCGTATGTTTCCTCGATTTCTCCACGTTTAAAACCTACTTATTCGAGTTTGTCTAATGCTTCTTAAAGCAAAAATGTTGCAAAAAATCCTCATCCATACATATCATAATTTCTGTAAATGCATTTAAGGATCAAGATCTGGAAGCGGAAGTAATGCATCAGCCACCTCGGTACGATCAACTCGCAGCAACTCTGTAGCTCCTGGTGCTATTAATCACGATAAAAAAACTTCTGCTCCCCATCAACATCATCACCATCAACAACAACCGCAACAACAGCCTTTAATTACCAACATAACATCTAATCCAGTTGCTGAGAACGTAACCGTCGAAATAATCGAACCGGAAAAATAAATTAGAACACAAAAAAGTTCTACACACAAAAAATTGTTAAAAGCAAAAAACAAACGCAAAATGAACTCTATGATTAATTTGATTAGTCAAATTCTAAGAAAAAAAACAACACAAAGAATGTCTTATTGTTATTTTAAGCTAAAATTATAAATTAAAAAAAAAAACAAAACAAGGAAAAATTTTCCCAGAGAAAAAAAAAAAAACCTTGCATAACAAATTCATTTCCTTAGCTTTTCTTTCTCTATTCACACACGCCGATAAGAAACACGACAAAAATAAAAAAAAAATAAAAAATTAAAAACATTTTCGAAAAGTTCTTAATTTACCATTTAGATAATTATATTTAATTAAATAGAAACGAAACATTTTCTCTATATATGTAAGAGAAAATAAACCCATAACAATATTCATTAGAACTTAAAAAGAATACAAACATAAATCGTATTTGTATACAAGTGAGAAGAAGAATATTCAAAAACAAATTATATATATTTAAAAACAAATGCCTACTGTAAAAAAATATACATCATAATCGAAAAAACAGTAAATAAATAAACATTTCTAGTGATATATTACTATATACATACATACAATTAGCGAAATTTACTCTAACACCTTAAATATTATATAAAAACAAAATTGCTTTTTTTTTTATTAAGAAATGAAAACGTTTTAAATTTATCTATAAACAATGTAATTTTAAGAAAAACAAAAGTAAATCCTAGATGGTAAGTTTAAATTTTGAATTATTTTACACATACCCATCATTATTAAAGATTTTAAATTAGATTTCTTATTATTAACCTTATAATTACATTAATTATATCAGTAGTTGTTCAAGTAGAAATTTCTATAATTTCTTCACAAAAAAAAAATATAAAAAAAAAATAACAAAAAAAAAATACTAAACCTAAATCACTCATCATATTGGCTTCTTTATTCAAAGATACATACATATAAAATTTCATTTACCTATTTCCAAACTCGACTTAAGCAATGCACCAATTTTCACACTTCAAATCGAAATATAAAATAAAAAACAAAACAAAACGTATTTCACAAAACCTTTTTCGTTCCATCTAAACTTAGGGACCATATTTTCGTAATCAAAAAATATGTGTTTCAGCGTTCTTTCGTAAGCTAATTGAATTCGAAAATTCAAAGTCGAAAACAATATATTTACCCATTTAATAATGATATTTAATTTTTCAAATATCGCAAAACAAATAGATTAAAAGCAAATTTAAATGCTTAATAAGTTAGACCAATAGAGACGTTTTAGTAAAAAAAAGAAAAAAACTCAACGATATAGTATAAACCCCGTATAGTGAAAATCGATTAAATAAAAAAAAATAATAATAATATCGAAAGTAGGTACAGAAGTTTAATGTGGTTCAGTTGAATTTTAGTTTCCTATCAGAACTCACACTTTGTGTACGACCATAACTAACATCAACATCATTTGAAAGTGCGGAACATTATATTAATTTCTATCACGGTAATGTCTGAAATGCAATGTTAAAAACTCAATACAACAATGTGAAGGTTAGGTGTATCAACAGCGATTAACATGCATTTCAGAAAACATTTCGATTTTTAGGCATATGTACACAAAGTGTGATTTCTTAAATATCTCTTATATAGACGCTTTTTATCTTCCAAATTATTATTATTATATAGTTACCCAATTTAAAAAATAAATATTATTGCTTATTTAAATTCATTTTGAATACTGAAGAAGCTGATTCTCTTACGACTGTAAATTTACTTAAATAAAAAAATGGAAAATTGCTTAAACTTATATAAACTGGTTTTTATTTTTAATAAAATTATGTTAGTCCTAAAGAGTATGTATGGCTTTTTGTAAAAAGAAAAAACAAAACATCCTTGAATAGAGGAATTCACACTAATATGCGTTACATGACGAGATTTTGAAATTGTAATGACGCATCATTCAAAAGAAAATAGTTGACATTGACATTGAAGAAAAATTAAAAATGTCGTCATCTGAAATTTGGGTTCAAATATTATGCAAGAGCAACCATTTTTTAGTCAAAAAAATATTTTGAATTGCGTCTAGATTGGCTAGCTTCTACTTCTCAACCAATTTCAAAAATTTACAAAAATTGTATGTATGGGATGTGTCAGTTACAATGAGCCTTTCTTTTTTAAGTCATTAAGATGAATCGTACCTATCACCTGTTGTAAAGATTCCTGATTCATCCCCAGTTCTTCTTGTAAAATTCCAAATTATTGATTTAAGTATTTTTTTTTATCTTTTCCCTGTACAAAGTTTGTTCCGTCTAAGGTTTTTGAAAAAACAGCTCTAATATTTATTGCCAACAAAATTAGGAGTTCCTTAGATAGTAGGGAACTAAAATTGTCATGGCTTTATCCAAGACTCTTACAATGTTTGATACATTTTTACATCGGTTGATACAGTCACCAGACGAAAGCAATTGCATGTCAACGTATCTATGGTATTCCGCAGGAATCTAAACTTGGGCATGTTCTTTTATCTCCTACGTAAATGAGCTCATAAGTATGCTGATGATTCAAAAGAGCTATGCATATCGAAATGAATTATAATCGTCGAAACACATTTACTTGTCTTACTCATTTGTATTGGTGAATAGAAAATCCTCCTGTAAGTAACAAGGCCTACAAAACTTTACAAACTACTAAAATTTCGAGTACTTCTAGAGGCAAAGACCTTACTGTTGCCAAATGCGGTGTATGGTCTTAAACCCCGTGTAAAATGGACATCACAGATAGACGATCTATCGAGCTATCATTACTCGATGTACATACTTATTTACAATCTCAGGAAGTTTGGTTAAAACACCACTAAAGCCGTCAATCAGATGTCCTTTTTGATTAACTTCTATTTTCAGTGTCCCAGTGGGCATTCTCCATTGTTTATACAATGTTCTAATTAATAGGAAGGTTTTTAACTTTTTTGTTTGTTTAAAGGTAAAGACTCGATCACTAAAAATAGGAGAGCTAAAATCAAAAAAAAACTCGCCGTACATGCTTTTTAAAGCGCGTAATATGTTAAAAGTAGTGAAAATATAAAAATAAAACTTTTCCATTCATTCTTAGAAGGTAGAATGCTTTGGAACTTAGCTGTTGTTAGATGCCAATATTCTCTGGATAGTGTCCGAATTAAGCGGAAAAAAAATTTGTTCCATCATTTTGAATTCAGCTTTACGATTTCTACAATTTTTTTTGATTATATTTTCACTATTTCAATGCGAAAGTGGCAGTAACATTTGATCTTTTAAAACTTGAAATGGTTTTAAGTAGCTGGGACATAAACCGAACCCATTGGCACTACCCAATGTTTCAGGAAATAAGCTGAAGAATAGAATATCACAAACCTAATTAGTAGTAGTTTAGTGCAATGGAACTAGACATAGATACGATCCATAGTAAGTACCAGAGTTCCAAACCATTTGCATACTATATTTCTCTCTTTCCAAACCAATTGCCTTTACTGCATGTTTTTAATTAAAGTGTCTTAGCTCATGCTAAATAAAGAATTCTTATTTATATAGTTTCAAAAAACACACGTGACTACACTTTCACGCTCATAACTTCTCTAACCCGATTTAAATTATAATTATCTGTTCGTCATTTAAAGTTTTTAAGCGATAGGGTTATCTATAAAAAATTATTCTCAAGTTGAATAATGAATGACCACCTTATCAAGACAAGATAAAGATCAGTGCTATCGTAAGCATCGCTAGACATACATATGCCGAAAGTTAAACGTCAAAAATTAGGCTGTCAATCATAAGATAGGGCCCCTAAAGGTATCTAGAGACCCATTGATTCTATCCTTGCTCTGATGGAGATTGAAGGCTCTTGAAGTACATTGAATAATACTTATTCATCAAATTGTCGTAGAGTATGACTAGTCACTTTTAAATCTCTAAAATCTAATAGTACAAAGTTTCGATGAAATCCTCTGTTAACAAACGTAAATTGTGTGAATTTCTTTCGCTAATGCATCGAATTTAGATAACTCAAAAAGAGGGTCTTAAATTTCTAAAGAAAAATTATAAAAATCTTGTTTATTCTATTTTGCGACTTACTTATTATTTCGGTCCCAAATTCATCCTTGTCAAATGTAAATTGTAATTACCATACTTCGTACAAGAAAATGGATAAAAATAAATTTTATAATCCATGTAAATTATTAACATCAATCCGCCTATACATTTCAGTACGTATAAGCAATATATAATTTTATAAACCACAGCTAACAATCAACTAAATACCAGAACAAAAATGTAAAAAGAAAAATACATAGTTCTCAAATAAATAGGTAAAATAGAATAACAAATACTTTTAGATACAATTGCGATTCAATTCAGTTTAAAAGAGAAAATAAAATAAATAAAATACAAAATATAATAATAATAAACGTCCAAAGTAAAATTAGCAAATTTTCTATAGAATTTTAGTTAAATAAAAGAAAAACATATTTCAATTAACTAGTAACTATCATGCAAACAATCAATTTGTTTCCTCAGAATTAAACAATCCTAGTTTAATTTGTTGATATTTCAATTATGTACTTATTCCTTAAATAACAAACTGAAAACTATTTACACATTGATGCACATATATTTTTCATATAGAATTAATTTATTACTAAGTATCTAACACAAATATATAAAAAAAAAAAAAAACATTTACAAATGTTTAAATATTTTACAAAAAATAGGGGAAGATTTTCTGGAAAATATTTAAATTTCTTGTTTAATTTATATTATTGCACTCCCATAGATAAATACAATAAATAATTCTCCCAAAAAAAACAAAAAACAACAAAAGCAATAGTGTAACTTACATACAATAACAAAAAATAAAATCCTCATAGTTTCAGAAAAAAAAAAAACAAAACATTTAAAATAAAATTAAATTAAAAGGAATTTTTGTTAAGAAAAATTGCTTTTTGTGCTCAATCAATAAAGCTTAACTGTGAGAAAACAAAAAGAATTAAGAAAAAAAAAAACAAAAACCAAAAACAGACACACAAAAAGTTTCCATGAGAAAAAAAAAAAAACAAATAATACCAAAAAAAATATACAAAACCACAAGCCACAGCACACAATAAATATAAACAAACATTTTTAATAATAGTTATAAGTTATCAGAAATAAATTTAAGTATATAAGAATATGTAGATCACTTTTATTTAACAATTATTGAAATAAAATAAACCTAGTGTATTCAAAATGCATCGAACTTTTATTAAATGCTACTAACTTAAGTGCAAATGAATATGTGTGGAATAAATAGAAATTAATTTTTAGTAAAACGATTTAATTAAAAAATACAAAACAATTTTGGTCTTGAAGTTTGGGGAAGAATTTCAAAACCACTTTGTTTTATCCATTACTCTTAAGTAGAACTCTTTAATTTCATACTGAGTTTCGATAAAAAAAAAACAAAAATCTCTTACGCTGAATATATATTTATTGAAAAGAAATGCTTTATTTAAAATATATATATAAATATACATAAAGAAAACAACATTTTTATATACCTACCTTTCTACTTTAAGCATATTGGTATGCAAAAAAAAAAATCACTTCTAGAACTGAAGCATGCAAATGAAACACATAAGAAATGTCAATAATATATAAAGAAAATGAATATAGATCTACATAATGAAAATATATTAGTTTAAAAAATCTAGTGATAAATTTTCTAAACACAATTATTTAACAAACAAAAAAAATCTTTTTCTGTTTAACGCTGTGTTATATTATATATTTAACAAAAATCATGAAATTATATATACTATGAGCTATTTACATTTATATGTATCTATTGTTTTCATTTAAAAAATTATATTAAAATAAATAAATAACAGAGAAATCGCATTCTTATATTATATACTACTGTACTAAACAAATATGTAAGTAACAAAATGAAACACAAATCAAATTATAACTTATGTAATAACGATAGAGAAGGTGCAGAAAAAATTTAATAAACTATTATAAACAGAACAAGAAAAACAAAAACATTAACATGGCAATTGTATCACTTTACAAAAGAAAATTATATTTAAACATTTTATTAAAATATATTATTATATTACCATTACCTACAAAAACCAATATTTATTTATTTAATCTTCCGCTTCCGGTGGACTGATTTATCAGTACTCAATTTATTTAAGGATTTTCAATAGTATTTATTTTTGTGATCAAGAAAATGGCAGTATGGAGCTTTGCACTCAACCCATGGGTATTTGCTGATATTGTTAATCAATCTCACCACGCTCCGATAGTCATCTAGTATTTCAACGTTAGCCTTCGCAACTTAAGCGATTATCGAAAAGTTGCAATTGGTGACGGAAACAAAACAAATTTTGTTCTTCATTCATAGTTCAGGAGTACCAGATAAGCGTGTATAGACTTAATTGGAATCAAATCATCACGATGAGTTAAAAATACATTTTCCTGATACTACGGGTGTGCACTTGAGAATTTTTAACTTATTTTTGAATGTAGGAAATGATTTTTTTTTATTGCCGATGATAATCATACACGTGTCTCCACCTTTTGCAGAATGCGTCAAAAAATATTCCTACTTCAAAAAGATACATTCTTATCTAACCTCAATATTTACCAGCATATCTTTTTCAAACCACAAAATTTAACAGAAGTGATTACACTGTCACATTGCGATCTACTCAAGGCACTCTTGTAGTATTGTGGATGTCATATCTTTCCCAACAACGAGGATCAATCTTTTCATTGCACCTAAGGCATGAACACGGATTCGCCGAAAGACACCCAATTAAATTGAAATAAACTGTTAGAACCTTTGCAGATCTATTTTTCATTCAAAGTAAAACACAAATTTCAGAGAACAATCAAAAACGAAACCTTTGACTTTGTTAGTCTACCAAGCAGCGAGCTCTACAAGAAGAAGAAAAGGACAAGTTGAGAGTAACAAATACAAATATATAAATCATCTATACAGAATGACGATGTGGAATATGCTCCATCAAGACTGGACCCGATACCTTTGATGTCAAAAAATAAACTACGCGAAAGACGATAGAATCTTGAGAAATCTTCGGGAATATGCTTCCGCACCACATAAATACTAACTCCTAAATTAATTTGATGACTAAGAGAAAAATAAATACCTAAACTAAAGTAGCAGTGAAAATGTTTTACTCTCTCGTGTCCTCGCTTTTTTACGATTTATTTGTGTTAAGGAACGGAGTTAGACTGGAGTTCGTAACAATTCGTATGAAATTGTACTAATTTTCAGGTGACAGAACAGACCTTTCGTACTTGAAAGAATTGTACGAAACTCATAGGCCATCACCAGAGGCGCAATCTTTCAAAGTCTCTGCAACCACTAGTGTACATCGTACATCGACAATATTGACAGAATTGACAGATCTCAGCGATCTGTCACTGGTGCGTTCTATGGTATTGAAATGAAAGCTGCCAAAATGGGTTCAGTGGTAACCGATGGCGAAACCAAGTATATGCTGTCAAGGAAAAGTAAACAGAACGTCAGAGTCGACAGCTGTAACTTTTGTAAGAGACTTTGTCTACCATGTCCCTGCTATCAACTCTAAGAACTTCTCAGTAGAAATGAAACGAAAATAACTCTTGCAAATCGCTGTTTCTATGGGCGGAGATGGCAACTGAGTAGCAGAAGAAGATTCTATAGAATAGGGGGAATTCAACAACCGACATGGACATGTAGTTAGCTAGGACTTGTGGAGCGAATTATCACCAGCGATCCGGCCCGCAGAGCCTTCGAATCTAAACTGGAGCAACAACGAATTAGAGGAAGACCTTAAATTGGGCAACTGCAGGTAGTTAGGGGCTAACTGTGAATGCTTATTGGTTGAGGCCCAGGTTTACACCAAATTGTAGCGCCACCGAAGTAAGTAAGTAGACCCGTACAGAAAACATGTTCCATGAATGTTATATATTTTTCACACGAATCAAAAGATGATCCTCAAACGATTGGAAATCTATTTGTCAATTTCTTCAGCCTGTCTTTCGCCAATCACGTCCAAGAGCCTGATCAATATTATTTTTCTTGTTTAAAAAACTGTCCAGAAGCTACGTTAGAGTCGGGGCATATAAAGTTGGAACAAGTAAAAAAGAAAATAAGTAGTAGTAAGTAAGTTTTTAAAAAAGAGTACATATTAGCTAATTTAACCCCTCACAGATCTCTTTCAGCTTTCCATCTCACAGGGCATTTTCCCCACAACCTAAAAGAACTCTTACATAACTCCCTTTCACAAAAAATTTCATCTCTAATTATTGACCCATAGCCAAGCTCTCCTGCATATCTAAGATCTTTAAGAGTATTATTTATGACTCAATGTTTTTCCTCTGCAAATCTATTTTCTCCCAAAACCAAGATAGTTTTCTTAAGGTAGATCCACAACGACCAGCTTAACTGAATTCATGTCTTGAGTGAGTACTTTTGTGTACACTAAAATTTGAAAATGAAGTCGATGTGATTGCCACGGGTTTCAGCAAAGCCGTCGACAAAATCTCACACAAAATTATTTTTATTAAAGTAAAGGTTCTTGGCTTTCAGCTAGGGTTTATTAAGTGTATTCAATCCTATTGAGAAAACCGACTTTACAATATTTTGTTTAGGTCCATGATTTCCATTCCAATTAAAGCGTCCTCTGGAGTAGGTACCTCACGGCAGCCATCTTGGTCCTTTATTATTAATCTTGTCAATTAGTGATGTTGATCGTATCATTGTAAATTCACATTTATCTGTTAACGCAGATGGTATGAAGATCTTAGGCATATATGGGCCACCTCTGACTCTCTTCTATTGCTTGGAAGACTTGGATAGATTTTCTACTTGGTGCCTTAGTAATTTCTTTGAGCTCAATGTCAATAGGTGTCAAGCAATAACATATACCCGTAAGCGTGCTCCAACTACACCTTCTAAATATCTGATTTTCTGATCCTACCCTGGTCTAAGGAATTCTTTAGTTCCTATGTCACTAAATCCTTAAATATACCAGTCAAGTTTAGTCTCTTTATTACACCACTCACATTCTTCGAGCAGAAGCTATACAGTGCAGGTTTCTTCGATTCGCTTTTCCCTGGATTGATGCCCTAATCTTACGCCCGTGCTCAGATTGACTGAGACTTTTAAACCTACAACCTCTCTGTGTTCGCCGTAAAGTTGCCAACGTACTCTTTATTCATCAACTTTAACCTGTTAACACTGATAGCCTCTCTACTTCAACTTATCTCTTTTAACAATAACCCGCATAATATCAGATCTATACCCCATTTTCGAGTCAATACATACTGAACAAATTACGGGTACCAGGAGCCAATGTTTAGAATGCTACGTGAACTAAACGATATTTACCCTCTCTTTGAAGTTAACCTTAACAAACTATCCCTTAAGAAAGCCATTTATTCCGCTTACACCTCTCATCCCATTGCTCCCACCCTTAGTTCATAACTATTGTACTAAGCTTTAATTAATGTCCGTGGTAGACCCAGGCCCCAAAACTAAAAATTGTGCGTTACAATGTGTGTGTGCACTTAACAAAAATCATAAGAACACAGTAGTGGTGTCCTAGGCGATGATGGAAATAAATAATAAACTAAATAACACCTTCATTTCAAAAACTAGCTTTATTAATCCAGACCGTTGTATAAAAGTAAAAAAAAATATTTGTAAACAAGTTAAGTTTGTCTTCATTCACACCTTTCATCGTCAGCTTCCTCCTTCACTGATTTACTCTTTGTGTATTTGTTATAGTTCTTTGGGATGTCTTCTGTTGGGGTATTACCAGCATCTTCGAGGCCAACGAGGTAATCTATTTGATACTTCATATAAAACTTAAGTCTATAAGATCCAAGTAAAGGTTTGAATTGCATATGGGAAGGATAAATTCTATAAGTAGACGAGACACTTCCCTAAGGACACATATATGTATATAACTAGGACTAGGAACTTGTCTAGTGAACTTTGCCACAAAGCGCTGAAAATCTCGCTTACGCTTTTCAAATAAAACAACCAAACGAGACCTTCACCACCATCACCAAAGATTTTGCATAAAATATACTGTTTTCCTTGTAAATAAATAATTAAAAAAATTATTGTATAATAATAAAAATAACCAAAAAACAATAAAAACATCTTTTTTCTCTTAAAACTACAATCACAAATCAGTTCAGTTTCTTAGCATCTGCCAACTTCTGGAAGGAATCTTGTGCCATTTGTCGCAGATACTGCGCAGTCCCCGGTCCTGTTTGATCGACTAACTTATAGAAATAACCACCGGTATCCTTTAACAGCTCATGCGCATGTCCCAGCTCTACCGCTTGACCAGCATCCATGACCAGCACTCGATCACTTTCCATAACCGTGTGCAATCGGTGAGCTATCGTCAGGACCGTACATTCAGCGAATTTCGTACGAATCGCTGTCTGAATCAAATGATCCGTCCTAAAAGGAGAAATCCTTATAAATCTGAGTCAAAACAAAAGTAATAATAAACTTACTCTGGATCAACATTAGCAGTAGCTTCGTCCATTATCAGAACCTTATTGTGTCTTAAAATAGCCCTAGCTAGGCACATTAACTGCCTCTGTCCCATGCTAAAATTCGAGCCACCATCATGAACGCGATAATTCAGACCACCTTCCAAGGATGAAACATAAGTCCTCATTTCCACCTCAGCCAATGTCTTCCACATGTCTTCGTCGGTCTTTTGCTCAAACGGATCCAAGTTGTAACGAATTGTTCCAGAGAACAACACTGGGTCCTGGGGAATAATTGAGATTCTACTCCTCAAGTCATGCAATCCCAATAAGCCGATATCGCGATCGTCAATATTTATGGTGCCATCAGTGTATGCCAAGCGGAAGATTGCCTGAATGATTGATGACTTTCCAGCTCCTGTGCGACCAACTATTCCAATCTTTTCTCGTGGATGTATGGTAAATGTCAAACCCTTCAGGATATAGTCACCCTTCTCTGAATACCGTAGGCGTGTATTTATGAAATCTATTCGGCCATGTTCCGGCCA
Source organism: Xylota sylvarum (assembly GCA_905220385.1). Taxonomy (NCBI): domain Eukaryota; kingdom Metazoa; phylum Arthropoda; class Insecta; order Diptera; family Syrphidae; genus Xylota; species Xylota sylvarum. Next base: position 17,223,152 of record LR999958.1, read on the forward strand.
CTTACTGTCTGGTTTGTACTTTGGCGGTGATTCTAGAGGCGGTTCTGAAGGAGTATTGGCATATTCCATAATCCGTTCAACGCTTGTCATTTGATTTTCCAATTCTGCAGTTTGACGCATGCCCCACTGACACATGATGACCAATGACATAGACTGGGTTATGGCTAGACCCACGTCACCACTGTAAAACTCTAAACTCAGCACCAAGAAACTATAAGTGACAGCAATAATGTAAAGGACGCAAATGAGATCCGTCCAGAATGCGAATGCTCGATTTGATGCCGTATACAAGTACAGGGCTGATGTGTTTTCGTTTTGGAAGTCATGGAACTCATTCTCGACGATTTTTGTAGCATTCATTGCCCGAATAGTGGTCAGACCGTGGAATGTTTGATTTGTATGTGAATAGACTGGACTGCGAGCTGTGGAATAAAGAGGATTATAGACTGAACTAAATAAGCAACTATCAGGGACTTACTCATGGATTCCATTCGTTTTAAGGCTCGACTTGCACCAATATACAGTCTTCGAGCCAAGAAGAGGAGGCCAATCATAACTAAAGCTGGAATCACCAGCCAATAATTCGCGACGGCCACTATGATTAAAACAGCAGTTGCATCTGTGTAGAACTGAAATGGAAAGGAAAACTGGTTAGAAGCTGGAAGTTTCTGTAGTATAAGCATATCTGTATGAACAATCCCTGCATTTTGAATACAAGCAAATTCTGAACCATTCTTAATATATAAGCGGCACTTAATAGGGCCCAAATGACAGTCCGCTCGTCCAAATGGGGACGAAAACTTAGGACCAACAAGGAGCTGCGAAACTAAACACAGATGAGATGTTTTAATAAAGCGTGAAGGGATAACATTCTTAGACGAGAAGATTCCATACACAACTTGCACGAACTATATGAACCCATAAAGATATTCTGAAACACTTTCGACTCTCCTCGGCATGGACCAGTACGATTTCAGGCCCAAAAATCGATTAAGTCTTCACGCTAGGTCAAATCTAGGAGAAGACCAACTTTTTACTTCTCAGTACTGAAGCTAGGACCGTGCCTAGAAATGTAATCTATAAACACTGTTTCACTTTAAACGCAGCAATCATAGACAAAGGTTTACTATACTGAACAATACTCAAAGATCCAAAGACATTCATACTGAAGTTTGAATACTAAAGCTTATCTAAAATCGCCTCATCGATCTAGTAAGAAACAACTCCTCATCCATCATTTAAGCGAATGAACACTAATGCTCCGGCCGCATAGTTCTTAAATATAAATTCACCCTTAGGTGAGAGATAGAAGAGGACCTTAACCAACATAGAGACGGAAAGGCACGTTCATACCTCTCGAAACCTACCCATCTGGGATACTTGACTTAAGGATCATCAATTCACAAAGTACTATGCCACTTCACTCCGCTGCACTCCATTTACGTTATCTTCAAGGATCACCCGAATGTAGGCTAACTACTAGCCCCTCTTTAAGATACAGTGAAAAAGCGGAGTGAAGCGGTGCACTAGTGTACAATTATGAACGAAGCGTAGCTAAATCAAAAATACATTTCCGTTTATCATATGTAATATATGTACTCCTTCACTAAATGTCAAGTTTATGATCAGGGATGTTCAATAAAGCACCGAACGAAAAATTAATAAAAAATTCTTAGCCAACTTACCGTTAAAACATCCAACAACGTCTGCGGCAATGTAATGTCCATTTTGTTTATGTCAGTTGCGAAACGATTCAGTATCCTTCCCGATGGATTTGTATTGAAAAAATACATATACGCACGAGTGACTCCCTCAAACAGTCTATTATGAAGTGTCAATGAAATTCGAAGGCAAACTATAAAGAATCCATAGGTCCTCATCAGATACAACACCAGTGTGACCAAAATAAATGCTGTGTATATGATCACCATTCGCCTTCGTGCAGGATCGAAAGGTGCACTGTCATAAGTCGAATGATGCTCGTCTCTATCGTCTTCCCCACTTAAATCTGGATCGTTTGCCATTGGCAATGATTCTTCCCAAGTAGCCCTATAAATATAACAATTAAATATGAAGCCAAACAACAACAAAAATATCCTTACCATCTTGAAATAAAGTAATCCATACCCGATAACATGGCTCGAGATATGACGAATAAGAACATTACAACAATAATTATGAACGAATTATCAAGTGTTCGGAAATACTCCCCGTAGGTTGAACCTTTAACAGAACCTTGTGCCTGTTGCTCCTTTCGTTCTTCGCCCTTATCTACAAGAGCTGTCTCATCGGATTTTTCCTTCTTCCTAATACTGTCAGCTCGACTAAGTTTGGTCTCTTCCACATCTTGTATTGAGTCGGTTGGTATTTGAAAACGAATTTGATCCTTTAAGTCTTTGTACTCGCCTTGTGCCTGAATGGATCCATTGTCCAAGACAATCAAATGGTTACATTCCTTAAGATGTCTAACATGATGGGTTACTAGGATACGAATTTTTGAGCTCAGAAATCCTAGAATACATTTTTCTAAAATATGTTTTCCAACATATGAATCTACAGCCGAAAGGGGATCGTCTAATAGATATATATCCGCTTTTCTGTAGACTGCTCTAGCCAGACTGACTCTTGCCTTTTGGCCACCACTTAAACTCACTCCTCGTTCTCCGACAATTGTTGAATCGCCATATGGAAGCAATTCTATGTCTCTCTCTAGCGCGCAAACCTTCACCACTTGCTTGTAACGTTCCTCGTCATATTTCTCAATGAATAAGATGTTATCCTTAATACTACCCTCAAACACCCACGATTCCTGTGTAGAGTAACTCAAAACACCATGAACTTCCATATTCCCTGATGTAACCGCAAGCTCTCCAAGAATGACATTTAATAAAGTCGACTTTCCAGAACCGACAGCACCTATAATTCCCAAAAAATCATTTTCCTTAACTTGGAAGGTGCAGTCGCTAAGATGCTGCCTTGGTTTTTCTCCCTTCTCCCAACTCGCCGATAGATTCTGCACCAACAGACCCTTCTTTATTGCTGAGGCGTTGTGAATTCTTCCCATGACATTATTCGCTTCACTGTCATGCTCATCGCAAGCAAAGTTTGTAATTCCTCCATCGGCAGGATCCTCGCTCTGCAACAAAAACTTTGTGGCTCTTCTTGAGACCACGAAAATCTCCGCCCATGTGGTTAGCGCTAAGGGCCAGAAATGGAGCAAGGAATCATACAACACACCGAAGTACGAAGACACTATGAAGACCTTCCTTGCCGATACTACATCACCGGTGAAGACATATGTCACCAAACTCAAGAAGATTGCAAATTTCGAGATCATCGTGGTACATTGCAGAGCCGCGTAGATATACATCGAGCCCCTGATCGATTTCACTTCCATCTTCCGCACTTCCGACACCATCCTTGCAAAGGACTTTTCCCATGCATACATCTTGATTACCTCGATCGCATGAATTATCTCATTCATGATCTTTACTCGAATATCAGCATTTTGTCCTGTACGACTGCGAAAGTATGCAGCTTTCTTAGCCGCCCAGCCTTGCAAAGGAATAAAGATCACAATGAAGGCAATACCTACTACAGCCGGCCAACCAATCTCCCGATACATAAGGAAGCCAAAGACGATCGCTTCAACTGGTCCCTTCCAGAGGTCATGAAAGAAGTAGAAACCCAAGTCAAGCTGACTCAAATCATTCGAGAGAAGTATAATGGCTTGACTACTCAGTCCGTCATTGTAAGATGTAACCGAGGATCGTAAGCATTTCCTATAGACCAGTCCGGCACATGCCAGTCGTATTTTAACACCAATCTCGAAAACAAAGAACATAAACGGATGGAAGGTAAGAGTATTGACTAGAGAGCACAGAACGATCCCGGTGGCGTATAAATAAGCTTGATTCTTCGAAATGTCAGTTTGTCCTTCGGAGAAGTATGACACAAACCCACCCAGGAATAGGGGTTGTGATGATCTGAAAAATTGAAATTAAAAAAAGATTAGTAAGAAATTGGTTTAGGTTTCCTCCGCACTTACGCTATTGAGATTTCTAAGATTGAGTACAAGACGCATATCGGTACAAAACTCCATCCGAATGTTGCGAATACCATATGCAATAGGCTTGGCTTTTTCCGAAGTACTTCCTTTTCCCAATACCTGATCAGGCCAAAACTAATGTCTTTACTATCAAGACTGGGCTTATGCTGGTAGAGATCTTCTTGCCCCAATGCATTGTGTAGACCCTTTCGAAAAACCGTTCGTATCCACCTGTGAAAAGAAAACGTTATCTGTTAGCGAATAGATTCAAACTTACGATACATATTCTTTAAAACTATATTCTTTGCCACGCCACTGACAAAGACTTCCACAAAGAAAGGAATTCCTAATGCGGTTTCCTAATGGAAAACAGTAAATAGGAACAACAAAGGGCATAGACATGGGATAAGAAAGCAAAACAACTGCTTTACAATCCCAAGCCCTTTGTGACAGGTGGCACAATTTTTAGCACAAAATCAGCAATAGGCATACAACCTACAGACCTTTTCGTCTGCTTGTCAAAATTGTGACGTTTAAGCTGTTACAGTCTATCAAAAGTGGTAAGAATTGTACAATGTGCGATATTTATAATTTATTTTTAAGTTTCTTGTATGCCAATTCATAGATACAAATGTTATTAATCAGTTTAAGCAATAAAATGTCTTCTCTCTTCCCAAGCGGAGGTTATGTTCAATTTTGTTAAATTTAAAGATTTAACATGTTTAAATCCTGTCAGTTGTTGGTAGGTGGAATCAATCTATTATTGAAATATTGTCAGAAGGAATTCAATAATCGTTGACATTTATGTTGCAAATGATAGTTTCTTCATACATATAGCTCGATTGATGTGGAGCTTAATATTGGTGGTCCCCACATACCTAAGTCTGATGTCAGAAGCCCACATCTACGTACCTACTTACTGATAAAATTACGCTAGCGTATCAATAGAAATTAGTCCAAAGTACACACAACCTTAAAAACAAATCACACTATTTATAAAATACGATCATAAATTTATGATTATGTCGGCATCTAAAAACATACGCATTGGATTGCTCATGTATTAACCATAAGTATTTTCTAAATTTACGATTCTGTTTATTTTTTTTTCTCACACTTATTCCACGTAATGATAGAAATGATAAGAACCTATCAATAAATTAAGCCACTTCATGGAAAGATAAACGCAAAGGGATTCCTCTGTAAGACTTAAATCATATTGACAGCACTCGGTTCATTCAATATGCTAGTCCTCATGTCAGTCAGGTGTTATAAAAAAAAAAAGATATGACTCAGTTATAACAGCAGCCGAAAACACTCCAAAAATAATCGAGGTAGTGCAACCAAATGCAAAATCATAAATCCTTTCGTGTCTACGTGAGGATAACAATTAAAGTTTCCCGATGACTGATGGGTTAGTTGCCACAAATTGGAACTTTGTACCAAATCTACTTTTAACTTTTTGACTGACAGTAAGTTGGCCAAACGGAAATATGGTTTTAACAGATACTCTGTTCGGCAACTGAGTCTATAAACTTTATATTCAACTTTGAAGTCAGATTTAGTTCTTAAATTTATTTTTAGGTGCAAAAAATTTGGAGGTCAACGATTCTCTTGCGTTTGATATTAGTGTCTGGGCACAGTTTTTATCGCACTTGTATGTAGCACTTGACTATTTTCAATGAAAATACAAAAAAAGACATTCGTCTTCCAATCATGCACGTTTGACATATTTCCCAAAAGCAAATATCAAAATTTACAACCATGCAAAGGAAAACGATGACACAATGTGTATCTAATCTTGGCATCAGTCTGCACAAACTGAAGTATAACACGTGTCATTTCTATTTGCTAACTTGCTGACTTTTGCACTTAAGATGGCCACCTTGCAATCAAAACAGAGATTTTAGAATGAGCGCCATTTTATCTCGCTTTACTCAAAAATTTTCAAAAATGAATTTATTTACATTGTGCCGTGTGAATAATCTAATTAAAAGAACGCAATCTTGATTAAGTAGATGTGTAGATAGATATGTACTCACATGGCATTTTGTAGAGAATTACCTCGGTAGATAAAGGTAGACAAGCAAATGTGTATTTCGATATGAAGTGTGGCGATATCCGCGATTTTTATTGATAAGAATATGACGCTGGTATACAATAGGATTTTTTTTTAAATCAATTTTTAATCACAATTAAACTATCTCCATTGAGAATGAAAATCGTTGAAAATCCCTTTTAATTCTACAAAAGCCTTGAAATTACATATCTAATGTCAATGATTGAATTTGTAAAATTGAAAATGAAAAGTAATAACAGAAATAATTTGTATTGCTATAATAAAGTACTTCAACTAACGACTCTTGAAGTAAAATTAAAAATATGTAGAAATCAATCATTTTTGGCATAAATAATAGCAAATGCTGATACTTTATTGACTACAAACTTAGTAAGAAATATACATATTTGTATTATTAAGTAATGTAGAGTATACGTGAGTATTCAAGTAAAAAAAAATACAAATATTCAGCACGACAGATCCATACGGGAAATTAAGACAATCATCTGAGTTGTCCGTGTAATATTCGTCACACGAATAAAAAGAATCAAGAGTGTAATTTTATTGCTAAGCATAGCATACAGAAAAGTCTAACTTTGAATGATACCCTACCAATCATGGATTGCATCAGCCCAAATAAACTGGGCGTTTATTTTTGCAATGTTTTATTGAATTACAATTATAATTTTTAACAAGATGTTATTTAGATTAGACTTAATAAAAATCCTTTTTTTTTTTAAGGCAACTCCCAAAAAGTAGGCGTGGTCTGTATAATGTATGTAAGTATTATGGAAAAAGGTACTTATATGTACATGCCTGACCTGGTTTTTAAGATTCTGTGCACTTTCTACTCAGAATTTCTAACTCCAAATTTTAGGACTAAAATGTGGTTCGAACAAACTTACAGACGGACAGGGAACAATCGTTACCTACTTAGCTGGCGCTACAGTCCGGGATGAACCTGAGCCATGTTATAATAAGAAATAATGTACAAAATAAATTTAATATTATTGAAAATCTTCTGGTACTAAGCCAGAATTTACTATTACCACCTGACATATCCGCCTAACTTAGAGTTTCCCATTGTTTTTAAATTTTGGCGGCCAAACTTTGCCTTACCCTCATGCCATAAATTATCGATGGGGTTAAGGTCGCGACTGTGGCTAATCCAAAATGTTTTTGGTTTTTTGGCAGAACCAATCTTCTATAACTTTCTCTGAATGCCTTGGATCATTATTGTGCATAAATATTCAATTTACTGGCTTTTGCGTACGAAAGCGTTACAGAGACCCAATTAGACAAAAAACAAAACAAGAAATTGTTTACTATGAATGAGGCTGAACGAATCAGGAAGTACAGTCGGAGTCCAACCGCTTAGTTGGAAATTCGCAGTCGGAGTTCTACTACTATACACATGTCCAGACAAAGATCTTACGGTGAATCCGTCAAGTGTATTTTAATTTGTAATAATTCCATTTAATTCAACTTATAAATTGCTTTTAACACTATATAAGCACGTTTGACGCTATCACCCAAAAAAGCTAAGTCAGCGACACAGCCTAACCCCTTTTTCTAAAATTCGTTTGCCTGTTATCGATGATTTCTTTTATCAATTTCATAACATCCTCTGACTCTATAATCACGTCAATTTTCAGTCGTGATTTATATTTTTTTCTTATACTTGCTTAGATCCTATTGCACATTATTTCCGGCTATTTTTGATGATGAATGATGATTACGAAACAGCAGTCACTGGAAGTAATAGTAGTTAAATAACCGAGCGTTTTCTAGAAATGTTCATATGATTTATAATGAGGGTGTCCCATTATAACCGCCTATTTTGAAATTTAAAAAGAGAGTATTTTTTGAAAAGTTCTGATGTTTATATTTTAATAAAGAGTGTAGATATTGAGGTTATGTATGGACTGATGGTACTCGTTGATCCTTTTGATGAATTTTTCAATGACATTTCGTTGAGTTGATTTCCGTTGAGAATTTAATCTTGGGTTTGATGGCATCAAATTTCTCAATTAATCGGATCACTGCACGACGAGAATGTGCATTATGGTGATAATGGATTTTCACCATTTCTCTGCATAGTATGTTCTTGTAATTCTCCATAGGTCAACTTCAATGTCCACACATAACAGCAACAACGCCGAACGAACGACATAAAACACAAGGACGCATTACCTCCAACCCAAAAGCATAATTACCTATAGTATAGGTATATAAGGTGGCCATCTCTTGGTTTCTTTTTGAATCATATGTTATTTTGACACTGACAGGTATTATGCGTCCAAAAATTTGACAGAAACTCAGTATTATATTTTCGCGGCACTAAATCCATCGATTTACGCTTGAACAACGTTGGAAAATATAACAAAGTTACTTCCAAAGATTATGCTATGTTATTATTTCTGTCGAAATAATGCACCAACTGCAGCTGGTGTACGCAAATTTATGATGAAAGTTCGTGAAACTGATTTGCTGATTGATAACCGAACATATTCCCGTATTCATCCTTTCCTTTCAACGGAGAATATTGTAGCTGTTGCCGAAAGTGCGTGCCGTTTTTAGAGTGGCGGCATTATTGGCCATTTTTATTCCAAGACGAAAATGGAAAAACGTTACAGTCAATGGAGAGCGCTACCTAGGCATGATAACATATATTTTATAGAAATTGAGGATTTGGACTTTATGCGAGCTACATCTCAGAAAGGCACCCTACGCACAATATTTTCTTCAATGATTCCAATGAATAGTCAGAAATACAGTAATCCTTTCTGAGGTCGTTTAAAAATGAACAAAAACGTTGACTGTTTTTTAGAACCTTACACCGGTGAACAAATTATATCCATAAAGACCCGAGAGAGGCTGCAATATACAGCATTGCCACCAACCCTAAGCCTCCTAGACTATGTTTTTCCACTTCATCACAGGGTGTTCGGAACTTTAAACTCACTTAGTAAGTTATAAAAATTGCAAAATATTTAAACATAAAAAAACGATTTTAAAATGAAAAAGTTTTCTGACCGCGAAAAGGATTCTGAACACCACTCCAGTCCCCATTCCACTTTAATACACTTAAAAACACTTCTATGCCGACGGATTTTATAATTCTTCAAGCACTTACCAGAAACTCCATTTAGAAAGGAAATTAGCCTCCAAAATGGGATTAGGATCTCTTTTTATATCATTCCTTGACCGATTCATTGTTTAATTTTGTATTTATCCGTAACTTTTTTTTTGTATAGTTTTATTTTTCTTTTCGGAGAAAAATATATTGTTTTATGCGAATAGTCGTTTCAACCGTAATCACGTAACCGTAGTGAAACCTTCTCGATTCCGACTACGTACTTTATGCCTTTATGAAGGCACCAAACCAAACGATACTACTACACCACCCGATTGAGTGTAACTTTATAAAATGACTTCAAATTTCCTCGAAATGACTGGCAATTCTGTTTTGATCAACCGTTCCTTAATTATTTCTTTCGGCACTGGCTATCTAAATCCACAATGGACATGTTAAAAACTGACAAGTTAAGTCTATGTTGACAAAGTCATCGCAGGAAAAAAAGGTTGTCCGCGGGACTGCTGCTGAAATCCGTCTGTCTAATTAGACATTTGGGTATTGAACTGAAACTTTAATAACCCTTCAAGATATTTTTATATCGGAGCTCTACCAAATAATGTATTCTCCATCGCACAATGGCCACTGAAGTGGTATCTTATCAGGAGCACACTCTGGTACATAGTTAGGTTATCGTGGATAATTTGCTCATAATTCTGCTTGAATTTCACGTGTCTAGAGCGTTCATTCTGCATCGCGCTGATGTAGATGGTGGAAGGTGGTGCCGCTTGGAAAAGAAATAAGTGGTTTTGTATTGATATAACTCGCAGGCATTATTTAAGAATGCTTTTATTTGATGACGTAGAAAATCTAATTTTAAACAATTGCTAAACAAAAGTTGATCAAAATCATCATAAAATGTTATAAAAATATGATGTCTCAAGATAATTGCGAGTGTTGGTAAATAAATGGTGTCGACATAATGTAGCTAGCAATTTAGTTTTAATTCGGCTAGCTACCCTAGATTACTGCGTAATCTTACACGCAGTTATCATTTCAAAAGAAATAATATCAGTTACGTTTTTCGCCGATGTAATACATGACATTTTGGATAGATATATGGGTACTAGGAAGGTAGGACTGGTGGTTTCCGTACAGGAAAAACCCATTTTGATGAGAACCAACCACTGGACTTCCAGATAACATGTACATATTACATGTTGCCTGGTCCCCATTAAGGTCGGATATCTGCAAAAAATCTGCAGCTACGACGGAACTGATCTCCTATCGGCCAATAGACTATGCTTATAGGTACATTTCTTACAATATCCGATCTTCACCTGTTTTTTTTTTATCCTTACCAATGTGGCTGATACTGCAACGTGAAAGATCCTATTAGACGTACCACCTTACTGATGAAGGTTACTATGTCCTTTGTAACAGAATTTTTCAACACTCTTAGGACAGATTCAATTTGTTAAGGTGGTACTTCAGACCACTGTTACCTGTGGGAAAATTCACCAGCTTTCTGATGCTTTCCTTATGATAAGGATTTCCTTGCAATAATCGTTTGGATTGTATAAGCCCCGGTACATTTTTCCAGTGAGCTAGACGAAGTTTGTGTTCTACAGTAAGAGCATATACTGTGGGTTGTAAGAACCCAACCATTGATACCATTGATTCTGAGTCAATGGTAACCAGGGACCCAACGAAGTTTAACCTTGTTATATCTAGCAAGAGATAATGCTGAAAGCGTTGCCCGATTATCGAAGAAGATCTTTATGAAGGATTAATCTAGCACAGACCTCAATGACATGAACCTCGGGGTGGAACGCAGTGGGTCATGTTTCTATAGTTATCGAGACTTTATCCATATTCCATCTTCCATCTTCAAACTAGTTTAGGTATAGTACTGGAACACCATTAGACCAGTTGTTTGGTTTAATATTTTTACCTCAAACAACCTTCCGAAACAGTTTTCCTTAACCATAATGTCAGAGATACTACGAAACACATCCCTTCTAGGAATTGAGTTAGGTATGTATTGCCCACAAGATTTCCTGGTTTGTATTTACATTGTTCTATTCTAGCTGCAGTTTGATAATATATGTGTGCACCCGTAATCCTAATATAGATTTGTAGGGGTGCAGAACAGCCTCTAATGCTGCTGAAGGGCAGGTGTCTTTTAATACCGAAACACGCAATTCTTTGGAGCTTCTGTAGCTTAGTTGCCGTTGTCTAAGATACCACTGAGGTATTTTACCTTGACTTTTTCATACACCTTTAGTAATGAAGCTATTGGGATGATGGAGGACTGGCTAGTACGCATGGGCCTACAGCATGCGATTCATGGAGACTATAAGAGTAAACGTGGGCGTTCACGTCGTAGCTTCCAAACCAGAGCTGAAGTACCTTGGTATTACCTTAGATGCAAGGCTAACCTATAAGCAGCACCTGCAACATGCAGCTGAAAAGGCGGCCCTATCAAGAATAATGCCGAATATCGAGGGACCGAAACATAAGAAGAGACTATTCTTAGCAAGAGCTGCCGCATCAATAATGCTCTGCAGCGCCTTCCGAACAACCTCCTACGATGCGGCATGTGTAGTGGCTGGCATGGTACCAATAGACCTTCTTGCCAATGCCAAAGAAGCGCAACAGAAATACCGTGTCAACAGGACAACGGCAACAGCAACGATTCGAAGCAATACTAAAGGACAAGGACCAAGGACAAGTCTGGAAGAATGGCAGGAGAGATGGCGTCATTCTGACAAAGGTAGGTAGACACAGAGATTGATACCCAATATAAACGCCTGACCCAGATGCTTACTGACCATGGATGCTTCAGAGCCTACCTGCATAGATTTGGACACGATGAAAACCCCTATTGTCCAACGTGCACGGAAGCAGTGTGTGGCGGAACACATCATGCTCCACTGTCCACGATACTACGTAGAACGGTACCTGCTGGTAAACCAATTGGGCGAGGATTTAACCCCAGACAACTTCACCAGACAGATGATGAGCAGGGAAAAGGCTTGGGACGCAGTTAGCAACACTGTGACTACAATTATGAAAGAGCAGCAACGAAACGCAGCGCAGCAGACTGCCAACTTCAATGAGCCGAGTAAATGAAGTCCCCCTCGTGATGAAATGCTTGACGGCAGTACCGCGAGGACTAGGGGTAGAAGGAAAGGTGGGTTTAATGGGTGGAAATCCCACACTGTTACTGAATACGGGCTCAGTTTCGTCTTTAAAAGATTCCCACCTTCCTACCGTGTGACAAAAGAACGGATCCCTCTCTACCACTTATGTATATTCACGGAACGACTACTTACATACATAACGGGCTTCCGACTCTTAGAGGCTTTTTGGATTACATCCACATCTTGCTACATTTCATAGAGTTCGCGTTTATATCTTCTCATCTATTCGTCCTCCTCGCATACCGGACCGAATATTCGACAAAGAATTTTTCTCTCGAAAGTGTTTAATATCTGGTCTGCTTTCCTGCAGGATTAGTGTTTTGTAGAGCAAGCATTTCGTCTTCCTAGTTAAAAGTTTTGAACTCATTTGGTTTCCTAGGGTAAGTCTCTGCAGAACCTTTACTAATGTGTCATTCGTGGCGTTGATATTTACTCTAAGGTAGGTAAAGTCCTTAACCACTTCGAAGTTACTGTTGCCAAGAGTGACGTTTTTTCCTAGGCGGTAGCCAGATGCTTCTTTGTTTGTTGACAAAATGGTCTTTGTTTTTGTCCTCATTTAATTCAAACTACTCGTTTCGCCAATTTTGTTTCTTCAATTGCTGTAAAAGCCTCTAAGCAGTGGGAGCGACTAATAACGTCGAAGTCGTCTACGTATCCCAATACCTGGATAAATTTGTTGAAGATAGTGCCTTCCATGTTAACACCTGCCCTGCGCACTATTTGTTCCAGCACCAGATTGAAGAAGTCGAAAATGGCGCATTTCCTTGCCGAAATCCGGTATACATTTGGCATAGTTCGGAGAAACTGATTGCAATCTCCTTGTAGAGCTCAAAACAATGAATACTATCATATGTGGGTTTGAAGTCGATGATTATTCTTTTTCCAGCATTTGCCAGTCTAAAAATTTGATCGAACTTCAATCTGCTGGGCCGGAAGCCATACTGGTACATGCCGATTAGGATGTTGCAGAAAGGGATAGAATCTTACATGCAACATTATGCAGGGATATCGCTTGATAGTTCTTACAAGACATAGGATCATCTTTCTTAAAGATAAGGCATATAGATCTGATAGTCCAGTATTCGGGCATGGCTTTATCCATCCATACTTGATTGATTAGGTGCATGCACCCTACCAAAGCATTACCACCATGTTTGAAAAACTCCGCCGGTGGACCATTAGAGCATTAAGTAGCTGCTGGAAGTGCTGCTTAAATACATCTACTATTCCCCGTGTTTCGGCGACTAGGTTTCCTTGGGGCACTCAGACCATTCAGCCACAAGCACATTTGTTTAACCTGGTGAAGCCGATCTGCGGAAAACGAAAATGCTAAAACGATAACTATTGTGAAACTCCCCAAAAACAAAATTACATTTTACTTCATTTGTTTATTCACTTATGTATTTATGCAAATAAATTTAATTGACACTGTTGCTGGAAATCCAATATAGATTCCGACAAGGAGATACAAAAAATACGTAATATGTATATTTAACAAATATACTCTATATGCAGTAGAAAACAGTTGGCTTTTGCTGTAAATTAAGTTTCGATGCTCCAAAATCGGCAGTGACGAAACACGTAAGTAGAATAATTTAAGAATAACATTAAGTAAATTCGATTACTTGTGGATATTCATTTCGGCATTCTGCAGAAATAAACTTCCAAAGTACAAGATATTAACGATACAATAATTAAAAGTACCAAAGTGCATAGCAAGATTACTATTTAAAATAAGATACTGACTACAGCTGGACTAACTGCCCGGCTATTCACTGTATTTGTCTTTGTAACTCTTTGCGGCGGTTTCTTTAAGTGCAGTTGCTGTAGCGAAGCCCGTCTGCTCGACCAGCTTTCGTAGGTATCCGCCTGGTCTCTGAAGGAGATCATGTGGATGGGCCAATTCTACAGCTTGGCCAGCATCCATGACCATCACTCGATCACTGTCCATCACCGTATGCAAACGATGTGCGATTGTCAGTACTGTGCAATCAGCGAATTTGGTGCGAATCGTCTTTTGAATTAGTTTATCAGTCCTGAAAGAATAAAAATAGTTTATTTATATCTAGATGCTCATTTTGTAGTAAAACTTACTCTGGATCGACATTGGCTGTAGCTTCGTCCAAGATGAGAACTTTATTATTTCTGAGAATAGCACGAGCCAAGCAAACCAGTTGCCTTTGACCCATGCTTAGATTTGAGCCTCCATCATACATTCGACAGTTAAGACCTCCAATTAGAGTTGACACATATGAACGCAGTTCAACATCTTCCAGTGACTTCCACATTTCAGCATCATTTTTCTCCTCGAACGGATCCAAGTTGTAACGAAGTGTTCCTGAGAATAGCACTGGGTCTTGTGGAATGATGGATATTTTACTGCGTAGGTCGTGAAGTCCCAGAGTTTCAATATCCAACCCATCGATTTTTATAACACCTTCGTTACAGGCCAACCGGAATACCGACTGAATGATAGATGATTTGCCCGCACCTGTACGCCCTACAATTCCAATTTTTTCCCTGGGCTGAATAGTAAAGTTCAGATCCTGCAATACCAGTTGATCTTCCGGAGAATATCGCATTTTAAAGTCGATAAACTCAATTTTTCCTCTGTTTGGCCACTCAGTGGTAGGCTTGAATTTTTCATCCGTTTCTAATGGTGGCTCCGATGGAGTTTCTGTGTATTCAAGTACTCTCTCTACGCTGGTCATTTGATTTTCAAGTTCAGCAGTTTGTCGCATTCCCCATTGACACATGCCAACCATAGTAATAGATTGAAGAATGGCAAGACCAACATCACCACTGTAGAAGGTGTAATTTATTACGAGGAAACTAAATGTCACAGCTGATACGTAAACAAAACAGATACAGTCAGACCATAAGGCAAAGGCACGAGTAGAGGCTAAAAAGAGATACCAGGAGGACGTGTTGGCATTCTGATATGAATGGAATTCTTCTTCAAGGGCACTTTGTGCTTCTAAGGCTCTAATGGTTGTTAGGCCTTGGAATGTTTGGTTCGTAAGGGAATAGATAGGACTGCGTGCTAAAAGAAAAACAAACCGTTATGAATTGCAATTGGAGGAAAGATTTAGTAGGCTACTTACAAATTGATTCGATTCGCTTCACGCTGCGGCTAGTATTTACATATAGATAACGAACTGAGTACAAGAGGAAAACAACGACCAAAGCAGGCAATAGTAACCAGTAATTTGCTATGGCAACAATAATCAACACACCAGAGACATCCATGGCGAACTGAAAAAAGAGAAAATATTTGTTAGCAAATAGAATACAGTATTTACATTTGCATCCATAAGGTATGCTAACGACCTTTTATGTAGTAAGTGTCGCTTTGGTACAGGTTATACATTTCGATTCCCAAAACGAAATGAATGGCAGCAGGGCACTGTCGTCCCAAATGAGAGGGCAGTAGAAATCTATACGGATGGGTCACACATCGATGGAAAATCGGAAACTGCCTCATAATCACACTATCCATCTGTAACTGACTGCATTTCTAACAGATCCACCTGCAGGGTTATAGCCATAGGAGTAGCTTTAAAGTTTATTATAACCATATAAAGCACCCCATTCGCAAAACGCTATAAAAGCATGTGGCAAGACAAAGAACTGGGTGTCTTTGCTCTTGTCAGACAGAAAGGGCTGTCGACCTGTTTAGAAGCCAATTAAGACAGATGATCGGTTTGTACACCGGACACATCACACAAAAATGAAATCATTCTGCGCATTCTGGCCATAGTCCTAACAAATAAATCTATTTACATCATGATGAGCATTCAAACACTTGCAGTGGTAACAACATGACAATTACAAACCTACAACCTTGTCATGGCGAAATCCACAAACAGACATAGTCTAGAGTTACGGACATAAATCCTGTGTCTCGCTCACCAAAACTAAATCTTAAGATATTCAAAAGAACGCTCTTGATATAGAACTCAATATTTAATACACTATATGAAAACTTACATATAAACAATCAATCAGGGTGTGCGGCAAGTCACCATCCACAGTTCGTATATCCTTCGAGAATCGATTTAAAATTCTTCCAGAAGAATTCGTATTGAAAAAGTACATAGTGGCCCTGGTGATACCGCGAAACAATCGATCGTGTAACTTCAGTGATATTCTAAGGCACATTTTATAGAATCCGAAAGTTCTGACAAGGTACACTATGAATGCGGCTCCCAACAGCGTTGAATAAAATACAACGATTCTTGCTCTACGAGCATCCTCATCTAATGATTTCTGTAGATCATCTTCGATCATGGTAATATTCTGACTCAGTGTCGTTTCATTGAGGTTAGATATCATTTCCTGTCGAGCTATGGCTATATTCTCTTCCCAAATTACCCTAAAAACAAACAAAACGTTAGTATAGCAAGAACAAGACGTTAAGAAATCTCACAAACCATCTTGAGATAAAGTAATCCACTCCTGTTAACATCACACGAGCCAAGATAAAGAGTCCCAAGATAAAGAATAACGTCAGAGGGCTCTCCAGCGCTTTGAAGTACGAAGCGTACACACTAAACTTCACAGAGCCCACAGCCTGTACTTCTTTGTTGTCATCGGCCAAATCTTCGGTGGGCATCTGTTGATGCATATGCTCCAGACTTTTCTCGCTGTCACTCTTCGAGATTTTGCTGTTAATGCTCACTGTATCGCCTCCTTCGTCGTGATTGGTGTGCGAGAGGAATTGGAACTGTTTGGATTCCTGCAGTTCCTGATAGCTTCCTTGGGCAACTATTCGACCGGCACCCATCAGAATAAGTTTTTCAACATCAAACAAGTATTGTACCTGATGCGTTACCAAGATTCTTATTTTTCCTGACAGATAGTCTCGAATACAGTTTTCGAAAATGTGTTTTCCTACATGTGTATCGACGGCAGATAGTGGATCGTCAAGCAAATATATATCCGCTTTTCGGTAAATTGCCCTGGCAAGGTTCACACGGGCTTTCTGTCCTCCGCTGAGACTTACACCCCTTTCCCCGACAATAGTCAGGTCCCCATATGGCAAAAGTTCCAAATCTCTCTCCAAAGCACAGACTCGCAACACTTTCTGATAACGTCTCTCACTATAGTTTTCGATAAAAATTATGTTATCCCTGATAGTGCCTTCGAAAACCCACGGTTCCTGCGACGCATAACTGATTTTTCCATCGACGGTTACGGACCCTTGATTCAAAGACAATTCTCCTAGTAGAACATTCAACAGAGTTGACTTTCCAGCCCCGACTGGCCCCACAACAGCTGCCAGAGTGTTGTCTTTGATTTCTAAATTAAAATTCTCTATGGCCGCATTCTGATTATCGTCCATTTTATCCCAAGAGGCAAATGCATCCTTAAGCACCACGCTCTTTTTCTCTGCATTGGGATTAAATATTCTTCGGATGACTGTAGGACTCGTGGGATGTAGAATTTGACTATTCATCTCAGTCTTATTATCAATGACTATGGATGGACGTGTGGCATCTTTTTTACACTTGTTGATTAGTTGGAGATCTTCCGATTCCAACAAAAACTCTTTACAACGCTTTGCCGACACGTAAGCTTCAGCACAGAACGTGATGGCCAACGGCCAAAAGTGTACCATTGATTCATTCAGCATATTAAAGTAAGAAGACACAGTAAAAACCCGCTTCGCCGTGATCGCATCACCCAGATACACATAAGATACAATACTCAAGAATACAGACAGTTTTGAAATCATTCCTGTACAACTCAGCGCCGCATGAATATAAGATGTTCCACGAACAGCATTTACTTCTTTAAGTCTCACCTGTGCTATCACCTTAGCAAATGACTTTTCCCAGGCGTACATTTTGATCACCTGAATGCCTTGAATAATCTCATTCATCAGCTTCACTCTTAAATCCGTTCGCTCTGCCGTCATCTGTCTGTAGTATGCGGCCTTTTTCGCGGTCCACGCTTGTAACGGAATAAAGCTTAACATAAACGAAACACCTATCACAGCTGATATACCAATCTCTCTATACATAAGGTACCCAATTATCAGCGATTCCATTGGTCCTTTCCACAAATCGTGCAGGAAACACAGCGCCACATCGAAACGTCCCAAATCGTTTGATATGATGTTGATCGCTCGACCACGCAATCCATCGTTACTGGCACTCTTTGAGATTTGAAGGCACTTTCGGTAAACTAGACCAGCTAAAGCTAAACGCACTCTAGTGCCAATTTGGAAGATATAGAATATGAACGGATGAAATGTGATGACGGTCAACAAGGAACACAAAACAATGCCTAGTGCGTACATGTACGCATCTTGTTTTGATATCGTTGTCTGACCCGTTCCGAAGTAGGCTACCAGGCTTCCGAGGAACAAAGGTTGAAGTGATCTGTAAGGAAAAGAAAACATGAGTTAACAAGTACACACTTGCTGTAACATGAGAACTTACTTTGCTGTTGATTCTGTCACTGAATATAGCAGACCGAGTGGCATAAATTTACATCCATAGGCACGAAATATCATCCGAATGACGCTGGGTTTCTTACGTTTCTTTTCTTCTTCCCAGAGTCGACCAAAGGTTTCAGTCACACGTTCACTGTCGAGATCTTTTTTATGCTCATACAGTTCTTCATCGGTCAAAGGTCCCTGAAGACCGCGACGAAATAAATCCCTCATCCACCTGCAATAAAAAGTAATGGGTTAGTGATTTGTTAAAATTACTTGTATTATAAATATACTCTCTAAATCCTTGATTGATTCTCTTAGGAGAACCACCAAGTAAAAACATAGTTTTACTGCAAACTCTGAGCCTAAAAACCGGTACCGTGCTGATAATCAACGTAAAGGTCCAGGTCACTTCTTACCTACTTGTGAGACCATCATTTCAAAAATTGTTAGGCGATTTATCGAATTTAGGAGCTAAAAGATGTAGGTACCCTTAATAGACAGCCAAGCCTTGCAGTTTCCCGATTAAGATTAAGGACAGTCTTGTTGTAGTTATAGTGAACTTGTCCGATGATGAAGAGAGGATCTCCTATGACGATCTACTTATTATCAACCCTAACTATTGACCTACTTTCAGATGCTGTCTGACATCAAGGCTTCGCCCAGCTCCGTGCTTACGAAAAATCTTACAAAGACTGCGATAACAAAAATTAGATTAGATCTATTGGGTATTGGGGAAATCTGACCACTTGCCATGTTCAAGGCAGTGGTTCGAATCGGATCAGATCAGATTTCCCCCCAAAAAGTAAAACTTTGCTTTATCAGTTAAAGACTGTAAATCAGAAGAGCAAAAGAAAACTAACCCCTGACTCTAACCTCTTAGAGAGCTATATTAGTCTTGTCTTTTAAAAGTTTAGCTAGCACTCGAAACCATTCCAAGTACGTGAACCAAGGTGAACTTATCAGTCTAAAAGTGGAACCCATTGTTTTCATTAAAACTTTTATTATTATTTTTCAACATAACCTTCTGGAACCACAACACAGTTTTCATAACGTTGCTTCAATGCTGTGATCTTTTCAAAAAATCAGTCTGAACATTTGATTTCAAAAAGACTAGCCTTTTAGCTCTTTCTTTAGGTTTGGGAATAAAAAGTAATCGCCAGGTATCCTCCAATCTATGTAGAGTATGTAAGTTCACATCTAATGAATCTACTGAACGATGTCGATCAATATTTCAAACAGGCTGCAGAGTAGGCGCCCATAATGGTGTGTTTGTGCGGCTAGTAATCAATAATATTCCCAACAGCATCCCAAAAGAAAATCTTACCGATGCTGAACTTGATGGATATACGATTTTAATTTTTTTGTTTTCAGAGTCGTGGTTGTGGATCCAAGTATTTCATCCCATGTCACTATGTGATGGAAAATTTTGTTCGGGTCGGTTCTTCACATATCGATATGCATTCACAGTCCTTTGTGTTTTTTTTTATTTTTTATTGTCAGCATTCTGGCCATCCAAGGACATCCGATTGTTCTACACGAAAAGATCTTCAACGTTCTTGACGATTTCATCATAAGTCTTGAGCATTCGTTCACTGTGAGGATCATCTTCCTATGACACAGAGTGCATTGCTTGCATAAACACACTTCAAGCGTTTATTGGATTTAATTGGAAGTTTTCACTCTTTTGTTAAGAAATTAAACACTGCACGGCACTATAATTAACCCATTTCCAAAAGATGTCTTGTTCCGATAAACAGAACATTTTTAAATTTGGCAGATAACAATGTGGGCATTGGGGAAACTCCATCTGAGATGTAGCCGTATTCAATCGAAATAATAATATCCGACCGATCATTCGGTCAGAGCGCTCCTCTGTATTAGGCCAAAAGCTTTACTACCTTCCTACGTAATTTGGAAGGTAATCTATCAACAATGAGGCACATAAGGGGATTACCCAAGAAGTCATCATCCTCTGCTAGAAAACTGGTTCTCCACAAAGACAGAAGACGTTAACTTGACCAAGATCAACTAGATTCTTTCACAAGGAAGAATTAAATGCCCTACCTTCACTCCCACCAAAGTAAGAGGATCTAATCTTAAACCTTCCATTAGTTCGATCTATGTATGTACTTTAACCTTAAACGTTCATTGGAGGGAAAATGTCGCTCAACGTACCAGATTCACACTTTCAAAAATGCGATAGTTTCCAAGTGAGGTTTCAATCGAACTTAATCCACTAGTTATATACATATATGTACATACGTTATGAGCAATACTCAATTAATCCTCACGCTCAACGATCAGAAATTCAAACAAACTTTTTATAGATTTCGCAGAAAACTGTAGCCGTCATATCTCATTCGTTTGAATGCTTCATCAATTGCTCTAGTATACCTATACTTCCACTTTACTTCCATGTGGCATAACAACTATTCTCTACTGGACTTTCTGCAAATTCATACGAACTCGAATGCAATTCATTATTGGAAACTTTAATGTTTCCATTGATTACAATTTTTTTATTACTAATTTGTTATCGGATATTTCACTACTATATTCTTTTGTGTTTACTTCGTAAATCGATCATATGGCTTCTGCCGGCTATTTTTAGTTTAAAAGAAATGTCCATAAATGAGATCACCTTGTCAAGGCTTTAGTCAAATAAAAGATTAATTGAATCGGGGGTTACCCTATTTATCTTGCGTTGTCTATATTTAGATAGCTTGGAATCTGCTCATGATTACAATTTGTTGTGTAATTTCATTTGACGAATTTAAAGGTATTCAACAGCTGATGTGTGAAACCATAACCATGGGAAAAGATGCATTCCACATTTGTACTTTACTTTGTTTCAGATATAGGCCTCCGTTAGAGAAAGCTCTCGAGTCGCTGGTAGACGAAGGATGTCTCAACAAATGCTTGAATTTTAAATTACAAAAATTAAAACAAATAGAACAAAAAAATTTAAGCTTTTATTGATTTGTGAAGTGTAAAAGTTGACAACCGGAACACAATTATAGATTTCATCACAACAACTGTGGTGGATATATCGGTACAGAACCCATAAGCATCCAACATTCTGACGATGTTCTATGGAAGGGATTTGATTGCAAATTGACTGGTCATCTAATAAACTGAAAAAAATTGCGGGAGCTCCCACCCAAACATGGGACCTATATTTGAGTTTCGGACGAATATAAGCTTTATAGATAGTGCGGAATCTTAGGTAATATGCCACTTTTCGCAACTTCGCTTAAAACCATCTCTAGGGTGTGTTGGTTAACATCAGGAATGTCCGGTGGCCTTGTCCACAAGCTGAGTAAAGTGAACATCCCTTTGAACATCTGTGGGAATATTTGACAGAAATATTAGAAATTGGGCCATAACGTCTAAACAAGGCCTTCAGAATGGAATGGACAAAAATCTCCCTTGACATTAACAAAAATCTTCTTTCTTGGGTTAATAAAAGATTAGTCGCAGTGATCAAAGCTCAAGGAGGTCTAACAAAGTACTAACGGCTACACTGGCTTACAAATTTGCTATGGCAGAACCCCATCTGTAGGATATGCCTTAAAAGTTGTGAAACCTCTCAACCTATTCTCATACAATGTACACAAGTTTAGTACATGTGTATGTACATACATAATCGGAATGCACATCCTTTGACTTCAAAAATGTTACAAAGGAATAAATTGTTAGAGGAAAATATGGTTCTGAATGTAGTCGTCTATACTTTTCTTTAATCCTCACAATATCGCCCTTTTTTTCTTATCGCATGTCCAATGAATTATTCATTGGGGAATCCCATAGAGATTACTTTATATTAACAGAAGAAAAAACTTCGCCATATGCATACAAAACCGCAAGTAAAATACCACATTTCTCTCAAACATTCTTTAAAGTAAACAAAGAAAGTAAAGAAATGAATTAACATAGCAACAAGAAATTAATATGTCCATCTAAAATCAATAAGTACCCTATCACTTAGATACAAACAAATAATAATGTAAATAGATACATATGGCAAGGGCATTAGCTAAGAATACATTTAAATATTTTTGGTGACTTTGAGACTTTATAAAAGATAAACAATAAAAACCCTGACCTCATTTACAAATGTATTATCATCGCGTAAGGACAAATATAGTAAATTCTTATAAGCTTTTCCTAACAAAAGGAAAACTGAATGTATCTGGTAAATGAAACTATTCTCTTATCGTCATACTAACATACATAATTAGATTGCACGTGACGTATGTAAATGCTAACAAAACACAAAGACAATGAGTGAAT
Source organism: Xylota sylvarum (assembly GCA_905220385.1). Classification (NCBI taxonomy): domain Eukaryota; kingdom Metazoa; phylum Arthropoda; class Insecta; order Diptera; family Syrphidae; genus Xylota; species Xylota sylvarum. Next base: position 17,246,279 of record LR999958.1, read on the forward strand.
TGCATCATAGAAGATCTCACTCAATACTCTCATCTGCTGCATCCGTGCCCATAAGTTCGTTGCTCTATCTAAAGAGTTGTCTTGTCATGCCCACAGATACAAGTTGTCTTTTGAGTGAAAATTATAATACATTTAGTCATTGTGTTAGTTTCAAGGCCAACCTGTTTGGCTGCACCGCAAAAAAAAAAAGAGAAACCCACTCAAAATATGTGTCAAAAGCTTCCCATCGTCTCGATCGATTGCAATTTTTATTGTAGATAATCAATCTTCGTTCTATTGTTCATTTTAGATAAAATTGTAGAAACAATGAAATTATATGTACAACCATATGTATGTAATTGTATGTAGAAAATCACAGCGCGCAATCTGCTGTTTCTATGTCGATCCTACTTTGTTGTAAGCAAGAGTTTTTTTTTATCATTTTTATCGGAAGCAATGACGAATAGAACTACAAATGGAACAAATCGACGAATTCGAAAAAATTCCCCTGATCTTATGTTGAATGTGATATAAACTGATTTGGAATTATGGAAACGTGAGGCTAGGTATTAAATTGATGAGTGATGAATGAGGTACATCTTGTATTTCAATTGCACTCGCAACTCCAGGCGGTTGTGGTGGTGAGTGAAAAAAATTATCATTAAATTTCTAACCGGATTCATAAAACTTATAGTTCAAGGCGCAATAGAAATTTATCGTGAGTACAAATTCTTTGAAAAAATACAAATCTAGGAATTGAAATAAAATGCAAAACACCACAGCTTCAATTAGTCTAAACACCGTCCATGGAGTGATAAAGGAAATCTCTTTAAGATTTGGAATCTCAAAAATTGGGTCGTGATGAATGTATGCTAGTAATCTCAGATGACCTCCAAAATCTCCGGCTTTAAGGTCCAGGATTTGAAGCAATCTGAGAATGGTCAACATAGCTTCTTTGTACACCACCAGATATAGCGGCGTTTAGCTAGTAGTTCAGAAGGGAGAGAACACTATCTTGCGCCCATCCTCTGGAGGGTATAATTGTTTTAAACGAACTTCCGCACTGCATTTGCATTATTCTACTTTGCAGCATTGTAAGTACTCAATTTATGATAAGAGGTGCGATTCCTTTCCAGATCATAGCCTTTTTGATAGTCTCGTAGGAAGTCCCGTCGAAAAGACGTTGTGTGTTTTTTGCCGACTAGCTAAAATCAAGTTCATGAAAAGAAGCTTAAGATTGTTTGAACTAAGGAGAGGTGAGATCAGAAGGCGAAGTAAAGCCTTCATGAAAGTGTATGTTCCGGAGATGGCCAAAAAGGCAAACATTCTTACTTTTCCATCGTGCTAAAAAGAATGTTGATAGATAGGTGGTTTGGCTAAGAGGAGCGAAATGCCTCTTTACTGCACTCAGGTCAGTATAGACCCATTGTGTTATTGGCCTATGGGCGAAAAGGTGTATCCCTTAGCTCGTGGAGAATAACATAACCAATAATAGCTTAAGATGAAATGTGTGCTAATTACTGGGTCCGTGTACAAAAACTTAACACAGGAAGTTTAGTTAGGTTAGTATCTTCTTGGACATCCTCATCTTCATTGGTCAATCGTAGTTCCTTCATGTGATACCGCAGAGTGTTGTTCTCCGTGATCACTCCTATGAGGGTAGATAGCGAATTCCTTTCTCTTTGAGTCAGTCTGACGCTTATTCCTTCATTGAATAGAAGCCACATTTTTCTCGTTGTAGCACATGTGCTAAGAGAGCTTTATTTCCCGTTTCGTGCCTAAATTTGCAAGGCGGAGGCGTACACCGTGCGATCGACTTGCGCGAGGTCCAGTGCAGAAGCTTTTCTAGTCAGTTTATCAGTTCTTTCATTCTCTGGTGCATCTTCATGATCAGGGATCTACCAGAGACTTACCCAAGTACCTTAAGCTCTTCTCGACAACACTTCACAAGCTTCGATTTTATTTCTGTAGCAGATATCGTGTGTGTACTTTGCATAGTATGACCTCAGACCTTAATGTAAAGAACGATAACACATCCGCATTTTTTTATTTTTCAAGAAAACTTTAAAGTGAACTACTCACGAGTATACACAAAGTTATTTTTTATGATATTTACCATCTACAAGTACATACATACGTTGAAGTCAATCTAAGGGGAAAAAATGCACGTGACAACTTTTTTAAACTTTGAAAGAACTTCGTTACGAAACCATGAAAGTGTGCATTTAATTACATTTAAATTATCAGCCATCTTGCCTCCGAAAACTTGTAAACTATCAGATAAGCAACAAGCAAAACTAAAATAAAAGTGTAATAAATTACAGAACACTAGAAACATCACGTTCCACCAGTTAAGTCATAATAAGGCTATTTCCACACCAATGAATACGATATTTGTGTTCAGTAACAGTAGAAATAATTAGATTCAATGATTTTTGTTGTTTTGTCATGTTTCTAATTGAAATTAATTGACAAGTGGGATTTCTATATTTGAACACAATTGGATAAAGTAGATTTTCATTAATTAGAAATTAGGAAGAAATACAAAAAGGCTCTTTATTGGATTCGATATCGATAGCCGCTGTGCAGTCGGATCATATTGATGGTTCCGGGGATTTCCCAAACTAGTTGCAATTTCAATTAGCAAACAGTTCTTTATCAGTCTTTATCAATTCTTTATCAGTTAAGTAGTTACTTGTAAAATAGATTCACATATACTGTGCGCGTCAAAAGAAAGTGTATACCTCACCACGTTGCATTTCTAACATTTTATTTCTACGAATGGTGTGTACCCTTGCTGGCTGTGAAAAGTTTATGTATGTCATGTTCTTATGTTCTTTAAGAAGTTTATTCTCAATAACTTGGCAAAAAAATGAACAAAGAGGAACAATAAACACGATTAACTTTAGAAATTTGAAATTAGTTAAGAAAATTACATATACATATATATATATATACGGTGGGCCATATATTGGTTTATTTTTGAATCATTTGTTATTTTGACACTGACAGCTCATATGCGCTCAAAAAATTGACAGAAACTCAGTACATATTATATTTTCGCGGTACAAAATGGATCGAATTACGCTTGAAGCAGGTTTTTGGAGTGACGACATTATTGGCAAATTTTTCTTCAAATATGACAATGAAAGAAAAGTTACAGGCAATGGAGACCGAGGCATGATAACCGATTTTTCATGGCTAGAAATTGAGGATTTGGAGCTATGGTTCCAACAAGTTGAGGCTACGTGGTGCCACACAAGTCGTCCAATAATCGATTTATTGCACGCTAAGTTTAATAATCGTGTAATCAGTCGTTTTGGTAATGTTGTTTGGCCGACACGGGGCTGAGATTTGACCTCGTTTAATTTTGTTTTATGGAGTCCCAGTAAAGATCGACATTATGCGAACAATCCATAGACAACTCGAGCACTCAAGAATAATCTTGGTCAAGGTATTCGTGAAATAGGGGCCGAAACCATCGAAAAGTATAGAAAAATTGAATTGACAGGATGCCCTACTGCCAAGCCAGCCATGGCAGTCATTCGAATGAAATAATATTCCATAATTAATAGGAAGCTTTACTCTTTTCAATAAAGCAACAATCGTTAAAAAATATTGAACAGTGCTCTTTTTATTTCTTTAAATTCTTTGTTTTTACCTTTCTATATACAAATATTCCAAACTTGCTCTCATTACTAAAACAGAACATTTTTCCAGAATGCAAACCCTAATTTTTATCGAGGAACTCTGCCATGTAACCGACTACTATGGAGAGACCGACTTCCAAAACTTGCGCTAACAGAAGTTTGTCTCATGTCTTCCGCAATTTTCACTGCACTTGCTGCTGGATTTTTTCGTGCTTCCCTGACAATAGACCCTACTTTAACTTCGGACAATATTTTTGGCCTACCAGGATGACGTTTTCTTGAACCACTCAAATGTGCCTAAAAATTTAACTGTATTATGGCCTTTTCCAACTATTTCTACTATGTCTCGTAACGATTACTCTTCCTGTTTTTAGTTTTTACGTTTCAATTGAACTTTGTTTTCACATTTTAAGAATGGGAAGATATTTTCCTCGTAAATAAACAAAACAATAAGATTATCCCTTCTTCTCAGGCAAAGCAAAAAGGAAAACGAAACGCGATTAGCAGAATTTATTACAACGGCCACGTTCCTGATTCAAGACCTACTTTTTGAGGTAAGGCTTAACGTATGGAACGACAACCTGACTGAAAAAGTAGATGACATTTCCTGTGTCATAACTCGCTTCCTCACTTTCCGTTTTCACTTAGGATAAAGTATGGATTGTTGTTTTCAAAGCATTTGTAAACTGTAAAAAATACTTAATTGCGAAAATATGTAAATAATGTATTAACCGATCAGCTGTTTTAGACATTTCGAAAACTGATTTAAAATGTAGGTCCACTACCTAAAAGAAATGCCTTATTTTTCTGTCAAATATGGATCTCTCGATCAATCAAAACGTTTGACTACCTAGTGCCTAGAATACGAAACGTGCCCAATATGTGCCTCTAGTTGTACACTTTTTTAGACGCGATAAAAATGAAGTATTTTTTGTTATTTTGTTTTTATTTTTTTATCGTTACTCTTTTTTTTTACTTTCTTTTGCCAAGTTTATGAGAATAAACTACATACTTACAAAATGTATATCAATATTCAATAAAATGATAAGTACACACCATTTGTTGAAATAAAATGTTAAAAATGCAACGTGGAGGTGTACACTTTCTTTTGACGCAAACGATAGAAGTATGTATCTATGCAGCTGAAGAATTTAGGTACCTACCTAAAGAGATAATACAAAAGAAATATGTATATACTTGTATTTTGACGCAACAAGCCCATATACGACTCTATTCCTATAAATAGAATAAACTCATTCTTATTTCAAAATACTGTTCGTGCAAAAAAACTCTTTATTATCGATAATATTTTGTGTAACTATGTACTTACATATTTTGAAACAAATGCAATTAAAATTTAAAAATTGCTTAAAACTAGAATAGCTGCTGTACAGTCAGATCATATCGATGCTTTCGGGGATTTCCCAAACTAATTGGAATTTCAATTCGCAAACAATTCCTCTGACATTCTTTACAGGTGTAGCAAATTCTAATCAATTAAAGAGTTACTTGTAAAATTTACAAAGTAAAAACTAAATCCATGCTGACAACAAAAAATAAATTCACATTTAGAAGTTTGACTTATGTATGTGCATATATAACTGCGGAATTAGGTACCCACCTAAAGAGGTAATGCAAATTAAAAGAAAGAACGAAATACATACTTGTACTTTTATTTCCACGCAACAAGTCGATACACGACTCTATTCCTATAAATAGAATGACATCATTTTCATTCCGAATTTGTTCGTTCTTCACATTTTGTTTTCTCATATTTCCCGGTAAGATTTAAGGGAGTGATTTTGAAGTATCTAAATGTCTTTCATTTGATCCATTCCACTCCCCTTTTAATTAAATGTATTATATTCTTTGGTTGGTCTTTTATCGAACCAACCTACAAATGAAATGTGTTCGTAAGTGGTTCGTAAGGGCGTTTGACACAAATAGGTGATGTAAAATAATCCCAATTGTAATTTTGGAACTTATTTCATATTAAAATGTAAATAACACTCCACTGCTCCATTATCCTTGGTCTTTACTAGCAATAATTGATTACTCTTACGCGACAAGGCAACACTTCAGAATACAAATAATATCACATCTGGACTTTTTGCGTAAGCGGTTGTCTTATGATACTGGGTAAAAAGAATCTATGTCTACCGCAAAGCTTCCTGTCAGTACATGTTTTAGAAAACGATTTTCTCTATCATTCATTGCCAGTAGGCTCTTAATTAGTGGCCAGGTGTTTGCCCTCAGACGGATACTGACAGAATTCGTTACAAGAAGGCTTACCAATCTCTGATCTTTCAAACTGCGGCATGAGAATATTCGGTTTAAATATAATATTTTCATAGCATACCTACTGTGCTATGTCTCTTTTCGTATATATATCCATAGATCTCTTGGATCCAGATTTATATTTAATACAAAAATTGTTCCAAAAGAGATTCCCCTCAAATCGTATCAACACATTATGCCGATGCTGAGCTATCGAGTGTCCAATCATTTTGAGACACTGTTGAGCTTCCGTCGGTCAAATTTCTCAGTCCACTGTCAGACAACCGGGTCCTCCTAAAGAAACGGTATTCAAACTTCAGAAACAGCAAAATAGTAGTAGTCTCTTATTAGAAGGTTGTCAAAGATACCACAAGTGTGATTTCTTTTTCCCGGTTCTTATCACTCAGACCATTTCGCTGGGTGAATGCACTCAGATCAAGCCCAAGATCAAACTAAAACTGACGCTGGTGGAAAAAGTTCTTCCAAAAACTTTGTCAAAACAACGTATCGCCTGTGAGTTATTTTCACAGATCAATGACCTTTCAAATGAAAAGAATCAACCAACTTTTTAGTACAGAGCCGATTTAAAGGCAAACGCAATATGGGGGAAGGCTAGCGCTTTCATCTTGGACCACAAGAGACAATTCCTCTCAGTACAACCGACAAGGTAACAAAGTCTGATAGTGGTTCCTGCACAACAAAAGAGATCAGTGCAGTCCAAATATGATGCTCAAGTTGGCGTTTATACCAAAACCGTCAGTAGCTTTAAGCTAGCTAGCAGATATTAACGAATATATTGTTGTATAGCAAAGTGTATGTAAGTTGATTTACTAACATGAAAAGCAATCTCATTTATGCCGAAATTACAATGTCGCGAACGTGCGTGCGTACGTCCGTTGATAGATTGCATACAATCAACAGGCACTTATGGAGTAACACGAAATTTGACCACTCCGTTTGGTCGGCGTTTTATAGTAAATATCGTAAACGCTATTAAAGCGTCCAGTTATCGGCTATCAGCTGTTTTATGACTTGTTCGATTTTCAGCGGCAGGGTAAGTTGATGGGGAAATTTCTACTCTGTTTTCTGTGACGAATTTGTGTATGGCAAAATTTGAGGAAACAACATTATATTCTGTCATCTTTCTAACCTTCGAACGCACAACCACCAGAAAGTAACATTTCGCTTTGCAAATTTTACGGTCGTGCGTTGTGACAAATAATATCGTAAAGCACCTGCAAATGACAAAACTCAAGCACGCACGCCCGCAACATTGTGATTTTAGTTAGTTGCCAACCTGATTCTTTTGTAGACAGGTTGGCAGCTAAAATTTTAAGTTCTTGTAATGTTTGAAGTTAAAACAAAAATGTAGTAATTTTAATAAACGAAAACTTTTTTTTACGTTTGAATTCTTGGGTTGTTTTATGATGAGTTGTGCAAGAATGTGATGTACCCTGGGTCAAGGCCGTGAACCGTGTAGATATCGTATTTCTCATAGAGTTCAATGTATGAAGAAAGCGGCATTCCTACTTGTCGGTGCTAATGGGACGAACTGTCTCATGACAGTTTCACTCTCGGATGTTTGTCAGACGTTCGCGAGAGGTGGGGCCGTAGAAAAAATGTTAAGTGTTGTGAAATCTATAAATTTAATATTCTTTGCAGTGAGTCTAGCTTTCTCCGAAGTTTTGGTTGTTGTACAAAAGATTTTCTTGAAAGGCCCGAGACAGCCAGACACATCTCTCTTTTAGTCAGTCGTCGTAGACTTCACATAACCACCCAGCTTTATCCATGAATTTTTTTTTAGACTTCGCTACAAACAAGAAGTTCCAAGCTATCAATCCTTGTAGAACGATCCCAGTGCCTTTTACTTATAACCGTTTTAGTTTACTTCTTCTTATGACCTAAAGTACCTCAATCTGGACTTAGACTTAGCACTTGAGTGCAAAACTTATCCCTCAGCCTTACCGGTCTTTTTCATTAATATTTACAACAATTTTTATACGACAATTTATACATTCACACTCATATTTATAACTTGTTTTTCCTCTTTTCAAGTCCACAGATTAAACAAGAATTCTTTACTTAGTTGCTTAATATGCCACCAAACCCCAACCCCTAAAGTTCTCCACCTTAAATCCTGACTATGGGGCTTTCAGTATATTAATATCATTCTACTTCTTCCTCATTAAAACTAGGCAATGTGCAGGTGGATCCGTCTTGTCTGACACTTCATATTTACTGTCTGTTTCCAATATTTGTACACTATTTCGAGCCTTGCAAGTATTGACCAAACACTGTTCGTGTAACTTAGGGCTGTCTATTTACATACATATCCAAAATAAGTGACTAGTAAATCATTTTTATGTGAATTTTATTCTTAACAACATTAGTATCACGAAGCTACTAAATAATTAACACTGTTAAATGTCGGCGTAACATTTGGGAGGAAACCCCAGCTAGTCTAATAACCAAACCAGTTACAACGCCATAAACTTACGTATCCATGAGTCAAATAAAATCAATAAAACATTTTTACAAAATGATCAAACAAACATATGCATATACGCGTATGTATATCCATAAAATGTAACCTAATTTGGTTGAGTAGATTGTATTCTAAAGTCAATTAAGACCAATTAATTCAAGTGAATTATAACTTGAATGCACATGAGAGGAAAGCAAGACACTAAACTATGGAATAGTGGCAACACTTCAATTACATAATTTCGAATAAGAATGCGGGTAGACATCTTAATTAGAAAGAAAAAATTGTATTGCTAAATATTTAAATATTATAGAGTTCATGGTCCTTTAGAATTTAAGCCAACATTTGTTTATACAATTCTGATACAAGCCAAACGGCAGAGAAGGAGACTAGACTATTCAGAGAGAGTACTAATAATAACTTTTACGAGTTGAAATCATTGATGTTTCCTTTATTGTATCTTTGTTGAAGATTTACCGAAGAAGGCATGTGAATCATAAAGATAATTTTAATAGATGTACAGCGGAAACAATGAATGTTGTTTGTATGACCTACAGTACATTGCCATTACAGGATTAATGCAATCAAATAATTTATCCACGAAACCCTAGAACGAAGACCATTTTATGGTGATAGCAGCTTTACCTATAATTTACTATACTATATCAAAAGAGCAATAAGAACGGCACTTGGTAAAACTGTTGCATAAGCGACTAGTTCTAGCTTAGTATTAGCTCTGGTTATTGACCAACTTAGTTGTTTTACTGGAAAATAATTTTATAAGCAGTGTTGTTGCTAAGACTATAGTAGTATGGTTATTGGTGAATAGATAGTTTTGAGTAAGTTCTCCAACGGATCGACGGAATTTGCGGTGAATTTTATAAGCGTTTTGGCACTCACTACAACAAAAAAATTATGTAAGCTAATCCGTAATCATATGTAGGTAGAAGTGGTTGCATTAGCAAGCCGGGCTGAAACATAATTAGCGCAAAAGCGCCGTTTTAGTACCACAACTCAAGGGACTTATCGGATGTAAAAAAGGTGTTAACTAATAGGAATAAGGGAAAAGCGTGAAGATTATTCAAATCCACCCCATTACGTTGAGGAAACTGATAATGTCCCCAATGATAAACTACGTTAACTCTATTAGGTACTGGATAGAGCCGCATACTTGCAAAGGAAATGTTGAATTGTTTCTTTCTCGTTAGCGATATTGCAGCTGCGGCAATGTACATTAAACAGAATGCTTATTCTGGCTGTATGAACAACGATGGGGAAATAGCCATCTACATGCAAGAACTTTTGCAATATCTGTTCTACTAGCCTCGAGGATGTAGTGGCTGATACAATATCCTTGATAACGGCCTGACTGTCAATAAGGATGGCTATGGTGTTACAGGAGTTGGTGGTTAGCTTGAGTAGGCGGCAAGCCTCACGTACAGCAAAAAATTCCGCACCACAGCGGTGTACATCCATATGACCATCTTCGAGCAAAGTGCCCACTTCTTACCGAAGGTTTTGCTGCAATCATAAAAAGCCACGTAGACTTTCTTTACCCGTTACTCAATGTTGAGTTTCCAGCTTTGGATCAAGTATCACACCTAGGTACTTAGCACTGCAGGATAAGGAGAATAATAAGTTGTTTAGTCGTGGAGGCGTGAAAGTCGGTATTTTGATTTTAGTGGTAAAGAGCATCAGTTCAGTTTAGCTTGTGTTAACGTTGAGTCTACATCCATTGGCCCATTTGCTATTCTTGTCCAAGGCACCTTCCATACTGAAGGAAACATTCCTGATACCAGTATCCTGATACAGTTTATCTAAGAAGGTAGATAGGGTATATTGATTGTCCTGAATTGTCTTTTCTATCGTTCGCACAACTTCGTGGAGCGCCGTCTCTTTTCGCCAATTAGTATAGGCATGCTGAGATTTGGAAGAGATTCATCTAGGGTATTTCGCATGTCGTAAAATACGTCCCAACGTATTTAAAAGGAAAGACGGTCTGAAATCCATTGCAGATTGTTGCAATGTAGCTTTTGGGAGCCCAGAATGTAGACAATCAAACACAAACAAAAGCAAGACCGACCCAAACAAAATTTTCCATCGCATTGTGACATTGGCATGTAATGAGAGTTGGATCCACCTCTACGACGCCGAAATAAAACAACGACGGGAAAACTTTGCCCCTATTAAGTTCAAATATTAACCCAGCGCCGGAAAGGTTACGGCCTCTCTTTTCTCGGATGCGGAGAGAATATTACTGATTGATTATATGACACACAAAGCTGCCATGTCTTCCTTCTAGAAAAACTGCACAACAATATAATACTTCAAAAAAGACGTGAACTCATCCGGCGAGGAGTGCTCTTTTTGCATTACAATGACCGATTCACAGGTTTCAACTTACACATTGAAAGATTTTTGCTTTCAAGTGCAGAATGCAAGCAAATGGCAGATGATATGTCGTCCAATGTCCAATTTAACTTGAATTTAGGTTCTTCAATCTTCTTGATGGGCAATCAGTGAAGATTGATTTTACTGAGCTACCTAAAGAACGAAGTTTTTCACATTCATCTTTCATTTTTGTCTTCTTTTTCTTTGAATTCTGCAGCTATCCAGTTCGGAACTCCTTACTGCATTCGACATCAATACTAAAAGTAGGTTTGGTATTCAAATACATGCATATGTATGTATATCAAATTAAATTTACTCTGCCAGTGTTTTTCGATTATAATATCGCTCTCTTTTCAAATAGCCAAGTCGCTATTAAAGCCGTCAAAGCCATTGATGTGGTCACCTCAAAACTGGGAGAGCAATGCCAGTTCGAAATTAATTACTTAAGTGTCCACTCAACAATTACACTCATGTGGGTCCCAAGGCTGCTATTAGGCTGGTGAGCTGGCCATTCGAGAGTCGGCCATTAACGGTAGACCTACATGGAGACTGTCCAGATGGGACAGGAGGCAGGACAACCAGTTTCGGTGTAAACCCATGCCGAAGAGATATGGAGGAGGGGAGAATGTAGTCCGAATTACTAGGAATAGTGTTATGGCCGATTCGGATGCTGGCGTGGCCCATATTTCCACGAGCTCTCGATGACGTCAGACAAAGTAAAAATGACGCCGCTGCCAGTGAAATGCAGCATACCTGGTATCTGTATATCGTGAGCGAAATCAGTCTGTCATCAACTGTCAATCGCTTGCGATTTATGTGGTAGTGACGTCGCTTGCTTGTCACCACGCACGACCTTAAAATTTGCATCACCTAATGTGACTGCAAGACGGTCGTTGAGAGGTTATATGAGAGAACTATGCCTGTTTTCTCAAATTTGCCACACATGATTTAATTTGTGTTTAAAAATTAATCGGAGTAAATACACAACACAATTGTTTACCTTGTTGCTAAAATCAACAAGTCAAAGAACAATTTCAATCCAAAACCGCTGAAAACTGTCAAAACGCTCCACAATAGTAGAGAGTTGTTCTACTCGGAAGTTGAGGTGACTTTACGATATTTACGATCAAAAACTGACCAAACGCCTGACGTTACATTTGGTGTTACTCCATAAGATCCCATTGTTTCTACTCACTATGCCGACGCGCGACCGCCACATTGTGTTACTACTTGTCTGGTTGTCTCCATTAGCAGGAAATTAACTAACTTTTTTAACAATCTAGGGAAACGTAAACGTCAGAAATCTCCATAGCATTATTCACAACCTGGACTGTTTCTAAAGAAAGAGTGGAGCTTTCCAAGATACCATAATATTAAAATGGATCCACCCACCTCTACTTTTGGGTGCTGTTTATGCAAAGTTTACTTTTACATATGTACATAATGTATGTATGTATGTATGTACATACAACAAAGAAATATTTTATAAAGTGGCAACACTTCTTCATTTAAATACTCAAAAGGATCCCGTTGGTTTCGTACTCTCTTACGAATCATTGCAATTACAACCTAATGTGGCATTAACGAGCCGGCGCACGTGATATGAATTACCAAATGCGCGATTATCATCTTGTCATTATTCAGGCACAAAGAAATACATGTACACATCTAAAAAAAAAACACATGTAAAGTATGTACATATATCGATGAAAACTAATAAAGAAAATATAATCGTCGGCGACACGACACGACACGGCACAACACACAGCCCTTCAATGAATTGTTGCCGGAATTAGTAACATAACTTCGATTTCCCCAAAAATAATCTACAATGTGCCATTATACGCCCAAGGTTACTAGATAATCATTCCTATGATATTTTATAATAACTGACGATATAGTAATCGATGAACAAGTCCGTTACACGAGTGACGTGTGGAGTAGTTTTTCTTTTTAAACTCACTCACCAGAAACTCCACTTTGAGAAGAAATTCGCTTTCAATACTGGATTTGGTGGTCTCTCTACTTTTCTCTTTGTCCGATTCATATTGATTTACTTTCTTTGGATTGATTTTCTGCTGCTCTCTTCTTCTCTGTTAAACACGTTTTTGACAAAACACCAAAAGCAGCATGCAGATGATTTCACTCAATCACATACAAAAAAAATACACTCGAGCACTATCCTCTATTGTATGGTCTGGCTACTATTCCACTGTAAAATGTGATTCGCACCTTTTCGTTCTAATTTTATGATCACTGTTCACTACACCACAATTTTAGCCCACTGATCGATAAATACTGCCACAAAACTTTAACTTTAAACGAAACACGACAAACGGGCAAGGAAATTACTTGCCAGACCGATACCGTATGACGTCACAAAAACGTCTTTACCGCTGGACAAACGCACTATGAGTGGAATATCCGAATCGTCATTCGGTCGATTTATACAAGAACCGTTTCTCGTATTTGATTATACTATTCGGAGAGGATTATTAATTTCGCAAAGTACGGCAATTGCTCTCTTTCTAAATGGCTTTCGTTAAGTTTAGATTGAATTGATGAAAGTCGTTGCCCGAAATAGTAAACATAATCCATATAAGAGATTAGTTTGTGCTTTTTTAAGAGAAAAACTTGAATTTCATAATGAATGAGTTTCTGAGTAACTTTGTGTTAAGAGAACGGTGTGGCTCATATTCGGGGACGGATTTTCTTTCGAGGTAACAATTTTATTTTATTAAAAAAACATTCGTTTTAGTGGCTTAAACATTCCTAACAAATTTGAGTTCAAAAACCAATTAACTTTTTTATTATTATTTTTTATAAGATATGTAAATCAAAATACATAGCCACAATCAAAACTGAAACATAATTTCACCTACTGTCAACTATTTTTTTTTTATTTTTTGAAAAGAAACTACATACATACATATGTATGTACGAAGTATTTATTTGAAATCAGGAAACTCAATATCCGACTTTTGGAGACTTATGACCGTAAGTTCAACGCATTGTTCACAAGAAAGGATTCATTTGCAATAAATCACTAAATGTTCGACTACCGGAGACACAACTCTACAAGATTCGTACTTCCGTAAGGTAGGGTACACATCAGTTTTGGACTGACATTCCTAGAGTCTCAGTTCTCAACATTTCAGTGCAGACCCATCCTTCATGGTATCATTCGAAGCTACACACTATCACTCTGCATGTCAGTCCATCAAAACTGTCAGTCCAAGACTAATAGTGTGTACCCTACCTAAAGCAGCCCATGCAAAATACAAATTTTTGGCGCGACAGGTCCATGGGACCCAGGGCCTAGCTTCTCACAACCATTCGTATGTTGTGTTTGTTTTTGATAAGCTTTTTCATGACAGTTTTTACTCTCGGATGTTTGTCAGACGCTCGCGAGAGGTGGAGCCGTGAAAGAAATTTTTAGGTGTTGTCTAGGGATTGAACCTGGAACCCCTCGCTTCATAGTCTAACGCACTAACCACTTGAGCCCCGGCGCCCACTCAAAAATATGTATAAAGCAGCCCATACACAATTTAATTCGATTGTAAACTGTGTTGTCAACTGAATTGATACTTGACCACACACTGCATAAACTGAATTAAAAGACTGCTTCTACGTCTACTGAAGAAAATCACCCAACTTATCTGCACACAAATCAATTGAGTTGAAAGACATGCCAGTCAACTTCATAAATTCAAAATCATATCGATCAACTGTCAAAAATTAGTTCCGGAATAAAAACAGTCCACATAACCAAGTAAAGGATTATTCAGCTACATATACTTGGACCCATTTTGTTCAGCACATTGTTATCATATACCAAAACTAACTACTAAGGTCCTGCGGGATACCATAACACCAAGTTAGTTAAGTTGGTTAAACTCAGAACTAAACTCAGAAATTTCAAAATAGTCTATTCTGAATCCTTTTGACTTTGTTGGTTGTTTTGAAGCTTCCAGGCTTTCACACTTCAAGCTGCCCTGTGCTACTCTAGGAAAGCGTAAGCCTAAGACAAATTATTGTTTGAGCAGTTTATTTCTGTACATGTTTCTATATAACTGAATATATCTAATGAATGCAATCGAACGATATCACTGTTGTTATATACTTAAAGCAATAACTTAAAAGCGTTTGAAACATCCTCTTCGTATTTTAATTATCCTTTTCTTCTGCTAATCATACAAAACCGACATTATTGAACAAGTCAACAGAGTGACATTTGCATAATTAATGTTTTTATTGAAATATTGGAAAGCGTCCAAAAGTGTCCATTATTCCCAAAAAGTGTTCATTTTAGCTAATTATCAAAAAGCGTACAAATGGAGGCCTTAGCGTCTCAATGGCAACGCTAATTGGCTTATAATTTGAAATTTATAGAACTCGCAAACACCTCATACACAAACACAGTAAGCAACTCTCTTATTTCCTCCTTTGAGTGGAATGTGGGTAGGCAATACAATTTGGTACTGGCAACCATTGCATACTTCTCGACAGCAACCAATTAAGTAGTAGTCTTGTAAGACACTGCACCAAATAATTGTAACACAAAATATTGCACCTGTACCTATAGGACGAGTATTGATTTCCTGATAAATTTCGAATTCGAGATTTTAATCAAACTTGACATTACGATTACTATGATGGAAAAGTTAGAAAAAATGGGTCCGCCAATTCTGTCTGTCTAAACGGCTGGATAGATAGACGGTAGATACTTACAAAAACGAATACAAATATTTAGGACCCAGGGCCTAGTTTCTCACAACCATTCGTGTTGTGCGTGTTATATTGTTTACACAAATAGAAGGGAATGATGTTTCCGAAGGGCGATTTGATATTTTAAAAGCTCTCGAACCCCCCGCTCCGTAGTCCAACGCACTAACGACTTGAACCACGGCGTCCACTTATATACATCATTTTTCCATCTAAACCTTGTCGCCTCCGAAACTATAATCGTGCCGGTATATGTATGTATGAAATGAATGTAAAAAAAATCCTACCGAAAGTGCCAAAACATACAAGTAAAAGGCATATTCGGCTTAAAGGGATACTGACTTAAAGGAGTCCAACTGTATTTAAATTTGCATTTTCAATGCATTCTCTCATAAGCCAAATCAATTAGAAAATATCCCAGTTAAAAATTTTATTTAAAGAGTTCGTCGCATTACAAAAGTACTTTGGAATATGTTAATAACCTTACCTGTAATATTTTAAACTTTTAGTGAGTTCATCCATACATATGTATGTAAACACAAAAATTTTAGGAACATGCAGCTTTAAAAACAAAAACACTGTTGTAAAAAATACATTATTTTATTTAGTCAGTTTATTTATTTGCTCAAAGGAGCCTCATCGTACACATATAATGTATATAAATTTTACAATTGTTATCTATGTATGTATTGTATATGCAATTAAAAAAATAGTTAACTATTACTGTATATGTAAATTAAGATTCATTCAATTGCGATGCTTTTCAGTTAAAAGAATGATAAATACTAAATACGTTCGAGTACTTGTAAAAGTAATCGT
This sequence comes from Xylota sylvarum, assembly GCA_905220385.1. Taxonomy (NCBI): domain Eukaryota; kingdom Metazoa; phylum Arthropoda; class Insecta; order Diptera; family Syrphidae; genus Xylota; species Xylota sylvarum. The sequence goes on from LR999958.1 coordinate 17,262,605, forward strand.
CGTTCAACATTGCACCTACATATGTAAGTTAAGCACCAAAATACAAAAGATATGTAAGTCTTTGAATAAATGAAGTACGTAAATGCAAATAGTAGGTATTTTCTATTAAAATGAGCTACAGTCAGTAAACTAATTTTGCGTCTCTTCCCTGTATTTATCTTTGTAGTTCTTATAAGCGGTTTCCTTTAGAGCAGAAGCTGTAGCAAAGCCTGTCTGCTCGACCAATTTTCGCAAGAATCCATCTGGTCTCTCAAGAAGATCATGAGGATGGGCCAATTCCACAGCTTGACCAGCATCCATAACCATCACTCGATCGCTATCCATTACCGTATGCAAACGATGTGCGATTGTCAATACTGTACAATCAGCGAATTTGGTGCGAATCGTCTTTTGAATTAGCTTATCGGTCCTGAAACGATCAATTAATGATTTATTCAAATGTCGAAGCATTTGGCAACAAAACTTACTCTGGATCGACATTAGCTGTAGCTTCATCGAGGATAAGAATCTTATTATTTCTGAGAATAGCACGAGCTAAGCATACCAATTGCCTTTGCCCCATGCTGAAGTTTGAACCTCCATCATACATTCGACAAGTTAGACCTCCAATGAGAGTTGACACATAAGATCGCAGTTCTACATCCTCCAAAGACTTCCATAATTCTTCGTCGGCTTTTTCTTCGAATGGATCTAAGTTATAACGGAGTGTTCCGGAGAATAATACCGGATCTTGTGGAATGATGGATATCCTACTTCGCAGATCGTGAAGCCCCAGAGTTTCAATATCCAATCCATCGATTTTTATAAGACCTTCGTTACAGGCCAAGCGGAATACCGATTGAATTATGGATGACTTTCCAGCACCAGTACGACCCACAATTCCGATTTTCTCTTTTGGTTCTATAGTGAAATTTAAATCTCTCAGAACCAATGGTTGTTCGGCAGAATAACGCATTTTAAAATCGTCAAACTCAATCTTTCCTTCATTTGGCCATTCAGATGTGGGCTTATAATTTTCTGGAGTTTCCAGTGATGGCTCTGGTGTGGTTTCTGTGTATTCAAGTATCCTCTCAACGCTGGTAATTTGATTTTCAAGTTCAGCGGTTTGTCGCATACCCCACTGCCACATTCCGACCATAGTGAGAGATTGGAAAATTGCAAGACCTACATCTCCACTGTAGAATGTATGATTTATTACAAGAAAGCTAAAAATGACCACCAATGTGTAAATGAAACAAATGTAATCGGACCACAGAGCGAAAGCACGATTACAAGCTAACGAAAGATACCAAGACGAAGTGTTGGTATTCTGATATGAATGGAATTCTCCTTCAAGGGCACTTTGTGCTTCTAGCGCTCTGATGGTGGTTAGGCCTTGAAATGTTTGATTTGTAAGCGAATAAACCGGACTGCGAGCTGAAAGTAAAAAATTAGTTATTAAAAATTGTAGTCCGAAAGCAGAATTTCTTTTATTCTTACAAATTGCTTCGATGCGTTTGATGCTTCGACTAGTACAAATATAAATTTGACGAACTAGGAACAACAAGAAAACGATAACTAAGGCAGGCAACAGTAACCAATAATTTGCTATGGCTACTATAATAAGAACCCCAGTAACATCCATGGCAAACTGTAAAGGAAAAAGTGCTTATTACATACTTAAACTTTTTACGTAGAGTATTAACGTAATGATGGATATGATCCTTAGATTCATATATTTATCTATATAGTTGATCTATTTATACAAGTATAAGCCAGTTTCTTACTCACTTAACTATAAAAAAGTTACAAAAGCAACAACTACTCACATATAAACAAGCATACAGCGTATGCGGGAGGTCAGCATCCACGGTTCGTATATCCTTCGAGAACCGATTCAAAATTCTTCCAGATGAATTCGTATTAAAAAAATACATCGTCGCCCTGGTTATACCATGAAACAATCGATCGTGTAACTTCAGGGATATTTTAAGGCACATTTTATAAAATCCGAAAGTTCTTATAAGAAACACTACAAACGAAGATCCTAACAACACAGAATAAAATATCACAATATCCGTCCTTATTCTTTCTTCTTCTGATGGTTTTTGTAAATCGTCCCCGAAAGCGGTAATATTTTCATTTATTATCGTTTCATTTAGTTTATCCACCGTATTAGGACGTGTTAGGGCCATATTTTCTTCCCAAATCGCCCTAAAAATATATAAAAAAAGTAAGACTAGCAAAAACCAACCAATTAATATGTATTTCCACAAACCATCTTGATAGAAAATAGATCACACCGGACAGCAGAACACGAGCCAATACAAACATCCCCAGAACGAAGAACAAAAACAGAGGACTATCTAGCGCTTTAAAGTACGAAGTATACACACTAATCTTGACCGAACCTACGGCTTGTATCTCCTTGTTATCATCGGCCAAGTCTTCGGTGGGCATCTGTTGATGGATATGCTCCAGACTCTGCTCGCTGTCACTTTTCGAGATTTTGCTGTTAATGCTTACTGTATCACCTCCTTCGTCGTGATTAGTATGAGACAAAAATTCAAACTGTTTGGATTTCTGAAGCTCTTGATAGCTTCCTTGGGCAATAATTCTACCGCCACCCATGAGAATAAGTTTTTCAACATCAAACAAATATTGCACCTGATGGGTAACCAAGATGCGTATCTTTCCTGAGAGAAAGTCCCGTATACAGTTTTCGAAGATATGTTTCCCAACATGTGTATCGACTGCCGACAGTGGATCATCAAGCAGATATATATCCGCTGTACGATAAATTGCTCTGGCAAGATTCACACGAGCTTTCTGACCTCCACTAAGGCTCACACCACGCTCACCGACAATAGTTAGGTCCCCATATGGCAAAAGTTCCAAATCTCTCTCTAAGGCACATACACGCAACACTTTCTGATACCGTTTTTTGTTGTAATTTTCGATAAAGATTACGTTATCCCGAATAGTGCCCTCGAATACCCATGGCTCCTGTGATGCATAGCTGATCTTTCCATCAACCGTCACTGACCCTTGATTTAAAGACACTTCACCCAGCAGAACATTCAAAAGAGTGGACTTTCCAGCACCGACCGGTCCTACAACAGCTGCCAGGGTTTTATCTTGGATATCCAAATAAAGATCCTCAATGGCGGGACTCTTATTGTCGTCCATTATATCCCAAGACGCACACGCATCCTTGAGCACCACGCTCTTATTCTCAGCATCGGGATTATATATTCTCCGTATAACTTTGGGACTTGAAGAATTAAAGGTGTCACCATTCGTTTCGCTTTTGCTGTCTTTCACAATTGTCGGACGTGGTGTATCTGATTTACCCTTTTCCTTGTTTTGTTGTGGAAGTTCCTGCGATTCAAGTAAAAACTCCTTACAACGCCTTGCTGATACGTATGCTTCAGCACAGAAGGTGATGGCAAGTGGCCAAAAGTGTAGCATCGACTCATTTAGCATACTGAAGTAAGACGAAACTGTAAAGACCCGTTTTGCTGTAATAGCATCGCCCAAATAAACATACGACACGATACTTAGGAAGACCGATAGGTCTGAGATCATCGCTGTACAACTCAGCGCTGCATGTATGTGCGCCGTTCCACGAACAGCATTCACTTCCTTAAGCCTCACATCTGATATCACCTTAGCAAAAGATTTCTCCCAAGCGTACATTTTGATGACCTGTATGCCTTGAATAATCTCATTCATCAGCTTCACTCTCAAATCTGTTCGCTCTGCTGTTTTCTGTCTATAGTATGCAGCATTTTTTGCAGCCCATACTTGAAGTGGTATAAAGCTAAGCATGAATGACACTCCTATCACAGCTGAGATACCAATTTCTCTATACATAAGGTAACCAATGAATAGCGACTCCAATGGACCCTTCCACAGATCCTGTAGAAAACACAACGCAATATCAAAACGTCCCAAATCATTTGAAATGATATTAATCGCTCGACTACACATTCCATCATTACTGGCATTTTTCGAGACTTGTAGGCACTTTCGGTAGATAAGACCGGACAATCCTAGACGCACTTTAGTACCAATTTGAAACATGTAAAATATGAACGGGTGCAAGGTGAGTATTGAAAACAAGGCACACAACGCAATCCCTAATGCATACATATACGCATCTTGTTTCGATATTGTGGTTTGACCCGTGGCGAAGTAGGCCACTAAGCTTCCAAGAAACAATGGCTGAAGCGATCTGTATAGAATGAAAGGAAATTAGGTTACCATCATCCTGCTAAATCGAATAGAACTTACTTAGTTGCTGATTCGCAAAATGCGTACAGCACACCAATTGGCAGAAATCCTCTTCCATATGCCCGTACTATTAGTCGTACAACACTTGGATTTTTGCATTCCTTCTCCTCTTCCCAGAGCTTCCCAAATTTTTCTGTTACTCTTTCACTATCTAATGATTGTGTATGTTCGTAAAGTTCCTCGTCGACAAGGGGCCCCTTTAAGCCGCGACGGAATAAATCTTTTGTCCACCTGTAACAAAAAGTTAAAAGTAATTTGTTATGTTTGTTTTGTTATTGTTATTGTTAACCAAATTGACCGAGAAATAGCCAAAAAGGTGATTTTTTCAAACGTCTATATTGTTAGCCAAAAGGCAGATACGCCATAAAAAATAAAAGATTTACACTAAGTCAATAGAATCATTTTTAAAGAAGGAAATGTTCTAAATGCAAGCTAGATTTGGGTCCCTAAATCATTTTATCGCGTTACTGGGACATTCGACGAGGATTCGGCTTCTGGTTTCTACGGACAGTATTATCAGGAACTTAGGTTATGCGACTATAATCCAAGTGGTTCAGTACAGCGAACTTCGTTCCGCCTAAAATTGATCCGTCTCTCTATTGAAAGAATGAAACTGAACAGGAAATGTCGCATGTTGGTTTGTCATTCATCTGAAGATTCAATGGCAACTCTGAATGAGCCATCCGATCACCTTCCAACAACGTCCCCGTCGCATTGCAGATATCGCCACCGATTTTCCGATTTTTTCGGTCAAAATTTCCAATTTTCGGCTCCGTTGTGTGTTTACCTGGTGAAATACGAATCCAATAAAAAATCCCCATGCAAATCGGATGATGTTCAGCCGAGTTATGCGTGTACGAACCGACACCAACCGACAGAACACTACGCTCTCTTCAGTGTAAACACTCAGTATCGCTTAACACAACTGTTTTTAGTTGCGTGACTCCGAAATCATCTACCGATTATTATCAATCTCATAGACTACTTCAAATAGACAAAATATTAATTAAAAAATGAATAAACACTATTTCGAAATTCTACTCGAGATAAGCAGAAATTAATTTCGTTACAAAGATGATTAAAGTTGCATATGCAGCTTAAAATTGGCTTATTACTACCATAATTGGTTCTACAATATGCCTGTCAGAAAAAAATAAATTTCTCACCCGAATTGACCTTTGGGAAGCATAAATATTTATTAGAGAAACTAATTCTGGTGATTTAATATATTAATTAATAATATCTATCGCGAATAAACATGACCGAAGATGCCTTACGCCTGGAACTTAAGGTTTGCCAGTCGTCCTGTGCCCTCAACGGAGAATATCCTAAACGTATGACTGGACCATTGACCAGGACCAGTGCCAATTGAACGTGGAACGCTTTTTCGTAGTGGATTTTGACGTCTAAAACGCTTTTGCCTTATTTTCTTTTATCTCGATGGTAAGTCGGATTTTTTAGTGAAATCCATTGAGGCACATAAGCACAATTAAGTCTTATCTTCGAGGTAGTTGTCAAGCAGGTAATTTAAAACTAGATTTCCGATGATAGGCGATATCGGTTTACAAATTTACATGTCGTGTATTTGTCTGTGTATACCCTCTATGAATTGTAAGTAATTGTTGTCCTGTAGGCAGAATTATAACTTTGACATTATAAACATCAACAATTCGGTCATTTCAGTTTCCGACACCAAAAACCTGATTCGTTAATATGTACCAGCGCCGCTTTAAGACAAAAAAGTGCACCACTGTCCAAGCTTAGCTTGATATTCCTTCTAAAAACAAATGCACAAGTGGCCACTAAAATGGCTAAGTGGCAACCTTGGAAGTACATTTAATCTGAATCAGATTAGATACTAGTTTATGTCACCTACATATGTATGTATGTCTGTACATATATTAAAATTATCTACTCAAAATTCATGTTGCTAATTACACGGTTTGTTGTGTGTATCTGCACGGTTTATTTCAGCTCTAAATTAGGTTACTTGTAACCACGTGTAACGGATTATAGAACATGTTATGCAACTGTAAGTTAAGATTTTGGGGTATTGATGATATTTTTATTTTATTTTTTTTATTCCTTCCTTCCTATCCTTCGTCAGAGTACCTACCTAATATCAAATATCTCCTTCTGGCGCTCTACTCAGCTTACATTCAAGAATGATGCCAATATATTGTGTACATATGTATACACAAATGTATGTATATACATATGAATGTAATTGACTAATTTGTAGAAATGAGGAAAATATGTAGTGAAATCAACTAAATGTAGACTAAATTGTCAAAAGGCGTAGATTGAAGTGGACCACATGCCACACCATTACACAAAACCGGAGAAAGAAGAGTGGAAACCCCCTCACGAAGTATGTATGTACATGTACATATGTATGTATGAATGTACATTTTATATTTGAATTTAAAAATACATACTTTTTCAGATGTCTCCGAAAATTGGCGAAAAAGATATGTATTTCAATTTGAATCCGTATTAACATTCATTAAAATGTTAATTGATAAAAAAAACATTAATTTGTTTTAGAAGTTGTTAAATGTTCACCAAAATAATAAAATAGGCAAAGTAATAAATTAAAAAGCCAGACATACATACATACATATGTGCATATACACATGTTACAAGAAAAATCTCAGAGATAAACTATTTATTATGGCAAAATCATTCATAACATAAAAAATGCATAAATATCTGCACGATTAGAAGGTTAAGTCGAGTAAAAAACAAAGCTGCATTTGAAAAACAATATTAAAGAAAAGACAAATAAAAGAATATGAAATAATGTTCATGGATTGGATTTCCATTTCCAAGGAATAACTTAGAGAAACAAAGAGAGTTTGGTAAGATAGATGACTTGGTAGTGCATTTAGACATGTATCCGTATCTGTCTTCGGAAACTAGACGACTTATTAAGTATAGCACTGATGTTTACCATAATGGTCTGTGTTAGTAAGTGCAGAAAACTAAGAGACATCTGAGTACCAAGTAGGGTTCCCAACTTTGATTTGAACAAAAGGAGGACATCGATTCTACTAGAATTAGTTCAGTTCTTTGCATTTATTGTTTAAAATAATAGTGTAAATATTTCACATTATTCACATAAAACGAAAATAAAGTAAATCAGTGGAAGACATAAATGAACAAATGATAAAATTCAGAAACCGTGGGACTAGAAAACAGAAGCTGGTTGCTCGTTTGTTTTGATTTAATGATTGATTGAATGATTGACCATGTTCACATCGAACTGACGGTTTATATTTTTTTTACGTTTACAGGCAATTGAGGATGCGGAGATGTGATATGTTACGGCAATCTGAATGATCGGATTTTCTAAAATTCTCTCGATTTTTGTTGACGTTTGGAAATGTCAATCGGTGTCTTTCGACGAAAGGGTAAAACAATATAAAACATTTAAGAACTTGGGAGGCAAACAAAAGAAAAACGAAAGCGAACCAATTCAATTGTTGTGAAAAGCATTAGTTTTGTTATAGCCCCTTCGGTTAGGGGTCAGAATATACCCTATGTAAGCATGCCTGTCGTAAGAGCCGACTAAAATCCAACCTCCGTATACCGAGTGTATAGTGTATACAAAAAATGTGATGAACAAAACGAAACGATTTAGTACCCCAGGTGGCAGTTCAGCTTTACTGGAAAGTCCACCCTCTTTGGCGGTCGGCTCTACGAATTCTGGGGAGCGCCACTTATTGCAATCCAATAACCATTTTACAAAAAGTTCAAGGGTACCTTGATCTTCTCCACCAATATAGAATAACCCAGGGAAAGGAAATCCAACGGGAGCGCCAGAGCACGAAAATCGGGACTCAGCGAAATTTAAAAGCTTTGAGGAAGAAAATAAAGCACTCCGAATCAAGCTTAATGAAATGGATCTACTCTATGAAGGTCTTAAGAACGAGGTAGACTTATTAAAAGAAGAAAATAGGGTTCTAAGGGACACACATTTGCAGAAAGAACGCGAATGTACTCCACCACGGTTAGCTAGTCAGGAATATCACAGTGACGAAGAAGAGACAGCACGCGAAATAAATCGGGTCCCTAAGAAAAGACCTAGTTAGAAACGAAGAGCCCGTTCATTGCCCGAAGCCGAGCATCTAAAAGAAGGAAAGCAAAGAACCGCAAGAAAAACACCTTCGAGCGCAATTTCGTCTACCGCCACCAGTAAACATCGTCATCCTTAAAGGAAAGATAACATCGAAATTTAAAGTTACATCCTTGGGGTATTCTTCATGTGCGGAAAATTAACGACGACTACCGAGCAGTTCCCAAAAGCTAAATACCGAGAAGATGCAGGGATATACTTTCGAAATAAAGTAAGAAATGAAGTGTTTAGACAGAACTATCAATCTGAATACGAAAACGTCAACAAAACTCCAGTCCTTCAGTCTTGTGTGAACAGGGTTATAACCGGAAAAGGAAACGGGAGAACAAAGTGCTGAAAAGGAGAACTGTCCTCCAAAAAGGAGGACGGTTGGGAGCCCTAGTACCAAGTCCATGGGTATTTCCATATAATATAACTTTGGTTGATCGAATAGATTATTATTTTAAAGATAATTGGGTTAATGGGTTTTAGAAAGGAATGATTTCTGAAAGGGGATTTACAAGATCCCTAACTTATAATTGAAAGCAGTTTTCATGATTTTGATATCAAAAAACCGAACTGGCAAAAAAAAAGTACATACCAGAGTACCGGTACCAAAAATGAAACGGCATACTTATCGCAGAACCCGGAACATCATTTTTATATTGAAATTTTATAAATCAAGCAATTTAAAACACTATTTTGGATATCTATTGCAGATTTGCCAACGTACATACATATGTATACCCAACCGTTTATAACGTCCACTTTCCGTTCATTTGATTGCTTTCATTATACGTTAAGCTGTTCTATAGTCAGATATAACATGGTCGTATAATATATATTACATACATGTATATACATATATCGATCGCCGGTTTCCTCGATCGACCTCATTTCCTCGGTCCGTTCACCGCTATTATAAGTGACTCCCACTGTAATTATGAATGTTCTTAACAGTAGTTTAAATCTCATAAAACTTAAACTGCCGGGCCCTGATATCGATAGCGTTGTTCCCCCATTCGTTTGAGCGAAAATAGGTGCTGATATAAATTTAATTTACCCAAAAATAAGACCTTGCACGAACCTTACTCGATAAGTATTTATACCTACATTAATTACAAACGTTAGATAGTACATAATCGTTGAAGTACATATGCAGACCGTTACACGTGTATTGCGAATTGTTGTGATTCACTCACCAGAAGGAAACTTTTGAGAAGAAATTCGCTTTCAGTATTGGATTTGGCGGTCTCTCCACTTTTCTCTTAGTCCGGTTCATATTTATATATTTATGTGTTTTCTTTCTATTTTCTTTGTGGATGCTCTCTTCTTCTATGCTAGACACCTTTAAGCAAAAACCGTGGACAACACCAAATGCAGCATTTCACTCAGTTACAAACCAAATACTTGAGCACTTTCACTTGTCACTTTGCCGTTGTTGTTTGCCGTTCTTATATTGTAAAGCTTCTTCTATCGGATTTTATAATCACTTCATGTAAATTGAGGTCACTGATCGACTCAATATAACTAATACCATTGTACACGATATAAGCAAAGATAAGAAGAATCAACTGCCAGACACTATGACGTCATATGAATATGTTTACTACTAGACAAACGCACTTTGAGTGAGATATGCCTAGCGAAATTTGAAAGCTTTATACGAAAACGGTTTTCGTCTGTAAACGTAATTTCTTAGAAGACAACAGTAAACAAGGTAAACAAACTACGGGCGCCAACTGAGGACTGATATTGGTGGAGCAGCGTAGCTACTGAGTGTAAAATTGTCATGAATTTCATCAAGTGCGGCAATCGGTATGTTGTGGTGGGGTTTCTGATTCTTTCCGTGGCTTCGTTGAATTTTGGTTAAAATATATAGGGAGTGGATTGGGAGAAACAAATGGGGAGTACGGAGGATTCGTCTAAAGAGAATGAGCTAGTTCCAAAAATAAAAGGCGTTAAGAGAAGACGACCTTATTACTCAAGAGAAACTTCACAGTTTTCGTAAAAGAGTTCTTTCGCTTGCACTCTCTTTACTTGGTTATTTATCTATCGTATCATTTGAAGAGAGTGGCTGTGGTGAAGTTTTAAAGTGTACAGGGCCAGATTTTGTTTAAACCTTTCTATACGGATTTATTTTTACAGATGTAAAATCTTCAAATCCAGAACAGAGGGGGTTTGTCTCAGGGTTGTGTCATCAGTCAGTGGGACTCATGTGCCCCAATAGTATCATAATAGGTTTGTTCTTGTACTGCCTAAAGCTGTGAATTTCTACGAAAACTGACGAAAAATTATGAAATCCTATTCCTTGAAATTCAGACAAAAAGGAATCCGAAAAAAAGAAGGCATATACTACTGACTAAAATGGCGCCCTTTCATATAGGAACAGTAAAAACTATATCGGAAACAACTTGTGCTATTCTGGCATGAAAAAAAACTCAATTCTTAAATAGGAAAAGATGAGAAGTACGTTTTTACTATGCATAGGTACCCAGGTCACAAGAGGCTCCTTCAAATACCCCAAAGATGACCAAAAAACTATTTCTTATCTCTCATTTTAAATGGTAGGAATCTCTTATCTTGAAAGACTACGGAAAAGGATGAGAACTTGCTTCCGGTTTAGCTGAGAAGCCGGATAACATGACTCAGTTCAAGCTTCCGAGAAACCGATGTCAATGGCAAAGTAATAAAAACGTATGTATGTGTCAATTAGCATTAATGCTTCGGTTTGGGTGGTGGAGTGTTATGCTCTTCACAGGAATGAAAAGGACCTACTTTGTAATGCCTTGACGGAAGGCCAAATTTTGTTTTTGAATCTCTTATTTTCAGTTATGCTATCGAATGTTCGTCAGACGCTAGCCAGAGGTGGAACCATCAAAATATTTTGATGTTGTCTGAGAATAGAACCTCAAACGTCACTCGACGCACTTACCACTGAGCCACGGTTCATGTGTTAAAACCCTGACTCCACATTAACCTTAAGATGTCTTTACGTTGGCTATACCCTTAGACCCTTGAGGAGGGTTAACAGTCATTGAAGATCTTAGTTATTCAGCCAGACTCGACTAAAATAAGGTTATGAAAGTCAAATTTGTTTCATAATTTTATAAGCTACCTTATATACAAGAAGAAATAAATTTAACTATAATATATAATACAATAACAATAAAAAATATACGTACATGTAAAATTTCAAAACTTTATTGCAATGAAAAAATAATAACTGTATTGTTGTGTATGCCCATACATATATACATAAATGAAAACTGGCTAAAACGTGACAATTTTCAGCTACGGCTTGATTATCCAAGTGAAGATCGTGTTTTCTATTAAATATGATAAAATAAACTAACTCTGCAGCTGTTAAATGCTTTTGTGTTTATAGTTTTTCTCGGCAGCTTCCCTTAGAGCAGTAGCAGTAGCTGAGCCTGTTTGTTCAACCAGTTGTCGCAAGAATCCATCTGGTCGCTCAAGAAGATCACGAGGATGACCGAACTCCACAACTTGACCCGAATCCACAACCATCACTCGATCACTATCCATGATCGTATGCAAACGATGTGCTATTGTCAAAACAGTGCAGTCTGCGAACTTAGTGCGAATCGTCTTTTGAATTAGTTTATCAGTTCTGAAAGAAACACTCAATTATTTATTCAAATTTAGAGCAATCTTAAACTTACTCTGGATCGACATTAGCTGTAGCTTCATCGAGGATAAGAATCTTATTATTTCTGAGAATAGCACGAGCTAAGCATACCAATTGCCTCTGCCCCATGCTGAAGTTTGAACCTCCATCATACATTTGACAATCAAGACCTCCAACTAGAGTTGTGACAAAGGACCGCAATTCAACGTCCTCCAGTGACTTCCACAATTGGTCGTCACTCTTCTCTTGGAATGGGTCCAAGTTGTAACGAAGAGTTCCAGAAAATAAGACTGGATTCTGTGGTATAACGGATATCCTACTTCGCAAATCATGAAGCCACATTGAATCAATATTCAAATCATCGATTTTGATAACACCTTCATTACAGGCCAAACGAAATACTGATTGAACTAGTGATGACTTTCCATTACCAGTACGACCCACAATTCCGATTTTCTCCTTTGGTTCTATAGTAAAGTTTATATCTTTCAGGACCAAAGACTCTCCTGGAGAGTAACGCATTTTAAAATCCTTAAACTCGATCTTTCCCTGGTTTGACAACTCAGTAGTGAATTTGAACTTTTCTACGGTATCTAGTGCTGGCTCCGGTGCAATTTTAGTGTATTCAAGTATTCTCTCTACGCTAGTCATTTGATTTCCGAGATTAGCTATTTGTCGTATACCCTGCTGGTACATTCCAATCATGGTAAGAGACTGGGCAATTGCAAGACCTACATCACCGCTGTAGAAGGTGTCATTTAGTACGAGAAAACTAAAAACTACAATCAATGTGTAAATAAAACAGATGCAGTCAGACCACAGGCAAAAGGCGATATTGCATGCTATCGAGAGGTACCAAGATGTAGTGTGGTTATTCTGATTCAAATGAAAGTCCCCTTCAAGGGCACTTTGTGCCTCTAAGGCTCTGATGGTTGTTAGGCCTTCAAATGTTTGATTAACCAGGGAGACATTAGGACTACGAGCTGAAAGTAAAAAGTGAAGTATTAAGAGTATTAGCCTATTATTAGGTTGATACTTACAAATTGCTTCGATTCGTTTGATACTTCGAGAGGTACGTATATATATACAATGAATAAGATATAACAGGAAAACGATGACCAAAGTAGGCAAAACTAACCAATAGTTTGCTATGGCTACTATAATAAAGATCCCAGATACATCAAAAGCAAACTGAAAAGTAAGAACTTTTTGTTAGTTAAAGTAATGGACATACAAAAACAAAATAAAATTTGTCGGCGCTACAAGTTCCACAACACCTAGGGGCTAGCTTCTCGCAAGTATTCGTGTTATGCGTAGTATATTTTTCCTTGGAATGAAAGGTCCTTTTTAAAAGCTTTAGATTCAAACAAGTGTATATACTAGTGTTTCCGTTTCTACTGTCTCCTATTGCGAGACAATTTTTTAGGACATTCCTCTTGTTATTTTACTCTTTCGATTGACAATCCTACTTCTTTATAAGGTTTATTGATTACGATTAAATAAAGTCTTACTTTTATGATGAATTTTCATCAAATGCAATGCAAAAACATGAGAAAAAAATATCCAATAAATAAATAATAATGAATCCTAGAACCAAATGGCAGGGATAAAGAGTGATATCGAAAATGGAGTACCAACTAATATTGACATTCTCTAGGCTTTTTACTTTTAGAAATTTGTTGCGCAAGAACTTCTAAGATATTCTATGGAGAATTGTTTTGGTTTTTTATTGCCAATTTTTTCTATGAAATGTTGCTATCCAACTTTAAGGATTAAACAGAATGTGCGTCTGCTTCTCGTCATTTTTCTATTGTCTATGAATTAGAGCTTTCATGTGCAAAAACACAAACGTCAAGTTGAAAGAAGATGCAGATTTACATTGTGTTTCCATGTACAGCTTACCATAAATTTATCTTTTTAACAGCACGCAACTTACATGGAGACGCAGATGCACTTTCTGTCCAAACTTTTAGTCGAAATTTGACTTTGACACGACTTCATAAAAATCAACTCAATTATTTCATTTTTTTTTACGACTTTTTCGTATACCTGCAAGGGCGTTTATGTGAACAGTAAAATGACGCCAGGTTCTTTTGTTAGGCTCGTATTTTTGATCAAATTTAAAGGCAATACGAGAGTTTGAATGAAATATGGTAGCATACCTACCATGGAAGATCGCTGAATGATAAAACACATTATTTGCTTGATCTTCAAATAGATATCTATAGAGAATCTATGTAGTTGCAGAGGAGAGCTATTTGGATATGTCATTTATGACAATTAATCATTTTCACTTAATTTTCCATGTATCCGTATTCTATAAAGCGAACAACTGGAGAACAAACTGGTTCTGGGTTTATAGAAGAAGTGTTCGGAAAAAAGAACACAGCACTGTGAATCCATGGGCAAATGCACCAACATTTTTCAAGTCAAAATAAACGCTATAGACAGATGTCCTTATGTCCTCCGAAACATATTCTGGAATATTGTGTGACCTACAAAAGAATAAATATTGGGCAAGTTTAAGACAGCATATAAGGATATGCCGACCAACGACCCACTTCTTATTCTCTGATCCGTAGATTCATTAATAAAATTGAATTAGAGAAGGTGCTATAGAGTAAAGTATTCTAGCCAAGACTAGAATATTGAATATTCCTATTCAAACCGAAGGAAAAGAATCAGTTGGGGTGGAACAAGGGTAAATCGGGCATTATATACATATGTATGTAAAATGGTTTTATATTACAATTTTTAAATTTTTTGATTTCAATTTTAAGAAAGTTTAAATTTCATTAATTTTTGCGACTTATTGAAATTTTTCAGCAGTGAGTCTTGTACATACCTTTAGTAAATATTGTTACGATTCGGTTTAAATTTGCAAATTAAGGAGTAGACCCATTTTAAACAGTTGTTATTATGTTTGAAATTTTAATTCTCGTGTTACTTCTATTAGTTAAACACGAACATTTGAAGATTTTGCGAACGGCAACACTGGTATGCATATACATACATACCAGTGTTTTCGAATACATTTTATACTCACAGTTAAGCTATCATGTAGGGTAACGTTCAGGGAAGTATCCACAATTCCTATGTCCTTCGAAAACCGATTTAAAATTCTCCCAGAAGAATTCTTATTAAAAAAGTACATATTTGCCTTGCTTACACCCCGAAACAATCGATCGTGTAAGTTTAGTGATATTTTAAGGCACATTGTATAGAATCCGAAAGTTCTTATAATAAATACTACGACCCCGGTTCCCAATAGTGCAGCGTAAAATATTACAATATGCTTCCTTGATTTTTGTATATCATCGCTGAAAGTGGTAATATTTGCATTGAGTGTAGTTTTATTGAGGTTGTCTAACGTATTAAGACGAGTTAAGGCCACATTTTCTTCCCAAATCGCCCTGAAAATGACAAAATAAAAGTCAAACTCGGAAGAAAAAAACCCTTAGATATACTTTTACAAACCATCTAGAGAGAAAATAATCCACTCCTGACAGCAAGACACGAGCCAAAAGAAACATCCCCAGAATAGAAAACAGCAACAATGGACACTCTAGCGCCTTAAAGTAGTCAGCATATACACTTAACTTCACAGAACCAACTGCCTGTTTTTCCTTATTATCATCAGCCAGGTTTTCAGTGGGCATTTGCTGATGCATGTGTTCTAGACTCTTCTCGCTGCCAGTTTTCGAGATTGTTCTTCTTTTATCTTGTTCTTCGTAATAAGTGTGGGGCGAAAATTCGAACTGTTTGAATTCTTTAAGCTCTTGATAGCTTCCTTGCGCAACAATTCGACCGTGATTCATCAAAATTAGTATTTTTGCATCGAACAAGTACTGCACCTGATGGGTAACCAAAATTCGTATCTTATCTGAGAGAAACTCCCGAATACAGTTTTCGAATATATGTTTTCCAACGTGTGTATCGACCGCAGACAATGGATCATCAAGTAGGTATATATCCGCTTTACGATAAATAGCTCTGGCAAGATTAACACGAGCTTTCTGACCTCCGCTAAGGGTGACACCACGCTCACCGACAATGGTTAAGTCGCCATATGGCAAAAGTTCCAAATCTCTCTCTAAGGCACAGACTTGCAGCACTTCCTGATAACGTCTCTCATTGTAGTTTTCGACGAATATTATATTATCCCTAATAGTTCCTTCGAATACCCATGGCTCCTGTGCTGCATAGCTGACTTTTCCGTTGATCGTCACTGAACCTTGATTCAAAGATACTTCGCCCAGCAGGGCATTCAAAAGAGTAGACTTTCCAGCTCCTATTGGTCCCACAACAGCTGCCAGGGTCTGGTCCTGAATATCTAAATTAATATCCTCAATTGTGACACTCTTATTGTCAGCCATTATGTCCCAAGACGCCGAGGTATTCATCACCTGTACGCTTTTGTTCTCGGCATTTGGATTATACATTCTCCGTGTCCCTATGACTTTGTGACTGAATGAATGAGAGGAGCTACCATTCGCTTGCGATACGTCTAATTTTTCTTTTTTCTTGCTATCTTCTGGCAGTTTCTCCAATTCAAGTAAAAAGTCCTTACAACGCCTCGCTGATACGTAACCTTCAACGAAATAGCTGATGGCCAGTGGCCAATAGTGTAGAAGTGACACTCTTAACATACCAAAGTAAGACAAAATTGTAAAGACCCGCTTGGCTGTAATAGCATCGCCCAGATAAACATAAGGCACAATACTTAAGAAGACCGATATATTTGATATCATCTGTGCACAACTCAACCCCGCAATTCTGTAGTACTTTCCACGAATAGCATTGATTTCCTTAAGCCTCACGTCTGCTATCACCTTGGCGAATGACTTCTCCCAGGCAAACATTTTGATCACTTGGATGCCTCGAATGATCTCATTCATCACCTTGACTCTCAAATCTGTTCGCTCTGCAGTCTTCTGCGTATAGTAAGCAATGCTTTTAGCTGCCCACGCTTGAAGTGGAACAAAGCTAAGTATAAATGATATTCCGATCATAGCCGATATACCCATTTCTCTATACAAGAGAAAGGCTATAACTAAGAATTCTATTGGTCCTTTCCAAAGATCGTGCTGAAAAGTTATCGCGCGATAGACATTTTCCATATCATTGAATAAAATATTGATTGCCCGACCACACATTCCATCATTACTGGCACTCTTCGAGATAAGCAAGCACTTTCGGTAAACAAGACTGGATAAAGCTATACGCCCCTTGTTGCCCACTTGAAAGGCATAGAATAAAAACGGATGTAATGTGAGTATTGAAAATAAAAAGCACAGCACAATCCCTAATGCGTACATATACGCATCGTGTTTTGATATGGTGGTTTGTCCCGCGGCGAAGTAGGCCACCAGGTTTCCAAGAAACAGTGGCTGAAGCGATCTATATAGAAAGAAAGGAAATAACTAACCATCATCCTGTTAATTCGAATAGACCTTACTTAGCTGTAACTTCTAAGAACGCGTATAGCAAACCGATTGGCAGAATTCTACTCCCAAAAGCTCGTAATATTAATCGAACAACGCTTGGATTTTTGCATTTTTTCTCACACTCCCATAGTTCTTTAAATTGTTCAGTCACCCTTTCACTATCCAGATTTGGAACATGTGCGTAAAGCTCTTCGCTATTTAGTGGACCCTTCCAGCCGCGACAGAATAGATCCTTCATCCACCTGTAACATAAAGTAAAACGTAAACTGTAGTGCTGCTTAAAGAAAAAAAGAAAGAAGAAAAGCACTGATCCTAAAATACTGCCTTGAGGTACTTTTGTAGGTTCGATTATTCGGATTCGGTTGGTGCCCTTCACTCAATGAATGATAGCACCATCCATAATGAATAAGGGCAGTGTCGCCTAAAGCTCAAGAATATCAGCGTCAACTTTTGTACGTTTTTATCAAATTTCAGGGTTATTTCACCCGAGCTCAAAACCGCATTCTAACACGTAATTGCTGAGATTATACCGCATCTCTGTATTAATTAAAACAAATATATACATATATTCCCATACATATATAGTTAATAGTCTGCGTGGTTATCTACGAAAGGCTGCGTGCTTGAAAATACTTTAAATATGCACTATTTATCAGTCTTGAAATCCATAATTAAAAAAAAAAATAATATTATAATATTGATTGAAAATATAATTTACGAGCGCCAAGTAAATACAGACTTAAATTTTCCTTCAAATTCTATCGACGTCAATTAAGTCTAATCTTTCCGTCTTTGCACTTTATTACATCCATAAGTAGATTAGTTTTAATAAGCTAATACGTTTTTCAGGGTTCTTATAGTGTACGCATATATATACAAATAATCTTTAATATGAATCTGCCTTAATTTTTGTAAATGGCCTTGTTTGTTAGAAGTTTTTCGAGAGATTTGGACAAGAGTAGTTGGAAACCTCAAAGACATACTGCTATTGAGAACACTTATGTATGTATGTCTGAAAATGCAAACCCAATTGATTTGAACAGTAGCGAGTTTTATAGAAAATGTTACTTGCATCCAAGAAAGTTTCGAGCAATATTGACAATTTTCATCGGTCTCTGTAGCAACTTTTGTACCAAATCCTGGATCATCAGCTACAATCTGGACAACAACAATAATAGTATTTTATAAACTTCAGCGAATAAATAGACAGTTTTAACGAGGAAATATAAACGCTTAAGACAATTTCGACCTTAAATGATTGTAAGCACGAAATTATTGTGATTCACTCACCAGTAGGTGCACTTTGAGAAGAAATTCGCTTTTAATATTGGATTTAATGGTTTTTCCACTTTTTTCTTACTCCGATTCATATTTCTTTATGTAATAACTTTGTTTCACGGCGGTTTCTTCTTCTATGCTAGACACATTTAGAACAAAAACAAGGACAACAACTATTAGGACATTTCACTCGGCCAAAATACACTTAAGCACTTTCACTCGTTTTGTCACTTATATGCAATTCTTGTACACGCTGGATTCGTGTTAATTTTCCGGATCCGGGTAGTTATAATTATATCTGGATTTTATTGGCTATTTTCAAAAGGGTGATATAAAATATTTAAATAAAACAGATCTTGACTTTTCTAATCAAATTTTTAATTTTTCTATTTTTATTTCAATCGGTCCTTCTGCAGCACTGCCAGAATTCAACTAATTTTCACGGCAACGATTTCCTTCCACGAGTACGGTTTCTAAGAAAACAGTAAACAAGTCGAACAAACGACGAACGCTAGCTGAGATCTGATACTTGTGAGGCTTAGGTACTCCATGAAGAGCTATATATGTCGTGCTTTCATTCAATTTCCCTGGTTTGAAATTAGTAACAGATAAACGATAATATCACATTGATAACACTCTAAACGATATGGCTGTGTTCTGAAACACAATATAATGCGGCTGTGGTGGTATTAGTGGCGGAAGTAAGACCTTTCAAAAGCTGTATTAAAATATTGTACATACATATGTATACACTCCCATTCAATATAATAGGTTCACCTTGTTGAAAAGTAAAAGCGCAAAATCGGAAAAATCCCAAAATATGGTATTCAATTTTATTTTTTAAATTTGTACATCAGGAACAAATAGGAGATTGAATTTTTTTTGCAATTGGCGCCCATTAGTTCCTATTTAACATCCAACATTAGAACAAAAGCCTCTAAAAGTTTATGCATTGTTCCATAAATGCCACATATCTGCAACAAAGTTTCCCATGTTTTAGATCATCCGATTGTAGGTCTTTTGGTTCAACCCTTTTATTCTCTTTTGCCTATTTCACCCAGATAAGCAAGGGAAAGCCGTAATATGTGATTTTTACCTAAATTTCGGGACCTGGACAAAATCGAAAATTTTGCTGGATAGGGTTTTTCCAGCAACGAGTCTCTCTTTCATTTACAGTTTATACATTGTTCCATAAATGTCACATATCTTGCAACAAAGTTTCCCATGTTTTAGATCATCCGATTGTAGGTCTTTTGGTTCAACGCTTTTATTCTCTTTTGCCTATTTCACCCAGATAAGCAAGGGAAAGCCGTAATATGTGATTTTTACATAAATTTCGGGACCTGGACAAAATCGAAAATTTTGCTGGATAGGGTTTTTCCAGCAACGAGTCTCTCTTTCATTTACAGTTTATACATTGTTCCATAAATGTCACATATCTTGCAACAAAGTTTCCCATGTTTTAGATCATCCGATTGTAGGTCTTTTGGTTCAACCCTTTTATTCTCTTTTGCCTATTTCACCCAGATAAGCAAGGGAAAGCCGTAATATGTGATTTTTACATAAATTTCGGGACCTGGACAAAATCGAAAATTTTGCTGGATAGGGTTTTTCCAGCAACGAGTCTCTCTTTCATTTACAGTTTATACATTGTTCCATAAATGTCACATATCTTGCAACAAAGTTTCCCATGTTTTAGATCATCCGATTGTAGGTCTTTTGGTTCAACCCTTTTATTCTCTTTTGCCTATTTCACCCAGATAAGCAAGGGAAAGCCGTAATATGTGATTTTTACATAAATTTCGGGACCTGGACAAAATCGAAAATTTTGCTGGATAGGGTTTTTCCAGCAACGAGTCTCTCTTTCATTTACAGTTTATACATTGTTCCATAAATGTCACATATCTTGCAACAAAGTTTCCCATGTTTTAGATCATCCGATTGTAGGTCTTTAACCCTTGTATTCTCTTTTGCCTATTTCACCCAGATAAGCAAGGGAAAACCGTAATATGTGATTTTTACCTAAATTTCGGGACCTGGACAAAATCGAAAATTTTGCTGGATAGGGTTTTTCCAGCAACGAGTCTCTCTTTCATTTACAGTTTATACATTGTTCCATAAATGCCACATATCTTGCAACAAATTTGCCCATGTTTTAGATCATCCGATTGTAGGTCTTTCGGTTCAACCCTTTTATTCTCTTTTGCCTATTTCACCCAGATAAGCAAGGGAAAGCCGTAATATGTGATTTTTACATAAATTTCGGGACCTGGACAAAATCGAAAATTTTGCTGGATAGGGTTTTTCCAGCAACGAGTCTCTCTTTCATTTACGGTTTATACATTGTTCCATAAATGCCACATATCTTGCAACAAAGTTTCCCATGTTTTAGATCATCCGATTGTAGGTCTTTTGGTTCAACCCTTTTATTCTCTTTTGCCTATTTCACCCAGATAAGCAAGGGAAAGCCGTAATATGTGATTTTTACATAAATTTCGGGACCTGGACAAAATCGAAAATTTTGCTGGATAGGGTTTTTCCAGCAACGAGTCTCTCTTTCATTTACAGTTTATACATTGTTCCATAAATGTCACATATCTTGCAACAAAGTTTCCCATGTTTTAGATCATCCGATTGTAGGTCTTTTGCTTCAACCCTTTTATTCTCTTTTGCCTATTTCACCCAGATAAACAAGGGAAAGCCGTAATATGTGATTTTTACATAAATTTCGGGACCTGGACAAAATCGAAAATTTTGCTGGATAGGGTTTTTCCAGCAACGAGTCTCTCTTTCATTTACGGTTTATACATTGTTCCATAAATGCCACATATCTTGCAACAAAGTTTCCCATGTTTTAGATCATCCGATTGTAGGTCTTTCGGTTTAACCCTTTTATTCTCTTTTGCCTATTTCACCCAGATAAGCGAGGGAAAGCCGTAATATGTGATTTTTACCTAAATTTCGGGACCTGGACAAAATCGAAAATTTTGCTGGATAGGGTTTTTTCCAGCAAAGAGTCTCTCTTTCATTTACATTTTAGACATTGTTCCATAAATGCCACATATCTTGCAACAAAGTTTCCCATGTTTTAGATCATCCGATTGTAGGTCTTTTGGTTCAACCCTTTTATTCTCTTTTGCCTATTTCACCCAGATAAGCAAGGGAAAGCCATAATATGTGATTTTTACATAAATTTCGGGACCTGGACATAATCGAAAAATTTGCTGGATAGGGTTTTTCCAGCAACGAGTCTCTCTTTCATTTACGGTTTATACATTGTTCCATAAATGCCACATATCTTGCAACAAAGTTTCCCATGTTTTAGATCATCCGATTGTAGGTCTTTTGGTTCAACCCTTTTATTCTCTTTTGCCTATTTCACCCAGATAAGCAAGGGAAAGCCGTAATATGTGATTTTTACATAAATTTCGGGACCTGGACAAAATCGAAAATTTTGCTGGATAGGGTTTTTCCAGCAACGAGTCTCTCTTTCATTTACAGTTTATACATTGTTCCATAAATGTCACATATCTTGCAACAAAGTTTCCCATGTTTTAGATCATCCGATTGTAGGTCTTTTGCTTCAACCCTTTTATTCTCTTTTGCCTATTTCACCCAGATAAACAAGGGAAAGCCGTAATATGTGATTTTTACATAAATTTCGGGACCTGGACAAAATCGAAAATTTTGCTGGATAGGGTTTTTCCAGCAACGAGTCTCTCTTTCATTTACGGTTTATACATTGTTCCATAAATGCCACATATCTTGCAACAAAGTTTCCCATGTTTTAGATCATCCGATTGTAGGTCTTTCGGTTTAACCCTTTTATTCTCTTTTGCCTATTTCACCCAGATAAGTGAGGGAAAGCCGTAATATGTGATTTTTACATAAATTTCGGGACCTGGACAAAATCGAAAATTTTGCTGGATAGGGTTTTTCCAGCAACGAGTCTCTCTTTCATTTACAGTTTATACATTGTTCCATAAATGCCACATATCTTGCAACAAAGTTTCCCATGTTTTAGATCATCCGATTGTAGGTCTTTCGGTTTAACCCTTTTATTCTCTTTTGCCTATTTCACCCAGATAAGCGAGGGAAAGCCGTAATATGTGATTTTTACCTAAATTTCGGGACCTGGACAAAATCGAAAATTTTGCTGGATAGGGTTTTTTCCAGCAAAGAGTCTCTCTTTCATTTACATTTTAGACATTGTTCCATAAATGCCACATATCTTGCAACAAAGTTTCCCATGTTTTAGATCATCCGATTGTAGGTCTTTTGGTTCAACCCTTTTATTCTCTTTTGCCTATTTCACCCAGATAAGTGAGGGAAAGCCGTAATATGTGATTTTTACATAAATTTCGGGACCTGGACAAAATCGAAAATTTTGCTGGATAGGGTTTTTCCAGCAACGAGTCTCTCTTTCATTTACAGTTTATACATTGTTCCATAAATGCCACATATCTTGCAACAAATTTGCCCATGTTTTAGATCATCCGATTGTAGGTCTTTTGGTTCAACCCTTTTATTCTCTTTTGCCTATTTCACCCAGATAAGTGAGGGAAAGCCGTAATATGTGATTTTTACATAAATTTCGGGACCTGGACAAAATCGAAAATTTTGCTGGATAGGGTTTTTCCAGCAACGAGTCTCTCTTTCATTTACAGTTTATACATTGTTCCATAAATGCCACATATCTTGCAACAAAGTTTCCCATGTTTTAGATCATCCGATTGTAGGCCTTTTGGTTTAACCCTTTAATTCTCTTTTGCCTATTTCACCCATATAAGCAAGGGAAAGCCGTAATATGTGATTTTTACATAAATTTCGGGACCTGGACAAAGTCGAAAATTTTGCTGGATAGGGTTTTTCCAGCAACGAGTCTCTCTTTCATTTACAGTTTATACATTGTTCCATAAATGCCACATATCTTGCAACAAAGTTTCCCATGTTTTAGATCATCCGATTGTAGGTCTTTTGGTTCAACCCTTTTATTCTCTTTTGCCTATTTCACCCAGATAAGTGAGGGAAAGCCGTAATATGTGATTTTTACATAAATTTCGGGACCTGGACAAAATCGAAAATTTTGCTGGATAGGGTTTTTCCAGCAACGAGTCTCTCTTTCATTT
Organism: Xylota sylvarum; assembly: GCA_905220385.1. NCBI lineage: Eukaryota > Metazoa > Arthropoda > Insecta > Diptera > Syrphidae > Xylota > Xylota sylvarum. Next base: position 17,286,500 of record LR999958.1, read on the forward strand.
ACAGTTTATACATTGTTCCATAAATGTCACATATCTTGCAACAAAGTTTCCCATGTTTTAGATCATCCGATTGTAGGTCTTTTGGTTCAACCCTTTTATTCTCTTTTGCCTATTTCACCCAGATAAGCAAGGGAAAGCCGTAATATGTGATTTTTACATAAATTTCGGGACCTGGACAAAATCGAAAATTTTGCTGGATAGGGTTTTTCCAGCAACGAGTCTCTCTTTCATTTACAGTTTATACATTGTTCCATAAATGTCACATATCTTGCAACAAAGTTTCCCATGTTTTAGATCATCCGATTGTAGGTCTTTTGGTTCAACCCTTTTATTCTCTTTTGCCTATTTCACCCAGATAAGCAAGGGAAAGCCGTAATATGTGATTTTTACATAAATTTCGGGACCTGGACAAAATCGAAAATTTTGCTGGATAGGGTTTTTCCAGCAACGAGTCTCTCTTTCATTTACAGTCTATACATTGTTCCATAAATGTCACATATCTTGCAACAAAGTTTCCCATGTTTTAGATCATCCGATTGTAGGTCTTTTGGTTCAACCCTTTTATTCTCTTTTGCCTATTTCACCCAGATAAGCAAGGGAAAGCCGTAATATGTGATTTTTACCTAAATTTCGGGACCTGGACAAAATCGAAAATTTTGCTGGATAGGGTTTTTTCCAGCAACGAGTCTCTCTTTCATTTACATTTTAGACATTGTTCCATAAATGCCACATATATTGCAACAAAGTTTCCCATGTTTTAGATCATCCGATTGTAGGTCTTTTGCTTCAACCCTTTTATTCTCTTTTGCCTATTTCACCCAGATAAGCAAGGGAAAGCCGTAATATGTGATTTTTACATAAATTTCGGGACCTGGACAAAATCGAAAATTTTGCTGGATAGGGTTTTTCCAGCAACGAGTCTCTCTCTCATTTACGGTTCATACATTGTTCCATAAATGCCACATATCTTGCAACAAAGTTTCCCATGTTTTAGATCATCCGATTGTAGGTCTTTTGGTTCAACCCTTTTATTCTCTTTTGCCTATTTCACCCAGATAAGCAAGGGAAAGCCGTAATATGTGATTTTTACATAAATTTCGGGACCTGGACAAAATCGAAAATTTTTCTGGATAGGGTTTTTCCAGCAACGAGTCTCTCTCTCATTTACGGTTTATACATTGTTCCATAAATGCCACATATCTTGCAACAAAGTTGCCCATGTTTTAGATCATCCGATTGTAGGTCTTTTGGTTCAACCCTTTTATTCTCTTTTGCCTATTTCACCCAGATAAGTGAGGGAAAGCCGTAATATCTGCTTTTTACATAAATTTCGGGACCTGGACAAAATCGAAAATATTGCTGGATAGGGTTTTTCCAGCAACGAGTCTCTCTTTCATTTACAATTTATACATTGTTCCATAAATGCCACATATCTTGCAACAAAGTTTCCCATGTTTTAGATCATCCGATTGTAGGTCTTTTGGTTTAACCCTTTTATTCTCTTTTGCCTATTTCACCCAGATAAGCGAGGGAAAGCCGTAATATGTGATTTTTACATAAATTTCGGGACCTGGACAAAATCGAAAATATTGCTGGATAGGGTTTTTCCAGCAACGAGTCTCTCTCTCATTTACGGTTTATACATTGTTCCATAAATGCCACATATCTTGCAACAAAGTTTCCCATGTTTTAGATCATCCGATTGTAGGTCTTTTGGTTCAACCCTTTTATTCTCTTTTGCCTATTTCACCCAGATAAGCAAGGGAAAGCCGTAATATGTGATTTTTACATAAATTTCGGGACCTGGACATAATCGAAAAATTTGCAGGATAGGGTTTTTCCAGCAACGAGTCTCTCTTTCATTTACAGTTTATACATTGTTCCATAAATGCCACATTCCCATGTTTTAGATCATCCGATTGTAGGCCTTTTGGTTTAACCCTTTTATTCTCTTTTGCCTATTTCACCCAGATAAGCAAGGGAAAGCCGTAATATGTGATTTTTACATAAATTTCGGGACCTGGACAAAATCGAAAATTTTGCTGGATAGGGTTTTTCCAGCAACGAGTCTCTCTTTCATTTACAGTTTATACATTGTTCCATAAATGCCACATATCTTGCAACAAAGTTTCCCATGTTTTAGATCATCCGATTGTAGGCCTTTTGGTTTAACCCTTTAATTCTCTTTTGCCTATTTCACCCATATAAGCAAGGGAAAGCCGTAATATGTGATTTTTACATAAATTTCGGGACCTGGACAAAATCGAAAATTTTGCTGGATAGGGTTTTTCCAGCAACGAGTCTCTCTTTCATTTACAGTTTATACATTGTTCCATAAATGCCACATATCTTGCAACAAAGTTTCCCATGTTTTAGATCATCCGATTGTAGGCCTTTTGGTTTAACCCTTTAATTCTCTTTTGCCTATTTCACCCATATAAGCAAGGGAAAGCCGTAATATGTGATTTTTACATAAATTTCGGGACCTGGACAAAATCGAAAATTTTGCTGGATAGGGTTTTTCCAGCAACGAGTCTCTCTTTCATTTACAGTTTATACATTGTTCCATAAATGCCACATATCTTGCAACAAAGTTTCCCATGTTTTAGATCATCCGATTGTAGGCCTTTTGGTTTAACCCTTTAATTCTCTTTTGCCTATTTCACCCATATAAGCAAGGGAAAGCCGTAATATGTGATTTTTACATAAATTTCGGGACCTGGACAAAATCGAAAATTTTGCTGGATAGGGTTTTTCCAGCAACGAGTCTCTCTTTCATTTACGGTTTATACATTGTTCCATAAATGCCACATATCTTGCAACAAAGTTTCCCATGTTTTAGATCATCCGATTGTAGGTCTTTTGGTTCAACCCTTTTATTCTCTTTTGCCTATTTCACCCAGATAAGCAAGGGAAAGCCGTAATATTTGATTTTTACATAAATTTCGGGACCTGGACAAAATCGAAAATATTGCTGGATAGGGTTTTTCCAGCAACGAGTCTCTCTCTCATTTACGGTTTATACATTGTTCCATAAATGCCACATATCTTGCAACAAAGTTTCCCATGTTTTAGATCATCCGATTGTAGGTCTTTTGGTTCAACCCTTTTATTCTCTTTTGCCTATTTCACCCAGATAAGCAAGGGAAAGCCGTAATATTTGATTTTTACATAAATTTCGGGACCTGGACAAAATCGAAAATATTGCTGGATAGGGTTTTTCCAGCAACGAGTCTCTCTCTCATTTACGGTTTATACATTGTTCCATAAATGCCACATATCTTGCAACAAAGTTTCCCATGTTTTAGATCATCCGATTGTAGGTCTTTTGGTTCAACCCTTTTATTCTCTTTTGCCTATTTCACCCAGATAAGCAAGGGAAAGCCGTAATATTTGATTTTTACATAAATTTCGGGACCTGGACAAAATCGAAAATATTGCTGGATAGGGTTTTTCCAGCAACGAGTCTCTCTCTCATTTACGGTTTATACATTGTTCCATAAATGCCACATATCTTGCAACAAAGTTTCCCATGTTTTAGATCATCCGATTGTAGGTCTTTTGGTTCAACCCTTTTATTCTCTTTTGCCTATTTCACCCAGATAAGCGAGGGAAAGCCGTAATATGTGATTTTTACATAAATTTCGGGACCTGGACAAAATCGAAAATATTGCTGGATAGGGTTTTTCCAGCAACGAGTCTCTCTCTCATTTACGGTTTATACATTGTTCCATAAATGCCACATATCTTGCAACAAAGTTTCCCATGTTTTAGATCATCCGATTGTAGGTCTTTTGGTTCAACCCTTTTATTCTCTTTTGCCTATTTCACCCAGATAAGCAAGGGAAAGCCGTAATATGTGATTTTTACATAAATTTCGGGACCTGGACATAATCGAAAAATTTGCAGGATAGGGTTTTTCCAGCAACGAGTCTCTCTTTCATTTACAGTTTATACATTGTTCCATAAATGCCACATTCCCATGTTTTAGATCATCCGATTGTAGGCCTTTTGGTTTAACCCTTTTATTCTCTTTTGCCTATTTCACCCAGATAAGCAAGGGAAAGCCGTAATATGTGATTTTTACATAAATTTCGGGACCTGGACAAAATCGAAAATTTTGCTGGATAGGGTTTTTCCAGCAACGAGTCTCTCTTTCATTTACAGTTTATACATTGTTCCATAAATGCCACATATCTTGCAACAAAGTTTCCCATGTTTTAGATCATCCGATTGTAGGCCTTTTGGTTTAACCCTTTAATTCTCTTTTGCCTATTTCACCCATATAAGCAAGGGAAAGCCGTAATATGTGATTTTTACATAAATTTCGGGACCTGGACAAAATCGAAAATATTGCTGGATAGGGTTTTTCCAGCAACGAGTCTCTCTCATTTACGGTTTATACATTGTTCCATAAATGCCACATATCTTGCAACAAAGTTTCCCATGTTTTAGATCATCCGATTGTAGGTCTTTTGGTTCAACCCTTTTATTCTCTTTTGCCTATTTCACCCAGATAAGCAAGGGAAAGCCGTAATATGTGATTTTTACATAAATTTCGGGACCTGGACATAATCGAAAAATTTGCAGGATAGGGTTTTTCCAGCAACGAGTCTCTCTTTCATTTACAGTTTATACATTGTTCCATAAATGCCACATTCCCATGTTTTAGATCATCCGATTGTAGGCCTTTTGGTTTAACCCTTTTATTCTCTTTTGCCTATTTCACCCAGATAAGCAAGGGAAAGCCGTAATATGTGATTTTTACATAAATTTCGGGACCTGGACAAAATCGAAAATTTTGCTGGATAGGGTTTTTCCAGCAACGAGTCTCTCTTTCGTTTACAGTTTATACATTGTTCCATAAATGCCACATATCTTGCAACAAAGTTTCCCATGTTTTAGATCATCCGATTGTAGGTCTTTTGGTTCAACCCTTTTATTCTCTTTTGCCTATTTCACCCAGATAAGTGAGGGAAAGCCGTAATATGTGATTTTTACATAAATTTCGGGACCTGGACAAAATCGAAAATTTTTCTGGATAGGGTTTTTCCAGCAACGAGTCTCTCTCTCATTTACGGTTTATACATTGTTCCATAAATGCCACATATCTTGCAACAAAGTTGCCCATGTTTTAGATCATCCGATTGTAGGTCTTTTGGTTCAACCCTTTTATTCTCTTTTGCCTATTTCACCCAGATAAGCAAGGGAAAGCCGTAATATGTGATTTTTACATAAATTTCGGGACCTGGACAAAATCGAAAATTTTTCTGGATAGGGTTTTTCCAGCAACGAGTCTCTCTTTCATTTACAGTTTATACATTGTTCCATAAATGCCACATATCTTGCAACAAAGTTTCCCATGTTTTAGATCATCCGATTGTAGGCCTTTTGGTTTAACCCTTTAATTCTCTTTTGCCTATTTCACCCATATAAGCAAGGGAAAGCCGTAATATGTGATTTTTACATAAATTTCGGGACCTGGACAAAGTCGAAAATTTTGCTGGATAGGGTTTTTCCAGCAACGAGTCTCTCTTTCATTTACAGTTTATACATTGTTCCATAAATGCCACATATCTTGCAACAAAGTTTCCCATGTTTTAGATCATCCGATTGTAGGTCTTTTGGTTCAACCCTTTTATTCTCTTTTGCCTATTTCACCCAGATAAGTGAGGGAAAGCCGTAATATGTGATTTTTACATAAATTTCGGGACCTGGACAAAATCGAAAATTTTGCTGGATAGGGTTTTTCCAGCAACGAGTCTCTCTCTCATTTACGGTTCATACATTGTTCCATAAATGCCACATATCTTGCAACAAAGTTTCCCATGTTTTAGATCATCCGATTGTAGGTCTTTTGGTTCAACCCTTTTATTCTCTTTTGCCTATTTCACCCAGATAAGCAAGGGAAAGCCGTAATATGTGATTTTTACATAAATTTCGGGACCTGGACAAAATCGAAAATTTTTCTGGATAGGGTTTTTCCAGCAACGAGTCTCTCTCTCATTTACGGTTTATACATTGTTCCATAAATGCCACATATCTTGCAACAAAGTTTCCCATGTTTTAGATCATCCGATTGTAGGTCTTTTGGTTCAACCCTTTAATTCTCTTTTGCCTATTTCACCCATATAAGCAAGGGAAAGCCGTAATATGTGATTTTTACATAAATTTCGGGACCTGGACAAAATCGAAAATTTTGCTGGATAGGGTTTTTCCAGCAACGAGTCTCTCTCTCATTTACGGTTTATACATTGTTCCATAAATGCCACATATCTTGCAACAAAGTTGCCCATGTTTTAGATCATCCGATTGTAGGTCTTTTGGTTCAACCCTTTTATTCTCTTTTGCCTATTTCACCCAGATAAGCAAGGGAAAGCCGTAATATGTGATTTTTACATAAATTTCGGGACCTGGACAAAATCGAAAATTTTGCTGGATAGGGTTTTTCCAGCAACGAGTCTCTCTCTCATTTACGGTTCATACATTGTTCCATAAATGCCACATATCTTGCAACAAAGTTTCCCATGTTTTAGATCATCCGATTGTAGGTCTTTTGGTTCAACCCTTTTATTCTCTTTTGCCTATTTCACCCAGATAAGCAAGGGAAAGCCGTAATATGTGATTTTTACATAAATTTCGGGACCTGGACAAAATCGAAAATTTTGCTGGATAGGGTTTTTCCAGCAACGAGTCTCTCTCTCATTTACGGTTCATACATTGTTCCATAAATGCCACATATCTTGCAACAAAGTTTCCCATGTTTTAGATCATCCGATTGTAGGTCTTTTGGTTCAACCCTTTTATTCTCTTTTGCCTATTTCACCCAGATAAGCAAGGGAAAGCCGTAATATGTGATTTTTACATAAATTTCGGGACCTGGACAAAATCGAAAATTTTTCTGGATAGGGTTTTTCCAGCAACGAGTCTCTCTCTCATTTACGGTTTATACATTGTTCCATAAATGCCACATATCTTGCAACAAAGTTTCCCATGTTTTAGATCATCCGATTGTAGGTCTTTTGGTTCAACCCTTTAATTCTCTTTTGCCTATTTCACCCATATAAGCAAGGGAAAGCCGTAATATGTGATTTTTACATAAATTTCGGGACCTGGACAAAATCGAAAATTTTGCTGGATAGGGTTTTTCCAGCAACGAGTCTCTCTCTCATTTACGGTTTATACATTGTTCCATAAATGCCACATATCTTGCAACAAAGTTTCCCATGTTTTAGATCATCCGATTGTAGGTCTTTTGGTTCAACCCTTTAATTCTCTTTTGCCTATTTCACCCATATAAGCAAGGGAAAGCCGTAATATGTGATTTTTACATAAATTTCGGGACCTGGACAAAATCGAAAATTTTGCTGGATAGGGTTTTTCCAGCAACGAGTCTCTCTTTCATTTACAGTTTATACATTGTTCCATAAATGCCACATATCTTGCAACAAAGTTTCCCATGTTTTAGATCATCCGATTGTAGGTCTTTTGGTTTAACCCTTTTATTCTCTTTTGTTTATTTCACCCAGATAAGTGAGGGAAAGCCGTAATATGTGATTTTTACATAAATTTCGGGACCTGGACAAAATCGAAAATTTTGCTGGATAGGGTTTTTCCAGCAACGAGTCTCTCTTTCATTTACAGTTTATACATTGTTCCATAAATGCCACATATCTTGCAACAAAGTTGCCCATGTTTTAGATCATCCGATTGTAGGTCTTTTGGTTCAACCCTTTTATTCTCTTTTGCCTATTTCACCCAGATAAGTGAGGGAAAGCCGTAATATGTGATTTTTACATAAATTTCGGGACCTGGACAAAATCGAAAATTTTGCTGGATAGGGTTTTTCCAGCAACGAGTCTCTCTTTCATTTACAGTTTATACATTGTTCCATAAATGCCACATATCTTGCAACAAAGTTGCCCATGTTTTAGATCATCCGATTGTAGGTCTTTTGGTTCAACCCTTTTATTCTCTTTTGCCTATTTCACCCAGATAAGTGAGGGAAAGCCGTAATATCTGCTTTTTACATAAATTTCGGGACCTGGACAAAATCGAAAATTTTGCTGGATAGGGTTTTTCCAGCAACGAGTCTCTCTTTCATTTACAGTTTATACATTGTTCCATAAATGCCACATATCTTGCAACAAAGTTTCCCATGTTTTAGATCATCCGATTGTAGGTCTTTTGGTTCAACCCTTTTATTCTCTTTTGCCTATTTCACCCAGATAAGTGAGGGAAAGCCGTAATATGTGATTTTTACATAAATTTCGGGACCTGGACAAAATCGAAAATTTTGCTGGATAGGGTTTTTCCAGCAACGAGTCTCTCTCTCATTTACGGTTCATACATTGTTCCATAAATGCCACATATCTTGCAACAAAGTTTCCCATGTTTTAGATCATCCGATTGTAGGTCTTTTGGTTCAACCCTTTTATTCTCTTTTGCCTATTTCACCCAGATAAGCAAGGGAAAGCCGTAATATGTGATTTTTACATAAATTTCGGGACCTGGACAAAATCGAAAATTTTTCTGGATAGGGTTTTTCCAGCAACGAGTCTCTCTCTCATTTACGGTTTATACATTGTTCCATAAATGCCACATATCTTGCAACAAAGTTTCCCATGTTTTAGATCATCCGATTGTAGGTCTTTTGGTTCAACCCTTTAATTCTCTTTTGCCTATTTCACCCATATAAGCAAGGGAAAGCCGTAATATGTGATTTTTACATAAATTTCGGGACCTGGACAAAATCGAAAATTTTGCTGGATAGGGTTTTTCCAGCAACGAGTCTCTCTCTCATTTACGGTTTATACATTGTTCCATAAATGCCACATATCTTGCAACAAAGTTGCCCATGTTTTAGATCATCCGATTGTAGGTCTTTTGGTTCAACCCTTTTATTCTCTTTTGCCTATTTCACCCAGATAAGCAAGGGAAAGCCGTAATATGTGATTTTTACATAAATTTCGGGACCTGGACAAAATCGAAAATTTTGCTGGATAGGGTTTTTCCAGCAACGAGTCTCTCTCTCATTTACGGTTCATACATTGTTCCATAAATGCCACATATCTTGCAACAAAGTTTCCCATGTTTTAGATCATCCGATTGTAGGTCTTTTGGTTCAACCCTTTTATTCTCTTTTGCCTATTTCACCCAGATAAGCAAGGGAAAGCCGTAATATGTGATTTTTACATAAATTTCGGGACCTGGACAAAATCGAAAATTTTGCTGGATAGGGTTTTTCCAGCAACGAGTCTCTCTCTCATTTACGGTTCATACATTGTTCCATAAATGCCACATATCTTGCAACAAAGTTTCCCATGTTTTAGATCATCCGATTGTAGGTCTTTTGGTTCAACCCTTTTATTCTCTTTTGCCTATTTCACCCAGATAAGCAAGGGAAAGCCGTAATATGTGATTTTTACATAAATTTCGGGACCTGGACAAAATCGAAAATTTTGCTGGATAGGGTTTTTCCAGCAACGAGTCTCTCTTTCATTTACAGTTTATACATTGTTCCATAAATGCCACATATCTTGCAACAAAGTTGCCCATGTTTTAGATCATCCGATTGTAGGTCTTTTGGTTCAACCCTTTAATTCTCTTTTGCCTATTTCACCCATATAAGCAAGGGAAAGCCGTAATATGTGATTTTTACATAAATTTCGGGACCTGGACAAAATCGAAAATTTTGCTGGATAGGGTTTTTCCAGCAACGAGTCTCTCTCTCATTTACGGTTTATACATTGTTCCATAAATGCCACATATCTTGCAACAAAGTTTCCCATGTTTTAGATCATCCGATTGTAGGTCTTTTGGTTCAACCCTTTAATTCTCTTTTGCCTATTTCACCCATATAAGCAAGGGAAAGCCGTAATATGTGATTTTTACATAAATTTCGGGACCTGGACAAAATCGAAAATTTTGCTGGATAGGGTTTTTCCAGCAACGAGTCTCTCTTTCATTTACAGTTTATACATTGTTCCATAAATGCCACATATCTTGCAACAAAGTTGCCCATGTTTTAGATCATCCGATTGTAGGTCTTTTGGTTTAACCCTTTTATTCTCTTTTGTTTATTTCACCCAGATAAGTGAGGGAAAGCCGTAATATGTGATTTTTACATAAATTTCGGGACCTGGACAAAATCGAAAATTTTGCTGGATAGGGTTTTTCCAGCAACGAGTCTCTCTTTCATTTACAGTTTATACATTGTTCCATAAATGCCACATATCTTGCAACAAAGTTGCCCATGTTTTAGATCATCCGATTGTAGGTCTTTTGGTTCAACCCTTTTATTCTCTTTTGCCTATTTCACCCAGATAAGTGAGGGAAAGCCGTAATATGTGATTTTTACATAAATTTCGGGACCTGGACAAAATCGAAAATTTTGCTGGATAGGGTTTTTCCAGCAACGAGTCTCTCTTTCATTTACAGTTTATACATTGTTCCATAAATGCCACATATCTTGCAACAAAGTTGCCCATGTTTTAGATCATCCGATTGTAGGTCTTTTGGTTCAACCCTTTTATTCTCTTTTGCCTATTTCACCCAGATAAGTGAGGGAAAGCCGTAATATCTGCTTTTTACATAAATTTCGGGACCTGGACAAAATCGAAAATTTTGCTGGATAGGGTTTTTCCAGCAACGAGTCTCTCTTTCATTTACAGTTTATACATTGTTCCATAAATGCCACATATCTTGCAACAAAGTTGCCCATGTTTTAGATCATCCGATTGTAGGTCTTTTGGTTCAACCCTTTTATTCTCTTTTGCCTATTTCACCCAGATAAGTGAGGGAAAGCCGTAATATCTGCTTTTTACATAAATTTCGGGACCTGGACAAAATCGAAAATTTTGCTGGATAGGGTTTTTCCAGCAACGAGTCTCTCTTTCATTTACAGTTTATACATTGTTCCATAAATGCCACATATCTTGCAACAAAGTTGCCCATGTTTTAGATCATCCGATTGTAGGTCTTTTGGTTCAACCCTTTTATTCTCTTTTGCCTATTTCACCCAGATAAGTGAGGGAAAGCCGTAATATGTGATTTTTACATAAATTTCGGGACCTGGACAAAATCGAAAATTTTGCTGGATAGGGTTTTTCCAGCAACGAGTCTCTCTTTCATTTACAGTTTATACATTGTTCCATAAATGCCACATATCTTGCAACAAAGTTGCCCATGTTTTAGATCATCCGATTGTAGGTCTTTTGGTTCAACCCTTTTATTCTCTTTTGCCTATTTCACCCAGATAAGTGAGGGAAAGCCGTAATATGTGCTTTTTACATAAATTTCGGGACCTGGACAAAATCGAAAATTTTGCTGGATAGGGTTTTTCCAGCAACGAGTCTCTCTTTCATTTACAGTTTATACATTGTTCCATAAATGCCACATATCTTGCAACAAAGTTGCCCATGTTTTAGATCATCCGATTGTAGGTCTTTTGGTTCAACCCTTTTATTCTCTTTTGCCTATTTCACCCAGATAAGTGAGGGAAAGCCGTAATATCTGCTTTTTACATAAATTTCGGGACCTGGACAAAATCGAAAATTTTGCTGGATAGGGTTTTTCCAGCAACGAGTCTCTCTTTCATTTACAGTTTATACATTGTTCCATAAATGCCACATATCTTGCAACAAAGTTGCCCATGTTTTAGATCATCCGATTGTAGGTCTTTTGGTTCAACCCTTTTATTCTCTTTTGCCTATTTCACCCAGATAAGTGAGGGAAAGCCGTAATATCTGCTTTTTACATAAATTTCGGGACCTGGACAAAATCGAAAATTTTGCTGGATAGGGTTTTTCCAGCAACGAGTCTCTCTTTCATTTACAGTTTATACATTGTTCCATAAATGCCACATATCTTGCAACAAAGTTGCCCATGTTTTAGATCATCCGATTGTAGGTCTTTTGGTTCAACCCTTTTATTCTCTTTTGCCTATTTCACCCAGATAAGTGAGGGAAAGCCGTAATATGTGATTTTTACATAAATTTCGGGACCTGGACAAAATCGAAAATTTTGCTGGATAGGGTTTTTCCAGCAACGAGTCTCTCTTTCATTTACAGTTTATACATTGTTCCATAAATGCCACATATCTTGCAACAAAGTTGCCCATGTTTTAGATCATCCGATTGTAGGTCTTTTGGTTCAACCCTTTTATTCTCTTTTGCCTATTTCACCCAGATAAGTGAGGGAAAGCCGTAATATCTGCTTTTTACATAAATTTCGGGACCTGGACAAAATCGAAAATTTTGCTGGATAGGGTTTTTCCAGCAACGAGTCTCTCTTTCATTTACAGTTTATACATTGTTCCATAAATGCCACATATCTTGCAACAAAGTTGCCCATGTTTTAGATCATCCGATTGTAGGTCTTTTGGTTCAACCCTTTTATTCTCTTTTGCCTATTTCACCCAGATAAGTGAGGGAAAGCCGTAATATCTGCTTTTTACATAAATTTCGGGACCTGGACAAAATCGAAAATTTTGCTGGATAGGGTTTTTCCAGCAACGAGTCTCTCTTTCATTTACAGTTTATACATTGTTCCATAAATGCCACATATCTTGCAACAAAGTTGCCCATGTTTTAGATCATCCGATTGTAGGTCTTTTGGTTTAACCCTTTTATTCTCTTTTGTTTATTTCACCCAGATAAGTGAGGGAAAGCCGTAATATGTGATTTTTACATAAATTTCGGGACCTGGACAAAATCGAAAATTTTGCTGGATAGGGTTTTTCCAGCAACGAGTCTCTCTTTCATTTACAGTTTATACATTGTTCCATAAATGCCACATATCTTGCAACAAAGTTGCCCATGTTTTAGATCATCCGATTGTAGGTCTTTTGGTTCAACCCTTTTATTCTCTTTTGCCTATTTCACCCAGATAAGTGAGGGAAAGCCGTAATATCTGCTTTTTACATAAATTTCGGGACCTGGACAAAATCGAAAATTTTGCTGGATAGGGTTTTTCCAGCAACGAGTCTCTCTTTCATTTACAGTTTATACATTGTTCCATAAATGCCACATATCTTGCAACAAAGTTGCCCATGTTTTAGATCATCCGATTGTAGGTCTTTTGGTTTAACCCTTTTATTCTCTTTTGCCTATTTCACCCAGATAAGTGAGGGAAAGCCGTAATATGTGATTTTTACATAAATTTCGGGACCTGGACAAAATCGAAAATTTTGCTGGATAGGGTTTTTCCAGCAACGAGTCTCTCTTTCATTTACAGTTTATACATTGTTCCATAAATGCCACATATCTTGCAACAAAGTTTCCCATGTTTTAGATCATCCGATTGTAGGTCTTTTGGTTTAACCCTTTTATTCTCTTTTGCCTATTTCACCCAGATAAGCAAGGGAAAGCCGTAATATGTGATTTTTACATAAATTTCGGGACCTGGACAAAATCGAAAATTTTGCTGGATAGGGTTTTTCCAGCAACGAGTCTCTCTCTCATTTACGGTTTATACATTGTTCCATAAATGCCACATATCTTGCAACAAAGTTTCCCATGTTTTAGATCATCCGATTGTAGGTCTTTTGGTTTAACCCTTTTATTCTCTTTTGCCTATTTCACCCAGATAAGCAAGCGAAAGCCGTAATATGTGATTTTTACATAAATTCCGGGACCTGGACAAAATCGAAAATTTTGCTGGATAGGGTTTTTCCAGCAACGAGTCTCTCTTTCATTTACAGTTTATACATTGTTCCATAAATGCCACATATCTTGCAACAAAGTTGCCCATGTTTTAGATCATCCGATTGTAGGTCTTTTGGTTCAACCCTTTTATTCTCTTTTGCCTATTTCACCCAGATAAGTGAGGGAAAGCCGTAATATCTGCTTTTTACATAAATTTCGGGACCTGGACAAAATCGAAAATTTTGCTGGATAGGGTTTTTCCAGCAACGAGTCTCTCTTTCATTTACAGTTTATACATTGTTCCATAAATGCCACATATCTTGCAACAAAGTTGCCCATGTTTTAGATCATCCGATTGTAGGTCTTTTGGTTCAACCCTTTTATTCTCTTTTGCCTATTTCACCCAGATAAGTGAGGGAAAGCCGTAATATGTGATTTTTACATAAATTTCGGGACCTGGACAAAATCGAAAATTTTGCTGGATAGGGTTTTTCCAGCAACGAGTCTCTCTTTCATTTACAGTTTATACATTGTTCCATAAATGCCACATATCTTGCAACAAAGTTGCCCATGTTTTAGATCATCCGATTGTAGGTCTTTTGGTTTAACCCTTTTATTCTCTTTTGCCTATTTCACCCAGATAAGCAAGGGAAAGCCGTAATATGTGATTTTTACATAAATTTCGGGACCTGGACAAAATCGAAAATTTTGCTGGATAGGGTTTTTCCAGCAACGAGTCTCTCTCTCATTTACGGTTTATACATTGTTCCATAAATGCCACATATCTTGCAACAAAGTTTCCCATGTTTTAGATCATCCGATTGTAGGTCTTTTGGTTTAACCCTTTTATTCTCTTTTGCCTATTTCACCCAGATAAGCAAGCGAAAGCCGTAATATGTGATTTTTACATAAATTTCGGGACCTGGACAAAATCGAAAATTTTGCTGGATAGGGTTTTTCCAGCAACGAGTCTCTCTCTCATTTACGGTTTATACATTGTTCCATAAATGCCACATATCTTGCAACAAAGTTTCCCATGTTTTAGATCATCCGATTGTAGGTCTTTTGGTTCAACCCTTTTATTCTCTTTTGCCTATTTCACCCAGATAAGTGAGGGAAAGCCGTAATATCTGCTTTTTACATAAATTTCGGGACCTGGACAAAATCGAAAATTTTGCTGGATAGGGTTTTTCCAGCAACGAGTCTCTCTCTCATTTACGGTTTATACATTGTTGCATAAATGCCACATATCTTGCAACAAAGTTTCCCATGTTTTAGATCATCCGATTGTAGGTCTTTTGGTTTAACCCTTTTATTCTCTTTTGCCTATTTCACCCAGATAAGCAAGCGAAAGCCGTAATATGTGATTTTTACATAAATTTCGGGACCTGGACAAAATCGAAAATTTTGCTGGATAGGGTTTTTCCAGCAACGAGTCTCTCTCTCATTTACGGTTTATACATTGTTCCATAAATGCCACATATCTTGCAACAAAGTTTCCCATGTTTTAGATCATCCGATTGTAGGTCTTTCGGTTCAACCCTTTTATTCTCTTTTGCCTATTTCACCCAGATAAGTGAGGGAAAGCCGTAATATGTGATTTTTACATAAATTTCGGGACCTGGACAAAATCGAAAATTTTGCTGGATAGGGTTTTTCCAGCAACGAGTCTCTCTTTCATTTACAGTTTATACATTGTTCCATAAATGCCACATATCTTGCAACAAAGTTGCCCATGTTTTAGATCATCCGATTGTAGGTCTTTTGGTTTAACCCTTTTATTCTCTTTTGCCTATTTCACCCAGATAAGTGAGGGAAAGCCGTAATATGTGATTTTTACATAAATTTCGGGACCTGGACAAAATCGAAAATTTTGCTGGATAGGGTTTTTCCAGCAACGAGTCTCTCTTTCATTTACAGTTTATACATTGTTCCATAAATGCCACATATCTTGCAACAAAGTTGCCCATGTTTTAGATCATCCGATTGTAGGTCTTTTGGTTTAACCCTTTTATTCTCTTTTGTTTATTTCACCCAGATAAGTGAGGGAAAGCCGTAATATGTGATTTTTACATAAATTTCGGGACCTGGACAAAATCGAAAATTTTGCTGGATAGGGTTTTTCCAGCAACGAGTCTCTCTTTCATTTACAGTTTATACATTGTTCCATAAATGCCACATATCTTGCAACAAAGTTGCCCATGTTTTAGATCATCCGATTGTAGGTCTTTTGGTTTAACCCTTTTATTCTCTTTTGCCTATTTCACCCAGATAAGCAAGGGAAAGCCGTAATATGTGATTTTTACATAAATTCCGAGACCTGGACAAAATCGAAAATTTTGCTGGATAGGGTTTTTCCAGCAACGAGTCTCTCTTTCATTTACAGTTTATACATTGTTCCATAAATGCCACATATCTTGCAACAAAGTTGCCCATGTTTTAGATCATCCGATTGTAGGTCTTTTGGTTTAACCCTTTTATTCTCTTTTGCCTATTTCACCCAGATAAGTGAGGGAAAGCCGTAATATGTGATTTTTACATAAATTTCGGGACCTGGACAAAATCGAAAATTTTGCTGGATAGGGTTTTTCCAGCAACGAGTCTCTCTTTCATTTACAGTTTATACATTGTTCCATAAATGCCACATATCTTGCAACAAAGTTTCCCATGTTTTAGATCATCCGATTGTAGGTCTTTTGGTTTAACCCTTTTATTCTCTTTTGTCTATTTCACCCAGATAAGTGAGGGAAAGCCGTAATATGTGATTTTTACATAAATTTCGGGACCTGGACAAAATCGAAAATTTTGCTGGATAGGGTTTTTCCAGCAACGAGTCTCTCTTTCATTTACAGTTTATACATTGTTCCATAAATGCCACATATCTTGCAACAAAGTTTCCCATGTTTTAGATCATCCGATTGTAGGTCTTTTGGTTCAACCCTTTTATTCTCTTTTGCCTATTTCACCCAGATAAGCAAGGGAAAGCCGTAATATTTGATTTTTACATAAATTTCGGGACCTGGACAAAATCGAAAATTTTGCTGGATAGGGTTTTTCCAGCAACGAGTCTCTCTTTCATTTACAGTTTATACATTGTTCCATAAATGCCACATATCTTGCAACAAAGTTGCCCATGTTTTAGATCATCCGATTGTAGGTCTTTCGGTTTAACCCTTTTATTCTCTTTTGCCTATTTCACCCAGATAAGCAAGGGAAAGCCGTAATGTGTGATTTTTACATAAATTCCGAGACCTGGACAAAATCGAAAATTTTGCTGGATAGGGTTTTTCCAGCAACGAGTCTCTCTTTCATTTACAGTTTATACATTGTTCCATAAATGCCACATATCTTGCAACAAAGTTGCCCATGTTTTAGATCATCCGATTGTAGGTCTTTTGGTTCAACCCTTTTATTCTCTTTTGCCTATTTCACCCAGATAAGTGAGGGAAAGCCGTAATATGTGATTTTTACATAAATTTCGGGACCTGGACAAAATCGAAAATTTTGCTGGATAGGGTTTTTCCAGCAACGAGTCTCTCTTTCATTTACAGTTTATACATTGTTCCATAAATGCCACATATCTTGCAACAAAGTTGCCCATGTTTTAGATCATCCGATTGTAGGTCTTTTGGTTTAACCCTTTTATTCTCTTTTGCCTATTTCACCCAGATAAGTGAGGGAAAGCCGTAATATGTGATTTTTACATAAATTTCGGGACCTGGACAAAATCGAAAATTTTGCTGGATAGGGTTTTTCCAGCAACGAGTCTCTCTTTCATTTACGTTTTGTACATTGTTCCATAAATGCCACATATCTTGCAACAAAGTTTCCCATGTTTTAGATCATCCGATTGTAGGTCTTTTGGTTCAACCCTTTTATTCTCTTTTGCCTATTTCACCCAGATAAGTGAGGGAAAGCCGTAATATGTGATTTTTACATAAATTTCGGGACCTGGACAAAATCGAAAATTTTGCTGGATAGGGTTTTTCCAGCAACGAGTCTCTCTTTCATTTACGTTTTGTACATTGTTCCATAAATGCCACATATCTTACAACAAAGTTGCCCATGTTTTAGATCATCCGATTGTAGGTCTTTTGGTTCAACCCTTTTATTCTCTTTTGCCTATTTCACCCAGATAAGCAAGGGAAAGCCGTAATATGTGATTTTTACATAAATTTCGGGACCTGGACAAAATCGAAAATTTTGCTGGATAGGGTTTTTCCAGCAACGAGTCTCTCTTTCATTTACAGTTTATACATTGTTCCATAAATGCCACATATCTTGCAACAAAGTTTCCCATGTTTTAGATCATCCGATTGTAGGTCTTTTGGTTCAACCCTTTTATTCTCTTTTGCCTATTTCACCCAGATAAGCAAGGGAAAGCCGTAATATGTGATTTTTACATAAATTTCGGGACCTGGACAAAATCGAAAATTTTGCTGGATAGGGTTTTTCCAGCAACGAGTCTCTCTTTCATTTACAGTTTATACATTGTTCCATAAATGCCACATATCTTGCAACAAAGTTTCCCATGTTTTAGATCATCCGATTGTAGGTCTTTTGGTTCAACCCTTTTATTCTCTTTTGCCTATTTCACCCAGATAAGCAAGGGAAAGCCGTAATATTTGATTTTTACATAAATTTCGGGACCTGGACAAAATCGAAAATTTTGCTGGATAGGGTTTTTCCAGCAACGAGTCTCTCTTTCATTTACAGTTTATACATTGTTCCATAAATGCCACATATCTTGCAACAAAGTTGCCCATGTTTTAGATCATCCGATTGTAGGTCTTTTGGTTTAACCCTTTTATTCTCTTTTGCCTATTTCACCCAGATAAGTGAGGGAAAGCCGTAATATGTGATTTTTACATAAATTTCGGGACCTGGACAAAATCGAAAATTTTGCTGGATAGGGTTTTTCCAGCAACGAGTCTCTCTTTCATTTACAGTTTATACATTGTTAAATAAATGCCACATATCTTGCAACAAAGTTTCCCATGTTTTAGATCATCCGATTGTAGGTCTTTTGGTTCAACCCTTTTATTCTCTTTTGCCTATTTCACCCAGATAAGCAAGGGAAAGCCGTAATATTTGATTTTTACATAAATTTCGGGACCTGGACAAAATCGAAAATTTTGCTGGATAGGGTTTTTCCAGCAACGAGTCTCTCTTTCATTTACAGTTTATACATTGTTCCATAAATGCCACATATCTTGCAACAAAGTTTCCCATGTTTTAGATCATCCGATTGTAGGTCTTTTGGTTCAACCCTTTTATTCTCTTTTGCCTATTTCACCCAGATAAGCAAGGGAAAGCCGTAATATGTGATTTTTACATAAATTTCGGGACCTGGACAAAATCGAAAATTTTGCTGGATAGGGTTTTTCCAGCAACGAGTCTCTCTTTCATTTACAGTTTATACATTGTTCCATAAATGCCACATATCTTGCAACAAAGTTTCCCATGTTTTAGATCATCCGATTGTAGGTCTTTTGGTTCAACCCTTTTATTCTCTTTTGCCTATTTCACCCAGATAAGCAAGGGAAAGCCGTAATATTTGATTTTTACATAAATTTCGGGACCTGGACAAAATCGAAAATTTTGCTGGATAGGGTTTTTCCAGCAACGAGTCTCTCTTTCATTTACAGTTTATACATTGTTCCATAAATGCCACATATCTTGCAACAAAGTTGCCCATGTTTTAGATCATCCGATTGTAGGTCTTTTGGTTTAACCCTTTTATTCTCTTTTGCCTATTTCACCCAGATAAGTGAGGGAAAGCCGTAATATGTGATTTTTACATAAATTTCGGGACCTGGACAAAATCGAAAATTTTGCTGGATAGGGTTTTTCCAGCAACGAGTCTCTCTTTCATTTACAGTTTATACATTGTTAAATAAATGCCACATATCTTGCAACAAAGTTTCCCATGTTTTAGATCATCCGATTGTAGGTCTTTTGGTTCAACCCTTTTATTCTCTTTTGCCTATTTCACCCAGATAAGCAAGGGAAAGCCGTAATATTTGATTTTTACATAAATTTCGGGACCTGGACAAAATCGAAAATTTTGCTGGATAGGGTTTTTCCAGCAACGAGTCTCCCTTTCATTTGCGGTTTATACATTGTTCCATAAATGCCACATATCTTGCAACAAAGTTTCCCATGTTTTAGATCATCCGATTGTAGGTCTTTTGGTTCAACCCTTTTATTCTCTTTTGCCTATTTCACCCAGATAAGCAAGGGAAAGCCGTAATATTTTATTTTTACATAAATTTCGGGACCTGGACAAAATCGAAAATTTTGCTGGATAGGGTTTTTCCAGCAACGAGTCTCTTTTTCATTTACAGTTTATACATTGTTCCATAAATGCCACATATCTTGCAACAAAGTTTCCCATGTTTTAGATCATCCGATTGTAGGTCTTTTGGTTCAACCCTTTTATTCTCTTTTGCCTATTTCACCCAGATAAGCAAGGGAAAGCCGTAATATTTGATTTTTACATAAATTTCGGGACCTGGACAAAATCGAAAATTTTGCTGGATAGGGTTTTTCCAGCAACGAGTCTCTCTTTCATTTACGTTTTGTACATTGTTCCATAAATGCCACATATCTTGCAACAAAGTTTCCCATGTTTTAGATCATCCGATTGTAGGTCTTTTGGTTCAACCCTTTTATTCTCTTTTGCCTATTTCACCCAGATAAGTGAGGGAAAGCCGTAATATGTGATTTTTACATAAATTTCGGGACCTGGACAAAATCGAAAATTTTGCTGGATAGGGTTTTTCCAGCAACGAGTCTCTTTTTCATTTACAGTTTATACATTGTTCCATAAATGCCACATATCTTGCAACAAAGTTTCCCATGTTTTAGATCATCCGATTGTAGGTCTTTTGGTTCAACCCTTTTATTCTCTTTTGCCTATTTCACCCAGATAAGCAAGGGAAAGCCGTAATATTTGATTTTTACATAAATTTCGGGACCTGGACAAAATCGAAAATTTTGCTGGATAGGGTTTTTCCAGCAACGAGTCTCTCTCTCATTTACGGTTTATACATTGTTCCATAAATGCCACATATCTTGCAACAAAGTTTCCCATGTTTTAGATCATCCGATTGTAGGTCTTTCGGTTCAACCCTTTTATTCTCTTTTGCCTATTTCACCCAGATAAGTGAGGGAAAGCCGTAATATCTGCTTTTTACATAAATTTCGGGACCTGGACAAAATCGAAAATTTTGCTGGATAGGGTTTTTCCAGCAACGAGTCTCTCTTTCATTTACAGTTTATACATTGTTCCATAAATGCCACATATCTTGCAACAAAGTTGCCCATGTTTTAGATCATCCGATTGTAGGTCTTTTGGTTTAACCCTTTTATTCTCTTTTGCCTATTTCACCCAGATAAGCAAGGGAAAGCCGTAATGTGTGATTTTTACATAAATTCCGAGACCTGGACAAAATCGAAAATTTTGCTGGATAGGGTTTTTCCAGCAACGAGTCTCTCTCTCATTTACGGTTTATACATTGTTCCATAAATGCCACATATCTTGCAACAAAGTTTCCCATGTTTTAGATCATCCGATTGTAGGTCTTTCGGTTCAACCCTTTTATTCTCTTTTGCCTATTTCACCCAGATAAGTGAGGGAAAGCCGTAATATCTGCTTTTTACATAAATTTCGGGACCTGGACAAAATCGAAAATTTTGCTGGATAGGGTTTTTCCAGCAACGAGTCTCTCTTTCATTTACAGTTTATACATTGTTCCATAAATGCCACATATCTTGCAACAAAGTTGCCCATGTTTTAGATCATCCGATTGTAGGTCTTTTGGTTTAACCCTTTTATTCTCTTTTGCCTATTTCACCCAGATAAGTGAGGGAAAGCCGTAATATGTGATTTTTACATAAATTTCGGGACCTGGACAAAATCGAAAATTTTGCTGGATAGGGTTTTTCCAGCAACGAGTCTCTCTTTCATTTACAGTTTATACATTGTTCCATAAATGCCACATATCTTGCAACAAAGTTGCCCATGTTTTAGATCATCCGATTGTAGGTCTTTTGGTTTAACCCTTTTATTCTCTTTTGCCTATTTCACCCAGATAAGTGAGGGAAAGCCGTAATATGTGATTTTTACATAAATTTCGGGACCTGGACAAAATCGAAAATTTTGCTGGATAGGGTTTTTCCAGCAACGAGTCTCTCTTTCATTTACAGTTTATACATTGTTCCATAAATGCCACATATCTTGCAACAAAGTTGCCCATGTTTTAGATCATCCGATTGTAGGTCTTTTGCTTTAACCCTTTTATTCTCTTTTGTCTATTTCACCCAGATAAGTGAGGGAAAGCCGTAATATGTGATTTTTACATAAATTTCGGGACCTGGACAAAATCGAAAATTTTGCTGGATAGGGTTTTTCCAGCAACGAGTCTCTCTTTCATTTACAGTTTATACATTGTTCCATAAATGCCACATATCTTGCAACAAAGTTTCCCATGTTTTAGATCATCCGATTGTAGGTCTTTTGGTTCAACCCTTTTATTCTCTTTTGCCTATTTCACCCAGATAAGCAAGGGAAAGCCGTAATATTTGATTTTTACATAAATTTCGGGACCTGGACAAAATCGAAAATTTTGCTGGATAGGGTTTTTCCAGCAACGAGTCTCTCTTTCATTTACAGTTTATACATTGTTCCATAAATGCCACATATCTTGCAACAAAGTTGCCCATGTTTTAGATCATCCGATTGTAGGTCTTTTGGTTTAACCCTTTTATTCTCTTTTGCCTATTTCACCCAGATAAGCAAGGGAAAGCCGTAATGTGTGATTTTTACATAAATTCCGAGACCTGGACAAAATCGAAAATTTTGCTGGATAGGGTTTTTCCAGCAACGAGTCTCTCTTTCATTTACAGTTTATACATTGTTCCATAAATGCCACATATCTTGCAACAAAGTTGCCCATGTTTTAGATCATCCGATTGTAGGTCTTTTGCTTTAACCCTTTTATTCTCTTTTGCCTATTTCACCCAGATAAGTGAGGGAAAGCCGTAATATGTGATTTTTACATAAATTTCGGGACCTGGACAAAATCGAAAATTTTGCTGGATAGGGTTTTTCCAGCAACGAGTCTCTCTTTCATTTACAGTTTATACATTGTTCCATAAATGCCACATATCTTGCAACAAAGTTGCCCATGTTTTAGATCATCCGATTGTAGGTCTTTTGGTTTAACCCTTTTATTCTCTTTTGCCTATTTCACCCAGATAAGTGAGGGAAAGCCGTAATATGTGATTTTTACATAAATTTCGGGACCTGGACAAAATCGAAAATTTTGCTGGATAGGGTTTTTCCAGCAACGAGTCTCTCTTTCATTTACGTTTTGTACATTGTTCCATAAATGCCACATATCTTGCAACAAAGTTTCCCATGTTTTAGATCATCCGATTGTAGGTCTTTTGGTTCAACCCTTTTATTCTCTTTTGCCTATTTCACCCAGATAAGTGAGGGAAAGCCGTAATATGTGATTTTTACATAAATTTCGGGACCTGGACAAAATCGAAAATTTTGCTGGATAGGGTTTTTCCAGCAACGAGTCTCTCTTTCATTTACGTTTTGTACATTGTTCCATAAATGCCACATATCTTGCAACAAAGTTTCCCATGTTTTAGATCATCCGATTGTAGGTCTTTTGGTTCAACCCTTTTATTCTCTTTTGCCTATTTCACCCAGATAAGTGAGGGAAAGCCGTAATATGTGATTTTTACATAAATTTCGGGACCTGGACAAAATCGAAAATTTTGCTGGATAGGGTTTTTCCAGCAACGAGTCTCTCTTTCATTTACAGTTTATACATTGTTCCATAAATGCCACATATCTTGCAACAAAGTTTCCCATGTTTTAGATCATCCGATTGTAGGTCTTTTGGTTCAACCCTTTTATTCTCTTTTGCCTATTTCACCCAGATAAGCAAGGGAAAGCCGTAATATTTGATTTTTACATAAATTTCGGGACCTGGACAAAATCGAAAATTTTGCTGGATAGGGTTTTTCCAGCAACGAGTCTCTCTTTCATTTACAGTTTATACATTGTTCCATAAATGCCACATATCTTGCAACAAAGTTGCCCATGTTTTAGATCATCCGATTGTAGGTCTTTTGGTTTAACCCTTTTATTCTCTTTTGCCTATTTCACCCAGATAAGTGAGGGAAAGCCGTAATATGTGATTTTTACATAAATTTCGGGACCTGGACAAAATCGAAAATTTTGCTGGATAGGGTTTTTCCAGCAACGAGTCTCTCTTTCATTTACAGTTTATACATTGTTAAATAAATGCCACATATCTTGCAACAAAGTTTCCCATGTTTTAGATCATCCGATTGTAGGTCTTTTGGTTCAACCCTTTTATTCTCTTTTGCCTATTTCACCCAGATAAGCAAGGGAAAGCCGTAATATTTGATTTTTACATAAATTTCGGGACCTGGACAAAATCGAAAATTTTGCTGGATAGGGTTTTTCCAGCAACGAGTCTCTCTTTCATTTACAGTTTATACATTGTTCCATAAATGCCACATATCTTGCAACAAAGTTTCCCATGTTTTAGATCATCCGATTGTAGGTCTTTTGGTTTAACCCTTTTATTCTCTTTTGCCTATTTCACCCAGATAAGTGAGGGAAAGCCGTAATATGTGATTTTTACATAAATTTCGAGACCTGGACAAAATCGAAAATTTTGCTGGATAGGGTTTTTCCAGCAACGAGTCTCTCTTTCATTTACAGTTTATACATTGTTCCATAAATGCCACATATCTTGCAACAAAGTTTCCCATGTTTTAGATCATCCGATTGTAGGTCTTTTGGTTCAACCCTTTTATTCTCTTTTGCCTATTTCACCCAGATAAGCAAGGGAAAGCCGTAATATGTGATTTTTACATAAATTTCGGGACCTGGACAAAATCGAAAATTTTGCTGGATAGGGTTTTTCCAGCAACGAGTCTCTCTTTCATTTACAGTTTATACATTGTTCCATAAATGCCACATATCTTGCAACAAAGTTTCCCATGTTTTAGATCATCCGATTGTAGGTCTTTTGGTTCAACCCTTTTATTCTCTTTTGCCTATTTCACCCAGATAAGCAAGGGAAAGCCGTAATATTTGATTTTTACATAAATTTCGGGACCTGGACAAAATCGAAAATTTTGCTGGATAGGGTTTTTCCAGCAACGAGTCTCTCTTTCATTTACAGTTTATACATTGTTCCATAAATGCCACATATCTTGCAACAAAGTTGCCCATGTTTTAGATCATCCGATTGTAGGTCTTTTGGTTTAACCCTTTTATTCTCTTTTGCCTATTTCACCCAGATAAGCAAGGGAAAGCCGTAATATGTGATTTTTACATAAATTTCGAGACCTGGACCAAATCGAAAATTTTGCTGGATAGGGTTTTTCCAGCAACGAGTCTCTCTTTCATTTACGTTTTGTACATTGTTCCATAAATGCCACATATCTTGCAACAAAGTTTCCCATGTTTTAGATCATCCGATTGTAGGTCTTTTGGTTCAACCCTTTTATTCTCTTTTGCCTATTTCACCCAGATAAGTGAGGGAAAGCCGTAATATGTGATTTTTACATAAATTTCGGGACCTGGACAAAATCGAAAATTTTGCTGGATAGGGTTTTTCCAGCAACGAGTCTCTCTTTCATTTACGTTTTGTACATTGTTCCATAAATGCCACATATCTTACAACAAAGTTGCCCATGTTTTAGATCATCCGATTGTAGGTCTTTTGGTTTAACCCTTTTATTCTCTTTTGCCTATTTCACCCAGATAAGTGAGGGAAAGCCGTAATATGTGATTTTTACATAAATTTCGGGACCTGGACAAAATCGAAAATTTTGCTGGATAGGGTTTTTCCAGCAACGAGTCTCTCTTTCATTTACAGTTTATACATTGTTCCATAAATGCCACATATCTTGCAACAAAGTTTCCCATGTTTTAGATCATCCGATTGTAGGTCTTTTGGTTCAACCCTTTTATTCTCTTTTGCCTATTTCACCCAGATAAGCAAGGGAAAGCCGTAATATGTGATTTTTACATAAATTTCGGGACCTGGACAAAATCGAAAATTTTGCTGGATAGGGTTTTTCCAGCAACGAGTCTCTCTTTCATTTACAGTTTATACATTGTTCCATAAATGCCACATATCTTGCAACAAAGTTTCCCATGTTTTAGATCATCCGATTGTAGGTCTTTTGGTTCAACCCTTTTATTCTCTTTTGCCTATTTCACCCAGATAAGCAAGGGAAA
Organism: Xylota sylvarum; assembly: GCA_905220385.1. Classification (NCBI taxonomy): domain Eukaryota; kingdom Metazoa; phylum Arthropoda; class Insecta; order Diptera; family Syrphidae; genus Xylota; species Xylota sylvarum. The sequence goes on from LR999958.1 coordinate 17,312,450, forward strand.
GCCGTAATATGTGATTTTTACATAAATTTCGGGACCTGGACAAAATCGAAAATTTTGCTGGATAGGGTTTTTCCAGCAACGAGTCTCTCTTTCATTTACAGTTTATACATTGTTCCATAAATGCCACATATCTTGCAACAAAGTTTCCCATGTTTTAGATCATCCGATTGTAGGTCTTTTGGTTCAACCCTTTTATTCTCTTTTGCCTATTTCACCCAGATAAGCAAGGGAAAGCCGTAATATTTGATTTTTACATAAATTTCGGGACCTGGACAAAATCGAAAATTTTGCTGGATAGGGTTTTTCCAGCAACGAGTCTCTCTTTCATTTACAGTTTATACATTGTTCCATAAATGCCACATATCTTGCAACAAAGTTGCCCATGTTTTAGATCATCCGATTGTAGGTCTTTTGGTTTAACCCTTTTATTCTCTTTTGCCTATTTCACCCAGATAAGTGAGGGAAAGCCGTAATATGTGATTTTTACATAAATTTCGGGACCTGGACAAAATCGAAAATTTTGCTGGATAGGGTTTTTCCAGCAACGAGTCTCTCTTTCATTTACAGTTTATACATTGTTAAATAAATGCCACATATCTTGCAACAAAGTTTCCCATGTTTTAGATCATCCGATTGTAGGTCTTTTGGTTCAACCCTTTTATTCTCTTTTGCCTATTTCACCCAGATAAGTGAGGGAAAGCCGTAATATGTGATTTTTACATAAATTTCGGGACCTGGACAAAATCGAAAATTTTGCTGGATAGGGTTTTTCCAGCAACGAGTCTCTCTTTCATTTACAGTTTATACATTGTTCCATAAATGCCACATATCTTGCAACAAAGTTTCCCATGTTTTAGATCATCCGATTGTAGGTCTTTTGGTTCAACCCTTTTATTCTCTTTTGCCTATTTCACCCAGATAAGCAAGGGAAAGCCGTAATATGTGATTTTTACATAAATTTCGGGACCTGGACAAAATCGAAAATTTTGCTGGATAGGGTTTTTCCAGCAACGAGTCTCTCTTTCATTTACAGTTTATACATTGTTCCATAAATGCCACATATCTTGCAACAAAGTTGCCCATGTTTTAGATCATCCGATTGTAGGTCTTTTGGTTCAACCCTTTTATTCTCTTTTGCCTATTTCACCCAGATAAGCAAGGGAAAGCCGTAATATTTGATTTTTACATAAATTTCGGGACCTGGACAAAATCGAAAATTTTGCTGGATAGGGTTTTTCCAGCAACGAGTCTCTCTTTCATTTACAGTTTATACATTGTTCCATAAATGCCACATATCTTGCAACAAAGTTGCCCATGTTTTAGATCATCCGATTGTAGGTCTTTTGGTTTAACCCTTTTATTCTCTTTTGCCTATTTCACCCAGATAAGCAAGGGAAAGCCGTAATATGTGATTTTTACATAAATTTCGAGACCTGGACAAAATCGAAAATTTTGCTGGATAGGGTTTTTCCAGCAACGAGTCTCTCTTTCATTTACAGTTTATACATTGTTCCATAAATGCCACATATCTTGCAACAAAGTTTCCCATGTTTTAGATCATCCGATTGTAGGTCTTTTGGTTCAACCCTTTTATTCTCTTTTGCCTATTTCACCCAGATAAGTGAGGGAAAGCCGTAATATGTGATTTTTACATAAATTTCGGGACCTGGACAAAATCGAAAATTTTGCTGGATAGGGTTTTTCCAGCAACGAGTCTCTCTTTCATTTACAGTTTATACATTGTTCCATAAATGCCACATATCTTGCAACAAAGTTGCCCATGTTTTAGATCATCCGATTGTAGGTCTTTTGGTTTAACCCTTTTATTCTCTTTTGCCTATTTCACCCAGATAAGTGAGGGAAAGCCGTAATATGTGATTTTTACCTAAATTTCGGGACCTGGACAAAATCGAAAATTTTGCTGGATAGGGTTTTTCCAGCAACGAGTCTCTTTTTCATTTACAGTTTATACATTGTTCCATAAATGCCACATATCTTGCAACAAAGTTTCCCATGTTTTAGATCATCCGATTGTAGGTCTTTTGGTTCAACCCTTTTATTCTCTTTTGCCTATTTCACCCAGATAAGTGAGGGAAAGCCGTAATATGTGATTTTTACATAAATTTCGGGACCTGGACAAAATCGAAAATTTTGCTGGATAGGGTTTTTCCAGCAACGAGTCTCTTTTTCATTTACAGTTTATACATTGTTCCATAAATGCCACATATCTTGCAACAAAGTTTCCCATGTTTTAGATCATCCGATTGTAGGTCTTTTGGTTCAACCCTTTTATTCTCTTTTGCCTATTTCACCCAGATAAGCAAGGGAAAGCCGTAATATTTGATTTTTACATAAATTTCGGGACCTGGACAAAATCGAAAATTTTGCTGGATAGGGTTTTTCCAGCAACGAGTCTCCCTTTCATTTGCGGTTTATACATTGTTCCATAAATGCCACATATCTTGCAACAAAGTTTCCCATGTTTTAGATCATCCGATTGTAGGTCTTTTGGTTCAACCCTTTTATTCTCTTTTGCCTATTTCACCCAGATAAGCAAGGGAAAGCCGTAATATGTGATTTTTACCTAAATTTCGGGACCTGGACAAAATCGAAAATTTTGCTGGATAGGGTTTTTCCAGCAACGAGTCTCCCTTTCATTTGCGGTTTATACATTGTTCCATAAATGCCACATATCTTGCAACAAAGTTTCCCATGTTTTAGATCATCCGATTGTAGGTCTTTTGGTTTAACCCTTTTATTCTCTTTTGCCTATTTCACCCAGATAAGCAAGGGAAAGCCGTAATATGTGATTTTTACCTAAATTTCGGGACCTGGACAAAATCGAAAATTTTGCTGGATAGGGTTTTTCCAGCAACGAGTCTCCCTTTCATTTGCGGTTTATACATTGTTCCATAAATGCCACATATCTTGCAACAAAGTTTCCCATGTTTTAGATCATCCGATTGTGGATAGGGTTTTTCCAGCAACGAGTCTCCCTTTCATTTACGGTTTATACATTGTTCCATAAATGCCACATATCTTGCAACAAAGTTTCCCATGTTTTAGATCATCCGATTGTAGGTCTTTTGGTTCAACCCTTTTATTCTCTTTTGCCTATTTCACCCAGATAAGCAAGGGAAAGCCGTAATATGTGATTTTTACATAAATTTCGGGACCTGGACAAAATCGAAAATTTTGCTGGATAGGGTTTTTCCAGCAACGAGTCTCTCTTTCATTTACGGTTTATACATTGTTCCATAAATGCCACATATCTTGCAACAAAGTTGCCCATGTTTTAGATCATCCGATTGTAGGTCTTTTGGTTCAACCCTTTTATTCTCTTTTGCCTATTTCACCCAGATAAGCAAGGGAAAGCCGTAATATGTGATTTTTACCTAAATTTCGGGACCTGGGCAAAATCGAAAATTTTGCTGGATAGGGTTTTTCCAGCAACGAGTCTCCCTTTCATTTACGGTTTATACATTGTTCCATAAATGCCACATATCTTGCAACAAAGTCGCCCATGTTTTAGATCATCCGATTGTAGGTCTTTTGGTTCTCTTTTGCCTATTTCACCCAGATAATTATTATTCAATATTATTTATTATACATAGTATATAAAATTGTTTCTTTTTATAATCATTTTTAGCTTAAAGACAAATCTTTCTTTTGAATTGTCAAAATGAAATCTCATTCTCATAAGTATGTACCTACCTTAAGCCATATCGTAAATATCAATAAATATCGTAAGAAAAGAGAATCCGAAAAAAATGATAACAAAACAGCCGGTTGAAGGAAAACATCAAAAGCAGCACGTCAAACTGTAAAAACGCGCGAAATCCGATAGGAAACAACTTGCACAAAATCATTCACATTGTCACCAGCGTCGTGTTAATCTTAATAAAGTTAATTGTTTATTGAAATTATTTAATAACCCCTACACTTTAAAACATTTTCCAAGCAACACAAAAGAATATCAAAACCTAAAGGTAAGTATTGTTTGCTTAGTAAATACATTTAGTACTTTAATTGTACCTCATCGGCGAATTTTGTTTTCTTTTCAATGTGTGTCTTGGAAATATGTGTTGTTAATTAAATTGTAAGTTCTACTGTAGTAGATAAACTTAATTACATGCTATTTACTACAATCATATTTATTTGCAGGATGATGGTCTGTAATGACAGTCTAATGTCGGTCGACAGTAATTCACCAAAAAAGGATTCGGGTAGTTCAAAAAAATACTCATGGGCGGAAGAAGTGATTCTTAAAGAGTATGGACAGGAGGAAATGGAAAAGGTGTGTGAAATGCTAATTAGTTAACAATGTGATCTGTATGCTTTGTTCAGAATAACTGAAAATTCTTAATATGCTGTAAATGACAGTGCTTGTTACATTTATGCAGTTTCAGAAGAGATGCGTATACTATTGTTAACTTGCTTGGGCTTTGAAATAAACCCGATCGCCTTTGCGGTGGCATATTATGTATAATACATTGTGGGTCGTTGGGTACTAATTAAAGAACAATTCAAATCATTCATTTTACTTCCCTTCCTTCCAAATCTTGATACTGACTTGAATGATACCACATCGACTGCCTTGGCGGCTGATGCCACTTTTCCCCAGTCCCATTTTTCCAATAGGACTTCTCGGCTCTGCGTGTTTGCTGTGAATTGTTTTAATATTTCAACTCATCTATACTTACTATTATTGAAGTTTACGCTTCAACAACGTTTACAAATTATCCAAATTTGTTTATCAAAGCTAGCGTTAGCGCGATTTTCTGATTTTCATTGGAAAATCATTCTCAGCGATATGCCCTATTTCTAGATCAACGCCTTCGTTGATAAGCAAAAGCGTCTCATTTGGGCAAGTCAGCAACCCGAAACCATTGTCGAAATCCTATTACACTCACAGAAATTGATTATTTGCTGGCAACAGTCAATTGGAATGGCTACCCTGTTGACTAACCATTTTTGGAATAAACGACGAAACATCTTACTGCTAATTACCGACAACCAACAACCGACTCTACGCAAGAAACGAGAGACAACGGTATGGAAATACATATGTACGTATACCTCCGTCAAGTAGTTCTTATCGGAGGTTGGACTTATGCTATGGGACTTAAAAACCTTTCGCCTGTAGAGGGTAGTGTCTTCCTTTACACGACTTAAATAGTGAAAATGTATCTGATTTACCTAAATAGAAACTCTCCGAAGTCTTCTAATATAGTTCACAGTTCTGTTCCGCAGTGCTTCATAAAATTATTTTCTTTTTTTTTTTCCAGTTAAAAAAACAGATTGATGGGAAAGATGAGCCTAAAACAATAAAATCTGAACCAGGCACAAGTAAGATCAAACGTGAAGTTTCTGCAGATCGTGAAATCTCGTTGGCTTTTATTGGTAATACAGACAGCGCGGCATTCCCTTTCAGATGCTGTAATTGATTCTTCTTTTAGATAGTGCAAATGAGGAGAAATTCGAGAGGCTTGTCAAGGAAGAAAAACTAAAAACTCCTTTTAAACGTCGCCACTCCAACACCCCTAGCAACGATAGTCGCTCCAACAGTCCCAATAGCAGTAGTGAAAATGGCGAAAGCAAGCAAAAGTCTGGTCGTCATCGTGGGAGAATTGATGAGAAGCGCGCCCGACACAATAGCCACAGTTCATCGTCTTCATCAACGCAATACAATGAATCTGATCCCGCGATATTAGCCAGAAGGCAGAAACAAATTGATTATGGAAAAAACACAATCGCCTACGATCGTTACGTTGAAATGGTGCCTAAGTGAGTGGAGCGTTTGTGTTCTATATTAGTTATGTGTTATATTGTCTCTTTCCTTTCACAGACATCTAAGATCTCGTGAGCACCCACGTACTCCCAATAAGTTTGCAAAATATAGTCGACGCGCATTTGATGGACTAATCAAAATCTGGCGCAAACAATTGCATTATTATGATCCTCCGAAGGCTGAAAAAGAGGAAGAAGCTGATAGTACGGATTCTGATAGTGAATCCGATTAATCCGATCATAATCTACCAACTATTTGTTTACCTTTGCAATGCAGTCATTTAGCGTTGATAGTTCGTATAATGATACAAACGAATTGGCTATTGACGAAAGATCGCTGTACAAACCATATAACATCCTCTGTATATTCAGCGATAATTATAAATTTAGCACCGCTTACCATTTCGTATGTCCTTCATTGTGGTTTTTTTTTTTTTTTTCTACAAAACAAATACATAGTTTATTCATTGTTCTCAGAATAAATATTTATGTATATAATAGATGAAGCCATTTTATCATGATTAAAGCATAATGTATATCCCATTGATTCCAATTTAGTTTCCAGTTGTTTGGTTTACATAGGCAGATACCTACATTCGAAGAACTAAAGACTTTCTTGTTTGTTTAAGTTAAAGTGGGATTTAATTATTTTCTCTAATGTAAAAAAAAAGCCGTAAAGTTTTGTATGAAACAAAGAGAACAACGTAGCAAATATTTTGTTTTGTTTATTTAGTATATTTTTGTTTTTCATCTTTATTTTGAATATAAATTATAATAAAGATAATTACATATGTACTCCTAGGTAGTTTTGAATTCATTTTGTTTCTCTTACCTAATAGTCTCAAAAAATGGAGTCACTTGTGAAGCAGTCTCATAATGTTCAATTTTGTGCCTTGTACATAGAAGTCCTGAAAGTTTATTCGAAACACCCGCAGATTCTGTGCTAACAGAATATTGGCAATAATTTCTTTAATTCATTCATTTTTAATTTTTGTATAGTTTTATTTTTCAGAAATTTAAAAAATAAATTACAATATTTTACAGTGTTTTTTAACAAACAATTGTACAAGGTATGGCCTTGGCCGTCCCCTCAGATGGAAAATAAAATAATTTCTTTAAGAATTTGGAAGTCTTGATTTGATCCCTATCTTTTTTTTACATTTAAATGTGGAAAGCTGTCAAGGACGCTATCGAGTCCATAGTCAGCCCCACTTTTATTGATTCCTTTCCTCTTTGTATTTGTATTTGGCGCTAATATTAGGGATGTACCTTTCTGGAGCCCTATTTTGTTTTATAATGTATTTGCTCAAGATAGTATTGCTACTCATGTTAAGACACACTGCGGGCGGTAGGAAAATAAGGAAGAGAAGATAGGATGACGGTGAACGTTGGTTTTAAATGTTTGCGGATTATTATGTGAGGGAAAATGAAGCATAGGTAGACAGGTAGTTATGTTTGTCGGCAAAGAGGAGAGAGAACCCCTCTGCAACATTCAGGTCAGTATAGACCCATTGTGTAGCCCATAGGGGGGAGTATTGCACATTTGTGTTGTGCAGTTTAAGAAGGAAATCCCTATACTTAACATACTTAACAGTACGTCCAAAGATAAATTTAAGTGTAAAATGATGAGCGTTGAAAGGGCGATAAAACAAGGAGGCAGAAAAATTTTCTGCGATGTCCGAACGAGTCAATTGACGCCACTATGCTGCTGTCTCCAATTTGTTTTAACCCAAGATGTTGAATTCTATCTATCAGGTGAATAAACGTTGTAGATGTACCGAACCAGACATGGGCATTATACTTGAGCTTGGGATGGATGTTTGCTTTATATATCGCAGCCTGATCAGAATGGGTTAAGTATTTCTTGCATCGTTTGAGAAATCCTAGACATTTCGCAGAATTCTTAGCGACGTCGAGTACCTTACCAAATTAAGGTATTGTTAAGGATTATAAACAAGTTCCTGGAAGAATTGTCGGTACCAATAGTTGACTGACTCATTTTAATCGGTGGGAAGTTTGTTGTATCTAGTTTCTGTTCGTAAATGCAAAAGGTTCTTCGCTTCCTCCGATTAAGGGACAAGCTATGCTTCCCCATTGCTATGCTCCCATTGCTGAATAATTAAAATATTTTCTTTAACCAAGTCAATGTCATTCCTTATGCTATTTAACCGACAGCACAAAACACCTTCGGCGAACATGTGAATACAGCAAACAAAGCTAGTTTGCTGTATTCATTGTGAAAACAATAGCACTGTGGTAACACTAAAGGAACTAAAAGAGAAGAATTCCGGTTTCCAATACCCACACATTGCTAAACGATCTTTAATTTAAAAATTTTGAGAGGAGAAAATCCGAAATCATTCTTAAGCTTTCAACATAATCAAACGGCTTTCTGCAACATCAGTTCCTGTATTTAAAAAAAAATTCGAATTCATTTTTTTTTTGTTTGAAGTTTTTATTAGTTTATCCAAATAGGAAATGAATTAAATTGTAGGCGATTATATAATGCTTAATAATATGTGACGGTCAAAAGATCGGCTTGTATTAGACCGTTTAATCTTCAATGTATTCGAATGGCTCTGGTGGCTCGGGCTCTTTAACGTCCTCATTCTTGGGACCATAAGCTGCCACTGGCTCAACCAGTTCCTGATCTGTTTTACCGGTGTGTTGCATTACAATAATACCGCCAATTGTGACATCCTTCAATGCGATAAAAGTTTGTCCTTCGGGAACACTCAACACTTTCAATTGTTGCCGCATAACACGAGCGGGATTCTGTAGAATTTCAAAGTTCGGCTCAGGTTCTTTCTTATCTTTCTTCTCAGCGCTGGTGGATGAGTCTTTGTCTTTCGCGTCTTTGCCGTCCTTGGTCTCTTTTGATTCCTCGTCTTTTTTCTTGGATTCCTTTGTATCTTTCGAATCTTTCGTTTCTTTTTCTTTTTCCTCTTTCTTTTTCTTGTCATCGGTGGAGGCTTCCTTCTGTTCCTCCTTGTCGGCATCTTCTTTCTTTGTTGCTGTCGTAGCCTTTGTGGTGTCCTCATCGACGTCCATCTTATTGTCTTCTTCCTTTTTGTCGGCGGTTTCACGACGCTTTTGACGTGCAGCAATTGAGAGGACGGCAGTGGCCACTTTCTCACGCTCCTCGGATTTCTTTTCCTCGAGAGCAGCTGGGTAAGCGTAGAGTGATGGCTTTGCAGCTGATCTGAATTCCATCTTTGGCATCTTCAGATCGGAATTCAAGCCAATTACGCATGTGGGAGTAAATGCTAGAGAGAGGGAATGTGCCAATGGGAACCAGTACCAGTACTGAGTGAAGACGAGCATTCCAACCACAGCTTGGAGATTAGTGTGACCTGTGCGGGATTGAAGACTGAGTGTTGCATTGCGACCACCAGCATCAATAATACCCTGAGCAAGAATAGCACCATACTTGGCCATGACGTCCTCATGTTTGTTGCTTATAACTTCCGAGTATAACTGACGGAAGAAGTTCGTCTTGGGGCAAGTTTGATCGGTATGTTGGATGAGAATCATGGCCGAAGCTATCAAGGCTCCTTGGCGTACAAAGTTGACGGGATCGAACTTGACCATTGGTTCGAGCAGGGCGATGGCTTCCCTCAAGCCAGTGCCAGCACAGGCAATACCCAAAGCCATGGCAGCTCCATAACGCACATGGGGATTGTAAGATTCAGCCAACAAACTCACCACAGACGGACATTGTTCTGGAGTACGGAATAATATGAACCCAATGGCTGTCACAGCAGCACGACGTACGTCGTCGTTCACATCAGACACTGCAACGTGCAAGAGACGGCGAATTGCCTTGTTACTACCAGTTCCATTGTAAGCCATAGCAATGGTGTACATTCCGGAACGACGGAGCACGGGATCCTTATCAGTTGACAAGCTGGTGACCAAAGGATCAGCCTCCTCCAATCTGGCAAACATAGTCAACGAAATACCAACGGCTAAACCACGCAAAATCTTCTCGTGCTGAGTTTCCTGAGCATAGGACACCATATCCTCGATAGCCTGTGCGTTCTTTGAACCAAGCATGACCATTCCCATAGCAATACCAGCTGCCTCTCCAGTCACAGCATCATCTTGGTACAAGTTGAACTTCAGTTGTTCGTACAAATCTTGACGGTGAGTTCCCATTGCTGCTAGCCCCAAACCAAGACATCCTCCATGGCGTACGTTCTCATTCTGTGCATCCTTGAGCTGCTGTAGCAAATAATCAATGATATTCGCTCCATGGTTAGCATGAATTAATCCAAGAGCATACAGGCCACCGCCTTCAGAATACCCAGAGCTTGGTCCGGCTTCTTTCGGTAAATAACTTTGCATCAAGCCCAATGAATCCTTCTCATGACCCCGGTGGATAACACCCAACGATGCTGTGGCTGTCAACTTAGCCCAGTTCGTAGCCCTGGCTAACCAGTCCAAGTTGTCGCGCAAGAATTGATCACTAGTGGTGCCTGCATGCATGAAAGCATTAGCGATTACGGTGGCTGTATGACAAATCGATACTCGAACGGCCTCCTTGGTTCCACGGAGAATCTGCAAATCGGCATGATTGCTGCGGATCAAGAACTGAAGTTGCAAATCAATTGTAACTTCACCAGAGAGAATGGAAATCAGTTTTTCGATGTTTTTTTGATGGGCTTTCTCGGAATCGTTGAGCGATTCGATGGTGCGTTCGATTTTTGCATCACCTGGAATATATAAGGCAAGAAATTAATGTTGTCTTACGGAAAGAATAAAGTATTGATGTTAGCATCTTAATCATAAGTCAGAGTGGACGGCTTACGATAGGTTTAGTTACTCTATTTAGAACTAGTCCACCAGCCTGTGGAACAGACTTTGGGTAAAAAGGTTAAGGAACAGGTCTAGGGCCTAAATCTTCTGCTGCATCAGGCAGAGGAATGGTATATCAGACTTTATCAGATAACATTTTACAGAAACTTGTTTATCTGTCGTATGAAGAACCAGAAATAGGGGTACTTCCCTTTATCTACTTGACAAGAGCATCAGTTCCGTCTCAGCAGGAAAAGACTTATTGGAAATAATAGATTCTACACTCACCTTCACTGTCTTCGACGGGCGCTTTAGTAGTTGCTTCATCGGCTGATTTAGCTTTCTCCTCATCAGTCTTCGAGTCATCACTGGCTGTACCTTGTGGTTTGAAGGTACTCGGTAGGGCAGCTGGAATCGGAGCTGTTTCTTTCAGAGCTTGCAAGACCTTTCCTAAAAACTCTTGCGTGGCCGACTCGTACAAATCAAATGCGATCTGATACGCCATCAAGTTATTGCCTTCCACCGATGACCGTGTCAATTTGTCCAAAACTTCAGCTACAGCCAATGGATCTTCGAGGAAAATCAAACATTGACACATGTTCACATAGTCTGGCACGCCCAAATCCCGATACAATCCAACCAAGCAACGCAATACCTCATTACGGAAGCCGCGATTCTGAATTAACGACATAGTTACATTGTACGCGTAAGCCAACATTCCACCAACATCATCAGACTTCATTATAGATGCCTCGAAGATATCCATGCGGCGAGTCTCCAACGCAATACCCAACGCCTGCCGATACTGTCCATCGTCCAAGCAACGTTGGATCATACGATTCACGATCCCCTCCAGGCGATTATCAACATTCTTCGCCTCCTTTGGATTCTCAATGAAAGCCACTCTTTGGGCGATGTAGAAGTCAATGCATTTAGCAATGATTGTCTCAGTGTACTCATTGCGCGCATTCACATCGAACAAATCGCCAGCACCCAGTGCGTAGGTGAGCGCATCCTCAAACGACCCCAAGTGATAGAAAACTTTGGAAGCAACAATGCCAGCCAATTTGTTTTCAGGAAAAGCTCGATCTTCGTGTAACATTTCAATTTTCTCAATAGATTCTGAGATTTCCGGCCAAAACTCGTCGACAATATTATCGAGTTTCTTCAAAGCGAATATCTTGAGATCCGGCATTTGCTCGTCCAGAAGGGATATTATCCCTGCGGCAGATGTAAGACTCATTTTTCTTCTTTTTTTCCGATCTAAATATGTAAAACTGGTTAACAGGGAGACTACAAGTGACAAAATGGCTCTTACCCCCCGATTAACAAAGAAACCAAATTTTCAAATGAAATTTTCTCGTGGAGTTTAAAAGACTGATAAATCTGTATATTGAAAAGTAAAAAAGAACACTTTGGAGAATTGTTTTTCGCTAGATTTTAGCAATTCTTTTACCTTTTTCTTTGTGTATTTTCAGAAGAAATTTTACCAAGCTGACGGAGGAAAACGATATCGAAATTGTGCAAATCACCAAATTGCTTGTTCTTCTTTCAAACGTGTGACATATCAACCGGCCGCCATAGTTCGATATGGGAAGTGTTTGGAAGGTAGATCAGAAGTTGTTATCGATGTTATCGAAATAGAATTGAGAAGGAGTGAGTACGTGGCGGATGGAATTTTGTAAGGTGCACAGCCCATCAAGCGACTGGGATTTATGCAGATAACTCCGCCATACAGGAAGTGAATGAAAAACTGCGACGTTTACTCCGATGCAGATTTGTCATACGCTGCAGACTTAGGCAAGAAGTCTTCAGCTTTCGACACGTGAGCGAACGTCTTATGACAATCCGCATCAAGGATAAATTCGTCAACATACGCTTAATATACGCTCATGCCCCCACTACGAGCCCCTCCACGAAACATATAATCAATGTCCTAAGTATGACCTTAAAATCGATTAGGAAAAGACGACATTTTTGGTAGGACTTAGGCCTGTTGAAACGTCACTATAGCAAGCACACGGTTTCCTCATCTCAATATCCACAAGGTGCACCAAATTGATCACATTATGATCGACGCAAGGCATGACTGGATGTTCGAACCTTCGGAGCAGCCAAAATCGACTCGGATCACTTCCGTCTTGCAGCCAAGGTACGCAGGCGGATATCCCAAACGAAACAACTAAGAAGAACTACTGTGAGAAGATATAACGTCTAAAAGCTACAATCGCAAGGGATCGCCAGAATCTTTGTTGAACGCATATCCCGAAATCTCAAGGACTCATCTGCCGCCAGCATCAAGTGTCGAAGACCAATCGCTGTTTCTTTGAGCTGAGAAGGCAATTGAGTAGTAAGGCCCCATCCCGAAAAACAAAAGAGAGTCTACATAAGACCTTGATCATCCCAGTCCTCCTTTATGGCGTTGAAGCATGAACTTTATTGAAAACGGATGACGATATCCTCAGTCGTTTCGAGAGATAAATTCTTTGTAAAATATTTGGTCCTGTTCACGTTGACAGGCTTTGGAGGAGATTCGACATCGACCTAGTCAAAAAACTGCGCATCAGTCATTTCAGGTTGCTAGGACATGTAGAGCAGAGACCTAAGAGAGGAATTCTGTTAGCCTTCTAGTTTTCCGAAATCTTAGTAGACTGGCTAGGTGATTGTTGAACTACTCTGTACTCTACGCATTCCATGTAGTCTATGTGTAGAATATAATTTACATAAGCTCAGACGAGGATACAGTTTTGAACAACATCGTCCGCCTTTCATTTCGCACTTGGTTAACGAAGATTTGTAACCTTGTAGTTGTGTTACTCTCCACAAACTCCTAACCTGAAATAGAGTGCATAATAAGAAAAACATACGATAATCCGATAAATATATCTGTATAATAAATACTCCTTTATTTAAGTAGTCATTTAAATTATCAACAAAAAGACTATCACATTCTATGTTCCATTCTACTTTTTCTTTTTGATTGGCTTCGCTAGGTCCAACCCGAGAATTTGCTTCGCTGGAATCTTATACGTCTCGGTGAGCAGGTTGAATATAAAACGTACTTGATTTCCCTGAATTTGTAGCATCTCACGATTCTGATTGGGAACTTTGACTATCGTGGTTGACGCTGCAGCTCCTTGCTTACATAACTTGATAAATTCAGGCAGTATAATGCCGTAGCATTCGATATTGCTGACCAGTGTGACCTTTTTATTACCAGACCGAGTGGCCAGCGACATCTGAATGAGAGGTTTATTCTTGGGAACGTCCTTTGTGCTTCGCATTTCGTATGTGTGCTTCATTTTGCTTATAATGATATTGTAAACCGTGTCCAGTGGGGAGTCCGCCCGTCCACAGATCATCTGAAGGCACTCGTCAAGTTTGATAGACTTCCGAACGGGATCAACTACAGGGAGATTATTTTTGCTGACATATTCTCGTAGTACTCTCTTCACCTGAACACTGGAGATGCCTTCGCCCCGTTTGTAGTTCAATTTAGTGAAGAACGCGACAACTGCATCTGTGACTAGGTAAAGCTCAGTCATTTCAGAGTGATACAATGGTTGTTGGCCATTTTCTCGGTCATCATCGGGGGATTTAGCATCTGCGATGAAATTCACCAACTCTGGATGTTCGTAATCGATTGAGATGATCTTGTCAATGCCTTTTGTTTCCTCACGAACAACTATAAAGCCCTCGTCGACCATTTTGTTGAGGAAATTCGATAGTTTCTTGTATTTTGTCTTCTTTAGATCGATCGGTGTTTTTGCTTCTGGCACAACATGGAGGCGGAAAAAATTACTAGTAAGGACAGGTAGAGTCAAATCCTTCCCGTGATGCTTTAGAGCGGTTAAGAAGGCATTTTTAAGCACCGTGTCTGCGAGTCCTGCTTCATCAAGTGGTTCCTCTGTGATTTCCATTTGCTCCACCTCCTCTAATAAATCACTTTCATTTAGGTCGGATTGCGGTTGTTGGCTTTCGTTCGCTTCAGTCACTTTCACATCTTTCTCGAGGACTACAGGCACTACTTCGGGAACTTTGACCTTAGCGACAGGGCCAGCTCCAAGGGCAGGGAAATCATCATCTGACAGTTTGGCTGGAGCTTTATCTGGAATTTGTGACACTAACGACGGTTCATGTCCCCACAACTTGTCTCCAAAAATGTGCAACATTTTCACAGCCGACCCATGACCACCGCACATGTACAAGTCATCACTGGACCGCGTCAGCACTCCCACTCCGACTGCAGAGTTATTAGTTGTCAAGTTCACTGCTATTAGCTGACCCTTCTTGTAGCGACCATACATATTCATACCAACACCTTGGTGAACAACACCGGGCAACATGAGGTCAGCTCCGTTGGATAGTTTCGGCAAAACGGCAGCATGTGTCTTGAAATATGGCAGTAGATCTGGAATTATCCACATAGCGTATAGGGTGGGCGCTAAACTTCCACCTTCGATTTCGAAAAACATCGGACGTTTATCCACACAGAACACCGAAGTCTGGAACTCGGAATGGGTAGTAATCCTCAGCATTGTAACGGCAGATTTGTTTGGGATTAGCTGCTGAAGTTGTTCGCTGGTAATATCGGGAAAGGATTGTTGTACGCGAAGACGCAAACGCTTGCTATCGGATCCTTTGAGGGGAGCATTGCTTTTTAATTTATATGGTTTTAAAAACATTTTCTTTTAATTTGGTAGGTCCTGAATTTAGTTCGAAAGGCACAGTACACAGAAGACGTCAAAACTTGAATGTTTCTGTCAGATCAGACGTCGAGTTGACATTTGTGAGTTGTCAAACTTAATCAGCGGCTTTTGTATTGTTATTTTGTGGGAAGGGTTGAGAATGTTATTTCCGGTTGGAAAGAAAACGGTTAATGTACGTTGAAATCAGATTTATTGCGAAAATTGGACAGCCGTTATTCCCTTAAATACTCGTAAGTGTGAGTTATTTATAAGTTGTAGCTCGGAAGTGTATTCCAACGATTATTTGTTCTGTAATAAAAAGCATTTCGACAGATATTCGCGTACTACCCAAGAGGACATGGAGCTGATCAGTTTTAGTAGATTCTGGTACTGGGGATCGGTTATTAGTACGTCGAACTGCTTAACCGGAGATCAAGTTCCGATACCCAGACAATACTATTGTTTTTTACGATCCCAATCCTCGCATCTGATAAACATCGGACTGTACAACTTTTATTAAAAAGCCGTTGGGCTCTTGGAATTTTTAAGTTCTGACGAATATTCCTCTAAGTCTTGTCAGATGTCACTTGACTGCTTGTTGAAGTCGTGAAAATTCGAGTCCCATCCTGATTAAAATTCTGACCAAAGCGAATCGAACTGCTGGTAAATTCGAACTAAATTTTCTTTAGAGTTAAAGCCCTGGTATCATTGCATTTGATGGTGTGTATATTCATTTGCCCGGACTTGCGAAGTTATAAAAACGCTTTGAAAGTACTATCCAGGGCGAACGTATCAAGAAGAGGCAGATCCAACAATGCATCTAAAGCAGAACCAGGTGTACTGAGAAATCTCTCGTCCATTCCAAACAAGTATTTTTTTTGTTTAAATATTAAACCAAAAGCAAAAGTCCACTCCGACGAATGCTAGGAGCGGTTTTATCATTGCCGTATAGATTCAACGCTTTTATTCATGATAAGAACTCTTGCAAGGACACAAAATTGGGAGAATCTTGAATGTCTTGACTTGCTTTGACCAAGAAAGTTTTTTAATCCAATATCACTTGACCTCATCGAAGACAATGATATTGACGTCCTTACCACTAGCTGAGTTATATCTACCGGTCACGATTCTTTCCTTAAAAAAAAGACCACAGTTTTGACTTGTGTGTGAATTGAACGAAACCCATTCCTAATACACATCATCGATCATGTGCGAGTTAGCACAAACATCTACGTGACCCTGTGCGTAAACGGTAGAACTATTGCGGACCAATCCTTTTTAACATTGACCATAATCTGGATCTACAACCAACGTTCTGTGCATTACCATTGTCCTGAGTCTCACTTGTAGTCAAGATTCGATATGTCTCCCATGTCCTTGAAAATGTCTATTGTGTTAACAAGCTGCGCCAAAATTTCCCTTGGTTGATCAAGCTCAGTCAATATTTGATTACAGTGAAAGTAAATCTTCAGCAGACGACTAAAAGTCCCTGCTTTTAATTTTGTGAGTGACTTCTGATGAATGGTTTCCTCCTTTTTAGTATTTTAAGGAATCTCCTAGCTGCGCTGAGTATTTCGTTTTTTTGTCGTTGACTGCGTTGAATGGTGGTCCATAGAGAGGAGAACCCCTCAACTGCCCCATTTACCGACCCATCAGTCCTCTTAATATCAAGAACAACGATATTTCTAGCATATGCCAACTTCGCCATAGGTGAAGCGTACAACTGCAGGCAATAAGCTAAAGTCCGGTTTATCTGGAGAGGCTTGTTGGTTGAAGCTCAGGTTCATCCCCAACTGCAGCCTCAACTAAATAAGAAAATAAGCTGCACCCGACAACTTCTGGGCACAAAATCGTCTAAGCTAGAAGAAAATTTCGAGGGGTTCCAGGTTCAAGCCCCAAACAACACCTAAAAGTTCTTTCACGGCCCCACCTCTCGCGAGCTTCTGACAAACATCAGAGAGTAAAACTCTCATGAAAAAGCTTCTCAAAAACAAAAAACTGATGTTCGGATCCGACATTAAACAGTAGGCCCCTTCCATTCGTGTGAAGAATATAACACGCACAGCACGAGTGGTTGTGAGAAGCTAGGCCCTGGGTCCCATGGACCTGTCGCGCCAAAAATTTGTATTTGTATTTTTTGAACATTCTTCTGGATAATATTGTATATACATATATATATATATTATTGTGAACCAGACCACAGTATTAGTTCCCTTTTCGTCCATCTTTGATGATCCATCTTAGCCCGGGAGTCTCTCTGGATTTCTCCACATTTCCTCTCTGGCTTTGATTTCTCGTGTCAACGCTAGCATCTGTTTAACAGAAATATGGTTCATCCTCAGGGTTTCCATCCAGTGACTCCCCAAGACCTCTCTTATTATTAGTACAATATATGTATGTGCTGCCGTCCCAATTTCCTCCAGGCATAGTTCACAGGTGCCATCCTCCAGACGACCCATCTTCTTAAGGTGATAGTCGAAATTTCCATGACCTGTAGATAACCTTACCACCCATTTCAGTGTTCTTTACCCCATTTTAACAGCCATTTTCACCTGCCTGCAACCTTCCAAATTTGACCACCTTCTCTGGTGTTCTGCCTCGGCCCAGTTGCTAATTAGGGGCTCTACCATCCCTCAGCCAATTCCAGAGAACTACCTTGCTTTGCTAGAGAATCCGCCTTTTGGTTGCCCTCAGTCCCTTCATGCCCTCTCGCCCAGAGCAGCGTCATCTCATTTCGAGATGAACACTCATTGAGCATCGGTTCGGACGAAGTGCCGTCGATGCCACCGTTTTCTTAATAAATAAGTCCAGCGGCGGAATACCTAGGATCACTTCTATTCCGCATCGTTCGTATTGCACCGGCGATTCCTAAACATGGCAGATATTGGACCCTGATGAAGCACGCTTTTCACCTTTCTGATCTTCTCTTCCACATAGAAATTCCAAGTTAGTCCAGCATCTAGGTATACACTCAGATAATTAGCCTTTCTGGTCACTTGTAGCTCCGATCCAAAAAGTATCAAAGGCTGAAATTCCAGATCTCTCCTCTTCCTTGTGAAGATGATTAAACCTGTCTTTTCCACATTAAAGGAGAGCCCTTGTTCCTGGAGACTCGGAAAGCATTTCTCATCAGCATATTGTCCACCCATCTGACCACCAATGGATTAACCCTGCGTTCTTCTAAAGCTACTCTCAGACATTCGAAGCATATTTTATTGAAGGCACCTTTCATTATTGCAATGCCTCCAGTATTTGTATATCTCTTCCGCAACGCGTACCAGGCTGACCGGTTTGAAGGACTACGTTTCGGTGTAGCTCTTTTTCTCCGGTTTTGGAAGAAAAACTACATTTGTTTCTCTCCATGTTACCGGCATGTAGCCTACTGCTAGGCATGATACTTCAACAGATCTTTACCTTCTTTTTTTTTTTTTCGGAGAAAATGGCACATTCTGCGATAGTTATCGTTCTTTTGTGAATCGTAAATGCGGCGTAAGGCAATGGAAATATGTGTATATTATAACTACATATGTACATAATAAATTATAACAAACAGGATGGTTTTTTTAAAATACATTAATTCCAGGCTAAAAATAATGTAAATTGACATACCTACCAATACTTCCATTCACTTAAGTATCATTTCTTTATTGTAAATCCCTCACTGGTTCACATAATCGGAACTACAGCGTATAGATGATTTAAATATCAATCACCATCCACAAGCACTTACTTGTACTAAAACCACTCAATCTTTTGATCCCCAACATGCTTGTTTGAGTGCATTTCATCCCTCTGCCTCTGGCGAACAATGTCGCACATTCGCCCCAGTCGCAGTCGGTGGTGGTGTTGCTATGATCTACCCCAAACAAGTTGTGCTGGTAGTGTTGTGTGTCGCATCGTATCGCCATTTACAACCACTCACTGTCGCTGCTATGCCTTCCATTCCAATCCACCACCCAGCAGCTGAGCGACAGTTGTAGGAGTCTTCATCTCGTCGCGATTGAACGCTATTGAACAGTTTTTCAGAGTTCGCGCTCCTGAACAGTCGTGTTTTGTGTTCTTCTCTTGCCTTGGTTTTCGTTTGTTTTGGTTCTATGAATATATTCATATTTAGAGTCATTGTTGCCTTCAGAATTTCAATTCTTAAGGTGTAGTGTTAGCCATCCTTTTTATTGGTGCCGACTAAGTCCCGCTGTGCTTCCAAAATCTCCAAAACTCAATCAATCTCAGTTACTCGGTTGATATCGAAAACAAAAAACGTTCGTTTTTATTCTTCCTCATCGAATAGGAAACCTTTGCCCACCACCCGCTGGGTACGGTACATTAAATAAAGTTACTTTCCTCTGTGCAGTGTGGATGTACTCGTATGTGTGTAATTATATTCTGCTGTTTTTTTTTTTTTTTAAACTAATTGATTTAGAGTGCTAATCGCATAATGAGGCGCTAAATAAAATTTAAATGGATCCTATTTATTTATCTCTCTCTCGGCAGTATTGAGAAGTTTACAATTTGCGCCAAACTACAAAGCGCGTACATTGTGCGTTAAATATTTATCTACACTCCGCACTCTGTGTGGTGTGTTTCGTTCAAATAAACAGTTGTGCGGCAATTAACGGTGTTCGCTAATTCAACAAGCAAATACCTATCAGCTAACGTGTGGGAAGAGCTGAAAATCAAAGAAGAAGGTGAATCTAAACAACAACCCCATCTATTGACAGCAGTGCACACAAATCAAGTAAGTTTATCATACCATCCGTATTCAGACAGCACATGTGTGGCAAATATATACATATTACATTATCCAAATTAAACAGCCCACTAGCTCGAAAATAGCAACAATAACATTTTGTACAACTTTATACACTTAATTCGCATTAATGACATTAATATCATGTAAGAACGCACGAAATTTGTAGCCAGGGAAGCCACAGCGCGACGCGCGATACACATACGCCAGTGAGATATGGGGCTGAATGAATTAGTCCCCGAGGGGAATGGTTACGGATTAGGTGGACGAGGACGAGGAGGTGCCGGCATGATACGGTCGACTCCGACTTTGGCTGCTCTATTCGGTTGGTCGTCGGTCGGCGCGTAGCTTTCTGCTTCCTCTCTGACGACGGCGGATGCGGGTACCTGGAAGATGCGGTGACAATAAATTTTGTTTTATTTTTCATCGGCGTAGTATTTTTGCCCCCACTGTGACGGGGGTGCAATGATCTACATATGCTTTTGTAGCATGCATGAATGTAAATAGAGTAAATATATTCTTTTATTTTTATTATTTTTTTTTTCTGTGGAAAGTAACATTAAAAGAATTAATTTAAACTGGCGCCCATCACTTGTAGAAATGAATTTAAATTAGAAAAGACATTTTTATGTGTCAACGAGAGCGGTACTGAAACGTGCTGGAATTTTTCTTTTTTGGCGGCCAAATAAAAATGACACGAGACGACCAAAAACGACACAAGCCCAGACACCCCATCGACCGCAAATAGATTATAAATATACGATTTATATATAGAAAGTCGAGATTTATTAGTTCATTAATTTATGACATACGAACGTAGTCGCGATTGATGATCAGTGATAAAAATAAAATTGTATTCTTTATTTGTGGTTTGTTATTGACAGAGGCAATTGTCCGTGAAATCAAAATGATCTCAGGGGTAACAGGATCGTAGATTGTGCTATGTTACGATCTCTTCTTACTTACATAATGTATTTCGAATTTCGATTCTTTGTTCTTACTTAACTACTTATATACATAGTCTCCGCAATTCTTTTGTCAAATTGGGTATATGTACCAATTGTGAACTTATAACAAACCCAGGTTGGGCCAAAAGTCCACACGAAATTTTTTTGGACTATTGACCCGTCGATTGGGGTCTTATGACTAAGTAAGGATTGTAACTTTTCTGTAAGTTTTTATTAGATCATTGCACTATACTTCATAGATATGTATATGTAAGTCCACAATGCATAAACAGTGGAATATGCAACCCACCTGCGACCCCGACCGACTGAGGGGGTTTCCATTTAATTCCATTGCATCTGAGCCATCCGTTCATTTCTTTTTAAAAGGCTATAAAAGAAACACTGTTCAATATTTTGCAACGATTGTTGCTTTATTGAAAAGAGTAAACCTTTCGATTAATTACGGAATACATATTATTTCATTCAAATGACTGCCTCGGCTGCCTTGGTTTTAGGTCATTCTGATTTCAATACATTTTCGATGGTTTCGGCCCCTATTTCATGAATAGCTTGACCAATATTATTCTTGAGTGCCTGAATCGTTTCTGGATTGTCCGCATAGTATCGATCTTTAATGTTACCGCACAAAAAAAAATCCCAACGGCGTCAAATCGCAGCTCCGTGCCAGCCAAACAACATCACCAAAACGATGGATTCTACGATTATTGAACTTAGTGTGTAATAAATCGATTGTTGGACGGCTTGTGTGGAACGCAGCCCCATCTTGCTGGAACCATAGCTCCCCCAAGTTGAAACCTCGTCTGTTATCATGCCTTGGAAGCGCTCTCTATTGACTGTTATGTTTCATCCATTGTCGTCTTGGAAAAAAAAAATGGGCCAGTCCAACAATTCAACAATCTGCAATAAGCTGCAATATTATTCGTTGAGCGCACATGACGAACACGGTTATCAATCAGCAAACTAGTCTCAGGAACTTTCATCACAAACTTGCGTACACCAACTGTAGTTGGTGCATTATTTCTATCGAAATTTCTATTCAAAATTCGCACTTCTTCCGCAACACAGAATTCACTTTCCAATATTTTCCAACGTTCTTCAAGCGTAAATCTATCCATTTCATATCGCAAAAATATAATACTGAGTTTCTTACAATTTTTTGAGCGCATAAGAGCTGTCAGTGTCAAAATACCATATGATTCAAAAAGAAACCGACGGGTGGCCCACATTTTACATTGAATTTCAGGTTAGTTAGAAAGCTATTATGGAAAGAAAATTTTGAACATGTGAGACAATGGCCTATATACTAGATACTAGAAGACCACATGGCAATCATTATTAAACATCTAGATATAAGTATACTACCGCAGGTTTAAGACTTCATTCCCAAGTATCATAATCTCCACTATGGCAGAAGGTTTGTGATAGAAATATCAGACCTCGGTAATTGTATAAGTGGGGTCCCGATTAATGGCTCTAAACCTTTTCGCTCCAAAATGGATTTTGGATTCGGTGCTGGTATTTTTGGATCCAGCTATAATTTTTAAGAAGATATCCAACTGATTTTTCAGTTGAACTCTTTGCTTTCGGAATTTGTGTCCGCATTAACCTGAAAACTGATATCAAAGCACTAGTTCTCATGTGAAGAACTCCTTGGCTGAAAGGTATTATAATTCAATGTAACGTTGTTCACACCCAACAAAATCAAACTCTGGTGTATACCAGAAGAAAATGTAATGAAATTACAGATGAAATGACTAAAAAGGGAAAATTTGTAATTTCAGAAGACCAATCCGTGATTTTTTAGAAAGTATGTATTCTTAACTTGATAGTTCAAACACCTTTTCTTTGTCTTGAAAGGGAAAAATATTCCTTTTTACACAAATAATTTCGCAACTGGTAACTTGTTTGAAATAAAAAAAATTCGACCAAACTTGGAGCGAAGTAATATGCTTTCAATTGACCAGAAATGATGAAAAATGAAAGATGGAGTTTATTTGACATTTACAAATCCTCACTGGTGATAGGTCTTCACCATGGTTTTCATATACATAACTCTAACTAAACAAAGAAGCTAGTAAGCATCGAAACGTTCTTTACTATACAATGGCTCGACGTCTATTTTAACAGATGGCTTGAAAATAAATGACGAAGCTTATTTCGGTGTTTCTTTCAGGGACATACACATAATCTTCCAAGAGATTGCCATGTCGGGTTATTCATCAGTTGACTTCTAGTGGTCGATGAATCCGATATACAGATCTATTTCTGTAGCACGAAGACAGTACACAACTCCACAACTAACTCACTGAAATCTAGATCAGTGAAAACGTCTCTCTTATCTTGTTATAAGACGCCTAAATAGTATTTATTGCTCTGGACATGCAGATATCGATCTCTACCCAGCTATAGTCCAGTTTGTTCCACCGATGTACGTGACATAATTTAAATAATACGATTTATTGACAGCTTGACAGTTTTGTCTTTTGTAGAAAAACTAGATATCCATATAACAGGCAGCTGACATTTTGCTATGAGTTTGTTGTACTACGCACTTATAATAGGGTAAGAGATTATTATCATATTATTAACCACCTATATTTTACTAGTTTCTTACTTATTTACATAGATGGCGCTACAGTTTGAAATGAACATGGTTCAAAACCAACAAATGTTTCCAATTCCCAAAATCCTATCCGACTGATTTCATATAACAAACTCAAAATAAAACACCAAATTACGCTTAATAATAACTTAATCGTAATAATTTGTCCACATCGTAAAATATTTATTTTTATTTTTTGCTCGAGGAACAATAATGGAAATAAAATATTGTAGAATAGCTCAATAAAAATTTGTTAAACATGACTTTGTTAAATAACATCCGTGCTAGCTTATCTTTACGTTATTCACAAGTATTGCGAAACTTCAGAAAACAACGGGCAAAGTTTACATATGACCAACAGATTAACAGGTGCTTTTAAGTCATAAAACCCATACGAAAAGAAAAGAAAACAATATAATTCAAATTCGCTTTGCGTTCAGCTGTTTCCATTAATAACCCTAGGCATTATTCATAGAATTTACACCTGGGGTCAAATACTTATACAAATATATATGTACATATCTATATATGTATTTCTAGAATTGCACACAAAACAGGACTTCCTCCCAAACCAGCTAGTCTAAGCATTGAACTTATACACAGAGTTTCATGTCCCATTGTTTTTTGAAACACATTGAGCCCGTTCAGAATTCTAGGGCTAAAATGTTGGTTAAAGCTTAGATTTCTGAA
The DNA here is from genome assembly GCA_905220385.1 of Xylota sylvarum. Classification (NCBI taxonomy): domain Eukaryota; kingdom Metazoa; phylum Arthropoda; class Insecta; order Diptera; family Syrphidae; genus Xylota; species Xylota sylvarum. The sequence goes on from LR999958.1 coordinate 17,336,732, forward strand.
CAGCAAACTTGGCTAGTTTTACAGTTGACGTTTCCATATGTTATAAATGTTCTTATTGAACGTTCGTAAATGTTATTTGCAAAATTTTATCAAAATCTCTTATTTCCAACGACCCCATACACTTATATTGGATCTAATTCACTTGTATTTGTGCGCCACTGAAGGCCATGCGTCGGTAGAATTTGGGGTCTCCGTCCCAAATTGATACATAGGTTATATATAATGATGGTGAGTCCGATTATCTCGTACACGGCCAAGCTTTCAAGCTTTTACAGGTACCATTACAGGTACCATGTTCTACGGCAGCATTAGAGGCTGTTGTTGGGCTATCACGCCTACAAATCTTAATTAGGAAGACAGGTACTATATGTACTATCAAACTGCAGCTATACCAGAATATCATGTGGGTCACCTGAAAATACTTGACTCAATTCCTAAGTTATGGTTAAGGAATACTGTTTCGGAAGGTTATTTGAGGTACGAATATTAGAAAACTGGTCAACTGCTATTCCGGTACTGGATTCTAAAAGTATAGTCTAGCTCACCGACGGATAGGATATAGAATCAGGAGTTGGAACTGTATGTCGTCTTTGGACGCAACACCGAAGTCTCGATATTTATGGGAACGTGTACCACTTCGTTCCAGGCTGAAGTCCATGTTATTGAAATCTGCACTGGCTTAAACCCTTTAAAAGTATTAAGGGCTCTAGAATACGGATCTTCTCTAATAGTCAAGCAATCCGCTTAAACCACTTACGCCCACATCAGTGGATACAATGTGAGTTTAATGCTGCTACGATGCCGTGTAAACTCTTCCTAGACATAACGAGGTAAAACTTGGTTAGATCCCTGGTCACCAGGTAATTGTAAGCAAAAAATTTACGGATGATCTAGCAAGAGCCAGTTCAAAATCTGCATTCATATGACTAGGACTTTACTATGTCAAAAATTGGCGCTGAATAATGTTTGTGAACACAAGCTCCGTTTAGCCCAGTGAGAAAGGAAAATGTCCTGGGGCTTAGAAAATCACAACGATTAATCTACCCTTATTTCTACAAGGAATTCTTTGACTTAGACCTTTGTCATTTCACCAATTAGCTTTTGATAGGGTTATGGACTAGATTTTTAGTCAAACAATTCTCCCTCCATCATCCATCCATCAGATGAGGAAATATCATGTTTGCTTCGCTTTTTGTAGTCACCGGTCGGACTTTATTTTTTTTTTTTTGTGCACGGAAGAATGAGTTATTGGTAATTTTGTTGATCGGATTTCTTGTTGGTTTGTCATTTATTTCATATGTATGTCCGTCGCTGAATCTTGCATAATGGAGAACCTGAACTATGATATAACATAGCGTAATACCTAAGCTGTAGCCCATAGATACTCATAAGATTTAACTCAGAACTCAAGGAATGTGGATAGTGGACTGCTAACCCGATACCAGAGACGATATCATCCGAACTGGTTACATCTTCTAACCTTATGTCAAAACTGAACGAAAAGCCCACTCAACTTAAGTAAACTTCACAGTCTGTCAAATTACTTACATTCGGTTTGGTTTCAGTGCATGGAAAAAAATGGAAAATAAATGAATAATAATGGAATAAAGGAAAATAATAAATTTATTCCATCATTGGAATTAAAATATTTCCAAAATCGTATTCCGAATTAATTTCTGTTTTTTTTTTTTCTTTTTGTATCAGCTGTCAAATTTTCGTATTGAAAATCCCATTTCATTGCGTCTTCCGTAAGCCCAAAGAAGTTAACGAGAACTTGACGAAACCGAGCATAATCCCATTATAGTTGTGCTATACTGTTACCATGTAATAAGACATTTCGTTTATAGGTTAAGATCAACTTAATTGGCAAAGGTTAATGTCGTTACTTACGATTACCTATAGACTTTCGATGTTACGTGTTCTCACGTATAGGTTTATCTTACGCAATAACTATTTTATTGATAACTGACCACTATTTCAAGGTAATGGTACATAAAACAAAAATTAAAAAAGCCCATAAATACAGTTTTTTTTAATAACACAATATAATACAAAATTAACACAATTTTATGCTTGGCAGCACCTCTAAATTGATGTACAATGCCACCAGTGCATCTGTTAAAACTGTTTGTACGGGCTAAATGCCCATTCGTGACGATTGGCAATACGCCATCGAAGTGAGCGAAACATGAGTCCATGTTAACAAGTCCAGCTAAATTCCGTTTAAAAAGAAATAAGCATTATTTCCACGTACTCCGGCTAATGGTAGTTTAAAAACCGACATGATGAGCAATTCAATTATAGCATATGTGTAAATTTAATCAAAACTTGACGAGACGGCGCGGCGCGTCAAGCCCATGAATCCATATGAGCCCATAGTTTATGATGAATTAACTTCGTATGTTTCGTAGGCCACAACAAACAGAAAAAGAAATGGAAAAATTTCACTTTCAGGCATTTTAAGCAGGGAACACATTTGACTTTGAATTCTTGTCGCAGAACAAGACTGGTTCTTATACATAACATGGATATTATGGCTCTATGAATGAGAAATGTATTTCATATGTAACATTTCAGAGTGAAGATATTTGAAATTTACGATTGAGATATGAAAGATGTCTTCAGGGTGACTGCTTACTATTTGATGACAGAATGAGTTCTGTTGATGATAGATGTTATGGTTGCCGAGGACACGTGCTGATAATGTAGACATATTTGAATTCGCTGCGGATATACGAGTACGAGTATGAAGTCAAATATGTTTTGTATTCCCACAAAAAAAAAACCAAAAAAACAACATCAGAGAATCTGTGTTTTCGTTTCTTTGTCCAAAAGTAATAATTTTGGCGATTAGGCATCTTGAAATACATGTTTTGTGGTCCGAAACAAAACTTCACTTGAGAATAAAGAAACAAATGAAATTTTATGAATAAATAAAATCAATGACCTCAAAGTACTGGCGAGTATTATTTTATGCATAATTCAATCGCCTATTAATTGTATTTCAAGAAATTCAATTCAAAAGTCCTTACTTCGAATTGTAGTAAAATTTTAATTTGATTTATAAGAATACGTTTGACGTAGGTATAACTGAAATGAAGATACTACAGATGACGCAGGCGAATTTCTGAAACTCTTTATATTTATTTCGAAGAAATCATCTTAAGTTCAATGGCTGCTTGGTTATGATAATCATTTTTTTAAAAGTGAAGGACGCGCCCAAAAATAATGAACGTGTTTTTTTAGATTTGCTTATTCCACGCCGAAAGGGATAAGAGGACAAAACAGAATTCAAATAAATAAGAACTGTCATTCATAATCATTATATTTTCATAAAAATCTAAATTTTATCATATTAATGTGTAGAAATCATTGCTCCTAAGAATTGTAGTCGTACAAAGTTAACAAGAAATTTGAATAGGTATTTCGGTTTTGACGCGACAACAGTAGCGGTCAATAATAAACGGTGTCCCATTAAGAGTGCACAATTTAAATTACGTACTTAGGCCTTCCTTTCGGCTGATCTGTGTCATATGTGTCTCTGTCGATCCACTTTTCTTCCATCCTGGGTTAGCGAATTCTATTGCATCGCATGACAGCAATGGAGGTGTCGCCTACTCTCATGGAGCTTCGGGTTGGAAATGATACTAGGCCAAAAGATCCACAAGATATTTCGAAGACACCGGTTCAGGAGTATATAGCTTGGTCTTTTAGGTAATAGTATTTTTGACAACCGGTTGTCCTGCAATGCTTATTTGTGAGGCTGTGGTAGTTCTAAGGCTGATGATTTTTGTTGTGGGGGCGTTAATGTTTAGCCCGATGACGTTTCATTATAGTCATCATCTTAATCGAGATGTTTCAATTTACATAGGTGTTAGAGTCCATCAAATTCCTCGAGTTCCCGTTAATAGAGCAAAAAAAGCATCGGTGAAAGAATACATCCTTGTCGTACGCAACTTCAGATTTCAAACTCCTCTGACAGCTTTCCTCTATATAGAGACGTGACATTTTGATCCGTCAAATTTCTGTGGTCTGTACATCCTGTGCACGCTAAATCAAATAAACTCTCTATTGAACAGCAAGTGAAGCAGAGATCAATATGTGATACACTGCTCAATGATGATCCGCTGGTTGTTAATGTGGTCGACACTGGAGGATCCATTAGTCGGTCGGTGGAGGATCCTTTAGTCGGTCGATGTTGTGCCTGAGCATCCTAATGATGTTTCGCATCTTACTTATTAATACAGCACGTACTTTGAGACTGGTGAGTAAACGCCATCTCCAAGTCTCCTCCCCGCCTGTTTCGAAAGTCCATGAGGTAATTTCTAAATAGGTGACTTTTGCAAAATGTCATCACATGTCTAAGCCTTTGATTGTGGAAGTTGTATTTTACATTGTCAGTCGCAAAATTCATTTAGGCATAACACTACATATATGTATATGCATACAAATAATATCATGACGTTGCTTACTCTAGTCCGGAATTTGGTTAAAAGAATCCTTTCGCCGCGGTGGTACTAAGGCGCTACACTCCTGTGGGATCCAACCAACAAGCATCTACAGTTTTCCAGTCATTAGCTAACTGAGTGATAAGAGTATTTCAAAGCACTGACTACATGCTGTTGATTGAACTAGACTGTGTCTCAGTTTTAGCTTTGTTTGCCCTTCATTCTGAATGCGTGTCTATGAAAAATGCAGCTGCTAAAAAAACGGCGCACAAAATTTTAGCACTACGATCCACAATTTTAAAGGCATTGTAGTTCTGTGCACTTCTCCATTATCAGTGGAGACTATAACGTCTGCAGTTGACATCTGTCAATTACGAAGTAGAATGTCCATAAATTTCCAAAGTATGTTTAAACCAAGTCTTCTGAAAGGTAGCTAATTAGTTCTCAAAACTTGAACACAACTAAACACGCTTTTAGCAAGTTTTTCTATTTTTAAAACTTCAAACAAGAAATTTGCTAAAGCAACTACCGACTTCCTCTTTAAAATACAAACAAACGTTTTCATTCATAATGATTCCAAAGTATTCACTTAAAGCAGACAAAATACACTCATACACTGCCGCAAACAAATTAGTGCGATCATGAATGTGTTATTTCTGTATTTTCAATTTGTTTTAAGCAATTATAGTAAATTTGTTTGGACCACGCACATAGGGTTTGGGCATTGTTGGCTAATATTCAAAAACTGTTGACAATGTATTTACTGCAATGTGCGACAATCAGCGCAAGTCAGCCTGTTTGCCGCCGCACAGAATTTAAAAATAAAACTGCCCGACATATCAAAAACAGAAAGTGTCATCGAAGAATATTGAGACTCCGAAACATCCGCAGATGAATGAATGACAGACCACCCAACCTGCCAACCGAGCTTCTCAGTTTCCTTCACACATACTCAACGCAACCCACCCACTCAGATCAGAATTGATAGCGTTAATCCCGTGAATTTAAATTTATTACACGATTTTCTTAACATCTGTTTGAAAATATTTGTGTCTGCTGAAATAATGACTGCAACCCCCTACGTCCTGCGAGTGATTTATAATCATCTCATGGCTCGATGTCTGGCATCTATCACAGCCACATCAATAAAAGAAAAAATCTTCTTCACAAGACCATTATCGGGTATGCATGTTTACATGGTAATACTTTGAATTATAATCTTTGGCATACGCTAATAAAATTCAAAATCTAATTGCCACCATTAAAGCGTTCAAAGGAAGAAACACCAGATTGATGGTGTATGTGTACTGTTCGTATCTTGTATCTCATCGATATTATCGGAGAACTTTTGAATCCATATAAATTCGCGGCGCGGCAGGGCTTTTATTAGATGAGCTCATTCGGTCTCCTGGTGCTGGTAGTAACATCACGATAGTGGTACCACAAATTCAAGTGGTTTTGGTAATCAAGAAAACCCCATCGACAATCATTGCTGTGAGAAATTGTTGGTTGTTTTATTAACCTTGAGTATGATATGAGTGAATGGTTGCCGGATGACACACCAGAAAAGTGATGTCAAGCAATTACATGCTTCGTATTTAAGAGATAATAAGACGACATTAAACTGTGGTAAATTTTAGTGTTACTTGTATCTGAAAGATAGACGAAAGCGTACGTTTGACGTGGTGTCTGAAAATAAGTTTGTATTTCAGTTTGAGGAATTGCAAATAAAGTGAGCATATTTTTTACGCCAGTTTTGAAATAAAGATTTCGTGCAGATAATGTACTAGATATCTTTGCAAACTAAAATTAGGGATTTAATTAGGTACCTACAGGTTATTCTAATGAGAGTTAGATTAGGATTAATAGGCTTTGAAAGTTGACAGATGTCAGGTAGGGAGGTAGGTAGGTAGAAGGAGTAACCGCGTACGCGTTCGTGGGTTTACGTTAAGTATTCGGTCACCCTGAATCAAACCGAGAATAGGCTCGTTTTTTTGCAAGCCCGTATGGACTTGCGACAAATAAAAGGAAAAACTAGCAAAAACAATTAGATATCTTCGATTTTTTGTAGCAAAAAATTGTTGGATGACGTCAACGTACGTCAGTTTTGACGTTTTCATACAAATTATCGATAATTCAAGGAAAATTCAAGTCTGGTATCACTGTTTCTATCGGGGCTAAGAGTTTAGCCATGGCATTTATCTGGGAAATTTAGTTGTGTAGAGCCTCGATGTCGTTTTTTTGTACAATCCCATACGGGTTTGAAAAAAAAAAACACACCTATTGTTATAAATTTTAGAATGGTTAATGATGACTTTTTTGACAGGTTGCCCAGGTCTCCGAAGTGATATTTACCGAGCGCCGCCTGGGCTGGGGCATTTGCATAGAAAGTGAGATGTGCTTTCTTCTACATCTTTATTCAATCGTGTTCTTCTTCACGACTAGTCAGGAGCTTGTGGGCGATGATAATCCCCTTGAAGAGTGCTAAATGCGTTCTTTTAAATAAATAAATAAATAAATAGTAGGTATTGTTCTATGTTAGATTTAACAAATTTAACAAGGGAAGGTAGAACAAAGGTAACGACCATTGTCAGGCCCTGTTCGGATCCCTTTCATGCTAATTCGTCCACAAGTTCGTACCCTTGGATACCAGTATGTCCTGGAACCTACCAAAGTGTAACGTCGTGATTTGCAGTGAGTAATATGGGCTCTTTGCGGCTTGGCTAACGATATAAATAGATGTCGATCACCTTCCTAGAGTGTAGTTTCGTGGATATTTCTCGTGATCCTCTGTGATTGCTAAGACTTCCTCTTGGAACATTCCGTCGTGGTTTGGAAGTCTAAGTCAGCCTGCAATTTCGGGTTCAGACGAATAGATGCCAGAGCCCACTTCTTGAACCGTCCGCGAAAATTCAGATTCTATTCGGGTTACTGATCCTACCTACCCGATGCAACCTTTATACTTATGTAAGTCAGGGAATGGTGTTATATAGTCCGTCTCGGTACCCAGATGTGCTCATCTCGCAATAGTGAGGTGGTCCATCTCGCCTTCTTTCCAAAAGTTCTTTTGGTTCAATTTTAATGGAATCAGTCCAAATATAGTTGAAAGGGCTACAGTTAGCGTTTGATTCTAATGGCCCCACTAGTCCCTATACATGCTTATCTTTGGATCATGTTCAGTTTCCTGAGGTACGTAACCTTACCTGCCATTAGACTAGGATAGAATGTGAATCCAATGGATGATGACAGGATTATTCATTCTGACGTGTTCTCTTTCAAAGTCAGCTTTCGGTAGAGTATACAACCTTATATCTCACTGTATCTAAGATGTCTCAAGGGCCGATTGGTGGTATTGTTCTCTTGACGCTTAATCCACATCTTTCCACCCCTTTCTGTAGGGTATTGAGGGTTGCAATAATTCGATACAAGTGTGTAGGAACTTGCCTGTCATGACAACATCGTCCGAATATGCAACAACTTAGACCCCACTGTGTTCTAGTTTATTTTTCGCGACTAGTATCCATATTAGAAGAAATAGGACTCCCTCTTTGCGGGGTACATCTAGAGGCTAGTGCATGCATCTGGCTGACTCAGAGTTCTGAATAGATGTGTTTTGTTCTGATAATACTTTCAATCCAGTCTGAGTTACTGGCTCTACGCTTTATTGGTTCAGTGCTAGTCTTCACGTTATTGAAATCTTGCTTCTTCCTGTAAGATCTGCTGTGGTGTGAAAATTTAGTTATTCATACAGAGAATTGGAGGTGAGAGGGTCTCCTTTCTTTCTTGAGGTTTGGGCATGGTTTGAGAACACTTTCATCCGAGCATACTCTGCAGATGAATACGAAAATCATCACTAATTCTATGATGTTAGCCGCGCCAGGTCATTCGTACACTTTGTGTCTATAATAAGCCTAAACGTATGTAAACTTTTACTCATACTTGGCCATTTAAAACGCATAAATATTTTATGACTTGTCATATTACATAAAGAAACATTGACTCGGATATAAATCAACTATTTACGATACAAATTAGTACGTCTATTATCGGTTTCATGTCGTCAGTTTCAGTGCTGAGATTTTTAACGATGCCATACAATATGTACGTACACGACATCGTATGACTAACCACTTACGTCTGTAGCGTCTGGTCTGCGGCTTTATCAAAGATTACCCGAATTAGTTCTTTTAATTGCTCGGCTGAGGTCTCGCATAAATGACGATTGTTTGCTATCCTATCTGCTGAATAATCAATTTCAAATCTCTTCACATTATAATGATTTCGACTTATAACACGTGACTGTGATGATGAAATTATATTTAGTTGCAAAGGGTTGCGTTTGCATTAGACTCCCATCCGTAAGCAAGTCCTAGACAAACACACAGCACATCCTCTCTGTCACCGCACTATAACGTATGCTTGTGAAGTAAAACTGTAGACGTTTTAAAATTATAACTAGAGAGATAATAAATTATTTCAAGACTGCCAGACTGAGAGGCAGGAAACAAACGTTCGATGTTTATTTCGGTCCATTTATGATCTGCAGAAAATCATAAATTCCGCTGCTCGTAAATTATACGTACACGCTCGGGGTCTTAATTTGTGAAATTTACAATCATAAATTTTAGGCCCGTAGCGCCTCTGTACTCCAATGCTAAGAAAGTGATGATGAAACGCAACACGAGTACTAAAAAGTGCTAATTAAACTCCCGACAACCTCTGTGAACCCGATTATCTACTAAAAACCGCAGATAGACCACATTACGCATTGATGATTGGATTATTTTCTTCTTCTTAAATTCTTGCTAAATTGCAATTAATTAAAATTGCATTTACTTAGTACATACTTTATGATAGTACAAGCTCCCAATAAATTTTCAGACACATTGCATCAGCCCGTTTGATGTGGTCTGGTCGTGATATCAGAGTTCTGAATGGAACTGTGAAGCGTCGAACAACGTGAGGATTGAGTGTACTACGCTATGCCAGGGGGTTGTGGGGATTGGATTTAATGTGTGCCAACGCTGGGTACACCGGGTCAATTGTAGCAATTAAATAGGGATCAAAGAGTTCTGCCATGCCGTGCGAATGTGTGTGGGATATAGTGTGTTTGGCGCGGCTGGAGAGGCATATAGTTTGGATGCGCATTTTGTGGAAAATCATCGGTGACCGAAGGTTGGTCATAATTTAATTATTGTTTATTAAATTATCCGTTTTGATGTTAGCGGAATTATATGCTGCCACACTGAAGTGCAAAGATTTAATCTGTGGATTTGTTACTGGACAGGTTGTTGCGTATCTCGTTCGGATTTTAATGAGTATAAAACCACATGGATATGAAATAAAAGCGTTTAGATCATTTAATTGCAATTATGTAGTTACTGAAGGTTGAAAGGGATGATTACATAGTAATGTCTCCACTGTAGTTAAACTGCTTTCTTAATGATGTGCCTAATTGATAGGTACATGTATCCAACAGGCTATAAATGCTATGGCCATTTCCAGCATTTTGCCAAGCGTTTTAAAACACGTATACAAAGAATGGTACAACAGAGAAGAACTGTAAAAGATTGGTCAATCTCGGTATATTCTAGTGAATTAAACTACATATATGGGTCCGAGATTAAAGACTAAATTGGAATTCACATATTCAGCCCGTCACTGAACGTGCTATTAGAGTCTATGGGACAGTCGGTAATTGTACGATACAGTGGTTGTACATTAAGATGCTTAGACCAAGAAGCGGTTATAGTCTGGCAGTTGAAAGTTGTTGAATGGACAATATCAACAAAGCCCGAGAAATTACGGAAAATTTCCGATGTTGGTGCTATAACCTAGAAGTCAGCACTAGAAACTGACATAGAGGTCGATATAGAAAAAATCGTTCAAATTTCACTTTCTAACTACCGACGCATACCCTTAATGTCAGTACTCTCAATGGCAAGGGAAAGGATTACCACTACAAAGGATTACCACAAAAAAGAATCAATTCCTCCATTGTCCTCAAAATAATCAAAAACAGCCACTTGGGTTGGACCCCTTATCAGACGAAAAATGCTTGCCTATATCGGTTGAGTCCAAATCGTTCCTGAAGGAAAATGTCGCGCCAATAGGCTGATATGATCGGCGAAGGAATCAATAAATATTGTACACATCGCATCCAAATAGCAAAGGATCTGAAATTCAGAGACATGTCCAGTGGAAAGAAAACACAGCAAGACATACTGGAGTATGATTTATCTGAGTCAGTAAACTCCACAGCCCTTTTCCCTTTGGGATCAAATTCAGGTAAAAGCAGGGAAAATAACAGCGAAGATGCATTGCCTACAAATTTTGGTGAAACTGGAGCTAGAGAAACAAACCAAGAAGTACTCGACGAAGTGGTGGACAGAGAAGGTCTATTAGCTGAAGGACTTGGATTCAAATGGACATCAAAAAGTACAAAGCCAGTGGTTCGGAGTTTTACCCAAGAATATTGGATAAATTTTGAGGAAACATTCAGTCCTGTGGCAAAAATCACCACTATTCGAACAATTCTAGCCATATCGGCTAATGAAGGACTTAGTTTGACGTTAAAACTGCATTTTTGAATGATGGTTTGAGAGAGGAGATCCACATGCGAAAGCCAGAGGGTTTTGATGATGGTACAACTAGAGTGTGTAAACCAAGTTACTTAAAAGTTTATCAAACAAGGTTCTCGTTGTTTGAACCAACAATTAATGAAAGTTTTAAGGGAATTTAAATTGGAGTTGAGCAAAATGGATCCTTGTGTTTTCATTACAAAATACATTGACGATGAACTCATTGTAGCGAAGGAGGGGGATCATTTTATGCAACTAATTGACTTTCTAAAACAATTCTTCGAAATCACTGTTTTGAACGCACGTTTTTTCCTTAGTATGGAGATATTTAGAAAATCAGAAGGAGAAATTCTAGTCATTCAGCTGCTATACACGGAGCGAATCTTAAAAAGGTTCAACATGGATTACTGTAGGCCTGTGGGAACTCCGGCCGAAATTTGTTCAAGTGCGGACCTTGCGATTGTTAGCGATGATAAAGTTTCCCTACAGAGAGGCAGTTCAGTTTAGCAATCGCTACTCAATCGAATATTGCATATGCAGTAGGTGTTGTGTCTCGAGATCTGGAGTCCCACAAAGCAGTGTCATGTAACTGTTGTAAAAGTACATCAAAGGCACAAGAAGAATGGGTATATAGTACCCACAAGTAAGAAATGTTCAAATTTCTCTTAATGCGGTTTCAGTGATGCCGATTATGCTGGTGACACAACAACTAGACGTTCCACACCTCAATCTTATGAAATATACCACATGATTAAATAATCAGTGCAAATTGTATTATTTTTTTTAAAACACTAATACTACACAGTATGCACATGCCTTCGAAAATTCTTGTTCTGTGTTTCGTCACATCTAATGACGTCAAATGTGCTTTATTTTCATTTATATTAAGACCGGAAACATTTCTCAAAAAAATTTTTAAACATTAATCTGTCGCATAACCTCTTGCAACCCCATAGAAAAGATGACGACCCTCCGGTCGGTATACATAATAACGTATTTATTAAAGCTTCAACTACCCGCTTATCATGTTCTGTTTTCTTTAGTATCGCTAATGGACCAGATCGGTCCATGGTTATAGCTGTCAAATATGCAGAATATATTAATTAATGACCATAATAATTTTAAATGAATGAAATTCGTATGGCAATTAAAGCAGATGAAACCACTTAGCTGTGGAATGAAGCATTGCAGTTATAGTGGTGAGCGAAAATATAAAATATAATAACGCTTGGTCATTTTCTCTTGTCCAATAAGTCTTAATTTCTTCAGCAGAATTTGCAATAGTTAGATCTGCTCGTCTACGAGTAGATAGTTACTCAAAATATAATCTTATACTTCCCTGTTTTTCTTCTGCGTATTTTTTTCGTAGTTTTATATGCAACGGTGTTGCAGTAATTTTATTTATGTTTATTCAAAAGGTATAAGTGAATATTGACAAGCATTTTCTTACAGAAGCTACACCGTATACTGAAATAAATCCAAGTTCTATTGGCAGATTTATTTGCCATTACTTATAGTGAGAATTATTATTTTTTTTTTATGTTTAAAAGTTAATTGATATAGCAAATCAGTAAACGAAACTATTAACTTTATGACCTGTTGCCACCTTCCAGTGAAAGCTAAAAAGTAAGAATTTTATTTCATTCAGTTTAAGTACATGTAAACAATATTATCATTTAGATGGCTACCATGGCTCCTATGCTATGATATAAGGCGCTCATCATAATTACCTATTACATCGCGACACAGAAATCATATCCAGTTTCTTCTTGTAGGCTCTAGTTTTCAAATAATCCCCAGAAAACGATCTACTTAATTAAATCGCACGATCTTGGCTGTCAATTGTTATCTTCGTTTCGTGACATGACGGGGCCCCGAAATTGCTTGCGTAGTTGTAGAATTATTTAAAGATTCCATTTAATATGTGAAAGGAAACAGCTGTCATACTCACTGAGTTGGTAACCTATAAACTTGGGATTGTACTTGATAGATCAGAGTCTGGTACACAATCACTCAAGTCTTCAATCATCTTGGTGAGAAGTCCCATTTCCGCTCCTGATTAACGGCAAAGCTGAATTCGTGCATCCTCCCCACTATTCTGAGATATAGTTTACCTTAGGGAAAGGGAATAGGGTAACATATCCATGATAACAACTCTTAAGCGTTTCTACTGACTTATCTAAATTGTTCCTTCTTATAGAATATACAATTCTTGTATATCTTTTCGTGATTGCCTTTTACACCACATTTCAAAGAATAGTCTGACTTGGCTGCGCGGAAATTTTTCCAATGAGCTTTCGCGAAATTTCATGAATATTCCATCTGATACAATGCCACCATAACTAAGGCTGCTGTACAAATCAGTCAAGGGTCCGGTGCTGCTGTCTTTGTGGAGACCTACAATACTTAACTTTACTATTCGTTACAAAACAACGCTTTATTTGCAAGTGGAGGCCTATGCTATCCCATTTACCATAAACATTATTGTAAAGAATAGGTGGAGCCATCCGTAGCGATAACCAGGCTGGACATAATGCTTTGCTGAAGTCTTCAACCAATTTCAAAAAATGCGCGAACTCTCTGAATTCGATCACAAGGCTGAACTCTTTGAATTTCCTCTGGGTCTCAAGTCACATTAAGATTGTGGGAAATAAGATCTCTGATGAGATTCGTAGACAAGGCTCAGAGAATGATTTTTCAAGATCTACACATGTGTTTGGGTGCAGTCAGTTGTAATCCAATGACGATTGGGTTTCCACGAACACAAATGTGAGTGGTAATGCTTCCCAGAATACAGACAGACTAAACGAATGGTTCCGGACATCTGTAGGAAATTAACGAATTCTTACTGTCCCATCGCAGAAAATACTGTCTTCCTGCAGACAGCTTATTGGCGTTCTTTTGCTAAACATCTAGTGACACTACTGCCTGTGAACTAGTAGAGAGTGGGATGATACTTCGCCTTTGCTCGGATCAGGTGGCAGATTTTGATACTGATGTGTGGAATGCTCATACTGTAAGCTCTTCATCACTGAAGTACAAGCATTCCAGTACAATAGTGGGTAAAAGAGGGTCTTGCTTCCAATGGGTCAGTTTGATCTGAGTGGTCTGCTAGAGAAAAAAAAGTCTGTCTTAACCTTGATACTAACATGAACTCTCCTGAAAAATTGTTGCTAAGAGGGTAACGAGAAAGGACAAAGTGTGGGGACAATGTGTCACTGCAGCAACGTTAATTGCAAGTGCTGGCTAAATACATACATTTGCCGCAGGTAACACATGACAGTTGTAAATGATCTGAATTCGTTGTACTTCTTAGAAATTACTTTTTACATAATCCATGACTTACCAAATTATAGCTTCTTTTAAGTTGTAAAACCAAATTTATTACACATTCGTTTCAACTGAGCCTTTTAATATGTATTTGAGTCATTTTCTTAAATAAATCTTACATAAAGCGAATCGGGTAAAGTAAAACTAATGCAAAGTCGTTACTCTGTAATTGGAATTTGTATTTCTTAACATCCCCAATGAGTTTCAAGAATACTCAAATGTAAAAAGATTTACCTTAAGGTTTATAGCCACGTAATATGAGTGGATATGCATACATTAAAGTTTTAAGTTTTTTAAGCTTAAAAGCAAGTTTATTACCGGTAAAACCAAATATTGGTTTACACTGCCTTTCTACAGAAATACCGGACTCAGTACCTAATCGTGTCCGAAAGCCTACCAAAAGCAAAGATAAAGCTAGAGAAATGGAATTTGAGTCTATAGGGAAATAATGTACAGATAAACTGGAGTAATATAATATGTACATACATAAATGTAACTCCTAATGGCACATCAGATATGAAACCCTTAAACACAGCCCACCTGCTGTCGTATTGCCATTCGGCATATTATTTATTGCAAGTAACCAGCACAGAACTCTCTGTAGTAGCATATGGTTTACTTACATGTGACTTAAGAGCGAAGTTAAAGTGGGTTCCGTGATGATATAATTTACGAAATTACACCACCTGTTAGCTAAGACCGTCCTCAACAAAACAAAGTTCAAATACATACCATCAGTAACAGAAAGAAAGTATAACTCAAAGGCCAAGTTCTCAGGACCTGAACCTTTATTGAGGATTCTATACCATTTATCAGCGCCTTTGTTTCTTACAAACATATTTGTAGGTAACATAACTTTCAAAGAGGCACGTTGGCTAAATAAATCTCAGTTGTATTCTTGCTGTCCCTCAGAAGAAAAATTGCAGGCAACCTACAAGAATTGTAAAATATACTTTCTGCATCATTAGTTCTTACTCGGTACTGCCTGAGTTTAACTTATTCCTCATCTGATGCCGACAAATCATCTTACAGCTTAACATTAAAAAATTTCAGTCTATAACTTACTCTCGTAAGTGTGCTCCCCAGCTATAAAGAACTTATTTTATTGACAATGAACTTGTTCCCACAGTATGTGTAATTCGTGTTCAGGGCATCGTCTGTGACATTGAACTTAACTATCGTTCTCACACCGATAACAGTGATTAGCAGAACTAATTTAGCATTAAGTTTCGTAAAACTTTGGTGGAAAGAATTTTTCAATTTACGTAACTTCGTCAGACAACTATTGGAGTATATCAACCAGGTCTAATCGCCCTAGCCTTCAGTCCACATTCAGAGAATTGCAGCTATTCAGAAAGATTCATCCGTTTTGCCTTGCGGGATCTGGGCTGGAATAATCCATATTTCTTACCACCCTATGAGAACCAATTGGAGTTGTTAAATTTATAGTCCTTTTAAATACGATATGCTTTTTGGATATCAGTTATTAGCTGCAATAATTGATTACCCTCATCACCTTCAACAGATTTCTCTTCATTCTCCTGTTTCAGGAAACAGGACGAACACGAATATATGTTCGGTTATCAATCAGAAAACCAGTCTCACGAACTTACATCTTAAACTTGCGTACAACAACTGCAGTTGGTGCATTATTTGGACCGAAATTTCTTTTCAAAATTTGCACTGTTTCGGCAACACTAATACACACAATCATCCACTTTGGAAGTAACTTTGTAATATATCCCAATGTTGTTCAAGCGTAAAACGATCCAATTGCTTCCACGAAAATATAATATTGAGTTTCTGTCAATTTGGAGCACATACGATCTGCCAGGCGCCGTAGCTCAAGTGGTTAGTGCGTTGGACTACGGAGCGAGAGGTTCGAGGCTCGGCAATACCTAAAATTACTTCTACGGCCCCACATCTCCCGAACGTCTGACAAACATGACAGATTAAAACTGTCATGAAAAAACTTCTCAAAAACAAAAAATTACCTAGCGCGCCATCTGGCAGTATGCGTACATATGTTTAGTCTACCGAAATATGAAATTTTATCGAACTCGTTACAGTCATTTTGAAAAAAATAATTTTTATTGAAATCAGCCAAGCCGAGAATGCATGTTTTTCTTATTTCGAAAACCGTATCCATTGATTAACCGCTGACTGAAAACTAAAGTTAAATGACAATCGGGAGTGTGATCAGGAACACGCTGGGCTGATTCGGGTTAAGCAAATTCTGACCCCACAAACCCCAGATATGAAGTTTGAAATGAATCCGTCTCGTTGTTTATACTGCAATCAAGCGTTTAGATAGACTGACAGACCCACGTTTTTATTTTACTTCTTTATGATACATAGTAATGTCAAGTTTGATTCAAACCTCGAGTTCGAAATTTTTATTTATGTCTATAAATAGCTAATTTGTACTGTTTCAGAGAGTATAAAAGAGTTTTTATTAATAATTCTATTGTAACATATTCTGCAATACAAAACTAACTACTACACAAAGTCAAGACAAGGAACATGCACCTTTAAAGAGAGTTTACAAAAATTTGGGGTATCATTAAAGATGGAACATTTAGGAAATGCTTATCTTTACTTATACATACATATATTAGTATATTTCTTACTGCTCCCTTGGACAGTTTTTGTACTCTAAAAGCCCCTCATACTACCACTTCTATTAGGTCCTCCGAAAGCTGAATGTTATGATTTATAGCCACTAACCACCCCGGCAGAAATACGCTGACGACCGCATTCACTAGATTTATGACGTTAACCTTGTCTTGTAAAAACTTAAATTTATTTGCTGAAAAACTATTTTAAATTCATGATTTAATTATCAGATGAATTCGGATTTACGTATCATTTAGGGAAGAAAGAGATTTTGTTAAATAAATTGTAAGATGAGAGGACTCCATTTCTGGGAAGCTGTTACAAAACAAAACTTATTTTTCAGTCTCTAGTAAAAATATTGAAAAAATTCAAATGGCGAATGGACATGGCTTATTTAGCTCGACTTGTAAGGGCATGAGTTTATTTGTATGGTGCAAGCATTCAAAATTAATGTACCCTAGTGGGATATAGATATATATGTATGTACATACACATGTAGGTAACTTAAAAGGCTGAGATTTTGTGTGTGGAAATGTACTCGTGTTTTTTAGATAGCGTGCCAAGGCGTCATTCAATTATAGATCTAATTAGAATACAGTGGGACTTCAACCAAGAACATTCGAGTTAAACCATAAGTCACGTTTGATTAAAAACCGAGCTCGAAAAAATTGATAAAAACAGTCATTATCTTATGTTAAGGTAATAAATAGGTGTGAGTAAAAAGTGATGCATGATAGTCGTCAAGGTGTTTGTTAATGTCATAGTGTCAAATATAGACTAAAAACCACTACAAAATTAATTATAGGGCAATAAACGACACAACAACACGTCAATAATATCAAATCCTATTATATAATTAGATGTTCAAGAACATGTATGTACATATGTATACCGTAGTTTACGTGAATCTGGAGATTATTTAAAGCCAAAATCAGAACAGCTTTTCAATGTCATTCAGACTATAATATTGTCATGATTTGAAAAGTGTGACGTTGATTGATTCATCGTCAATCACACCAGTTGGATCTTTCTTTCTTTTCTAACACTCGTATGTAGTAAATTTTGGCAAAAGAATTATGTTTACTTGCTGAAAATATCATCTTTGGTGACAAGGTGCACTTTCATCTCAATGGGCAGACAAAATTGTTACATTTGAATACTAACATGACATAAAAGCTTCCTAAACAAATTAAGTTTTACATTACAAAGTGTGTTAATAGTGAAGAGAATGTAAGAGACAAGTTCCGTGTTTATAAAAGGCACTGCGCTGACTTCACTAGCTGCATGACATGATCACTTACCATGGTTATCACCCGATTTATTAAGTTTTATATTAACGACAGATTGAACAGAAGTTAGTAACCGTGCAGCGGACAGTAGTACAGCGCTGCTGTCAGGATGGCAGGATTCCTGGTCAGTTTTTATGAAATAATTGCAATGCTTTCAAGATTTTATCTGCGAAATCTCATCAAAAAATTATTTTTTTTCAAAATTCCCAAAAAAGTACGTATAGCTCTAGTTTTCAGGTGATTAATGGAGAAATTTAATGTCTACGTATTTTTAAAAGGTAGTATGACATTTGCAATATTATGTATGTACATAGTACTCCATTTGGAAACAACGTAAACATCCAATGTAGGGTAATTGTTCAATAATATTATTCCACAATATCTCTAACAGATTGACGTTCATCGGATTCAACCAAATCCTTAAGATTGTGTCAGTTGCTTGCTAATGTTTTGCGAAGAGTCTCAAAACTCTTCGACATCTTCTGTTGTTGTTTTGCATTGCACCAAGAGTAGATATACTTACTTACTTAGGTGGCGCTACAGTTCGGGGTGAACCTGGGCCTCAACTAACAAGCCTCTCCAGTTAGCCCGGTCCTTAGCTAACTGCCTCCAGTTGCGCACTCCAAGCTTGTTCAGGTCCCCTTCAACTTGTGCGCGCCACCTAAGGCGAGGTCTTCCTCTACTGCGTTGTCCCTCCGGGTGTGATTCGAAGACTCTTCGGGCCGGAGCACTGGTGTCCATTCGCTCTACATGTCCTAGCCATCTCAAACGACTAATGCGCAGTTTTTTGACTAGGTCGATGTCGCTGTACAGCTCGTATAGTTCGTCGTTGAATCTTCTCCTCCAAAGCCCGTCAACGCAAACGGGACCGAATATTTTGCGAAGAATTTTTCTCTCGAAACGACCGAGGATATCTTCATCCGCTTTTGATAAAGTCCAAGCTTCAGCGCCATAAAGCAGGACTGGGATGATCAAGGTTTTATATAGAGTCTCCTTAGTTGTTCGGGATAGGGCCTTACTACTCAATTGCCTTCTGAGCCCAAAGAAACAGCGATTGGCAAGAGTTATTCTTCGTCTTATTTCTGCTGAGGTGTTATTTTCAGAATTGATAGCAGAGCCGAGGTAGACAAAGTCCCTTACTACCTCAAAGTTATAGCTGTCGATTGTGACGTTCTGTCCAATTCGTCGATGTTGTGTGTCCCTTCTGGTTGACAGCATATACTTGGTTTTGCCCTCGTTTACCGTTTAACCCATTTTGGCCGCTTCTGTTTCAATACTAGCGAACGCACCGGTGACAGCCCGCTGTGTTCTTCCAATAATGTCGATATCGTCAGCATACGCTAGTAGTTGCACAGACTTTTGAAAGATTGTGCCTCCGGTGTTGGCTTGTGAGTTTCGCACAATTCTCTCAAGAACGATGTTAAAAAAATCACATGACAGCGCGTCACCTTGTCTAAATCCTTTTTTGACATCAAAGGTCTCGGTGAGATCGTTACCGACCTTGATGGAGCAGCGAGAATTCTCCATCGTCATTCTGCACAATCTGACGAGTTTGGCAGGGATGCCAAAACTAGACATGGCTCTGTATAGCTCGTCTCTATAAATGCTGTCATATGCGGCCTTGAAATCGATAAAAAGATGGTGGGTATCGATTTGGACTTCTTGGGTTTTTTCCAGGATCTGCCGAAGTGTGAAGATTTGATCGATTGTGGACTTTCCTGGCCTGAAACCACACTGATAGGGCCCAATCAGGTTGTTGACGAAGGGTTTCAGACGTTCACACAATATGGCAGATAGGATCTTGTACGCGATGTTGAGGAGACTGATACCTCTGTAATTGGCGCAATTGAGGGGATCTCCTTTCTTGTGGATTGGGCAAACGGTGCTGAGATTCCATTCATCAGGCATACACTCATCTGACCAAATTTTAGAAATGAGTTGGTGTATGCTCTCTACCAGGTCATTTCCAGCTGCTTTGAACAGCTCGGCTGGTAAGCCGTCAGGTCCAGCAGCCTTGTTGGACTTAAGTTTGGATATTGCTATCCTTACTTCGTTTTGGTCAGGTGGACGGAAGTTTTGGCTATCATCGTCTAGATTGAATGGTACATTCTGCCTGACAGCGGGATGTTGGTCTTCGTCGCCGTTATACAGTCTGCAGAAGAAATTTTTCCATATTCTCAGCACCGACTGTGACTCTACTACGAGATTTCCTTCTTCATCTCTACAGGCGGGTCTTGTTGGCCTGACACGTTCTTTTTACCTGTTGGTAAAACTTCCGTACATTATTCCTGGAGTATAATCTCTCAATATTTTCGATCGCGCGCTTCTCGTGCTCTTTTTTCTTCTTTCGGAGAAGCCGGTGTTCTTCCCGTCTCTTCTGCTCGTAGAGCTCACGAACAGCTCTCGTCCTTTTTTGCAGCGCCGCTTTGTATGCTTGCTGTTTAGCTGCATGTGCTTGCCGGCACTCATCGTCAAACCAGGGGTTTCTAGGTGGTGGTCGGGTGAAACCCAGCACATCAGTTGCGGCACTTCTGATGGCTTGTTGGCAGCGTTGCCACTGGTCTTCGGCACTTGATGCTGGCGGCATAGGAGTAGTTGAGAGGTTTCGGGATACGCGTTCGGCGAAGGTTCTGGCGATCTCTTGCGATTGCAGCTTTTCGACGTCAAATCTTCTCACAGTAGTTCTTCTTAATTGTGGCGTTTGGGATATCCGCATTCGTACCTTGGCTGCAACAAGGTAGTGATCCGAATCCATGTTGGCTGCTCGGAAGGTTCGGACATCCAGAATACTGGAGGCATGCCTTGCGTCGATCGCAATGTGGTCAATTTGATTGACCGTTTGATGATCAGGAGATCGCCATGTCCCCTTGTGGATATTGAGATGTAGAAACCGTGTGCTTGCTATGGTGACGTTTCGCCCCGCAGCGAAGTCAATAAGCCTAAGTCCGTTTCCGGACGTGGTGTCGTGGAGGCTGTGCTTACCAATCGTCCTACCAAAGATGTCCTCCTTTCCTATTTTGGCGTTAAAATCGCCTAGAACGATTTTAACGTCATATTTAGGGCATTGCTCGTAGGTTTCGTCGAGGAGCTCGTAGAAACATTCTTTGGTGGCGTCGTCCTTGTCTTCGGTGGGAGCGTGAGCGCATATAAGGCTTATGTTGGCGAATTTAGCCTTGATGCGGATTGTCATAAGACGCTCGCTCACGTGTCGAAAGCTCAAGACTTCTTGCCTAAGTCATCCTCTTTTTGCCCGGGCCATCCCATCGCACTTCCTGGATGGCGGTGATATCTGCATTGTAGCAGTCTAGGGCCTCTGCTAGTTGTTCGGCTGCACGCGGCCTGTTAAGGGTCCGAACATTCCACGTGCAGATCCGAAGATCGTTGTCCTTATTACGTTTGCTGGGGTCGTCAACAGTAGGATCATCCTTATCCGAGGCTCGTAGTTGCTTCGTAACTATTTGCTTTTTTTACGTGGTAGGGAAGTTACCCCGACGCACAACCCCCAACCTGGAGGACCAGTTCCTTTTTTTTTACCCCTAGGACAAGGGGCCGGATATTCCGGAGTCAGTACCCCGCTTCGGGGATGTGAGCGCTGCCGTTGGCCCATTAAGGGTTCATCCGCCACCAACTCTATTCCAACACCCTGACTCAGTATTGAAAATCCCTATAGACCTGGGATTCGAATATGTCGAAGCAGCTCATATAGGGATAACACTAATAGTTCGGCCTAACTGGAACTGGTTGACGCCACCGTTGATTCCATCTAGAGAATTCGTCCGCCGTCGCCTGAAGCAAGAGAAGGTGTCCTAGTGAGAAGACACTCCTCCCCCCTCTCTCGTTCGCTGCCACCAACAACCTTCCAAAGGGGTTGGTTACCCAATCTCCAGTTGAGGTACTAGGCACCCAGCAGCCACCATCGTGGAGGTGTAGAGTAGGAGTTGATAGTGAGAGGCTAAGGCGAGAACGCTTGTGTTCCTATATGTTCCGCATCACTATCCTTTGACCGTAGATATACATACATAAATAATCTGGAACAGTTGTCTCATTGAACTTAAGTGGAGAAGTTCCTCTTGTACTTAATGCTGTTGGAATTTAATTTTGACATCAGGTGGCTGGTACATAGACCATGGAAGGATTCAGGGCCAACGAAGGGCAAATGAGGCTTCAAGTAAAAGTTTAAAGTTTGGTGATTTAAAGACAGAACGGAAATGCAAGTTCAAAGCTAATCTAACCAGATACAGCGGTTATTTGTGTCTCTATATGCAATGCTTTGAGGTTTACAATTCGAATCTCAAACAGTTTTGGTTTTGACCGAACCCTTCTCGACGAACATTGGAGAGTACACCTGCAACGAGATAGGCTTCGAGTTCTATGTGGGCATGTTGCGCCAAATAATAGCGTATTGCAGATGCAGACACGTGTTTGTATTCTTTGTGGTACGAGTTTAGCTTCGACCCCATAGTTAGCAATTGTAGATACGTTTAAACGCAACACCATACCCAGAAAGAAAAGAACAATTTCTACAGCCAACTAGGTGCCGTCTATAATATAGGGTAGGATCACTGTTCAATATTTTTCAACAGTTGTTGGTTTATTAAAAAGAATTAACCTTCTTATTAATTATGGAATATTATTTTACTCAAATGACTGCCTCGCTTGGCTTGGCAGTAGGTCATCCTATCAACCCAAGTTTTCAATAAAATTTCGATTTTGCCTCGATCTTTAATGCCTGAATCGTCTCTGGATTGTTTGCATAGCATTGATCTTTAATGGCACCCCACAAAAAAGTCCAACGGAGACAAATCGCAGCTCCGTGCTGGTCAGGCATCGCAAAAACGACTCATTACACGATTATTGAACTTGGTGTGCAATAAATCGATTGTTAAACGACTTGTGTGGCATGTAGCCCTATCTTGCTCCATACTCCATTTCCGGCCATAAAAAATCGGTTATCATGCCTCGGTAGCGCTCTCTATTAACTGTAACGTTTCTTCCATTGTCGTCTTGGAAGAAAAATGGGCCAATAATGCCACAACTCGAAAAACAAGGCGAACACGGTTATCAATCAGCAAACCAGCCTCACGAACTTTCATCACAAACTTGCGTACACCAGCTGTAGTTGGTGCATTACCGATATTTCTTTTCAAAATTCGCACTGACAACGATAACAGTGCGCTCAAATATGTAATGTATAAACACGGCTTTAGAAAGTGTGCATTCAACGAGCCTATTTGGGAGGTCTGCAACACCGGTCGTCTTATTATAGGAAGCATCATGTTTGATTACAAGGCTTGCTACGAAATTTGTTGGGTTTCAACTGACAGGCAATATACCTCCAAAAAGATCGACCACTTGGCCTACTGTTTAAAAATTGTTTCTTCTACATCCGCAACAAGCATGATGCGGATATAGGAAAGGTACCGTATCACCATGTTATGCTAGCTCTTAAATGCCTTCGCAGTGGACAAAAACGAACAATGACACACCTACCTAGACTACTGTGACGATGTCTGCTTGCTTTCTTATAGAATTATTGACTTGCACCAAATGCCATATAGTTTATAAGCTGAAAGAAATACAGTGGGTCTAACAAATAATGCGGTCAAAACTGAAATTCTTAGTCTCTCGAACACCACCGCTCAATTAAACTGGTGGTTTAATGAAACGTTGCCGTAGAGGCATCAAACTCGATATGGGCAGCAGAATTGGGAAAGTGAAACTTGCGTTCATTATGCTATCTAAAATCTTGAAGACCAATGTTATCAGCTTAAGACCAAAGCTGCGACCACAGATATTATAGTAACTACAATATTATAGCAACTATAATATCTGTGCTACGACTGCTCTTCTATAATATAGAGTCAGTACTACTTTATGAGTCCAGCACTTACATGTGTATAAACTGCAAACCTTTGTTATTAGATGTCTATACACCATCTTAAGGATATCCTGGTCCATTTAATCTCATTTATGTCCAGACCACCTAAGTAAACGAGCATTCACTTCGTTACTCTAGTTAATACTTTTTTGTAATCAAAATCATCACTATAAACATTTTTTTTTTCTCCTAGTCTCTCACGACTGTTGCTCCATAAAAGTGAATACTCAAACCCCTATGAAACAACAATTCCCACGTCATACCAATTCCATAGTACAAAGATTGAAATTTGACCCCTTTCATGTAGTCTAGTTCTAAAATAAGAACACGTGGTGGGTACCTTCGATAAACCGAATTACGCAGTGATCGTTTAAGGTGCCGCCCCTATCAACATTAAAATGGTTCATCATTGTCATCCCCCAACTAAACTGTAGATACCAAGCCGCGAACAAAAGCAATTACCATTTTTTATTTCTTGCTTTAAAATTCTCTCAATTGCGTGTTTAAGTTTTTTTTTTACTTTCCATTCGATTTCAATTTTTTTTCGAAACGATTGATAACCTATGCGATGTGTGGTTAATTAATTCCACCAGAACTCTTCGACAGCAGTACGTAGTACTACGTCAACGACCCCCCACCCTCCCGGAACAGTGCCAAGACAAATACGAGCCATACGCCATAAATTACTTTCCATTGATGGTGCTGTGCTTGGTGATGGAGATGGAGATGACTTAATGCAGATGATGGATTTTAATTCATGTGCGAGCGTGATTGAAATTAAAGCGATAAACCATTTACTCTGTGTACGTGATAAAGAACTTGAACTATGGATTAGGTGCGCGAAAGATAGTTCCCAACAGCCAGAATATATAGACCTTATCAAGAATAAAAAAAATGTATTTCACAAATAATTTTAATTAGACAATCCAATGCAATATTTCACCACAATTAATCGAGTACGAACACCCATTTACTCGGAGAATATCCACCCTTAAGCTGGCGCGTTTCTATCGGATTGACATCCATTCAGTATTCCCTCATCGTATGGATTTTTCGAATACCGTATCGTTTAACTCGGAATGACAAATTTCATTACGGCATACGTAATCGGTTATTGGAACAGCTTCCAGGGCGAATAATCCGCATATGTAGCAATCGTGTGTTTCCTGTCATCCGCCACCCCTTTCGTTTTCATGCACACGTTTTGGAGGCGCGCATTTGCATGGCAGTGCGTGCACTTGACGAATGACGCGGGTCCCGCGCTCTGCTGGGTTGGTAAAACGAATTGAATTTAAATAACGGTGATTAGCATTTACTATAAGCATTCTCAATTGTAATGGAGGTTAGTTATGGGGGTTTACGTCGATTGCCCTTTGTCGATGAGGTATTGCAAATTCATATTGCGGGTCAAGTAATAGTGATTGAATTAGTCGAATTATTGGATTTACTGGTCGATACTTTGTTTTTGGTCGTCATGGAGTAAATAGGCGAAATTGCGAGTGTATAAATCACTAAATGCAAATAATTCCCGAGTAATGCATGCAAATGGAGTGCTGCTCGTAATTGGATTTTGTAAAATTGACATTTGATTGGGAGTAATTGCAGATACAATTGAGAAGATGACAAATCCAATCAGTCCGATTGAGTACTTGAAAATGCGTCGCCAAAAATGTTTCCCATTCGTTCCGGTGTTCTTGTCAAATTAAAATGTTGATACTATCGGCATGTCCACACTGTTGTCTTTACGGATTAAAAGGAACTCAATTTTCATGTTGTGTGAAGTTCCTGTAGTCCGTTTTGGGGCGTCAATTAACGATATTACTTCCTACTATTACTGGCGACCCTCTCTTCTTCCAACTTGGTTAAATGGATTTCATTGAAGAATTCAGAATGTGGTTAAGATGATGCGTAGATATCTATTAACAAAGATACTTTTCCGCGTCGAATCATCTTATTTCGTTCAATCCCAAAATGTCAATATTATATCGCCTGAACTCAAGCTCGAGTTGGAAAAATCTGCCGATTTGGGGACCCGCTTCCACTTATCTTTTTTCTTACAATGTGCTTATGCTCATGGGGCTATGAATATCCATTTATAGTGTGGAACCTCATCGCAAGGTGTAGATTAAACCTACTCCTAAGAGTATGCACTTTTTTATATGACATAACTTCGAAATGACTTTCTCTTCATTTGCAAGAGAACAGCGGGGAAAAGGTGGGTTATTATGATAGTCAGACCCATCCTTACATATGGCCTCTTGGAAGACCAAGATAAAAAGGAATACACGGGATACATTGACCAAGGTGCAACGAACAGCCTCCATTGCCATTACTAGTCCTCTGCTTACTACACCCACGGCTGCACTCGAGATGCTTCTGTATGTTTTACCATTTGACCTACAAATAAAATTACAGCCGGGTTATAGTGCGCTTCGGTTCACTAACGTAAGGCTCCTCAAGTCCAACAATGGGGTACATAGCTCGATTCTTAGGACATTCTTTCTAAATCGCTTCCCGACATCTCTGATGAATCGGATTACACCCTCGGTACCCTCAATTTCGATACACCGTACGAAGTAATATACCCGGAAAGGGAGAATGAATTGCCATTGTACATAGATGGTTCCAAAACCAGTAAGGGTACAGGCTCATATACATATGCGTATATAAGTACTCTAGAGCCATAAACCTGCAAGTGGTCCTGAGACTTTCGGTCACATGCAGTGTGTTTCAAGAAGAGGTTTTAGCGGAATTACTGGAGATGGTAACTAGAAATGGGATCAATATCTGACAATTGATAGTCAGGCTGCGCTTAGGGCTTTACAATCCAACATCATAAAATCTGAATTAATCAGGAATTGCTGCATAATGCTCAGGGTATCATGTACGCAGAATAGAGGGAAATGAAGAAATCCAAGAAAGGATTACAGCTTTAACAAAGCGATACGGTTAAAGGAATAAAACCACCAATATGCGTGACTAAGAAGATTAGGAGGACATAGGGCCTAGGATGACATACGGCCTTGTGGCATATGTTAGATCGGAAAAATTCTGGGAACATAATGAAACTAAGCAGGTTGCGGTTATGAATACCGGTTGGGGATTGTCTATTGTCATCGCCTTCTCAGGAGGCAAGCCATGTGATTAGGTTTAACGACCACGGATAAATGCAAGTATTGTGATGACCTACATGTCGCAGAGGATATTACTCATACACTCTGTAAATGCTAAGGCTTGGCTCGGAGTAGACTTAAACACCTACGAAAGTACTTCTTTGACAACTTAAAGGAAGTTTGGTCTGCCTAGTGCCTAGTGCCTTATGAAAAAATCGTAACCCTACTTACCTACCTATGTTGGAAATGAGTAGAAGGATAGGATAGATTGTAGTCTAGTGTTTTAAAACTCAGATGTATTATGTTTCAATGCTCCCTGGGTGCTGTCTAAATTAGTCAGCGAGACTTGTATAAAATTTCTCCATTCCTCCGTTCTTGTGAATCAGCTGAATGATGCTGAGGTGATTTGCATACTCATTCAGGACTCTTTAACTAACGTTGCTCTGAGACTAAACAAAGTAGAAAGCTGGAAGTATCCACTGGTGTCGAAGCTATTGTTTATTGTTTATTTAATCTACGTGCACACAGCTATTGAAAATTGATTATGTCAACCTTCAACCGTCTCCAATTATTCTATTAAACACTTTCAAGTATGTTTTGACGGGTATAGTACATACAATTAAATATGTATTGTACTTTCAATGAGCCAAGCAAAGTAATTTCACAGATTAGAGAATATTACTCATAAAATTGCACCTGACACAGTTTTGAATGGTTGAACCTCTGTGAACTATAAAAACAGAGAAGTATATCGAATTTGTATTAGTATGTAGAAGCATGTCAGCCTTTTATTGCGCAGTTTTTTATTGCTTTTGCATATTTATGTTTTATTTTCACCGACTCCAATGAAATTGAGAACAGATACATACCTGGCTATACAATGATAATACTTTCCTAAGTACTCAAGCTATCGAATATCATTGGTTTCTGTTTTAACCTTAAGACAAATAATAACTTTGATTTTGTTGTTTCTTCCTTGAAGCCATACACACATTGACCACAAAATCCCCGAGAAATAGGAAACGTTGCAATTATACCAAAAATACTAAAAATACAACAAATCACGTGCAAAAATATTGCACTTATATAGTACGAACCAAATCCATCCGGCCAGTGCATCGTTGGGGTTCAACACCCCTCAATTCGTGTGGATTGACACAGTGGTTGACAGTAACGATTACAAACACACTCAATAACTTTAATACAGTGACCAGCATTTAAGGATTAAATTTCTCCCTACACTCGTTGTTTGCAATGAGAATCCCTTAGAGATGCGGCATAAAAATCAACCGAACAACAAACGTCCTCCACTTCCTTTTTGTGTCTTTGTGCACAGCCTTCGCGTAGGGTTGAATAAACACTTAATACGAAACCTTAAAGACAGGAAGTATCATCCTGATTATTTGGAATTTTATTCGTAACCCAATCCGTTCGGATAGACCTTTACTTCCATTAAAACTCCAAGAAAGATAATCCCTTTTGGCTCATTACTGCTATTCAAATGGTTCCTTTTGTGGGAAAATTAATTGTGTTTTACGTAAGAATTAGAATTATAGCACTCACTTAGCCAAAAGCCAAAAGGACTCAACAATTTTGTTAATGGGTCCAGCTTTTGGACACTTTTATTTAGGCAATGTGATGGAAAGTCTTATTTACTTACTTCTAATTCGAATACTTTGCATAACACTTGCCGTTAATGGTTTTTACATGAGGTGAGAATGCGCTTTAAATGGGAATGTAAAGTATCTTGAATAATTTAAATTATGACATCGTACGAATAGTGCGCATTTTGGTTTGTTTAGTTGTTAACAGTTTATAGGTTTTCTATTTAAACCAGTGGTTGGTTTCTTATTGTAGTATTTGAAAGAAATGAAAGGAAGCCGAGAAGTGCTAAGTGATACAGATTGGCAAATATTTTCTTAGCAAATTGATACCAAGAGAGTAAGTTACTTAAAGAAATACAAATATTGTCGTTGTATATGTAGTTACTACATTTTTCTCTCAATAGACCCAGACACACAAACTGGGAAACCTAAGGGTTATTTCTTGAGGCAGATCTCAATAGCTCGACGAACCCCGTAATAACTATTCAAGAAATAGAATACCAAGCATAATAGCTTCGTAACACCATTTTCGCCACCAACGAGAGGCAGCTCAACCCAGTTCAGAAACAAAATGACAAATCGAGAAGCAGCCCTGAGAAAACCTGCTATTTAGTGCTCGATACCTATTACTCCGATAATGCTGTATTCATGGATCCATTAAAAAACCTTCCAACTGGCAACTAGCAGAATTTCCATGGCCAGTCGTAGAATCATGGAGTCTATCCACCTTCACTATCGTCTACACAATTCACTTGAAAGATGGCATCTTTCCTTGCCCTTTACAATAAGGACAGCTCTACGAATATCCTCCCTTATATGAATTTTTAATTCCTCTACATACTTAGTAGTTAAAAAGAGGTTAAAAATGTTTTCATTCCAATACTGGCAAAGGAGGCAGAACAATCGCCTAAATCCTACCGTTGTACATGTAAATCAATTTGCCTATCAATCTGGGAAGTCTACTGAAACTGGCATTCACAGCCTAGTATCACAAATACATGAATAAAGATACACCCAAAGCCTTCAGGAATCCCCGAGTCAACTGGGAAAAATGTTTAAACCTAGTCGCAACGAAGCTAGCTCCAACGACAGCCACAGTTACTTCAAACTAATATTGAGAAGGGGGTAGACAACTTTGTAAATACTTTAATAGCCCATTCCCTATCAGTCGACCACGAAGAAAACTCTGATGGAAGTGCGGTCTGATGGGTTCCAGTTTCAACGAATATAAATATGGTTTCAGTTTAGTATCTGAGTCTATAAAGGACAGAAAGGCCGAATCTTT